>LR991057.1:14990677-16348618 GCA_905163555.1 Notocelia uddmanniana
GAGGAGGAGGTTTTGCATTTTTGATCTCTCTGAAACTGTCGACTGCCGATTACTGTTTCAAATGTCACATAAGCCGCCTCCGCTCTACCGCGCTACCGAATACCGCGCGGTTTTTAGGCGCGACGTGCCCCGGACCGTGTTCACTTTACCACAAAACCGCCTCCGCCCCACAACGACGCTAGGCCGCGCTCTGTGCATTGTTAACATGTGAAAAGTACCCGTCGTACTATAATTTAGTCCCGAGATTCGTAATTACTAAGTATAATCCGAGGTCAGACTAGTACTGATGGTTCGGCTAAGCGTTATAATTTTATACTTATATCAACTCAATGCTTTCCATGTTTCATAGTTCCTAGAGATACGTTGAGAGTAATCTGAGTGCGTTTTTTGCGTGTAAATTAAAATAAGTGAGTACATACCTATTAGTGAATAGACGAGTAATTCCTATGAAAACATTGCCAGCTGAGCGCCTCATTAAACAATCCGCCGGTGTTCGCCGAATTCGCTTATGCAAATACCGTTTTCGTTTATTTGTTAGCTTTGGACACTAACAGAATATTGTTCCGAGAAAAGATAAAACATTATATTAAAGATTATTTAGACAATAAATTTAAAGATAAATCTTTGGAACATAAATTAACATGGTTGTTATTGAGTGTCCTTCGAAATATTCTTAGAGACGCCTAAATTGATTTAGGTTTGAATAGTAATTTTTAAATATAAATGCATCACACGTAGTGATTTATTATGGCCGCTTGTGTAAATACCATTCATCTGACACAATAAATGACGTTTAATAGATCATGTAGACGCGGTTCTCCACGTGGGAAGACAGTCACAATAGTGGCAATGAGGCACGACCGCGGCGGCGCGAACTCTTGCGCAGTGCGCACGCCGCGTGTAGGTGCCATCCTGCTGAACCAATTTTATTAGTAGCACGATCTCAACGTGCCGACTGTAACGATCCAGTCTATTGACGCCTAAGGTCTCAGCAGTAGCCAAGTACAAGCAACCAATCAAACAATTTAGGTTAAACGTCCGCTCGCTCCAAGGCGTCTTCACTCGCGTCCTACGATTTCACAACCTTACCATACCAAACACACCACAATACGTGCCAATACTGGACGTCCAGGCATATCCATTTAATGGTACATTTTAATTTGAAATTAACGATATACCCATTTATGTAATTGCTGCATATTAGACCTTAGCTAGAAACAGCTTTTAATTAATGGCGACTGAATAATGAGGTGGTGGTCTAGCAACATTGTCAAACCAGTTGGAAACGTGAAATATGGGTAATGGTTACGCGGTATCGATTCCACTACCGCAAAGATGTTAAGTAATATCTTTGGCAATGCACTGTACGCTGCTAGTCAATGAATAAATTTTCCATAAATAGAGTTTACACTAATTAACTATACCAAGTTAACCCCAACATTAATTACCCTGACGTCATTTTAGGGTTCCGTACCAAAAAGTATAAAAAAAAAAATGTATAATCTAGATAGCTAGATTATATATCATTATCAAAAAACATTTTATGGCAAAGTTTGTAATTGAATCCCCTTTTTTAATTTGTGTTTTGAAACTCTTATAAGATTATGCTGAAAGTACAATTCTTTCAAATAAAAAAATTATGTTGAAATCGGTTCACGTGATACAGAATTATCCTTGAAAAACCAACATAGGTACATACTACGTTATTCAGTCGCGCTAATTAGTTACAACATGCGCCGATACCTTATACCCCGTTTTTTTAAGATTAGAAAAATCGTGCGTTATCCGTCATGCGATTTCAAGGAAAACAATCTTGAAACGGGAACATATGCGGCGTGTTATCTTTGAACCATAATAAGTTACTGAAATAAGTGAAATTAGTACAATGTTATCCTCTGATATCCTAGGGAAACAAAGAAACGTGGGATAAACTGGCCGTTAAAATTCTAATCTTAAAAAAAGGGGTATAGTATGTGCTATGCTATACCCATGACGTTCAATTTCTACATTCATGGGGTCGCGACGGGTACCTACACGCCACACAATCGTTTTACAGAATCCTCGGTGCGCAAGTCGGACTCGCACTAGATCGGTTTTTTTTTCAGGGTTTTTTTCAACAATAAACATTTACCTAAATTGGATTCAGGTTTTATTGTTCCGCTAAATTCATTGAATTCGCATAAGGATGGAGCGCAAAAAAAATACATAGTTAAGGCCTTAATTTAAATCTACGCTTTAATTTTCTCATTTTCGTAACGAAAGTTAGCCATATACAGTTAGTAGCATAAGTGAGTCAATATTCGCATGTTAGTAGGATTCGATTTAATAGATGTCAAACTATATAAAAATATAAATGTTTTATATACAATATTACTCCTAGAAATGAGCAACAAAACTGCTGTACAAATGTATTACTTACGATTTATAGTTATTTACCTACTGAAACCTAAAAACTGGAAATTTTAATCTAATTTATTTTCCTAATAATTTGTTTTTTTTTAAGACAACCCAAAAAACTGAAAACACCTAAAATAGGCAATTTCAGTCTCTTAAAAGTGATTCGGAAAGTATGTTGATGAGATATATTTTAGGAGGTAATTATTGTCTACAAAGAGTTCGGTGCGAAAGTGAGTCAATGTAAATAAGTATGGAAACTGAATGGTGGACACCTTATTCAACTGAGTCTAACCCTACAATAACTACAAAAGTACGTGTCTGATTCAAGCAGTTGCGTGCTCATTTTAAGGAAGCTAGAATTAACTGTTATAGACAATTAAATAATTTGGGGCCGTCATACAAAAAAAAAATTTTTTTCGTTAAACAAAAACATATAATTGACACGTTTCTTGAGGACTAAACTTTTTTTTTCTCCTCTTATGTCGTTGCTCAAAGGTGTTACAGTTTTGTTATTGATTCTTGCTAAACACAGCTGACTGAATTAATGTTAATTAATTGGCAATTTCCTAAGATACAGCCGATAGATCAGACAAACTTCCATAGAAAATGGTCGGTGCAAATTTGATTCAATGCTAATGTCACCCTTGAGACAAAATGCAATATCTTGATCTAAAATTACATAACGGCAGATTATCCCTACAATGCATGCTAACGAATAATGTTTCAATAGAAACATTATTCTTAACCCTTTTTGTTTTAATTGACGATATTTATCAAAGTAGTGGACATTGGTTCAGTTGTGCTACTAACTGTAAAATAATTGTCGTTACGAAAATAAGAAATATAAATAAGAAATATAATATATGTACTTACAATTTATTTTGCATTCCATCACCCATAAGCCATATCCACATTTTTATGTCATGGGTCAAAAATTTATTAACTAGTTTGAAATAAGTGAAATGAAGAGCTGTTACAACCAGTGATGCAAATCATGCATTAAAACTAATTTATCACACGTCTCTCTGAGATACTTACAACATCGGGGACGATTTACGCATGCTTACATTCAATACGAGTATACCTTATCCACATTGTTTTATGTTCAATAGCGTATGATTAAATGTTGGTAGGCTAGTTCCACATACAAGCTTAGATGACGCATATGCATAGCTTCAATAATTCATGCAAACTCATCTTTTGACATAAATGCATGGAAATTGGACTCCACATGTAAACTAAACCAGGGCGCCTTGATTGTTGATACCTGTGTGAATATCCAACAATTATGTAGGTACCTACTGTATCAACGGCGGACAACAACATCCGCTTGTGGTGAAACACAAAACGTCGGAAAACGGTTTAAAAGAGACTGCGGACGTAGAATTGAATTAGGCACGGCGTATTGTCAACTACTGAATGATACGTTTATTTTATTACAGAAAAGAATAATATACACAGTTTATGTTACGGTTCCGGTGTCATGCCCATACCAGGGTTAATGAACTATGATATTGAGTTAAAGTCACAGTAATTCCTAGTATCAAGCACGTATATATTAAGTAAATATTACACTAATAATCTAATAAACTTATTAAAAAATATACGTTATCTATTAAGCACCATCCACCAAAGTGTACGCGACTTCAACCGCGTTTGACAGAGCGGTAGTGTGAATAGTCAGACATAGTAGTATTGTTTTTTATATGTGGCTTTGGCCATGGACAAGTGGACCATGAAGCAATAAACGACAATAAAAAAATCTCATCCAGGTCGAATTCGACAACAGCATAAATTATAATTTTAATGTGAAACAACACTTGGGCACATTGCGCTTATTGTCCGCCATTGCTATGTGAAACAGACACGTGAGAAATTATATACTATGTGAATCGTACTCTATTACACATGAGTAGCACAATGAAAGTAGGCAATGGAAATAAAAATCGTCGCGTTTTTACAATTTGATTTAGTTCTACGACCGCAAACCGCAGCCTACTCAATCAGCCGAAATAACACTTGTCGCAATGTTTGCACTGAATCTAAATGAAACAAAACCTTACAGTAAATTCTAATGTTAAATTAAATTATACGCTTGAATTCGTAGTCATGAATTTATCTCAGTTCAAAGCGTCTAAAGTTTACTTATTTCAGATTACGTTCGATCTTATCTTACATCAAAGACGCACAAATTGGGATAAAGGTAAATGGGAAATGGAGCATTTCTTGTGATACAATGTTTAAATAATTATCTCTACCTACCTATACACCGGATTTAAACCGTGAGTACAACAACACAGCTCAGCTATACATGAATACTTTGAGCTAATTGGGTACTTTCCAACATGTTCAAATCTATAACACAGATACGGATATACTATATGCATAGCATAAGCACATCAGAGGGGCTAGTATGATCGCTTATATGTCGGACATATAGCATTCGTCCCGTACTGTCAAGTATGTAAGTGCGAAAGGGACGAATGCTATATGTCCGACATATAAGCGATCATACTAGCCCCACAGGTTTAACTGTTTAGGGAGCAATGTTCTAATTATAAGACACTCTTGTATTTGATGTTTAAGAACTGCGATAAATTATTATTATTACTATATTCATAGAAGACCATCAAAATATTAAATTATGGAGGTAAAAGATTATACTAGCTTTTTTCCCAAATACTAAGTTTCCAAAAGTTTACTAAACAAAAAAATATATAAAGGTAATTATCAAACCTACTCACAAAAATCACGAGAACCGATTGAGAAATGCGATCTATAGAAAAGAACAACGGGAAATCCGCCATCCACCGGCTGGACATACGAAAGCATTTTTGCCGGCTATGAAACGGAAACCTTCGTTTCACTCGCCTATTCAAAGCTTCCAATAGAATCCTTATTAGTTACCTACTTATTATAATAAAAAAATTATTGTATGACAACCACCTATTTAAACGTAATTTTCCACGACGAAAGCACGAGATATTTTTCATAATACAAAGGATATAAAGTATTGACGTCTACATCATATTTCCAGGTCAATAATAATTAGCAGGCGCTTAGCGATTCTGATTTTGACGCTCATTTTGGTCTTTTTAACCGACTTCAAAATTTCAAAAGAGGAGGTTATCAATTCGGTTGTATGTTTTTTTTTAATGTTTGTTAGTCCATAACTCCGTCATTTCTTAACCGATTTGGAAAATTCTTTTTTTGATTGTAAGTATATATATCCAAGTTGGTCCCGTTTTTGTCAAAACGCAGTTCTGATGATGGGATCCATGAGAAATTGAGGGAACTCCTCAAATCTTCAAGGCAAACATATAGTAATTTTTGTGTTTTTATCAACAAGTTAAGCATTTCATCCAAAAATGTGACATTGGATGAAGTGGAACTGCTGATGATGATCAGAACAGAACTCTTCAACGACAAAAAGTTCACGTTTGGCGATTTGTCCTCTTAGCTGTGTTTGTTAAGCAAGTTCTATTTGCACGATTAATTTTTGTCATGCTTGATTTCTGATGATGGGATCCATGAGGAATTGAGGGAAATCCTCAAATCTTAAAGGCAAACATATAGTGATTTTTATGTTTTTATCGACAAATCGAGCATTTTCATACAAAAATGTGACATTTGATGAAGTGGAACTGCTGATGATGATCAGAACAGAACTCTTCAACGACGAAAAGTTCACGTTTGGCGATTTGTCCTCCTAGCTGTGTTTGTTAAGCAAGTTCTATTTTCACGATTGATTTTTGTCATGCTCGAGTTCTGATGATGGGATCCATTAGGAATCGAGGGAACTCCTCAAATGTGAAAGGCACACAAATAGTGATTTTAGTATTTTCATGAACTAATCAAGCATTTTCATTAATAAAAGTGACATTTGATGAAGTGGAACTGCTGATGATGATCAGAACGGAACTCTTCAATGACGCGTAGTTCACGTTTGGCGATTTGTTCTCTTCGTTTTGTTTGTCAAGCAAGCAAGGTTTTTTCATGATTCCATGAGGAATTGAGGGTACTTAGTCTTCTACCATTATAAACATACATTATAGCCATTTTTATTTTATTGTATATCTATCTAAGAGTGCACCATCTAAGTATAATAATTTTTTACGGGCCTCCCCCACTGAAGTCGGTCGTTTTTCTTAAAAATTATGTTGTATTTTAATTGTAGTTGGTAATACAGACATATGATACTCTAAAAATTGAATCGAATAATAGTCAATTTCCGACTTACTACTAAATTACCGCTGATACAACTCGGTGGACCGCAGAGCCAGGAGGCTCATTGGCGGCAGTACGGTAGTGGGAAATAAGCTACAGAGCTTAGCACATAGACGCAAAGTAGCATGTCTGTGCGTCTTCTACAAACTGTACTTCGGTGAGTGTGCTCAGGAGCTCCATGAGCTCATACCGCCTTCCCCCTTCTTCCATCGGACATCCAGACGCACGGCTGGCTACCATCCTTACCTGGTCGAAATTCCTCTAATTCGAACCAAGCGCTTTGCATCTTCTTTCATAATGCGCACTTCTAAGGTTTGGAATTCTCTGCCGGCGTCTGTATTCCGAGTTAAATGGTATTCAATCAAACAATGTCAAAACAAACCAGTGTGGAATCGCTTCGTCGCAAATGCTTGGTGTTTCCGATGTTCCCGGCGAAATGTTCGCTAGATGCTACTGCAAATACCTAGCGGCACAACTGAGCTACCTTCGCTATTGTCATTTACGTTCTAATAAACTTATTATTATTTTATTATTGGCTATATCAGTTTCCATATGTACCTACCTACAACTACATAGGTAACTAATAGTCCTAGAGATAAGAATTACAACGCGTTGAAATATCGAGGATATGGATACCGATTTCAAGGGATCCTATAACCACTCCTGAGGTAAGGTAACAATTAATAGATCAGTACAAAAAACTTAAAATATAACTTAAAGTTAATATTAAAAAAGAACTAAAACCTAGGAAGACTATTACAAGAGTAACCTACATTTGTCTCCTACACCGTGTCCAATAATTTCGTATACACTTTTTTTTAGCACTGATTTGTGAAACATAGACAACATTCAGACATTTTTGTCATTATAGTTTAAAGTTTATATTGTCATGAACAAATAACGATATTTTAAAAATATTTAGCTAAAATCGTTCGCTTTTAATCCATGATGAAGCACTTTCGGGAAACTATTATCTCAAAATATCTTAAGGGCGATAGCCCTAGTTCAATTATTGCAGCATTGAAACTTTTTATAATAAGGCGTAACCTAGTTCATACTATAATATGAAGATAAAGGAGACCTCTTCGTTAAAAGCCCGCAAGAGATCTGCAGCCTGATTGCGTAACTTATTGTTCTAACGTTAGGCATATTTTAACGTCATTTTTTGACCCGACGGCAGCTTGTCAAAAATTCGCACCGCGTAACTCCGTACGTACGGTTTGAGATGAGTACCGTTCACAAGGTGAATGAGACTCGCCGTTTCGTTATTGCAAAGGTGATAAAATGAACGAATGGTTTATTCTTACAATGTGTTGCACAAATTTGCTATAGTAATACATCAAATCAAAGCATTTTGTTTTCATTTCTGGGAAAAATGATGTTGATAAATAAACACACGCTGGTATGTTTAAAGAAATAAATTAACCATGCAACCAAAAATCACAAAACGCACTATTAAAAGCAGCATATGAATCAAAGACAATTGTACATTTTGGTGAAAGTAATTTATAGTATTTCTTATAATTTTAAATTATATTCATTTAGTGACAGTATATAAATAATATAAAAATAAATTTACCAGTTATATTGCATCAATAATAATATATCATTTAATGATTAAATGCCATCTAGTATGGAATAGCAGAACTTTATGAAAATTAATGCGCTTGAATCTCATAATATCGACATCTAGTATGCAGTAGGAAAACTTTTTGACAAAAAATAATGTTGGCTCTACACTGAAGGCTAAACCCTCGCAGAATTACAATTTGAGAACTGTTATTTTAAAATACAGCGTATAATTGCATATTCTAAATTTATGCTGAAATTGTACATTCATCAATATATTATGATTGAACTGTTCTTATATCAGCGTATAACCTGGCAAGTCTTTCATGTCAGCCCAAAAAGGGAAGAAATTAATTAATTGTAGGTATGGTAATCCTTGTTTTACCGTTCTTGTTTCCGTTTATTCCAGAAGTCTCGTGGAAGAAGTACCGTGGTGGAACTAGTGAGACTTATTGCAAACAGTTCCGTTCCGAATGTTTGGTTCTGACGCTGTATGGTCGCAGTTCTACTAACATTCCTCCTAGATTCGCTTGATTTCGTACTAGCTACTACTTTGTATCGTTGACGGAACTATTGGGAAAATAAGTCTCACCACGGAACTTCTTCGACGGGAGTTAGTATAGCTCACCACTCTGCACTACAAACTGAGAAAATCTTTGATGACGGCAAAGCCAAAATAAAAGGATTAGATATAAGTTTAGCAGTCTGGCAAAAGTCTTGAAATTAAAAAGTGGCAACACTGTAGTGTCTTCCCTTTCAGATCAATCTAAGAAAAAAGGGACGATACTACAGTGTTGCCACTTTTTAATATCAAAACTTTTAAGCATCTAGTTATAACTCATACACGTTGTTGCATTTTTGGTTTAAAACGATATTTTTGGCATTTTTTTCAGAATCAGAATCAGAATCAAAGTACATATACAAAGTACAATAGTGTACCGTTTTATTTTTTGTTCCTATTACAGGCTACACCTTGTATATGGACACTGTGAAGTGGATAGTTGTCCGAACTATTATTCTTACAGCGGCTTATAGGAATTACCACTATTATCTCGGCTTGGAAGAGAAAATAATATAAAAATGTCCTAAACTTTCCCCCAAAAAAATAAAACAAGCGTCTTATTTTTAAAAAAATGTAATCAAAAAATATCCACACAGTTTTGAATGTTCTCTATAGTTCAGTCAGATCAGATATTCTTATACGTACAACTGTATCTATATTATAGGCAAGGATCTGACAAACTTCCGAAGAATCGAAGTTCAAATTGTGTGTAACCGTGCCCAGTTATTGTTTGCTGACTCTTCTTCATTGGTCTGTAAAATCATTTTCGGCGCGATCATGGTTTGCGTTCATACATTTTCATCATCTGAAAATGGATGTAGAAGTGATAGCAGCTGCTGCTTTGTAGCGCAGTAGATATGAACTATTTTGGTGCTGCTCACCGCGGCGTTGGGCGTAAATGGATTTCGAATATTTGCTATGCATATTGCAGTGTATCCATATAAAACGGCGCCGCTCAAACGCATGTAGTTGTAGCTAAGTTAGTCTAAATACAGATATGTTGCGTGCCATGCGTAAGCTCGGAGTAGAAAAACATGCTACCTTAAAATAAATCCCATCAAAAACATAAATGTGAAAATGGCAGCCAAGTTCAATATGCGATGCGTGGTTGTCGTCTTCACTGGTAAAAATATTGATATCTAAATGAATGATAGAATAAATGAATGAGGCATTTATTCGAAACACAGACACAACAACATTAACATATACTACAAAATATGGCAACAAAGGTTACAATGCTGCAAGTGTTTCAGAATAGGATAACACGCAGCACAAAGTGTTACGACACTGATTTTTAACGTACACGAAAATACAAACACAAAACAATACAAAACATAAATGGGTGCCAAGTTCCGTAGATTATCTGAAAAGGTGCCAAGTCTGGCACTAAATTGTTTACCATAGAGCTAATTTACTGCGGCGTAATGCATTTTGAGCTTTAACTTGCCAGTTTTCTTAAATATCCAACAGCTTTCATGGTATTATAATATACAGCATAGAAAACTGCCGCCGCTTCAGCGCGTAGAGTAGTCGCAAACGCGTAGTTAGCGCTCTACAGATATGTTGCGTGCCACGCGTACGCTCGGAGTAGAACCACAAGCTACCTTAAAATATATTTCAGACCTAATCGATCCATAGTGGGTTTGTTAATAATATTATCTTATTTACTATGTTAATTTATATTTAAATTTTAATTATAATGGACAGCAACATAAGTATATCGACACTAACAATTATATTGCTCTCCCTATTGTAACCTCTATCCAGTATTTAGCGAATGGACAGTCAAGTCGCTCTGCCAACTCCCTTATGAGGCTTTTGCTGCTACATCGTACTCTCCGTAATAATGAGGCTATTCTCTTCCTCCTATCGCGTAGAAGTCGTTTGTTTGCGCCTCCGCGACCATATCCGACGCGCTACAGTGCTTCGGCAACCTCAAAAGCATCCTCATAGTGTTATTATACTGGACACGAAATTGTATGATAAGCCTTGTGTGTAAAACTACGTTTATCCCACTAGTTCCATTAAGTTGTCCCATCATGGGACAACTGAGACGATTACATCCCAGCAGTCCCACGGGACAAGTGGAACTAATATTTTTATCATATTGTTGTCCCATCAGATAGGTAGGTTAGGTTCGTTAAGTATTATCAGATGCCCGAAGGGCGAACTGCGCAGAAGTAGGAGCTCCGCGGGGCTGCGTCAATTTTAAGGCAGAGTGAAGTTAGTCATTTCAATACTTCGACAAAATTCTATTTCGACATTTTTATTCCTCCGAGCGCTCGTGGCCCAGCGGCGCCCGCGAACCGCGTGCGGTATGCGAGGTTAAGCAATGTGGGCGCAGGTCAGTTCTTGGATGGGTGACCGCTTTGAGAGGTTACTAACTGATGGTTCCCGTGCTTTGGAAGGCACGTTAAGCCGTTGATCCCGGCTGTTGTCTATGACAGCAGTCGTTAAGCCAAGTTAGAGGCCTTCGGGCGGCTTGAATGCTTCTAACAGTCAATTTTCCCACTCACTTGACATAGGGGAGTCGAAGTTGCACCACGTCCGCAGGGAGTACCCACCGTTACCCTACACGTGACCCCTGGGTGATGCTAAAAGTGCAACAAAAACTGGCAACCGTACTTATCTTCTCGAAGATCTCACGGTTCAAAAATAAATGCCATACGATTATTACCCTTGTTCTTCGGACATAACTGAGTTACATTACTAGCTATGTATAAAGAAAAAATATTCTTCGTACAAAGCCGGGTAATGTACCAAGAAACCTTCGTTCCTTGCACATTACCACTCACATTGACAGTTATGTACAAAGAAGTAAATATTCTTCCCACATGACCCGGTTTTGTACAAAGAAATTGCTGTTCCTACTACAAAACCAAGGAGGTTCTCCGAGTTAGCAATAAATAAAAACCTGCTGAGCCACAGCTGCGGGTCAGGAGAGGAGCATCTACTCTCTTAACTAAACGCTCAGCTTTCAATACGAGACTATGAACGTACGTACATTGACTAAGCTCGTAGACTAATAAACTATATAATAGTATACTTACATTTAGTGTCGAGTATTTAAAAAACCGGCCAAGTGCGAGTGGACTCGTGCACGAAGGGTTCCGTACCGACACCTCCTTATCTACATTTAAAACCACTATACAATACATTTAATCACAAAAGGTCGTATCTTTATAGGAAACTTACGACACTTACGCTCTTTTGTTTTGGCAAGACAGTTTTTCAGTAATAACTCAAAAACCGTTACACCTATCTCGTTAAAACAAAAATTATCAAAAGGATTTATTAATGTACATCAACATGATTTTTTTCAGAATTTTGAACTTCATAGATTGGAAATTACAGGGGGGGGGACACACTTTTTACGACTTCGACAGCTAATTATCTCACCAACCGTTGACTTAAATGAAAAAAAGAAGAAACCTCTATGTCATTTTTAAAGGCCTATCCATAGATACCCAACACGCCTAAAAAAATTGAAAAAAAAAATTGACCCCATGTTACATGTGTGCCCCCCCCAGTTTAATATTTTTTTTTTGTAATTTCACATTTTATTTCTATATCGGTTTATAACATACACCTTCACACCAAATTTCATAATTGTAGTAGTCCTATTCTCCAAGTAAATCGGCTGTGACATACGGACGGACAGACAGACAGACATGACGAATCCATAAGGGTTCCGTTTTTTGCCATTTGGCTACGGAACCCTAAAAATAAAATTAATTTCAAACTGTCATTGCGATAAATGAAATTTATTTGGAACTGCTCGATTACTACAGACCAAGAGAATACAAAAAAAAACAGCAAAATGCCGGATGTCCTTGGTTTTGTAGTAGGAACAGCAATTTCTTTGTACAAAACCGGGTCATGTAGGAATAATATTTACTTCTTTGTACATAACTGTCAATGTGAGCAAGTGTGAGTGAGTGTGAGTGAGTGTGATGTGCAAGGAACGAAGGTTTCTTGGTACATTACTCGGTTTTGTACGAAGAATATTTTTTCTTTATACATAGCTAGTAATGTAACTCAGTAATGTACGAAGAACAAGGGGATTATTATTATTATTATTCCTCGACCCTATAATACTTTGTCATTTTTCCATATCAATGCGTATTTAGACATTTTTATACCTAGTCATTTTTCAGATAGACCTAAGTCGCCAAGAGGATTTTAATTTCGTAATGTTTCTGTTACTACGGATAACGGCTACCAACTTTGTGAACAACACTGTGTGATTTCGGAAATAGGACTTATGAAATAAAAATATTAGTTCCACGTGTCCCATGGGATTGCTGGGGCGGAATCGTCTCACTTGTCCCATGATGGAATAACTCAATGGGACTAGTGGATAGACGGGTAAAACTTACCCACAGACAGCACGCACCGACTGCACCTTAATATTGGGTGGTGAATTGGCGTGGAGAAGGGGTTATTTATATTCGTAGCATTATGTATGTCGTACGTTTGGAGTAAAGCAGATCCCATCAAAAACATAAATGTGAAAATAGGAGCCAAGTTCAATATTAAAAATATGCGATGCTTGGTTGTCGTCTTCACAGACAAAAGAATTGAGATCTAAATGGGTGCCAAGTTCCGTAGATTCTCTGAAATGGTGCCAAGTACGGCACTACATTGCAGTGCCAAGTTAAGGCTCAAAATGCATTAAGCCGCAGTAAATTAGTTTTACTGTAAACAATGTAGTGCCGGACTTGGCACCATTTCAGAGAATCTACGGAACTTGGAACCCATTTAGATCTCAATTATTTTGTCGGTGAAGACGACAACCAAAGAATGGGAGCCAAGTTCAATATTAAGATCGCATATTCTTAATATTGAATTTGGCTCCCATTTTCACATTTATGTTTTTGATGGGATATGGTTACTTTTTATCGATCTTCGCCAAATGGTGCTTTTTAAGAGCAAATGCACGAGTTACTATACAAAATACCCAAATCGCTATAGGTGCACCTCAAATATTTGAAGAGTTCCCTCGATTTCTCCAGGACCCTCTGATCAGATTCTTACTTGATAACTACGGGACCACCCCTAAAGTATACCGTTTTAAACAAAAAAATAATTTTCTAAATCGGTTAATAAATGTCGGAGTTCTGAGGTAACTAGCATAAATAATAATAATAATAAAACTAATAAAAAAGTCACTGTTTTCTGATTTTTTCTGGTGTACAAATACAATTACTAAGCTGTATGCCAAATTTCAGCTTCCTAGGTTACCTGGAAGTGAGTTAGGTTTTTGATTACTAGAGTCAGTGGTAAAAATGCCGTTTATTGAATTTAATATCTCTATAACCATTAGACCTATATTTATGAAATTTAAGGTTCTAGTTGTATTAAAAGATCTTAATACATGTACCAAATTTCATTCTTTTATGTTATATAGATTTGGAGTTATTGGGGGGTCAAAAGTGGCTCCAAACGGTTCGTGTAAAATAACACACGGCTGCTATCCGCCAGTTCCTGGGGTGAATACACGGCTGCTGTCCGCCAGTTCCTGGGATGAACTTGGCTGGACACGCTGCCGCGTGTCTAGATGGAGATGACATATAGACATCAATCTTTCATTCTTTTCAAAATTCCACTACTTACTACAAATGCAGGATGGCTGAGTAGGTGACCACTGGCTGCTTATCACGTACGTGGTTAACCCTTGCATATTTGAATGAAGTGATCACTCAGACGCCAAGGTATCAAAAATTGATGTAACGTTTAAACCAAAATAATTTTTAAGAAAAAAAAAACGACTTCAATGGGGGAGGCCGGTGAGAGATTATTATACTTAGATGGTGCACTCTTAGATTCCATATAATAAAATAAAAATGGCTATAAGTATGTTTATAATGGTAGAAGGCTAAGTACCCTCAATTCCTCATGGAATCCTCCATCAGAACTCAAGCTTGACAAAAATGTGTCTTGAAAACCTAGCTTGCTAGACAAACAAAACGAAGAGAACAAATCGCCAAACGTAAACTACGCGTCGTTGGAGAGCTCCGTTCTGATCATCATCAGCAGTCCCACTTCATCAAATGTCACTTTTTTGAATGAAAATGCTTGATTAGTTCATGAAAATCATGACATATTTTGGCTGCCTTGAAATCACTTAGCAAGTAAATCATAAAAAAATATTTTTTTAGATTAAACTGTCATTATATATATATATATATATATATATATATATATATATATATATATATGTGCGGCATCCTTCAGGATGCAACTGTACTGGGAATAACGCTAGGAGGATGGTGAATATATATATATAGATCCTCCACTCAAACATTCCACTGTTGCACTTAATATTTGTCACTCATTCATTCACTTCGGCTATTGTAAACTTACTACCTAGTTAATTACTTCTTTACTTTATACTGCATGTTAAAGGGTTAAAGATACTATTGTTTGCTGTGATTACCTATAATTAGTTAAGCATCAACCATGAATGTACACTAGATTTAAGTGAATGTAAGATGTATTAACTGTTGGTGATCCTTAATAAAATAAATAAATAAATAAAATACTAAAATCATTATTTTCTGCCTTTCACGTTTGAGGAGTTCTCTCAATTCCTAATGGATCCCATCATCAGAACTCGAGCATGATAAAAATTAATAGTGAAAATAGAACTTGCTTAACAAACACAGCTTAGACGAACAAATCGCCAAACGTGAACTTTTCGTCGTTGAAGACTTCTGTTCTGATCATCATCAGCAGTTCCACTTCATCAAATTTCCCATTTTTGTATGATAATGCTCGATTTGTGACACTAAAATTACTATATGTTTGCCTTTAAGATTTGAGGAGTTCCCTGAATTCCTCATGGTCCCATCATCAGAAATCGAGCGTGACAAAAATAATCGTGAAACTAGAACTTGCTTAGCAAACACAGCTAGGAGGACAAATCGCCAAACGTGAACTTTTCGTCGTTGAAGAGTTCTGTTCTGATCATCATCAGCAGTTCCACTTCATCAAATGTCACATTTTTGTATGAAAATTCTCGATTTGCTGATAAAAAACACAAAAATCACAATATGTTTACCTTTAAGATATGAGGAGATCCCTCAATTCCTCTCGGATCCCATCATCAGAACTTTTTTGACAAAAACTGGACCAACTTGGATATATATACTTACAATCAAAAAAAGAATTTTTAAAATCGGTTAAGAAATGACGGATGTATGGAGTAACAAACATTAAAAAAAACATACAACCGAATTGATAATCTCCTCTTCTGAAATCTTGAAGTCGGTTAAAATCAAATCAAATCATTCATAATTGATTTTTTTCATGATAAAAGTACACCTTCACTCCGACCTTTTTAGTGCTTTGGCGTGGTGGGCACGACAACATACGACCACTTTACCAGGGTACACAGGGTAGGGACAGTGCGGCCGTTAGGAGCAGTTGTGACGTCATCGGTAATAAGTAAATAGTTGTTCGGACGCAGGGTTGTACAAAACGTCTTTCTTCGTTTTGACATGTGATTAGCATCATTCCCATATCATTCGTTTGAATAGATAGATAAAAATGCGTGTCTAAATTAATAAAAAAAAAAACCCAGCCAAGTGCGAGTCAGTCTCCCGCACCGAGTGTTCCGTACAACTAAAAAAACAAATCTGATTTATTAATTTATTGGTGTTTTCTGTTAAAATATACGTAATGATAAACAAATCACTAAATTTCAAGTTGATATGTCAATGGGAATTTAAAAAAATCTTCGGAACAGAATGTGTGACAGACGGACACGCGAGTGACAGCAATAGGGCTCCAATTCGTCCACATCCCAAACATTCATGATCTAAGTATACATATATTCTGGAAAGAGTTGTTTAATTTTCTAGTTAAGAAAGTATATTATTCCATAAAAGAGTATTTAAATTATTACGACATAAAATAATGAACTACTACATTACGAACTTCATTATGAAAAATATTATTATCATTAATTTCTATTTTAAAAATAAGTACTAAGTGTTTTAGGTATTCAAGTTACAACGTGCTCTTACTTGATCTATTCCTATGTAATTCATACCTAATATTACGCACTATTATAAATAGACTCAAGTGGTCGGCAATATTTATGAATTGAAACATCCCTAAACATAACAATGACGGTCGTAACTTGACTTAATTTGTCGTGCGATTCGCGCGAAGTAATTACCGGCCTGATTTTACGTTAAACATGTTGCCGCGACGGCGAGGCGGCCCCGACTGAGAACGGCGGAGACCGGCCGACACGTCAATCATTTAGCGCGTAGCACAAGTGGCCGCGCACACATCGCCGCGTGTATGTGTGCGTGAGCCGCGGATGTACCTTTTGTATGGAGTGTCCTTACCCGGTGTACCCTGACTTTACCCTACCCTAATTCAGCTAGTGCTGGATTTCAGTGGTCGGTGAGTCGTGTTTATTGTAATAGACAATAGTACATTACTATAAGGGCCGGGAAACGAAGAATTGCAGGCCAAGTAGATTTCCTTTACAGTTTTGTATGAAATTCCTTTACAGTTCCCCCGAGTTGTTTCGCCTGCAACATGATACATTAATTTTCATTGCATGTTTGAGAAAAATAATAAATAATATTGGTTAACGTACGCAATTTTATTTTAAACATAATTTTTTAAATACAGTTCGTGTCATCCAGCGGCATCCCGCGAGTGATCCTATAAGCATGCCGAAGTGCCGTTTTTTTTCCTTTTGAGGTACGGAGCCCTAGAAACTACGAGTTGACGAAAATTATCAAATCAAACTAAAAAAGTTCGAAAGTTCTGTTTCCAATTTCCTTGTCTATTCTTCATTTATTCAGATCAGCGCTGGTAATCGCGCCCAGCACAACGCTGAGATGGAACCATTTCGTGCAATACTATTATTACTATTTTTACTGTTTCTCTTTTGCTGTGTTGTATGGTCAAGAATAGGAAATATACCTATATGTTTTCTATTCTATTTATGCTCTCATTGTGAACATTTTTTTAAACAATCGTAATTCTGCCCAATTATTTTCACTACATCGCGTCATTCACTCAGCACGTATTATACTTCTTGGAGAGGTAGAACACAGCGAATTGTAGTTTTACTCATATTTGGAGCAACGCAACTGAGGATAACAGAACTTATTCAACTCTGTAAGTACGTGGTGTTATATTCCTGAAGATACCCTCAAAGCATAAAGACACCAGAGCTCCCGAGTATGCGCGCTGCGATGAGTTGAGAGACACCTACGGGTACCATTGGCAAAGTTAACGTGGTTAGTAATAAAACTAATAACTATTATTAGTCCATATTGGCTATGTGCACGTCTGAAACGTCAAACGTCAAAGGTCCCGAGACTATGTCAAAATTTAGAAATGTCAAATAATGACACATGAATATTTTATTTACTTTAGTAAACGAGAAAGACCCCGTATTGAAAATTTAACTGAAATAAATAAGAGAATAAATAAATACATACAAACCAAACGAATCGTAGGAAACCGTTAAGAAACCAATAGAAAACGTGAAAGTAAATTTGACAGTGGTCCCCGGTAAGTACACATTTCTGCCATGGTGTGCGCTACGATCGCCTAACTTACCCCCACCACCTACTTCGCACATAGCCAATAACGCTCGAGCACCCTCCTGCTAAATGGCGAAGATAACCGCGTGTTAGTGAAAAGAGGATTCTCAAATCCACCATTTCGCGCCATTGAGAGGAATCTAATGACGTATCATTCATCAAAATCGGTTAAGCTGTTAAGTAGTTACGAGTGGACATAGGAACAGACATACATACATACAGACCAAACACATAACCCGTAAAAAGTGGTCGTGGGTTCCAATCCCGACTCGTACCAGCGGGATATCATTTGATACCGTTAGCTTTTTAGTGAAGGAAAACATCTTGGGGAAAACTACATACATCTGCCAATAAATTCCAAGGAGTATGTGAAGTCTCCAACCCGCAATGGGCCAGCGTGGGGATTATTGCTCTATCCCTCTCATTAGTGAGAAAGCCCGTGCCCAGCAGTGGGACGTATTGTCCGTCCGCCTGCCAGCTACGGTGTCTGCTTACCATCAGGTAGGCTGTAAATGTTCCGTAGTTGCTCAATGAACTTACTCTAAAAAAATCCATAAGCAAAAGAGAATACTTTCGCAGCATTTCATACGTCTTTTACTACGAAGGGAAGACTTTTTACGATAACTCAAAAACAGCTTCACTGATCATGGCCGCTACAGTTTTCGTTGAAATTCTTTATTAAGCTTTACTTTCGTGTTTTTTTTTTAAATATTTTTAGACCCATAGTTCAAAAGTTAGAGGGACAATTTTTTTTGTATTTTTGAGTGAATATTTCCGAAAATATTAAATTTATCAAAATTGTTTGATAAAGACTTCTATTCATATTGAAAACCTTATCAACAGCACTCCACACAATACAAGGCTTACAGCAAAAATTATTGATTTATATATCCATACCAAATTGCAGCTTTCTAGCACTAACAGTCCCAGAGCAAAGCCTGGGACAGACAGAGGGACAGACAGACAGACAGACATGGCGAAACTATAAGGGTTCCTAGTTGACTACGGAACCCTAAAAACGGAATGTTTAAGTTATCGTTTCAGCACGAAAAAAAGAAACTACTTAAATAAAAATCTTAAGCAATTCAATAAATATAAGGGTACTTAACTAAGTGCGCCATTTTCAATTGAAACTCCGTCAAAAGATAGTGTACTCGTAGAACGTGCCTCCGTCAAAAAATATTGTAGTAGCACGTGATTAGCACTTAAACAATGTAGCCAAAGCTGTGGGGCAGAAAATAATTTTATGTAGAAATCCTTATAGCTCACCACTATAGTGGCATGATTATGATTGCGCCCCGTACACGGTAGCTCTGCTACCTGCGTTGGTGTAAAATATCATCAGACATGGAAGGTTTGATATTGGAAGATTAGCTAAGGCCGTCGGGATGACTGTAGACTACCAAAACCCGTTCATCAGCCAGCAAACGGATTCGAGGTGAGCACTATCTTCTTTCGTTACAAGGGTGTGTTTTACCGCGTGCGTCACCTAACTGCCTGCAAAATGGTACCGACGCATAAGTGGGAGGGCCTAATTGGGCTCAAAATGGCGTTGTGGTATTAAAATGAGCTTCAAGCTTTCAAAGATGCTCGTCTCATCAAGTTTGATATGCGACGTTAGGTATATACGAAATCGCCCTAAGCCTTCATACAACTAATACATTTAACAGCTGAGTATTCCGAGTAAGTTCAGCTGCGCACGTCTGCAACTAACTAGGATGGCCGTCGCCGATCACGGCGTGAAAGATCAGAAGCACAACATGAAAGCCAATATGAGTACAACTTGAAATTATAAAAACATTACACACCTTGTTTGCATATTTGTGTATATAAATCCTTTATACCATACCAAAATACCTTCCTTGTTAATGTTTTACTCGTCTCATATTCTTGCGATTATAATTTCCCAATAACAATTACTTTTAATTCTTTGACAACACGACATTAATTTCAAAATGACACCTACATGTGGCCTACATTTTGATTGTTATGACGTGTCAGAGTTTTATGTTTCAAGGAGGTTTTAAGTCATCAGCCTCTTTGTGCTAGAGAAAGACTGCCGGATTTTAGCTGACTGTTGTTAATAAATTGGAATCAAGAGTGATAATGTACACAGTTGTTTACAGCAATAGACATCTAGTGTCAAGTAGAATAAGTTATTACAATTAACGTATTATTACAAGTACCTTGTCACTTTCACTACATTGATGCATCCCAACTGTCGCAGTATTGTTACGTTAGTGCGATAAAGTACTAAAATGATCATCTACGTTTGATGTTGACTTTAGTCCTTTTATTTTATATCGGCACCTTTGGCAGGAGACAAAGAAATATGGTAAATAAGTAAAATCAAAATGTACTTACTTTACATGTAGGTAAAGAGAATTATTTCGCTTGTTAGAAACCCCTTATTGGATTCGCATCAACCCAGTGGGATATTTACTTTAAAACGTTCAATAATAATATTTTCGTATCACAACACGCTAAACCACACATGAGAAAATCGGTAGATATGTGTACCCTTGAAAACATAAGACCAGAATGCTGTCCTTATTCCCTCAGCTGCCATTTGTTGTATTTAGACCAACCTGGGTCGACACATTCTATATAATGTACCTATGAAAAGTTAACTATGGTTTTCATCATAAATGGATTACATTACTACACCCCACCAATATAATTCTAGGTATAAAAACTTGATTCATGTATGATTCATTAAACTCAACTATATGATCGTTATTGACGAGCAGCATGGTTGCACCTTTTTGTTCTTACTAAGATTTTTCAAAGCTTAAACGTAGATATAATATAGTAAAGTTATGCTTGTAGCGTAGAGTCCGCTTTGGGCGCGATATATATGCGCATTGACAGTCTTCGTATCTATATCTTCATGGTTCATAGATCTGCCCGTACTTTGCTACTGTTTTATTATATTCAAAGAGATAAAATAAAAGTATAGTATAATTAATAATTTGATTTTTTGTAATTTTACGTCTTAAACCGGTCGATACTGCATAAAATCTTGACAAGAGCCTCATCACGCACAGAGCGGGCACGGCGCGGTGCGGGGCGGAGGCATTGGTAGTGTCAATTACTGCTTCATTTATCACACACGCTGCCTCCGCGCGGTTTTTGTGGTGCGACATACCCAGGATTGCGTTCGCTTTACCGCAAAACCGCCTCCGCCCCGCAACGACGCTGCGCCGCGCTCTGTGCGTTTCAAGCTTTAATGATTGTTGTAGATAATGTAGATCAACAAGGCGACCATTGCCCGCAGTGTGTGATCTCGGCGCCGTACAAAGATGACTCCTTTCTTGCCAGAAAATCCATGCGGCACCACCCACGTCTCCTTTGTATCACCTAAAACATTTTACATTAGTATATAACTGCTGTATGCAGTTTTATGTATTTACTAGTTGTCTGCGCGACTCTGCCCAAGTATTATTACTTAATAATAAAGGTAAAACCGCGAGATAAAATATAGCTCATGTCCATTATCCATACCACAGGTTTTTTTTAAGAGACTAGTAAAAAAAAAGGATTCAGACCCACCAGTAAGTAGAATCAATAAATTCACGGTTATTGAAAATGAATGTAGACACTAGTGTCAATCATTCAGAATGATATGCTGTGATTATGATATTTATTCATCACGTCATTTTATCAATTCTTAGTACCTACCATAAATCGACAAGCATGTAGGAACAACGCCCTTGGCATCAACGTGTGGGGCGCGTGTATGAAAAAATACATGCTTATAGGAGAACACCTCTATATTTCATCATATATTGTTTAATAATATGGCACGTATACCACAGAAGAGATCTCTTTTGCTGGGTACATGTTTTTTACATTCCTTCATTTCATTCTGCTACTCAATCACATCATCTTAATAGAGCATGGCATCATCATCACAGAGATGGATATTCCGGTTTACATCCTGAAACGAAGCACACAATAGTAAAAATTAAATGAATATTATGATTATGACATAACATAACATTTATTGTTACCTACTTACTTTTCGATTTTTTACAAAGTGATATTGATATTTTGTACTCCAGCGTGTGTTATAGCGACTTGACAATGAAATAGTTGGAAAATTTACCCATTTTAATGAATAAACAACATCTTTGTTCATTTCATGTTTTGACATGACAGACATTATGACATTGTCACACAGTAATTGACATTTTGTACCGTCCAATCTAACCGTCAAAAAGTTACGCGTTTCCAATAATTTCATCATTTTCTGATTTTAGTATGGGATTTCCATTCAGTCGTTCATTCAGTTCGGCTCAAATATTACCTAACGTTAGGTAGAAAAAATATGACATAAGCTAATAGATTTTTACTTCAAAAGTGACATTAAAATATGCCTAACGTTAGAACAATAAGTTACGCAATCAGGCTGCTGGTCGCCCGTGTTCAGCAAGAATGGATAGTGTTGAACTTTGTCATGGTTCCCGAAGGCTGCTCATGTATATGTACGGTTTTGTATGTATGTTTATATATAACAGTATATAAGTAGGTATATTATAAATATGTTTAACTTATTTCATATTATCTCTGCACCACCTACTGCATATATTATTTTCTTTTTTCCGCTACCCAAAGGTTGTCTGGAAGAAATCGCTCTTTAGCGATAAGACCGCCTGTTGTCTACCTCTAACTACATACTACTGTGTTTTCTTTTTTTCTGTTTGTAACGTTTCATTTGTGTGAGGTGTGCAATAAAGAGTATTCGTATCGTATCGTATCGTACTTATTTAATGTCAGTTGAAAATCATGAAAACATGCTTTTTAGTAAAGTGTAGAATAGTGTTTCAACGCCATTGAAGCTGATTCTCGCACAGGTCCGCGTATTACCACCATTGTCTATTCCACGTTGGGAACTTAAGAAGAAAATTGCCTATTGTCCTTATGTACGTCCCCCCGTCCTAGCTGATTAGTAACTAACACGTGTTTTTATCGTTGACACAAAGCAATTCCCAACGAAAATATATTGCCACTTGTGAGAAATTGTATTTTGCGACTTTTGTTGCAGCGGGCTCTCACGAACTAAGCTTGCTTATTTGATTTGATTCTCACAGGCACTGTTTAAGTGCAGGCTAATTATAAGCATTATGCACCAGCGTCGACCTCTGAGACAAGCATCGCTATAGTCGTCGCAACTCGCAGCAACCAGCGGATGTCTTTTGCGGTTTCGCCTTAGTCTTGGTATGGGGTTGTTGTTTGAAGGTTAATCTTCAGCGCTGGTCTCCTATTGATGACGCCGTACATTACGAGTACATACAGTGACATTCACACAGAATTGTGTAGCTTTTCTGTAGGTACCTACAAAGTAGTGCGGCACGTAAATGGTTTTTGCAAATAGTTCTATAAGTACATAACTTATATCCCTATTTGCATTGGACATCACTTGCCAACTTTTTTTAACATTCACGTAATATGATTTGTGTCTAGAACTAATCAATTAATTACCGAGCGGCCAAAATATATGTAGCCGCACAGATTGTTTGCCTTATATGATGAAAACGGTTACACATGATTGCTTACTTGATATTAAAATAGTACGATCAACTGAACTGACAGCGCGTCTTATTTGGAATAAGCTCGATCTAAAACAGTTAACTCGCCTAACTCGGTCGGAACAAATCACATTCATTAAAAACTCTATAAATGTAAGAAAGAACAACATGAAGTTTGCTTGCACTTGGCGGAGCACTTACAACGGCACCAAAATGAATAGAACGATAAAAACAATTACCCTGTCAAATTTTAAAATTAACCATAAAACCTGTTATTATACTTTCACGTTTATATTTTTGAAGCAGGCACCGGCCAAACAACATTAAGTTCAAAATCAGGTACAAATCAGTCGCACCACGAAACAAACTCGCTCACACGCGGACCCGTCCGAAACACCTGTCATTTAAACCTGACTGCCAGGCTATAAGGCGATGCCACGTCTTGTGTTGTTGTCAACTAAATTTTTAGAATTATTTTTTCTCTAAAACATTGTCGTTATATATTGTTAAAAGTAGGTACCGCGGCTATATCAGGAATTGCCTGGTACTTTGCAAAAATGGGGGATCCTACCAAGTCGAATATTGCCCCAAAAATTAGGTTCAATACAACCACACGGGATACACTGGTATTCTGCTCATCGATGTTTCTTCATTGCATCGTTTTGTTGTAATTAAGCAGGAGATGAGACATGGGTCAGCCGTCGCGGGTCGTTGCGATGTAATAGTCGCGATAAGGGACGGCGAATCGCGTGGGAGCAGATGCGCATGCACCGACGCGCGACTTCCCTCACGCGACGAGCTGAGACGAAACAATCGCGATCCTATATCCATGGTTTCCTCCTCCATCTTTAATTCCCGTTTATTAATGAAGACTCATGAGTATTTTTTACAACCTTTTATTTAACGCGCACTGTTCGTAAGGTGTCCTCAAAATTGCCAGTAGGTATCCGCTTGAGTTGAAATTTTGTGAACATATAAGTTCAGTGACAATGCAATATACAACCGAGCTAATCTGATGATGGCGACAGGAGGTGGCCATAGCAACTCCGTCGTATTCAGGCGCGGATCCAAGATTTGGTTTAGGGAGAGGCGGGACACTTTTTTATAGTTAGATAAAGAGCACCTTGAACCTTCTCTAGGGGGGCAAGCAATCCGCGCCTAGTCATGTTTGGGCTCACGGCTCATCTGTCTCGCAAAAGTCGCGAAGCGCCCTAAAGTAGTTGGTGACCGTGGATAATAGGTACAGTCGGCATTAAAAGCTTGTTATTCTGTACCTACCTACTCACTGCGAAAATAATGGAAAAAGGTATTTTAAAAACTAAAATCGTGTCTATATTTTTTGTTATAGAATATCAATATTTGTGTCTCTGAGTTAGATAGGTAGGTACAATTTTTTATCAAAGGAACCTTTGACGACAAATGCCGTTGCAGTGGATCAATTTAGATAAATTTCAGGCCATCTGGCAAAGTAACCAATTAGCTTTACTGCGGGTGGCTCTTAGGCCAAGGGTCACTATTACACTAACAAGACAGAGTAGCTTAAGTAAAACCTGAAAAACTGAAAAACTTAAGTAAAACCCCTCTTGCATGAAGTATAGTGGACTGTTCGGATAGGCATTTGTTTCATTTGTGTTACAAATTATAAATAGGTAATGTCTATTTATTCGAAGATAACTACATACAAGAGGGGTTTTACTACATTTTTACCTATACCTTTTCTTTCAGTTTTGCAGAAGACACTTAAACCTTACCTACATAAAAATCATGTTTGAAATTTTGTTGATATTGAATTCTAGCAGTGAGTGTAACATTGTGTCGCCGAGAAATAAAAAGATCTATATAAAAATGAAGGGTGTAGGCCACAAATCTACACTGCTAGTAAAATGTAGTAAAATAGGATTATAAAATACAACGGAGCGCGTTACAACTAGCAGCTATAAAGCTATACTGTAAATGAAACAAATGAAATCGCCGGACTGACGTTAAAGTTTCCGTGTAGGTTTGTTAAAAGTATCCGCGGTCGTGGACACGGGTCAGCGCAGACCAACGGCTACAACAAGCCACTTCCTGCGGCGAGCGGAACAAGGACAAGCCAAACGACACGCGAGGGCCGCCTCTATCTTGCATTCGATATCGCCCAATCTAAACTTTATCTCCACGCTATGAAATTCGAACTTAAGTGCACATTTGACCAGTGTCTGCGAAAGGCGTACGTATCACGACGTGGAATTGGTCGCAAGATCGGATCACATTGAAGTTTGGAAAGGCATTAATTATTTGTTACCTTGGAGATAAATATTTAATACATCTTAACTTTTTCTGTTTATATTTTCGACAAATCAGGCCAAATTATATATATTATATATATACGTATAGTTGTTCCTCTTCCTCCCAATAGTGCGATCACCTTGAGAGCTTGTCAGATATTAAATTGGTGGCACTAAAACTAATGTACGTGTTCATGTTATCAATTTAGGCACCACGCGTTTCTATTAACAAGTCGGATCGGCAGCAACGCTATTATGAAATCAAAGATGAGTTTCGACTTGTCTGTTTAATTAAGTAATAAGACCCAAATAGGACACGTGCGATGAAATCGAGGAGCTGGCGCCTGGTGCGATCGAAGCAGAGTCCAGGACAGATCACAGGTAAAGCGGTGACCGCGGCTGACCTCGTGCCAATTACGGGCCCATTAGCGCTCCGACTACAATGCGATGCGACCATTAAGCGGATGTCCAGCTCAACGTTCCCGCGCCCGCTCAATTTGCATTTGTTTGGAATTAGATCGTCAGTGGCTGCGTCCGCGACTCGCTTTGTGTCACACCTGTAATGTCCCTCGCGCAATGTGTCGAGAGCCGTTATAATGATTCCTCGCATACCCTGTGGTTAACCGAAACGTTCCCATTGTGGAACAGATTCCGGCGCTTCAACCTAAACACAACTCTTAATTATCCATCTTACTCGCTGGGTTAACGACGCAAAAGCCTCGTGTTGTTTACCGAGTCTCGACTTTAGGAGTTCAACTGAGTTAAACGTGGCGTCGATATGTCAAATAGTGCAATAAAGACTTGTTACAACGCCAAGGCGTTGTTCATTGAAACTCGCAATTGAATGTATGTGGGTAGAAAGCCATTGTATTAATACGCTGCACGAACAACCAGTATTAGTTTTAATTAATTGTTGTTAGTATCAGCAAACAGCCGTAGGCGACACAGTAAGATTATCGATGCAATCTAATCACGAAGACAGATTCGGGAGACCAGAAAATGTGTCTTTGTTTGTGGCTATAATCTAAAGTAAGTTTTAACTCATGAACATGTGTCACCGCTGCGCTGCATACATGTCTTAGTTGTCTCTCTAATTCTTTACTGTATCTAATTACGTAAACGGTAAAAGATAGATAAGTAGGTTGCTAACTCTACTCGTACCCACGTTCCATAACACGAAGTGTGAATTATTCGGTTATGTTCAAAGGTCAGAAGCATATAAAAAATTACAATGTATTCCGATCGATGCATCGTTTAGAAATAATTTGTCTTATAGTGCGGACTTTTTTTAGGTTGGGTTCGTGACCATGAACCAGTATAAATACGTAGGAATGCACCGTGACCTCTTTGTAATGTATTACATAATGGGTATTAGATTACCATATCATCAGTTTACGGTCACGCGATATATTTAGGCATTTTTGTATCCTTTGCCTCCCAATACGCAAGTATTTTAAGCGAAGATTGTAGCTATATTTCAGCGTGAAAGTTATTAATTTAAGGGCGACGAACCGACAGAGACGAGATATGGTAATGACAAATGGTGCCGCCTTATCTGAACGGTCCACGGAGAAAAGATGTAGCCGGGCTTTCTTGCGAAGTGAAATGTCGGGCGATGTCGTTAGCAAAGCCCCATCGGACTGGTATCTCTAGCGCTCCCCTGCCACGCCGCATCGAAGATAACTATTTTCAAACTGTTCAGAATACTGCAAAATATCTAAAAAAAAAACTGTATACTTCAAATGGGTTAATACTTAACTTACATATTATTTTCGTATTATACGTGCTCGTTTTTTTTAAATAGCATTCGCAACTAGGGTTGCTAGGTGGAAAAATACAAAAGCCGGACTCGGCACTTAATTAAGCCGGACATTTAGCCTTAAAGGCCGGACGGACCTTTTTGCTCTAATTATAGCTTTTTCAAAGCCGGACATTACGTTCTAAAAGCCGGACCATCACAACACGGGACTGTTTTACTTGCGCTTAGCGCTCAAGTTTTAACTCGCGCGGGTTACGCGGCCGCCAGGCAAAAAGCCTAACAAAAGCCGGACAGGCCGGACGAGTGAATATTTGGCCGGACACGGCCCTAAAATGCCAAACATGTCCGGCTAAAGCCGGACACCTGGCAACCCTATTCGCAACCCAATCATCAATAGCAATTTCATCCGGTTATACTAGTTTATATCCAGTCTTCAGTTGGTAGGTACGGTTCCGTAGGCGGCAAAAGCGACGTCGTCTACGCCAGAATATATTGTCCCCCGTCTCGAGGCGTACATAAGTAATCCGCCCGCACCCGACACTGATATGCAAATCGCCTCCAACGAGATCGTAAACCGTTTCATATCAGATAGCGTAATTCGGAGCTAAAGTACACGACGACGAGTAATTCCGATTGTGGGTAGATCTAGGTACTCTGTTTTCATGTGATACAAACTTTACAGATACCAGTCATATACAATGTATATTTTTTAGCGTCAGAGGATAAAAAACACGGCCGTTTTTGCTCTATTCTCTTTTAAACTAGGTGTTCTTCGGCTAGTCTATCTGCAATGCATACCTTCATAGATAGCACCTGAATGTGAATGTGACAAATAGTTTGGGCGATAACCCACCTCAGCGCGGGCGCCCGCAGTCCACACCGCACTATTGCCTCCCGTAGGTAAAAGGTAATAACAATATATGAGTTCCATACATTCAAAATACCTTCCCTCCTCGGCCAACAAACTATACCTGCCGATGTCGGCCTATCTATGTACAATCTTCGACCTCTTCCTGTTTATCTTTCCTAATACATTATTCTGCACAAAGTCGAACATTACGTCGCCGTAGGCAAACATCCATTAAAGAGACAATCTCTGTTCTATACTCACGACAAACTAAAATATAGAGAGAACTTTTAGAGTGTGCCAGTAAATATATAAGGTAACTTTCTTGTAGAGTTAGTTTGCAAATTACATACATACAGACCTACTAAGCATTGTACGTATTCTGATAAAAGCATTGCATTAAACTTTATTGGTGGTATCCTCCTGCTAGGTACTCGCAGAAAAAAGACAATATAGGTGTGGTCCATTAACCCAAACAGAACATTGGTATTTGTTTGTTCATCTAAATAAGGGATGTTTTTGCTCTTGCACGTGTCTGCAACTGACAAATGGCACGAACCAAAAATAAATACAGTTGGCCCAGAATGAGACATCACTATTGTAACGAAACTTATTATTGTTAGTGGCGAACCTTGCATTTATTATTGATGTCAAGAGGTGCTTTAATTAGGTAGAGTGTATCGGACCACCTACAGAGCGACTGGATATCGTTGCGATGATACAAGCTCTCTCTTGTCATGTTAATAATGTAATACGCAGGAATTAGGTAATATGAACAGAAGTGGAGTATGCAGCGCTCGGAGGAACAATAACTTCGTTATAGTCCAGTAGTTTTCTGTATGATTCGAGTATCATCGTAACTTTCTTTTCGACGTGGGTGTTTCCTATATCTAGAATAATGACTTGGAATTTGATTTCTTGTCTTTCGATGCAACTTTTAATACAATTTTATTGAAATTGCTATTGGGTGAATCATTTCAAAAGAAATGTAACCAGAATTCATAGGAAACGTCACTACTTCGCAAGACTAGACACAATAGTATTAACGCAGGTAGTCGCACCAAACCAGCACCTGACACGTACTACATAAATTCCCATAGAAGCGAGGTAGAAGAAACAAACGAGCTTTAACATTTTTTTTATTTCCTTTGACTATATTTTGCCATTACAGTCCACACTGACGCGTAAATGGACATTTATTGGTATCAAGCCAAGTCGTAATTTTATGCAATCCATCTTCCAAATTACACCCGGCTGTGGTAAACAGGGTTAACAAGATACCCTTCCCACGGCAACACGACGTCATCTGAACGGACTAGAAAGTTGGAGATAATTTCATAACGTAAAGCTATCATAAGCACACACCTTATGAGCTCGTATAAACATTATTATGTCTACGTCATAAGTTAGGTACTGTCAACTAGCATTAGGGTTGTTTATGTTTAATGTTTGATTTATATAAAATTAGTATAAATTATTGAGTCGACTTGATTCATACTTTGCTTGTACGAGTATTATAGAGTTAATAAAGTGATGTTGGTAAGTATGTATAGTGAAAAATATTATGATCGCTTTAATAATTAAGGTTTTCAAAACTATCATCATAATCATAACAAATCGCCATGAGTCAATCAGCCATTGTTTCGTTACTACTTACAAAATTTAAACAGTTATTTGTTTAGTTAGTACTTTCTTATAACAGTGATCTGCGAATGTAGTAAAATCATAACAAAGCATTGCATATAGGTAATTATTATTATTATTGACCCGTCATCGGTCATTGGCTCATCTTCGTCTACCTGAGCGTCGAGGGCTTTAGGGCGAGGGGCGCGAGTGTGCCACATCTGTCGAGCTAGCGTATATTTTAATGCTCGTGATGTTCCTTTTCCTTACATTAGTAAGAAGCTGCCTGCTTAAAGGAGGCTCCGTAATAACATTAGCAGTTAATTAAAACAATAAACTTTCCTTCTTTATGACTATCTCCATTAGTATCAGCAGTACTATCAAGGTATAAGTATTTAAGGTGACGTCTAATGTTGTAAGAAATTCCTTCGTCTAATAGATACACAACCGCCGGTTACGATGCCGCGTTATGATTATTGAAATAAAAACTTTTTAACGCAACGTATTAATGTATTAACTTAACACTAGCAGGCAAAGAACCGAACCCTAAATATTGCCCTCCTAATTTTTACTTCCCGAGAGTACCTCCGTTTCTATTTTATGGCCCCTCATTTAGAAGCGTCAATAAACAAAACAAAATAAAATAGAACTTTCAACGCTTCTAGTGTCGAGGTGAACGTAGCATCGACGCACGCGCATGTTAGAAAAAGACGCAAGTAAGCCTGCTGCCGGGGTGTCGGGCAAGTTCGGGCTCCAGTTGGTGGGGCGCCTTTCCCTCGCCGCGCCGCCCGCGCCAGTACCGAGTGCGCCGCGCAAGTAAGGCCACGCCGCTCTACTCGACTCCGACGCCCGCGCTTTCTTAAGCTCTACTGCATCCAAGTTTATGCTTCACTCTCCCGCTTCCTAACCGGTTACAACTGTGATCTTAAGTGACACGTAGCCTGCTTTTGTGATTTAATCGTGTTCAGTGGCCAGACTGCGTCTGGTAATGAGTGACAAAATTATGTGTTCTCGGATTTTACTCTCCAGATGATTGTGATGCGATGACCATCAGGTCGATTCGGATGTAAATTGGATTTCTACCAGTGATTCATCTAAATTGGTGAGTGGTCAATACTCCATAGAGCTATTATTTGTAACAAGTGTATATGTGGACATAAGCATGGGCTCAAAGCAGTGTGTGCTTGTGGGGGCGTTCGGTCGCCACAAACAAACAAAAACCCGTAGTCCCGTCGATGGCATAGAGGCACAGGGGATAGAAGGAGAGAGCGCACATTGTTGATACTCTCTTAGCGTGCCCTTTCCACGTCGTCGACTCCACAGGCATATTGAGTTGAACTTCGCTATACTACAGATAAATGTAGAGTCGCTCGTTAGCCTTTGTATACTTTTACGAAGGAGACTGTTTATTGTATGAAGTTGTAACCGTGGAGCAAAGATTAATTTACAAGGAGATAATAATAATTTCCTTGGCATAAACTTCTTTAAATTATAAACCCTATTTTTGACATGAAATTCACTTCTTCAAAAAATGACGATAACCGATCTATTGTTTGCATGCTATTAAGTAAGAAAGCCGGCAGATATGAATATGACGGCAAACGTAGAGGGCTTTCTTTCCTATCTAATTCAAACATCATTTATCTATTCGTTCTTTTGTTTACAATGCAAAGAGAATTCGAGATATAACGCACAGAATGCTCGGACTTCCTTCCTTACTCATTTCTAAATTTGCTCCAGAAGATGTATTTATAAATAGCAAAACAATTAGAGCTCGTATTCCTAAATTACGGTCGTAAAGGCGTAGGCAATGAATGAAAATGACATTATCAACATCCTGAGTTGTAAATGAGTCACAGCAAAGACACAGTATATACTGTGGCAAAGATAATGAAGTGTAGTGAGTAGATTTGAATGCACGATGCGTCAGGCGCCAGTCGAATTGAAATTTAACTCAAGTTTACCGAGGACGACCCAGAGGTCAATGAGATTTTTAAGGAGGGGACCCTAACATCAACTGGGTAGGTTAGTAGGTGTATTCTTTCTTTTAGTATCTACCGACTGCTGTTTGACTCTACTTTTGCATCAACACAACGGAAGCTTAGTTTCGGTTCAAGTACGTTAGAAATATTGTCGATGATAATACTCGTATTGGCAATACGTTATCAGTACATATTACATAGCGCTAGTGAATTAAGCTAGGTACCCCTGGTAACTAAACACTAGCCAAACCCCATAAATAGTGATCGTAACTTTTGTAGCATTTTTGGTGCAGCGTAGTGGTGTTAACGGAGTTGGTATGGACAAATACAATTTAAACGGTTAATTATGGTTAATATTGAGTAATTAAGTAAGTTATTATGTAATTAACGAAACAGACGCAAAGCATGAATGCGATAATCATTTCTTAGAATGAGATAAATTGCCGTTCGTTGCTCCAGTGCGTGGTTGGATTGCACTTTCAGATTAAATTAATTTTCAGCGCTGTGACGAACAGGTAGAGAGACCTAGTGATCAATAATTTCTGAAACATTAAAGTACATAATTTATAGCTGTTGAAACATTTGTAATGTTACAGAAAGAAATATTATATGTTAAATTTTACTTGATTTATTTAAAATTCGTGATGTTTATTTTGTCTGGTCAAAAAAAAAAGAAATAACAAGTGTCGGTAAACTAAAATATTACAATAATATTGTTAATAACAAGATCCTTTTAGCTGACAGCTTAGAAACATAACCAGCAAATTTGTAGCAATTTCTGTAGGCAAGTAGGCAGCGTGTGTATTTAAATAAATAAATAATAAATATTGGAGGACAATCTTACACAAATCGACCTAGTCCCAAACTAAGCAAAGCTTATATTATGGGTACTAGACGACGATATACATACTTATATAGATAAACACATACTTAAATACATAGAAAACATCCAAGACCCAGGAACAAATATCCGTGCTAAATGCACAAATAATGCCCTGGTCGGGATTCGAACCCGGGACCTCTAGCTTCGGAGGCAGTGTCACTACCAACTAGGCTAAACAGGCCGTCATTTAAGTTACAGAAACATTCAATTTGGAAACTTACAGGTCACCCATCTCTATAGGTATAGTCACACCTAAGTGTTCCCTTTTTAACTTTGACAAAAACTTAAATGTTATACTGCACACCCTCTTAAAGCCTTGTTAGATAAACCCCTAAACACGAATTTACATAGTATTTATTGTATGTATTAGTAGGTATAATTATTGCAGGTTTCACTTTTATTTAGGGCCCCCTTGTCAGTTCTGTCAAACTGTTGAATTTTTTAATGGGTCCTAAATGAGCGCCGCCGTGCGCTTTGTATTAAATACACAACAATGCACAACATAAAACTTAAAGTAGTTATTTATTAGTGTTGCAAGTTAGCCAAACGCAATTTATTACTGTCTAAAAATACCAATCTCAATTTTTACAAACAGACCTCTAGATGCAAAATATAACATTAAATACGTGCATGGATTAAACGCTACCAGGTACTATCCATGCATAAACATCGGAGCCAACGACAATATTACTAAGGTTCCAGAAGTGTACAACAATCGCAATAATTGAGGTGGCTGATAGCTAATAAGCAGCCGATAACGATGATAACCCTAAGATTGTGTTATTAAAACTAACAAGTACTGGTCGCTAATCATAACCAACACACTTAGCAATCCAATGGTACATGTGTATACATACATTTATTTTTATAAAATACTAGACATATTCTTTCCGTGGACCCATCTAGTCATGTCAGTTTCTTATTCGGTTCTATAGCTTATTCGTTAAGTGTTAAATTTTTTAAGGCTTTTCACATTTCCAAGGCTTCTGTGGCATGTGAATGATTCATGAAACATATGAAACCATATGATTTGCCAGTCGCATCACGTAGTTATCCTCTATCCCTTTTACGTTATTTAAGAAGACACCAGATTTACTGTAACACACATTTCACGCGTGACAACGCCAGAAGCGGCAATAAATTATATGCTGATATGTAAAAATGGCGACAAACCTTCATTTTTCGTCTTAGTGCGGTACTTGTAAGTTATCCCCTTGCCTGAGGCAGTGAGAAATATTTATAGTGGTCGACAAAGAAAGAACCGCAGCTTCCCGAGCCGCGACCGCGTGGGACCGCACCACGGCCACGCCGCAAGCTCAAATGTCAACCGCGTCTCTGCGTAATTGCAGACGTATCTTGTTTATACCTTACGTAGGCATGTAATGTTACCCTGCCCAGAAGTCAATTTCATCACGCTGAGCATCAAGTTTCCGTCCAATAAAACGCCGAACACTAAACTGTGCAAGTTGGTAAATAAACCCCACGATATCTGCCATTAGTAGTTAGTTACTAAACCAACCCTTCCCATGAAATATTCATCCGAATTCCTACTTTGCATTTTTATATGTTTCTTATTTCGTATTCGAAGTTAGTGCGTGACATCATATTTATTACTTTTGCTATTTCGGTCTGTAACAGATGTTTGCTTCAATTTAAGTTCGTTCTAACACGAACTTAATTAAGTTTCAGTGCGCCGGTTGCAATGTTGAGCGTACTTAACCAATATCGATGATGCAAAAGATTGCTTCGTAACATAATTTATTAGAGTAACGACGCTATTACCTTCCGCTCGATAACCGCTCGTTTGTTTAGCGCAGTAATTGTGCCGCCAGATCCAGCGCCGATAAATTGTAGGTTCACAGACGCAATATATGTCCAACCGGCAGCAGAATTCGCGTTAACGAGGTGCACCGATGTTCTGTTAAGCGTTTTACGACAATGCAACAATCGTGTTGGAACAGAGGAGTGGAGCCCAACATTATTCTCTTGCAACGCCGCTGCGCCTTGCGCTTGCACCACCCCACTCAATCCTTTGAGCCACATCTGTGCACTGAGTGACGCCTTCTGTTATTGAAAATCACAACCCTTTTAGCTACACAGCTATTCACAATTGTTTAAGCAAACGTTGCGTTAATGCTAATGTAGTGTTAATGTAGTGCGCGTTGTTTCTTTCTCTCTCTAATGTGTATTTATTTAAAAGTATTTATAAACTCATAAGAATCACCCGACACGTACTTGATCGTTTTTCTCTCTCTAACCATTAACGACAAACGTGATGTGAACTTTAAACCAAAGCGCAGCACTTATAACCCGCATGGTTGGCTTGAATTGAATCAGCCGTTGTGGGAGTTAAATACATAGAAACCTCACCGTCCGTCTGGCTTATCACACAAAAATGTGGAATAGTATATAGTATTTTTATTTATTGCGAAAACATATAATACCCGTGGGCCCTTATAACCCGAAAGATTTAAACCAACGATTCTAGAGCCTAATTAGAGTATTATAATGTGGTATAACCTATAGTCCAAAAACCCATAATTTAAGAGATATTAATTATTTAAAACCAATCACAAGTTGAAATATCTCAAGTCTAACACACCCTAAAGGCGTGACGTAGCTACGGGTACGTACTACATTTTAACCGACTACAAGATTTCAAAGGAGGAGGTCCCTAATTCGGTAGTATGTTTTTTCAATGTTTGTTCTCCATAACTCCGTCATGTCTGAACTGATTTTGAAAATTCTTTTTTTGATTGTAAGTAACGATATATATCCAAGTTGGTCCCGTTTTTGTCAAAATGCAGTTCTGATGATGGGATCCATGAGGAATCGAGGGAACTCCTCAAATCTTAAGGGCAAACATATAGTGATTTTTGTGTTTTTATCAACAAATCAAGCATTTTCATACAAAAATGTGACATTTGATGAAGTGGAACTGCTGATGATGATCAGAACAGAACTCTTCAACGACGAAAAGTTCACGTTTGGCGATTTGTCCTCCTAGCTGTGTTTGTTAATCAAGTTCTATTTTCACGATTATTTTTTGTGATGCGGCTTCTATAATGCTTTTTGAGCTTTAACTTGGCAGTTTTCTGAAATATCCAACCGTTCTCATGGTATTATAACATACTGCATAGAAAACTGCCAAGATAAGGCTCAAAATGCATGAAGCCGCAATAAATTAGTTAAAGGTACTGTAAACAGTCTAGTGCCAGACTTGGCACCTTTTCAGATAATCTACGGAACTTGGCACCCCTTTAGATCTCAATTCTTTTGTCGGTGAAGACAACAACCGCGCATCGCTTGTTTTTAATATTGAAATTGGCTCCCATTTTTACATTTATGTTTTTGATGGGATATATTTATCTAGATAATACTTAAGTACTTTATTTTATTTTGAGTTGATAGATGCCTTGCCTTAAGGTTGACTGGTAAAATGCCATAATAAAGGCATTAAGTCCGCCTATTGTAAAATAAGGTTTCTTTTGTGCAATAAAGATTAACCCCGTTATTCATAAACATCCACCAATAAGCCGCTAAAGTTGGTTTATCCTTATCTGTCACTTTGACATTTATGTTTGTGAGAAAGGGACAAAACAAATTTTAGTTAACAGGGGTTTGTTAAGTTTTATGAATAAGGGGGTAAATAAATAACTTAAAACAATTCTAACGATTTCGATGAAATAAACAATTTGGCGGTTTACGGGGGCGAAGGATCGATGTAGCTAGGTCTCATCTTCGGAAGAACTCGTATTCTCCGGAAAACCTCGATATATTGGTTATACACGGTCACCCAAGTTCTGCTTATACTTACTTAACTACCAAAATCGTATATCGTAAGTGCGTTCCAAGAAGTACCAAAGCAACACTCAACAACCCCAACTAGGTAGTTCATACATTTTTACTTTATAAGTTTTAGAAAGACGTATAGTGAACAGCAATAAACAGTGTCGAACTATAAAAGCCAGATTAAAACTCTAAAAACGACACAACTAATAAATATATAACAAAACGGACAGCGAACTCATCACACGGCCGAGGCTACCAGACAATCGAGTTTTGCTTCTCACAATCACGAGACAGGTTAGCATGGACGAGAATAGTTAAATACGCAAAAAAATAGAATGCGAATCCTGACAAACGGGAGGATGCATACCTCCTGCGTGCGTTGCATCCCGCACCGTGAGAGCGCCACGTCTCGCCCCGAGCTGCGCTGCGTGCGGCTGAGCGACATCCACTGCATTATTAGCTTTTATTTTTTCTTATTTACGCAATTTCCATATTGACGATGAAAAACCTTGATACAGTGTGAGAAACATACTTGATCATTCATTAAAATCATGTTTGCAACTGCCGCCATAGTGATTAAACTGTTATCTGAATGCTGATAAAATAAATAGTACTGCCGAGATACGAATAGATACGTGCTTTTAAGTTGCAAATTAGATAAATAACATGGAGGTCACGTAATTATTCTGCTTAAAGCAGTTTCTTTTTAAGGAGTGTTATGATTAACTGGTTAAATTTCCGGTGTCCACGAATATGGAGCTGCTTTATACCACGCATGTTGAGAGATAAGAATCACAATTCAAGATTATAAATCAGTCCGCAGTCACGTCTGTCGGTCTAATTTCAGAACAATTTAACAGATTTGGCTCTCGACAGTCTCGACCAATGATCTTCTTTTACAAGAATGAAATCTCTTGTGCGGCAAAGCAATATCGCAGCGATTTTCCATGATGGAAACTCAAAGAACCCCGTCGCGTCTAGGTAACTGTCTACCAAAACATTTTTTTGACCGACTGCATCACCGACTTTCAGTTTATATCTAAAGTACGTTTCCCATAAAAAAAAAAATATGTGTATTATTGTTACGTAAAAGTTATTTTCTAATAAAATATTTTTTTAATATCACTCTAGCACCGTTGATCTTACTTGATTAGTTTAGCGCTCGTGGCCCAGCGGCACCCGCCTACCGCGTGCGGTATGCGAGGTTAAGCAATGTGGGCGTTGGTCAGTTCTTAGATGGGTGACCGCTTTGAGTGGTTACTAACTGAGCGCTCTCGTGCTTTGGAAGGCACGTTAAGCCGTTGATCCCGGCTGCTGTCTACGACAGCAGTCGTTAAGCCAAGTTAGAGGCCTTCGGGCGGCTTGAGAACTTCTAACAGTCAAGTTGCCCACTCACTTGACAAAGGGGGGTCGAAGTTGCACCAAGTCCGTAGGGAGTACCCACCTAATACCCTACACGTGACCCCTGGGTGGTGCTAAAAGTGCAACAAAAACTGGCAACCGTACTTTCGAAGATCTCACGGTTCGTAAATAAATGCCATACGATTAAAAAAAAAGCTTAGAAAAAATCACTAAAATTGAATATCACCTGTCTTATAATCAGTGATCGTACATTTTGTAGCATGTCTGGTGCAGCGTAGTGGTGTTAACGGAGTTGGTATGGACAAATACAATTGAAACGGTTAATTAAGGTTAATATTAACGTTACTAACGCTAATGAATCATAAGTATTCAAATCATTTATTCCAATTCCGTTAACACCACTACGCTGCACCGAAAATGCTACAAAAGTTACGATCACTGCTTATAATTTATAAACCTACTAAACCTTTACTGGAGTATATAGCGGGTAATAAGAGTATAAAATTACCATTATTGGAGTATATGGCAGGCCATGGCTACTTGACACCTTCGTCATAATCCTATCGCATTAAATTCATTATCGTCGGATGTCCGTCTAATGGTGACTGAGTGGTGAGTGGTACATTGAAAATAAATTGATATATGTATTGTTGGTTGTTACAGAGCGCACGGCAGGAGATGGCGTGTGTAGAGAGGACGAGATAGGCTACCGGCGTCATGGCCGTAGCCCGGGCGGTGCTGGTGCTGTTAGCATCCACGGCACAGGCGTGGATGCCGGATGCCAACGCGCGTATACATATCAAATACGGTAAGTACACGGTGATAGGTTGCTAACCCATCTCCCACAACACACTTCAACCAGATTCCAATAGTCGACTCTTACGACACCCACGGGGAAAAGGAAGTGGTGGTATACCAGTTTAACGCAGCACCATCGGATTTTCTTTAAACCTACAATTGCTAAAAGTACCTTTGAAACTAAATTTCATGTGCTCTGCCTACTTTTGAGATTACAGACGTGGGTAGGCGTATGTAAGTATTCACACCCATCAAGGAGTTGGGGGTATTTATTTATCACGTAAGGGAGATATTGGCCACTTTTGACTTGTTAAAATTTGAAGCCATGGGCTGGGATGCCTGTCGCAACCCTTATATTTAATTGATGTCCCGTTAAGTTTACCGCTCAAAGTATTGATTAAAGGCATCACGAAAATCTACTTGCAGTAATATTTGTATCTTCATCCTCAAGAAAACTGGCCACCCAGCGTCCAGCAACAACTGACAAACTTTTACAACTTCCCGTTTGTAAAGCGCAACGTCATAAAAACCGTCAGTTATATTAGTATTTGCCTGATCACGCTATCGAATTTATAATTCACAATCACACAGGTGCAAGGACCCAACAAAGCGTGTCATATTGATACGTGAGAATTTCTCAGCCCATGGTTATGAAATCGTAAATTCTCATTGTTGATAAACGCTTTACAATGAGTGCATTGTTCCTTTGATCCCATTGATATTGGGACTTGCTAAAAAACGGCTACCTACACTGCTTGCAACGCAATCTTGTTAAACCAGAAATTTTACAAATTGCTTTAGGTAAATAAAACCTATGTACCGTAGTGGCCTACCTATTTATTAATACAAGCTTTACCGCTACTTTTTGAACACGCTCCCTTGTACTTAGGCAGATAAAGCGTAAAATAAAGCGCATATTTCTTGATGAGAAGTGAATAGTTATAACGTTAATTCGATCAGCATCGGACTATGTATGCACAAACCTGGTAGTGGAAGGGAAAGCTGTCACGAAACCTAACTGACATGCAGCGTAATGTAGCGGTCGGGTAATGCGAGGCCACAAATCGCAGGTCATGCTTGCTCATTCCTCTACCACTTACCATTAATACGATGCATATTAATTTCATACTAAATCGTAACTCCATTCAATGACTTGGTATAAACTAAGTTGTTATCGATTTGTTACAGGCGATGAAACTTCAGAACAGTTCGTCGGCGATGCGGCAGCGCCAGACCACTTCCGTATTCTAGATAAGGATGACTTCTCTATTATCGTCGGCGGCAGGTGAGCTATACTAACCATTGATACCAAAGAACTCTGTAAACCAATTTGTGGTTTAACCGTGAATGCTTGATTATGCCAAGGTACAACAGTATTCTATACAAAGAGCGGCATGTGAGTTAAGACTCACAATAAGTTGCACCAATCGTCGGACAACGACCTAAAGGTGTAGTATTCCTAGTGAAGAGTGACGCTTAATTAATAAGAAATATCGTTCCTTCATCTTACTCTCAAATCGGCAACGCATTGATGATGTTTCCGGGGCGGAGCGATCCCCATTAGACATATTTTGGTTGCAAGCCCCGTCACGAAGGCAAAAACAGTAATTTTTTCCGCATGAGTCTAAAATTTTATATTTATTCGAGCTCTAAACGTGATGATTACCAAGTAAAACAGAATTAGCATCGAATAGCCTAATTTCCATAAAAGATGGTACGCGGAGAATGTTAAGTTGTGTTTGGGCAGGTGTGCGCCGCGTCGTCTCCTCGACTGCTGGAAACGAAACGAAACGCACCATGATACGGCTTGCATATTTAATTGTCGCCACTAATTTAGCTAATTTTGTTCCAGAAACACTGTCTACAACCTCAGCCTCTACGACTTGTCGGAGAATTTAGATCAGGTAATGTTTATTCATTATTCATTTGCATGTAAAAGGATATTCTTTCTAGAAATGCTATTCTTTAGGTAAGCGCTTTAAATGTATGTCTTTAGAGTACCTGAGTCAGCGAAATGCATTTTAATTTTATACAAACGTCTGTATAAAAAATACATCCGGAGGATATTCAGTTAAGTCTTTCAACTGCGATATGTTCGATAATCTATAGTCATGGTGGGTAGTAAGTGCACAAAAAATAGCACAAGGCCGGGCGTGAAGCGATAGCGTTTGATTTGAAGTAGACAAAAACCAGACCTGAGTCCTGCTACACGGTAGCTCGACTAGCTCGGCAATTTGATATTTGCTAAGCCCAAATAGATAAGGGATTAGGGCTCCGCGTCAAAACAGAAAAAAATAGTTTATTCACTTGCTAAAACATGTTCATTTATAAAACGCGAATTAAATTACGTTTTATTTAACACTTATGTACCCCTTGTTATTTGTGCTCGTCCTTATTTAATGTCACACGCGTGCTTAAAACAAGTAATATTTTACAGGCAATTAAAGTGTTGTTATTGATATAGGAAGGATCTAAATATAGCTGCCTTTAATCGTTGACAGCTGGAAATATGTCTTTGAAAAACGAGAATAATTTATTTACGGAACCTACAGCGCGATATTGTCGCACTTGGTTTGTCACTGTTGCGGTCGGCGACCCGCCGGCGCAGTCGCCGCCGAAAGCCCCGTATCGCGCACCACTACAGGTTTATGTATCTAATCTTGCACAAACAACTTTACAACAGTTCCCCGTTGCTTGCTGCACTCTCTGTTTATTCTTAGTTACGACCCATTTCGCCCGGCGCACTGTTTATTTTGTAAATCGTGTGAGATTATTTACTTAAATAAAAATTTTACTTTGAAACAACAGACTCAATTGGCGTTGAAAGGCATCCGGCAACCGGGGCTGATTTCTTCCAGCACCGAAACTGAAGAATAAATTTCGTGATGTTTACTACAAAACTATCTAGTGTCCCCCTTTTTTTCTACATGTTAGTCATTTGTATACTATTTCTACATTCATACATCGTCGTAACGTGATTTAATTCATACTTTTGCAAACATAGTGTTAGTGAGATTTGAAAAGGAACGATATATCATTGAATGCTTATTGGTACGTAAATAGTAACGTGCTAGGGGATGACTGATAATAGATAACCGAGAGCGCAGCTCGGCAATTCATAATTCAAGCGGGCAACGATTAATGGCATCACAATGTGCGCATGAAACAAAAATACGACGCCGACGGTACTCGTAGGGCGGCTCGAGGGTGTTTGGCGCGCTGCCATCTCCGCCCGATATTGCTTTAGCGCAGCAAAATTCGATCGCTAAAACTAATATTCTATTAATTCGTTCTGGAATCCCTTTGTAACTTACACAGTAATCTTCAGTAACGGATCCAATCGGACTCGCGCACCGAGGGTTCCGTACAACTACAAAACAAGGTGATTTATCAATATATTGCTATTTGTTGGTAAATATAAGTATTATAAACATTTATCACCAAATTTCAAGTTCAAAAGTCAATGGGAAGTTAAAAAGTTCTTCGAAACAAAATGTGTGACAGACGACCAATGGACACACGAGTGACAGCAATAGGGCTCCGTTTGGACCCGTTAGGTACGAAACCCTAAGAATGAAGTACCTATAAATAAAATGGATGATCTCCACAGATCTAAATGATCTCTTTTGATTTGGCTTTCTGGCTTCAATTTCGTATACCTCCGAGGAGATTCAAATCATTTTTATGTGTAAATCAGAAACCTTGAAAAACACTTCATATTACCAGTCACATATTAAATCTAGCCCTATCGTTGAATAATTCACATGTGACGCCGTGTCCGTACAGGTACTCGAAGCCCGAATACTAATGGCTACGACTATTAAACTTCTTTTACTACATCGTATTATGTAGCTACATCTTCACTTGACGTTAGTGACAATACAAGTTAAAATCTCTAATAAGTACATTAGTTAAAACACTAAGAAACCTAAATTTAACTAATTCAATACTAAAACCCAATGGGATATCTTACAGTGCTACGGCAACGGGACTCTTAAGTACTATCACATGCGCGACTAGAATTCTCGAACTAAAGTGCAATACCTTGTAACTGGCAAGTAGAAAGATACCTTGTCTTGGAGAATTATTAATAGGAAACTAACTGCCCACGTGCCGTTATCCACTTTCAAGCTATAAACTCAAACTGAGTAGGTAACAGGAATAGTTAAGTTGCTGCTTGAGTCTACCAATAGGTATTCGATACCCAGTTACAAAAATGTTATAAGATTATCAGAGCTCCCGAGGATGCGCTGTGTGAAAAGTGAAAAAGTTAAACTCTAGCTGTCAGTACAACGGATCACCAAATCAAAAACAGGACTTTTTTATTTCATAAAGAAACATCAAATGTTGCCATCTTGCCACTTGTACATGTTGTTCAGTATATCTGCCATATAAAATGTCCTCTCAGTTACTCAAAGGTTAGCTGGAAGAGATCCCTTAAAGGGATAAGTTCGCCTTTGTACTTGTTGTGTGTACTTGTTTTGTGCAATAAAGAGTTTAAACAAACAAACAAACAAATGTTACAACTCTAACTGTACTGTCAAACTGCGTAGCAGTTTGTTGGCAGTTCGTATACTACACTTGTGTCTTTTAAATCTAGTAATATTCATGCAGTATTATTTATTATATTATATATTACATATTAATTTAATAGCTCCCCCCCCCCCCCCATTTTAATATTTTTTTCGTAACTTCACATCATATTTCTATAGCGGTTCATAAAATACACCTTCCTACCAAATTTCATAATTGTTGTAGTGGTCAGTCTCCGAGGAAATCGGCTGTGACATACGGACGAACGGACGGACGGACAGACAGTCATGACGAATCTATAAGGGTTCCGTTTTTGCCATTTCGGCTACGGAACCCTAAACACGAGTCCGAGACAAGTTAGCAATTCACATTTGTTTGCTCACGACACAATAAGCTACTGTCACTTTACATCTAAGTAGCTGTTACGAAACGAGCTCGCGCTCGCTCTTTACAAAATATGCAAATGTGCCAAAACGGAGCATGCATTGATTATTTAATCAAGTTGTATTGATATGCGATGCGACCTACTGTGAGAGTTTATAATGCATTCATTCACTATTTCAACACAGTTTTTGTTATCGCCGATCTTTATGTTTGTTAAATGTTTGTCCGCAGCGTCTAGAATGGAATTCGACGGATGCGCATATGGAACTATGTCAAGTAAAAGGAAAATCATTAGACGAATGCCAGAACTACCCACGGGTGGCAGCCAGATCCCACGGGCGTCTGATGGTCTGCGGCACCAATGCGTTCAAGCCGCTCTGCCGACGGTACGCCAGGCACCCGCCGACCCAACACTTGGAAGAGTTCGACGGCACCGGCCGCTGTCCTTACGATCCACAACACAACTCGACCGCCATATTTGCCGGTAAGCAACAAAAGCCATTCTATTTCCCTTTTAAATGCCAATGATGCCCAACCTTTATAATTTCCTGACTGCGGCGTGATCACACATAGCAATGATCATCTTAGCAGAAGGCACGAAAACGCCGCGCGCCACCCAGCGAGGGGTTGCACCGAACACGACGCGACGCCGCGATATGAATCAATTTAAAGCCTTTACAGTTAGTCCTATCCAACCCACATTTGATGCCGTTATATTCTGCAATTCTAGTAATAATCCGCAAATATAATACGCCGTAACTAGTAAACGAATACTTATGTGCAGTCTTCAAAACCACAATTGGAATTACAGTTAAACTTAATGACAGTTCGAGTAATGTACAGACACGAATGGAATGAAGAAACCGCATAATTAGGTGCACGATTCCTTATTTGACTCTTACCTATCCGTTAATGGACTTCGCTGTAATTTGCATAAAACTTTGAAACAGCTGAATGTGTAACCTACATACTTTCACTATTTTTACTACACAACATAAGCATGATACGCGGTTTCGGCATTTATCTGTCGAGCTTAAGTTTACCGTGTTTTACCCGTGGTACCACAGCTTTTGTACGACAGGGGGACCACGGGTAATTTTTTTTACCCGTTGTCCCACCGTTCTAAACAGTTGGTCTACGGGTAATTTACTTTTTCCCATGGTCCCACGATGCGATGTGTATAAATGTTCTGTTCTGGCGCTTCGCCGGCCGCTGCCGCGGCACGCTCGCTTCGCTCGCTCGGCTCGCGCACTTTAGGGTCGCAGTTCTACTAACACTCCTCCTCGCTCCGCTCATCGTCGTACCTAACTATTCTGTAGAAGAAAACTAGCGAAAACAAACATTTCAGTCAAAATTACGAACATAGACGAACCATGGCGGGACCATGGGGAAAAATAAATTACCCGTAGACCCACTGGCGAACACTGTTTAGAACGGTGGGACAACGGGTAAAAAAAAATACCCGTGGTCCCCCTGTGGTACAAAAGCTGTGGTGCCACGGGTAAAACCCCAAGTTTACACAGTAACTTACATATGTAGGTAGATAATGTTAATGTATGTCATAAAATAAACGTGTTGTAATACTCGTGCAGTGCGTAATCAGATAAATTGCAGTAATACGACGGAGATCACTTATGATAAACTTCTGATTATTTTTGTCGGCCGTTATTTAGCCTAGTAACTAGTTGGTAGTGACACTGCCTCCGAAGCTACAGGTCCCGGGTTCGAATCCCAGTAAAGGCATTTGTTTCTGTGGTCAGCAGAAACATTTGTTCCTGAGACTTGAATGTTTTTGTCGTCTAGTACCCATAGCACAAGCCTTGTTGAGCTTACTATGGTGCTAGTCATATTCGTGTAAAAATTGTCCTATAATATTTATTATTATTACAGTATTTATTTATTTTGCTGTACCTACATATAAGCGAATTTATCTCAAGAAATGACTCGTCGATTTCGCACATTAATATGCACAATTACACATTCATTCATTGACTTTGTGTGCGTTAACTAGGGAGAATTCAGTTTTTGTGTAAAGAGCATGTTCCCACACAAGTAAGAAAGTAAGATGGATGGGATGGAATTATGTACCTCATACATTTAAATCTGAAATTATCGTACAACCCCTACCCATCCACCTACCTCTACTCTACAAGGTACCTATATCGAAAGTCTTCTTAACCAAAATTGTAGCAAAGGAATGTAACAATAAGATGAAAATTCGCGTTTTCCAGACGGTCAACTGTACACCGCTACGGCAGCAGATTTCTCTGGCACGGACCCGCTGATCTACCGCGAACCCGTGCGCACAGAGCGCTCGGACCTGCGCCTGCTTAACGACCCCTCGTTCGTCGGCGCAGTCGCATCCACTAGCCACGTCTACTTTTTCTATCGCGAAACCGCGGTCGAATACATGAACTGCGGCAAGGTAAATATGTTATATCCTATTACGTCAGTTCTTAAATTACGTTTCTCGTTTAATGCTGTAATGAGTAATTGGTGGTTACTAAAATGGAGGTTAGTTCAACGATAATCGTGGCGGTTAAGTAAATGTGTCAAATTAGGTACTGTACTAACATATTTTTAACTGTTACCATTCGTTTCGTTTATTTTTATTTTATTTTTTGCAGTCGGTGTATTCGAGGGTAGCCAGAGTATGCCTAAAGGATAAAGGAGGGCCACACACATTTAGCGACCGCTGGACCTCGTTTATGAAGACCCGTCTCAACTGTTCAATTCCTGGCGAATATCCATTTTATTTCGATGAAATTCGTGAGTATTATTTTTAATCGAATATATTTTACGAATGTAATGTTTACGCTGGATTCATAAATTACGTATGTTAATTATTTCAGAGGCGACGACAGAGTTAATTAACGGGATTTATGGAAGTGGCAGTAGCAGGAATGATATCATATATGCAGTATTTACTACCCCGCAAAATGCAATAGGAGGCTCGGCCGTTTGCGCTTTCGCCATGAGAGATATCTTAGACGCATTTGAGGGGTCGTTCAAAGGCCAAGAGAGCATGAACTCTAATTGGCTGCCATTAGAAAAAGACAAAGTTCCTGAACCTAGGCCGGGGGCGTGCGTTGAAGACAGTCGAACACTATCAGACTCCGGAGTAAATTTCATCAAGACGCATCCACTGATGGACAAGGCAGTTTCATCGTTCCTTCAGAAGCCAATATTGACAAGAGTTAGTTTACAATATAGATTCTCAGCCATCGCTGTGCACCCTCAAGTACAAGCTATGAATGGCAACAAATACGACGTTATATACGTCGGGACCGACGACGGCAGAGTAATAAAAGCAGTCAACGTTGCAGCCAACGATGGCGTTTTCGATTCGAGTACCGATGAGTATAGTAGAAACCCCGTAAGGACGGCTGTGATCTCAGAAGTGCAAGTTCTTCCTCAAGGCGTCCCCATTAAACAGATGCACGTGGCGCTTACTACGGAGAAATTAATTATAGCGTCCGGTGACATCATAAAAGCCGTATCACTGTCACACTGTGGCAACGTGCAGTCGTGCAGGTATAGTAACATTTTATAGTTTACTCCTGAGCATGTTATGTTACGTATCTTATCAATTACTTTGAACAAAGAAAGCACAATAACCGATGCGTCACCTAGCCACACCTATTACTTTACTGATTATATATTGTTAAATTCCAGGGAATGTGTGACGCTGCAAGACCCTCATTGTGCCTGGGACTCGAAGCAGCAACAATGCGCATGGGTCGGAAACAGACAATTTCCGAACCCAGAAAGATTCCTACAAAATGTAGAGAACGGAAAGACTGAAATATGTAATAAACTACCCGCCCTTTTACCGGGCGATCGACATAGTAACAGAAATCCGGGCACTAAAAAACCCGTGATATCCGAACCCGACACACGAAAGACTGATGACATTCAGAATGAAATACTAATAGAAGTGGTCGAAACAAACGTTCTATCCGAAGAAAAAGTTAACAAGCACGAAACAGGTAAATTATACACAACTTGTAAAGGTTGAACACGCCAAAACTGGGGCACACAAAATGTAGTACAAAATTATAATAAAAGTGAAAAAGTATATTATGTTTTACACATTTAATAGCATATTTAACGCTGTTTAAAATAACATTCCATATTTTAGATTTGGTCTACACAGTAAGCCATTTTTCTAACTTTCCTACGTACACGGCTCATAAGACTTTGCACCATGTTAATAGAACACTGTCTTGACGCCCATGTCCACATCTTTTGTAGTTCAGGGACCGATTTTACTCCGCCGCCTTTCTTTTTTAAAATTCCCTTCATAATACTCCAGTACTCTTCAACGGGCCGCAGTTCCGGACTATTTGGGGGGTTGCACACTTTTGGTACCACCATGATCCCATTTGCAGCATACCATTCCATCACTGGTTCTGAGTAGTGGCAACTGGCTAAATCTGGCCAAAACAAAGGTGGTGAGTCATGCTTTCTTATGAAAGGTAGCAAACGTTTCTGCAAAAACTCTTTTCTATAAATATCGCCGTTTATTGTCCCGGTAGTAATAAACGGCCGACTTCTTTTCCCACAGCTACATATTGCTTGCCAAAGCAGGTACTTTTTTGGAAATTTCGAACGTTTTTTTAATTTACACTCTTCAGGGGCGTCTACTCTACTTAGGCTGGTATAGAACTCTTGCCCAGGAATTTGTTTAAAGTCACCTTTTATGTATGTTTCGTCGTCCATGACGACGCATGCAAATTTGGTTATGAAATTCTCATAAAGTTTTCGAGACCGTTTCTTCGCGGATGAGTTCTGTTTCGAGTCTCGATCTGGTGCTGCCTGGGCCTTATAACTCCTTAGGCCAGCCCTACGTTTCACTTTTTGAACATAGGACTGAGACATTTTAACTTTTTTAGCAACATCGCGAGACGAAATCTTAGGATTTGAGGCAAACATGTTCACCACCTTCTCGTCCTTTTTTTTATTCTTGACACCCTGCAAGCCTCCACTTCCTGGCTTCCGATCTATTGTTAGGTGCTCACGGAACTTTTTTAATACGCGACAAACCGTAGATTGAGGACATTTCAGTCGTTTCGCGATATCTCTGTAGCTCAGTAATGAATTTTCTACGTATTCGTGCAAAATTCGCTCGCGTTGTTGATGTTGTTTGCTCGACATTTTGACAACGAATAAACATAATTTAAAAAAACTTGATAACATTATAGGCCAGTGTCTTGTGACCAAGTAGGTGCCATAAAAGTTTGTGTATCTCTATTATTTGCATAGCAATAGTCGATTGTACATGCCCCAGTTTTGGCGTGTTCAACCTTTAGTAACATTTAGGAACTACGCAATAAATAAATATTTTGGGATAACACGCCTTAAAACTTAACACCAAAAAATATTTAGTAATTTATGTATACCTATTGATTTCTCTGCAGACTCACTGACAGTGGCAGCCGCCGACGGCAACATCTACAGCGCCCAGGCGCTGATGACTGCCGTAGTGGCTTCCTGCCTCGTCACCCTCATGGTGGGATTCGTCATCGGTTACCTCTTCTCCCGGCGATTTCGGCACCCATTTTTTACCGATACCTCACCGTTCAATGAACAACACAATCATTTAAACAGGTAATTATGAATATTTTTTCATTACTATGAATAATTAGTTTGTCATTGAAAAATAGTACCTAATTCAGTAGTTTTTTTTTACAGACGAGTTTTTATTATTTCTAGAAGTGAGTCATTTCTAACCAACAACTCACTTTACATTCCACACAGTAATCAGAGAGATTACTTTGTATTAATCAATACACCCTAATTTTACTTATGCACATGTACAAAATACGTTCACGCTTTGTTCTGCCAAACACGACACGCTTGCAAAAACAAATATAAATACTTACTAACAGACAATACGACTGTTTCATAAGAAGATTATACGACAGATTACTACAGCACATTTTTTTATTTCAGATTAAGCCCATTGGAGACACCATTGAACGCTAACTCGGGGTATATGCCGCCGCGTTCCAAAAACGTGAACATGGTGGCAAACGTGTGCCCACTAGCCAAACAAGACAACCTGCACCTGGAGCTCGGCAAGGAGCGCACCCTCGACCTCCGCAACTCAACGGAGTCCCTCGACAAGGATCTCAAGTGCGGCACGCTACAAAAAGTAAAAAAGACTTACATTTGAAACCTACCTAAGCAAACCGATTACGGGTCCATTGCAAAGTGATAAACATTTGCGTGCCAAGTCTTCCGACAAGTCGACTCGTGTGAACTAGTGTGTTTGTTAGTGACTTGTGGGCAGCTCTGACTCTTGTAAATATGGTGTACAGTTGACGAAGGACAATTAGGTAGATACAATACCTACGTGCAGAGCGTTCAGTGGCGTAGAGCCGAGATCGAAGCATTTTATTTATAGACTTAATGTGAAATAGAAATCGACTAGTTAATAAATGGTTGACGAATGAGCGAGGTGTTTAACACTAAAACTGAATCTGTATTTGGAAATACACACTTGACTGTTATATTTAAAAATAAAAAAGTACCATGTCACATGGTATTATAGGTACATCGGTTTTAGTATTGAATATCTATTTGAAACATTCCATAGGTAATCACAATAGAAATAAAAGTGCATTGAGCTATGTAAATATAATATTAAATTTGTATATATCGCTGAAATAGCAAGCAGGGGCAGCTAACTGATATCATTACTCGTTATTCAAGTCTGTGAACTTATAAATCAGATATGTCGGATCATAGTAGAAGAGATATATAGGAAAAATAGATTGTAAAAGTTTTCTATTACGTAGATGCAGAATAGATCAAGCTCAAGGACAAATACATATTAAAAATATGTTCATATATTAAAAAAAAAAAACATATTATAAATTTCGTTAAAGTATAATGTTGGTTATTATAGCATTAAAATTGCTGTGCTAAGTGCATAGTGCCTTGTAGGTTGCCAATATAGTGCCTAAATGTATGAATATCAGGTATAATGGAGTATAATATCCTGGTGATTTTAATTGATACTCCATCAAATTACTTAAACATATTTCAACTAGTGACATGTATGTTGTTTTTTATAACTTTAATAATGTAAATATTATTGTATGGGATATTAGAAATGAGTACCCTGAAATGGTGGCGTAAACATTCGACTCCTGTTACATTTTAAATTACACTACAATTGATTGATTAGCTTCCATAATCATATTCTGAGTACGCGCCTACTATGTCCATAATTTATTTCCATAACCACAACTTGAGTGACCTCTATATCGTTAAATTAAGTTAAATTGGGCTAAAATATCCACCAGAGATCTAAAAAATTAGCAAGTTTTCCCACCGTGAAACAAAGTTTTAAGATAAGAAGGTAATCTGTTTGTGTACATATACTTGACTAGCAGTAGATAATAAAGCTATTATGTAGTCTGATAACATTGAAATAAATGTTATTATTATAATTTTCATTTTCAATATTTACCTATTTTCTACATAAGTTTTCAAGGAAATGTACAAGAGTGATGTACGAACAACAGAAATCCAATATACTCAAAAACACTTTTCGTTTATATATTTTTTATATTGTAATAAATCAATTTAATATTTAGCAATTTTATCAATTTTAATAATACTGGAGAAATAAAAGTATTATTACATTACGACGTAGTTTTAATCATCATAAGTATCATAACACATTCCCAATCCCCATTAGATAATTGAAGTGAAAGTAATTAAATTGAACATTCGATTTCCAATCTAATCATGAGATGAAATTTATACCAACGATTTCTCTACACAAAATGTACTAAACAGTAAACATACTCCAATCCTTAATCAAACACTAATTAAAGTAGTGGCTCTGTGAGCTGTACATCTCACAATTTTTTTTTTAATTTCAAAATTTCCAAAAACTGAAGACAAAAAATTTCTATATAATTATTATCGAACCTGCTCACAAAATTTCACGAGAATCGGTTGAGAAATGCGACCTGTGTAGAGGAGAACATCCGGACAGACATACGAAAGAATTATTGTCGAAAGCTGAAACGGAAACGCTTCGCTCGCTCGGTCAATAAATTTCTTTTTATCACCTTTGGAAGTCGGTGCCAAATGTTTTTCGAATTTGCCTAGATAGCGCTAGTAGTCCAATAGTTGTATTGCACGAGCGTCATTTGTGTAATGTTACTGAATACCATTAAAATTGTTTGGCACCGACTTCCAAAGGTGATAAAACTTTAAGAAATTGTATATTTTTTTTGTTAGGCAGCTAATCTCTAATAATTTATACCAAAAAAAAAACCGACTCCAATTTTGTATTTGCTATGCCACAATTTGTGGTTTCCGTGCCCCAATGCTTACTCTCGGTATTCCGAGATCCCGCGCAATTTTCCAATCCCGCTTGATGCGGGATTACGAGCGCGGGATCCCGCGGGATTGCGGGACTGCGGAGAGGCATGTTACAGGCGACCATTTGCGAATTGAAATTTAAAATTAAACTGTTAGTGTTCCAATGAACAACATTTTATTTGCCTGTCACCTTAACTTTGTTTAGGTATTTAAAAGTACTCGAAAAATGAGGAATTTTTTATTTTCATTTTATTTTGTTACAAACTACCTTATTTTGGTCAGTTAAACTGCCGTCATGAAAACGATGAAACGGCGTAGATGTGATTAAAGTAAAAATAAGATACTCACTTTTCTTGTGAATATATTTCATTAAAAAGTAGAAAATATACTATTTCTGTGACACTAGCGAGCGACAGTGACAGTGGTGGTTTTCAGGAGGGCGACCATGAATGCTCCAAGATCGAAGTGCGTATATCTCTATTTCTATCACTCGAATAAGCAAAACGATGGAGTTGGAGGTGTAGGTATTCGAAAGATTTGAAACACATAACTTCACTGGACTTGATAAATCCCACAACTGTCAATATTGTCAATGTCGCATTCATAGTTCATTTTATTATTTTTACAGGATAAAAGTCATATCACGCAGTAGCTCAGACATTAAATAGTTTCTTGCAAGTCCAACTCTTAGAATCACATTCGGATTATTGCATTCGGAAAATGGCCCTAATTTAATGTCATTATGGCTAATATTCGGTTGATCACTATATAATATTGCGATTTGTTTTTTTTTTCATAATCTAAATAAAATAGATTTGAAAGTAATTTGGATAAGATAGGCCTTCAAAAATGACATAGAGGTTCATAGAAAACTTTTCCATTTAAGTCAACCGTTGGCGAGATATTAGCTGTCAAAGTGGTAAAAAGTGTGTCTCTTTACTTCTATACAATACATTTAATCAAAAAAGGTCGTATCTTCATAGGAAACTTACGGCACTTAGGCTCTTTTGTTTGGGAAAGACAGTTTTTCAGCAATAACTCAAAAACCGTTAAACCTATCTTGTGGAAACCAATTATCGTTGAAAGTATTTATTAATTTACATCATGTTAATTTTTTCAGAATTTTAAACTTTATAGTTTGGAAATTAGAGGGGGGCACATGTTTTACCACTTTGACAGCTAATATCTCGCCAACGGTTGACTTAAATGGAAAAGTTTTTTAGGAACCTCTATGTCATTTTTAAAGTTCTATCCATAGATATCCCACACGTCTATGTGCATTTAAAAAAAAATTGACCCCCCTGTGACATGAGTGGGGTGCCCCCCCAGTTTAATATTTTTTTCAAAATTTTACATTATATTTCTATAGCGGTTCATAGCATAGACCTTTCTACCAAATTTCATAATTGTAGTGCTCATAGTCTCCGAGTAAATCGGGTGTGACTTACAGACAGACATGACGAACTTAAAAGGATTCTGTTTTTTGCCATTTGGCTACGGAACCCTAAAAATCAGCCATATCGCATCTGGAGGAGCCCAAACTTGGTATGTTTTGAAAATTATTTTATTTTAGTTTTAATTTAAAAAAGATGGCTTAAATGTACCTAATTATGCGGTGTGTATTTCGAATCGCCTCAAAAAGCCCTTTCATATATTACCACACACGATAGGTTTTTGTTTTTTTTTTTCATACTAAAAAGATAATGAATGCACTCAAAACATTTTGTTTTGACCTGTTGTATGCGTTTGCCAAATGGCTAAACTGTACATCGACTTGCGGTTTTTCATTGGAATTGGGCTCGTGCCACTATGTAGGGTATCTATGGATAGGTTTCTATAAATCTTTTCCTATTAAGTCAACAGTGGGGCTAGTATGATCGCTTATATGTCGGACATATAGCATTCGTCCCTCTCGCACTTACATACTTGACAGTACGGGACGAACCCCTCAGTTGGTGAGATATTAGTTGTCGAAGTCGTAAAAAGTGTGTCCCCTCTAATTTCTAAATTATGGCTTTTAAAATTCTGAAAAATATTGAGGTGGTGTAATATTACACCACCTCAATATTAATAAATACTGTAAATGATTTTTGGTTTGAACAAGATAGATGTAACAGTTTTTGAGTTATTGCTGAAAAACTGTCTTCCCCAAAGAAAAGGACTTAAGTGCCGTGAGTTCCCTATGAATGAAGAAACGACCTTTTTTGATTCAATGTAATTATTGTAGTGGTTTTAATTGTGGACTAGTAGGTGTCGGTACGGAACACCCTTCATTGTGCGTGATCCGACACGCACTTGGCCGGTATTATTTTTATAAATTTGATATTACATTTATATACTTTCCAAATAATTTATATAATTACAAAGAAACTGGCGTTTTTCAACAGCAGTTGTTACAATATTTGTATCAATGTCAACACCATCATCACAAACTATTGCTTCCTCTTTCACTTCGGAGCACCCCTCATGGAGTAGAATAAAATTATGAAGCACACATGAAGCATAAATCAATGTTTTAACAGTTTCAGGCCTATTGATGTCAATGTGATTTAACTTTCTAAATCTCTCCTTGAGTAGCTCAAAGGCATGTCCAATATATGAGCGAGCTTTCCAATGAACCTCATTGAACTTCATTTCTTCGCTTGTTAGTAATTCTTCACTTGAAAATGGTGTTATCAAATTCTTCCTCAACTTATATTGAGAATCGCCTAATATGTGGTTCTCAAAGTCAACAAAATTTTTCAGCTCCTGACCCAGTTGACTTTCTCTAAATACTCCTCCTTTCCTTGTTCTTCCAATTTCACCAACATGAATATCAAGAAATATTAGTGATTCATCACAGACTGCTTGCAGGAGCACAATATCAGGCTTTGATTTTTTATTTCTTATTGATGACACCTTTAACCGGCAGGCATCAATAAAACCCACACAATTGGGAAATTTAAAGCGGTTGTTCACCTTAATCCTTATGAGGTGCTGCTCCTCAATTGACGGCCAGCAGATGAAATTATATCTCTGCTCTGTTAGCACTGAAGCAATCTCATGGAAAATGACATTGACAGTAGATTTGTGCAGGTTGAATAGGAGACCAACTTCACTGCAAGATGAAGAATTTATCAACATCCAGAGAAAGACATGTATTTTTTTATCTAAAGGCACAATGCTTCCGGCCTTCGAAAAGTCTTTTAAAAAGTTGATTAGTGCCTGAAATTGAAAGATAAAATAATCAAATAATCACAATTCTGTAGCATAGAAAGCAATTTTCATCAAATGCAAATTTGCCAGCATCCAGCTATAGAAAAGCCAAACCTACAATCAAAACTAAAGGCAAACACCTGGAAATTTGTCACAATAAGCAATAGATGCAGCTATAGAAAAAGTGATCATTCAATTGATTCATTGTTTCTAATTTTGATGTATTATGACATGTAAAGTGGTTTTATGAAATAAATGACTATGACTATGACTAGAGGTGACAAATTAATAGGTGTGTAGGCTGGCCTTTAAAGCACACATATACAGGTACTTCTAGATGGACCACATTTTCCTGGAATTTCTGGCCAGCAGCTAATGCCTTCTTATGCAGGCTTTGTATGCTAGAGCAAGATGTACATAGTTGCCTGCTACACATTTGAGCAAAAATATAGGCCAACTAGAAGCCCAATCAATCAAGCACAGAATAGCTAGCACAAAAGGTTTTACGGCCCAAATCTCCCGAAATGTCACGTAATTACACACATTCTGGGCAGGCCTAATTTACATGTTTGTATTAAATAAAATATCTTACCTCTACAGTAGTTTTCTTCATCTTGAATAGTTCGACATAGTCATCATCAGTAAAATTTAACACACTTTCTTCATAAAAGTTCTTTACCCTATACAAAACCGGAAGTTCGTTCAGATTTTTCTTCTGGCTTGAGAACAAAACTTGGTCATATTCCTCCTTAAAAACATCATTAATAGTTGAAATGTTCTCAACGTTTTCATTTACCACTTTCGCAACGGCGATCACTAGCCTGTTTATAGATGTAACACTGTCGCTGTCCAAAAACAGATCGGTGATGAACTTCTTAGTAACTGTATCCATCGTAAATATATATGGCCAAGACTTCGATATTAGGTCCAAATGCTTGGGGTGGCTTAGGTATAAATCGTACAAAAGCTTTTCTACAATATTTCAATGAAACTGACTAATTTCTAACAAGTGAAGTTAATATCATGTTACTGATTCTGTGTTATTATTAAAAGTAAAACTATTTTTATTTTTGTTTACTTACCTTCATTCAAGGGAGTACCACGAAAGCGTTCAGATACTACCCCGACATCCCAACAAGGTTAATTTTTCCTCGCAGTTACAAAAACCGAGAATAACAATAATTTAATTTAAAATTATTATAATTTTTAACACGGTAATGACAACTACAACGGTTAGAATCAGTTACCTCACAATAAAGTTATCGATTCAAATACATGTTTAAAGTGTTGAATTTTCTCTGGTGGAACTCTTCGCAGACGAAACATTCGTGTACGAGTGTCGTCGCGAACTACTGTTCACACATTCGTGGGTTTATTCCGACACGAATATGGAGGACGTGAAAATAAAAGCGGCATGCGCGCTACATCCAAATGAGCTCTTTCTGTTCATAAAAAGAACATTTATGTCTAAAATTCGCACTTCAATCCACTACATTTTGTCTACACGTCGTTTTGGGTCTGGCGATGGCGAATGTGTGAACATTAAGTTCGTGTTCGCTATTCGTGCCCTTTGATTCACGTCCGAAAAACCGCTCCCAACGCGAATGCACGAATCGCGAGGCGAATAGCGAATGTACTGCTTAAGCCAGCTTTACAAATGCGTATTCGTTATTCGCCTCGCTATACGGTCGAATGTGTAAATGCAGCTTTAAAAAAAAAGATTTAACAATCGTCGTAGGTCGTAGATAGAAACTAGAAACCCAGAGTAAGAACGTGTTCACATTGCACGACACGATATCGCTATCGTATCCGATATGATAAAAAAAAATGTGTAGGCCACTTTACACAATCTTATTCTTTGTCGTTTCGTTCTTCGCAGAGCGATCGTGGCCACATCGAGGCGTCCACGTCTTACGCAGTTGAGTTGAGCGTTGACTGACTGTCTTACGCAGTTTCCTGCGGCCGATTTCACTTGGCTACCTGCCGCGCGATCTAACACCCTCCACCTTTCCCTGTACGACCATCCGCTCTATGGAGTCGTTATCCCCAAGTACTTCAGTATGCGCGACTAAACTACGGCCGACAAACGCTGCGCGATGTTGAGCTCCTGGAATATCGACACGTTGGTGCGGTACTCCGTCAACGATATCCCGAGATACTTTCTCCAGAGCACTACCTTCACTTTTAAACTCGCGCACCGTCCACTTCCCAGCCGCGTAAAGAAAAATAGGGAATACAAGCAGGTTTACCCTGATACAAGTGTTCGCACCCCTCTACCGGGGACATCTGTCAAATTTACTTTCACGTTTCCTATTGGTTTCTTAACGGTTTCCTACGATTCATTTCGTTTGTATTTATTTATTTGTTTTATTATTTATTTCAGTAAAATTTCCAGTTAGGGGTCTTTCTCGTTTACTAAAATAAATAAAATATTAATGTGTCGTATTTGACACCTCTGAGTTTGACATTGTCCCGGGACGCTTGACGTTTGACGTTTCTGACGTGCACATAGCCAATACCAGTTTCACGAGTTTCACCAACGGGGGAAAGTGGAAAGCTCTGAAGCCGGGTCCACAGCGCCATGTTTTTCGTGTTTGCAAACATCAAACATGTTTTTCGAACACAAGCCTCAATGTTAAGGCCGGTCTACTGCACCAAAAATCCAACAAAACATGTTTGATGTTTGCAAACATGAAAGACATGGCGCTGTGGACCCGGATTTATGCAGCTAAATTGAGAACTAGTCTAAACGTCTGGCGCCCAGAGTAGACGCCAAATAATAATACCGCTAAGAGCGAGAAGATCATTTACTAAATTGAATAAGAGCGACAGAGAGAGATATATCAATTGTTGTCCTTTTCATAGTTCCGCTTTTCTTTATTTGCCTCAATGTCATCTAAATGTCAAGTCAAATAGTAGGCAAATAAACGATTACTCGGCCAAATTAAAGAGGTTGTTTATTGTGAGCCGCCAGACGTTTAGACTCCCCCTTGGTGAAACTTGTATAGGATCTCTATAGAAATCCTTACTCTAAGGTCTGGCGGCTCACAATAAACAACCTCTTCAATTTGGCCGGGTAATCGTTTACTTGCCTCAAACTATTTGACTTGACGTTAAGATGACATTGACGCGAATAAAGAAAAGCGGAACTATGAAAAGGACAACAAATGATATAAACCCTCTCTGTCGCTCTTATTCAATTTAGTAAATGATCTTCTCGCTCTTAGCGGTATTATTATTTGGCGTCTACTCTAGGTACTCTGAGATTATCGCAGATTTAAGCGTGTCACAAACAGGCGCGGCCATGGTGGCGGCCAGTTGTAAAGTATAACAATCCTAACAATGATTCAGACACAGGCGGCCTTGACGCAGTGGTTGGGCGGCTGACCGCGGCCGCAAGCCACGCCCCCTCCGCCACTGCCCAGGCCACGCGGCCTGTTGCAAATTTTCACAACTGACCGCCATTAACCTTAGATAAAAATGTATAGTTAGATTATTTTATATCCAATGGGTGTCCCAAGAAGTAGTGATATACTGAAGCTGGGAGGTAGAGGACCTAAAGGGCTATCTGAATCACCCCCATGTATGTTCCGCGATTTTTAGTATTTTCGGAGTTATGATTTTTTTTTTAATTTTTCACCTATCGGCGCGTACGATGAGATTTTTATTTATGGTGACGTGAATTATTGCGGTAGATGCTTGATTTTTTTTGTGTGCTAAGCTGATAGATAGGCCAATTCAGTATGGTAACATTTACTATCGTTAGATCTCTGAATGGCATAAAAAAAAATTAATGCCAAGAAAGATAAAATTACCCAGTATGTTCACAACTTCAAGGGCCCTTAAAAAATAAAATCACAAAAAATAATTACCGATTGGCTTTTAAAAACTTGTTTTATCTATCAGTATATCAGCAATAAGGCTTCAATCAAAAATTTTAAATCTAACTGTGGTAAGTGCAAAATTTTTATTTACATAATGATTAATGCGAGCAAAGTAAAACCAATTACAAGGTGTTTAATTACAATACATTTTCAAAATGGCCCCCCTGTTGCTCAATGCAAGTGCGACATCGCCGGAAAAAGTTGTCTTTTAAACGTCTGAATGCACTTCTATTATTTTTAATGGTTTCTTCTGCTACTCTCAATTTCCGAGTTAACTCGTCCAAATTGCGGCATTCTCTCGAGTAGACGAGGTCTTTGTAATATCCCCATAGAAAAAAATCTATGGGGTTTAGGTCGGGGGAACGTGGAGGCCAGGCTATAAGGCAGGCGTCACCCCGGCCGCAACGACCAATCCATCTTTCATGGTATCTTTGATTTAAATAGTTTCTCACGTCCAAGGCAAAATGGCATGGTGCACCATCACACTGCAGTACTATGTTTCTGCGTGTCTCCAAATCCACATCTTCTAACAGCAGGGGCAGATCTACGCGTAGAAAATTTAAAAAGTGATTGCCGCCCAAGCGGTCTGTCTGGCAGCTGAAAGGGCCCGATTAACTTACCGTTAAGTATGCCAGACCAAAGGTTAACACTAAAGAGTTCTTGGAATGTCGATTCCCTTTTTAAATTCGGATTTTCAATTGCCCATGAGTTAGAATTGTGCATATTAAAAATCCCATTGCGTCTAAAGTGGGATTCATCCGGTCACAAAATTTGGTTAAAAAAATTTTTCGTTTTCAGCTTGTCTCCTCAGCATTTCCTGACAGAATTCAATTCGCCGATTGTAATCTTCCGGTTTCAACTGTTGCACTTTTCTAATGTGAAACGGATGATATCCTACGGTCTGTAGTGTACGGTGTACCTGAGATTTAGAAAGTTCGGTACGACGTTCCGTAACTCTCACACTGGTCGACGGGTCTCTTTCTACTTCTTCAACAACTGCATCTACTACATCAGGATCCGGCATAGTGGCCATACGGCCTGATTTCGTACCCGGTATGTGACCTTCCAAATACGCATTATGTACTCTTAAGATCATGCGATAGTCAGGAAACGTTTCAGGTTGAGGCCCGCCTCTTCGTTTCACATGTTCCCGGTACAGCCTTGAAGCTTCCGCCGCATTCCCCCTAGCATAACCGTAATAGTAATGCATTTCTGCGTAATCACGTGAAGTAAACATGATCACTTACACGCAAACTCAAGTCCAGTTAAATGATGCCAACTCGTCGATTCCAGGTAATAACACTAATCCAAATCGTAATGCAAGTCAAAGTCCATATGAATAGCCAAAATGATTAGGGAAACGAACAATTAGCAGTATTAAAACACAATTTTTAAATTATTGAAAAATAACAACGATGACCAAACAACGTGAAAATTTTCTCATGCGTCAACCGTCTTTTGTTTTTTGTTCTTTTTCTATTGATGGCCAGTGCGTGATTTAGAACGAAATTTATTTAGAAAGGTTTTGCTTTGCTTGCATTAATCATTATGTAAATTAAAATTGTGCACTTACCACATTTAGATTTCAATTTTTTGATTGAAGCCTTATGAATAATTAAATGAAATTTTCAGGATAGCTACCTGATAGATAGAGCAAGTTTTTAAAAGCCAATCGGTAATTATTTTTTATTTGATTTTATTTTTTTAAGGGCCCTTGAAGTTCAGAACATACTGGGTAATTTTATCTTTCTTGGCATTAAATTTTTTTTATGCCATTCAAAGATCTAACGATAGTAAATGTTACCATACTGAATTGGCCTATCTATCAGCTTAGCACACAAAATAAATCAAGCATCTACCGCAATAATTCACGTCACCATAAATAAAAATCTCATCGTACGCGGCGATAGGTGGAAAATTAAAAAAATATTCATAACTCCGAAAATACTAAAAATCGCGGAACATACACCGATTCAGATAGCCCTCTAGGTCCTCTACCTCCCAGCTTCAGTATATCACTACTTCTTGGGACACCCTGTATAGTGAATATATTTAAAAAAACTATTGATCATACATTTATCAGCCCGGCTAGTATGATAGCTTATACCGTCACGTTTTATGTGACGTTTCAGTACATTTTGGCCATATAACGTGACGGTATAAGCTATCATACTAGCCGGGCAGCTACACAGAGTCAAACTGCAGGCTTGACGTTTGGAATGGCGCGAAAATTTACGTAGGCCGCCACCGCAGGCCGCGCCTGTTTGTGACAGGCTTTAAGAATTTTTTGGATTTCATCACTTTTTACGTGACACGTGATATAATAAGTGTATCGCGTGATGATAATAACTATGTAACTGGCCCCTTTGGGAATGTAAAACGGTGTCGGGTCATCCAGTGTGTGTGATAGGAGGGGAGGGATTGTTAATGACAAATTGACAGGTGTGTAGGTCGCTATCTAGACACGCGGCAGCGTATCCAGCCAAGTTCAACCCAGGAGCTGGCGGACAGCAGCCGTGTGTTATTTTACACGAATCGTTTGGAGCCACTTTTGACCCCTCAATAACTCCTAATCTATTTAACATAAAAAAAGGAAATTTGGTACATGTATTATCCTTTAGAACAACTAGAACCTTAAATTTCATAAATATAGGTGAAATAGTTATTAAAATATTAAAGTCCAAAAAACGGCATTTATACCACGGACTGTCTGACTGACTCATCCTCCTTGCGTTATTCCCAGTATAGTTGCATCCTGAAGGATGCCTGGGGTCCGCGGCCTGACTGACTGACTAGTAATCAAAAACCTAACCCACTTCCAGGTGACCTAGAAAGTTGAAATTTGGCATTCAGTTCGGTAATTGTGTGTGTGTACACCAAAAAAGTCAGAAAACAGTGGTTTTTTTTTCAGTTTTATTATTATTTATGCTTGTTACCTCAGAACTCCCTCATTTATGAACCGATTAGGAAAATTATTTTTTATGTTAGAAACGGTATAATTCACGGGTGGTCCCATAGTTATCAGGTAAGAATCTGATCATAGTGTCCTCGAGAAATCGAGGGACCTCTTCAAATATTTGAGGCGCACCTAAAGCGTATTGGGTATTTTGTATAGTAACTCGTGCATTCGCTCTTGAAAAGCAAGCACCATTTGGTGAAGTTTGACAAAAAGTAATGATATCCCATCATAAACATAAATGTGAAAATGGCAGCCAAGTTCAATATGCGATACGTGGTTGTCGTCTTCGCCGACAAAAGAATGAGACCTAAATGGGTGCCAAGTTCCGTAAATTATCTGAAAACGTGCCAAGTCTGGCACTAGATTGTTTACAGTAAAACTATTTTTTTGCGGTTTAATGCATTTTGAGCCTTAACTTGGCAGTTTTCTATGCAGTATGTTATAATACCATGAAAGCTGTTGGATATTTAACAAAACTGCCAAGTTAAAGCTCAAATTCAGTAAGCCGCAGTAAATTAGTTTTATTGTAAACAATCTAGTGCCAGACTTCGCACCTTTTCAGATAATTTACAGAACTTGGCACCCATTTAGACCTAAATTCTTTTGTCGGCGAAGACGACAACGACGCTTCGCATATTGAACTTCATCATCATCATCATCATCATCATCAGCCTGTGTCAGTCCACTGCTGGACATAGGCCTCTCCCATGGCACGCCACCGAGCTCGGTCTTCAGCTCTTCTCCTCCAATCCCTGCCTCCTGCCTTACGGATGTCGTCACCCCACCTAGCTACAGGGCGTCCTACACTACGTTTGCCGACACGCGGTCTCCACTCAAGAACTAGTCTGCCCCAACGGTCATCGGTTCTGCGACATATGTGACCTGCCCATTGCCACTATATATTGAACTTGGCTGCCAATTTCAAGGCCCGCGTAGCGGGGCCCCGTCGACTCTAAGAAGGGATTGTTTTCGGATTGAGAGAATATGTTAGTAATATAATAAAAGCAGACACTTGTATCAATCTTTCTGGTTATGAAAATGGAAGAAAGTCTTTTCATAACTGGTTGAGAAACAGTGAAAAACAATCCATATTTATAACCAGTTATGAAATCTTAGTTATGAACGTGGACGAAGGGAGTGTGATAGAGATGTTGCAATTAAATGTTTGGAATTTTATTTGTTACCATCAGTGTTTGTAATTGGGGTGGAATTTTCTGCCTAGCAATGTGGTATGAGTAGGTACGAGGGGCGTTCAATAAATTCTCAGTATCAGAATGCAAACAAAAGAATAATAGGTGTTTTATTTTTATTTTTCAATATACTCCTCTCCTATGTTTATGCACTTATAAGACCGGTCAAATAGTTTTTTTAACCCCTCATAAAAATATTTTTTGTCTTTGGTGTCAAAATGCTCCTACACTACTGTCTTCAATGCTTCATTGTTAGAAAATTAATTTCCACGTAGATTCTTTTTGACATTGGGAAACAAATATAAGCCACTCGGGGTCAAGTCTCGACTATACGGTGGGTATGTAATAGTTTCGAGTCCAGAGTGCCTACCGCGAACTTCGAAAATCGAACTTCGTATCGTACCGTCCCTTTCACTCTCGTGTTATACACTATATGACGGAAAGGGACGGTACGATACGAAGTTCGATTTTCGAAGTTCGCGGTAGCGCGGCAGATTCAAGAGCAGCAGCCTTGGCAATATGAGCACTATGCACAGGGGTTGTCGTGTAGAAGCAGAACACCTTTGGCTAATTTTCCCCGTCTGTTATGTTTTGATTGCTTCCCTTATTTGGCATATAATATTAGCGTGGTGCTCTCCTTTAATACTTACACCCTTTTCTTTATAATCGATCAGCAACATTTCATCACAATCCCAGAATATTGTGACAATGACCTTGCTAGCTGAAGGCACGACCCTGAACTTCTTAGGGTGAGGAGTTCCTTTAATGTGCCACTGCATGGACTCTTGTTTGCTCTCAGGGTCATAATGATGAACCCACGTTTCATCTCTACTAACAAAATTTTGCAGTATCTTATCAGGAATTTCACCGCACACCTCAAGAAATTCGGAACAACGAGCAACACGCGTATTCTTCTGAAGCGGTGTCAGGATTCGCGGTACCCATCTCGCACTGACTTTTGACATATTAAGATGGTCATGAATTATATCGTGTCTAGTACCAATAGAAAGGTTAGTTCTTTGAGCTATTGCTTTCACCTTTACTCAACCATCTTCAGATATAATTTTCTCCACTTTTTTAAATTTTCTTATGAAGAAGCTTCGACGGGCCGACCAGCTCTATGGTCGTCTTCGATACTCTCTGCCCCATGCTTAAATTGACTTGACCACTTCTGAATTGTTGATAAAGAAGGAGCAGACTCACGGTAAACATAATCTATTTCTTTTTTATAGCTTATTGATTTTTTACCTGTTTGGTCAAGAATTTTATTACCGCTCGGTGCTATAATTTAACCAACATTGAAAAAACGCTCATAGTGATCACGTTTGTTCGGTACTTGCAAAAAAACAAAAGAACATCGCCGTTTTAATTTTACTTTTTTTTAATATCAATGAATGACTTTTACCGGCCAGTATTAAAAAGTTTACCAAAGAGGTTTAAAAGATGTCAATACCGAGAATTTATTGAACACCCTCGTAAATAACTAAAGTATTCGCTCTGTGAACACATGTATTCTTTTATTCAAACAATTTTTATAATTACAAAATATCCACTAACTGCACATTTTATGATAAAAATTTGCATGCCTATTTTATTGGTGAGATATTCTAATCTGATCGATAAAATAATTGTAAAATCGCCGTGTAACCATATTTCAAGCAAATAAATGTTGTTGTCTTTACGTTAAAATAATTAAGCTATTTGTAATAGTCAGGCTCCTTTTATTGCTTAATAAATAACATTGTAATATTTTACATCATAAAATTTCTTAATGAACCAAAAATAGATAAAATGTAACAATTGTGTAGGAGAGTGGAAACACTGAAACGTGTACCCTGCTGAAACTGTCAATGTTTGAATAAATGCAAATGATTAAAGGTATTGTAGCCCAATATATAGAGGTATTTATCTACTGACTGTCAGTCACTGTGAAGACTACCATTATTATTATTTAATTGCTTTTAAGTACTATTTTTAAATACAGCACATTGTAAATGATTGTAGATTAAGAGTCAAATGCAGTCAATTTTTCTTCCATATGAGGGTCTTATTATTAGCAGGCATTTCTATTGTGTCTATAAGAGATAAATTGTTTTCTTCTCCTAATTTAATCAGTTCAGTTATGTCACGGAGTCCCCAAGAAGGGTCTCTAGCTTTCAACCCTGCATCAAACAGTATGTTACTCTCTGGTGTTATTACACCATCCTTACTGTAAGGACCATAAGTGATCATGAGAGCATCAGCCTTTAAGTAAGCACCAGCATTCTTAAATAATCCTATAGTACATTCATATGGGCTAATATGGATCATATTAGCACAATATATATAGTCAATGCTGTTTTCTACAAAATTTTGGGTTGATAAACTGTCACAAATGTTGATATATATTGGTTGAAGTATATTTTTAGTTGGGCAGTGATTTGCATAGTATGCAATGCTTCCATGCAAAGTCTTGTCATACTCAGAAGGCTGGAATTTTACCCCAGGGAAATTTGGAGCAAAGTGTGCTAAATGCTGGCCAGATCCCGATGCAATCTCTAGGAATAAGGGACTGTCATCTTCTATGTTTTCTATATCACATATGACAAACCTTTTTAAAACTTGTAGAATAGGTTCTTGATTTCTTGAGGCAGCTGGATATATTAATTTTTCCCCTTCTATTCTGGAAGTGATTATAATATAAATTTAATTCCAATAAAACACAAAAAGCATCATAAAATAGAAGAAATACATTAAGGAACATGACAATTTACAAGATAAAAATAGATTCAGAACCTTTAATGAACATGGAATGAAAATTAGATCACAAAATATTGATTAAACTAATAAGTAACAATTTCTTAAGTACTTACTTCTCATTACCGTGGAATTCGCTCGCAAACTCTCGACCCTTTTTCACGGATCCCATTATTATTTTCTTAATAATATTAAGTTTTATGTGCTCTGTAACTTGGAATTTCAAAGCTACACTTACACTTTTAAAGAATTTCATACAAGTAAGTGTTACGAATAATTGTGGTGATAATATCACAGACCAATAAGAGATACCACGGATAATATTCTCCCGTCTTCTGTCTGGTTAGGTTAGCCGGTAGCCGCGCGGCACGCTGGTCGCTGTCTGCGCTTGGTTAATGAAGATATCGTGCGCTTTTGCGTGTCGTGCGCTGTTTGCTTGCGTGACGCGTGCCTTCGCGCTTCGCGGGTGTTATCAATTCAATGTACTCCTTGGAAGTTATTTTGTTGAGGAAGACCCCTGTGCACAACAATGTCAACAAGATTGTGTGCGACTAATTATACGTTTTGTAGATTGTACGATACGTAGCAAGAACCTAATTTGAGTTATTTACTTATTTCTCCCAATATTTTATCAGAAACGTCAACTGTCAACAGACTGTCAATGTGGCGTTCCTGGGAATATTGAATATTCCCGAAAATTCCCGATTTCTATAGGGAATATACTCAAGCTAGAAATAATACCACAACACAACAATACTCATAGAAATGTAGTATATTTAATATTTCAGGAAATCAGACTTGAGAGATGACTAGGCTCGTTCCCGAACATTTTAATGTCGTGGATTAATCACACTACCGGAGTAAAAAGTTAAGATATCCGATCGTTTTCGAAATGTCAACTAAAATTTAGAATTTGTTTTGTTGGAATTTTGTTCAATAAAAATACTAATTAATGCCAGATTATTTATGAAAATTAAAATAACTGAAAACTTCAACACTGGATTGGACTAAAATTTGACAAATTGGGTATCAAATACAACAAAGATAAGGCAGTATGGACTATGTGGCCTTGCCTCTATCTCCGATTAAAAACAAAATGGTATGTCAATACTGTAAGGATTTCTATAGAGATCCTATACGAGTTTCACCGGGGGGACAAAAAAGCTCTTATGCAGCTAAATTGAGAACGTATCTTAAACGTCTGGCGGGTTACCATAAGCAGCCTTTTTAATTTGGGCGGGTAATCTTTTATTTGCCTCAAACTATTTGACATGACGTTTAGATGACATTGAGGCAAATAAAGAAAAGCGGAACTATGACAAGGACAACAAATGATATATTCTTCTTTGTCGCTCTTATTCAATTTAGTATATGACCATCTCGCTGGGTAGCGGTATTATTATTTGACGTCTACTCTGGTAATCTGAGTATCAATGTCATACCATTATCAAACTCATAAAACGTGACACACACAGGCGCGGCCTGCGCCGCCTGCGGTGGCGGCCTGTTGTACACTATGACAATCCTAACAATCATTCAATTCATTCAGCCACAAGCGGCCTTTTGGTTTGGACCATTCTAATCACAAAGTACAATATATAGACTGAGATAGAGATATCAGTGAAATACTCCACGTAGATTGTAGCGCCATAGTGGTATTAGTACAAAACTAACCGCACGGTCGCTCGGCGGCAGGTACTAACTACTAAAATACATTTCAAGTTCCTTTCTGAAACTAATGCAAAAATAAGGAAATAAGTAATGAAATAATAGTAACATTACCTATTTGGCAATCTTTGCATCAATTTCAGACCATTTTTAATAAATATGGGCATGACATTCTTCTGACAATAAAACAAAATAGGTAACTTAGTAAATATCGTTTATTACACAATTTTACTTACAAACATTCGATATTAGCAATCGCACCAAAATTTATCCGTATTATAAACAATGAAACAAAATTAACACGTAAAAATGGCGTATTATATTATGTAGGAAGCGGCTTTGTCATTCGAAGATATTCAGTTTTCAATGAATCCATTACACTCTGCTTAGCCGCACGATAGCTTTTACCGTCACGTTGTAGGGTCGAAATTATTTACTGAGACTATTACTATTAACAGCAAATCGTAATATATAGTTGTCGGCCTGTTTAGCCTAGTTGGTAGTGTCATTGCCTCCGAAGCTAGAGGTCCCGGGTTCGATTCCCGGTAAGGGCATTTGTTTCTGTGGTGAGCAGAGACATTTGTTCCTGAGACTTGGATGTTTTCTATGTATTTAAGTATATATCTATTAAATATATCGTCGTCTAGTACCCATAACACAAGCCTTATTAAGCTTACTGTGGGACTAGTTCGATTTGTGTAAAAAAATGTCCCCTAATATTTATTTATTATTTATTTATTTATAGTTATTAACTGTACATAATTATATAAATATACAATTAGAGACTGACTAGCATAAGTCTGCACCAGCAATTTTAGTTTTTTGTCTGTAAATCGGTATATGATAACACTGAAGATAGGGCACTAATTAGTCTTGATACTTGTGTAATATTTAAACAAGTGAAAATAATAGTAGTAGTAGTATTTGTGTACATTACCTAATTATGTAATTATTTTGCGTAAGTTGGAACGCTCAAAATGTAAACATGAAAAAAATATTGCCCCATAAATTTAGGTAGTAACCAAAAAACATCATCTGAATTTTAGCTAAAGTATACATGACAGAAGTACAACCGCGAAAGATTTGCCTCTTTGTCACTCACAATGTGCAAGTGCGATAGAGAGGCAGGTGAAACAGTACACACAGTGTCATCTGCTGGAGAAAGTAAAAACTAACATCTTCTTGGAAAAGCTCGTTCTTCGAGCTGAAAGGCCCCTGATTCTAATCATTCATTCGAGATTTTCATTCTATTCATTCGAGTAATTCTCATACACCGCCCAGGGGCCTTTCAGCTCGAAGTACGATTTTTCTATGGAAATGTTATTTTAACTTGTTTGTATCGCACTATCATATATCTCTATCGCACTTGCATATTGAAGTGACAGGGATGCAGCGGTCGTGCGGTTAGTTCTTACTAAATACACAACGGCGCTACTATCTATGTGGAGTATTTCACTGGTATCTCTATCTCAGTATATATATTGTACTTTGTGACACCGCCACTGCAGGCTGTTACACGCTTTAACTTTGCTATATGCTATTATTTCCACGAGATTTCCACCGTAGTATCTGTTATTGCGAAGAGGATATTATCATTACGTTTTATCTTATTGGTCTGTGATTTCCACAATATTTAATTCACTTGGCTTGGCCCTATTTGTGCAGATATTCCTGTTGCATCTCTTTCTTAAATATCGCAAAAGAATGTGACGCAGCCATATTTACCCAAATACAACTTTTACAGTACAGTGAGAAACAAAGTGGAGTTTGCGTAATTAATTAAAGTTTCAAGTATTCAAAATAATAATATATTCGTAATCGCAATACATTCGTTGTTGTATCATGGCAAAGAGACCGGCGTCTTCTGCCTTTGATTTTGATGATGATGGTGATGACCATAAACGAGTAAGCAAAAAGGAAGGAAAGAAGCATTCTTTAGACTCCGATGAGGAGGACAGTGGCGCTGAAGAAGAAAAGAACAATGTTCTTAATGCTGATGACATCGAAGGGGAGGAGGAAGGAGTAGCCGGGATTGAAGGTGAAGTAAGTGAGCTGAGTAATCTCAATTCATGTTTTATGTACTTTTTGGGTTACTTAAGTGCATATTTGTACTCGTTAATAGTCATTATTAATCACAGCGTTCTCTACAAATTGTACAGTGATTTGGTTCATTAAAATGGTTCGCATAAAATATGATCCCAGTAGTTGGCCGAACCCAGCTAGCACAATGAGCCAGCCAACAAAAGGTTTTTTGTGTAGTTTTAGGCCATTTTGGCAGTAAAAAATGAGTATAAAACCCATTGTGCTAGCTGGGCAGAGAGTAATTCAGTACTCCAGTGTTTTGTCAACTTGGATTAGACTTAGCAGTCCGCAGTACTAGTTTATAGTGCTGTAGATATGATAGGTGGCCATAATACACTAGAATTCTAGAAATCAAAGGAATTGACCATCAACATTATAATTACAGATTACTATCACACCTTTTAATATGAAAGAGGAGTTAGAAGAAGGTCATTTTGACAACCAAGGTCAATATCATTGGAAGAAAGAGAAAGAAGTCAGAGATGGCTGGCTGGACAACATTGACTGGGTCAAGGTCAAAGGCAGGCCTGAAGACAAGTACAAGGTGCATAAAGATGATGAAAATAAAGGTCTTGGTGATGAATCTAGCAGTGAAGATGAAGAGGTTGAGGAGAAATTTGATCTGTATGAAAATTACAAGGAAATTCTGGAACATATGAAACCCAGAGAGACAATTGCAAAATCTTTGCAAAGACTTGGTATGTATAGCAAATTACTGTACTTAAGTACATATTTTATAAAATAACATTTAAGGCAGTTTACAAAAGAATGCTTCATTTGAGAAAAGAAATATCAAGTTTCAAGAAACCTATTTCATAAAAAAACATTTGAACAAATCTAAACTTCAACTAGTACAGAAAGAGTTGTAAATTTGTTACTTGACACATTATAAAGAGGACCCTGGCACACCTCTCACCCACCCATTTTCACCTCTTTTTCTAAAAACCATGTTTTTTTCACTGGCAATTCATGCATTCAGTATAATTGTCAGGTGCTGCTTCGAAGATGTCAAGTGCAGAAAGATGGAAAAGGAAGAAAGCTGGTATAGTAGATGAGGGCAGCAAAACTGTTACCAGGGTAACAGAGCTTGCTAACCAGATACTCACCAAAATGGGTAACATGGACATATACCAAGAGACATATGAGAAGATTAGTGCTATTGTATCTAAAAATGAAAGTAAAAAGGATGATGCAGACTTAGACATGTATGCCGATGACTTTGATCAGAAAGAGAAACAAAGCCTTGACAAAGATCAGAGTGGGAGTGAGGCAAAAACTGAAAATTCTGAGGATGAAGATGTTCCCAAAGCAGTAACTTGGGAGTTTAAATGGAAACAAGAGGACGAGGAACTGTCAGGACCACATTCCACAGAGCAGATGCAAAAGTGGGCATCAGAAGGATATTTCAAAACAGGAGTGTGGGTGAGGAAGCATGGAGAGGACAGTCAGTTCTACAACTCAAATAGAATGGACTTTGAACTGTACATGTGAATAAACCAGAACATAAAAGCATGTTTTACAGTATAATTTTTTTATTAAAATTATACATATTTTTTTCTACTCTTAAACAACTTATTAACAACATTGAAAACATTAAAATCAGTCATGACTTTCGCCATTTGGTTAATTAATACTATAAACAATGTGATAACTTGAACTATAACAAATTGTGATATTGAGGTACCAATCTCCAACCAACTGCCAGTATTTCTAACATAGTACAGCAACTGAATACCCATTATATTGGAGTATATTAGTACTATGATGTGCAAGTAACCTGTGGGTGCCTGAAACAAAATATTTTTATCAGATCTTTTATATGGATAGAGTGGTATAGACACATGTGTGACAGGCAAAATATGTTTTATGAACTATGATTGCAGTGTTCAATTTCACCTAACCAAAAAAAACCTTTGGCCACGTTTTTCGTAATACATACTCGTATTTGCACGACACAACCATGATACGACGCCAAGCTAGTATATAGTAGTAGTAAGCCCGGCTAGTATGATAGCTTATACCGTCACGTTATACGGCCCAAAAGTACTAAAACGTGACCATATAAGCTTTCATACTAGCCGGGCTGCCCGACTAGTATGATAACTTATACCGTCACGTTACATGGCCAAAATGTACTGAAACGTCACATAAAACGTGACGGTATAAGCCATCATACTAGCCAGGCTGATGCTTGTTGTTAGGCCATAGCACTATGTTTGTTGAGTGACTAAATTTTATTTGGTACACTCCGTATCAAAAGTAGCCATGCATATTAAGTGGTCAAAAGCTCTCATTCCCTTATCCCTTATGAAAGCAGAGGCGATTTAGCGACCACATACGCAATAAGATTGCTTTTTTGTAAAAAATGGTTTGTCTTGAAATGAATCACCAAAACGTAACTATTTTGTACATGCAGAGTCAGTAGCCGTGAGGTCACCCTCTGCTCTGAGGGCAATCGAACACAGAACACAGGGTGATCTCAGGGGCGCAGTGCGGTTGCTAATGTCAGTTGATGGGGTGGCACCATCGAATCCGGAAACTCTTGCCACTTTACAGTCAAAGCACCCATCTCCTTCTCGACCGCCTACTTACCCACCAGAGCCGGATAGATCTATTTCTGCTTTTACTGCCAAGCTGGAAGACGTATCACTGGCTCTCAGCTCTTTTAACAGTGGTTCTTCACCTGGCTTAGATGGTATCCGACCAGCACATCTGAAGGGAGCTTACTTCGGGCTCCGCCGGTGACAACGGTTCTCGCCTGCTTGAGTGCCTGACGAAACTGCAATTTTTTACTAAGTGGTCAGCTTAACCCCGTGGTTTGTCAGTTTATCTACGGAGCGTCATTATGTGTTTTATCAAAAAAAGACGGAGGTATAAGACCGATAAATGTCGTAGCGTTAGCGTCGTAATAAAGTTAGATATCAAAAACGCATTCAACTCTGTAGAGCGCGATGTTCTGCTGGCCGAAGCAAAGGAAAAAGTTCATTCCCTTTTTCCTTTTCTCTTTCAAGTTTACTCCTCACCATCAAATCTTTATTTTAACGAATCTCCCATCCTTTCCCGGGTAGGAGCACTACAAGGGGATCCGCTGGGCCATTTAGTTTTATGTCTGGCCATTCAAAAAGCAGTTATAGAAATTCTTTCACCACTGAACATTTGGTACCTTGATGACGGTACTCTAGGAGGTAAGCCTGAGGAAGTACTGTTTCCCGATCATCTTTTTCCATATTCCGTGATATACTCCCGGGTCTTAAAGAGTTAGACGCTCAGACATTTTATTTCTTGGGTTCACCTATCTTTACAGCTGGCATTCCCGAAGCTTTTGAGATCAGAAGGCAGCTCTTACTTACAGCCAGAGAAAAGCTCAAAAAGATTTCTGCTCACGTTGCGCTTACACTTCTGCGTGCCTGCTTTGCCATTCCCAAGCTTACATATTTTTTACGAACCGTTCCTACATGGTTTTACCCCCCGAGCTTATCGAAAACTTCGACTTCGCTGTAAAGGAGATGATAGAAAATCTTCTCAATGTCTGCCTTAACTCGAACCAATGTGATATGGCTTCTCTTCCGATTCGAAACGGTGGGCTAGGTATACGGCGCGCTCGGGATGTGAGCCTGCCAGCCTTCCTGGCATCGGCGGGTGGGGTTTCGGACCTTGTCACTAAAATGTTGCCTTTAGATGGTGATAAGGTAACCATACCTTTCTCTTCCGATGCTTGGATGGCATGGTCGACTCTCAACCCGGGTGTGCCTGCCCCTGAAAAGCCAGATTGTCAACGTTTGTGGGACGTTATTAATGTGAAACGCTTATCCGACGGCCTAATGGAAGCCGCGGTTGGAGCGGACAGGGCAAGGCTGATGACAGTATCGACACCAGAGTTTGGAGCTTGGCTACAAGCCCTGCCTTATCCGCATTTGGGTACCCTCCTCGATGACGACTCGTTGCGGGTGGCCGTGGCTTTCCGCTTGGGCTGCGATGTTTGCGAACCTCATCTTTGCATTTGCGGCTCTACGGTGGATAGCAGCGGCCATCACGCCTTAAGTTGTCGCCGATGTGCAGGAAGATTCCCACGGCATCACACTCTGAACGATATCATCCGAAGGGCACTCGTTTCAGCGAACGTTCCTTGTATGTTGGAGCCCCCTGGCCTAAGCCGCTCGGATGGTAAGAGGCCGGATGGTTTAACCTTAGTACCCTGGAAAAATGGAAAGTGCCTTCTCTGGGACGCTACTTGCGTCAGCAGTTTTGCTGCATCGCACATCGGTCGTACCATCTGGGCGGCTGGGGCAGCGGCTGAGCTGGCGGCTCTTAAAAAAAGAGAAAAGTATTGAAGCCTGAGGAGCTACTTGTTCGTTCCTTTGGCGGTGGAGACGACCGGCTGTTGGTGCTCGGAGGCCAAAACCTTTATATACGAGGTTGGCAGACGTATGCGGGACAGGGGCCTAGACCCCCGCTCCGGGTCATTCTTGTTGCAAGCAAAGGTTATCTGTTGCAGTCCAACGCGGTAACGCAGTAAGCGTTTTGGGCACCTTTGCTCCGGAAATGACGCGGGGTGGGTTATTTGATTAGTTAAGGGCTTGGTTTAAGTCAAATGTTGTTTTATATTTAATATTTTGTTTGTGTTAAATACAAGTTTTCATTTTGTACATTTATTTCGTTTTTTTAAAAGCCTTAGATTGGCGGTGCCTTCTTAAGGGTTAAAATCTTATTACACTTTTAATCTTTTTAAATGCGTAGCTACTTTTGATGCTGAATGTTCAATGTCAAAATAACCTTCACACTTTCTAGCAACGCTCATTTTCGCTCTCATAAACCAAACACGGTTTGTAATTTTTTTGAGTGTTGCTAGCAAATGAGTGAGCCATTGTGCCCAATATATTAAATATTCCTAATAGCTTCTCATAGTATATACCTCTGTCAAGTGTTGTACGCCTCTGAAACTGCAAGCGACACTTAGGAAAGGGGTCAACGTTTTCAACAAAATCAGTCCAGTAATTATAAAGGGCTGGTAAGATGTAATAAAGCATGTCACCCATCGCACTTCAAATGAGTTTAGCGACGCTATATTTCCAGTTCCAAAAAATGCTAAAATGACGTAAGCAAGCTGTAAATACTGTTAAGGAAATGTGCACTGTAAGTTGGCGACAAGCCCTTTTGAGGGTTCTGTACCTCAAAAAGAAAAAACCGGCCAAGTGCGAGTCGGACTCGCGCACGAAGCGTTCCGTACCGTAATAATAATATCAAATAGAATTATGGTCAAGTGCGAGTCGGATTTTAGTTTTCCCATACATTTTGAGACCCAGCGTCTGATGAACACAACGAGCAACTTTTGAAGTTTTATAAGTATGGGAGCTCCCATACAAGAAAACCCTAGAAATATTTATTTTATTTTTGGTATTTGATGTTATAGTGGCAACAGAAATACATCATCTGTGAAAATTTCAACTGTCTATCTATCATGGTTCATGAGATACAGCCAGACAGACCAGACGGACAGCGGAATCTTAGTAATAGAGTCCCGTTTTAACCTTTGGGTACGGAACCCTAAAAATGAACCCTTATATGATCTCCTCGTTGTGTGTTTGTCAATAAGCACAATAAACGCCGGTAAAACAGCGGTAAAAACTTCGTGACGGGAGCTGACGTTATAGACATGATTATTAACGCGTTCAGCGCGGGCACCTTCCGCTAAGCCTTTTTCACGCTATGACGGTTAAATTATCGGCGTCACGTCACGGTCATAGGAATAAAAAAAATTTAGTCAGATACGCTGTCACCGGCACTGAAAGTGTTGATTAAAAATCATGCGAGTACGGTACGAAACCATCGTGCGAGAATGCGACACGCCTTTGCCATTTTTATTATATATAGTTAGGGCTTTATAGGACATCTCCAATATTGGGTGGGGGGGGGGGGGGCGGGGAAGTTTCGTTCTGCCGTGCGTTCTTTCGGTCCTCCTATCATATTTTTATACAGACTAGGGCATGTTTGGTATCGTTTTCAGATAAACTGAGGATGGCCAATCATTTTCTGGGATATAAATAACATCTTTTTATTAAAAAAATGAAATAAAGACAAAAGTCGAAAAAAAAATATCTTTCCGCGTCTTTTACGTGAAAACAAACAATGATTTCGGCATATAAAAAATATGATTATAAAGCCACACTTATATAGATTCCAAAAATATATAATTATATACACAAAAGTATGACACGCAACTATGAAAAAAAAATGGGAACAGCAGGCACGTAAAAATTTTACTTCATAAAAATATGGAGCCCAAAAAAATTTTATAATTGTTTGAATATATACGAGTAATCATATAATGTATTCGCATCTACAAGCTTAATGGTGTTTTAGGTAGTTTATAGCTGTGTTTTCGTTTGTAAGCAAGTGTGTTATATTTTTAATTGCGAATAATCTAACCATTTTATGATTTCAATTAACTGGTTCAAAATAAAACCAACAAGTCACAGATCTGATTATATATTATGTTTATTTTCTATGTAATGACAATTCAGTTTATATACCTACAATGATTTATTAACTCTTGAAACTATTATAACTACGGATCTATGAAATATACAAGAAAAACAAACGAAATAAATAATAACTTAAAATATACCTAATGAAAATCTAAAAATAATAAAATAGGGAACCCCGATAGCAACAAGAACACCCCGCGCAGTAGGTCTGCCTACCTCTCGCAGAGGATTTCCCTCACCGTTCAGAGAGGTAATGTGCCCAGAACGCTGACCGCATTACCTCTCTGAACGGTGAGGGAAATCCTCTGCGAGAGGTAAGCGCCAGCCCTTGCGTCACCCGAAGCGTCTATCAGCCGCGACGACAGGGCTCTCATAAAGGCTTTCATGTCAGCCAACCGGGAACCCAGTGTCTCTACCGCAAGCGCCGCAAACTCGTAGTTACTCAATAAGGAAGAGTATTTGCGGCGATTAAGAACTTGAGCCTGGTCAGCTGCAGCGTCGGCCTGGGAGCGAGTTGCCTGGATGTGGGACTGCACAAAAGTATCCACACATGTGGCGTCCCACACCAGGGCCTCCCTAACTTCCACGGCACCAACGTGACACCGTCGGGACGCTTACCATCGTCTCTTGCCATACCCGCTGGCTCCAGGGTCGCGGGCACAGAGACGGTGGCAAGCGAGCGGCGGACCAAGTCATTGATGGTGCCGTGGCGGTATAAACCGCCTGCGGTTCTAGGGCAAGAGAGACCATGTCGTCCCATCTGGTCTACACTCTTGCCGCAGGTACAAGTATGGGGAACGCAGATTCTGGATCCAAGTCTCAGGCATATTCCAGTCCTTAAAGTGCTTGGATCCAGATCTGTTCCTATTTGACGGAAAGGGAGGGCATGCAACCAGTGGCCTGACTCGCTCGCCGAGACCGCCAAAATACGAGCCTGGTCAGCGTCGTCCGGACTGTTATTAATAAGGAAAGCATGGGTTGCCTTGAGGCGTGGAGTATCCCTCGCTCTCTGGATGTGTTTTAAGTTGGGGACGTCCACTCCAGGTCATGAGTCACACCAGGCTCTACTATATATTACTCTGTTATTACTCTATTATTTTGTTACTCTGATCAACGAATGCCGAAAGCAGTTCTTTACGGAATAAACCCGCACGTTGGAAAATATTCCACCAACGAATGTTGCACTGCACCAGCATTTCCTGCGGGCAGTTATTCAAGCAGTTCATGTATGGGGTCAAATGTCACCGATCCAAAATACCTATTCCTAGTCCATGTGGTTGGGGATGGACGAAAGTTAATGAAAGATAAAAAAGAACAGATGGGAACCTACTTGGACTAGTTTGCCTGTAGCTGCCGAAGCCTGCATGGAAATGATTAGGTGCAGATGCAAAAAGAAATGTGCTGCTAGATGCAAGTGTTACCAACAACAATTATAGTGCACCAAGTTGTGTGCTTGTGATCAGGGGCCTTTCAGCTCGAAGTACGGTTTTTTCTATGGAAATGTTAGTTTAACTTGTTTGCACCAGATGTCTCTGGGTGCTGTCTCTATCGCACTTGCATATTGAAGTGACAGGGATGCAGCGGTCGTGCGGTTAGTTTTTACTAAATACACAACGGCGCTACGATCTATGTGGAGTATTTCACTGGTATCTCTATCTTAGTATATATATTGTACTTTGTGCTTGCGATGAAACACGTTACACTTATGTTTAAATAAATAAAATAAATAAATAAATATTGGGGGACAATCTTACACAAAACAAATGGTCCCAAACTAAGCAAAGCTTGTACTATGGGTACTAGACGACGATAGATAAATACATACTTAAATACATAGAAAACATCCAAGACCCAGGAACAAATATCCGTGCTAAATGCACAAATAGTGCCCTGGCCGTGATACGAACCCGGGACCTCTAGCTTTAGAGGCAGTCTCACTACCAACTAGAATATTCATTATATGTACGAATTCCAGTATAATAATAAAATTAACAATAAGTTATAAATATATGATCAGATCTGTGACTTGTTAGTTTTATTTTGAAAACCATACAAATGCAAATCATCAAACGGTTAGATTTTACGCAATTTAAAATATAACACACACAAGCTTACAAACGAAAACACAGCTTAAAACTACCTAAAATATCATTACTTATTTTTATGAAGTAATATTTTAGAAGCCTGCTGTTCTAAACATTTTTTTTTCAAAGTTACGTGTCATATTTTTGTATACAATTGTATATTTTTGGAATTGACATAAATGTGGCTTTATAATTATATTTTTTTCCTGCCCAAATCATTGCTTGTTTTCACGTAATAGACGCAGAAAGAATTTTTTTTAACTATGATTTTACGACTTTTGTCTTTATTTCATATTTTTTCTATGAAAAGATGTTATTTATATCCCAGAAAATGATTGGCCATCCTCAATTTATCCAAAAAAGGATACCAAACATGCCCTAGTCTGTATAAAAAATATGATAGGAGGACCGAAAGAACGCACGGCGGAACGAGCCTTCCCCCCCTCCCCACCAGCGGGGTGTCCACCCTTGTCTCCCGGGCGTTTTCAACTCTAGTCCACCTAAGTAATAAGTGTGCCAAGGCTCATGGTTTAATGTCAAAAATATTGGTTCCCATACATTGATGTCCTATAAAGCTCTAACTAATACGGATAAGGTGGACGTAGCGCGATTAAAATACTATAGGATAAAACTTAAGAAAATGACCTGTTGTATGTAGTTGTAGCGTGTTCGAATAGACATTACATATTTATATATATATTTTTTTTTATAAAATGTGCAATACGAACAAAACCAACCCTATTCGAATACTACTACATACAACAGAAGGCCTACTCCGAACTTCGAAAATTGAACTTCGTATCGTGCCGTCCCTTTCCGTTATATAGTGTATAACACAAGAGTGAAAGGGACGGCATGACTCGGAGTAGGCCCTCAGGTCATTTTCTTGAGTTTTCACCTATACTAAAACTGCGTCCTTAATAAGTACAGTAGATACTTCGGTTGCATCTAAAACTAGGATCAGAATCAGGAAGGAGGTATTCCACTCATCCAATATCTTTGTCCAATATACATTTGATCAAAGAAATTGGATGATTTCATCCAACTTGGATGGGGCCCCGACATTTGATCAAAGATTCCGATGACAGTTAAATCAACCCATCAAAAACATAAATGTGAAAAACGGAGCCAAGTTCAATATTAAGAATATGCGATGCTTGGTTGTCGTCTTCACCGACAAAAGAATTGAGATCTGAATGGGTGCCAAGTTCCGTAGATTCTCTGAAATGGTGCCAAGTCCAGCACTACATTGTTTACAGTAAAACTAATTTACTGCGGCTTAATGCATTTTGAGCTTTAACTTGGCATCAGTCTTACCTGATAACTATGGGACCACCCCTGAAGTACACAGGTTAATAAATGACGGAGTTCTTAGGTAACTAGCATAAATAATAATAATAATAAAACTGATAAAAAAATCACTGTTTTCTGATTTTTTCTGGTGTATACACACAATTATCAAGCTGCATGCCAAATTTCAGCTTTCTAGGTCACCTGCCCGGCTAGTATGATAGCTTGTACCGTCACGTTATATGGCCAAAATGTACTGAAACATCACATAAAACGTGACAGTATAAGCTATCATACTAGCCGGGCTGGAAGTGGGTTAGGTTTTTGGTCAGTCAATCAGTCAGTGGTAAAAAAACCGTTTTTTGAAATTTAATATCTAATAACTATTAAACCTATATTTATGAAATTTGGGGTTCTAGTTGTTCTAAAGGATCTTTATACATGTACCAAATTTCTTTTTTTTTTATGTTAGATATATTTTGAGTTATTGGGGGGTCAAAAGTGGCTCCAAACGGTTCGTGTAATATAACACACGGCTGCTGTCCGCCAGTTCCTGGGGTGAACTTGGCTGGACACGCTGCCGCGTGTCTAGATATGGCTGCGCATGAAAAAAAATTGGACAAAGATATTGGATGAGTGGAATGGGCCTCTGTCAAAGAAATTTGATCAAAGATTGGACAAAGATATTGAACGAGTAGAATACCACCCTGAGCCACTTAAGAGAAGTATGGGCTAGCGCGCGATTCATTCAATATAAGTTGAATTTTGAGCCGCGGCAGTCCCCTATTTCTTCCGTCAAATCCAAACCTATATAAGTTTCCTAATACAGATCAAAGATTTTTTCTGGTTACGTACTATGGGGCAAGCTTGAGGCAACGGCTGTTCCGAAGGAATGTATTGAGCTGCTGAATAACTGGTATGGCAACCAGATGAATCGAATGAGATGAAAAATATGTATTTCTTTTTTCAAGGTTGGTTGAGACTTCCTATTAAGTAATAAAATATACTTGTATCAGGAAATCCCGCTCTTCCACTTCAATTTTGGGAACAGTATACGTTTAGAAATAAAAGTATTTTAAGTTACAATATTTGATTAATTAATGAAAACCGTATATTAATAACAATAATGGTATTCAAGTGAATATTATTTTAACTTACACTAATAGTTCCATTTATACCATTTTTGCGTAATGCTATGAATACAATTTAAATAAATAAAATTTTGTTGCATCAAGCTAAACTATGTGTATGTGCGCGCGCGTTTGTGTGTGTGTGTGTGAGCGTGTGTGTGTGTGTGTGAGCGTGTGTGTGTGTGTGTGTGTGTGTGAGTGTGTGCAAAAGGAGTATAGGCTCCAGTGTGGTCTGAGACATGCTGCGTTGTCGTGCCCTGTCCTGTTTAATCTATATTGCAGATGAGCAGATCGGAGAGCTCAGTAGCATGTGTGGCGGGTGCAGAGCTGGGCACCGTTAGTCAAATAGTTAAGAGTCCCCAGTACGGTCGTTTCATTTGTGTGAGGTGTGCAATAAAGAGTATTCGTATCGTATCGTACGGTCGGCTGAACTCGATTCCGCATACAAACGTAGTTTCGTTCTCATTTTAAAACGCCTTGCTGAAGTAATATGAAACTGTATATACAATGGGCGCCGCCATATGTAAGTCGGAAATTAGTTTCTGTTCCTAGAAATTGTAATAGAAAAAAAATACAGCGAGGGGTTAAATTGTTTACGTCTTGCATGAAAACCTAAATAGTCGCTGTATTTTTTCTCCATTATAATTTCAAGCAAAACAGAAACTAATTTCCGATCTAGATATGCCGGATCCCATTGTATATACAAAGTTTCATGTTATTCTAGCATTGCGTTTTAAAATGAGAGCCTATCTACATTAGTACGGAGAACCGAGGTTACTGCGGACTCTTAACTTTGATAATCGCTAATCCGTTCAATTAAAAGTTAACCTCCTTAAACTTTTAACGGAAAAACGTTTATAGGGTTGAAGAAAAAAAAACGTCCCTACTTAAGGTGCAGGGAAGTACAATAAAAAAAATTAGATTTTACTTTACCATTTTGTTAGATTTATTGCTTTATATATCCATGCCAAATTGCAACTTTCTAGCACTAACAATCACAGAGCAAAGCCTCAGACAGACAGACGGACATGACGAAACTATAATAGTTCCTAGTTGACTAAGGAACCCTAAAAATCAATAACAGTATTATTAATTTTTCAGTATTACAAATTTACACAGTCTACTTCAGTACCCATTTCTAAGAAAGCAGACTGTCACTTTGGAATATTGTAAAATAATAAAAAAACTAAATGAAATTATTTTCAAAATTGCTTTCTTGGGGTTAGATATGAAAATATCACGTATCATTTGTGGTACATTATACAAATCAGCCATATCGTATCTGAAGAACCGCAATTTTGGTATGTTTTTTTTAAATTATTTTTGATTTAATAAAAAAAATGGTTGAAATTTAATGACGTGGTATATTTTTAGAATGGCCTCAAAAATCCCTTTCATCCACACACGATAGGTTTCGGATTTTTTCCCATACAAAAAAAATGACTCAGCACTCCCCTTCTAAGGGATTTTTTAAGAACTGCGGGTCAAAAAATTTGTTTTGACCTCTAGTATGCGTGTGCTAAACGGCTAAACTGTAGGGCCAATTGTTTTTTTTTTTGGAGTGATTATTTCATTTTATTTTACCACTGTCAGATTTATTGATTTATATTATATTTCCATACCAAATTGCAGCTTTCTAGCACTAACAATCACAAAGCAAAGACTCGGACAGATAGACGGACAAACAGACAGACGGGCATGGTGAAACTATAAGGGTTCCTAGTCGACTACGGAACCCTAAAAAAAGCAAAGATATGTTATTGTTTAGTGGCCCAACGACTACTTTTTGTTGATACGTCATAATTCAGCTATTTGAACTAGATCGCAGCACTCTAGTATGCAATTTTTAATTTTGTATCCTAAGTCATAAATAACAAACGTTACCTTGCCGTGGTTTATAATATAATTTCTTCTTTAGTAAAACACTACGGCCGATAACGTTCGATTTATTTTTGTTGTGTGTAGATTTTCTATTTGATAGTGTGAGTTTAATAGGCGACAGCGGTCCCGGGAAGAATCGAGGCGTATGGCTCTTCCACCGTTTTTTCTGCTCGCTGTTTACGGCCCACCGTTGGTAAGAGGACACCGTAGAACGTAGCCTACGAGAACTTGCAAATACATAGATTGGTCGCCCACGCTATACTTCATCAAAGGATACAAAAAAGAACGCCCTTCTGAAATCATCACTACTTATACTTCTTTCTACAGACGTGAGACTGCGTTTCGTCCCTTCTTCTTCAGCAGATTTGTCAAATGTGCAGTCAATTATCTGCAATAAAACATCATTATTTAAATCTCTTTGGCTTGTAGAATACAGCTTAAATACGAAAAATTCTCACTGAAAGGGCACATTTTAATTGACATTTGCTAAATAACCGGTACAGCTTTTTTTCTGCCGAACGGCCCTTGTAATATGAAATTACATAACCAGACACATATGGGCGTGACGCCAAAAACCAAAGCCGCCAGTATTGACATTGAAATTACAATCCTAATTAGATAGTATTATGGACGATTCACATAAAACGGCCGGAACCGGCGCGCACGCCACCAAAATCAAAGGAATTCGAACCCTCCATACAAAAGCTAGAATTCGTATCCAAACGGCAGCGGCAGAGCCGGCGGCAGCCTACCGGCTGCCCACAATCCATTCAAATATGAATTCTAACTTCTTTATGGAGGGTTCAAGATTCAAATATTTATTCACAACAAGCACTGTAACAAAAGTAAACAAAAACATACACAACAAAGGCTAAGTTGCGAAAAGGAACCCACTCAGCATATGCAGGCTTTACAGCCGGCGCTGATCTTCCGTAGGTCCCTTAGGGGCCCGTTACACGTCCATTACCATCACGCGATACACTCATACTACATATATACAATACGTATCACGTCAATATTTATGAACATTGAAGCATTATCTACACTATTTTAAAATCTGCGGTAATATTGACATCCGAGTATTGTATAACCACAGTGTAAAGGGCCCCATAACGTGACGAAACGGCGGGCAACATATCAAAAAAAAGGAAAAAATAAATGGATACAAACCAAAGGCCCCTTTTTTACACGGGTTTTGGTTCTAATTCCTTTGACTCTAGTGGGGTGCGTGCCGACTCCAGCCGTTCGGTGTGAATCGTCCATTACGGTTAATTATTGTTTCCTTACCCTTAAACGCCCTAAGTGAAGAAGTCGAAATTCAATCAAAACCCAGCACATCACGTTGAAATTTAATGTTACTAAGAAGAGTCCTTCATGTGCCACAGACAGAAGGAGATAAAATATCAGTATTGAAGTGTTTATCGTCATCAGGCGGCAAATTAATCTCTTAGAACTAGCCATCGGTAACGCCAGGGTAACAACTGCAATTAAAATGGAAAGAATGTATCACGTGTAATTTATCTTCATTTGTGGCCGGTGAATAGATATTCCCGGGCTAAAAATAATTGTGCTTGACGCACATCCATCTCGATTCAGATGATATTTACTGTGTTGCAAAGTTTTAAAACTACTGAGCTAGAAGTATGTGTAGTGTAATAAGTGTATAGTAGTGGGCTAAATAACTAACATAGATGTAGTTGTGTAGGTACCTGCAGTCATCCACGACAGTAGTTGATAAAAGTATGACACTGGCGTGCCTCGGTCAAATCTCTTCGACTGTACATATATATTATGTAAGGAGAAAATTAATAGAGTTATTTGAATCACAGTCAATATAACTTCACTCCGATTTTCTTCACGACTGTGGTATAGTGGCAGTAACACTATCCACGTGTAAAGGGTCACTACAACAAGCCACAGCAATCCGGCAATTAGACTGAAAACAAAATAAATGATTGAAAAACACTTAAATGGTAATTTGTGGTAATTTAAATTTATAGATATACTGCTTTAGTTATTGGATTATTACATGATACAATAATACAAGGTATAACACTCCGGGGAAATTCAGTAGTGTGGGTGACACAAGCCTACGTCATCACTTGTAACGATGGTTCTGCGGGTGTAAGTGTGAGTTGCTGTATTGCCACTGGTGTATTATGATTATGATACACATCGACTTGTGCGTGTTATATTAAATTATTACGTTAATTCCATTAATTCATGTTTATAACTTGACCCATTTTGTTTGCTTAGATAACAAATGACAATTGTAATGCGTAAACAATATATTTTGCATGATTACGGCAGAAAAAATCCTTCATTAGTGGATTTTTAACTATAAAGTGGCAACTCGGCAGTGACGTAGGCTTGTGTCACAATCCGGAGTAGCAGAACATGTTTCCTTAGACCATGCATTATTGTATATTAGAGTAGAGCATCATAGAGTTTTAATATGGTAAGTATACCAGATAAAAGTTTTTGAATAAACTTGATCAATCGAAAAGAAATTTAGCAAAAATCACATACAGGTCTGCTTTAGTTATTTCACAAGTTTTTTTTTTATTTCTATACAAATTGACATAACTGTCAACCTTGGCTGTGTTCCGAATCACGCTCACAGCGCTGTGAGCGCGCTCACGGTCGGACCGATTCACGCTCACAGCGTTTACACGATATGTCATGACGTCATTGATGACGTCATGGACGGCGCTCACGGTGCTCACACTCCCAGCCGTAAGCACCGTGAGCGCAAACGTCAAGTTGACGTTTGACATTTCATTTTAGGCGCGAAAAATAAACTTTACAGTTATATTAGTTTATTTATTAGTTTTTTTTGTACTTTGTCGGTAGCAAACAAGCGTACGGCCAGCCTGATGGTAAGTGGTCATCGCAGCCTATGGACGCCTGCAACTCCAGGGGTGTCACATGCGCATAACCAACTCTTTAAAATTTTATATACTCCTTCCTTGAAGAACCCGATACTGTAGTCCTTCGGGAAAACCTCGGCAGGGAGTTCATTCCACAGTCAGAGCGTCCAATGGAGAAAATTCCTCTGAAACCGTACCGTACGCGACCATTCAGGTTCTAAGGTGTGAAGATGAATTATTCCCTATGCTCTACAATTTGGTCCTGGAACATGTCGTCAGTTTTATATTAGTTCGTTGTAGATTGCGATTAATTTCAATTTTCTACAGATCAAAAACCCAGCCCAGAATTTCATACTATGATTAATTGACGAACTCAAAATTCAAATTCAGTTGACGTTTGACAGTAAACACGCTCATGACCGGTCCGAAACAAAACACCGCTCACGCGGCCTTGAGCGCGCTAACTGATTCGGACCGGCCGCCAGCACTGTAAGCGTTGTGAGCGCTGTGAGCGTGATTCGGAACATAGCCCTTAAGAGCGCTTTAGTAAGATGTAACAGGTCCACTAGCGCCACTCGTAAAAACGTCCGTTTTAGTTTTGAACTCACAGATCGCCGTATCCAGTAATGTTAAAACTAATTTGATGTATTCAAAAGGTACTTAAATGCAAAATACTTTACATAGTGCCCTCCTTTTCTCAATATCTATCGTTAAATTTAGATAATCACAATTATTTACGACTGGCGCTCGTGGACCTGTTACATTTTAGTAAAGCACTCTTAAGGGGGCTCGAAGTTCGTGGCTGTACAAGATCAATTAAGTAAAAACATCTAACATCTAGGAAAAGAACGGATCTAAAATTTATGATATACCATACATGGTGACTGATACTACAATTGGCGCCCAATAGCAATCCGAATTCCGGCCCAGGCATTTAGTGCTTATAAAGGGCTAGAAAGAAGTCTAGTAGAGATGTACTAAAATAAGGATTGTAATTAATGCAGCATCTTTAAACTGTCCATCTCACCTTCAAATATAATTAGTCGCCTAATGTAAAGCGTCCAATAAATACTTTTCAAGCGACCGTTTAATGCAATACCAGCCACGGTTAATATGACTCAGCATGATGATTATTCTATAGCAACTAAACTTGTAATAGGTACGAGTATGTATACATATTGACAGATATTAGGAAGAGTAGCAACAGCATCTGTAAACTAATTTTATCGATTTCGAATTTTATAAAGTTACCTATGTGTTTATATGTTAGCACAAGTAATTGATAACTGAATCTATTATAATTGATAAATCTGGGCAACCGAACGTAGCTCGGAACTAGTAACCCTATACGTTATCATGAGTATAATTTTAGACGTTCATATACATAATATTAACTGACCGAACGAAGCGAGCGAAACGTCTCCGTTTTAGAGATCGAGTCGGGGTTGGCAACTGCTCGGTCACTACGGGAAATGTAGCTCCTTCGTCTTTGTGTATCAAACAAAGCACAGGCACTAAAGTTCGACTTCGCAGTTTCGGCTTATTGTTCGCCTTGGCCCACCAGCCTCAGCCGCTATGGTTAACATTGTACCTCTGCGCTTTGCTACGGCGAGCGGAGGCTGCTTTTCTCCTCCACGCCTCCGGCTTTTTATAGACACTCTAGGGATAGAGCTTCTCAGCTCTGCTCTAGGGTACTCCGATTTGGGTATGGTAACCTACCTCCCTTCACCCGCGCAAATTGTTTTTTTTTTATTATTTGTAATGAATTAATTATTTATTGACAGACAGAAGTTGAATCTCTAAAATATATAAAGTACTCGTATGTACTATACAAAATTAGTCGCGAAGTCGCAATAATGAAGGTAATTTATTTTATCGGTAGCCGAGTTATATTAATTGTTGTTTGTACATTTGAGTTGACTTTTTAATATTCTGTTATGGTCATAAAGATGATGTATCAGTTTAATAGAATCTATTCTATTAACCCGTTGCTAACATATATTAGGGGACATAATAATATTAGGGGCCAATTTTTGGTTGAATACATGTTAAGTTGTAGATCCAAAAATTTTGTCGCTTACACTTATTATTTCCCCTAAAATAATGGTAACCAAATAAGCCCAGTTAAAAGTCTTCTATACATACAAAGCAGTTACAATAAGATCAGAATATTTACTCACACTAATTCTATCAAAACATCTTTCCCAACTACAGGTACAAATGAAAAGAAACTAAGCATAGCACAGGTAGCCGGCCATAGTATGAGGATTGGCGTGGTTAAACAGTTCCGGATGGAGGAGAAAAATGGCCACAAGCCCATGCCCATGAGTGGGATGCTCAACATCCATCGATACGTGAATGACAAACCCTAAAACAATATAAATTAGGTACATTGTGTTAACCCAATATGATTCACCCATCTACCGAATTTTATATACCCCATTTGAGGGACTATTAGGTACAAGTTTTTATTTTCAAAACAAAATAGGTCATTGTAATCTCTTAAGGTCAGTGTTGGTGCAGTTAGGAAAATAGGATTTTGAATTTGTCAGTGAATACTTTATGCTATTTCAATAACTATGTATATGGCTTAATTTTCAATGGTTACAAAATATCTTCAGACATATCTAAGCGCAGTACGTAAAATAAGTGAGTGAACATTGAAATTTACACAATACTGCTGAAGATCGTGACTGCAATGCATTAAAAAATGACAACATTTGACATCCTCTGTAATGCGCTCATTTGGTCTGCGCAGTCAATGCGTTAGTCAATTTAGTATTTATATTTAATCTACTGCAGACAGTGCAGAGTATTAGACGATTTCTATATAATAGATAATCCCTTATTCAATTATGAAATAAATGAGGAAAGAGCTAGAATTGAAAACTAGAATGTCTTAATTAATTAAATAGGCATTTCTTTCTCACCATGGCCATTGAGCCAAAACTATAGCACAAGACTCCAATCCATACTCCATTCATTTGCTGGCTTCTTCTAAATAATCGCAGTGCTTTTGACCATACATCCAGCGACGGTACAGCATTCCACCATAATAAAATAGGCATTAAAAAGTGTACATAATACTGAATGGGTAATTTTTGTGCTGCAAATAAAAGAAGAGTTAATTAGTTTATAGTTCACACAAATCAATCACAAATCAGAAATTTTATTTCAAAAAATGTAGTGGACAATACAGTTGAAGTTGTGAGAAATGCGCAAATTTTACTTAAAAGGTGCAATAGGTAGGTAAACGCAGAAACTCACCGTATACAATAAAAAAAGATAAACAACATAATGATAAAAATATCGCATTTGAAAATAAATGCGAACCCAAAATACTAAATCTCTTAAAATTTATAGGTTCCGATTGAGTGTAAACTTTTTGCTCTAATAATACTTTTAGCAAATATGCTATCCAACCCATAAAGGACATTGTGACTAGCACTAGCAACGGCCGCTGATAATAATTCTGGTAATAAGTCAGCCCAGCAAGACTCAGCTGTGTAATTTCTTCACTAAAGTATATTAATTTGTCATAATCTTCTGTCAATAATAGTTTCTCAGTAAATTCGATGATTTCTTCATATTTATTAGTGCTAAATGGCTCAAATGGTTTGTAGAGTAGTGATATTGCATTTGCTTCAACATCTAACTTCTTTCTATTGTATTGAGAGGCTAACTGCCTGCTGTGACTATAGATGGCTTTGGCTCTGTTTGGTAAGGTCATATTTAACAAATCCACTGGAAGTTTACCCTGAAATAAGAAGCATTGTAAATTTGAATAAAGTACAATTAATTAATACAGTACAGGAAAAGAATATCTTGTATTAAAATATCTGAGGGCCTACTCCGAATTTCGAAAATCGAACTTCGTGTCATGCCGTTCCTGTCACTCTCATCTTATACATTATATGACGGAAAGGGACGTCACGATACGAAGTTTGATTTTCGAAGTTCGGAGTAGGCCCTCTGGCCCCTATTACTGTTAGTAACTTGCAAGTTGCAACTGTGTAGTAAATGTATGTTGCATTGCAATTCATAGTTCGTAATCATTTTTACCTACTAACTTTCTTGGGTTCGGATCCTGGTTAAGGGCAAAATGTGATGAACATAGAAAAAATGTAATTTTCTAAGTGTAAAGCATGTCACACAGGCGCGGCCTACGGTGACGGCCAGTTGTAAACTATGACAATCAAGGCCGCGTGTGTCTGAATGATCGTTAGGATTGTCTTAGTGTACAACTGTCCGCCACCGCAGGCCGCTCCAGTAAATGCCAGCACACTGGACACCGATATAACCAGGCCGTGCATGCAGTGCGCCTCCTCCTGATCCAAAGGTGAGCCACGCTCTTCTGCCAATGACATTGCAGTCACGATCCTCTGCAATGAAGGACCAACTGTTTGAGATTAGCGTGAATGCAAAGAAGTAATACCTGTTAACTTACTATGGAATTGACTGGTACAGGGATAGAGAGTATAGTAGCCATAAGTGGAGTCAAATCGGCCTGCTTGATGTCAAACCTATGATTAAATGACATGTCTTTCGTGTGTGGATCTCCATGTCCCTCTTTGGCTTGTTGTACTCCGGTTCCCCACAGCACATATGGTGTTTGTGTTTCATGATCATCTCCTGATCCATGAGAACCTTTAACGTAAAATAGTTTAATGTAAATAGTTTGTATTGACGTTGATGCCCATAATAAAATAAAACCGGCCAAGTGTGCGTCGGACCACGCACAAAGAAGGGTTCCGTACCGACATGGTCTAAGGAAACAAGGTCTGCCACTTCGGATTGTGACACAAGCCTACGTCACCGTCGTGTTACCACTTTATAGTAACAAAACGACTTATGAAGGATTTTTTTCTGCCGTAATCATGCAAAATTATTTTTATTATTTACACATTACAACTGTCATTTGTTTGTTTAAGCAAACAAAATAGGTCAAGTTAAACACGAATTAACGTATTAATTTAATAAAACACTCACAGGTATACATGGGGGTCGTACAACACTGGCAATACAGCAACTCACACTTACGCCGGCAGAACCATCAATACAAGTGATGACGTAGGCTTGTGTCACCCACACTACTGAATTTCCCCGGAGTGCTATACCTTGTATTCTTGTATCATGCATACCGACACCTCCTAAATCTCCTAATCTACATTTACAACCACTATTCAACACATTTAATCAAAAAAGGTTGTATCTTCATAGGAAACTTGCGGCACTTAAGCCCCTTTATTTTGGCAAGATAGTTTTTCAGCAGTAACTCAGAAACCGTTGAACCTATCTTGTTCAAACCAAAAAGCGTTGAAAAGATTTATGAATGTACATCATCTTGATTTTTTTCAGAATTTTAAACTTCATAGTTTAGAAACTAGACGGCTAATATCTCACCAACAGTTGACTTAAATGGAGAAGTTTTTAATAAACCTCTATGTCATTTTTAAAGGCCTATCCATAGATAACCCACACGCCAAGTACATTGAAAAAAAAAATAGATCGCCCTGTTACATGTATGGGGTGCTCCCCCAATTTAATATTTTTTTCGTTATTTCACATCGTATTTCTATAGCAGTTCATAACATACACCTTTACACCAAATTTCATAATTGTAGTGGTCATTAGTCTCCGAGTAAATCGGCTGTGACATAAGGACGGACGGACGGACGGACAGACAGACAGAGAGACAGACAGACATGACGAATCCATAAGGGGTCCTTTTTTTTATTTTGCTACGGAACCCTAAAAATAATATTTAAAAAAAAACATGTTTAATTCTTATAATAATTAATATGATTTGTAAAATATTTGCACGCCTTACATGGCTGAATACATGAAACAAAAAAAAATGTAATATCTTAGAAGACTGTATTCTCGGCAAATAAATTGATTGATTGATTGATTGATAAGATTTAACACTCTAGATGCCTTAATCACGCACAGGTAGCCTCGCATGACTAACTGTCAAGTCACATTACATGTGATTGGCTACACATGCCTCACTTGCACTGTGCAAATTAGAAATAGGTAAATTATTATGCCTCACACCATGCTGCAGACAGTTGTGCAAACCCTTAAATCCAATGCTGACTCCATTAAATCCAATTAGTTTAGGTACAAAAACCATTGGTATCATCATCATTGGCATACTTATGACACCATAAAGACTTATAAAAATTAGCGGCCAATTGCGTGTCGGACCACACACAATGTAGCGTGTATCGTAGCTGTCCACCCATGACATTATGCAGACTTTAAATATCGAAAACTTATATTTACTATACATTTCACAAACTAACAACTTATAATCAATCACCTACAACTCAACTTATAACTTGTAATCAATGGAAATGATATGAAAGTTTGCTTTTCCAAGTACATTTCTTAAGTTCGGCTATTACTCATAAACTGGTAATACCTTCTTAGCTGTGACAGTTTTTATTTTAAATTCATTACGTATGATTACTACCATGTTTTTTTTTCATATCCAGTAGCAACCGTTTATCTGCTTTCCTTTTCATCTTAAAAATTAATATCACACAAACGGATCTTATTCAAAAAATAGTTAAAAAATCGGCCAAGAGCATGTCGGGCCATATTCAGTGTAGGGATCCGTAGTTGCCCAATGAGCTTACTCTAAAAAATCAATAACAAGCAAAACGGAATACTTTCCCAGCATTTCATACGTGTTTTACTAAGAAGGGAAGACTTTACGATAACTCGAAAACGGCTTAATGCTTTACTTTCATGGTTTTTCTCCTATTTTTTGGACCAAAGTTAGAGAGGGAATACAATTATTTTTTCTTTTGGAGTGAATATTTCCGAAAATATTCACTTAATCTAAAAATGTTTAAAAAAGACCTCTATTCATTTTGAAAGACCTATCCAACAACACCCCACACCATAGGGTTGGAGCAAACAAAATCATCCCCACTTTACATGTAGGTACCCTCAAAATATGTTTTTTTTGTATTTATTTTACGACTTTGTCAGTTTTATTGATTCATATATCCATACCAAATTGCAGCTTTCTAGCACTAAAACAAATCACAGAGCAACGCCTCGGACAGACAGACAGACGGACATGGCGAAACTATAAGGGTTCCTAGTTGACCACGGAACCCTAAAAAGCTTACACTCTTTTTAAACGAGCTATCTAACGATCACACGTTGGGTTTTGTAAGAAAAAAAATCTTATCCCCACTTTACGTGTAGGGGAAATCACACCTGTTTATCTACGTAGAACGAAACGTGTATGATAGCGGCCATATTGTGTCAAAAAGATTTTGACGACATACTTAGCTCTCATTGGCTACTCTGCCTTGTCTGCCAAATGGACGTCAAACGTCAACGTAAAGCGACAAATAAAAATAAAATGGCGTGTCCTAGGAATTTCGTCTAGTCGTCTCTGGACATTTTTTTCATCGCAAATGTTGTTATTTAATTTGTAGTATTGATAGATTAATATGCAATAAACAAACGGAACAGAGTGTAGCTAATCGAAAATTCATCTAAACGCGTAATAACCATTGTTTGGACAACAAATAGAAGATAGTGAAGTGCGTCGTATGTGGCATGCCATGCAAGTTCTCATTTTGCAAAATGTACGAGTGTTGTGGTTGTAAAACGTAGAACTCTGTGAAAGAACGAAGATATATCGTTTTCCCGGATATGAAATGGGATACATTAAAAAATAAATCTGTTGATAAGTAAATTGTTTGTTTAATTTCATATAATACGTCACAACATAGTTCACGGATTGAACACCAGTTTCATTTTACATCGGACGTTGGTGTTCAATTGGAAATACCGTGAGCTTCTACACAAAGCTAAATTTAAATGAGCTATATATATATCTATATTAATAATTTCGTGCAGGGGTACGGTAGACCCGAACGAGACCTGTCTCAAATTGAAGAACGTATAAAAATAACGATTTCGAGTTGAACATATGTATCCGCAAAATTCGGATTGTCGCGTATTTTGCATTAAGAGTCCGTATCGGCCCGGAAAAAGTTCGATTCTAGGTATTATTACCCTTCTCCAAGCGAGCCAGCGCAGGTGTTTTAGTGGGGGTCGAGCGAGGCGGCTAGGTCGGCGTAGAGTAGTGTTGATACTTTAACCGTTTTATCAGACTTTTTGTTTCTTAATATTTGTATGTTAATGTATTTAAATAAAATGTCAGGTAACTTAGAACTGTATCGTTCATTATAATGTATTTATGTAATTACTACAAATTCAGAATTCATTTAAGGCGAAGGGTAGGGTAAGGCCTTCTCCATACAAACGTTGTGCAAGTTTTATTCGTTAGTTTCGGCACTACATCATTTTATTTTATATTTCGCTTGTACATATTGGATATACGCAGAACCTGACGTTGAAATTTTGCTTAAAGTATTTAAAAAAATACAAAAAAATCATTAAATAAAACTAATAAACATCAAGTCGTAGCTAACAGAAAAATAAACATATTGACCAAAAATAATTACTATAACTATAGCGCAAACATAAACGAAGAAAAACTTGCACAAAGTGTGTATGGAAAGAGCTTGCCTACCCCTTCGCCTTAAGTACTTACTTGTTTGACGACCGCTTTAGCCTAGTTGGTAGTGACCCTGCCTACGAAGCTTGAGGTTTGAATCCCGGTATGGGCATTTATTTCTTCCCGAGTCATGGATATTCGTTTTCTATGTATTTAAGTATTTATTTATCTATATAAGTATAAGTATGTATATCGTCGTTTAGTACCCATTAATATTTAGTAGTCATTTAGTAGCTTTGCTTAGTTTGGCACTAAGTCGATTTGTTAAGATTTCCCCCAATAATTACTATTATTTATCTTTATTCATATTAAAACTTAGGTTATTTACATTATTTCTTATTTGGCTCTGTGAGCTGTAGACCTCGCGAGTCAAAAAATTCTCGAGAAAAAAAAATACCAAACCTGCTCACCAGATTCCACGAGAATCGGTTGAGAAATGGGATCTCTAGAGGAGAACAGCCGGAAATCTGGACAGACAGACAAAAGCATTTTTGTCCAAGCTGAAACGGAGACCTTACTCGCTTTCGTTCACTCGGTCGATAATGAATTACTGTTAGAGTTTTTAGTTTCCAGGTTATCAAGTTCTAGGTGAAGAGTTTTTACCTGACTTATTCGTTTCGTGGTTTTAGTGTAGGTGTTGAAATAAAATACCAGGTAATTTAGAAATGTAGGTACGTTTTATTTTTATTTGAATAAGGTTAATAGCTATTGGATGGTCATCGCCTCGATAACGTGTAGAAGCACTGTTATGGGAGATGTCCGGACCTCTCAGCAATAGCCCTATCTTTAGACCAGCCAAACTTCAACATCATACCCAATATGGCATGTTTAATGGTCTGTGGTGCCTTGGTCTTTATCGGGTTCGACATTTTCATTATACTGCACATCCTAGAAAAATAATTATTTTATTTGCCTAAAGTATAATAAGCTTCATCAACAGATAAATAAGAATAATTCCTTAACCTTTCCAGATTCCGGGGTTGCGCTGATTTCTTTATGGTCTGGGTTTAATCTTTTAAGACCACAAAATATTTTTTTCCTCTTTACTTTACCAAATGAACGGTTTGCCTTCCTAGGCGCCATGCATGAATCTAAAATAATAAAACCAATCAATTTATAAATATTGTTTTATAGTATACTTCTTTAGCGACATGAATAGTAAGAATCTGAGCAAGAAAAAGATGGGCGATAAAAAGGTATGGAGATAAAAAATGTTGCACCGTCCGTCCACAACTAAAGTGAAAGATGAAACAACTTCAGCAAATATTATCACTATTAGGTCATTAATGTCTAACAAGACGCAAAACAATATGCTCTTTAAAAGCGTGAGTTCTATACAAGTGGTGAAATAACACAGCAGAAATTATTATCAAAGGTGCAGAAGAAGAAGCAGAAATACCGTCATGTTTTTGTGAGGAAAACCAATGCTATCCTGGCAGCCGATTTTAGCTTTAGCCTTTACAAAGAAGGCTGATACCCATAAAATCAGACTCCCGTTGGAGTAATTTTTCAAACTGTTGCTGACGGATATGTGTTGGGACCTGTCATCGAAGCAGATGTTCGGTAAAATTGCATAAATATGGTTAAAACCAGAAATGACTAAAAAGGCCAGAAAAGTAGCGTCAGGACAGCAGGAAGCAATTTATATCACACAGATAAAGGCAATGGGAATAAGATTCTGTAAATCGGAAATATTACAAACGGCTGCCAAAATTAAGAAACAGCAAAATAACAACCTGAAAAGTTCAACTAATTCATGAGAGGACATATCTGCCCAGTAGTGGGACGTATATATAGACTGATGATGATGAAAATTCAATGACGTAATTTTAGAATTATTGCTTAATGTATATACAGTGTGTAAATTTTATACGGGCGTATATTGTAATGGAGATTAAGATTGGACCTAGGGAACCTACATTAATTTCTTTAGGAAATTAAGTTCTTTCTTTTTCATACATAATAATTAACCTCGCATTGTATTGCACCCATAATAATTAACGTACCGATGCGTCTTTTCAGTATTTAAATTAGTTTGCTTAATTAATTAAGTCAAGTTGCCAAGTCCTGATTGTTCCAATCGAACAAAAACATCACGGGAACAAGACAGTTTCTAAAAGTTATAACAGATAAAGTAAACAAACTTGATATGTCAAAATAAGTTGGACTGCATACATTGCTGCTCGGTGAGATTTAAAAAAAAATCATTACACCTAATTAATAACACTATTTAACAAAATTATTATTCTATATGAGTCGTATTAATTGATACTATAGGTGAAAAAAGTATACGCCCTTATAGATAAAACCTGAAGACTAATTAAGAACCTTCTTCTATGGAACAGAGGTCAAAAAAATTAATAGTACAATGAAAATATTTCCATCAATTAGTACAAATGCATAATGCAATTTCATATAAAAAGTCTAATGTAACAAAAAGCATTTCTTACCCAATGATCAAGACTGTCTCATCGCGCTACAATTCCCGCTAGCCCATGCGCCCGTAGCTATGTGACCTTGAAATCGACGAGCGCCGTGACCGTTTCCTCGAACCGCTTGGCGGCGACTGCCGAATCGAGCGCCGTCAGTGTTGCCAGATAGCCGAGTCAAATAACCCCCAAACCGTACTCAGATTCCCCCAAAAATTTAGGAGTTTTGATCAAAATCCCCCCAGTAATTTAATAAGTTACTTATTACGCTTTTTTAATTAAAAAACATGAATCTTAAGCCTTATCAGCAATATAATACGGTATTTAACTGTTAGTCAAATCAACAACTTTTTACGAAACGTCAAAAACGCACGGTTAGTGTTCAAGCGGCATCCTTTTTTTTATGGTTATGTAAATATTTAACATTGCATAAATAAGCTGAAGTTTGATTTTTTCGAGTATTTTCGTATGATTAGTTTATTAATATCGTAAATTATTTTTTTCGTTTTGTACAAACTGTATGGGAATGACAGCTGTCAGGATTGACTTCTTAACCGCTGACCACTATTGGCTATGTGCACGTCAGAAACGTCAAACGTCAAGCGTCCCGGGACAATGACAAACTCAGAGGTGTCAACGTCAAATAATGACACATGAATATTTTATTTATTTTAGTAAACGAGAAAGACCCCTTACTGGAAATTTTACTGAAATAAATAAGAAAATAAATACAAACGAAACGAATCGTAGGAAACCGTTAAGAAACGTGAAAGTAAATTTGACAGATGTCCCCGGTAAGTACACATTTCTGCCGTGATGTGCGCTGCGATCGCCTAGCTTACCCCCACCACCTACTTCGCACATAGCCAATATGAGGTTTTTTTTTTACTGGTAACAATTTCACAACAATGCAATATAATATTCAGAACTCACATTTACAAAGCCATTGGGGCCCTTTACATGATTATCACAATACTGGGATGTCAATATTATCGCAGTTTGCGAAATTGTTTGGATTTTTCTTCAATATTCACGTGATACGGATCGTAATATGTGTGTATCGTATGATATTGACCGTGTAAAAGGCCCCAATTACACACCGTGCAATTCTGGAGTGTCAGTCTTATCGTGGTATGAGGTTGTTTCAAAAATACCCCAAATTACCCCCAACTCGTATTTTTCCCCCCAAGGAACCCCCCAAATTTTTTATCCCCCCAATTTTTCCCCCAAGACACAAAAATACCCCCAAATTCGGGGGGATTCCCCCCAATCTGGCATCACTGAGCGCCGTGCACGGTGTTTTATTACGAATTTTAGGGTGTTTTGACATATTTTTATGCCGAAATTTACTTCTACATATACACATATTTTTATATGAACGAGTAGCGCTTGAACTGGAGTTTCTTATTATGGTTTTATATTTTTGAAATAATGTGTTAAATGGCCAAAAATACTGGCGATTCTTCGTGTGTTTTTACTAAAAAGTTGTTGCATGTAAATAAGGTTTTACTCAACAATTTAATATGTAACTTATAAAATGTGTTCCACTTATTCCTAAGAAGACTATCAATCCAATATAGAATTAATTGTTTCATGTCGGTTTGAAATCAAATAGTTCTTCAAATCTAACTCGTTTTACACGTCTCCGAGCGAAAATTGAGAAAACAGCTGTTGGACTGAGCCAAAATATAGTAAATTGAGAACTAAATCTAAACAACTTTTCCACTTATTCAACTTGAATTGAAATGATCTTTTATATTATACAATAAAATCTTTATGAAAACGAATATTGAATGAGATATGACCTCAAAAAGTTTAGCGAATTCAGCAAACGGCTATATACGGACTCTTAAAAAGTGTTAATTTTATGACGAAAGGTCGGCCATATTAAATTCGTTGGTTGACAGCGTCGGGTTGGGTACGTTCGGAAATTGTAAACTATGTTTGCGTCCGGTGTGTTTGCCAGGTTGCTGGGCTGCGTTTTGGGTGATGGGCCATCATCGCCCATTGTGTGGATTCGGCTAGCCGCGTCTGCAGCGTTTTGTTTTTGTAGTTTTCAAGCGTTCTATACACCTATCAGCCTAGCTAGCACGATAACTTATACCGTCACGTTATATGGGCGAAATGTATTAAAACGTCACATAAAACGTAACGGTATAATCTATCGTACTAGCTAGGCTGATTGTCACAACAACCGCCTTCAAAGCGAATGTATGGGGCCTGTTACATGGTTATTATTATCACGTGATACATTCATATCACGATAAGTATCACGTGAATATTGAAGCAGAATCCATACAAATTTGAAAACTGCGATAATATTGACATGCCAGTATTGTGATAATATTAATCGTGTAACGTGAATGTTTGCTGAGTCTGTCCGCCATCTTAAAGCTGCGTCTCTATTTTGTTGTGACAAACTACTAGGTGACTTGTGGCTTTTAAACGTCTAGCAAAATTCTATCCCTATCTCGCTCTATCTTATAACTTAGTGGTACTGGGGGTCTACTCCGAAATTCAAAATCCGAACTTCGTATGGTGCCGTCCCTTTCACTCATATAGTCTATGACAGGAGAGTGAAAGGGACGGCACCATACGAAGTTAGGATTTTGAATTTCGGAGTAGACCCCAGCTCATGCCGTTCGCTGCGCTCGGACGTTAGAGGCGCTACCGCGAACCGAAAACGAAGTATCTGCCTCTCTTCCGCACATGTATATTCGAACGACAGAGAGGAAGATAGTTTGTTTTTGGTTCGCGGTAGGCCCTCAGGCGTCAACTTTAAAACGAATAGGGTATTTTACTATAAGAGAAATAAAATTCAAAATGTAATAAAAACCAGCCAAGTGCGTCGGAGTCGCACACTGAGGGTTCCGTACAACTAAAAAACAAATTTGATTTATCAATATATTGATATTTTTGGTAAAATATACTTCATAATAAACATTATCACCTAATTTCAAGTTCATAGGTAGATGGGAAGTTAAAAAATTATATGTGTGACAGACAACACACGGAATGTTCTTTGACTTTCTTCGACCGTCCGCCGCGCTCGGACTAAGGTGCTACCAACCGAAAACTAAATATATATGCCTCTCTGTCGCACTTGCATATTCGAGCGCGGAGAGGGAAATACTTCGTTTTCAAATCGAGGTAGGCCCTCTGGTCTGACGGCTCCTATTCCTGGATGGTGCGCGTATCGGAATGTGAAATACCTTTGGCAAAACGGAACAAGTTGTTAAATAGCTTCCATTAATTGGAGAAAATATTACCAACTGTTATTATTATCACGCGAAACACTGAATATTGAAGCAACATCCATAGGGGCCTGTTACATGGTTATTATTATCACGCGATATACTCATGTCACGATCCGTATCACGTGCAATGAATATTGAAGAAAAATCCATACGATTTTGAAAACCACGATAATATTGACACACCAGTATTGTGATAATATTTAGCGTGTAACAGACCCCATACAATTTTAAAAATCGCGATAATATTGACACATAATATTTAGTGTAAAGGGCCCCACTTAATAGAATTTGGCGGAGAATAGAGAGCTGCTACCGCGAAACGAAAACGAACGAACATCGTGTATTTCCCTCTGTGTCGCTCGATTTTGCAAGTTCGACAGAGAGGGAGATACACGAACTTCATTTATTTTCGTTCGCGTTAGCAGCTCTGACTTCGCACCAAAAATACTGACTGGCACATCAATATTTAACAATTGCACATCAAGCTGAATTTTAATGAACGATTAGTATTTTAGCTATACAAATCTGAGGGCGTACCGCGAACGTCGAAAATCGAACTTCGCATCGTACCGTCCCTTTCTGTCATATAGTGTATAACACGAGAGTGAAAGGGACGGCACGACACGAAGTTCGATTTTCGAAGTTCGCGGTATCACAGCAGTACTGATTACGGTGTCAAAATTTTTATGTGCCTTTAAATACTACCCTTATAAAAATGCTTAGGATTAACTTGCAAAGATACCAGCCTTTGCCCGTGACGTCGTCGTCAGCGTAATCTTTTACTCCCTATTCCATATGTCAATCCAGACTACAGACTATATTTCTATACGAAGTTTCATCATAATCCGTTGTTGTAAGTTTTTATTTCATAAATTTTTGTACACTATTTCTTTCGTCGTTTGCATAACTGTCACGAATAAATGTTTACTTTCTTTCTTATTTTTTTCACCCGAGCGAAGCCGGGCTTTCATCTAGTATATATATATATATATTAGATGTTCACAGTAAGTAAAAATAATTAAAAAAAATAAACGTTAAAAATCTACCAGCGGGTACAGATTAAATATGGTTGCCTACGGTCTATATTTTTGGATCGTGAGCACAGATCGTGAGTTGGCGGTCTGGGGGTCTACTCCGAAATTAGAAATCCGAACTTCGTATGGTGCCGTCCCTTTCACTCATATAGTGTATGACAGGAGAGTGAAAGGGACGGCACCATACGAAGTTCGGATTTCGAACTTCGGAGTAGACCCCCAGAGGGCGTACCGCGAACTTCGAAAATCGAACTTCGCATCGTACCGTCCCTTTCCGTCATATAGAGATAACACGAGAGTGAAAGGGACGGCACGACACGAAGTTCGATTTTCGAAGTTCGCGGTAGCACCCCAGGGTTCAGGGGGTCTACTCCGAAGTTCGAAATCCGAACTTCGTATGGTGCCGTCCCTTTCACTCTCCTGTCATACACTATATGAGTGAAAGGGACGGCACCATACGAAGTTCGGATTTCTAATTTCGGAGTAGACCCCTGAGTCTGTGGGGGAAATACTCTTAATTTTTTTTTCAAAATTTTACTCTATAGTCGTGTCGGTGTGATTGATATATATGCTTATGGCAAAAAACAGCTTTCTAGTAGTAACGGTCACTTAGCTGAGCCGCGGACGACACGGACATGGCGAAACTATAAGGATTCCTTGTTTCCTACCCTAAAAACTGGTAAATCCAGTCCAGTACATCCAATTTGCAGGCAGTGCTAAGTACTAAAGAATTAAAAGACTAATGTGGGAAAGTGCACTCACCCCAATCAGTCATGCCATGATCAGAAGTCATGAGGAACATAGTTTTCCCATCATCATTGTAAAATTCTCTTATAAGCTGTTCTACTTCCTCGATGCCCTGATCAACATTTTTAACCGTTGTTAAAAAGTTCCTGTAAAAAGAAGTCTAGTCTAAATTGTAGTTCTACTGTCCCATCAAAAACATAAATGTGAAAATGGCAGCCAAATTCACCGACAAAAGAATTGAGATCTAAATGGGCGCCAAGTTCCGTAGATTATCTGAAAAGTTGCCAAGTTTGGCACTAGATTGTTTACAGTAAAACTAATTTACTGCGGCTTAATGCATTTTGAGCCTTACCTTGGCAGTTTTCTATGCAGTATGTTATAATACCATAAAAGCTGTTGGATATTTAAGAAAACTGCCAAGTTAAAGCTCAAAAGGCATTAAGCCGCAGTAAATTAGTTTTACTGTAAACAATCTAGTGCCAAACTTGGCAACTTTTCAGATAATCTACGGAACTTGGCGCCCATTTAGATCTCAATTCTTTTGTCGGTGAATTTGGCTGCTTTTTCACATTTATGTTTTTGATGGGATATCATTACTTTTTGTCAAACTTCATCCAATGGTGCTTTCCCAGAGCGAATGCACGAGTTACTGTACAAAATACCCATATCGCTATAGGTGGACCTCAAATATTTGAAGAGTTCCCTCGGTTTCTCCAGGACCCTGTGATCAGATTTTTACCTGATAACTATGGGACCACCCCTGAAATATACCGTTTCAAACAAAAAAAGATTTTTCCAAATTGGTTAATAAATGACGGAGTTCTGAGGTAACTAGCATAAATAATAATAATAATAAAACTAATAATAAAATCACTGTTTTCTGAATTTTTCTGGTGTATACACATAATTACCAAGCTGCATGCCAAATTTCAGCTTTCTAGGTCATCTGGAAGTGGGTTAGGTTTTTAATTACTAGTCAGTCAGTCAGTCAGTCAGTGGTAAAAATGCCGTTTTTTGGGATTTATTATCTCAATAACTATTAAACCTATATTTATGAAATTTGGGGTTCTAGTTGTTCTAAGATCTTAATATATGTACCAAATTTCATGTTTTTATGTTAGATAGATTTGGAGTTATGGGGGGTCAAAAGTGGCTCCAAACGGTTCGTGTAATATAACACACGGCTGCTGTCCGCCAGTTCCTGGGGTGAACTTGGCTGGACACGCTGCCGCGTGTCTAGATAGTGGCCAGCAGACGGAAACTTTGCTTTGAAAATGACATTTATATAAAAATATGGATGAAGAATTCAAAGATTTACTTTTATTAAAAATAAATACTGTAATGATTATTACATTAAACTTACTGAGTATTAGGTTTGTGTGTATGTCCAGAGGTATCTGTACCCAATAAATGCAAAAAGTAGACTATTTTCTTACTCCTCATTTTTTCTTCCAGAACATTATTACTCTTTGCTTTGGAAAAGAACTCTTTAACATTTTCAAACACCCATGAGTCCAGAAGTGTTGTGTTGTGATGAGTGCTAAAAGTGTTGTCATAGGGATCAAACTTTTGGACGAAAATATGGTTGTCTACTATTCCTTTAGTAAAAATATCTACAATGTCATATGTGCCCCAACACCAAGTGTAGGCAGTTTGATTGAACACTGAATCAAAATCAACAGGATTTTCCTTCCACCCCTTCATGATCGCTGACGGGTCTTCATAGAACCCGGCAATGACTGCTACATGCCCTGGTCGAGATTCAGTGGGGACCTGGGTGCTGGATATGCCCCATCTGCCATAGGTATTTGCAATTGACCTGGAAAGTTTATTTTAATACCATTAAATGTAAATTCATGTCAAAATTCTAATTAGTGGGTAAGAGTCTACATTTTATAATATAACATAATATAGTGTACTACATGTTATGCAGAGGGATGAATGTCATGTGCCAAGGGTATTAGTTGCGAATGTGGAAGAGAAGGTGAAGACCAATGAAAAAACCGGCAAAGTGCGAGTCGGACTCGCGCACGAAGGGTTCCGTACAACATTAGATTTGGATTAGAGAGATTATATATACAACATTAGACACTTTAATGACCAAGCAAAGCGTCTCCATTTCAGCTTTTGACAAAAATTCTTTCATATGTCTGTCTGTGTATCCAGATGTTCTCCTCTACAGGTCGCATTTCTCAACCGATTCTCATGAAATTTTATGACCAGATTCTATAATTATATATAAATTTTTTGGTCGAGGCAGTTTTTGCAAATTTTAAATTTTGAAAAAAAATAATTATTGCATGTTATAGCTTTCGACAAAAATTCTTTTGTATGTCTGTCTGTCTAGATGTTCTCTACAGATCGCATTTCTCAATCGATTCTCGTAAAATTTTGTGAGCATGTTCGATAACTGTATAATTTTTTTTGTCTTCTCATAAATTTTGAGACCCAGCACCTGATGAAGGCAAATAGCCACTTTTTTTAAAGTTTTTTTGTATTTCCTCCCTTAAATATTTTTTTTTTATTTTTATGCAAAATAATGAATTACATCACCAAGGGTGTATGCAAAACGGCTTTAAGAGTTAACTTAGAGTTCAGTAAAAGTTAATGTCAAGTATGACAGCATTCAGAGTTGAAATAATGGTTTTATTAATGAAAAATATTTCTTGAATATCTTCGAAATGCTGCAAATTGGGATAGTGTCTTAGAGCAGATTACTTTATTTCATCTCAGGAATGTGCCCTCGCAATTAACGAAATTCAATAAAAACATCCTATATAGTATGTTACCAAAAATTTTTTCATGACAGAAATCCTCTGTTGTAAGAAAAATTTAATAGGGCCTAGGGACAAATAAAGCATTTACCACATACATACTTAATACATTTTATCACAATTTTTAATGCGCTCAAATGCTGAAGCGGGCTCACCTCAAATATGGCATTGTTGTATAATTAACAAAGGACTCCGCCCTTAAACCGTCAACCACGAAAAGAACGAGGCGGTCCGCCACAGAATCATGCTGCGGTTGATAAGGAGCCACGTTCTTCACAATCGGCGATTTAAAGTAAATGTCGAAAATTGAAAATAAAAACACAACGTGTATGAAAAACCCAACAAGAAACATTTTTATCAAGAAAATGTAAACAACATTGTTATGAATATTATACTTTAATGTATTTTCCTTCAAATATGTTCCCAGTTATGCTTAAATTCAAAATTATTTAGATGAACACGAAAAATTTCGGCCAGCGGCCACCGTCTAAATATTTCTGACATTTCTGTTCAGTCATTCATTAGATAAATTAGATTAGTTCTGACATATGTATGTCTTGACTGCTCAGAGTAAGGATTTCTATAGAGATCCTTTAGGAGTTTCTCCAAGGGGGACAAAAAACTCTTATACAGCTAAATTGAGAACTAGTCATAAACGTCTCGCAGCTTACAATAAACAACCTCTTTAATTTGGCCGGGTAATCTATATTTGCCTCAAACTATTTGAGTTGACGTTTAGATGACATTGAGGCAAATAAAGATAAGCGGAACTACGACAAGGACAACAAATGATATATCTCTCTTTGTTGCTCTTGTACAATTTAGTATATGATCTTCTCGCTCATAGCGGTATTATTATTTGACGTCTACTCTGGGTGACTCTAGGTCACAAATATCAGAGTAACGCAGAACCGCTCATTTAAGTTGAACGATTTCTGTACATCATCTATTTTCATTAGTGCACAAATCAGAAAGTTTGAGAGAGACAGACAACTGACATCTGACACGTCTTCACCTGTCAGTGTCTCCGTCTTCATAACTGAAAATTGTACTGAACTGACGTTGTGGTGTGTTAAGTTTACATGGGTTTTAACATCCTGCCCGGCTAGTATGATAGCTTATACCGTCACGTTTTATGTGTCGTTTTAGTACATTTTGGCCATATAACGTGACAGTATAAGTTATCATACTAGCCGGGCTGGTGTGCTTTCAAATGGAGATAACTCGTTAACAGCTGAAAGTGATTTTACTATCTGTTGCATTCTATCTCATTTTGGTGCACCATAAGGATTAAAGAGACAACTATATGAAAAATCATCTGGCTTAATACTGCGAGTCTGCTTTTCTCTGCCCGGCTAGTACGGTAATCGGACATATATATATGTTCCGACGTATAACCTTATGTGTGTGACGACTTTTACCGTACTTAGCTAATATGGTAATGTCGCAACATATATTTGTGTCCAAGCTTATAATATATGTAGGTAAAAAAGAGTAGTGCTGCCATTGTGTAAAACTGGATTTCTACCAAATATTCCATTCATATCATTCGTTCTATTGTAGTCTATGGTTAGTAAACCAACATAATACTACTGAATTAAAGAGAGTGATGAGCACTGCATTCATATAATAATATTTGTACTCTCATACTAAGTTGAGTTGTCTTCGACCAACATTGTCTCGTTGGGGCCGTTTACACGGTTATTATTATCAAGCGATTCACTCATTTCATATCATGAACCGTATCAAGTGATTTTTAATTGAAGCAAAAACCACGATAATATTGATACCCCAGTATTGTGACAATATTAATCGTCTAAAGGGCCCCGTTAACCGACTTCAACAGAAGGAAGGAGGTTCTCAGTTCGTCTCCATGTTTGCTTTTTTTTATGCATGTATGTTCCCCGATAACTCTTGACCACGTTGGCCGAATTCGATAATTCTTTCTTTGTTTCAAAGTAGGTACCCCCAAGCTGGTCCCATATAAATTTGGTGTGAAGGTCTGATGATGGAATCTAAGAGGAATCAAGGGAACTCCTCGAATTTGATAGGCACGCATATGCCAACAAAAGGTTTTTGGTTTGAGTCACATACCAAATCCAAGTTACTTTTTATTTTGGGCAATATATTATAATTTATTGGCGCTTGCTTAATGGACAATTCGCACGTCGAACGGCTGGAGTCAGCGCGCACCCCACTAGAGTCAAAGGAATTCGAACCCAGAAGTGAGACTTCATATTTGAATGGTTTGCGGGCAGCCGGTCGGCTGCCGCCGGTTCTGCCAGTGGCAGGTCCATATTTAGTCAAATGATTACTTGTCAGAATATTACTTTAGCAACTTTCATTAGAGCAATGGTTCTTTTGCCAAATGTGTTATTTAGGCAAAATATTCTTAGTGAAAAAAAAATTATGCAAATAAATCAGTGGTCAAAATATGTAGTGTCAAATAAATGTTCTCCATAGGCTTCGTTTGGTCAACATTTTGAAAAAACTTATCATTTCCCAAATTTCATAACTCCTAACCATTCGAAAACACATACACATACTAAAATTTATATTCATAACTTTTTTAATCATAACCTGACCTGTTTAGCCTAGTTGGTAGTGAGACTGCCTCCTACGCTAGAGGTCCCGGGTTCGAATCCCGGCCAGGGCATTATTTGTGCATTTAGCACGGATTTTGTTCTTGGGTCTTGGATGTTCTCTATGTATTTCAGTATGTATTTATCTATATAAGTATGTATATCGTCGCCTAGTACCCACAGTACAAGCTTTGCTTAGTTTGGGACTAGGTCGATTTGTGGAAGATTGTCCCCCAATATTTATTTATTTTATTTATAAGTATTACTTATCCCTATTTTGGGGCTCCGTTGACTCGCTTGCGGGTCAGAATTGCCCAACATCACAGTGGTTTTCCGCAGGTAGGATCGTTCGTTAGCTTGTGTGCCTCAGAGCGGAAAGCTCCGTCGACTTGCTGGTGGGTCGGAATTGATCAACATCACACTTGCTCTTCCAAGGAAATCGAACATTGTTGTAACAACAAAATAATATATGTAACGTTCTTAGCCCCCCCCCCCACATCTAGCTTCTCCCGAACGTCGACGCCTCACCAACGCCCGCGCGGCGTCGACGCCGCGCTCCCGCAGCGCCGACACGACGCTGCGGCGCCTCTTGAACGTCGACGTCGCAGTGACGTCCGCGCGGCGTCGGCGCCGCGCCTCCTCGACGTCAGTGGCGGCTGTCGAGCGTAGGAGCGTGTTGTCGGCACCCACGCAGCGTCACTGCGACGGACAGAGCACCCAACCCACCGCGTGGGGGAGCCCTTATAGTAATGAAATTATTAGTAACCAAATAATGAAATTATGGGGTGCGTCTCACGAGAGATAAATGGAGGAAACGAACGTTTCTGAAATAAACCATGATTAAATTAAACAATGTCTAAACATGTATTTGCAAAGTGATATGTTTGCTATGTTTCTTTTGGATGTTGTATGTTTTGAAATCTGATGAATTCGGGTAAATAAAAATTGACCACCTAAATTAATGTCTAAACATGTAGTTGCTTAACCGTGGTCAAAATATGTTTGGTCAAGTTCTCCATAGGCTTCGTTTGGTCAACATTTTGAAACAACTTATCTTTTCCCAAATTTCATAACTCCTAACCATTCGAAAACACATACACATACTAAAATTTATATTCATAACTTTTTTAATCATAACCTGACCTGTTTAGCCTAGTTTGTAGTGACACTGCCTCCGAAGCTAGAGGTCCCGGGTTCGTATGCCGGCCAGGGACCACCTAAATTAATGTCTAAACATGTATTTGCTTAACATTCGTTTGCAAAAGATGTTATAATATTGATAAATGATTAGTTGGCAAACAATTTTTGGCAATTGATTGTTTGGGAAGTGACCATTTGTCAAAAATAATTCGGTAATACATTAGTAACATGCGCCCCCCCCCCCCTCCATGCGTGTCCCGCACCGGTGGCAGCCTTGAGTTTTTCCTGTATCCACCACTGGGCTATGCCGCTGCCGTTTGGATACAAAGTCTGACTTCGAACGAAATTATGAAGGAATTAGATTCGGTTTCATGATTATAAGAAGTATAATAAAAATACTATTGTCAATAAGTTAAAACATGTAGTAATTAGATTAGCCCGCTTCTCCTCGGCCACCCTTAGTAAATGTCCTCGCTGCGGATTGTGCGGGTGCGCGCTACCTTGTTCTTCTTGAGCAGAGGCCTGGAAGTCTTCAGATTCCACTTTGTGAAACCAAAAATCGCATATTCATTTTAGTGACAAACATAACTAATCCATTAATCCTGACGACCTCTTTAGCCTAGTTGGTCGTGACACTGCCTCCGAAGCTAGAGGTCCCGGGTTCTAATCCCGACCAGGGCATTATTTGTGCATTTAGCACGGATTTTGTTCTTCGGTCTTGGATGTTCTCTATGTATTTAAGTATGTATTTATCTATATGTATTTAAGTATGTATGTGTATCGTTGTCTAGTACCCATAGTACAAGCTTTGCTTAGTTTGGGACTAGGTTGATTTGTGTAAGCTTGTCCCCCAATATTTATTTTATTTTATTTATTTATTTAATCCACCCATCCATCCATATACATTATACATGCGAAAGTAACTCTGTCTGTCTGTTACCTTTTCACGGATACACCGCTAAACCGATTTAGGTGAAATTAGATTCAGAGATAGTTTGAGTCCCGGGAAAGGACACAGGATAGTTTTTATTCCGGAAATCATTCCTTAGGAGGTGAAAAGTGGTGTAGAAGTTTGTATGGGCGAACTATATTTAAGCCTGCGCCTATAACACTTTGGACCCGGGTATGTCCTGAAACTACGACCAAGACCACCGGGGGATGGGCAGCAGCATCCCTGGAGTACGGTGGAGATACTGCGATCGCCAACCCGCATGCCAAGCGTGGCGATTATGGAAAATACCCCTCGTGAATTTGGGGGAGGCCTATGTCCAGCAGTGGACGTCCTTTGGCTGATATGGTGGTGGTGGCTATAACACTAAGTTTTTTTTTAAATTATAAATAAATAAATTATTATTTCTCGTGCAACTCGTCATATTATTTATTAAAATAATTTCGATACTCTTATTGTTCACATATAGAAATTATTTATTACAATTTTTTTTTATATGACGAGTTGCACGTGGACGGTGTCACGGGAAAAAGTTAGTATTACATTATTTAGAATCACTAAAAAGTACCTACGTACCCAAAATGCTACCGCATATTGTATAGGATACAACATGTATATATGATAGATGAAGCCTTTGAAGAACTCGATGGATTATCGAGACAATGCCAGTTGGTATAAATTTCTTCTGTACTATTTGAGACAGCATTTATGATTGGAGTCATTAGCCATGGCTCCAGTGCATACCCCAAATCGCCTGCAAAATAAAATTCCGATAAAGAAGTTAATAAAATAAATTACATATTGGATATTATAGGTCTTACAAGTAATATTACATAAACATATTATTAATTTTCATACGCTTCAGGCTACTAGTAGATATTTATTTCAGTTGTACTTCTTCTTTGGTTGTATCTTCATGTTTAAGACGACAACTATGGGTGATTCTCTCGACCACTGCTCTCCAGACTGAACTACTTTGTGTAAAAATGGAAACAGTTCAAATCTGTAGTGTGTATTGGTGTATTTGGTGGCAATATATTATACTCATCATAGTCATCTTTGAGTCTATTACAGACCAGTAGTGTCACATAGAGGGAAAATGTCAGTCTAAATATATATTCACCGCTCCTTTGTTCATACAATCTCTCATTTCCTGTTTTATAACAGAGTTATTGAAGATGAACTGATCATGCACACTGCCAGGGAATCGTGCCAGAACTCCCAACATGAAGAAGTCTACATCCACCACCTGATAATTTTTTTTAAAATTATATATACCTAATATACCAAGTAGGTCCATCAATTTGATTTTTGGGCCACTTCGTAGCTCGTCGCCATGACAAATAATATGAAAGCTGCTAGAGAGCTCATATTATTGTCACTGTGACATGGTAAGTAGTAGTGGCCCATACATTGAGACATTGACATTGGTTGACTGTACATAGAACATGGCATCGCACACATCATCAATACACAGCTTATTTGGTTCAAAGGAGTATAGCATCATCTTATCAAAGTTTTCCCAGTTGTACCTGTAACCTTCTTGTGCAGTTATGATACAATTATACAAGGTATGACACTCCAGGGAAAATTCATTGACACAAGCTTATGTCATCACTGCTATTGAGCCTATTCGTGGTAAGCGGTTGTATTGTGAGTTCGTGTTTGTACACGCTGTACAGTTACGAAGGTTTGTGTCACAATTCGGAGTAACATACCTTGTTTCCTTTGACCATGCCAAGCACAACTAGACCACTTTGATTTCATGTGAATATGTAATTATGGAAAGCTTCCATAATTGCATAGCATTATTAGTGTTTCTTACCTTTATATGGACGAGCAAGCTTTGAGCATTGAGTTGGTCGCTTTTTTGTTCACATATATATAGAGTGCCAAGTATTTTGGCCTCCGGCAACTCAAACGCATCTCGTATAGCTCGCCGATGCAATTTGCGTGCCTCTTTATCGGCTTGCAAAGCGATTATATAGGAAACATAAGGTGAGGCCATTCTAAAAACAATGTCGGAGAGGTTTGTTTATTTTGACGAATAGGTATCATATATTTGTATGTCTTAAATAAAAGTCAATTACCTGTATCAATCAAATAATCAATGCCATTGAGCAAATAATCACCAAGTTCTAATTAATGCAAGCGAAATCGCTAAGTAAAGTCTCAAAACCGTAATTCGTTTTTTGTTCGTTTTGATGTTTTGACAGCGTTATAATTTACCGAGGGTCCCGAGAGACCCGCATAAATGTATGTCCGTCAACAGTTTATACCGTCAGTTTATATGTGCCTACATCGTGAGCATATTAGCACTTAACGTTAAAATTTTCGCTTTATGTGCGTGACGTTATAAATTGATATATTTTACGTCTATGTCGGGATACCATATTAGGCCATGACGGTAAATTGTTTTATGTCGGTCATGACCATAAAACTTGACGGTATAAGTTGTCATTTTGCTATCATACTAGCCGGGCTGACCTGTTTAGCGTAGTTGGTAGTGACACTGCCTCCGAAGCTAGAGGTTCCAGGTTCGTATCCCAGCCAGGGACCACCTAAATTAATGTCTAAACATGTATTTGCTTAACATTCGTTTGCAAAAGATGTTATAATATTGATAAACGAAATATAATTTTCATTAATAGTTGGCTAAAAATTTTTGGCAAATGATTGTTTGGGAAGGGAATACATTAGTTACCCGTGGCGGATACATATATACGAAACATTATATCAATCACTGAAAACAATATCTACCTCATTATATACTTACCTCATTACTTTTTGGTTAAAAGCAACACAATTATTCAATTTTATGATACTATCTACAAGAAGAAATTCTTCAGGGAAAGTCTTTAAAAGGAGATTTTATAGCTAGGTACATGAATTCGCTCTAGGTTGAACACAAAAACTGTTTTAATACTTACGTGAGTTTTTATGACATGACAAGACAATTAACCGGGCCATGGGAAAAATAGCTCCCACACAGTTAAACTCTAATAAGGCCATGGGATAATGTCAACCCACATCCTAATTCTGGTCATACACAATAATGCATGAATATTTAGCAATGTTTACGATTACATTAGCTTTCAACACTCAAAATCTACAACTTACCAAAAAATTGTTCGACCTATGTACTTCAGTTTCATAGAAATTATGGAAAGTGTTCGAATTTTTCCGTAGTTTACTGAAATTAGCGTTCAAGTGAATTTAAATGGCTGCCAAAGATATATTACGAAATTTAGAAGCGTGTTGTGAATGAAGATCATAAAATAATATTTTCAGAGATTGACAAAATATTTTTTAGGTGGTTTGGAGTTAAAACCTGACTACGGTAACCAATATAAGATGTGGGTGGAATATATCCCTTGGTCTGGTAAAAGGTTAAGTATGTATTTATCTATATGTATTTAAGTATGTATGTGTATCGTCGTCTAGTACCCATAGTACAAGCTTTGCTTAGTTTGGGACTGGGTTTATTTGTGTAAGCTTATCCCCCAATATTTATTTTATTCTATTTATTTATTTAATCCATCCATCCATCCATACACATTATACATACGAAAGTAACTCTGTCTGTCTGTTACCTCTTCACGCTTAAACCGCTAAACCGATTTAGATGAAATTAGGTTCAGAGATAGTTTGAGTCCCGGAAAAAGACACAGGATAATTTTTATTCCGGAAATCATTCCTTAGGGGGTGAAAAGTAGTGTAGAGGTTTTTATGGGCGAACTATATTTAAGCCTGCGCCAATCATAAATAAATAAATTGTTATTTCTCGTGCAACTCGTCATATTATTTATTAAAATAATTTCTATACTCTTATTGTTAACATATAGAAATTATTTATTAAAATATATTTTTTAATATGACGAGTTGCACGAGGACGGAGTCACGGGAAAAAGTTAGTATTACATTATTTAGAATCACTAAAAAGTACCTACGTACCCAAAATGCTACCGCATATTGTATGGGATACAACATGTATATATGATAGATGAAGCCTTTGAAGAACTCGATGGATTATCGAGACAATGCCTGTTGGTATAAATGTCTTCTGGACTATTTGAGACAGCATTTATGATTGGAGTCATTAGGCATGGCTCCAGTGCATACTCCAAATAAAATAAAGAAGTTAATAAAATAAATTTCATATTGGATATTATAGATCTTACAATTAATATTACATATACATATTATTAATTTTTATACGCTTCAGGCTACTAGTAGATATTTATTTCAGTTGTACTTCTTCTTTGGTTGTATCTTCATGTTTAAGACGACAACTATGGGTGATTCTCTCGACCACTGCTCTCCAGACTGAACTACTTTGTGTAAAAATGGAAACAGTTCAAATTTGTAGTGTGTAGTGGTGTATTTGGTGGCAATATATTATACTCATCATCATCATCTTTGAGGCTATTACAGACCAGTAGTGTCACATAGAGGGAAAATGTCAGTCTAAATATACTTATATATTCACCGATCCTTTGTTCATACAATCTCTCATTTCCTGTTTTATAACAGAGTTATTGAAGATGAACTGATCATGCACACTGCCAGGGAATCGTGCCAGAACTTCCAAAATAAAGCAGTCTGATAATTTTTTTTGAAATTATATATACCTAATATAACAAGTAGGTACGGTCCATCAATTTGATTTTTGGGCCACTTCGTAGCTTGTCACTATGAAAAATAATATGAAAGCTGCTAGAGATCTCATATTATTGTCACTGTGACAAGGTAAGTAGTAGTGGCCCAAATATTGAGACATTGACATTGGTTGACTGTACATAGAACATGGCATCGCACAGTGCACAGTAACATCATCAATACAAAGCTTATTTGGTTCAAAGGAGTATAGCTATTCTTCCTATATTTTTATTTATGTACCTACATATTTATTTATGTACCTTATCAAAGTTTTCCCAGTTGTACCTGTAACCTTCTGGTGCAGAGCACCACGATACAATTATACAAGGTATGAGACTCCAGGGAAAATTCATTGACACAAGCTTATGTCATCACTGCTATTGAGCCTATTCGTGGTTAGCGGTACGCTGTACAGTGACGAAGGTTTGTGTCACAATTCGGTGTAACAGACCTTGTTTCCTTTGACCATGCCAAGCACAACTAGACCACTTTGATTTCATATCAATATGTAATTACGGAAAGCTTCCATAATTGCATAGCATTATTAGTGTTTCTTACCTTTATATGGACGAGCAAGCTTTGAGCATTGAGTTCGTCGCTTTTTTGTTCACATATATATAGAGTGCCAAGTATTTTGGCCTTCGGCAACTCAAACGCATCTCGTATAGTTCGCTGATGCAATTTGCGTGCCTCTTTATCGGCTTGCAAAGCGATTATATAGGAAACATAAGGTGAGGCCATCCTAAAAACAATGTCGGAGAGGTTAGTTTATTTTGACGAATAGGTATCATATTATTTCTATGTCTTAAATAAAAGTCAATTACCTGTATCAATCAAATAATCAATGCCATTGAGCAAATAATCACCAAGTTCTAATTAATGCGAGCAAACTCGCTAAGTAAAGTCTCAAAACCGTAATTCGTTTTTTGTTCGTTTTGACGTTTTGACAGCGTTATAATTTACCGAGGGTCCCGAGAGACCCGCATAAATGTATATCCGTCAACAGTTTATACCGTCAGTTTATATGTGCCTACATCGTGAGCATGTTAGCACTTAACGTTAAAATTTTCGCTTTATGTGCGTGACGTTATAAATTGTTATATTTTACGTCTATGTCGGGATACCATATTAGGCCATGACCGTAAATTGTTTTATGTCGGTCATGACCATAAAACTTGACGGTATAAGTTGTCATTTTGCTATCATACTAGCCGGGCAGGGAAGTTTAAAGAAAATAGTGAATAAAAAAGTACATAAGAATAACAGCAAATTTGGAACGCCCACAGAGCACAGAAAAAGCACATCAGGCCGTACGCTTGTTTGCTACCGCCGTGATATAAAAAAAGGGCGTCCGCAAGAACAATAAGATGACTTTGAAATATGACTTTTTTAATCAATAAATTGGACGAAACCAATAAAAGATCATATTTTATTTTCATTATTGGCTATGTGCGAAGTAGGTGGTAGCGCACACCATGGCAGAAATATGTACTTACCGGGGACCACTGTCAAATTTACTTTCACGTTTTCTATTGGTTTCTTAACGGTTTCCTACGATTCGTTTCGTTTGTATGTATTTATTTATTCTCTTATTTATTTCAGTAAAATGTCCAATACGGAGTCTTTCTCGTTTACTAAGTAAATAAACTATTCATGTGTCATTATTTGACATCTCTGAGTTTTGCCAATGTCTCGGGACCTTTGACGTTTGACGTTTTAGACGTGCACATAGCCAATAGTGTTTATTTATATGACTAACGTATATATTAAACTACTTGACCGTCACTGGAAGCTTTATAATTGAGATAGCATATCTGTTTCCGTCGAATTATCACCAGTTTCAGTGCATTATTTGACTTTATTTCCGGCGATAGTGGCGACACCTGGCGGACCGCGCCATTTTTTACCAAGTTAGTAGATGTCCGGTGAGTTTTATTTCATTGGCGTTCAGTTTCCCGTCGAAGCAACACGTTCGCAACGAATGCGACTGATATACGTTGAAAATAAATTTGAAATAGTATTCAACTGAACAACGTTCAAGGAATTTTAATATAATAGTAGGTGCTCATGTAAGTACCCGGTTACAATTTTTTATAAAAAGCACGTGGCCATTTGCATTTAACAGATTTTCTGTTCGGACCACTACGTAATAATGATTTTAAATTAACAGTACCAGTTATTGAAGTGTTTTATTTGCAGCTCGGACTGATTGTATTTGCGATTGAACGTATCTTTAAAATCGGTTACAGTTTTGAATAGAATTTAATCCTATTTCTTTTACAGAAATGGATAACGAACAAAAGGACTTGGCACAGCCGCCGGCTGGGCCAAGTGGGTTAGCGCGAAAGCGGAATAGAAGTGCAAGTTCGTCTAGCAACAGCTCGGACAGTAGCAGCTCATCAAGCTCATCATCCTCGAGCGGGAGGAAGCGGTCACGACGCAACCGTAATAAGAAAAGTAAGCGCTCTCAGCATTCTTCGCGTTTGATGAATAAGCTGTTTAAGGAAATCGGTGAGCTCCGCAAACAGATTACATCTGGTCATGATGAAATTTGCCATGATAATAATAGTTGCAATGAATTTAGAACTCACCATGAAAATTTTGTCCACAACGAAAATGCAGATAATATGTCAATTTTATCAGCAGTGAGTGGCGATCTGTATGATAATAATAGTGTTAATGATGAGCCGTGCCCTAATGCTGAAAGTCAAGATGCAGGTTTGTCGTTCACTTTCGATATCGAAACTAAATTAAAGGAACCGACTGTTCCCAAGACTCCGAATCTTTTTCTAAAACTCCTTCTTGACGTTCAGCGATTAGGAAGCGCAGCCTGGTCTGAAGTTAGATACTCTGACACACAAAAACTTTACAACCATACTCCAGGTTTCATAGACTTGGAAACAAACGAAGAGGTAAAAATGTATGATACCTTACGTCATCTAGCTTATGCTGATAAATCATATGCAGCCATAACCTATTGTATCTTAAAGCAAAAACAGGCTGTGCAGGATAGTATTCGTAACCTTCTATCGTGGGCTAAAGGTATGAATTTTACTTTTGAGAATCTCAATACAAAAGTGGACGATCTTTTCCACAAAGGAGATTTGCAAAAGATTTCTTCTGACCTTTTGCAATTAGTTTGTGGCCACCGCGCCGAGGCGATCGAAATGCGCCGAGATGCCATTACTAACCAGATCAGAGACCCATTGGTTAAAACTATGGTAAATAAGATTCCCCCTTCAACATCTAACATATTTGATGCAGAACCCTTTACATCAACTCTTGAAAAGGCAGGGGGAGTTCGAAAAGCCTTTTGGCCTCTAAAACCAAATACAGGCAAGGCTACTAACTCAAATAATAGCCGCCCCTCGCGGGGGCAAGGCATTAGAAAGCATGGAATTCCATCGCGTGGAATTCAAGGTAATGCTAACACAGGGTATTTTCCCTTGCAAAATACGCATACACAGGTTTGTAACAATACACCCTCGCGGGGTGTATGCAATTGCCAAAGTTGTCAGCAACCAACTTACCCGTGGGTAACTCAACCTCCAAATAATCAAACCACTTACCACCACACAAGTGGAAGAGGTACATTTCAGAATCGAGGCTCGCGGCCCGATCGCGGAGGTAGCAGAGGACGAGCAAATTCCGGTAGAGGATATAGAGGCAACCAAAAAAGGCAGAAACAATGACTCGGAACCGTTCCGAGCAGGTCAGTTAGCACTCTTTCATACACAGTGGAAGAAAATGGGAGCACCAGAAATTGCATTAAACTTAATTCAAGGGTATCGCATACCCTTCTTTGCAAAGCCCCCATTAGTGTATCCCAATGTAAACACAGGTGCCTTTCACACCCCTGTATCAGAACAAATGTCTGCTGTTGTAGAAAAAATGAAAGCCCAAGGTGTATTAAAGGTGGCGCGCCCGTCACCGAGTTTCATTTCCCCTCTATTCCTGGTTCCAAAGCCAGACAGGTCAGTACGACCAATATTCAACTTAAGAGCGCTAAACAACTATGTAATGACCGAACCTTTTCATCTCATAAACATGCATCGTGTTCCCGACTTTCTCCAACCAAACGATTGGATGTGCAAAGTGGACATATCCCAAGCATACTTTCACGTGAAAGTATCCGAGGCACACAGGCGCTTCTTACGCCTCATTTACGACAAGGAATTGCTAGAAATGACATGCCTTCCATTCGGTTTGAGCACAGCCCCAAAGACGTTTTCGATACTCACAAATTGGGTAGCTCAAACGTTGCGACAGCAATGGAATGTACGAATTATAGTATACTTAGACGATTACTTAATTGTCCATCAAAATGCTCGCATACTACACGACCATGTCAAAATCACAGTTCAAACACTTCAGCGTCTCGGCTGGAAAATAAATTTCGAGAAGTCAATCCTCCACCCACAAAAAAGCATAGTATACTTGGGAATACTTTGGCGAACTTGGGACAATCTAAAATCCCTACCAAAGGACAAGGTAATGTCACTAAGCCAAAAAATAAATCAAGTCCTCGCACAAGGAAAAATTACGTTGAAAGAAACTCAAAGGATCGTAGGATCTCTAAATTTCGCAAGTTTTGTAGTCCCAAGGGGACGGCTCAATCATCGGCGACTTTTGATGTTTTTAAACACCTTGCCAAATCCTTCGAGCAAGGCGTTCCTGATACCGAAAGACGTGTTGAACGAATTGAGTTGGTGGATTCAGAATTGTCAGGCGTCAACAATCCTGCATCATCCTCCCCCTGCCAACTTCCTAACGACCGATGCATCGGACCTAGCTTGGGGGGCACAGCTGAACGATCTAGCTCTCTCGGGCTTATGGAATCGAGAAGAGCAGAACCTTCATTGCAATCAGAAGGAAATGCTAGCCATTCTTCACGCTCTCCAAGACCATGCCCAACTGTTGTGTTACAGTTCGATTCTAATACAGTGCGACAGCCGGACGGCTGTAGCTCACCTAAGAAAAGAAGGGGGCTCGAAATCACTGGCCCTGATGAACATAACCCATCAGATTTTGGATCTCTTAGACCGGAATCAAATACACCTCAGCATACACTATCTACCAGGCAAGTACAATTGTCATGCCGACAGCTTGTCACGTCAGCGTCAACCTTCAGAGTGGCACTTACTACCGGCGTGCCTGGAGATAGTGTTTGCGAAGTGGGGGACGCCGGTAATCGACCTGTTTGCCTCGGCAACAGCCCACGTAGTACACAATTATGTGTCTCGAGACCTGAAAGATCCTCAAGCGCTGTACCACGATGCATTCAGCACTCCGTGGAATTACCCACTAGCGTGGGTATTCCCACCACCATTTCTGGTTCCCAGAGTTCTGTCCCATTTGAACCAGTCGACTGGAATATTTCTGATGGTGGTACCTCGCTGGGAGAAGGTATTCTGGCGCGCGGATCTCAGAGCCCGAGCGCTAGCAGCACCAGTAACTTTGAGGAATCTGCAGAAGAATCTAGTCGACACATCGACAGGCCTACCACCTCCCAAAGTCGAGGACATCACTCTCGAGGTTTGGAAATGTGGGGGTGGTCAGAGGCGATAGAATCATGGACTACTGAACAACAGACCTTGCTTCAAAATTCTTGGAGAAAATCGACCTTAAGAACCTATAAAACAGCTTGGCAACGTTGGATTTCGTGGTCAAGTACTAAAAACATAAACCCAAAAAATCCAACAGGAGCACAACTGGCACAGTTTTTATCGGACTTGTATTTAAAAGATAAACTATCTTATAATACTATACTTTTACACAAGTCGGTCGTTTCCACATTGTGTAACACTGAGACCGAGAGTCGTTTGAGTTCACATGTTCTGGTAAAACACATTTTAAAGTCTATTTCCTTAAAATGTCCTAAAAATACTAAACCACCCGTTTGGGACGTTAGCAAGCTGATAACATTTTTATCTGATTATGAGGTAGATATAAATAACATTTTTCAGACATCGCGTCACACTGCAGCTTTGTTACTGCTTTGTTCTGGTAGGCGCATACATGATTTGACCTTGCTTGCAATTGACCCTGATCACTGTATAAAATCAGATGAAAGTATAATTTTTTGGCCTCGATTTGGCTCAAAAACGGATTCCAGTAAATACAGACAGTCCGGTTGGAAGTTGTTAATAAATACAAATAATCGGAAATTAAATCCCGTATTCTGGATAGAACAAACTATATCACTGTTAAATGAAAGACGTAATTCTGCAAAATCATTTAATTTGTTCATTACACTTAAAGGTCAGCCGCAGGCAGCCTCCCGTACAGTTGTAGCTAACTGGATAAAAACATTGTTTAAAGAAGCAGATATTACAGCTGCTCCAGGTAGCATTCGATCCGCTGTAGCTTCTAAGAGTTGGTTAGATAATCATTCCCTCGATGAAATTATGGCACGTGGTAATTGGCAATCAGCTAATACCTTTCAGAGATTTTATAGGAGAGAAGTAGCAAATGCAAATACTTCTTCCTCTACTAATGTAACGCAATTGTTTGACCCTGTGTAAGTGATTATGAAATTTATAAATAGTAAATTTAATGTCGTTATGTAAAATTGCATACTTATACATAATACTGTATTATTCAAATAGGCATCTTATGATAAAAATATTGTCATCAAATTTAAGTTTATATGAATACTTGGCTACTTAAGCAACGGATTGCTAAGTTAGTCTGCAGATTGTTTACATCTGTTGTGAAATTACATAATTATTTAGAAAATAAACATATTTAAATTTAATTTTTCTGTTTTTTATTATAAAACACTTTATTTTATAAAGAATCACATTGACGTTAAAATGGACTTTATTTTATAAGTGACGGCACCAGGCGATAACAAACAGGTCTCAATTATAAAGCTTCCAGTGACGGTCAAGTAGTTTAATAGACGCGTTTTACCTGAAATAAAACGCATATTAAAATACTTACCTCACTGGAAGCTTTCCATTCATTTCTGCCTGGTGAAATTGTGCCAATGAAATAAAACTCACCGGACATCTACTAACTTGGTAAAAAATGGCGCGGTCCGCCAGGTGTCGCCACTATCGCCGGAAATAAAGTCAAATAATGCACTGAAACTGGTGATAATTCGACGGAAACAGATATGCTATCTCAATTATAAAGCTTCCAGTGAGGTAAGTATTTTAATATGCGTTTTATTTCAGGTAAAACGCGTCTATTATTATAAAATAATGAATATATTGTACTATATCATTTTTTATTTAATTATTATCATAAGCAAGTATCAATCGTCTACAACTTCGAGTGTACGGTAGCTTATACCTTCACGTTTCGGCGGCAACGTTATACGGCCAAAATGTACTAAAACGTCACATACTCTGAGGTCAGATAAAACGTGACGGTATACTCATAAGCTATCGTGCTAGCGAGGCTGTATGGTAACTAAAACAAAAAATATCAATTAAAATTAGTTCTATTTACTTCTTTGGAGGTGGTTTAATAATGCTTACTTTTTTCGAATCGGATGTGTCAGATACGTTACTCAATTCTTCTGTTGGAAGCCCAGCAGAAAGTAAGTTTAAGAGTTCTGATTCCTGAGTTCTTTTGACGTCTTTAAATATTATGTCAGTTGAGATTTTGTCATGAGCATTTTCATCTAATGTAAATCCAAGAGTCGCATACAATCTTCGCACTTGTCCCGCACTTAACCACCCACGGCGCCCTGGATCGAAACTTTTAATCACGGCTTCCAAGTGCCTGCAACAATATCATAATAAGAAATGAGAAACTGATGAGTAGGTATAGATAACCTCCACTAGATAACCTCTATAAACGATTTAGTTTGAATCAAAAGTCACCAAAGTAAGCAATATGCGCGGGTCGCGGGGAGGGCGGTAACGTCGCTGTCATTGGCTGTTTCATGGAGCGCGCGCTTTCTTTCAACATGGCACGTGCGGCATAGGGATGCGACGCGTTGTTCAATAGCGGTTTAGCGCAATTTATTTCAGGTAAACAATTTTACATGGGTATGTAGCTATTTATTGATGTGGTATAAAGAATAATATTTTCTCGGCACGTTTATGCATAATGTGATGCACCTAAAGCGAACGCACTGGTGAATGAAAAAAATACATATAAATACATAACTAACTAAATGTGTCGGAGGTCAGCGACGCGCATGTGACACCCCTAAAAATGCAGGCGTCCATAGGCTACGGTGACCGCTCACCATCTGGCAGGTCGTACGCTTGTTTGCCACCGATGTGGTATAAATAACCAACTAAATATGTCGGGGATCGGCGACGCGCATGTGACACCCGAAGTTGCAGGCATCTAAAGGTAACGCTTTCCATCAGGCGGGCCGTACGCTTGTTTGCCACCGACATGGTATAAATAACTAACTAAATATGTCGGGGGTCAGCAACGCGCATTAGACACCCCGAAGTTGCAGGCGTTCATAGGCTGCGGTGACCGCTTACCATCAGGCGGGTCCTACGCTTGTTTGACAACAACGTGGTAGAAAAATACATAGCAAGAAATAATAAATTAAATAATAAAATAAAATAGTGCAAGAAATCACGGACGAATAGATAATTGATTGAGATCGGTATCTATACGGTAATATCATAAGCATCACCGGCACATCACTAGCCCGAGCATGTACTTTCGTCAGAAAGGGAGAGTAGGTATATTGTCATTTCAATTGGCTGGTAAGGAACAAGCATACTTCACTATTTATTAATGTTATTACTAATTATTTATTTATAAATTTGTATAATGAATTTAACTCACCTGTGAAATGTTATTCCGTCGTTATTGTAATTTGATTTTCGAGATCTTTTCCCACACAACTTTACACAACAAAAAACCATTTCTCATAGACGAAATAGATTTTTGATCCTCGCTTATATCGCGTAGGTACAGATCATGACCCTGGACAAGTCTGATTGAGCGGCGCGTGCGCGAGGCGGGGCAGGCTATATCACGGCTGTTTATCTACGTAGAACGAAACGTGTATGATAGCGTCCATATTGTGTCAAAAGATTTTGACGACATACTGAGCTTTAATTGGCTACTGCCTACGTCAAACGTCAAAATAAAGTGACAAATAAAAATAAAATGGCGTCTTCTCGGAACTTCCTCTAGTCGTCTCACATTTTTTTATTTTTTTTCTAATGTTGTTATTTAAATTGTAATTGATAGTTTACTATGCAGTAAACAAACGAAACGGTGTGTAGCTAATCGAAAATTCATCTGGAAGCGCGTATTAACCATTGTTTGGACAACAAATGGAAGATAGTGAAGTGCATCGTATGTGGCAAGGCATGCAAGTTCTCATTTTGCAAAATGTACGAATGTTGTGGTTGTAAAACGTAGAACTCTGTGAAAGGACGAAGATATATCGTTTTCCCGGATATGAGATGAGATACATTAAAAAATACATCTGCTGATAAGTAAAATGTTTGTTTAATTTCATTTAACGTGACGGTATAAGCTATCATACTAGCCGGGCAGTGGTGTTCAATTGGAAATGCCGTGAGCTTCTACACAAAGTTAAATTAAATGAGCTATATATATATTTATTGTTGGATGTTCACAGTAAGTTCCATTGCCACAGTGCCATTAAATCATTTAAAAAAAGAAACGTCAAAAATCTACCAGCGGGTACAGATTAAATATAGTTGCTTACGGTCTATACATTTTCTTCGTGAGTTGGCGGTCTGAACCCTTACTAGTCTGTGGGCTATATGTACTAGAAGGAGTATTATATTCTCTTTGTGTACTAGTGGTACATGAGTGTGGTGACCGCACGTCGCCATAGGCTCTATCTAGTGGAGGTTATCTATGGATGAGTATGAAAGATTCTTTGCCTTTCGTTATAAATATGATTTGTGGTCATACCTATCCTCATACAAAACTGGAGGAGTTCCGTGTCCAGCTCGAAACAGCATGCAGTGGTCTAGCAATTCCTTCAAGTAGACTGTCGGGTCTTTTGGACCTTCAGATAATATTTTTGTTAGCAGAAAACGCATCAGTTCCGGGATTCGACGATCCCGCAAATAATTTTCAGCGGTTTCAACAGCATTGAGAATTCTTAGTTTGCGAGGTGGTATTACCGTGGGAATGGTGTCCTCACTTAATAAACATTTACAAAGGAATATAGGTTCTTGCGCATGTTCCCTTCCGTCTACTGCTTGTTCAACTTCTTCATCCATAGTAATTATATAAAAATATGGTTACAGAGATTGATTGAAAAATTATTGATGTAAATCACTAAATCGTGATTGATTACTATATGTTAAATTTTTGACATGTTTTTGTTTATTTGGGATGATTGTAAAGGAGGTCAATTATACCTCTGTTTTTTTTTCAATAAAGAAACGAAATGAATATAGCATATTCAATTCAATTCAATTAGCCTTTATTTGACAATCATATCATTTAACGTTTAACATTGTTCAACTTTTAGACTTCGGAATTCGGATTGTCTTGCTTTCCAGCATAGGCCTCCCCCAGGGTTCTCCATAGTTCACGATCATGGACTTTGCTCCTCCATGTGGCACCAGCTATCACCTTCAGGTCGTCTTTCCATCTTCGTGGTGGTCTCTCAATATAGCATATAGTTTAATTTAAATTCCGCTTATATTCCCTAAGTATTTCATCCAGCTTTTTTAAGCCACGTTCACATTTTACGTAAAATATCGGTGTCCGATCCGACACTGTACGTGAATTATGGATTTGTATTGCACCTAAAGAAGGACTAAGTTCTAACTTATATCAGCCAATCAATACTGAACCATATTCCCGAGAAATACAATTAGAATTGACAACATTTCAAAATGTATAATGATGCCTAAATCGACAATGATATTTTAAGTACTTAAAATATCATTGTAAATCGAAAACCATTTCGGTAAATATGCTACTTGAACATAATAAAATAGTTTTTAGATTTTTTTCTTTACTAGTTTCAATGAAAATCACGAATATGTATAAACCGGAAGTGTGACGTCATTACTATGGCTGTAAAGGGACAACACTTTAGTTCACTAAACTGTCTAGATATAAAAAAAAATGTCACTTCCGGTTGTCACTAAGTTGACATTTAACCTGTCATCTCCTTTGTCATCTCGAGTACCCAGAGTAGACGTCAAATAATAATAACGCTAAGAGCGAGAAGATCATAAACTAAATTGAATAAGAGCGACAGAGAGGGTTATATGATATGTTGTCCTTGTCATAGTTCCGCATTTCTTTATTTGCCTCAATGTTATCTAAACGTCATGTCAAATAGTTTGAGGCAAATAAACGATTACCCGCCCAAATTAAAGAGGCTGCTTATGGTAACCCGCCAGACGTTTAAGATACGTTCTCAATTTAGCTGCATAAGAGCTTTTATGTCCTCTTCTTGCCCTATAATCTCCATCTAGAGGGGGTTGTCCTAATGTGTTTGGTGAAACTCGTTTAGGATCTCTATAGAAATCCTTACTCTGAGCATGACATTGTAATATTCACACCAAAGACTACAAATTATACATACTGAGACAGACTGGCAAGTCAATCACATTTAGGTTTGATTAGAGGCGCCATCTATATTTGAGCAGGCGAAAATTTTAACCAACTTCTGTTATATTAATAAGAAAAAAAAAAATTTAATATATTTACTGTAATAACATTGCTGTCGTGAATGTCGTGGTACGTTACAGGAGTTGGTGCGTAAGGCTGATTATACAGCAACTTCGAAAAAAGGAGGATCCCATTTCGATTACTTTTTTTAATCATTATTTTCAACGTTTGTCACAACATAACTTGGTCATTTATGAACCTATAAGAAAAAAAAAATAAGGGTGAAGTGGCTGGTGTGATGTGACAACTAAGACTCAAAATAAAAGACAACTAGATTTTTGATAATATTAACCATGTAAAAGGACCCGATGACCACTACTAAATACCGTTTATCAATAAATAGTAATTCAAAATTTCCTTGTGATGTTTCAAATTTTCGAAACGGATGACATGGAGTCAAAATTATTGTGTTACTTATTGAAAATCAAAATCTCCTCATATTCATTTAAATAACATCAAAAGAATTTTCCTTATATTATAGTGCTAGTTATGTAAAATAGATGACACTGTTTTCAATAAAAATCTGGATGTTTGCTTAGTTTTAGGTTGTCATAGCATGACTGACACTACTTGACACTGACGTGAAGTGAACGCCATGTCAACGACATGTGAAAGGAACGCTCCAAAGTTTTCAACAGTAATGACGTCATAATTTACTTACGACCGCTACTTTTAAATTAGATATTTTGGACAGAAAATGAGGATTTCGGGAGAAATAAAAAACACCTTGAAAATATGAAATGTTGTCAATAGTTATGATAGGATACATGAGAAGAGTATTTGCTGCACTTCCTATCTTCAATATCGTATTTTGCCTCTTGATTATCCATCCACATTATACTTACTATTATTATTTATTTAATACTAAAATGCGAAAGTAACTCTGTCTGTCTGTAACCTATTGACGCTTAAACCGCTAAACCGATTAAGATGAAATTTTGGTATAGAGATAGTTTGAGTCCCGGGAAAGGAAATACGATAGTTTTTATTTCGGAAATCATTCCTTAGTGGATGAAAAGGGGAGTAAAATTTGTATGGGCGTGCGATATTTAAGCCTGCGCCTACAATTAATAGCAATTATTTCTATTCTACCCTTCCCTAAAAAAATGGCTGAAATGTAATGACGTGGTGTATTTTAAGAATCGCCTCAAAAGCCCTTTGATATAATAACACGCACGATAGGTTTCTGATTTTATTCCCATACAAAAAAAAATATCAGCACTCCCCTCCTGAGGGATTTTTTTTAAGAACTGCGGGTCAAAAATTTTGTTTTAACCTCTAGTATGCGTGTGCCAAACGGCTAAGCAGTACGTCGATATGCGGCTTTTTTTGCGTACACCTTCCACTAACGAACGAACCATGAACGTACCCTTGCCGTGTAGGAATACATTAGTTATTGATTTCTTAACGAAACAAAGATAATTTTTATTAAAAATCGCTTGTCAAGTGTGCAGTTTGTCGAAGTTCCTTGGCATTATTGGCTATGTGCACGTCTGAAACGTCAAACGTCAAAGGTTCCGTGACAATGTCAAAACTCAGAGATGTCAAATAATGACACATGAATATTTTATTTACGTTAGTAAACGAGAAAGACCCCGTATTGGAAATTTTACTGATATAAATAAGAGAATAAATACATACATACAAACGAAACGATTCGTAGGAAACCGTCAAGAAACCAATAGAAATCGTGAAAGTAAATTTGTCAGTGGTCCCCGGTAAGTACACATTTCTGCCATGGTGTGCGCTACGATCGCCTAGCTTACCCCCACCACCTACTTCGCACATAGCCAATAGCCTTTGGATGAGATAATGTCGCTATTAAACAGTATGTTATATGTCAATAATATACATACGTCATGTATAGTCGGGACAGTGTGTATAGACTTTTTGTGTCATCTATCTTTTTTTAAATCTTGTATTGGGTCTTTTTAGGGTTCCGTAGGTAGTCAACTAGGAACCCTTATAGTTTCGCCATGTCTGTCTGTCGGTCTGTCTGTCCGAGGCTTTGCTCTGTGATTGTTAGTGCTAAAAAGCTGCAATTTGGCATGGATATATAAAGTAATAAAGCTGACAAATTAGCAAAATAAAAAAAATTACGTAAAGTGGGGATGTTTTTTTGCTTCAACCCTATGGTATGGAGTGTTTTTGGATTGGTCTTTTAAAATTAATAAAGGTCTTCATCAAAAATTTTTGATAAAGTGAATATTTTCGAAAATAATGACTCCAAAAGAAAAACAATTGTGTCCCGCCCCCTCTAACTTTTGAACTATGGGTCCAAAAAATATGAAAAAAAAGTAAAGCTTTCAATGAAAACTACAGCGGACATGATCAGTTCAGCTGTTTTTAAATTATCATAAAGTCTTTTTTTCTTAGTAAAACTCCTATGAAACGCTGCGAAAGTATTCCCTTATACTTGTTATTGATGTTTTTAAATTAAGTTCATTGGCCAACTACGGAACCCTACACTGAACGTGACCGGACATGCTCTTGTCCATTTTTTTTTCATTGGCGGCAACGGTAACGTTATTTTCTATTTATTATTGTAGACTTACCTATACATTGAAAATAAGAAAAAAAGTGTACTTGTTATAAATCCAACCAATCTTCCCTATTCAATCAATCCTTACTATAGTAGTCGGCCCTTAAGAAGTCAATCCTGACACCTATCATTTCCATACAGTTTATAACCTAAAACTCACTTTGAGGTTATAAACTGTATGGATATGTCATAGGTCATATGTCATACGAAATGTCAGTACTACTGACTACCGGTTATGTCAACAACCAATAAAATTAGTCAGTCCTTCGTCCTTTTCTTATTTTAAATAATTAATCACATTAACAAGGTTTCCGACAACGTTTTTGATGATATCCAGCATATTTATATTTTGCCATTAAAATAATTAATTAATTAGTACCACTAAAAATCCGCAACATGGCTTTCACGTTTCCTATTGGTTTCTTAATGGTTTCCTACGATTCGTTTCGTTTGTATTTATTTTCTTATTTGTTTCAGTAAAATTTCCAGTAATGAATCTTTCTCGTTTACTAAATAAAATAAAATATTCATGTGTCATTATTTGACACCTCTGAGTTTGACATTGTCCCGGGACGCTTGACGTTTCTGACGTGCACATAGCCAATACTTCGGACGCTATGGATAATGTAAAATTGCTTTGAGAGCTACATTCAAAAATGTTTTTATGTTAATGCGTAAAGAGATTTTAGATATGTGTTTCTAGAAGAAGAAAATAATTTTAAAAGAAGGTGATGATGGACAAGAACATGGATGTGCAGGAGATCCACATTAGGTCAACCAAGTCTCATCTTAAGAGGTTGATAATGGTTAATACCAGAACTTAAATACTGCTTAATTTACCCAAAATAAACAACACGCGCGTCCGGCTATTGAAAACAAACAATATGTGGGATATTGTTTGTTTTCAATAGCCGGACGAATTGAATAACAAATAATGGTGGGGGAAGCATTGGCGCCAGCAAATTAGAAATCGTTCTATTACAATGGACTGGCTTGAGACAATCCATTGCAGTGGACTGTCTCTATTTACACGATGCCGATTATGGATTGGCTTACTGGATTGTCTCAATGATTGGCCTCGTCTAAATTGTTCATGGACCATTTAGACGAGGCCATGAAGTAAGGATAAATCTGTAGTCCGCATTGCACACATACAAACGTTGGCGAGAGAGATGAAAGCATTTACAAGCACACGTAGGAACGAGATACAATGTCACATCTCCTATCTCTCATCGCGTACATACAGGCTTTTATTGTTTGTCACCAGCTTATTTGTCACCGGACTGTCATCGATGAACCGTCACCATATATAACACGACTAAAGATGAGATATCATAAACGTGTTAACGGGTGTATCAATCACCTGATACTTCTCAATTTAGTCAGGTTACCATAACTTCAGAGGGTGCCCAGCGAATAGAAGTTTATTTTACCCATAATGTTAGGTAATCCAGCCCGAAGGTTATAAATTACAAAGTAATCATTTATTCGCGATTATATTAACCTTTTGGATGCCAACTACGCATATATCCGTACCATCAGTTCAACGCAGACGACGAATATATCGGTCACGGCGTGCAGTGCGATATCAACCTAAATGCATTTCAACAGGGCTCAACTTCATGTTTGGCATTTCGTGTGAGTGGGTTTTTGAGATCTAAAATTGATAGTTGAAAGAGTACAATTGGTTATGGTTTTGTATTTGACAGAGCGTTAAAAAGGTTAATGATTGATGTTAGTTAAGTTTTTGAAAAGATTTTGCACTAATTGAGGTGAATGCTTTTTTAATACCTAAATTACTAACACGTTTGTTAAGACTGTGTATAAGATTATTGAATATATTGAATTGGATTACTGTTTTCTCCTTGTTATATAGCTGCGTCTCCAGCCCGGCTAGTATGATAGCGTATACCGTCACGTTTTATGTGACGTTTCAGTACATTTTGGCCATATAAAGTGACGGTATAAGCTATCATACTAGCCGGGCAGGTTGTAAGCACGGCTGTTTATCTACGTAGAACGAAACGTGTATGATAGCGTCCATATTGTGTCAAAAGATTTTGACGATATACTGAGCTTTGATTGGCTACTGCCTACGTCAAACGTCAAAATAAAGTGACAAATAAAAATAAAATGGCGTCTTCTCGGAACTTCCTCTAGTCGTCTCACATTTTTTATTTTTTTTCTAATGTTGTTATTTAAATTGTAATTGATAGTTTACTATGCAGTAAACAAATGAAACGGTGTGTAACTAATCGAAAATTCATCTGGAAGCGCGTATTAACCATTGTTTGGACAACAAATGGAAGATAGTGAAGTGCATCGTATGTGGCAAGGCATGCAAGTTCTCATTTTGCAAACTGTACGAGTGTTGTGGTTGTAAAACGTAGAACTCTGTGAAAGGACGAAGACATATCGTTTTCCCGGATATGAGATGAGATACATTAAAAAATAACTCTGCTGATAAGTAAAATGTTTGTTTAATTTCATTTAACTAAGATATGGCTCAACATAGTTCACGGTATTTCAATTGAACACCAGTGGTGTTCAATTGGAAATGCCGTGAGCTTCTACACAGAGTTAAATTTAAATGAGCTATATATATATATATATATTTATTGTTGGATGTTCACAGTAAGTTCCATTGCCACAGTGCCATTAAATAATTTAAAAAAAAGAAACGTCAAAAATCTACCAGCGGGTACAGATTAAATATAGTTGCTTACGGTCTATATATTTTCTTCGTGAGTTGGCGGTCTGAACCCTTACTAGTCTGTGTGCTATATGTACTAGTGGTACATGAGTGTGGAATACCTGCTAAGGTATTACCAAAGGGCTGCAGCATGGGATTCTTCAAAAAAGGCGTAAATAAGAGCCAGGATAATCTGGTTCAGTTCAACCCCACCAAGACACAAGTATACGCGTGCACTACGAAAAAAAAACCCCATTCACTGTTGCCCAATCCAACCCTCTCCATCTTAGAGAGTTATTGGGATCCTTGGTGTCGACATTTCCAGCGACGTCTAGTTTCGGAGCCACTTAGAAGACAAAACCAGGCTGGCATCCAAAAAGCTGTGCTCAATAGAGCGAAGCGATACATCACCCCTGGTCAGAGACTTCTGTAATATAAGTCACAAATCCGTCCCCACTGAGTTGGCTGTCACCTCTGGGCGGGAGCACCTGGATACCAGCTTGGGCCTTTTGAATTGCTTCAGAGACGTGCTGTACGAATCGTGGACGATCCCAAACTGACGAGCGATATTGAACCGTTAAGTTTAAGGAGACAATTTGCCTCCTTGTGCGTGTCCTATGGCTTGTTTAATGGGTTGTGCTCCTAAGAACTGTTCAGTATGATGCCTACGGCCGCTTTCTATCATCGCACAGCTCACCGTCCGCAGGGCATTCACCCTCACACCTAAATGGTCACGTTCGGTACGATATCAAAGGAATTCCTCCCTCGGACGCTCCGGTTGTGGAATGAGCTCCCTGTCGAGGTTTTCCCGAGGGACTACAGTATGGGGTTCTACAAGAAAGGAGTGTATACCATTATAAGAGTCGGCAACGCGCATCTGTCACCCCTAAAGTTGCAGCCGTCCATAGGCTGCGGTGACCGTTTACCATCAGGCGGGCCGTACGCTAGTTTGCCACCGACGTGGTATTAAAAAAAACTTGTTTAAACAACGCACCTACACCGATTATAGGTGTTTCATTGCTCATATGATTCATTATGTCTAAAGAGAATGGCCTACTGATATTTTAATCAACGATTTTAACGCGTCTGTAATAGTTTCGGTTTCGGCCAAAAAACATGTTTCGGTCGGACACTACTGCATAATAATAATAAACTATCAATACTACAAATTCAATAACAACATTTGGAAAAATTAAAAAAATGTTCAGAGACGACTACACGAAATTCCGAGAAGTCATTTTATTTTTATTAGTCACTTTATTTTAACGTTTGACGTGCAATGGAATGTCTGAATGAAATGGAAAATCTTTTTGACACAATATGGCGTTCTTATACACGTTTCGTTCTACGTAGATAAACAGCCGTGCTCAACACGTCGCCGGTCCACTGCACCAAAGATCCAACAAAACATGTTTGTAAAACATGTTTGATGTTTGCAAACACGAAAAACATGGCGTTGTAGACCCGGCTTTACCGCTCCCAACTCGAACGCGTGCATTTTTTACACACGCGTGTTCGTATCTTCTTAGTAGTTTGCGTTCGTTAAGTCTCGCCATTCGCTCGCGATTCACACGAATGTGTACATGCCGCATTAAATGTGTAGAACGCTTTATATAAATATCATGCTTTTAGTCTATGCCATTGCATCAAAACATTTTTTGACATTTGACATGTATTCAAACGTGAATTTCAAACGTACTAACTGTTGAATTTGCAAATACGTTATTGACTTCAAGAACATTGAATGCTCAGAACACAGAACAGAATGCACATGATAACTCACATTTTTACTGTAATGACTGATCAGACTTAAAATTAAAGTATAGGAAGATTTAAATACTACAATGTTGTCGGTACTACGCGATAAAATGGAGGAAATTCGAATTGGAAAAAATCGACGACTGTAAGTGGTTTGGCTGCAAATATTATTATTTATTAACTTATTGTGATATAAATACTGATTTGAATATTTATAATATTTATTATTCTCATAGGTGATACAGATATGCGAAAAACCGGTCAAGAAATGGATGTGATAAGACAAAGAACTGTGGCCTACGAGTATCTTTGCCGTTTGGAAGAGGCTAAAACATGGATGGAAGCATGTTAAAAGAAAAATTACCTCCAACTACGGAATTCGAAGAAAATTGCGTAACGGTGTTTATTTAGCAAAATTGGGGAATTTTATGCTCCGGAATCACTTCCCTTGAAAAAAATCTATGACATTGACCAGAGGCGGTATAAGGTAAGTAGTATCACATGCATTAATTAGGATTCCCTGCTATATGGGTTGAAACTTCAAGTAATTTTTACCAGTTGATCCATGGATTTCAATGTGTTTTGTATCAGATAAGTATAGATAATTCTTAGATCTAAAATTGATAGTTGAAAGAGTACAATTGGTTATGGTTAGATTTTTACTGCATATTAAGTTGTGAGAATTTTTTCATACTATGGTGCAATGGTGGAGCAAGAAGAAGATTTAAAGTGGGCAAGACACATGCTGCAGGGCCCTCTAAATTTTTCAGCACATTCACGGGTTTTTAACTTGTGTCACAATATCTGGGGCGGGAGACCCTTTCAACCACATGGCCCACCTCACGCATGCCTAACGTTACCTCTTCATTGGTGAAGGAATGCTTGTACCCCAATCTGTACTGGCCTAGTGTGATGTCTACGCCTGCAGCCTACAGCCCAATATGTCTCTGCTTAAGCATGGCTGATAATGTTGGTGTACACTATTTATGACTTATTCATTCTCTTTTAATTCCAAACCAAAAATCAGATACTATTGTGTAGGACTCAAATCTTCTATTTCTATTCCCTTGGCCATGGGTGTCACATCTTCCATACATGAGTATGGAACACCATCACATCACAAACTCTTGTCTACGGAATGTTTACAACGTGTTCTGTTGACCTTGTTTTTGCTTGCTGAGCATCTTATTTGCTTAAGTGAACATAAGAAGTTCATTCACTTAAGGCGCAGGGTAGGGCAAGCCATTCTCCATACAAAGGTTGTGCAAGTTTTTTGCATTAGTTTTGGCACTACAGCATTTAATTTTTAAATTTTCCATTATATAAAAAAAAATACAAAATAAATTAAAATTAATAAAGAAAAACATCAAGACATAGCTAACAAAAAAATAAGCATATGGACCAAAAATAGTAACTCGAATGCAAACACAAACGAAGAAAAACTTGCACAGAGTTTGTATGGAAAGAGCTTGCCCACCCCTTCGCCTTAACTAATAATAATATATTTTTTTAATAATATTGGGGGACAATCTTACACAAATCGACCTAGTCCCAAACTAAGCAAAGCTTGTACTATGGGTACTAGACGACGATATACATACTTATATAGATAAATACATACTTAAATACATAGAAAACATCCAAGACCCAAGAACAAATATCCGTGAAAAACGCACAAATAAATGCCCTGGCCGGGATTCGAACCCGGGACCTCTAGATTCGGAGGCAGAGTCACTACCAACTAGGCTAAACAGGTCGTCACAACTAAGGTTTATTAAAATAATTTATTCAGTATCTTATTAGGTTTAGTTACAATAACTGTGCTGGTGTCTCTTTTTAAATATACTAGATACTTGTGTTAAGAGAACACTGCTCTTCCACATAGTGTTTCTTATAATTAGTTTATGACCTGCCCAATCCTACATATTTCTATCATTCGATTTGTACTTGTATAACATAAGTTAGAATATAATCTAACAGTAATATAGACTTTGCACTCTGGTTTCTATTATGGAAAATTATATTGTGAATTAATTCATCATCATCATCATCATGTCAGCCGAAAGACGTCCACTGCTGGACATAGGCCTCCCCTAAAGACTTCCACAAGAAAAGAAGGATTTTCCTTTCGCATATTTTTCTCCTGGGAGGCGTAGCATGGGCAGCACTGTGGACTGATGACCTGGTAAGGGTCGTGGGTGTCTGCTGGATGCGGGTGGCACAGGACTGGTCATTGTGGAAGTGATCTAATTATATTTTAAAAAATACTGAAATTTTTGTATTTCTATGAATTTCAGGTAATGGGCTTACAGTTTAAACATACAGACAACATTAATATGTTTCTGCAAGTTTTAAGGAAAACGGAACTTCCGGTTGTAAGTACTGATAAAAGTTATTAATTATGTAAATTAAATGGCATTTCAACTCATGTAATGTAAAATATTTTAATTTATTTATGTCAATATTTTTAACCCTGATGCGGAACGCAAAAGACGGTTATAAGTTTAACATGTGTATCTGTGTGTCTGTCTACGCCATTGTAGCTCCTAAACAGATGAACAGATTTTTGAAATTGAAAGTTTTGATGGCAGAGATCCTTCCTTAGACATATTTTATCAAAATCGGTTCAGTTGTTTTTGAGATATTGAACTTTGAAATGAAAATGACGGGGGTTTTTTCTACTTTTTTAGATTGTCAGTTATATACATTTAGCTGTAGCACCTATACTTAAGGTCAACATCTGAATCCTCAACACCCATTGCACCTTTGCAATTATGACATAGGATTGAAAGTGCTATATATTTGGTCAATTTAGAGCACTGGAAAATTTTCCTTTCATCTACTGTGGAAAAGAACAGCCTCGAGTCTCAACATCTGCCTGTGTGATTTAGTTGTCAATGCAATATGTGAAGTTAGTCAAGAGTGTAAAGATATTATATTGATGTAGCCAACCAATCCAAAAATGAAAAATTCGAATTATAAATGCTTCTCCTTTTTTTTCATCAGACTTTCCAACCGGAAACAACTGACATCTATGACAAAAAGAATATTCCAAGGTTGATATACTGCATACATGCACTGAGCACTCATTTATTTAAATTGGGAAAAGCTCCTCTCATTCAGGATGTATATGGAAAAGCTGTATTTACAGGTAAAATTTACTTACTCTATTATTATTCTGTATGTTTTCAAATAGTGCAGTTTATTATCTTCTGATAATACATTAATAATGTTTTTATTTTATTTAACTCTAGATGAAGAACTTGACACAGTCTCCAAAGACTTACAAAAATGTGAGCACCCATTGCCTATGTTCCAAAAAATCAGTGGAATCTTATCAAAAAATAATGTTGATGATGACCAAGGCATGCATAAAGCTGTTATTGAAATAAATAAACTTTTGGACACACAGAAACCTATCACATCTGCTCTGTTGAACCCACTACTCAAGTTAAAGAATGTCCAAAATCGTCTTATGGATGATTATAAAAGAGTATTGAAAACTGCAAAGTGTGAAAAATTACAGGCAGCACACAGTCACTCACTTAATGATAGCTACGTCCCAGATGAGTATGATGAACTGCTCACCATTGTAGAAATACAAGGGCACATAACAGCCACTAATTACAAATTTCTATGGAAGAAATTGTGTTCCACTTCAAGTGATAATGACATCAATAATTTACATAAAATCTTCAATGAGTCTTGGGTGAAAGTAAAGGATTACAATGCAGATAATTTGGACTTTTATTGTGATGTAGTCAAAGAAATTGTTGAATGTAATAAAGATGTTGATGTTGAAAACATTACAAATTGGCACAAGATTTTTCAGAATGTGATTAATGAAGGAAATCGTAAATCTATTGAACATAGAGATCATAAGACTGCTATCGCGAATGTTAATAGTGCTTTAGACGAAGGGAACTGTGAGGACTTATTTAAAGCATTGACTAATCCTCACCTGGGTTTGAATATGAAGGTAGATAAGTATGCGATTCCACTTCTGTTTGAAGAAATGAAACTAGAGAAGTTTGAACTTGAGAAGAATCTGAATGAGAGTGAAATAGCTGCATCAGTGTCGTATTTGACGGCAATAGCGGCTGTGTCGCAGGCAGTAGAAAGAGGCGACGAGACTGCTCTTTGGAAGACATTGACATTGAAGCAAGTGCATCTTGAAGGACTGCGGCCACACTGTAGGCGCCGGTATCTGTCTGCTCTTATGAATGCCTTGCAAGTTAAAGTAAGAGAGCAATGTGCTTGTCCTTTGCTTACATTAGAAGATATTAGAGACACCGTTGAAATGGTTAATTTGGAGGATGATGACAATGAAGAATGTAAGTGCTCAATGTGATATGTCATTCTTAGGCAAAAGACTTTAGCGGGTCCGTAAGGCGCCGTATTTTCAACGACGCTGTTAAAAACCGTTCTTATTGACACTGCCAAAAGAGGTCCTTTCGCTCGAGAATTACATAATATGTATCATTAAAAAAGCTTTCAATTTGTCCCTTTTATGTTTTCAGTGGTAGCAGTAATCGAAAGAATTAACAAAGCAGTATTAGAAGACAATGCGGACAGCCTTATGCCTCTTCTAAAAAGTGCATACCTGAAGATACCTGCTCCTTTACATAAAGAGGAAAAACATCTGTATTTACGAATGCTAAAGAAAAGGTTTCTTCACAAAGATTCTCAAACTCTATGGCTTGATGACATTGTCGATACCATCAATGAAGTAAACAAGGAGTCTTCAAAGGTCAAAGACTTGACTGATACATTAGTTCAGTTAAACTCAGCAGTATTAAAAAATAATGTGGATGAATTTTGGGAAGCACTGTTATCTCCTATCTTTACTAGTTTAGGGATGGTAGACAATGCGTGTAAAAACGTTTACTTCCAGAATTTTGCTAAAGCGTTGAAAAAACGAGGCCACTATATCTGCCCGTGGATAGTGTGCCACACTGACGCGGGAAACACTGTTTACATAGATGTAGAGTCATTCACATACAGCTGGACAACTCCGAAAGATTTTGTGCCGTACGCGCGCTATTTTAGTAGGAAGGATGTCAATAGTCTTATTGACAAGACCAATAAACATCACATCAGTAAATACAAGCAAGTCGTCATAGAGAAGGCAATCATAAAACTTCAGGCGTATTGTAGAGGGTACTTGCTGAGAAGGTATTTACAACAGAGGCTGAAGTTGTTTAAAGATAATGAAGTGTTTGTTCTCAAAATTCAGGCTTGGTGGAGAAGTGTATTGATACGAAGAAAGTATGGGACAATGATAAAAATGAAGTTGATAGAATCTAAATTGAAAAAAGAACGGAAACAAAATCCTTGGGCTTGGTATAAGATACAGGTAACTAACTAGGTACTTTTATTATTCTGGATCGAAATATACTCATAATAAAAATAATTATATTAAATTTATTATTATTATATTGTTGTTATGTTGATTTAAATTATTTATTTTCAAATCTTGCAGGAGCCTAAAATAGTAAAAATTCAGGCTCTTTGGAGAGGTCGCAAGGCTCGCGAAGCGTTTTCGTCCCTGTTCCACTCTCCTAACCCACAACTGAAAGTAGTCAAAAGGTTCATACCTTTGTTAGACTTTTCGACGGAGGACTACGCCCGCGAAATTGAACTCCAGAACCTAAAAGCTGAAGTTGTACAATACATAAGAAAAAATCAAGAATTGTCGAAGCAGATTGACGACATGGATTTGAAAATCGGACTCCTGGTTCAAAACAGAATTGCGCTACAAGAAGTCGCCGCTCACGGGCTGAAACTAAACAATTTGGTCAAACACAATTCAATGACAAAACTTGTCTTGCAGAACCAAGGAAAGGGTACTTTGATGACGGTTTCTACTGCTGTTAAAGGATTAAAATCTCTCACAAAAGAATGTAAAAGACTATTGGATGGGTATCAACATCTATTTTATGAATTACAAACGAACCCCACCTATCTCTCCAAGCTTTTGTTCTGTATACCACAAAACAAGACCAATTTCTTTGTTCAGAATGTTGTTTTGAGTCTTTATAACTTTGGAGCCTATCCTAGAGATGAATACTTACTGCTAAAATTATTTAGATTTACCTTGGAAGAAGAAATAAGTTGTAAAGTAGTAAAACCATTTGATATAATAGCGTCAACACCATTGGTGCTCAAAATGGCAGTGGGCTTGTCTAGGCAATTGTCAGGTTTGAATAGTTTACAAACTATAATTGGTCCACTAGTTGAAAATATGTTGAAGGATAAAGAATTGAACATAGAAACAGGACCAGTGGAGATTTACAAGGCGTGGCGAAATGAAACTGAAATGAAGACAGGCGAAATTTCGTAAGTTGCATGTTCAATAAAACTCAAAATTTCTCATGCATAGGTTTAAAACGTTTAATTTATGTTTTCAGGAAGCTGCCTTACACCGTTTCTCAGGAAGAAGCACTTACATACCCTGAAGTTACGAAAAGATTGGAAAGTGCACTTACCCAACTTAAATCCATTGTGACGATGTTTTTGGACAAGATAACCAATTCCACTGAACTGCTGCCATTTTGTATCACATACATGGCTCGAGTTTTACATAGATCTTTGACCTCCAAATTTCCTCATACCCCTGAAAAAGATATTCTGAAGGTACTTTAATCAACTTTCCTTCAACTTTTCTATATATTTTTTATTAATTCTACAGTCAACAGCAGAACGCAAAAAAGGTGTTGTAAGTTTAACATGTGTTATCTGTGTATGTGTGTAGCTCCTTTAGAGCACGTAAAAACGCATTCAAATCGATTCATCCGCTTAACGGATGAACCGATTTGAATGCGTTTTTATTTTATTTGAAAGGTTTTCCAGCAATGGTTCTTACACATGTTTTATCGAAATCGGTTTAGCCATTTTCGAGATATTTACTTTGAAATGAAAATGTCGGGATTTTCAACTTATCTAATTTGTCAGATATTTAATCGCCCGTGTAGCTACTGCCGCTATTAAAATTTTTACACTTGTAATACTTATTTTTTCAGGTAATCGGAAATTTGGTGTACTACCAATTCCTCAATGCTGCTATTGTAGCGCCAGACGCATTTCATATTGTAAATCTGCCGAATGGAGCTGGCTTAACTACTGACCAGCGAAAAAACTTAGCGTCTGTTGCAAAAATACTGCACTTCTCAGCTGCAAAAAAAGGGGTAAGTAATTTGAAATTGCGGTGGCAAGGTGCCAGGAACAACAAGATATATGTCTTCTTAAAATTTTTACTGTTTTGGAAATAATTGTAATATAATTTTTTCTCCCAGTTTGGTGAAGAATCAAGCCATCTCCGCTGCCTGAATTCTTTCATAGTGCAGTGCCATGAGCGGATGAAGGAAGTGTTCCGCCGCTGCTGCCGGGGCCCTACACTTGAAGAGTACTTCTTAGTAGACGAGTATACTGAAGCCACGCTCTTACATCATCCACATATTTATATTACGGTCCAGGTGATTTACTTTTGTTTTTTTTTGTTTATTAATTTTATTATATAAAAAATATACAATTACGTACTTAACCATTATGTTTATTGTAACTATGAAGACTAAATATAAAACGAGCAATGATCGATTATCATTAGTATTAATGCAGTGTGAAGTCGGTGACTTTATCTTTTATCAACATATACAAAGTTGCTTTGCTTTACATTAGCGTATTTCAAGTAACCCGTTAATGAAACGGTATATCATGGCACAAAGCGTAATCGTACTTAGTTTCCGTTGTTAACCGAAACCGGTTTGAATTTCCCCAAACTGTTTAGGTTAATCCAGGTTTTTTTCTTATAGGAAATTGTAGACACTCACGCCCTATTGATCGAGTACCAGGATATTTTGGCCCCGGACCCGCGCGACCGGCTCAACGAGCTGCTGGACGACCTGGGCGATGTGCCCTCGGTCGCGCAACTCGCCTCGCGGGACGTTGACTCAGTGAGTTTATCATATGTAGTCTCTTCTCCTTATATGCCGGAACACTACCTCTCGACCCTCGCCACTGGCTCGATGACCTGCTGGACGACCTCGTCTCGGTCGCGCAACTCGCCTCGCGGGACATCGACTCAGAGAGTATATCATATGTAGTCTCTTCTGCTTATATGCCGGAACACTAGCTCTCGACCCTCGCCACTGGCTCGATGACCTGCTGGACAACCTCGTCTCGGTCGCGCAACTCGCCTCGTGGGACGTCGACTCAGTGACTATATCATATGTAGTCTCTTTTGCCTATATGCCGTAACACTAGCTCTCGACCCTCGCCACTGGCTCGGTGACCTGCTGGACGACCTCGTCTCTGTCGCGCAACTCGCCTCGCGGGACGTCGACTTAGTGAGTATATAATATGTAGTTCTTCTGCTTATATGCCGGAACACTAGCTCTCGACCCTCGCCACTGCCTCGATGACCTGCTGGACGACCGCGACTCGGTCGCGCAACTCGCCTCGCGGGACGTCGACTCTGTGAGTGTATCTCGTATCGCCTCACGGTACGTATCACGTTATGGATATACATCCCCCCTCGTCTCCTGGTAGTAATACCGGACCTCCGGTCGCACAGCTCGAATGCACGTTAATTAACCTAAGCGATTCTTATAAAAAGACCATGCCTGCCAAAATATAAACAAAGATATATTATTTTTCTTCTAGAATTTTGGAGATTCCGTGGAAGAAAATGCTAGATTGGAAGTATGTTTAGCGCTTGTTAATAAATTCCAAGCCCCAGCAGACGACATGACTGATCTGAACAAACTGTTCATCAAAACCAAAGAATTATGCGTTGCTGTCATACCGTTTCTTAATGGTAAGTTCAGTCTATCCAGCTAATATTATAAATGAGAATTTACTTTGTCTGTTAATTACCTTTTCACGGCTAAACTACAGAACCAATTTTGATGAAGTTTGCATGTACAGAATTCCAAGGGATGGTCATATATTTCTTTATTTTTTAAATCATGCCCTGGGGAGGAATGGGATACACAGGCCAAATGAAACCTGCACACCACTGCTGATAGATAACGCAAAGCTGTTTTTTACAAGTAGAAATAATATTTAATAAAAAGGGTAACCTCATTGTTGATACTGATAAGTCTTTACTTTATCTTAAGGTGAACACCTGTTAGAAGCAGTATGCATAGGAACAACGCAAGAGCAGCAAGAACAGTATGCAGCAAAAGTACAAAAACGTATATATTCGGGCCAAGCAAGGCCCGATGAAGCAATGACGCTACGCGAACATATCGCTAAACTGCGAAAGAATCTACAAATGCTTGAAGACGAAGGCTACGTTACCCGTGAAGATGGGTACCAAGCCTTAGTAACATCCATCGCTCTCGATTTATGCAATAAGGGCAAGTATAGACAAGCGCAACGGCGGGCATTAGCAACTCTTTCGCCCACTAAACAGAGCTTACACGAAAAGACTAAATATTATGAAGAGAAATGTAAATCTTATGACGAGTACATAAGGTCGTGTCTTGCAAATCTGCATGCTGGTAAAAGGTAATTAATTCATTATATCTCCAATTTAATAAATCATATTCAGTGAACGAAAAAAACATAGAACGCGAGCTTCCTACAAAATTTCACTTTGAAACAGGGCATTTATTCTAAATACGCGAGCGCGTTGTAGGTACCACAACGCGCTCGCGTATACCAATAAGAATGGGCTAAAATATCAGCCGATTTTCTATTACCCAAAACAAATAAATTTGATTGGTAGATTTCAAAATGACTGGCTGTGATTGGTAGCGCTGACGTTTTATGTGTTAATATGGCGGCGACAATGAGAACGCTTAGCTGGTGGATGGTTGCATGCAACAAAGAGTCATCTTCATAGAAAAAACCGCCGTATTATTTAAATTTGTTTTTAAGCTTTGTTTTGGATAACCTTCATCATCATCATCATCATGTCAGCCGAAAGACGTCCACTGCTGGACATAGGCCTCCCCCAAAGACTTCCACAATGACCGGTCCTGCGCCACCCGCATCCAGCGGACACCCGCGACCTTCACCAGGTCATCAGTCCACCGTGTGGGGGGCCTGCCCACGCTACGCCTTCCGGTACGTGGTCGCCACTCGAGAACCTTTCCGCCCCAACGGCCATCGGTTCTACGTGCTATGTGCCCCGCCCACTGCCACTTAAGTTTAGCGATTCGGAGGGCTATATCGGTCACTTTGGTTCTGCTGCGGATGGCCTCATTCCTGATGCGATCACGCAGAGAAACTCCCAACATAGCTCTCTCCATTGCCCTTTGGGAGCCTTCTTATGAGGCCCATAGTAAGCGACCACGTTTCAGTGCCATATGTCATCACTGGCAACACACACTGATCAAAGACTTTTGTCTTGAGGCACTGCGGAATATTGGACGAAAAGATGTGCCGTAGCTTCCCGAACGCTGCCCAGCCGAGTCGATTAACCTCTTTCTCGAAGTTGGACCTACCTAACTGGACAGTCTGTCCTAGGTATATGTAATCGTCTACAACTTCGAGCGTAAAGTGTCCGATTGTTAAGGGAGTTGGTGCGACATGGACATTTGACATGATCTTCGTCTTGTCCATGTTCATCCTTAGACCAACTCGCTCGGAGGCTTTACTGAGGTCATTGAGCATTGTACTTAAATCCTCCATGGTCTCAGCCAAGACTACTATATCGTCAGCAAACCGAAGGTGAGTGAGGTAGTCGCCGTTTATGTTGATGCCTAGCCTTCTCCAGTCCAGAGTCTTGAAAACATCCTCCAGTGCAGCGGAGAACAGTTTAGGAGAAATAACATCTCCTTGCCTGACTCCCCGCTGCAACGGAATAGGCTTTGAGTTCTGGTCCTGGAGTCGGACTGACATAGTGGCGTTCTCGTACAAACACTTCAGCACTTTGATATAGCGGTAGTCCACTTGGCACCGTTGGAGAGATTGTAGTACAGCCCACGTTTCAATCGAATCGAAGGCTTTCTCGTAGTCCACGAACGCTAAACAGAGGGGCAGGTTATACTCCTCAGTCTTCTGTATAACCTGACGCAGCGTATGGATGTGGTCTACGGTGCTAAAGCCTCTTCGGAAACCGGCTTGTTCGGGAGGCTGGAAGTCATCTAGCCTGCGTGCGAGACGGTTCGTAATGACTCTTGAAAACAGCTTATAGACATGGCTCAGAAGTGAGATGGGTCGGTAGTTCTTCAGTAAGGAGTTGTCACCCTTTTTGAAGAACAGCACCACCACACCTCTGTTCCATGCCTTTGGAGTTTTCCCTTCCAGTAAGACGGAGTCGAACAACTTCTGAAGGGCCCTAAGGACCGGTTTTCCACCCGCCTTCAGGAGTTCCGCTGTAATTCCGTCTTCACCGGGTGCCCTGTTGTTCCTCAGCTGCTTAAGAGCCATTCTAATCTCGTATAGGCTGATGTCCGGGATATCTTCGGTATAGTGCCGGGTTAGTCTAGCTCTAGCAGTGGCGTGCCTAGGGTTGCAGAGAAGGGCAAGCCGAGAGATACATTTTTGTATTTTTTTCACACACAATATCAATAAATCTATCTTGCCATATTAACATACTATTAAATCTTACTCTTCATTAACACTAACTGGTGTGGCGTAGACAGGACAGACCAACAACACACTGAAGGCATGCTATTACTAGATAAAATTGTACAGACATATCAGCAATCGCATCGATCTTTAAAAATTGTCGTTTATGTGACTTGCTTATCTGAGAAATACTCAAGTCAGGCGTAGGTTTCGGTGAAAAAATAAGTTGCTTTTTTGTGCAAAAGTTTAACGTGCCTACCTTTTCTGCGCCGATAACTTGTGCACATTTTAAATCGTCACACGGAACGACTTCATCCATCGTCACTTTCCACTTTAATAAACTTTTTAATTCATAACACTATCCGCTCAAACAAATTGTTCAGTTTCAAGTAATGTACATAATTGTAATCAATGAAGTTAGCATCACAATCCATCCAGTCATGAACACGCACGCGCGAAATTCGCATTTGACTAACATTTGTTGATAACTTCACGTCGAAAGCCGGGCTTCTAGTCACAAACTATTTGCTAGATCTAGCTATAGATACGTATCTCGTTTTGTAGCAGTTTTCATAGATATCAGGCGCCGCCGCGCAGATTTTAAGTTAGTTTGAAATGGAAAAATAATTTAGTCGTACATATATTTAGTAACGCAAGCCAGGCTTTTGGGCTTTTAAGACCGTACCGCCACTGGGAACAGCAACTTCTGGTAATCTAAACTTTTACAGTATATTCAGACAGCGTTAAAATTGAACATACGTACGTTAACTTCTTTTTTAGCGTTTATTTAACTTGCCATGCCTATGTCTTGCTTGCTTATGTCGTTTTTGTTTGTTTTGTCATATCTTAGAAGCTAAATTAGACCCACTTCTCGATTTCCGATTTAGCTAATATTTGACGTACAACATATAGGTATGTAAATTCAGTGACAATGCAATATTATGATACTTTCGGGCTGATCTGATGACGGAACCGGAAAGTGGTCGTAGGAACATCGTAATAAGTTAACACAGTCATACCGAATTGGGGCTCATTAAATCCACTCTTTGAGTAGTTGATAAATGATAATAATCTATATATATATTACGCGAAGCCGATCCTTACAACGCCCATCAGATCTACAGTTATGGACCGATTTTGATAAATTATATACCATAGGATTCGTCCCATGCTGCAGATGTGCAATAAGGTCTTAGTTTTTTGATTTTTATCCTGCAAAATTTATTAAATTGATATTTACGAAAAATCCTGGATGCCCCGACAAATATAAACCTCAAAATCGTGTTCGATGACGCCGCATACAAGCGACGGGTCAGCTTACCTTGGTAGAATTGTACGAGGTGTCAAAATTTAGCTTGGTTAACACGTGACCTCCACGTGACTTGGGAACTGGCTATGGTATGATTCCGGATGACATAAAATTAAATATGAACTAAAATGTTCCTGTAAGAAATATCTGGTACAGCATTACAATATAAAACTTTTGAGTCGAGAAATACTCAATATTATTAACAATAAACGAAAGTAAAATTACTAATTTGTTGAGAAGACAATACATAATATTCGGTCTAAGTATTTACAGTTTACATAAATGACAGACGTATTGTGTCAATCTTTTTTATTGTGCTCTAATTATGTCAATATTAAATTGTCATGGTTTATACTTCAAAGAAGTTGATATACAAACCAATGACGTTTCAAATATACGTTCCGTATATCTTGACTGATATTGATATCTGCCAAAACAATGACAAACCAAATTAAACTTTACGTTGTGAGTTACAGAACTGTTTCTGAGTTAATCATAGATAAGCTGCATAACATTTTGAAAGAGAAGAGGCTAGCTTTGTCTAAGTGTGTCTCTCTTCCACCTATTGCCATACCAGTAGGGTGATCATAAGTAAAGAAGTTCAATCAGTAGACGTTACTTATTGGTGGATTCAGATCAAACCAACGAGAAAACAATGTTGCACTAATTAACCTTTACGACGCCAATAACGTATTCGACGTATGCGCACCATTGATTCGACAAAACGACGAATATATCCGTCATGGTGACGGCGTCCAATGCGATATCAACCTAGATGCATTTCTATTGAGAGTGCGCTAAAAAGGTTAAATACTTTAACAAAATTAAGACGTCAGAAAAATCATTAAACCCTTTAATTGTCGACAACATGGGAGTTATAACGTACGTTGTCAAAATCACCTTCGTTCTTTAGCTGACGTGTAAGTGTCACTGCCGTTCATTAAGTATAGCGTTCAAGGGGTTAATTTGCTATTCATCAATGTTTGTCTGAGGATGTCAAACGCTAAGTTGAACCCTATAGAAATGCATGTAGGTTGATATCTCATTAGAGGCCATGACGGATATATACGTCGTTGGCTTCGGACCGTTGGTGCGCAATATAGGTACGTTGTTAGCGTCGAAAAGGTTAATAATACTCGAAAAGTTAGAGGACATGTACATTTGTCTTTATTACGTTTCAGTAAAAATGTCCAAAATAAGGGGGATAATGGTCACGTTAAGCTGCCACGTTCTAAAAGGGCGTAGGTACATTGAAAGGACGAATAAGATTACCACTATTGCACATGTTCAATTAAAAGTTAAAATTATACTGTATCAGTGTCACCTGCAACAGTGACAGTGCCGGTTTTCAGGGGGTCTACCCGAAACACCCGAAGATCGAAGTTCATTATATTTCCTTCTCTATCACACCAATAAGCAAGTGTTATAGAGATAGATAACGAAAGATTTTAACCCAGTTATTTCACTTGACAATATAGACCTCACAACTGTCATGCCAAAACCACACGATGGGCCACGTACAAGACGCAGTTATGCGGTGGAACGAGATGAAAATATGTTTTTTTATGATTGACTGACTGGCGATTGACCTTAGTCTCACCTGATGGAAAGCGATGGCCTATTGCGTGGTTCCGGCATCAAATGTTAATACCAATATTGCCAATGTCGCATGCATTGTTTTTTTCTAGATTAGATAGAATAGGTTATGAGGATACTTAGAGTATTTCTAAAGAGATCCTATACGAGTACGAGTTCCACCAAGGGGGACGGGAAAGCTCTTACCCACCTAAATTGAGAATTTGTCTTAAACGGCTGGCGCCTTATCATAAACAACCTCTTTAATTTGGGCGGATATGACGTGGACATGATAATGAGCCAAATAAAAAAGTGGAACTATGACAAAGACTACAAATTACGAGGCTTGCACTGAAAGTGGCGGGAATCGAATACTTATTAATTTATTTTTAACATGTATTATACCTTTTTATAATCTCTGAAGTTTCCTTATCTCAACACACTGGCCACTTAGAAAAAAAAAAGTATGGTTCGGTTTCAATTGTTTATTGAAGTCGTCGAGTCACTGCTTAAAATGGAATTGTGCCGTGAAAATTTCAGAGCTATGATTTATTATGACTTTAAAAGTGGACTAACACAAAAACAATGTGAAGAGCGGATGGTTGCTGCTTTTAATATTGAAGCTCCTTCAAAGACTACAATATACAGGTGGTATTCAGAATTTCAACGTGGCCGTGTATCCCTCACCGACGAAGTGCGTGAAGGTCGACCAAAATCGGCAGTCACGCAAGAAAACGTCGATGTTGTGCGTCGTCTGATAAATGAAGACCGACATGTGACATATCGGGAAATTCAAGAGCACCTGGGTATTGGAATGAGTCAAATACAAATTATTTTAAAAGAAGAATTAGGCGTGAAAAAGTTATTTTCCCGTTGGATACCTCACCTATTGTCTGACGAGCAGAAAATAGTCCGTGTCAATTGGTGCCGCAAAACTTTGAAAAGATTTAACAAGGGACGCTCAAATGCTGTTTTTAGCTTAGTATCAGGTGACGAGTCGTGGATATACGCTTATGAGCCTGAAACTAAAAACCAATCCCGAGTATGGGTCTTCGAAGACGAGCTCAAACCCACAAAAGTTGTTCGTTCTCGCAGTACGGCTAAGAAGATGGTGGCTACGTTTATCTCTAAATCTGGTCACGTAGCTACTGTGGCTCTTGAGGATCGTAGAACAGTCAATGCTGATTGGTACACCACTATTTGTTTGCCGAACGTCTTTGCTGAACTCCGAAAAACAAACCCTAGTCGTCGCATCATCCTTCACCACGACAACGCCAGCCCACACACCGCTCGGACAACAACTGAGTACCTGGACGGTGAAAAAGTCGAAATATTGGACCACCCTCCATATAGCCCTGACTTAAGTCCCAACGACTTTTTTACATTCCCCAGAATCAAGGACAAACTGCGTGGTCAGCGGTTTCAGACGCCAGAAGAAGCAGTGGAGGCCTATAAAATAGCCATTTTGTCGACCCCTACTTCAGAGTTCAAAAAGTGCTTTATGGACTGGTTTGAACGCATGCATAAGTGCATGAAATACAAAGGAGAATATTTTGAAAAACAATAAAAATAAATAAACTCACTTATACTGCATATTTTCTTCTATTCCCGAAACTTTCAGTTTTACCCTCGTATGTATCTCTCTCTGTCGCTCTTATTCCGTTTAGTACATGACCTCGGTAGTGGTGTTATTATTTGAAAATTTCTCAGGGGTACTCTAAGGGCGGGTAGGATAGGATTCTCATATCACAGAACATTCTTAATTGCGGAACTATGACAAACACAACAAATGATATATCCCTTACAGTCACTCTTATTCAATTTAGTAAGTATATGATATGATCATCTCGCTCGGTAGCGGTATTATTATTAGACGTCTTCTCTGGGGTACTCTGAGTTTGCGTACCTTATTAGAGCCTTATTTAGACAAGAGACGCCATCAGCGCACATTACCGAACAAAATATTTTGTTTTTTTTTTCCTCTCCTGGCTTCTCATGTTGGTCCCCGAGAGGGACCTCGACAAATTACCCTAACTCCTATGTGGACACAACTTAGGTGAACCACCAATAAAGAAATACCTAACGCAAACAAAATATTTTGTAAATAGGGGAGGTAACACACACATAAAAAACCACACATACAACATATTTTCCTACTACTACGCATCATTACACTGAAACAATCAACGCACACACATTCAAAACACTAATATTATCTGATTATTATCAGATGGCCAAATTGACTGAAGTTGCTAAGATGCATATATTTTTCATAGAAATTCTCATAGTTAGTAGGTACACACATTCAAAACACTAATATTATCTGATTATTATCAGATGGCCAAATTGACTGAAGTTGCTAAGATGCATATATTTTTCATAGAAATTCTCATAGTTAGTAGGTAGATCTCATTTCTTGAAATAAGGCTGACAGTTACTGTAAATTTGACGACTAGCCGTGATGATCAAGCACGAATGTTTTTAAATCGACTTTGTAATCGACCTTCGGAATACGCATATTCTATCCCGTGGCTTCGCTTGCGTTCTTCGTAGTACGTCTACGCGGCGAAGCCGCGCGGGTAACTAGTTGTATATATTGTATGGATAGTTTAGTTATACAATTATTCTTTTATTTTTATTTCGGTTTTAGTTTTTGGTTTATGTCGATATATACTCTAATTTGAATCAATAGTCTAGTTAGTATGACCCAGATCAATTGCAGTAAGATTTAAAAACATTGTTAATACCATATTACTAGACTGTATGAAAACTTATGAAATTGGGTTACCTTTTTCGATAACTGTACACAAATTAGTTATGTGCATGAAAGCATGTATCTCAACAAATAAAAATACACTTTTTTTATACATATCTTGGGTGCCTTTTCATTCACCTATTGACATTTTGATTATGTAAGGTGGCATAACACTGTATTGACTAAAAAAAATAAACAAATATGTTTACGACATTACTTATATATGAAAAGTGATTGCATAGATTTTTTATGTTTTAAAGAGTGATTAACACACCATTTCACCATATTTCTTATTTTTGAGATTTCACATCATATGACTGTTTCGCTGCCCCGCCATGTACAAAGTAGACAGCCATTCGACACAGTTTTGACGCCCCACCTTCTTTGACGCAGATTTGGTGGTGTCATTTTGCGACGCTAGTTGTGCTCTATGTTTTTTTTCATTCGTTGATCATTTTTGTAAAAGTTCAATACATTTTGTTATGGACCAAGAAGAACACATTATAATTTACTAAATTGTTTTCAATTATACGTTTGTTTTTCAGGAGTGTACATGCATGTCTGAGAAGATCAGGGAAAGACATCCAAAAGTTGAAATCAAAGCTAACCGTCAAATATTCTGGTGCTAAGTTAATGGAACGCGGAGTTTTGCTGGAAATCGACGGTTTACCGCAGTCTCAGTTCAAAAACGTACAATTTGAAATAACGCCCACAGACCACAACGGAGTCTTCACCGTGAAAGGAAAGTTCATGGGTGTTGAAATGGATTCTATTGAAGTAGACATACAAGATTTACTTCAAAAGCAGTATGAAGGTTGTGCTGTTATGGACATGTTTGGAAAAGCTAAGATAAATGTTAACCTCCTAATATTCTTACTAAATAGCAAGTTCTATGGTAAGTGTTAAAGTAAGTCGTTTCAATACTCATAATTTTATTTAGGTAGTTTGTAATTAATCAACGTACGGCAAGATATTGTCGTAATTCAATCACATACATTTATATTCATCACAACAATGAATTATCACATTTTAAAATATAAATTAGTTTCTATTGTACCTGTGTTAGAATTTATAAGCTTATTTTTATGTTAATTGAGTGTTCATAATTAGTAGAATATTTAACTTATTTGCTATGTATGTAAAATATTTTTTTTATATAGTACAGACAAGAACAAATGTAGATGATCATTTTAGTACTTTCTCGTACTAACGTAACAATACTGCGACAGTTGGGATACGTCAAAGTAGTAAAAGTGACAAAGTACTAAAATTATCATTTACTTTTGCTGCTGACTATACCTATACTACACAGGACCTCAGGGCAGGATAGGAATACTACGCTTGATGCAAATCGAATAGCAAATATGCTGTTAGATTTCTTACAGGCGTAATATTATTTATCACCCCTACTTCTTCCACCCACTCCCATTTTACCCTGTAAGGGTTAAAAGTTATCCTATGTTGCTCCCAAACTCTCTACATACATAACAAATTTTTACTCTTCGCGGATTTAGATATAAAATTGTTAGGGGAGGGAGCAACATGAGTTATATAATTAATGTAACAGAACAAGTGACACGCCTAGTGGCGTTCGAACCATTATCAAACTGCACACATTTGTATTAAGGTTCAAATCCCAATGACATGATGAATCTGAGTGATTCATCATGTCATTGGGGTTTGAATGCTTTCAAATTCAAATGTTGTGTGAGATGAAAATCCGAATATTGTATGAAATTATTGACACCGATAACTACTTATTGTTTTTGAATGAATTGTTACAAATGTTGACATTTAAAATTATCGGTTATTTCAGGGAAATTGATACTTTATTAACTTTAATAGAAACCAAATACCTAATTAAATTATTCCAGTATTGTTATTGCACCAAATGATTGTGATTATTTATTATTTACGCTTAATTTCATTAATTCGTGATTAACTCTATTGAGAAAATGACGCCCAATATCTCTTTACTTAAAAAAACATGTGCAGTCGCGGTATTAAAAGGTTCGTCACTTAAGACAATTTTAATGCGTTTAAGGTCGAAAAGTGACACACCTTTTCGTTCCTCGACTATAATAGCTATTTACGATACAGGGGTTGTAAAACAAAGAAAGGCCGATATCGCCGATGTTGAATGTGCGAGAGAGGGCTTTCTGTTTTACGACCCGTATTTTGTACACAATTTTACGTCACCACTTGGCCAAAAGCAAGGGTTTGGCAAGGGTGTGGTGTAAATATTTTATTTGTATTTTCTGGTCATTGTAATTATTGTTATACACATGTGGGAATCTATTACTATTTTTACATAATAAAATATGTTCTACATTGATTAAATGCAAACCTATTGCGCGTTTCCCAACAGTACCTATTTTAATGTTTGTAAATGTACCTAACATTTTTCATTTTCAATAAAGGAGGCTAGTAACATTACATTTGTAATTTATTTTATCCAGTTATGAGCCTATGTAGTTTTGATCTAATTATTAAGATACCGCTTTAAATACCTACCATAGAGTCCGTAGTGGTCCATAGCAAGGAGTACAATTTTTAACCATTCCCAATAAATACTCCGAACTTCGAAAATCGAACTTCGTGTTGTGTCGTCCCTTTCACTCTCGTTTAATAGGTAGCGTAAAAAAAGAGGTTAAATCGAAACTGTTCCACCGTAAAAAGTTGTGAGATATTTCGTAGTACCAAGTCTCAGGCATTCTTTGTTTGCTAGCTAACTAAAATGCTGCCTTGGCAGTCACACAACTTTACTGCATTTATGGATTTTTGCATACCCAAAAATATGTAGTATTGTGTGATTGCCGTCACAATATTTTATTTAAGTAGCTAGCAAATAAAGAATAATAAGAATGCCTGAGACTTGGTACTACGAATCTCACAACTTTTTACGGTGGAAGAGTTATAGTAACATGTTATGTTATAATTATAACTATATAAATAAATATTGGGGGACAATCTTACACAAATCGACCTAGTCCCAAACTAAGCAAAGCTTGTACTATCGGTACTAGACGACGATATACATACTTATATAGATAAATACATACTTAAATACCATAGAATACATCCAAGACCCAAGAAAAAATATCCGTGAAAAATGCACAAATAAATGCCCTGGCCGGGATTCGAACCCGGGACCTCTAGCTTCGGAGGCAGAGTCACTACCAACTAGGCTAAACAGGCCGTCCCATATATACATATAACAACATGTTATAACTATATGTAGATATAACAACATGTTATAACTGACGATTCGAAAGTGCTTGTTGCTAGGCCTAATTCAATAAATAATATTTTGACTTTGAGTTTCGACTTGGCCTCTTTTTTACTTGGAATGTTTTATGGGATCTCACTTATTTTTCTAGGTTATCGTATTATCAATAGTACATACAAATTATGAATGCATTCTTGCTTTTGAATTTTTTGTCCCATTCATTGCAAATGTAACTTTGTAATCCTATATATTTATATAGGATTACAAAGTTATTTATGCAGTTCGTGTATATAGAAAACTAGACCGAGTTTGACCAGCGAGTCGCTGCACAAGCGTTTTTAGAGAATTCTATATATGGCAATAATTTTAGCTGTCAAGTGTCAAAAATATTGTCAAACGAGTTTACACATAACCTAGATTCTCATGTTAGTTCATTCGTTACGGAAGTTTATATCGTATTATAATGGCTAAACCGATTAGAAGCAGTGTGAGGAGCATGTTATTTACGATAATCAAGTTCGACACGACGAAAATGAGAGATTACTAGAAAAGAAGCGAATATTGGACGAAATCATTCAGGCGACCGGTAAGTCATTATCAAACAATGTTGATGCTTCTTGTAGCAAATTTTAATTTACGAGATGGGAACATTTGTTTGTATTACTAAACTTATGATTTATTTATATTACAGCGGGCGTAGATGACGAAAATGTTAGAGAAACTATTGAAAAGCTAGCAAGAGAACTGAAGAATGTTATTGATAATAACGCATCAGAATCAAATTATTTAGAGAAAGTGTTTACTATGACAGGTAATATAAATAATCTATATTTTCACATCTAGGTTTATTAATATTTTAGTGTTCTTTTGTTAAAATTCCTATTGTTAAAACTGTTTTTTTTTCAGGTGTAAGCATTCGTACACCACGCACAATTAAAAAAGAGGGCTCTATTAACCAAGGCCAATGGAATACGCCAGGGAAAAAACGACCCCGGCCACCAACTGTGTCAAATTTAGAAAATTTTGATGTGTCAGCCATCCATAATAAAATTAACGAGTTTTATTGCGTCAAAAAGCAGGTACCTACTCTAAGAGCCTTACATGTGGATTTGAAAGAATCTATAGGATTCTCAGGATGTTGTGAAACACTGAGGAAAATACTACACGAGAACGGATTTGTCCTCATGGAAAAGTTTGATATATCTGGGTGGAGGCAAAGGTTTCTTAGAGCTATACATAAAAAACGGCAAGAAGGAAAAAAAAATGTGTATCTCGATGAGACATGTGTCCATCAAAATTACAGACCGAAGAAGTCATGGCAAGGGCCTTCAACTTCCGGTTTAGTTGAAAAAAATTCCTCGGATAAGCGGCATATTATACTGCATGCTGGATCAAAGCAAGGATTTGTGCCCAATGCTTTGCTTGTTTTTACACAAAATCCAAAGCAGTTGACTATCATGATGACATGAACAGTTCAAATGTTTTAAAGTGGCTATTAGAAATGTTAATCCCAAATTTGACTGAGCCCAGTGTAATTGTTATGGACAATGCCAGTTACTATGTAACACAAATAAATAAGCCTCCAACCATGCACAGCTTAAAGGCTGACATTCAAAAATGGCTAAGGGAAAATAATATCCCATATGAAGAGTGTTTCAAAAAGGAGGAATTGATGTGCCTCGTCGAGGAAAATAAAATTGGTCCCATATATGCAGCAGAGGAGTTATTGAAGCAGCATGTGGAACGAAAATACAAGTCTAAGGACAACATTACAGACACTGAACTAGCTCCATTCATAATAGAAGTTCGGGAAAGTGACAATGACAGTGATAGTTCTCTGTCAGGCATTGAATTTCTTGAACCCGATTTTGATTATGATTCTTAAATAAATAGGCACCTTCTTTATAAACTAACAATATTAAAACTAGATTGAAACTAGATTGTGTTTTCTTTCACCTTACTACCTTCAGTTCAGCTCCATTATACAATATGTCACTTTTTTATTATTACTAACTTTATAAGTACAACGGGAAGCATAAATATTTCCCTTGTGAAGGTTTACTTTAATAGCACAAGGGAAATATTTATGCTTAATAAATAATCGCCTGTAATTAACCAGAGTTCAAAACTTCAAAAGAAAACACAAATGAAGTAATTTTTAATCCTATCAAAAATATAAATATCATAAGAGAACCAAGTTCAATATTATGACATATGCCTTGGTTGTTGACTTCAACGACCAAAGAAATGAGATCTAAAGGGTACCGTTTAATGGTCAGTCCTGAAATTTATTTGTAATAACAAAGTATCATTTTCTATAACTTAGGAATCTTAGGATAATATAATAACTTACTTTTTGTACAGTTGAAGTCAAAGATATTTATGTTTACTACATATTTTTGTAATGATTGGCTGATTAGTCTACTAACAATTCGTTCCTTCGTTTTTTAGTATCTCTGATAATAATGATAACTATTCAATCATATTTTTAATTTTTAAGTGGGCTAAATTAGAGGCCAGGGGTTATAATTGCATTGCAACGATATCCTCAGTCTGTTTACTGTATTAAATTTACAGTCTGCGACGTTGCAGACTTCAGCCTGTCACTAATCAAAACAAAAATTAATTACGTATGAATTACCAAGTATCAAATTACTTTTTTTGCACTATGCTTCGTGTTACCAGTTAAAGATTTTTAGAATTTGCCGCTTTTTTTTGTGCAGCCACTCGCTGGGCAAACTTCTAATGTCCTTTATTTGAGGTGTGCAATAAAGAGTATTGTATTGTAAGGACAACAAATATTATATACCTCTCTGTCGCTCTTATCTAATTTAGCATATGCCTATCTCGCTCGTAGCGGTATTATTATTTGATGTCTACTCTGGGGTCTGGGGTACCCTGAGTATACTGTGCTACGGCCCAAAGAGTAAATAAAGTATAATAGCTACGGACCCTTAATATGCTCCACATGACCATATTCATTTCCTCTATGCACATGCCCTTAACTCACGAATGACAGCTGTCAATGCTGTCATGTCGGTTGTCATAAAAATTGAAATCGAAGAAGATAAACTTTCAGGCGAAGATAGTTATTTCAAATAGATACCTATAACTAACTAGTAGATAATCGCAAGGTATATAATCATATATATGATAAGAAATACAAAGTAATTTCATGTAGCTGTCAGTTTCAAATAGATAAATTATGAGGCGTACGACTAAAAAACTGTTGACATTTCTTCTTGGCATAGTATTGGTTGTTATATATTGTGAATTTCTAATTTATTATGTTGTTATAGCGCAGGTAAGTATTTTCACTCACTTTTAGCTTTGATTATTTATCTTCGGACATAGTAAGCAGTTAATTTTACCATTTTTGGTTGTTTTCAGTGTTTGTGGCCAGAATTAGGCGGCTTAAAGAGTCCTGATGAACTGAAGGCGCTAGTCATAGCAGACACGCATCTATTAGGTCCATACCGAGGTCATTGGCTTGACAAATGGAGAAGAGAATGGCAGATGCACAGAGCTTTCCAGTCTATTATGATGCTGCATCAACCAGAAACAGTGTTTATATTGGGTAAGTTTCCAATCTGAACACCTTATTTATAGATAAATTAATAACTTCGTAAGTGACAAATACATTTTAGAATATTGAAACTGTTGTTAATTCCATTAAGATTATAGAACATGTTATAACTTGAACAAGCGAGACAAATGATGATAAATATACAGTGTGTAAGTCTAATACGGGCGAATCTCTTAACGGTGGTTAGTATAGGACAAAGTAAAGGTAATTAGATAACATTTACTTAAAGTTGCAACAATAATTTTGTCCATACAAAATAATTCAGCCCGCAATGTAATGCAAACACACTCACGTTAAACGCTCGTTGACAGTTACTTTCAAAAACTCCTATTGCGTATGTAATGTCATTAACTGTCATGAGTGGGTAAATAATAAATAAGTATGATGTTTTTTATCTGACGAAATTACTACCTAGTTTAAAATCAAATTACATCAAAAAATCTTATTAAAGCAATAATTTATTTTAATAACGACCCATTGAAATTACAACTGAAATGTATTGAAGTTGCTGAAATACTTATCTAAAGAAAACCAACTAAAAAGAAAACTAAAAAACACAATTTACAACAATACAAATTCTGAGAAACCTGAGTTTAGTTTTGCCGGTTTCGCCGCAAATACCTATTCTCGATGTGCCTTCCTTGTATTTCAGAACAGGTTTCGCAACAACGTTTGATTGACTCCATAACATCACGAAGATTGATGGTATCTCCAAGTTTTTGAAAAATTTCAGTTATCTTGTTTCTCAGTTCTTCTGGGGTTGTCCTTGGTTGCGAGTACACCTCGTTTTTTACTGCCCCTCACAGGAAAAAATCGAGCGGTGTCCAGTCAGGCGAACGAGCAGGCCAACGTTGTGGACCAAACCGCCCGATCCATCTATCCTAGTACTTTAATCTACCAAAATAACTACAAAACATTAAACGCAGTGTAATGCTAACATGTGTGAATGTTCCTCTAGATAGGTAAGTTTGTAAATGCTATTGTTGTATTGCTAATGAACATTTGACATTTCGGTACCGCAACCATGTTTACAGTACATTGCTGCTGAGAAATTTAAAAAAAATTAATTATGAGGTCGTAATAAACTGCAACTTAAAAAAACCTTTTAATTCATGATTACACTAATGAATACTATGTCCGATTTAATTTATCGCCCGTATTAGACTTACACACTGTATAAGAATACAGGTAGGCAACTGAGGATATTATTGTGAATTTTGTTAATGTTAACCCCTAGTATGCTTCACATATCAGTGCCAAACATTGAACCTACATGTTTTACATTCCAAGATTGGTTAATTTTTGTAAGCATTTGGTCACTGTAATTCTTATAACTATCTAAGAGCTACCAACATGTTACCTTCCCTACTCTTTCAGTAACTACTTCATGTCTAAGACAATTTTGTGACAGTTCAATGACTAAATCTGATGTTTTGTTTGCAGGCGATCTTTTTGATGAAGGAGAATGGACTAATGAGAAACAGTTCCAAGACTATGTGCAGAGGTTCTACAAATTATTTGCAGTTGATGATGGTATACCTATGCAAGTTATAGTTGGCAATCATGATATAGGATTTCATTATAAGTATGTCCTATTAATCAGCCATCGGAATAAGCTTGTCCGAAAAGCAATCATTTAAAATTTAACCGTGACAAATTAATTGTAAAATTTCAAATTTCTAAGTAGTATGAAATCTTAACACCATTTCGTTAATTTGTTAACAAGAAATCCGATTTTTTTTTAAATTTATATTTTTATAGTTATTAGTTTTCTAAATATTACATATTAGTTTTCTAAATATTATATAATACACATACTCTCTTTTAGAATGAGGAACTTTTGATATTGACTTATTTATATGAAATCGGGATATTTTCGATAATTTAAATTTGTGGTTTTACTTAACTGTTTTTTCTCTATTTGATTTCATCAGAAAAAAGCCTGCTTAAAAAATGAAATGTTGTCAATTGCTACTTTGGATTGTTATGAAGTACCAAACATTGTCTATACCGTACTCAAGGTTGTGCTTTAATATGTTCCAGTATCAGACCAGGGTCTGCCCAAAGATTTTTCAAGGCCCTTAACACATCCTCTGTGAAACTGGTAACATTAAAACACAGCCATTTCATTCTCATAAATTCAATGGCCATGGAAGGGGACTCGTGTCGTTTATGCAGAGAAGCTAGGTATACCATTGACAAAATATCAGGTAAGGTTTCATTGGCATATGTTTTTTTTGACAATAATTTAATGAATATATAATCTATAAACTGTCTTTTTTGTAGAGTCACTTGAGTGTTCAAAAAACTCAAGCAAGTGTACTGAAGTTTCTGACATCATCTACAGCCAACCAATACTCATGCAGGTATGCATTCGTTACAAAAATTCTTCTTAACTTCTGTCAATAGAATGTATGTATTTCTATACCAGAATATTACTGCTTTTCAGCATTTTCCATTGTTTAGGATATCAGACGCACAATGCACAGAACCTGATGCACCACCTTTACCTGAGAGGAATAAGAGATTTAGGAATAAAATAGATGCCTTATCGCGTGAGGCAACAGAATACCTTGCTAGGAAGCTCAAACCACGGGCAGTGTTTGGTGGGCACACTCACCATGGGTGCCTAGTCCATCATAAAGATGAAAAAAAAGGAATTGATTTTTATGAGTACTCAGTGCCATCATTTTCTTGGAGGAATCGGCCTGATCCTAAGTACATGTTGGTAAGTCATTGTATCTCTTCGGCAGCAGTACTCTGAACTAGTGAAATGCTTTACACAAACCATGTATTTTTTACCAACTTCAAAAAAGGGAGAGGTTCTCAATTTGTCTGTTTTTTTTTGTGTATTTTACGTGATTAAGTACTCAGTCATTTATGAACTGATCTGAAAAAAAACTTTCTTTTTTGAAAGCATATGCTTCCAGATTCGGCCCCTTCTTATCACGTGTATTCTGATGATGGGATCCAGGATGGAAATGATGGAATCGGTGGAACTCCTAAAAAATTCAAGGGAAACATATAGCGATTTTAGTATTTTTGGCAACAAACTCAGCATTTACTTTCTGAAAGTAGTGTTTAGTAAACTGGTGGTGGTCATCCAAAACTTCAAGTGTCTCATGGGTGACTGGATATTTCGATCAAGATTGTTAAGCAACTAAGACAAATTCAATTTTACTTGTCATCATGTAATGTTACCATCAACCTGCTCTGATGATTGAAGCCAGAAGATAGGTAATGGAACGCCGTAATAAAACTATGTAGCTTAAGCGTGTTTAGGCTTATCGGATTTGTGGCAATGATTCACTAGTATGAAATAAATTATTTTTAAATAGAAAAAAACCATGTTAAAAAAAACAAAAAGGAATATTTTTACTGAGATCTCAATAAAATACCTTTTAAATAATTATCTACCTAATAAATATACAATTTATTAAAGTTCTACCACTTTTCTTAATCGGTGCCAAGCAATTTAAATAGTAGATGACGCACATGCAGCATAACTATCGGACTACTAGCGCCATCTAGGCAAGCTCGAGAAACATTTGGCACCGACTTCAGAAGGTGATAGAACTTTAAGAAAATGTGTTTTTGTTAGGTAAGTAGGTAGCTAATTATTAAAAAGGTATTTCGTTGAGATCTGTGATTTTTTTGCATGTTAGTTTTTTGAAGGTGTTTTTTTTATTATTAAAAATAACTGATCTTTATTATAATGCATTTCTCTGAACATGAATAACCGTATCCAAAGAACCAAGCGTTCACTTGAAATGTGTGAATATTGGGTTCATATGAGAGTGCACCATTTTCTATAGTCAAATTACTTTCCAAATCTTGACTCGCTCACCATCTCGCGTTTTCTCGGTATCTTAAAGGAACCCAAGATTCGGCGTAGGCACTAGTTTTACGAAAGCGGACCTTGTAGCACAGAGGGACTTAGACTGGCTTCCTTACGATATTTTTCATCACCGAAAAGCTATTACTGCATATCAAATGATAACTTCGTACTTCCGTACATAAGTCCTTTTTAAACTCAATGGCAATCAGGGTTCGATCCTGCTACTTTTTGACTGAAAGCAGAGTGCCTTACCGCTGGGCTACATTGGCTTCCAATCGTCACTTTCACTAATACTCCTAAATAGCCTGGTGACGTCGTAGGAGGGGGAAAATAGTTCACTTTCTAATCAATACAAATCAACCGTCAAATCCCCGTCGTCGCTATTTATTTCTTAGTTAATTTAGTTCTGTGTTATCATAGACAAATTTAATGTTCTTTCCACTGAAGGCTGATTTTAAATGCCACTCCAGAAGAGACAGAAGAGTTAAATACTCGTATGCAGAATGAATAAAATTATTTTTGTTTTCAGGTTACGATATCACCGCATTCTTACGCAGTTAATAAGTGCGGTCTGCCAAAGGAAACCACTATAGCGGCGACTGCCATAATACTACTCTTTGTGGTGTCTTATTACACATATAAGAAGAGACTAATTGGGCCGAGCTAACAAGAGAAGACTGAATAAGGTGGGACCACAAGAATTATTTATTAGCCCTCATTTATGGAGAAACTGGTGTGTGATGCAGAGTGCACTATGTAATATATGGCTGTACATAAAAAAGTAGAATGGTACAAGTTTAAAAATCTTGCGTGAATTGTGTGATGCGCCGCGTCTCCATAAATGAGACTTGAGTCTAGCATGATTCGGATATGAAATGAAATTAATTAATATGTTATTCAATCTCATTTTATGGTTATATTTTATATTTGACAATAAATATTTTGACAAGATCGAGCACTTTGTACACTATACACCCTACATTAACAAACTGAACGTCATGCTACGCTAGAACTTCATTTAAAGTTCAAGTTGCAATACAAGTTAGTTCCAAATTATCACAAAAGATCTTATGCTAAAGTTAGGATTCAGCTGATTTTATTTTATGTTCTAAGAAGTAAAAGAGGTAGATAAGATACAACATTTTGAAGAGATTCATTGATTAATTTCTTAGAAAAATAAATACTGGTACAGGTAATCAAAGAGCATAACTAAAGGCTGCTTCATTCAAATCTCATACAATAAAGCATTTTACTAGCATGAGTAGGGTTCTCTCTTAAGCAGGCTTAAGTACCGCCAAACAGTCGTTTCGAATTAGACGATTCGTGCCGAGAGCGCGCGCGTTAAACTTCACTGTCATTTCATTTTTTAATTTAACATCCAATCTTACTTAGGCCAATCTACGCGTTCTCGAAATGTAACGTCTAAACCTACTCCAATTATAACGATCTAATAAACTTTAGTCTTTAGAGCATACAACACTTAAATCTAAAATCAGTCAGTCAACTCGAAAATGAGTCGTTTTTAAAGGTACATAATCTACTGAGCATTGACAACTAGCAACTAAATTGTCCCGAGGGACAATAAAAGCTTAGGAATACCACCTATTTTAAGGCACCTTCTCGTATAAAGTCATTGATTACATTTATACAAACATAATTTTTGTCCTTTTACAATGTAAAAATTCTTCACTACAAATCGTAGTAATTGTTGCAGAACATAAAATTTACACCAACTTTAATAAATACTGATTATTGACTACACCGTGATTCATGTAAATTAACTTACCCTTACATTACCCTTAAATTCTATCGTGTTCATTGACAATAGTCACAAAACATCTCACCACTACAACACTTGGTAACTCACTATTCAATTTGTTCCATGGATAAACATTCAACAAGCGATGAGGGCAACGTCGTCGATGCCCGTTGTATAGTTCTATAAGAATATTATCTGTAGTACTCTGGGATGTGATGTTTGCTTTTGGGTGGGTAGGTCGTGAGAGCGCGAGCGGGGGTGTGCGTGCCCCCGCGCAGGCCGCGGCGTCTGCGTTTGCTTCTGGTGAAATCCCGTATGCGCATGTCTCGCGGAGGAGCATATCACCGCGTGCAGGTACCTGTCATATCGGCACAGGTTGGAGTCACCCCCACATGCCAGGTCCAAATATCCATTTCCAGAATTGTCAGACTTCCCGGTGTGGAATGTTTTCGTCGGTTTCTCGCTAACGGTGTAAGATCTATTCCGTAGCTTTTGATATTTCATTGCTATCTCTTCCTCATTGACAACAGGTTCACTGGGCTTTCTGTGGACAAAGAACAATTTTTTTAACTTTGCAATAAACACTGAAATTTCTTCGTCATAAATGCATTGATATTTGTGTTTTTAAATATAGGCACAAGTAATTTAGAATACTAACCTTGAGGATTGAAAACTCAAATGGTTCTTTTCCATGTTAGCCTGAATTATTTCAAACAGTTCACGTCTTTGCAAACTGCCAGATCGTTTCTTCATATGTTTGCGTTCACGGTGTTCCTTTCGGTGGTAGCGGTGAGCTCTCGCAGGTTGCGGGGCCGGCCGTTGTGCCGGCCTTCGGTCGCCTGAACACGACCATTTTGACGAAACATCGTCATCCGGAGATCTCTCTCTATGCTCTTCATCACTTTGTTCATGTTCTTCAGCGTGGACTGTCGTCGCAGGTTCTCTTCGCCTTCTTCTGCGGCCCTCTCTCCTGTCCCTATGGCTACGGGCATTTCCATCCTCAGGCACGACTGTTAATTTCACTTGTATCGTCTTCGAGCCGTAGTGAGGGACCGTGACCGACTTCCCGATTGACTCGTATATCGTAGACACAATACCAGCTATATCCTGCGGGCATAAATTAAGCGTTTTATTAATTATAATGACGACTTAATTGTCATCTTCCAAGTATCTCGCATTTGTGATGTGTTTGTAATACGGAAAATGAATACGTACATCCTTAGTCATGCGCCCGTGCCCGTCAAGATCGTATAGAGTGAAGGAGAATTGAACTGGTTTTTGCTTTGATGATTCTGGATGCTGGAGCTCGACGTCACATGTCAATTCCTAAAACGACAAACTGGTTACGTTAGAAAGCAGCGAATAAACTAAAGTTCAAACCTGCTTCAACATTACTTATAGTGAGATATGTATATGCTTAGGTATACGTTTGCGGTGGGATATCAACACTACATTTATGAATGGAGTGAAGATAACCGGCGGCGCCGGCGCGCGCCTCGTCGCATCAGACAATGACGACGGCGTTCTTATCTCGCGCTTCAAAAGGAAACTAGCCGCGCCTTAAAGATCACTTGGGTATTTATTTATCCTGTATTTTCCTTAACAGTTCAAATATATATATATATATATATAATATATATATATATAGTATTAACTTAAGAACCCGTGACTCCTCCACGACTTTCTATTTTTCTTGGTCTTTTGCCTTGTTAGTCCTATTTCCGGATACTATATGCCAAGGCACAACAATACAATACAACAACAACAATACAATTGTATGGGTCTTAGGACCATTATGGATGGGAAGAGAACCAAGGGAAAAGAACTTTATTTTGGGAAAATAACAGAAGAAAGGTGGCAATTAGAAAATAAAGGCAACGACAGATGACATCGCGGAAGCTCTATTGTTAAAAGAGTGGATTATAATATTTTCTGTGCCATTGATACACCTTCGTATGTCACTGACATACTTGCGTAATTTTCTAACTACTACGCCACTTAACACAAGGTTCGAGAGCAAAATAAATCTTGCTTCTATGGCATTGACACGTTTAGTGAAACTGCTGTTGAATGGATTAAAAATAATGATTTGGTTCATACGTAGTCTTAAATTAAGAAGATTGGTGTGTTACCTCAAATCGCAGTCTTGGTTTGTCTTCGCTAAGCGCAGGGGTGGGTGTGGGTGGCTTGGGCGAGTGGTGGTGTCGGGCGGGCGGCGGCGTAGCGGGCTGTAGCAGCGCGCGCGCCTCGCTCGGCAGCAAGTCCGGCGGTGCCGAGCACTGGGACGCCGCGCGACCAACCAGCTCCTCTGTGTCTGTGCGCTCGCTTTCAGTGCCGACTGGAATGTACACAAAGTATAAATTTAATAAAAAAATACATTAGAAAGACTATACAGGGGTCCGAAATACGCCGTAGTTGATGTCGAAATAGATTTAAGTGCGATAGGGTCGCATGATACGGATAGATGTGCCAATGACATATAGTTACCAAATCCTCTATGATTAGTAGTGAATTACATGCTACCACGTGGAAGCAGCAAGATATGCGAAGTTGACAGGGCAACTCTAGTTGGAGATGGAATTTTATAGACTCTTTCTTCAATAATTGACTGGAAGAAGGCATGGAAATCAAGGAGAGAGGCAGTGCAGCTTCATAAATAACTAGCAAAAAATGCATACGGGTTCTAAATCATCAATATGAAAATAGCTATAAAAATGCGCACAAACATCAACCACTAAAGTTGATAACGATAACGCCTACACAGCCTATAAATAAACCTAGGTCAGTTACCGCAGCACCCCGAATGAATACCCAATTTTTATTCAGAATCATAACATCGGTATCGCGTCGCGTTGCGTAGATATCGGTATTATCACGTAAAATAAACATTGATGTTCCCCGAAATCGTAAAATAGTTGACGTAAATTATTCTCAAACACTAAAACCGACTTTATTTCAATTTATAGCGCACAGCAAATAACAAGAGCAAGAAAAATACAACACAATAATCGGTGAATGACAACGAATGGAAATACAAGGTGCCGGCGAAACTCAAAGGTTGTCTGAAGCGGTCGGGCGGGCGCGGTGCGGAGCGGAGTCTTTATTAGATTCCTGGAAGGGCCAGGGAGCCGATCGGCCCAAATACGTGCTCTGCGAGACCACATCTGCCGTTTATGTTATTTTTCTCGAAAGTAGAGTCCGTTTACATAATCCGCAGAGATTATTTGGATAGATTTTTGACTTCGCTTTTCGCTTCGACATTTTGGGATAAGATTAGTGGCCTAAATAATGAGCGATCTTGGGAGTTTATAATCACCGCGCCACATTATATGACTTTTAGTGTAGTTAATGTCAGGCTTTATTAATTAGGTATACCAAGATCCGGTTTGCGATTATAGTGGATTACAATTTACAATTACCATAAGTACATTTAAACAGCAGCGATGATATTTATTCATTAGGTTGGTATTCCATTTATCCCATAGGTACATTATATAAGTACAATGGATCAAATTTATTTTCTATTAAAATTTGATGACGAATGACATTCCATTTATACAATTTCTTTAATCAAATGCACATACCTATACAAAGATATTTTTATTCCCACCCTTAACAATACGTAGCTCTCGAATCAGAAATTATTACAGGAAACATTATCATTAGGGCCTGGTTGCACTTTGATTAGTGATTAGGGCGAGTTCATACATTTCTTACTCGCTCTTGCAGCAATTGTATGAACTCGCACTAAACACTAATCAAAGTGTAACAATCAGGCCCTTAGTCATTGCTGATGAAGAAACTTTATTTTTATTTATTTATTAAAAATGTGTTTGCTCTTGGCCAGCATCTAGCCAGGGGGCAAAGATGAGACCGACGATGAAGCGAGATCACCCAGAAAATGCCTATTCACTCGTGCCTTAAAAAGGTCCAGGTTATATAGGTATAATGTCTATATAGATAGGTATAATGTCAGACTGAATTAGGTACCTTTTGTAGTCAATTTTATTGGATACATTATTAATAAATAAATGACAATAACGTTATAAAAAACAAATTACAATTACATCAAAACTAATTACGAATCTGAAATAAAACTAATAATGCATCCCGCGGTATAGCGCCATTAGGTAGGTTTCTATAATAAGTTACCTGATGAAATTTCTAATTTACCCTTTCCAGCCCTTAAAAATTACTTGAAAAAATCGTTGTTGTCAAAGGCTTATTACAAGGTCGAGGACTATCTAACTGACAGAAATGCATGGCCCAAACCGGAGACCTAAATAGCATTAATATTCATATTATGTATATTTTCATTGTACCACGTCTAGTAAATTAGTAAACACATGTTGTCTTCTTGAATATTTACAATGTATAGACATTGTAAATATTCTTCCTCTTTTGTTTCCATACTCAGATTTATTTATATTAAGTAGGTTAAGTATTATCATTGCGATAAGCATGTTTTTTTGGAAAAAAATGACTGACTGTCGAGTTTCTTTCTTCGTTTCTTCTCGGCAGTGGTCTTCTTTTGCAGAAACGCTAGTAGATTTTGACTTGTAAAAGTGCCATTGCGACCTACTTGGGGAGCGTTCAAGTATTACGTAACGAATTTGGGGGGAGGGGGGAGTCTTGTAAAACGTTACGATGCGTTACAGAGGCGGGAGGGGGTATTTTGAACTAGGCGTTACGTAACATTGTTTTTTTTTTAATCCTTCAGAATGGTTGCCTAGAGAGATTCTCTCACGCATTTTATTAAACATTCTTTTTTCAAAATTTCAAATGGAATGACTACTCTAGGTAAAAATGGTCACTTGGTGGTTACGTAACGTTTTACTAGGGGGGAGGGGGGCTACAGAAAAACGTTACGGCACGTTACAAGGGAGGGGTGGGGGGTCAAAAATCTCCAAAAATTGCGTTACGTAATACTTGAACGCTCCCTTGCAGAATAAAGTCCATTTATTTATTTCATTTGGCTACATGAAAATAATTTATGTTTATTGTCTTCATACGGTACGTAGGCGCATAAAATTAGCAAAACCTGGACATAATTCGATAACTGTAATTTTCTTTTTGTATGATTTAAAGTATTGTTAGTTATACTTAAAATTAAAAGAATTAAACATTTTAAGGCTCCGCGTCAATGTTAACACTTTTGACGTAGTTATGTGCATAGAGAAGCCGTTTAATTTTTAATAATTTATCACCATATTGCAGATCTCTAAAGTCACAAATATGGGTAATTATTGGAAAACCAAATACATAACTACGTCAAAAGTGTTTAATTGATGGCGTCAACATTTTATTAGTACTATAAGAAACGTAAAACAAAAAATATCCACGATAATTGACTAAATGATATTTTTTTCTTATCATAATACAGGTACTTTTATAAAGTTATTTATTATGGCTTACTTACAAAATCAAAATGGGTAATATAGTTTTTTGTTTTTTTAACATTGACGCGGAACTTTAAAATGTTTAATTCTTTTTATTTTAACCATAACTAACAATACTTTGAATCATAGAAAAAGAAAATTAGAGTTATTGAATTATGTCCAGGTTTTGCTAATTTTATGCGCCTAACGTTCACGATCTTTAATTTGGAAGCCATTTCGTAAGATCGTTGTTGAATTTTAGAGGTTAAAAAAATGTACGGCCGTTTATGCCACAAAAAAACGTATATTTCGACACTCAAGGGAAATCGTCCGTTGACCTAGAACTATGAAATTTGGCAAGTAATTGAAGTAATATCGTAGTGAATGTACCGTAAACGTGAGTGAGCGTAATATCGTCTCATACTACAAGTAGGAAAAAATCTTGAAACCAAATGGTTTTCGAATTTGCTTAGATGGCGCTAGTAGTCCTATAGTTATACTGCAAGAGTGCACGTGCGTCATCTTCATCTGTGTTAATATACTGTTACTGAATACCTACTATTTAAATCGTTTCCTTTTTGTCGTTCGACCCCAGATGATATATATATCACTATGTACTACCTAAACCAACATGGAAAATACTATTTCCGCGTGAATCGGAGTTTTAACTACAGCTACTGAGAAGAGAACCAATATAGTGGACGGCATTTAAGAAGTCAATCCTGACACCTGTCATTTCCATACAGTTTATAAACTCAAAGTGACTTTTAGGTTATTAATTGTATGGAAATGACAGGTGTCAGGATTGACTTCTTAACCGCCGACTACTATAGTCACAAAAGTATTCGCAATTGAAAACATCACGGGTCATTATGACCCGACGCCGTGTTAAGTGGGTCACAAATTAAAGTCCTTGACTGTACCATTCTAACTAAGAATAAGATTGCAGGATACTTATTGGTATTCTTTGTCAATTATTCTTGTTGAAAATCTAATATGCACTGATTTGATTTGACGTTTATGTTAATGAAGTCCCTTGTGGATGGTTAGTGTCACAATCACAGAATAGGTGATGTTCTCGTCAATAACAATAAGGTAAACTTGCGCCTTAGGAAGATAATTTCCCTAGTTCCCAATGACCTTCCATCTGTAACCTGGCCGCGGGCGGTCTGTCGTTTTCTCGTGTTTTTTTTGGCTTATCGACCTTATCGTGTTATCAACACCGAGGTATACCGAAATAGTATACACATATTTACTTTAAACTAGTGAGTTTTTTGTTTTAAGACAGCCGTCTTCGTGATACATGACATGACATCAAACTTTGGCAATATTAGGCTAAAAAACAGTTTTTTGATGAAACTTTTGTGAAAATGATTCAAAGATTCAAAGAGTTTTATTTGTCCATCATAGGTAATAACAAGGTGTTATGATGTATTTTTCGTATCACTATGTGGTGCCTGGGGGCCTACCGCGAACTTCGAAAATCGAACTTCGTGTCGTGCCGTCCCTTTCACTCTCGTGTATAAACACTACATGACGGAAAGGGACGGTACGATACGAAGTTCGATTTACGAAGTTCGCGGTAGGCCCTCTGTCGGCAAACAACACACATTATACAAATAAAATTGTCAAATCATACATAAATTCATTAAAATAAAATTGGAATAGCAATGTAGATTATTTCAAAACATGTCATGGTGTGTAAACAGATAAATTAAATCAAAATCATACAATTGTCATATAGCAGGCATACAGGTCCAGTTTCTATAATAATACATCATAATAAAGATTTGTTGGGTACCTATATCAATATTGACTAATTATTTTCATCAATCAAAAATTCTGCTAAATAGTAATACGCCTTCTCTATAAGATACCTATGCTTTTAAACTTTTCTTATCGTTTCCATTTTTTGCGAGGATGAGTGAGATAAAAATCTGTCTTACGTTGTTAGAGACGATAACTATATAAGTTCTATGTATATTTCATACATAAAAGTGCATAAACCACATATTAGGTACTAGACCCCAGGCCGAAAGTATGGAAACCTTTTTTTAATTTTTTTATTGAAGGACTCCAATAGTTATTATTGTGTATTGGTAACCAATTATTAAAAATACACCCAATACTATTAACATATCCCAATAGATTGTAAAAAACTAAAAAGCAGATTGTGAACTAGACAGATAGATTGTAAACTTTTTAAATTGCCTTTTTTCAAAATGTTGTACCGGCCCTTTTCGTAAGGAGAACTGGGGGTATATCCTTTTAAAATGTTCTTTTATCATTTTTATTGTTTTGTTTTGAATTGTCAGATGAGTAGTTTGAAAGTCCATAGCAAAAAAGCTATTTTACTAAACATGTGAATAATATCAAGAAATTTGCATCATAGTCGTCTAACATACGAGTAATACAGTTAATAGGAATATTAATAGAAAAAATCTGAAGATAATAATGATAATGTTTGTTTATTTTCAATACAAAATACTTTTTGTATGAAAACCACAGGCAACTATTACTTATTCTGTGCCACAGGTTTGTATCATCATACATATAAACATCTTTCCAAACGTATGGTCTGGGGTGTATGTACTGTTGAAAATATAGCTTTTTGGACAATTGGACCATGATTGAATAAATCATAAAGAGATAACTACTCATATTTTTTTTGTTTCAAAATTGGCTCGTGCAAATATTGGCAAAGGATTGATGCACTGATAGTCGTTTGTGCCATAAACTCAAAACTCGTCAAAAATCGATGATAGCGCGTGGAGCCCTAACCATGAATGGGTGTTGTGAAAAGACTTGACTCGTGCTAGTCGAAATTAAAGTTTATACCTAGGATTATTTAAATTACAAATATTAAAATGTGATTGAAACTGGTCACACGTCTTTAAGGTCGAATATAGCTCAACATGTTTCAGACCGACAAGATTATAATGCAGTCCCTAATGTCCGAAACTCACGGTAGTTTTCTATAAATAGGTTTCAATTATTTTGCCTTTTACACTTTTCTCGCTATATGTACACGTGAATTTAGTTTATAACTACGTAATAATAGTGTACAACTATAAATAGGGTAGACATAACTAGCAGCACAACATAAAAATTAAAACTTCCGTTTCGATCGCGAGACGAGACTGCGCCTAATCGTACTTCAAAGTAGACAGAAATCGCTTTGATCTTGTGTTGTATTTCATTTCGAAATATCTAGTTAGATTATGATTTTAGAAGTCGAGGCGAGCCTCCGTTTAATTTTAAATGTGTTCGAGAAGTAGGTAATCACGTCAGACACGTGACGCAAGTTTGTTAATAAAGTTTTAGAAGCAAGAGCCGCGTCGCTCATTTGATTAACTTCAAAGGGAAAACTTGAAAGCTCTTCGCCGAAGCGGAGACAATGATACCTTTTATAAACATCAAAGAAATCGCTCTCCACGCTTACAGCTTCTCTTTTGCTACAATGTGATCAGATGGGTAGGCATGGCTGTAGGGTAGGTAGGCAATTTATAGTAACACGGGCACACAAAGGAATTTTTCGGGATGCTCAATGTGCTTTTGTTGCATCACAGGTCCGTGTGCTCGGTGCGCGGGCCGGAGATAAACATTTCACGGAACTAAGAAACTACTTTAAAGTCACGTTTCCAACAATCTGCCAAAAAAACGTTACTCAGGTAACTAGAGATCAGTTAGTCGAGAATCGTGATTAATGTCGGTAAAAAATAAAGGTTGCTTTTGATAACGATAAACTAACTGTTTACTGTGGACATGCGTATATTGTCGGAAGTTTTTGACGTTTGTCAGGTTAATAATGAGCTCCTAGTCGACCAAGCTTTGCCCGGCATATTTCGTTTTTCCCGAAGATGAGACCTAGCTAGTTCGATTTTTCGCCCGCGTAAACTCCTTAATTGTTTTTTATTTCCATTGAAATCGTTAAGAGAAGTTTCAGAGACCCCCGAAATAAATATACAAGAATTGCTCGTTTAAAGATATGCTAGGTTTAATGATTATAATATCATCAATTGGGGATATGTCAATTCCACCCTGCTTGCATTATCAAATCCGATACCGGTAAAAATGTTAGAAATTGTCAAATTACTGAATAAATCGGACAATTTGAACAGTGAAAATGTTTTCCATACATTTTTTCGATATCGGTATCGTATCCAACAGGGATATATTGTATGAACAGAACCTCTAATTGTATACAACATAGATGGTTGCCATAAATTTCGATAGTATTACGTAGGTACTTACGTGTAATGTTATTTGATTATTTGTATTAAAAATACTTTACTATCCTAAATTTAATTAATATGCAAAATTATCTAAATATCACATTGAAGCTACTTGTAAAATGGGAAAACGTATACTTATGTATTCAGAGTGCTATTTACCTGCTAGATGGTTGCCATAAATTTCGATAGTATTACGTAGGTACTTACGTGTAATGTTATTTGATTATTTGTATTAAAAATACTTTACTATCCTAAATTTAATTAATATGCAAAATTATCTAAATATCACATTGAAGCTACTTGTAAAATGGGAAAACGTATACTTATGTATTCAGAGTGCTATTTACCTGCAGGGTATAGTATAGGTAGGTAAGTAGCACTCATTACCAGGACTCTGATACTCATACAAAAAAAAACGTTTTTTTTTTCGTTTACTATTTCATGTTTAATCAGGCAACCTAAGTAATAAAATAACCTAAATACATTATTGAGCCCTACATAAATATTTGGCTATTTCTTGATTTAGAGATTAACATGTCGCGAGCCCTGCTCATTACTAGTTTAAAACGTAGGTAGATGTTAACTTTATCAATAAGTAGTTACCTTAGTATTGTATATCTTCTTTGTTAATAGCGCATTTAGGTTACTTACCGTTAAGAAATGGTGGGTAATGAAAAGAGCACGAAGGTACTATTCAATTTAGAAGCCAATCAAAATGAGAATCTAACAAACACATGATTCCCATGAATAGTCATTCCATTTCAAAGTATATTGAAACCTAGTTGTCACGGTTTAATCTATCTTCAAAAGACATCTACAGTATATAATTTTAATCGTCAAAATCTAAACGCAACATAAATAAACAATGTTTGCAAGTCACATGCAGCTGGTCGAAGTGAGAATGGTGCCAAAGTTCTTAATCACAAGCGCGCCACGTTCATTTCGATACGGATTTAGCTAAACAATGTAATTTTGCTGTCGGGTACTTACTGCTGAATTTCTTGTATCCATTTCTAAACTTGTTACGCCACCACTTGACGAAGTGGTGTGCCATGGGGGCGTCAGCGGCAAATGCCGGAGCTTTCAACGTCTCGTAGCACGTCATGCGCTGCGCTCACGCACGCATCCCGTACACTTCAAAAGACGCCGCTCGTTCTCAAGTTCACTGAGAATAATTTTAAATCACTGTCACAATTATCACATTTATTCACAGCACAAAGATGTAATCGACCGTCTTCGTTCCTAAATTGATTGCCGTAAAACTTGACCTAGTTGCCCGCGTGAATGCCGGTTGTAAACATTAATCAGACATCCATTCCCCGTGCCTGTCGTCGAGTGACTGACTTGACTGACTGAACGTGAACGACGAACGTGATCGTGAACGAAACTGAGTGATGGAAGAAGGGGCGCGCGGCGTGGATCGCCGCGGCGCGGTGACTGGTAAACGCGGGGCGGCGACGGAAGGGGCGAGGACGATTCTCCGCCGAGTGAGCGGCTCGGCGGAGCGGTGGTGGCCCTACCGCGGGCGGATGGGAGAGCCGCGAGTCAGGGCGGACACTGAACGGAAATGTTATGTACACATATGTATGTTGTGCACTCTTCTATGAGTTTTGTCTAGTACATATATTTTGACCCTTAGATTTCTAGTAGATATGCGTAAAATTTAGACATTAGGTGTACACTAGTCGGCCTCAAAGGTAGCGTTTGGCAAGCTTTGTGAATTGTTCCACCGAAGCTGAGAGAAACGGTCCGGCTGCTGAGCGTGACGACGATGTAATCGCTGGACCTATCGTGGTTTGTGGTCAGTCATTATTGTAACTTCAGTCACAGTATAATATTAGCTTCAGTCGTAAACTTATCTGTCTGTCTTTGAGGAAGTCAACCAACTCGCACAATGTAGTTTTATTTTATCCAATGTTTAGAAGGGTCCTAATATGTATACTGTGGTTTTAAAAAATACCCCTCGCGAATGTTATTGTTGGAATTTTAGAATTTCCAAAACCTGACTCGACGAGAAATTTATATATTATCAAACCTGCTCACAAAATTTCACGAGATTCGGTTGAGAAATGCGACATATAGTAATCCGCCATCCGCCGGCCAGACATACAAAAGCAATTTTTGGCGAAAAGGAGACCTTCGTTTCACTCGGGTCAATAAAAAGTTCCGCCGTAGACCTAGGAAATTGACAGTCTCATACAAAATATGTAGGTAGTTGCACACTGTTGTGTAGAAACAGGATATTGTCTCTTTATTAGATCCCATAAGTTAAGTAAATCATTTGAATTGGCAAAAGTTTTATCAAACTAGTACGAAATAAAAGCGACACTACTGGCCCTGCAAGAAGATTCAAAATCTAATGACAGTCTTAACATAAAATGTTGGACATTTTTAATACTTTTCCGCTAAATTCCTAGTTTTTTATATTTTTTTAACCCACTCCTCAACATTAGTATTACCAATATAATTTACTAGAGAAATTACTAGTAGTATCCCGTAAAGCATCCAGCAATAGCGCAAACATTCTTAGGTATGTGCATTATCTACTTATCTTGCTCTAGCACTCAGATAGTTCAGATACCCAAACCCAATTTGTCCGCCTTGCAAACCTTTTACAACCTTCATTATTCGTTAAAAAACTAATGCGTAACGAAAAGACAAACAAGTAAAAAGATACGGCCGGCATCAACATCGGCATTCATTCGTTTGGAGTCGGCGGCGGCATGCGGCGGTTAGAGCGCAGCCGGCCCCGTCTGAAGAAAGCCGACAAGCCGAGATTTTGAATCAATGATAACGTGTAGCGCTTTCCGCCCTCACGAACATGCCGTGCCGAGTGCCGAGTGCCGTGCCACCGCCGCCACCATATTTAGTGTGAGCATTGTTTTATAAAGAAACTTTACTAGAGTTAATGGCCGTCAACAAAACAAATACGGTTTGAGTACCTACATAGGAATTTAGCGACTTGGGAACAATTATTACTCGGATTTAAGTTTATCTAGAACCGATAAAACAAAACTATCACCACAGCTACAGATAAAAGAAACTCCCCTGCTGCGTCTACCTGTTTGTATATCTGTAGGTGTAGACCAGCTACATGATGAAGTCAAAAACTACCGAACTGATTTTCATACACATAGCTAGTTTATTTACCATCAATGGCACAGAATAAGTCATAGTCATAGTACTATTAGTACTAGGGGTGTTCAATAAGTTTTGATAATCAGTATTAAATATGGGAGATATATGTAATCGTTATATTTTAATTACAATATGTACACTTTCTACAGGGTGTTTTTATTGATTTCCGTTCCTTTAAGCATTTGCAATGACTTAAATAACTACTAAGTAATTGCTGGTTCATACAAACACACTACACTTTTCTATGAACCAGCAATTAGTAGTTATTTAAGTAATTGCAAAAAGAAAAGTACCATTTTAAAAGGGGGGTCTCTGGCACCGACTTAAGGCTCAATAAGTCACCTAAATAAAAAATGCAAAATGCACGCAAAACTGTCAAGGGACTCTGACTTTGGCAGTGTATTTCTGAAAGTAATTTTTGTATACAGATGTATGGAAAAAGGTATGCGTGCCTAAATACTTATGAGCGGTAGTGTAGTTGGGTTTGAAAATATGTGAATGAGAAAAAGTAGTCGGAAGTTAGAGCTACATAACTATGGGAACGGTTATTAGTCCTGACCTTTACTCGAAGAGCAGCACCCTTGTCAATTAGAAGGCTCTGAAGTACAATTTGTGCCGAAAAATCCTGAGATTATTTTCTTCAGCATATGTATAATATTTTTTACAACTCTGATAAAATAATGTTATACATACACCTCTCCAATAATACTTGAGCTCAATTGGTGAAAGCTAATTTCGCAGTTTTTATTAGTAGGCCTTAATATTCCAGGAAGAAGTCGAAAAATACACCTTAAATTTGGTGACAGTGCAGACAGATAAAAACACTGCACAGATAACTTGCTTATTCTTTAAATCATGCTGATAAACCAAGGTTTAATTTTCAATTACAATATTCTTTATTAGTGCATCAGGACTTTTTCCACAAAACCAACTCGAAACTACGAAGCCCAGCACGCATATTTGTCCCGGAGTCTTGGATGTTTACTATCTAATGTATTTATCTATGTAAATATATGGTTAGTATGTATATAGTCGTCTAGTACTGTGAAACGGGGTGACTTTAGAAATAGAAAGAAATAGATATTTATTTACGAAAAAAGTACTTCAAAAACATAGTGGCTATGGTCCCACACTAGGCTGGGCCTGTCCCGTGGAAACCAAACAGTGCAGATTAACAAATACGCGGCTTTAAAAAAACAAAAAAAAAAGAGCAAGACAAGATATGCAATTTAACATTTCACTTATACAAACAAGAAATAATAATAATATTGATTAAAAATTGAATTGTGTGTGTGTGTGTGTGTGTGTGAGAGTGTGGTGTGTGTGTGTGTGTGTGTGTGGTGTGTGTGTGTGTGCGCGTGCGCTTGCATGTGTGTGTGCGCGTGACTGTAAGCATTATGACACTACCCGAAGTATGATTTCTGACTGTTCATAATTCCAAGATAATAAAAGCGTTTGTATCTTCTTTTTAGCTTGTTGGACGCTGCAATTTCTAAGTTCAGTCGCTTTTGCAAATTCATTATAAATATGTGGAAACAGAAACCTAGGAAATCGCTTTGCAAATTTGGTCTTGATCATCGGAACTGGTACTTTAAAAACTCTTTTACGGAGTAAGTCCCTGTAACATGGCAGGTTCAATGTTGCCTTATGCACGTAAACGGCAGCACGTAACAGGAATAACCTACGAACGCTAAGTACCTTCGCTTCTCTATATAAGTTAGCAGTAGGATACCAACGGGGCTTGCGCAAGGACACCTTTAGAACTGCTCTTTGGGCTCTTTCGAGCGCTATCAGAGTTGTTTTTGCTACGCCTCCCCATGCAAGAATGCAGTAATTCGTTATGGATTGGCACAGTGCGAGGTATACTGTTCTCAAAAGTAGTCCGTTAGTGGCCTCTCGTAATAACTTCATAGTGTAGACGAGCTTACGAATCCTAGACGCTGTAAGAGAAATATAATTTTTAAAATTTAGATTGTCGTCTAGCTCCACACCCAGATATCTTAGAGAGACACACTTTTGAATGCTTTCACAATTGCAGCTCTGGTTAGAAATACATGATGCAGAATGCGTTTTCAAACTCGCTAAAGAAGGAGGAGGTTTAGACAAAGCGGTCTTATGGAAACAAAGAAATTTTGTTTTCTTTGCATTTAATGTTAGGAGGTTTTGGTTTAACCATGCTAAAACTTTTCTAAGTCCCAAGACCGCTGTATCCTGGGCATCCTGCCACGAGCAACCGTGAAAGATAATGGCTGTATCATCGGCGTAGCACTGCATATTACTATTATGGAGCTGTAGTGACAGAATATCATTTAGGTATGCAAGAAAAAGTGTGGGTCCCAGAATACTTCCCTGCGGGACCCCAAAGGTGACACTTTGCTTGGTACTGATAAAGCCATTGACCCTCACACATTGAAATCTGTCGGTTAGATAACTATAGAACCAACTTAGAGCTGAGCCCCTTATACCTAAGCTCTCTAGCTTGCGAAGTAAGATGGGGATCGAAACCGTATCGAAAGCTTTTGATAAATCTAGAAATACGCCGATACAGTTTAATTTTAATTTTAAAGTGCTAGCAGGGGCTACTTTGAAAAACCGTTTTTAAGCCATGTCCTTAATTTTTTAGATTTAGACCATCTGTGGCAGTGAAATACCTACCAAAGTAGCCCCAAAATTTCCTTAAGTAACCCAACCCCATGGTACCCATAGTTAAGCTTTGCTTGGTTTGGGTCTAGGTCGATTTGTGTAAGATTGTCCTCCCATATTTATTATTTATTTTATCACTATTCCCTAAAAACTTAATTTTATGCGTATATGAATGAAGTCACGGGTAAATGATAGTTCGTTATTCGTTCGTTCAAACAAGTTGAAAATGCGTGGGTTCCATTTCCATGCAATGCCAAATTATCAAATTCATTGAGACTTACTTACGTAGAGTACATACTTTTATCGGCCTGTTTAGCCTAGTTGGTAGTGACGCTGCCTCCGAACCTAGAGGTCCCGGGTTCGAATCTCGGTAAGGGCATTTGTTTCTGTGGTGAGCAGAGACATTTGTTCCTGAGACTTGGATGTTTTCTATGTATTTAACCTCCTAAGGACCCGCGTACAATTTTTTGTACAAATTCCAAAAGTGATTTGAACTTAAAATGAATAACAAAAGAATTCCTAATTCAAAAACACAATTTTTTTGGGCGTCAGGAGGTTAAGGATATATCTATTAAATATATCGTCGTCCAGTACCCATTACACAAGCTTTATTTTGCTTGCTATATGAGACTAGTTCGATTTATGTACCTACCACGAGATAATAGCGCGGCAGTCAATCAATGCTGATTTTGAGGTAGCATCTAGTTATGACTCATAATCGTTGTTGTATTTTTTGGGACTTTTTTTAGTTTTATTTAATTTTTTGTGTTTTTTAAATAAATAGTTATTATAATCGCCCCAGTGGAATAAAAAAGTACTCGTAAACTATATGCACATTAAAAAAAACCAAAAAAAAACACCTTTTTATTCAATTGAAACCAATTAGAAATCAGTGCTGGAGAGCTCAATAGTGTACCGTTTAATTTTTTGTCTTATTACAGGCCACACCCTGTAGAATTGGTCACCTGTAAGTCCTATAACTTTGATCTAATGTCCATTTTTGATCTAAGTATTCTATTATTATTACCTGCCGGAACAGGAAACACAAATTAACACCTAATCTGGTCTCGTTGTAATTGTAACCCACATACGCTAGGCCACTATTCGACTGTACCATGTGATGTGATGTGACATCATACAAACATATCTAAAATAGGTTAAGTGCGAACAGAACTCGCGCCGAGGGTCCTGTCTTGTCCCTTTTGTATCTAATCTATTAATTTAATTGAGAGTTCAGAGTAGGATCAGTGGGGTGGACCATGTATTCTTGATACGATCATCATCATCAACCTCCTAGCGTTATTCCCAGTAGGTACAGTTGCATCCTGAAGGATGCCTGGGGTCCGCTACCTAATCCCAAGAATGGGCGTAGGCACTAGTTTTTACGGAAGCGACTGCCATCTGACCTTCCAACCCAAGGAGGAAACTAAACCTTATTGGGATTAGGCTTGTCAAGTGAGTGGGCGACTTGACTGTTAGAAGTTCTCAAGCCGCCCGGAGGCCTCTAACTTGGCTTAACGACTGCTATCATAGACAGCAACCGGGATCAACGGCTTAACGTGCCTTCCAAACCACGGGAGCGGTCAGTTAGTAACCACTCAAAGCGGTAACCTATCCAAGGACTGACCTCGCCCGACATTGCTTAACCTCGCATACCGCACGCGTCAATGTAGTTTAGATCTTGCAACCTTTTTACTATACAAAGATACGAATACGAATACGATTGCGGCTGAATACGATCCACAATTATTATTTAGTATAATTTTTCATCCGGTGGGCACTTTTTACTGGGAAGTTCTTTTTACGTAATTTTAAACACTTTAATAGCTAATTTGAGCAATTAGAAGCCCCAATATCACACTCACAGATGTAACAAAAACTATTAATATGCACCTACGTAGAGGTGTATGTTCTTTTTAGGGTTCCGTAGTCAACTAGGAACCCTTATAGTTTCGCCATGTCTGTCCGTCCGTCTGTCCGTCCGTCCGTCCGCGGATAATCTCAGTGACCGTTAGCACTAGAAAGCTGAAATTTGGTACTAATATGTATATCAATTACGGCGACAAAGTGGTAAAATAAAAAGTGGAAAAAAATATTTTATTAGGGTACCTCCCCTATACGTAAAGTGGGGAGTGATTTTTTTTTTCATTTTAACCCTAACGTGTGATATATTGTTAGATAGGTATTTAAAAATAAATAGGGGTTTACTAAAATCATTTTTTGATAATGTTAATATTTTCGGAAATAATCGCTCCAGAAGTAAAAAAAAATGTGTCCCCCCCCTCTAACTTTTGAACCATAAGTTTTAAAAATATGAAAAAAATCTCAAAAGTTCAAAAGTAGAACTTTATAAAAACTTTGTAGGAAAATTATTTTGAACTTGATAGGTTGAATAGTTTTTGAAAAAATTACAAAAACTACGGAACCCTACACTGAGCGTGGCCCGACACGCTCTTGGCCGGTTTTTTTTATTTAATGTTGGTCGTTCCATAGATTAAAGACAGAGGGCCTATTCCGAATTTCTAAATACGAACTTTGTGTCGTGCTGTCTCTTTCACTCTCGTGTTATCTAAATATATAAAAGAAGAAACTGACTGACTGACTGACTGACTGACTGACTGACTGACTGACTGACTGACTGACTGACATATCAAAGCACAGCCCAAACCGCTGGTCCTAGAGATTCCAAATTTGGCACGTAGGTTCCTTATAAGGTCTAGGGGTGCACTAAGAAAGGATTTTTCAAAATTCAACCCCTAAGGGGGTGAAATGGGGCTCCGAAGTTTGTATGGCGTAACAAGATTGGCTGGACTATTTTATTCGAAACTTCACAAAAGTATTTCTAACGATAAATGAGTAAACACGTGTTTCAGGTTTTCTGAAAAATCAACCCCTAAAAGGGGGAAATGTGGTGACAAATTCTGAAAATCGACATGGGTATTGTTTTTATGGTTTATCGGGTCGCTGATAACGAAAACAACAATGTTTTTGAAATCCCACGTGGAGGACGTGAAATACCATCCCCCTGTTGGGGTGCGAGGGGGATGAAATGTCTAAATATTAATATGGGTGTCGTTTTTATGGTTTTTTGGAACGTTCATTACGAAAATGAAACTTTTGAAAGTTTGTGCCAAATTGCAAGAAATAACTGACTGACTGAGCGAGTGACATATCATCGCATAGCCCAAACTACTGGTTTTAGAGATTCTAAATTTAGTATGTAGGTTCCATATAAGGTCTAGAGGTGCATTAAGAAAGTACTTTTCAAAATTCAACCCCTAAGGGGGTTAAATGGGGGTCCGAAGTGTGTGTGGGGAATCAAGATTAGTTGGACTATTTTATTCGAAACTTGACAGTAGTATTTCTAACGTTAAATGAGTAAACATGTGTTTCAGGTTTTATGAGAAATCAACCCCTAAAAGTGGGAAAAGTGGTGACAAATTCTGAAAATCGATATGGGTAGGTATTGTTTCTATGGTTTATCGGGTCGCTGATTACGAAAACAACAATGATTTTAAAATCCCACGTGGCAGACGTGAAATACCATTCCCTCTGTTGGGTTCCAAGGGGGTTGGAATGTCTAAATATTAATATGGGCGTCGTTTTCATGGTTCTTTGGGTCGTTAATTTTGAAAATGGCATTGATTTCGAAATTTTATATTGCGGACATGAACTATTAAAAGTGTTTGCCAAATTGCAAGAAGAAACTGACTGACTGAGTGAGTGACATATCAACGCACAGCCCACACTACTGATTCGAGAGATACCAAATTTGGCATGTAGGTTCCTTATAACATCTTAAGGTGCATGAAATGCCGTGAATTCCCTATGAAGAGACGACCTTTTTTGATTCAATGTATTGTAAGTAAGTGGTTTTATTAATCAGTGCCGTCCGATACGATTTCGATAAAAATCGATATTTGAGCGTCCGAGATGACTCTTAATAGGAATCCGAGGTAAACTTTGAATAAAGTAAGGGCTATATTAATTTTCTTCATTTCCGTTGCAATTTCGTTTAAAATTGATATCTGAGCGTCCGAGAGGTCCCCTAAATACGACTCCGAGGTAAAATTGGGATAAGTGGCAGCCATATTGATTTTCTTAATTTCCTTCCCAATTTCGTTCAAAATAGATATCTGAGCGTTCGAGATGTCTCTTATTACGAATCCGAGGTAAAATTTGGAAAAAGTGGCGGCCATATTGATTTTCTTCATTTCCGTCCCGATTTCGTTCACAATCGATATCTGAGCGTCCGAGGTCCCGTAATACGACTCCCAAGTAAAATTTGGAAAAATTGGCGGCAATATTGCTTTTCTTCATTTCCGTCCCGATTTCGTTCAAAATCGATATCTGAGCGTCCGAGAGGTCCCCTAATATGACTCCGAGGTAAAATTTGGAAAAAGTGGCGGCCATATTGATTTTCTTCTTTTCTTTAACAATTTCGTTAAAAATCGATATCTGAGCATCCGAGAGGTTTCTTAATACGACATCGAGGTAAAATTTTGAAAAAGTCGCAGCGATATTGATTTTCTTCAGTCCCTTCCCAATTTCGTTCATAATCGATATCTGAGCGTCCGAGAGGTCTCGTAATACGAATCCGAGGTAAAATTTAGAAAAAGTGGCAGCCATATTCATTTTTATCATTTCCGTTACGATTTCATTCAAAATGGATATCGGAGCGTCCGAGAGAATTCTAAATACAAATCCGAGGTAAAATTTGGAAAAAGTGGCAGCCATATTGATTTTCTTTATTTCCAACCCGATTTCGATGAAAATCAATATCCGAGCGTCCGAGACGTTTCCTAATACGAATCCGAGGTAAAATTTGAAAAAAGTGGCGGCCATATTGTTTTTCTTCATTTCCGTCCTGATTTCGTTCAAAATCGATATCTGATTGTCCGAGAGGTCTCTTAATACGAATTCCAGGTAAAATTGGTGTAAGTGGTGGCCATATTGTTTTTTTTTTCCGCCCGATTTCGTTCAAAATCGAGATCTGAGCGTCCGAGAGGTCTCTTAATTCGAATCTGAGGTAAATTTTGGCACTCCATGCATGCCAGGGATTGTAAAAAAAGGATTGAGTTTTAAAAACGACATAGAGGTTTCGATATTTTTTCCATTTAAATCAACCTAAAAAATTTTTTTTTAATCGTATGGCATTTATTTACGAACCGTGAGGTCTTCGAGAAGACAAGTACGGTTGTCAGTTTTTTGTTGCACTTTTAGCACCACCCACGGGTCACGTGTAGAGTAACGGTGGGTACTCCCTACGGACGTGGTGCAACTTCGACCCCCCTTTGTCAAGTGAGTGGGCAACTTGACTGTTAGAAGTTCTCAAGCCGCCCGAAGGCCTCTAACTTGGCTTAACGACTGCTGTCGTAAACAGCAGTCGGGATCAACGGCTTAACGTGCCTTCCAAAGCACGAGAGCGCTCAGTTAGTTATAATTACTCAAAGCGGTCACCCATCCAAGACCTGACCTGCACCCACATTGCTTAACCTCGCATACCGCACGCGGTAGGCGGGTGCCGCTGAGCCACGAGCGCTCTGAATTCTTGATAGTTTGTGCCAAATTTCAATTCAATCGGTCCAGTAAAAGCAACTCGGTTGTAACAGACGGACTAACAGTAAGGAGTGCGAATGAAAGTGAAGCCAAATTTTCTTTTTGGATGCTCCTTTTAATAAATCACAATCACCAAACTTCGTATACCGAAACTCCCAGAATGTAACAACTACTATTCTGGAAACCGCATCTAAATCGGTTCAGCCAAACGCGAGATAATCTCGGACAAACATACATATATACCTACATACATATATACGGGTCAAACGGGTGAACCTCTTTTTTGTAGACGGTTAAAAATTACGCTTAGTACGCGGGCGAAGCCGCGGGAAAATGCTAGTACACTATATGCCGGAAAGGGAGGGCACGATACGAAGTTCGGAGTAGGCCCTCTGGATCCTACTGAAAACCAGCGTCATGGCTTGCCGTGACATTATGCTGAGATTGCTGAGTGGGGCCCTTTTTAGCGTCGTTTGTTGTTCTTTTTTTAGGGTTCCGTAGTCAACTAGGAACCCTTATAGTTTCGCCATGTCTGTCCGTCCGTCTGTCCGTCCGTCCGCGGATAATCTCAGTGACCGTTAGCACTAGAAAGCTGAAATTTGGTACTAATATGTATATCAATTACGCCGACAAAGTGGTAAAATAAAAAGTGGAAAAAAATATTTTATTAGGGTACCTCCCCTATACGTAAAGTGGGGAGTGATTTTTTTTTTCATTTTAACCCTAACGTGTGATATATTGTTAGATAGGTATTTAAAAATAAATAGGGGTTTACTAAAATCATTCTTTGATAATGTTAATATTTTCGGAAATAATCGCTCCAGAAGTAAAAAAAAATGTGTCCCCCCCCTCTAACTTTTGAACCATAAGTTTTAAAAATATGAAAAAAATCTCAAAAGTAGAACTTTATAAAAACTTTGTAGGAAAATTATTTTGAACTTGATAGGTTGAATAGTTTTTGAAAAAATTACAAAAACTACGGAACCCTACACTGAGCGTGGCCCGACACGCTCTTGGCCGGTTTTTCATAAAAATGTAATTATTATGCTGTGTAAAGAAAAAACATTTCTTAACGTTTATGTTAATAAATGTATTTTCTTTCTTCTTTCAATGGGCATCGTCTATTCCCACTCGAGAGTTTCATTAGTCTAGTCATTTTACGGTCCGCTAGTATGGCGAAATGGAAATAATTCATAATAACCAAGTTTTCCTGCGTAACGGATATATCATAATTCTAGTTATGATGTTGAGATATAATCCGACAAAATATAAGTAATTTAGATATTTAAATAAATATTTAAAAATTAATAAATTCCTTATAAATTGGCTTAAATTGTTAATAAACTTATATTTATTTATTTTGTTAAATTATTATTTGCTTTGTATTACTGATGAAAAATCGCTTGAATCAAATTAAGGAATGATACATTTATATTTAGTTAGCCCCTGACATTTTTTTCATTTACCATATTAGCCTGACTAAAAATAGTAATTGGCTTTAAGTTTCTTCTTTATTTATTAATTATAGTGGACATCAACATTGCATACCAATCGTTTAATAAACAACAACGGAGGGTGGGTTTTAGGGGGTAATTTCTATTTGGCAATAAAAAAATATGCAAATTGATCAGTAAGTTTTGGGATTTTTACTATCAGCACTCTTTCATTGAATAATGTACAAATCGCTTTATAAAATACATTGCAACTAATTATTTACAACCACCCGTAAACTTAGCTTTAAAAATGCCGCTCGCGAGCCGCAGCGTTAACGTGATTGGTCGGTCGCAGCCCACAGGCAGCGGCAGGGAAATAACCGCCAGCCGCCTCGTATCGTAGGTACCGCACCGCACGGCACGCATCGCATCGCAGCCATTCGCGACACGAACTAACCGTCTTTTATTAGTTCTAGTCTTACCTATTTCTTTATCAAGGTAATATGCAATACTTTAATAGTGAACTCATTTAACTGACATAAAGGCTAATTTACTTTAAATTTTTTTTTGATACTCATTTCATAATTTAATGAATAACAGTTCCTGCTGAGGTACAGTTATACAATCAAAAACATAAATGTGAAAATGGGAGCCAAGTTCAATATTAAGAATATGCCATGCTTGGTTGTTGTCTTCACCGACAAAAGAATTGAGATCTAAATGGGTGCCAAGTTCCGTAGATTCTCTGAAATGGTGCCAAGTCCGGCACTAACGCATGCGGAATGAAATTTGCACAATATTTGTAACCTTATAAAAAAATGTTTAATATAATGATAATGTTATGTATTTTTATAAACAATTTATTAACAAAATTTTATGTAAAAAGTAATTTGGCCTTTGCGTGCTGCTTTTCGAAAATTTGCTGGCACTTTATCCATGGCTGTTGTGTAAGTCGATGTTGGCATTTCGTTTAATTCTAATTTATTATTGTTTTGGAATTAGAGCCTGTATAGTTTTTGGCCGGAAATTATTCGCATAAACACGCCTTTTTAGATTGGCTCAAAAATCTTCGATCGGGCGAAGTTGTGGTACGTTAGGCGGATTTGAATCCTTTGGTACATATGGGATTCCTAGCTCCTCCATTTTAGCCAGGGTCTTTTTTGAATAATGGCTAGATGCTGGATCGGCCCAAAACACAACATTAGTACCTCTGTGATGTGTTTTCATAAAGTAACGTACAATCGGCAAACAACCCTGCATGTATCGTTCAGCATTGACTGCTAAACCAGATTCAAAAAACACCTGTTTCGACATGCCACGAGGGCTAATTGCAATTCATAACAAAACCTTTTTTGGAAACTTAGTTTGCTCCACATATTTTACTGATTCTTCACTCGGGTTATTGGCGTTTTGGAAATAAATGTTACCCTGGCATTCATTGCCGTCTAAAGTGAAATAGGATTCATCGTCCATAATGCACTTTACATCATTTTTTGCATAGAATATGTTTTTGACCAAAGTTGTAAGACTATTCTTCTGGGTAAGTTTTGGTTTTCGGACACGATGGCTTTTACTTTTCTTGCTCGTTTCGCAATGCCCATATCATGTAGATACTTTTTCACTGTTTAGCGATCACAGTTTAAAAAAAAAACCTAGTTCTCTGTAGGATTTCACTACCCGACCCACCGTAATTTATTTTAGTTGGCTTCTTTTCAAAGATCGGCTTAAAAAACACACTTTGCCCGAACCTGATTTTCTAGTTGTCTTATGTCGAAGGGAATAGGATGACAATATATTATAAACCGTCCTACGGCTCTCCCCCATTTCTATAAAATGTTTAACAATCCTCGACTTCGGCCAGTCTGGATGTGTGTCGCGAAAATCACACATGGTTTTTTCGACGCATTTCTTTGAGATTTGCCATATTTTTTTTACACAAATCTTACATGCGAATGATTTGTACAATACTTTGACAGATATTACAGAAAACAAAAGATAATATCAAGTTATAAATATAGAATAATTTACACCTAAAATTTTGTATCAAAATTTTGTGCAATTTTCATTCCGCATACGTTAGACTGTTTACAGTAAAACTAATTTACTGCGGCTTAGTGCATTTTGAGTTAAGCAGTTTTCTTAAATATCCAACAATTTTTATGGTATTATAACAAACTGCATAGAAAACTGCCAAGTTAAGGCTTTTGGCAATTTATGTTTTTGATGGGATATCATTACATTTGGTCAATCTTCGCCAAATGGTGCTTTTTAAGAGCGAATGCACGAGTTACTATACAAAATACCCAAATCGCTATAGGTTCACCACAAATATTTAAAGAGTTGATTTCTCCAGGACCCTATGATCAGATTCTTACCTGATAACTATGGGACCACCCCTGAAGAAAGAAAAAAAGAATCTTCCAAATCGGTTAATAAATGACGGAGTTCCGAGGTAACTAGCATAAATCATAATAATACTAATAAATATTTTTTAAGAAAAAAAACCGACTTCAATGGGGGAAGCTGGTAAAAGATTATTATACTTAGATGGTGCACTCTTAGATAGATATACAATAAAATAAAAATGGCTATAATGTATGTTTATAATATTAGAAGACTAAGTACCCTCAATTCCTCATGGAATCATGAAAAAACCTTGCTTGCTTGACAAACAAAACGAAGAGAACAAATCGCCAAACGTGAACTACGGGTCGTTGAAGAGTTCCGTTCTGATCATCATCAGCAGTTCCACTTCATCAATTGTCACTTTTATGAATGAAAATGCTCGATTTGTTGATAAAAACACAAAAATCACTATATGTTTGCCTTTAAGATTTGAGGAGTTCCTTCAATTCCTCATGGATCCCATCATCAGAACTCGAGCATGACAAAAATCAATCGTGAAAATAGAACTTGCTTAACAAACACAGCTAGAAGGACAAATCGCCAAACGTGAACTTTTCGTCGTTGAAGAGTTCTATTCTGATCATCATCAGCAGTTCCACTTCATCAATTGTCACTTTTATGAATGAAAATGCTCGATTTGTTGATAAAAACACAAAAATCACTATATGTTTGCCTTTAAGATTTGAGGAGTTCCTTCAATTCCTCATGGATCCCATCATCAGAACTCGAGCATGACAAAAATCAATCGTGAAAATAGAACTTGCTTAACAAACACAGCTAGAAGGACAAATCGCCAAACGTAAACTTTTCGTCGTTGAAGAGTTCTATTCTGATCATCATCAGCAGTTCCACTTCATCAAATGTCACATTTTTGTATGATAATGCTCGATTTGTTGATAAAAACACAAAAATCACTATATGTTTGCCTTTAAGATTTGAGGAGTTCCCTCAATTCCTCATGGATCCCATCATCAAAAATCGAGCATGACAATAATTAATCGTGAAAATAGAACTTGCTTAACAAACGCAGCTAGGAGGACAAATCGCCAAACGTGAACTTTTCGTCGTTGAAGAGTTCTGTTCTGATCATCATCAGCAGTTTCACTTCATCAAATGTCACATTTTTGTATGAAAATGCTCGATTTGTTGATAAAAACACCAAAATCACTATATGTTTGCCTTTAAGATTTGAGGAGTTCCCTCAATTCCTCATGGATCCCATTATAAAAAATCGAGCATGACAAAAATTAATCGTGAAAATAGAACTTGCTTAACAAACACAGCTAGGAGGACAAATCGCCAAACGTGAACTTTTCGTCGTTGAAGAGTTCTGTTCTGATCATCATCAGCAGTTCCACTTCATCCAATGTCACATTTTTGGATGAAAATGCTTGACTTGTTGATAAAAACAAAAAAATTACTATATGTTTGCCTTGAAGACTTGAGGAGTTTCCTCAATTTCTCATGGATCCCATCATCAGAACTGCGTTTTGACAAAAACGGGACCAACTTGGATATATATACTTACAATCAAAAAAAGAATTTTCCAAATCGGTTCAGAAATGACGGAGTTATGGACTAACAAACATTAAAAAAAAAACATACAACCGAATTGATAACCTCCTCTTTTGAAATTTTGAAGTCGTTTAAAAAGTCACTGTTTTTTTCTGTTTTTTTCTGGTGTACACACACCATTGCCAACCTACATTCCAAATTTTAGCTTTCTAGGTCACCTGGGAGTGGGTTAGGTTTTTGATTATTAGTCAGTCAGTCTGTCCGTCAGTGGTAAAAATGCAGTTTTTTGGAATTTAATATCTCAATAACTATTAAACCTATATTTAAAAAATTTGGGGTTCTAGTTGTTTTAAAGGATCTTAATACATGTACCAAATTTAATTTTTTATGTTAGATAGATTTTGAGTTATTGGGGGGTCAAAAGTGGCTCCAAACGATTCGTGTAAAATAAATAACACACGGCTGCTGTCCGCCAGTTCCTGGGGCGAACTTGGCTGGACACGCTACCGCGTGTCTAGATTTGCAGCTGGATCTCGTACTAGGAACTGTTCTAGCTATTTTATTTATAGTAGACTTTATTTGTTGTCAATGTTGGTAATGACATATATTACTGACACTAAATAATTATGATGGCATCAAAATATATTGATGTAATAAAATTCTTGGTTTGTTTTTTACTACAATGTTTATTTTTATACATTATTAGTGCGTTACCGCTTACGCCATTATTACGCCGTGAATCATTGCTATTATACTAGCGCACCATTAGTAATGAATGGTGTAAGCGCCAATCGCATTTATGTCCATTTTCTCAGAGAACGACACAATTGAGCCTAGTTACTTATTTTAAATACGTTAGGAAAGGTTTAAAAGGGCTCTATTCTTGATGGGTTACAATAAAAACGTAGGTATAATAATATAATAACAAAGTAAAGTCATTTCTTCATTACTTCGAAGAGTGCGGTAAGAAACGATACAAATTATATGCGTAGGTAATACTTATAGGTATCTAATATCTATCTTCTTGTGTCGTACGGCCCGAAAAGCGCGGCCTTGAATGCGAACGCCTCGAAACACTCGTTGCGCGCCAGTGCGAGCGAATGTGATCCTAATTATTAGCGCAAAGAGTTCATATTCAGCTGCCATATTAAAAAGGACTATTTAACTGTGGATTATGCTTTACGTAAACTTTTTTTTGCAGGATTTGTGTATTAGTTTAATGATCTATATTATTATGTTAAACTAAGACATAAATTGTTTCTATAAACATATTTCCCAATAGTTTATCGGAGTAAATGTATACGCATATGCAACCAAAATAAAAATCAATAGGATTTTTGGGAAGATTGTTTCATTAATATTTTTTATGAGAATTGAATCACAGTACTACTTATTACGAATTCTTTTTATCGCTTTAGGGCATCTTTCACCTAAGCCTTGCATCTTGTTAATTTACCGGCTTTACGTGAAAATAATTTGACGGATTTCACTTTTCACTAGTTAAAAACAATAATATTGTTATGTTGACAAATAAAAACCAGTATTATTATTTTTAATTTAAAAAATCGGCGTTTTTTTGACGATGTTTTTTTGTACCTACTTCCGGGTGGAAAGTTTATAGGATTCATAAATATAGTATCTTAGAATATGTATTTATAATGGAGAAAAAAAAAACAGGCTATTATTAATTAATGTTTTTCAAAACCGTAAAATGACTAGACTACATCTGCTCTAGAAATTAACGACAAAATGAACAAAATATTTCCCAAAGAACGGGACAACGCTCTGCATGTCTATAGCGATATCCCGCTTGCACTGCGGAAAACGTCCGGAAACCACATCAGTGTGACAACCGCCAATTTTACAAGGCACATTACGTTGTAAAAACCTAACAATATAAAATTAAATTTACGCCAGTCCGCGACACGAATAGTTCTAAAATTGTTTTTTTTTTATCATGAGAGTCATGGTGCCTACAAGAAAACAAAGTAGGTACGTACCTACATATAGTACCAGTAGTATATACAAAATTATAGTAGTAGTAATAGTAGGTACAGATGCCGTCAAACTTCGTGAACATTTGACCTTGCATGCGCAGATGCGATTTTTAGGTGTCGTTGGGAGGGGGCGGGCGGTGGCGGCGTGGCGGGCGGCAGGGGTGTCTCGTCGCGTCCGCACGATTGGTCAATCAGTTGACGTTTGCGTTCCGCGCCACGTTCACGTTCCTTTGCCTCCCGCGTACACTTGCGTGCAGTGATAAAGGCAATTGTTATTGTTGGGTTTCTTATTAAAAAAAATTGTTGAGTTTTTGTTAAAGTATTGTTATAGGTATTGAACATTATTGTTGAGTTTCTTGTTAATTTTTTTGTTGAGTTTATTTATTGTTATAGTTATTGCTTGACTTTGACGTTATAATGCCACGTCAAAATAATACAGTTTTAAAAAGACAAGCGCGGAAGATGGTGTACGATGTGTACTGTTTTTTTTAAGAAGGACGGAAAGGGTTTTATTGAAACTGTAAAAAACACTGCCAACGCCACAAAAACGTCTGTGAGCACAGTCCGCCGAATTATTAATGAAGCGAAGGGCTCTGACTTGCTCACTGTCTTTCGAACCCCAGGAAAAAAAAGATCTGGCAAAAAGAAAGTAACGGGCATTGATAGTTTTGATCAAGCGGTTATTCGGAGGTGCATTCACAATTACCATAAAACAAATAACGAATTCCCCACCGTAGAAAAACTCAGAAAAAAATTAAATGACGATATAAGTTTTGATGGCTCGCAAGCAAGTTTGCGTCGAATTTTAAAACAGTTACGCTTCAGGTGGAAAAAAACTGAAAACAACAGAATACTTTTAATAGAAAAAAGTAACATACGATTGTTACGAATTGAGTATCTACAGAAAATTTGTAAATATAGGCAAGAATGAAGACCTATAATATACACTGACGAGTCATATGTCGACTCGTCACATGCAAGCAGCAAGGCGTGGACCGACGAGTCTACGCAAGGTTTAAAAAAACCTATTTCGAAAAGACAGCGCGTGGTAATAGTTCACGCTGGCTCCGAAAACGGATTTGTGCCAAATGCACTACTCGTGTTTAAAGCGGGCACAAAAAGTGGAGATTATCATGACAACATGAATTTCATTAATTATGAAAAATGGCTGCGCAATCAGTTGATACCAAACCTGCCTCCAAATTCAGTAATCGTGGTCGATAATGCGTCGTACCATAACAAGCAATTCGAAACTGCCCCAACCTCAAACTCAAACAAAGCTGTAATGCGTCAATGGTTGAAAGATAAAGGAGTACAGTATGATGAAAAAATGTACAAGCCACAGCTATACAAACTCGTACTAGCGCACAAACAACAAAACAAGAATTACAGCATTGACAGAATTTTAGCCGAACACAACCACTCAGTGGTTCGCTTACCACCTTACCACCCTGACCTAAACCCGATCGAGATGGCTTGGGCAGCAATTAAGGGTTATGTTGGCAGCAAAAATGTTAACTGGAACATAACCAAGGTAATCGACCTCGTGAAAGAAAAAGTTGCGTCAATGGGTCCCATCGAATGGGAAAAATTGTGCCACAAGGTTAAAGACATCGAACAAGAGTACATAAAAAATGACCACGTGATAGATTTGGTCACTGACGAATTTGTAATTTATGCCGATGACGAAAGTGACTCCGACGAAGGGTCCGATAGTGATTCCGATGATGAAGATAATGATAGTCAAGATACACAAACTAGCTCCAACTCCCTTGAACCAAGACCTAGTACCAGCGCTGGAACTAACTTAATGGAAGGAATTTCCTTTTTAGAAGAAGACTGAATACCGCAAACATGACATTTTTAGACTTTTCAATAACAGCCATTTGAAACATATATATCTTATGTTTTATTTCTCAAATTGTGTTCCATACAACTATCAATATAATTAAATAAATAAATAAATATAAAACTATAAAATAACTGATCAGGATGTATGAAGAGGGTTATGAGAGTATGTGAAGCGAAGGAAGTATGTCAGGATCGTAGTATATGGAAATCCGTAATCTATGCCTATCCCTGCGGGAAAAAGGCGTGATTATACACGGATCAACCTAGTCCCACAATAAGCTCACTAAGACTTGTGTTGTGGGCTCAATAATTATACCGAGATTTGAAATAAAAATTAGGTACTTTTTTTGCACGTATGTGTACGATGCGCAAACTCTCCCCCACCACCGCGCCTAGTGTTCAAGAAGTTTGACGGCATCTTATACCTATAGGACGAGCTTACAGTAGTGACAGTCGAGCTAAACCCTTTTTTGTGGACGTTTTGTATTATTTTGAAAAGCTGGCCGGTATTATTCGATGTAAAAGTTTGCGACACAACCTTATGGTGCGGGTACAATTTGGACTTACCCTTGTCTTTACCATAGATTTGCAATAAACACTTAGGACTTCGACCCACGCACTTGGTGAACTTTCCCGTTAATGCATTGAATATGCATTTAACCCAGTGGAGCACATATGTGCACGTTAGGTTAAATTTCTCATAATCCTATAATAATTCTTTTTTTTTATTTCTACAACTAAACGTAATGTTGACTGATTTGCTAGTTTTATCTAATCCATGATTCCACCAAAAACTTAATTTGAAAGTAAATTGCTGCTTGTGGTATTTTATGAATCTTTTCACTAGCACCGTGTCTTATAATTTGATTAAATTGTACTAACTATGGCTTATCTAAGGATTCAATTCTAAGGTAAAGAGAAAATGAAAGTATTCCAATGAAACTATATTTTTTACAATTAATAGGTCATGTCCCAAGTCAATCCTAAGAACTAAAGATCCAGGAGTCGCACGGATCTTCGGCAATAAAATATAAATGTTTTTTTACAGTCTACCTGTGTCTCATTAAAGCTGTCATTAGATACCGGTATGGCTGCGTTTGATATTAGATTCCTTTTCGCGTACCTACCTACCTACCAGAAACATACAAATCGACACTTGTAACCCTTGTAAGCAACTTAAGATACGTCATGACATGAGACTCATGAGCGAGGTAACAGGAGAAATGTAATGTAATATTTCTGTAGAGCGTGCCCGATTGGGCGTACACGCTTGTACAGTCAGCGTCATATAGGTAGTACAAGTACGACGTAGCAGCCAAAGTGGCCAAATAATAATGTTCGGTAAACCATACAAAATATGTATTTGCAATTGAGACCTCGCTTTCTTGACACCTAAGTGCCAAATAAAAGTGTACAACGTTTGGTAATGGAGGAGCGGGGCTTCCTGATACGGGTATTTTATACTTAAAAGGATGTCCCAACCCAACCTATTATGCAATACGAGGGCTGCTACTTATGTATCCGGAATAGAAAAAATAAACGAACGTATTTGAGTAAATTTGGTTTTATTGTTTTTAAAAATATTCTCCAATCTCCGTGATGATCAATGCACTTTTTCATACGTTTAAACCAATTCGACTCTGATTGAAGTATCTTCACGGATCGAAAATCGTTGACCACGTAATTTGTTCTTTACATTTAATTCTATATTTTGACCTTCTAAAAATCGAGTTTTTTCGTGTAATGTATTACAGCTGGCATTATCATGGTGAAGAATGATTCTGCGCCGCTGATTATTTTTACGTATTTCTTCAAATACTTCCGGCAAACAAATAGTCGTGTTCCACTCCGAATTCACTGTTTTGCAATTCTCTAGTGGTATTAATAGTCACGTGGCTACCCACGTGACTATTAATACCAAAAAAGCAGGCCACCATTTGTTTTAAGGTGCTTTTTGCACGAGTTACTTTCGTAGGGTTCGGCTCATTTTGAAACACCCATACCGTTGACTGTTGATTAGTTTCGGGATCATACGGATAAATCCAGGATTCGTCACCTGTGTAGGTGTTATAAACAGCTTTTGAGTACCGCCGTTGTATTTCTCCAACATTTTCTTGCACCATTCGACGCGAGCTCCTTTTTGATCCTCGGTTAAGTTGTGCGGGATCCATCACGAACAAATTGTTGCGTTAAACCACGGCGAAAATCGTAATCATAGCACGAATACTTTCACGAGTGAGTTCCATTCTTGCTGCGAGTTGACAATTTAAAACCGCCAAAAACAAAAGACTATCGTATGTAAGAAAAAAAATAACAGTGGCTAGTATTAAAAAAGAATTTAAATTTTACCATGACGGTCAGATTATAGTGTTAAAAATATTTTATACCCGGATTCCGGATACATATGTAGCAGCCCTCGTACAATGTACTATGTTTAGTTGTACTTTGTTAGTAATGTAATATGTTTTATTTCGATAATTTTAAATATAAATATTAACCTCCTGATGCCCAGAAAAATTATTGTGTTTTTGAATTAGGAATTATTTTGTTATTCATTTTTAGTTCAAATCAATTTTGGAATTTGTACAAACTGGGTTGGATGCGCTGCTTGGATGTATGGCTTCTTTATTGGAACAATACATAGACATTTAAAAAAAATTGTAAATGTAAAAAGCGCTCGAGTGAAAAATCCACGCCGCCATCCGTACGATGCATAGCTTCAAAATGTACCACTTTTTGAGCAACTGTATTAAAATAGTACATTATTATAATACACGTTAATCATTCATTACACCAGAGGCGGTACTACGGCGAGCGCGAAAATGAGCCGCTCACGAGTTTCATACAACGTATTTCAACACATTTGAGGAAAAAATCTTTAGATAAGATTAAATTTTTCCAAATATACAGTAATTCATTTCCTATAGCTGTTGATGGCAGCAGGTTAAAACTTACTTATAGTACAGATATTGTGAATTTATGATAGTACATACTTTTATTGTACTAACTCCAAAAGTATTTCCAGTGACGCTAATACGTGCCAATGTCTACTATTTATTATCACAATCACAATTGACAACATTTCGTTTTTAAAGCGGGCTATTTTCCGATGAAATCCAATAGAGGATGAAAAATTAAATATAACCACATTTTTTTACTCCCGACGAATATTCCGAATTAATTAAAAAAAAACAAACTTCCACATTCTAAAATCTTGTATACTATATTAATGTTATATTATAAATACTACTTAAATTGTAAATTGCTGTGCCCTAACAGGGTTCATGTCTCGAACCAAATTTTATTGTAAGACCTAGTGTACAACATGATTATTATGCAACAAACGAAAAAAAAAAAGGACAACATTGACAAGTAAGGCGTCACAGCGTAAAATATAGACGATGGCAGGCTTTCATCACATTTTTATTAATATCTTAAAGAGAGTGGGGGAGCTGCATTAGTCTCTAGGTTGACAGCTGGAGACATTTGCGGGTCCATCACACTCAAGCATCCCCAAGTCAATAAAGGGTCGGCAACGCACTTGTGATTCCTCTGGAGTCGCAAGTGTCCATAGGCTACGGTGTCTGCTTACCATCAGGCAGGCCGTAACCATATTTGCCACCGTCGTAGTATAAAATAATAATAGCTACCTATCTTCTTCTTCTTATAAATATGCAATTTTAAGAAAAAAAAAACCGACTTCTGTGGGGGAGGCCGGTGGAAGATTATTAACTTAGATGGTGCACTCTTAGATTCCATTCCATGAAATAAAAATGGCTATAAAAATGTTTATAATAGTAGAAGACTATATATAAATGACGGAGATGTGGAATAACAAACATAAAAAAAAAAACTAAAAAAAACATACAACCGAATTGATAACCTCCTCTTTTGAAATCTTGAAGTCGGTTAATAAAAGAAGAAGCTGACTGACTGAAATATCAACGCACAGCCCAAACTGCTGTTTCTAGAGATTCCAAATTTGGCAAGTAGGTTCCTTATAACGTCTAGGGGTGCACTAAGAAAGGATTTTAGGAAAGAAAGGAAAAACAAGATTAGTTAGACTATTTTATTCGAAACTTTTACTTGGCAGTGGCAGCTTTGCTGGTCGATGTATTAGCTATAGTAGTTATTTATAATTTTAAGTATTGTTTGTACCGTTGTTTGCCCAAATAAACATTAAAATGCACAGGTGTATGTCTAACGATATATTAGTAAACACGTGTTTCAGGTTTTTTGAAAAATCAACCCCTGAGAGGGGAAAATGGGGTGACAAAGAAAGGGGAAAAAGGTCTGTATGAGGTTAGGGCATAGCGAAATGTCATCTCGCTCGTATTTGCAGCAGTCCAACTGGGAAAGATCCTCCACATTACAGAAGATCACAGCCATAATAGCGCCACTATTTACTCAGTAGGTATGTGGTGTTGTGTTCCTGATGGTGAGTAAGGTTTCCAGAGCTCTTTGAGGATGCGCTGTGTTGACGACGGGCGCCGGGGGACCTACGGGACTAACGACACTGCCTTAGGTTCGTGTAGGCCCGGAGAGTGGGTGCGGCGATCAGGGAGACCCGGTGAAACGGCTGACCGCTGGCCGCCCGCAGGTTAGTAGGGTTCCCGAAACCAGGGGTCACTTAATCTCCACCCTGGGAGACTGAACCGCCAGCCTCGCGCATAATTCCTGGTATGGTAGTCGTGCCGGAGAAGGAGACCGGGGTGGACCGGGCTGCCACAACAGGAGGGGACCGGGAGCCCTTCCGTACGCCGCGCCCACTAACTGGATTACCTGCATCATCCTCGGTCAGGTTTGTACCAGGGTACACCGGGTAAGGACACTCCATACAAAAGGTATATCCGCGGCTCACGCACACATACACGCGGCAATGTGTGCGCGGCCGCTGGTGCTACGCGCTAAATGATTGATGTGTCGGCCGGTCTCCCCCGTTCTCAGTCGGGGCCGCCTCGCCGTCGCGGCAACATGTTTAACGTAAAGTCAGTCCGGCAATTACTTCGCGCGAATCGCGCGACAAATTAAGTCAGTTAGGACCGTCATTGTTATGTTTATGGAAATTAATGATAATATTTTTTTCATAGCGTTCATTATTTTATGTCGTAATCATTTAAATACTCTTTTATGGAATAATATGCTTTCTTAACTAGAAAATTAAACAACTCTTTCTTGAAAACAATATATGTACTTAGATCATGAATGTTTGGGATGTGGAAGATTTGGAGCCCTATTGCTACCACTCGCGTGTCCGTCTGTCACACATTTTTTTCCGAAGAATTATTTAACTTCCCACTGAACTATGAACTTGAAATTTAGTGATTATGTTTATCATTACGTATACTTTACCAGAAAATACCGATAGATTGATAAATCTGATTTGGTTTTTAGTTGTAGGGAACACTCGGTGCGCGAGTCCGACTCGCACTTGGCCGTTTTTGTATTAATTTACTTAAACACGCATTTTTATCTATCTATTCAAACGAATAATATAGGAATGATGCTAATCGCATGTCAAAACCAAGAAAGACGTTTTGTACAACCCTGCATCCGAACAACTACTTATTACCGATGACGTCACAACTGCTCCTAACGGCCGCACTGTCCCTACCCTGTGTACCCTGTTTGTACCGTGCGTTTGTCCCTTCAGCCGTCATCACAGCGAATCCTCCTTTATACTCATCCGAAAAAATATATATGGCAAGGAAAAAAAGGAATAGGTTCTCAGCGGTACCCTGCTCCACACAAGTGAACTTCCGTAACATTCGGGGGCTTCACTCAAATTTAGACGCAGTTCACCAGCATCTGGAATCTGCGAGACCGACCCTTCTGTTCCTTACGGAGACACAGATATCCTGCCCGGCAGATACAACACACACAATAAAAAAAAAATACAAGTCTCATAGCGGTGACATGGACACAACTCAGCCTTTTGAGCACCTGCAATTGACGACTGACAAAGTTCTCGAGCAGTACCCCTCCGCGGAGCTGGTGATCTTAGGAGACTTTAACGCCCACCATATTGAGTGGCTCAGTTCTCGATCCACTGGCTACGCGGGTAGGTCTGCTCACGATCCGATCACTACCTCGTCCGGACACAGGCACCATGTGTCCGACGGGAACCACCACGGTCAACCAGCCTAAGCCGCATGTGGCAGTATAGGTCAGCAGACTGGGATGGACTACGTGAATTTTACGCATCGTACCCGTGGAGTGGAGGTAGCTCTGTTTCACATCAGGAGATCCAGACTTCTGTGCAGCCGCTGTCGCTGAGACTACCCTGGCGGGTATGGAATGTTTTATTCCCAACTCACTGGTAGGTGCAGGAGCGAAAAAGCGGTCTTGGTTTAATCAGCCCTGTAAATATGCTATAGAGCACATAAGCAGACCGCATACAGGGCTTGGACCAAGGCTGAAGCTAGTAAGGATCCAAACTTATCTGATGTGAAACGCAAGTTAAACGCTGCCTCAAGGTCTAGTAAAAGAGAAATTGCCAGAGCTAAATTCAGTTTCATTGGCAGAATTGGCGAGAAGCTTACTGGATATCCCTCCGGAAGTCGCGCCTTCTGGTCGCTCGCCAAAGCTGCCGAGGGAAACTTTTTTCTTTCGTCTTTACCACTACTGCGAACTACAGCTGGAAACCTGGCCCACAGCGCAAAAAAGGAAACCGATCTACTAGGCACCCGCTTTGCCTCGAACTCTACTCTGGATGACGAAGGCAGCGCCGTACCTCCTGCTATCCCTTGTTGTGGATAGCAGGAGTTCTCTGCCCGAAATTAGTTTTTCGCAAAGGGATGTCCGGAGGGAGCTGCTGTCCCTAAACATCCACATATCGAGTAGGCCGGACGGCATACATAGTTGTATCTTCATAGGAAACACACGGCACTTACGCCCTTTTGTTTGAGTTAGACGGTTTTTCAGCAATAACTCAAAAACCGTTAGGTTCTATCTTGTTCAAACTAAAAGTCGTTAAAAGAATTTATTAATGTACATTATCTTGTTTTTTTTTTCAGAATTTTAAACTTCATAGATTGGAAATTATAAGGGGGGTGGGGTTGGTTTGGCACACTTTTTACGACTTTGACGGCTAATATCTCGCCAACGGTTGAAATAAATGGTTTTTTTTATACTAGCATTTGCCCGCGGCATCGCCCGCGTACTAAGCGTAATTTTTAACCGTCTACAAAAAAGAGGTTCACTGTTTGACCCGTATATACTTAGTCGGCTCATAAGTTCTGTCATATACATAGTATCAAATAAAAACAAAAGTTTAAGTTTATTCCGTATAATTTGTACAGCGTTTGAAAGCTTATAAACTAGAGAATCTAAATGTATAACATTTATTCAAAATGACCGCCATAATTATCTACACAGGCTTGAAGTCTGCGTGGCCAGTCGTCAATGGATTCACGCACCACTTTCATGTCGATATTGGCCACTGCCGTAGCAAGGGATTTTTTCAGCGAGTCTAGATTTGCATGAGGTTTTGAGCACACTGTAACGTACGCCCCTCTCAATATTAACTCCCTTGCTAAAAGCCCCACTAAGCTACCGCACCCCGTGAAAACTTACTAAACTTTACTGAAGTCGCTTTGAGAAAAACGAGCTTTATGAAAATGATTTGGCCTTGTGATCGTCTATGGTAGAACCCTATTAGTGTTGTGAACCGTAAGCAACCCCTGAACTTTAATGTGAAGCTGGTAGGATCGTTGGACTCTTCATCTCTACTAATATTCGCGACCTAATCTATCCTTACACACATCACTTCTCAGTTGACCTAAACGCTACCTAACTAAGATTGGGCTGCGCTGGCAGCTTGTATCATTAAAATACACGCTTGAAACTAATTCTAATAGGGTTTTACTTAGGACTAGCCTATTTGAGAGGAGCCTAGAGATTACTCTGCCTGTACTAGTCGTTGTAATGGTCCTATTATTATGAAACTTAGAGCGTTACGTAGCTCAACTAACCGACTTCTCTCTTAGCTGTTCCTATAGGCCCTAGCGCTTGGAAATAAGGTTTTATATTTGTATAGATAATTTATCCCCAACCACACCTGTAAGCGTCTCTCTCTGCCTCTTGCTGACGGGGGCGTGTCGTCGAAGGAGGGCAAGTCTCCCACCACAGCACTTTGAAATTCCTAAACCAAGGATACCTGCTAGTCTAAGCGCTACACTTTAACTACCCTAATCTTGCGAAAGTTATCCTTGGTTGTATATGTTGCGACGTGCTATTTTTAGCTACTGACGCTGCCAGCAAGAGTAGTAGGATGGGGCAGGACGCGCTATCCTTACAGCTTTACGACTATTCTAGCTTCGCAAAACAGGGTAAGCTGTTTTGCTAGGCCACTCAGATGCTCGCGGGCATCTCTAGTCTACACTACCACTGGAGGCGCTGATGCCTTATTAACTCTATCGCTCCTAGCGGCTCTAAGCCCTATCTCTAGCATGCCTAGCTCCCGTTGAAGCCAAAAATGCCGAACCGTAACACGTAGCCCTCCGAATTCCCCTTATTAGAAAACGAGTTAACCACGTCATGAGCGTTCAGCTACCCATTGTGGAAAACGTCTGATGTACGGCTCTGCTAGACATCAGTCCCTAGTAGACATGTCCCAATACTCTGGGTATATGCCCACCTCCTATTCACAACGTACACTGATCACTTTAAATATACCACACTAGGATCGGCATTCTCAGCCTCACCGTAGCTAGGTCCCTATCAGGCCTATGCTAAATACCTGAAGACTAGCAGCTTAAGAATTCACTTATCTCACTATTCACTTAACACTTTTTCACACGTATACCGAAGACACTTCGTTCTCTGCCATTGGAGCTATAACTATTCCGCGACTGAAACACTTCAAACACTAAAAGAATCCCTACTGTGACCCTGGAAATAAAACACTTCACTTACATAAATATTACCCATCCTAGATGCCTAATATTATCCCTGTGTATGAATTTAACCTAACACTACCCCTTCCCAGCCCTACTCTGCATTATTCGCAACTAATTCCAGGAATCTGGTTTTAGTTCCGAATAAGGCCGTGAAGTCCCTACTTTAAGCTGTAAAGTCTAGCCGGCGAAGCTAGGATTTAGAAACCTGACACACCTGTGTGTTGTGCGTTCCCCCCAACACGCCCGAGGGCTCGGCGGTGTTAGTAGAACACCCTATTGTGTATATAAATTGGATATATAAATATATTTAACAAGACCGTCTCCCCGGATACTGACGACTTCCGCAAGCGGAGTAACCTCCTGTGCTGAGCCTTCAATCGTGCCAGCCATGCTTCAGATCGTCAGCTGGACACCGAGAAGACGTGTGGGATAGTTCGTTACTTATGTTGTTAAAGAAGTAACGCCGAGCCACCCACAGACCCGGATCTAACATAGCTCCAAGCTGCACAGCGTTTACCACCGCTAGGCTACTGTCCAACTTGTTGGGCAACTGTCGCCCAGTTGACTAGCTGGCTTAAATTATAATAGAACAACTTGATATTAAACCAAAGAAAACGTACGTAGTAGCGTAGGTTTCCCGGCTATGCATTAGCTTAGCGACGAAACCTCGGCCACACAAACGCGTCAATTTCCCCACGGAATAAAACAAACTAAAATATTCCCATAGGTCTGAATCTATCTGCCCAACCGCGCACTACGGCGTGGCGTCAAGATCCCGGCCCAACAAAAATTAAACCTCACCGGAAAGGTGTATGCCCAAAAACCAGCGTCCGTCAACAGCCAACGATGAGAATAGAATGAATCCGCTCCCCGCTCCGTTACTTGTTTATATACCCTAAATGTGCGTAATACGCGAGACGTGAGACACTCGCACAACTTTCGATACTATGCCTATGGTTCTCTTTGACGATAAAGCCTATTTCCGCGTCACTTGCGAAACTCGCGTGTTGTGAGACTCCTGGTTAACCCGGCGTTTTTCATTGTGTGGGTGAAACCAGTTGAACGTGTATTGTTAGGAGAATGACGACTCTAGCCCCATAGGCACTAAGTCGACAATACCCGATACTTGAGATAGTCGGGATTTCCGGAGTTTTCGGCCACTTCGCTCGTTCAGAGAGACCGTATGTACTCAAACGCCCAACATATTTTGAACTATGCATACATTATCCCTATCCCTTGCAGTATAAATCCTTGTATAAACCAGCGTTCTTGACCCGCCTGCCATTATATCGTGGTTTGGGACATCGACGTACCAGGGACGCATAACCGTGAGAAGCCTTTGACAATTAATATTTTAGTGTCGAGCGACGTATAATCTGCGGCTTCCTACCCTTCGTCGCTACTCATAAGGTCGATAGTCATTTGGTGTATTGTCCTCGCACGTTGTCTTTGTCTTTCAATAGTGAATAATATTTACTTGTATGTAGTTGTGCGCTTGCATTAGTCCGCGTACCGACGCCATTATGTTTAAGAGAAAGGGATGCGTATCTTCTGTTCCGCTCACTCGCACCACCTAACGATGACGATCTCCATTGATAATAAGGTTGAAGTTTGTTCGCTACAATACCTACGTCAGCTCTGAGGATCCCTATCCCTTGCAGTATAAATCCTTGTATAAACCAGCGTTCTTGACCCGCCTGCGATTATATTGTGGTTTGGGACATCAACGTACCAGGGACGCATAACCGTGAGAAGCCTTTGACAATTAATATTTTAGTGTCGAGTGACGTATAATCTGCGGCTTCCTACCCTTCGTCGCTACTCATAAGGTCGATAGTCATTTGATGTATTGCCCTCGCACGTTGTCTTTGTCTTTCAATAGTGAATAATATTTACTTGTATGTAGTTGTGCGCTTGCATTAGTCCGCGTACCGACGCCATTAGGATTAAGAGAAATGGATGCGTGTCTTCTGTTCCGCTCACTCGCACCACCTAACGATGACGATCTCCATTGATAATAAGGTTGAAGTTTGTTCGCTACAATACCTACGTCAGCTCTGAGGATTTCCTCGCTGTTTTAGCCGTCTAGTTACTAGGCAAGCATAAAACCCAGATAGTCTTTAAGATTTTACAATATCTCCCCAAGCGCGGCCGGAACATTATTTTCATACCCGTCCCTGTCTCATAGTAATAAGGTCGATAATTAAGCTTTTCTTGGTTAGAGTTACAGCTAGGTATATTTTCATTAGTGTTTTCCAACCCAACTTACATGTACTACCAACTTTACTTTAAGCTTCAGTGAAAAGCTTAGTCGAAACTTTAATCGAAATTACTTTAGTATTGAACGTGGCAGACAGGTACCTGCGTCACGTGACAACACCTTTTCCTCTAAATACTGCCATATTTTATAGTCTAACGGATTAAGATCTGGGCTAGAGGAGGGCCAATCTTCATGCCGTATAAAGTCGATTTTATTGGAGGCGAGCCAGGCTTGTGTAGACTTTGCCTTATGGGCTGGAGTAGAGTCCTGCTGGAAAACCCAATGCTGGTTTAGAAACATCGTATGGGATAGTGGTTTCACAATATTAGTCAACACCGTGTCTTGGTACACTTTGGCACTAGTTTTTACTCCTTTCTCACAAAAATGCATACTAGTGACGCCCGCATAAGAAACTCCCAGCCAAACCATCACAGATGAAGGGTGATGACCTCTTTGAATACGGAGAATGCTATTAGACGCTTCTTTACTATTGCGAGCGTACACTCTATCATTTTGTTTATTACAGTTTTCTTCTATATCAAAAATTTTCTCGTCTGAAAACAGTATACAACGATGCTTATTTTTAGCGTACTTCTTCAATAAAGCTTTAGATCTTTTAAGCCTTAAAGCTTTAATCCGACCATTGAGAAGATGGCCAGTTTTTCGTTTATAAGCACGAAGTCTCAGGTCTTGATTAAGCACTCTTTTCACCGTGTTTCTGCTCAAACCCATCTGGAGGGCCATAACTTTTTGTTTCCTAGCGGGATTTCTGGCAATGCGTGCCCTAATTGCTTGTACAACCGCTGGAGTCCTAGCTGTACGCGGACGACCGCTTCTTTTCTTGTCATTTAAACTAGAGACCTCACTGTATCTTTCTATGGTACGATACACAAATCTTAGAGAGAATTTTAAATTTTCAAGTAGCTTAAAAATTTTAGTCGGCGAGTGTCCACAACGATATAGTGCAATTATTGCGGTACGGCTATCTTTAAGCGTCCACTCCATGTTAAAGAAAACAGAAAATTGCAAAATTATACTACTCAAATATTTAAAAAAGATTCGGAATTCAAATGCACAACGGTTTTTGTTTTAGGAGTTCCAAATTTAAATTTTAAAGGCCAGTGACAGAACTTATGAGCCGACTAAGTATGTATGTAGGTATATATGTATGTTTGTCCAAGATTATCTCGCGTTTGGCTGAACGGATTTAGATGCGATTTCCAGAATAGTAGTTGTTACATTCTGGGAGCTTCGGTATACGAAGTTTGGTGATTGTGATTTATTAAAAGGAGCATCCAAAAAGAAAATTTGGCTTCACTTTCATTCGCACTCCTTACTCTTAGTCCGTCTGTTACAACCGAGTTGCTTTTACTGGACCGATTGAATTGAAATTTGGCACAAACTATCAAGAATTCAGAGCGCTCGTGGCCCAGCAGCACCCGCCTACCGCGTGCGGTATGCGAGGTTAAGCAATGTGGGTGCAGGTCAGGTCTTGGATGGGTGACCGCTTTGAGTAATTACTAACTGAGCGTTCTCGTGCTTTGGAAGGCACGTTAAGCCGTTGATCCCGGCTGCTGTTTACGACAGTAGTCGTTAAGCCAAGTTAGAGGCCTTCGGGCGGCTTGAGAACTTCTAACAGTCAAGTTGCCCACTCACTTGACAAAGGGGGATCGAAGTTGCACTACGTCCGTAGGGAGTACCCACCGTTACCCTACATGTGACCTCTGGATGGTGCTAAAAGTGCAACAAAAACTGGCAACCGTACTTGTCTTCCCGAAGATTTCACGGTTCGTAAATAAATGCCATACGATTAAAAAAAAATTTTTAAGGTTGATTTAAATGGAAAAAATATCGAAACCTCTATGTCGTTTTTAAAACCCAATCCTTTTTTTTTACAATCCCTGGCATGCATGGAGTGCCAAAATTTACCTCAGATTCGAATTAAGAGACCTCTCGGACGCTCAGATCTCGATTTTGAACGAAATCGGGAGGGAAAAAAATCAATATGGCCACCACTTACACAAATTTTACCTGGAATTCGTATTAAGAGACCTCTCGGACAATCAGATATCGATTTTGAACGAAATCAGGACGGAAATGAAGAAAATCAATATGGCCGCCAGTTTTTTTCAAATTTTACCTCGGATTCGTATTAGGGGACGTCTCGGACGCTCGGATATTGATTTTCATTGAAATCGGGTTGGAAATAAAGAAAATCAATATGGCTGCCACTTTTTCCAAATTTTACCTCGGATTTGTATTAAGAATTCTCTCGGACGCTCCGATATCCATTTTGAACGAAATCGTGACGGAAATGATAAAAATGAATATGGCTGCCACATTTTCTAAATTTTACCTCGGATTCGTATTACGAGACCTCTCGGACGCTCAGATATCAATTATGAACGAAATTGGGAAGGGAATGAAGAAAATCAATATGGCTGCGACTTTTTCAAAATTTTACCTCGAAGTCGTATTAAGAAACCTCTCGGATGCTCAGATATCGATTTTTAACGAAATTGTTAAAGAAAAGAAGAAAATCAATATGGCTGCCACTTTTTCCAAATTTTACCTCGGAGTCATATTAGGGGACCTCTCGGACGCTCAGATATCGATTTTGAACGAAATCGGGACGGAAATTAAGAAAAGCAATATGGCCGCCACTTCTTCCAAATGTTACTTCGGAGTCGTATTACGGGACCTCGGACGCTCAGATATCGATTGTGAACGAACTCGCGACTGAAATGAAGAAAATCAATATGGCCGCCACTTTTTCCAAATTTTACCTCGGATTCGTATTATGTGGCCTCTCAGACGCTCAGATATCGATTTTGAACAAAATCGGTTCGGAAATGAAGAAAATCAATATGGCTGCCACTTTTTCCAAATTTTACCTCGGATTCGTATTAAGAGACCTTGTGGACGCTAAGATATCGATTTTTAACAAAATCGGGACGGAAATGAAGAAAATTAATATGGCCGCCACTATTTCCAAATTTTACCTTGCATTCGTATTACGAGACCTGTCGGACGCTCATATATCGATTTTGTTCGAAATCGGGAAGAAAATGAACAAAATCAATATGGCTGCCACTTATCCCAATTTTACCTCGGAGTCGTATTAGGGGACCTCTCGGACGCTCAGATATCAATTTTGAACGAAATCGCAACGGAAATGAAGAAAATTAATATAGCCGTTACTTTATTCAAAGTTTACCTCGGATTCCTATTAAGAGTCCTCTCGGACGCTCAAATATTGATTTTTATCGAAATCGTATCGGACGGCACTGATTAATAAAACCACTTACTTACAATATGTACATTGAATCAAAAAAGGTCGTCTCTTCATAGGGAATTCACGGCATTTCATGCACCTTAAGATGTTATAAGGAACCTACATGCCAAATTTGGTATCTCTCGAATCAGTAGTGTGGGCTGTGCGTTGATATGTCACTCACTCAGTCAGTCAGTTTCTTCTTGCAACTTGGCAAACACTTTTAATAGTTTTCATGTCCGCAATATAAAATTTCGAAATCAATGCCATTTTCAAAATTAACGACCCAAAGAACTATAAAAACGACGCCAATATTAATATTTAGACATTCCAACCCCCTTGGAACCCAACAGAGGGAATGGTATTTTACGTCCGCCACGTGGGATTTATTTTAAAATCATTGTTGTTTTCGTAATCAGCGACCCGATAAACCATAGAAACAATACCTACCCATATCGATTTTCAGAATTTGTCACCACTTTTCCCACTTTTAGGGGTTGATTTCTCATAAAACCTGAACAACATGTTTACTCATTTAACGTTAGAAATACTCCTGTCAAGTTTCGAATAAAATTGTCCAACTAATCTTGATTCCCCACACACACTTCGGACCCCCATTTAACCCCCTTAGGGGTTGAATTTTGAAAAGAACTTTCTTAATGCACCTCTAGACCTTATATGGAACCTACATACTAAATTTAGAATCTCTAGAACCAGTAGTTTGGGCTATGCGATGATATGTCACTCGCTCAGTCAGTCAGTTATTTCTTGCAATTTGGCACAAACTTTCAAAAGTTTTCATGTCCACTACATTAAATTTCAAAATCGATGCCATTTTCGTAATGAACGTTCCAAAAAACCATAAAAACGACACCCATATTAATATTTAGACATTTCATCCCCCTCGCACCCCAACAGGGGGGATGGTATTTTACGTCCTCCACGTGAGATTTTAAAATCATTGTTGTTTTCGTTATCAGCGACCCGGTATATCATAAAAACAATACCCATGTCGATTTTCAGAACTTGTCACCACCTTTCCCCCTTTTAGGAGTTTATTTCTCAAAAAATCTGCAACACGTGTTTACTCATTTATCTTTAGAAATACTCCTGTGAAGTTTCGAATAAAATAGTCCAACTAATCTTGATTCCCCACACACACTTCGGACCCCCATTTAACCCCCTTAGGGGTTGAATTTTGAAAAGTACTTTCTTAATGCACCTCTAGACCTTATATGGAACCTACATACTAAATTTAGAATCTCTAGAACCAGTAGTTTGGGCTATGCGATGATATGTCACTCGCTCAGTCAGTCAGTTATTTCTTGCAATTTGGCACAAACTTTCAAAAGTTTTCATGTCCACTACATTAAATTTCAAAATCGATGCCATTTTCGTAATGAACGTTCCAAAAAACCATAAAAACGACTCCCATATTAATATTTAGACATTTCATCCCCCTTGCACCCCAACAGGGGGGATGGTATTTCACGTCCTCCACGTGGGATTTCAAAAACATTGTTGTTTTCGTTATCAGCGACCCGATAAACCATAAAAACAATACCCATGTCGATTTTCAGAATTTGTCACCACATTTCCCCCTTTTAGGGGTTGATTTTTCAGAAAACCTGAAACACGTGTTTACTCATTTATCGTTAGAAATACTTTTGTGAAGTTTCGAATAAAATAGTCCAGCCAATCTTGTTTCGCCATACAAACTTCGGAGCCCCATTTCACCCCCTTAGGGGTTGAATTTTGAAAAATCCTTTCTTAGTGCACCCCTAGACCTTATAAGGAACCTACGTGCCAAATTTGGAATCTCTAGGACCAGCGGTTTGGGCTGTGCGTTGATATGTCAGTCAGTCAGTCAGTTTCTTCTTTTATATATTTAGATAATATAACCTACGTCACCCGGGTATAGTGTTAGCTTTCCAACAGTGAAATAATTTTTCAAATCGGTTCAGTAGTTTCGGAGCCTATTCAATGCAAACAATTTTTTTTACACCTTAGGTTACATTATTGGAATTTTAATAGGCATCCCTTTTATTAACCCTTCAAAATTTCAAAAGAGGAGGTTATCAATTCGGTTGTATGTTTTTTTTTTTTTTTTTTTTTTTTTTTAATGTTTGTTAGTCCATAACTCCGTCATTTCTTAACCGATTTGGAAAATTCTTTTTTTGATTGTAAGTATATATATCCAAGTTGGTCCCGTTTTTGTCAAAACGCAGTTCTGATGATGGAATCCATGAGGAATTGAGGGAACTCCTCAAATCTTTTAGGCAAACATATAGTGATTTTTGTGTTTTTATCAACAAGTTATGCATTTTCATCCAAAAATGTGACATTGGATGAAGTGGAACTGCTCATGATGATCAGAACAGAACTCTTCAACGACGAAAAGTTCACGTTTGGCGATTTGTCCTCCTAGCTGTGTTTGTTAAGCAATTTCTATTTTCACGATTAATTTTTGTCATGCTTGATTTCTGATGATGGGATCCATGAGGAATTGAAGGAACTCCTCAAATCTTAAAGGCAAACATATAGTGATTTTTGTGTTTTTATCAACAAATCGAGCATTATCATACAAAAATGTGACATTTGATGAAGTGGAACTGCTGATGATGATCAGAACAGAACTCTTCAACGACGAAAAGTTCACGTTTGGCGATTTGTCCTTCTAGCTGTGTTTGTTAAGCAAGTTCTATTTTCACGATTGATTTTTGTCATGCTCGAGTTCTGATGACGGGATCCATTAGGAATCGAGGGAACTCCTCAAATGTGAAAGGCACACAAATAGTGATTTTAGTTTCATTCATAAAAGTGACATTTGATGAAGTGGAACTGCTGATGATGATCAGAACGGAACTCTTCAACGACGCGTAGTTCACGATTGGCGATTTGTTCTCTTCGTTTTGTTTGTCAAGCAAGCAAGGTTTTTTCATGATTCCATGAGGAATTGAGGGTACTTAGTCTTCTACCATTATAAACATATATTATAGCCATTTTTATTTTATTGTATATCTATCTAAGAGTGCACCATCTAAGTATAATAATCTTTTACCGGCCTCCCCCATTGAAGTCGGTTTTTTTTTCTTAAAAATTATTTGGAAATATATTATAGCGTCACTCGGGGATAGTGTAGCTTTCCAACAGTGAAAGAATTTTTCAAATCGGTTCAGTAGTTTCGGAGCCTATTCAATGCAAACAAACAAACAAACATTCAAATCTTTATAATATTAGTATAGATTATTAGGTTTCTTGTTAACAACTTAGTATTTCATACTACTTGGAAATTTGAAATATGTAGTGTCAATTGTGTTCTCCATGAGTTTAATATTTGTGAAGATAATTATTATAATTAATAACATAACCACTCGTCGACATTGTTTACAAATATTTGTGAATGAATGGAGCGGGATTTTTCGCGACTGCGCTAAACGCGCGTAGGGGCAAGCGGGACTTTTTAAACGATATCTCCATAAATACGAATTCATCATATTAACATTAACATATTTATCAATGTTTATTCAAATTAGATAAATTTACAAAATTTAACTCTTGTATTTAGGCACATTTAGGTAGGAATAGTTTATTTATTCACAAAACTTTAAAATTTTCTAGCCATTTAAGAATCCAATGGTCTAAATTGAAAAAAGAAAAACTGTATAGCCCGCAACACTTTTTCGGTTCAATTCTTCCTTTTAGTGTTGAAACTGTAGTGTTTATTGTCTCCCAAATAGGTACCTACACACGTAGTCACCATTGACTACACAATATCAAGCACATAAATGGTCAGGTAGTCTATCAAGGAAGAAGGCGTACGCGCAATGGATCCGCTATGTCGAGTCCGTAAGGTACGTTACATTCACTAGCGGCAGCCTCCACCCGGTCGACGACCCAGAGAGAGTCGGCGATTACAAAAAAGATTATAGTAGTCTAGATACCTAGTGTACCGCCGGCCTTACTGGCTCCCGCCCACAGGTTAATCTCGCCTTTTGTACTCTAAGCGGCTTAACAGTACAATCAACAGCCGCGAATAATTAGCTGAACTGTGTGGGATGGGCGGTACATGATTCCTTTCCTATCCACGATTAACATTCCATTCTCACGGAGTCTTAAAATGTAGATAAAGGTTTGTTAGTATTTCATGTTATTGTGCCTATCCGTGCAGTCTACCCATTTATTTATGGGTCAGGCAACGGGCTGTGCTGAACAACAGCCAAAGTACTTACTTTACGTAGGAGTAAATAGGAGTGTTTGGACTTGACCCTAGCCGTAACTGGAATGTATTATTTTATCACGCCTTTGATCTCTCTTCGCTTGGTAGGTAGTTTCTAGTTAGTTATTTGCCGTTATTAATAGAAAATAATTTATAAAGGGTGTCCCAATAAGAGTGCACGTTTTAAATGTTGTGATTTATTTTTCTAGTGCAATGGCAACTCTAAAATTACAGAGCTGTCACCTATAACTGTTCCGATTAGAGATGAGACTTACTGGGATTATTCTCGATTTGGTATGGGAAATTTCCTGAATCGGAACAATCATAGGCAGTGGCGGCTGCTGACTACGAGAACCGGTGGTGCGCTAATTTATGGATTTATGAAATACTATAATATATAACTCAAAAATTGCAATACATCTACATTTTCCTACTAACAATCAAATTTTATATGTATTAAGTACCTCAATCCGTCGATTTTGATTCCTGGAAAATGGTTTTAAATTAAGGCATGACCTTGGCAGCCCAGCCGATTTTATTTCTAATTTATCAATCACTAAAAGTTTTAATATTGTTTTTAATATTCTCGATATTCAAATTCACACTTATTTTTTTCCATTAAACACATAGTCACACTCACTTTACAAAACAAACAATAAACACGAATTACGAATGATGGCGCGATACGAGAAAAGTGAAGTGCAGGCCATGTTATTAACCAACTAAGCCAACTTGACAATTGAAGCGCAAGAAAAGGTTTATATTTTGAGCGTTAACTTGGTCGGGTAATATCGCCGCCGGTCCCTCGAGTGGGCTCCGTGCGCCGCACGAGATTTACCTTTTTAACCGACTTCAAAATTTCAAAAGAGGAGGTTATCAATTCGGTTGTATGTTTTTTTTTTTGTTTTTTTTTTTTTTTTTTTAATGTTTGTTACTCCATAACTTCGTCATTTCTCAACCGATTTCGAAAATTCTTTTTTTGATTGTAAGTATATATATCCAAGTTAGTCCCGTTTATGTCAAAACGCAGTTCTGATGATGGGATCCACGAGGAATTGAGGGAACTCCTCAAATCTTTAAGGCAAACATATAGTGATTTTTGTGTTTTTATCAACAAGTCAAGCATTTGCATCCAAAAATGTGACATTGGATGAAGTGGAACTGCTGATGATGATCAGAACAGAACTCTTCAACGACGAAAAGTTCACGTTTGGCGATTTGTCCTCCTAGCTGTGTTTGTTAAGCAAGTTCTATTTTCACGATTAATTTTTGTCATGCTTGATTTCTGATGATGGGATCCATGAGGAATTGAGGGAACTCCTCAAATTTTAAAGGCAAACATAAAGTGATGTTTGTGTTTTTATCAACAAATCGAGCATTATCATACAAAAATGTGACATTTGATGAAGTGGAACTGCTGATGATGATCAGAACAGAACTCTTCAACAACGAAAAGTTCACGTTTGGCAATTTGTCCTTCTAGCTGTGTTTGTTAAGCAAGTTCTATTTTCACGATTGATTTTTGTCATGCTCGAGTTCTGATGATGGGATCCATTAGGAATCGAGGGAACTCCTCAAATGCGAAAGGCACACAAATAGTGATTTTAGTATTTTCATGAACTAATCAAGCATTTTCATTCATAAAAGTGACATTTAATGAAGTGGAACTGCTGATGATGATCAGAACGGAACTCTTCAACGACGCGTAGTTCACTTTTGGCGATTTGTTCTCTTCGTTTTGTTTGTCAAGCAAGCAAGGTTTTTCCATGATTTCATGAGGAATTGAGGGTACTTAGTCTTCTACCATTATAAACATACTTATAGCCATTTTTATTTTATTGTATGGAATCTAAGAGTGCACCATCTAAGTATAATAATCTTTCACTGGCCTCCCCCATTGAAGTCGGTTTTTTTTTCTTAAAAATTATTCTTCATTCAGTTTGTACGGAGTATCTTCCGTCTCACGCGCCCGGCGTTCTAACGTGATTCTCTTAGAAATTGTACTGGCTAGTGCGTGCGCTCCACGAAGCGCACGGAGAGGTTTTTTGAGACTGAGCGAAAAATAATTTTATAGACTACGACATAGCGTAGTGGTTTCTTTGCATTTTTTAAATGTAATTTATGTATGTATATTACATATTATTGAAATTGTTTTATTGATGACGATGGTATTGATGGTGTTAAATTTTTGGTAGTGCAACGCACGAGTGCACTCAAGGTACAGCCGCCACTGATCATAGGTATAACAGCTCTGTCTAATTTCTGAGTTGCTACTTGCACAAAAAAACACGAAATTTATAAAGTGTACGCATATTCAGACATCATTTACTTTTGAAATTTTATTTTTTTATATATGGGTATTTTTGAGAAGCTTATTTGAAGCAGTATAAGCTTTTACCCTGGTAGAAGCTTTATGACTTCGTTGAAATATGTCGCATACCTATAAAAAGTGTACTTATGTTATGATTTTCCACGTTATTTCCATTTCGGAGTTATGAATATTCCGAATGAGAGTGGATTAGTAATAATGAAAGTACAACAACAAGAACCACAGTTGTAGCTAAATGTGGTGGAATCCCTGGATTCCAGCAAAATACATGCCGTCCTGCATATACTTATACTGCGCTGCACCACAGGCTGCACGTTGGTTTGAAGAATAGATTCAGGTAGCCGTTTCGTTGTTTGCTTCGACCGAGATAACACTTCTACTGAATAAACACAACAAATACGTTAGAACACGCACTGAAGCAGCGGCTCTAAAGCGGTCTTCTAATCATTAGATTAAACAGAGTACCGGAAAAACAAAATGTAAATGAGTTCAATTAGAGGTAACAAACTGGTTTTAATACAAATCTCAGAAGGTGGTGCAGTAAAAACTGATTTATTCGTAACTTGTTAATTAAATTTTAGGTAGTTTTACCAGTCGCGCGTAGGGAATTCATTTCCCTCTTTTATACGCAAACTTACACTTTTGCTCTTAATTAGTTAAATACACGTCAGATTTTATCCTATTCTGTTACAAAAACGAGTAACATTTGTATATTTGTTTGTTTGTAATTGAAATCTCGTATATCGCTCTAACGATTTTAATGAACTTACAAACGAACAAATACAAGTATAGGGGTTTCTTGGAACAAAAAAATATCTAGCTAAATATAGCGTATTCCCTGGGAAAACCCGAGCATAGTTCGGTCGCCCGGGTACTTCTCTTTAATAATCGTCTAGAATCTTTAATTAAATATCCGACTTCATTACCTATTTCATAGTGGAAAGTTGCGGAAGCTATAGTGTGCTATAGTTACCCCTAGTTAAAGTTAGTCCTAATAATTTAGTCGTGTAACTCGAATCAAACAGGGCGGGTGCGGTTCCTATTTCCTAGGCCTGTGTTTCAAATTAGAATTTTACTGCCTCTTCGTGTTAGGTTTACTGTCGAGAGTTATCTGCGACCGAGATGAGGTCGTAATCCAAAATTGACTTACAACAAACATTGTTTTATGTTTGTAATAAAATTCGGTGGGCGGAAAAATGGGTACTTACTTACCTACGTGTCGAATGTTTAGATGTTTGGGTTGGGTCCACTGTGGAATACTTAGGTAAGTATCTACACTACATTACTAATGGAAATGAAAATATTGCCTAGAGGCTACATTGGCAATTGCACCCACATCGTGGTTTGAAAGTTACTTGATAACTCATTTTATTAAAATGATATATATATATATCTTACTCTAAAATTTCAAATCGCTTTATTGTCCAGGTGATGTCAGTGTCAAGGCAAAATAACCTTGCGCGGCAGGCTCGCCTCAACGTGGGTGGCGTGTTCCACGAATTAGTATAGGGATGGTCAAACGGCCAATCAATAAAAATCCATTCGTGCCTACTAGCTAACTGACAGTTAAAGCTGGCTTTGTCGAAAGCAGACACGTTTTGTTCCCAGGCTAAAGTTAAAATTACATACAGGAGAGAGTGATCCAAGCACACCTCTTGTCTTTTGTTTACCTTAAAAGCTTAGAACAATTATCGCTGTTATCGCCTATTATGTAGGCATTCTTATGGTTTGAGTGGTAATACATTTTAAACACTACGAATAGGGCTTTTGACTAATTGCGACATTTACTGACTTAGGCAATATGCTCTCTGAATCTCTTATCTGTGCTTAATACTAGTAATACTAGATAGGTGCATACTTATTACAAAACCTAAACTATTTTATTGTTCCTTACCTTTACTGTATTTTACTGAAGGCTTTTTCACAACCAACATCTATTATAAGATTTGGATTAAAGTGAACTATGTAGGTACATTACCTGCTTAGTTAGCACGATAGCTTACCTAAACTTCATGCTTTATTTATAATAATAATAATAATAATGCTTTAATTCAGGCTTAGCCCATATCATATCACATTACACAAAGACAGAACATAAAAAAAATAATTAAAGAGATAAATAATACTTAATTCATAAGCCGGAAAATATTTTCTCTGGACTCCATATGAATGGAGTTCCAGTGTCTCCATAGTGGGCTGTTGACATTTTCCGCAATGGCTATAAGGAGGCTGTTGGGACTGTCACGTATGCGGCGCATCAGGGAGGCCACGCGCTTGCGTATTATCGCACAGAAACCGTCCGTGCGCTCCTCACAGAACATACCTGACGCGCTACAATAGCGTGAGAGCCACAACAGTATCCTGAAGCCATTGTTATATTGGACACGCAGAGAGTCGTACGTTTTTCGGGTATACTTGGTCCATAGGCTGCAGGTATAGAGAGTTTGGCAGAAAGTTTTAAAGAGCGTGATCTTCACGGCTTTTTCACATTTTGCAAACCTACGGACCAGCATATTACACCTCACAGCAAACGCCCTGCGCTCCCTCTCCATGTCTGTGTCATCTGTGAGAGCCTCGTTGAGCCAGTGCCCCAGGTACTTAAATTTCGCCACCCTTTTAAGTTGCGACTGGCAGAGCGTAATGGGAGGGACTATTTTGGGCGTTTTATTACCAGCTTTAAAAACTAGTAGCTCGCTCTTTGTCGCATTGTACCTTAGACCGTGCGTCTCAACGTAGCTCTCACAGACCACAAGCAACTTTTCGAGAGCGCTTACTGCCGGGCTCAGCAACACCATGTCATCCGCATAACTGATGTTGTTCATACACACACCACCAATCGAACATCCGACCTTGGTATTACTGAGCTCGACAATAAGATCGTTCATGTATAGGTTAAAAAGCCTTGGTGAGCTCAAACCCCCCTGCCTCACCCCACATTCCAACCTATACATGTCAGTATAGGCTCCCGACCACCGCACCTGGTTGCCCTGGTTGCCATACCAAAACTTAAGTATGTTTACCACTTCAATGGGAGTGCTCGTGTTCTTCTTTAATTTCTGCCAGAGGACATCATACGCCACCAAGTCAAATGCCTTAGACAAATCCAAAAAACACGCATAGACTGGCGTTTTCCTTTCCGTGTAATACTGAACAGTTTGCTTCAAACACAGTATCGCGCTTTCCGTCGATAACCCAGGCTTGAAACCGAATTGAGCATCATGTGAAGGCACGAATTGAGACAGTACGCGGTCAAGCAAACTGTCCAGTATCTTAGACACAATGGTGGCTAACGAGATGGGCCTGTAATTTGATTTGTCGGAGGCATCGGCTGTCTTGTTTTTTATAACCGGCACGACTATTGTCCTCATGAGGTCCTCCGGCAGGAAACTGTGGCTCAGACAGATATTAAAGAGCATCTTCAGAACACGAGGCAGGTGAGGTCCTGCATGCTGCAGGTGCTCAATACTGAGTCCATCATGGCCTGGTGACTTGCCTCGCTTCATCGACCTGATCACGTCAGTGACCTGTTTAAGCGTAAAACGCACTTGCAAGTCCAAACAGTCCTCCTCAGTACTGAGCACCTGCTGCGCTCCTCCCAGCGGACTATGCACTCTAAAGCTCTCCTTAAAAAGTTCAGCAATTTCAGTTGGTGAGCACAGACCCTCCACACTCGTAGGCGAACATTTCCTAGGGTTGTTCTTATTTATGTGCTTCCAGAAACTAGGAAAGTCCTTGGCTTTATGATGAGTAGCTAAAATGTTCATTTTAATGTTGGTTTCATTGTTCTGGCACCATTTAAGCTTGTCCTTAAATCGTTTTCTGGAAGCACACATTTCTTCATAAATAGGCCCCCTAGGAGGTTTTCCATAAAATAACCATTGCTGATAACTAGCTCTAGCTGTCCCATGTACCTCCTTAACATGTTTGTTCCAGCCCACTATGTATTTCCTTTTACTATTATTTCTCGACTTACAAGTATCTTTTGCATTTTATATGACGTTTTAATATTTTATGCAACCGTTGCATAAGAAAGGTCCTGGGTTCCGATGCGAGTCTCGGCGAGAGTTTTAGACCACCAAGTATACACCGTTGCATACAATAGGTACTTTCTACGACTCATTTCAAATCAATAGTATTTTTTCGAATTTTTACGCATCGTGTTTTTTCCATTACTTATTGTGCAACTGACGCAATTTCTTCAGGAGTGCAGTCATTTTCTTCTTCGTGCATTTATAAAATAAAATCCTTTTATCTTAGTAATGTAATAGTTAAACAGCTTGAATACTTTCGCTTTCAATTGGAATTTTGGTTTATTTTTGTGTATAAGTTAAATTAATCCCAACAAAATCTTAAAATGGCAGCCAAGTTCAATATGCGAAGCGTCGACGTCTTCAGCGACAAAAGAATTGAGATCTAAATGGACGTCAAGTTCCGTAGAATATCTGAAATGGTGCCAAGCCTGGCACTAGATTGTTTACAGTAAAACTAATTTACTGCGACTTAATGCATTTTGAGCTTTAACTTGGCAGTTTTCTTAAATATGCAACAGCCTTCATGGTATTATAACATAATGCATAGAAAACTGCCAGGTTAAGGCTCTGCCAAAAATCATAAATAATAATAATAATAATAAAACTGAAAATCTAACTGTTTTCTGAATTTTTTGGTGTACACACAAAATTACCAAGCTGGATGCCAAATTTTACCTTTCTAGGTAACCTGGAAGTGGGTTAGATTTTTGATTACTAGTCAGTCAGTCAGTGGTAACAATGCCATTTTTGGACTTTAATATCTCAATAACTATTTCACCTATATTATTTATGAAGTTAAAGCTCAAAATGCATTAAGCCGCAGTAAATTAGTTTTACTGTAGTCAATGTAGTGCCGGATTTGGCACCATTTCAGAGAATCTACGGAACATGGCACCCATTTAGATCTCAATTCTTTTGTCGGTGGAGACGACAACCAAGCATGGCATATTCTTAATATCGAACTTGGCTCCCATTTTCACATTTATGTTTTTGATGGTTGTGAATTTACCGTGTAAACGTTTTGGTGCCATAACGTAAGCTTACTGTCTATGATGTCTATCGTGTCGAAATAAAGGAATGGAATGGAACAACCGAGGCCAAAGTCCAAATCGCTTGAGCTGGATGAGACGTGTCGGGTCGGGCGGGACGGGGATAGTTTAATAGAGGCTATTTTTGGTCATCCGAAGAAGATTTAATCTTTGTAGGTATAATAAAAGATAATCGCACGAAGTGACCTGGAATGTTGATAGTAGCGTTTTTATGCTTTTCAGCTGGCAGTCGGCCAGCCGCGGTCGCAGTTTCACGTAACCGCAACGCTGACGCGTGCCGCGGTTCGCGGATTTATCCTATTTTGTTAGATTTCTATTTATTAAAGTAGGCACGAGTACGACATAGTACTAAGTACGATCAATATGTGAAAATTCTCGTTAGTTTCACCATTATGCGTTTTGTACTGTAAAGTGTAAAGAGCACCTAGCTTTGTACTTGTACTATTAACGCATTCTGTGACCTAGCTTAGCCTTTAAAATTGCCGAACCGCAACACTTCGCGGTAACTCGCAAAATGTGTTTATCGCAAAGCTTTAAAATAAATGCGGCGGCGCCGAGGCACCCGCGGCAGGACAAAACAAAATTGTTTCATTCGCAACTTTGTAACTCGTGTTTCGTGTTCTTTATAATTATTTTGTACAAGGACTTCATTTTAGATAAGTAGGTACATTTTTGAAAAAGTATTTATGCCGTTCACATGTTGGCCGAGGCTCGGTGAGCCCGCGCCACAGAACACGTAACCCTATAGACACCGCTTACCAGGGCACCCGCGTAAGCCAAGCTTAAGCTCAAAAATCGTCAAGTGGCCACCACGCCCCCATATATGCTTTTAGTACGCGGTCGACCGTTGGCGAAGTAACATGCAATATTCGACTCACTACTTGACGTATACAGTGTTCAAAATATGCCTTTTTGTATGGTCAAATTGTGTGGAAAGTGTGGCAAGATATCTAGTCTTTAAAAGGATGGCATTTCATTTCACAGTAAGCTATTATTTTTCTTTTTTACCACGATAAAACAATAATAATTAATAAGTCAAAGTTATCAAGTAAAGGTTTTACACCTAGCGACGCGTTGATGTCTTTCAACGTCTGTCTCTTTCTTTCGCTCACAATTATTTTGTAATTCCGTCTTTGTCTAACCATTGCAGCCTTAAGTAGTGATGTAACTGATTGCTTACTTAAACTTACGTACGAGTACGTAACCGATAAATTACCAAATAATCGAGCATCACTATGCTCGTGAAACAATATTAAACTTTTGTGGAATATACGTAGTGTACAGAACAAACTTAATTAATTAAAGTAAATAATGGAAAATGTTACCTACATATGTACAATTATGAAAACAAATGTGTGTTCAAATTTATATCCTAACTCCAAACTATAATACTATAAATGTGAAAGTCACTCTGTCTGTATATCTGACTAGTGTGTGTGTATATAGATAAATTAATAATGATTCCATGAGGAATTGAGGGTACTAAGTCTTCTACCGTTATAAACATACTTATAGCCATTTTTATTTTATTGTATGGAATCTAAGAGTGCACCATCTAAGTTTCACTGGCCTCCCCCGTTGAAGTCGGTTTTTTTTCTTAAAAATTATGTAGTATCTGTTTCGAGTGTGTCTCATCACTACACAAAATGGCGCGCGTCACGCACCGCACAAGTGATTGCTTGTCGACCTTGTACCAGCCAATCACAGTGCACTTGTCGCCCCCCGCGCCCCGCCAATTTGGCAGTTTGAGATTCAAGACAAAGTTCTATGAAGCGATGTCTATAGGGTTAAGGGGTCAGTTAAAATAAGGCTGATATATCTATATTAATAATTTCGTGCAGGGGTACGGTAGACCCGAACGAGACCTGTCTCAAATTGAAGAACGTATAAAAATAACGATTTTTGAGTTGAACATATGTATCCGCAAAATTCGGATTGTCGCGTATTTTGCATTTAAAAGTGTTAATTTGATGACAAAACGTCGGCCATATTGCCCACAGACTATATTGCAATATTAAATTTGTTGGTTGACAGTGTCGGCTACGTTCGAAAATCGTGAACTATTTTTGCGTCCGGTATGTTGGCCAGGTTGCTGGGCTGTGTTCTGGGTGATGGGCCATCATCGCCCATTGTGTGGATTCGGCTAGCCGCGTCTGCAGCGTTTTGTTTTTGTAGTTTTCAAGCGTTCTATACACCTATCAGCCTAGCTAGCACGATAACTTATACCGTCACGTTATATAGTCTATAACTGGAGAGTGAAAGGGACGGCACCATACGAAGTTAGGATTTTGAATTTCGGAGTAGACCCCCAGCTCATGCCGTTCGCCGCGCTCGGACGTTAGAGGCGCTACCGCGAACCGAAAACGAAGTATCTGCCTCTCTCTCACATGTATATTCGAACGACAGAGAGGAAGATAGTTCGTTTTTGGTTCGCGGTAGGCCCTCAGGCATCAACTTTAAAACGAATAGGGTATTTTACTATAAGAGAAATAAAATTCAAAATGTAATAAAAATCAGCCAAGTGCGTCGGAGTCGCACACTGAGGGTTCCGTACAACTAAAAAACAAATGTGATTTATCAATATATTTATATTTTTGGTAAAATATACTTCATAATAAACATTATCACCTAATTTCAAGTTATGGTCGATGGGAAGTTAAAAAATTATATGTGTGACAGACAACACACGGAATGTTCTTTGACTTTCTTCGACCGTCCGCCGCGCTCGGACTAAAGTGCTACCAACCGAAAACTAAATATATATGCCTCTCTGTCGCACTTGCATATTCGAGCGCGGAGAGGGAAATACTTCGTTTTCAGATCGCGGTAGGCTCTCTGGTCTGACGGCTCCTATTCCTGGATGGTGCGCGTATCGGAATGTGAAATACCTTTGGCAAAACGGAACAAGTTGTTAAATAGCTTCCATTAATTGGAGAAAATATTACCAACTGTTATTATTATCACGCGAAACACTGCATATTGAAGCAACATCCATAGGGGCCTGTTACATGGTTATTATTATCACGCGATATACTCATATCACGATCCGTATCACGTGCAATGAATATTGAAGAAAAATCCATACGATTTTGAAAACCACGATAATATTGACACACCAGTATTGTGATAATATTAAGCGTTTAACGGACCCCATACAATTTTAAAAATCGCGATAATACTGACACATAATATTGAGTGTAAAGGGCCCCACTTAATAGAATTTGGCGGAGAATAGAGAGCTGCTACCGCGAAACGAACGAACATCGTGTATTTCCCTCTGTGTCGCTCGATTTTGCAAGTTCGACAGAGAGGGGGATACACGAACTTCATTTTTTTTCGTTCGCCTTAGCAGCTCTAACTTTGCACCAAAAATACTGACTGGCACATCAATATTAACAATTGCACATCTGAACTGAATTTTAATGAACAATTAGTATTTTAGCTATACAAATCAGTACTGATTACGGTGTCAAATTTTTTATGTGCCTTTAAATACTACCCTTATAAAATGCTTAGGATTAACTTGCAAAGATACTAGCCTTTGCCCGTGACGTCGTCAGCGTAATCTTTTAGTCCATATTCCATATATTAATCCAGACTACAGACTATATTTCTATACGAAGTTTCATCATAATCCGTTGTTGTAATGTTTTTATTTTATACATTTTTGTACACAATTTCTTTTGTCGTTTGCATAACTGTCACGAATAAATGTTTACTTTATTTATTTCACCCGAGCGAAGCCGGGCTTTCATCTAGTAATGTAATATTGTAGTCCCTCTTAGTCTAACGTATATCTGATCTGATCCCCCAGGTTTGCCCAACCTCTGCCAACGTGTGAAGTGAACGACGCATTAGAGAATCCATGCCATGCAAAAACTTAGAAGCAATACTATACTTAGAAGCAATAATATAGAAATAGAATATTTAGAGTTGAAAATAAATCGAACTTTTTCAACACTTTGTACCTAGGGGTTTGTTCACCCCTAATCATATTTTTAAAGAAATAAAATTCTTTAATGTTTAAATTCCCTAACAAAGAATAGAAAATTAAATGCATGAAAATTATATAACAACTAGATGTGCCCGCGGCTCCGCCCGCGTAAATGAATTATTTGAATGTACCTATTTGTTGTTATGAGCCACGGTTAACGATAAACGATACAATATGGAAATAAAATAATTTTTAAGAAAAGAAAACCGACTTCAATGGGGAAGGGAGGCCGGTGAAAGATTATTATACTTAGATGGTGTACTTTTAGATTCCATACAATGAAATAAAAATGGCTATAAGTATGTTTATAATGGTAGAAGACTAAGTACCCTCAATTCCTCATGGAATCCTCAATCAGAACTCAAGCTTGACAAAAATGTGTCTTGAAAACCTAGCTTGCTTGACAAACATAAAGAAAAGAACAAATCGCCAAACGTGAACTATGCGTCGTTGTAGAGTTCCATTCTGATCATCATCAGCAGTTCCTTTTCATCAAATGTCACTTATTTAAATATACTAGATGAAAGCCCGGCTTCGCTCGGGTGAAATAAATAAGAAAGAAATAAAGTAAACATTTATTCATGACAGTTATGCAAACGACGAAAGAAATAGTGTACAAAAATGTATAAAATAAAAACATTACAACTACGGATTATGATGAAACTTCGTATAGAAATATAGGTAGTCTGGATTAACATATAGAATAGGGGGTCAAAGATTACGCTGACGACGTCACGGGCAAAGGCTAGTATCTTTGCAAGTTAATAATAATAACAGTTGGTAATATTTTCTCCAATTAATGGAAGCTATTTAACAACTTGTTCCGTTTTGCCAAAGGTATTTCACATTCCGATACGCGAACCATCCAGGAATAGGAGCCGTCAGATCGGAGGGCCTACCGCGATCTGAAAACGAAGTATTTCCCTCTCCGCGCTCGAATATGCAAGTGCGACAGAGAGGCATATATATTTAGTTTTCGGTTGGTAGCACTTTAGTCCGAGCGCGGCGGACGGTCGAAGAAAGTCAAAGAACATTCCGTGTGTTGTCTGTCACACATATAATTTTTTAACTTCCCATCGACCTATGAACTTGAAATTAGGTGATAATGTTTATTATGAAGCATATTTTACCAAAAATATCAATATATTGATAAATCACATTTGTTTTTTAGTTGTACGGAACCCTCAGTGCGCGAGTCCGACGCACTTGGCCGGTTTTTCTTACATTTTGAATTTTATTTCTCATATAGTAAAATACCCTATTCGTTTTAAAGTTGCCGCCTGAGGGCCTACCGCGAACCAAATACGAACTATCTTCCTCTCTGTCGTTCGAATATACATATGCGAGAGAGAGGCAGATACTTCGTTTTCGGTTCGCGGTAGCGCCTATAACGCCCGAGCGCGGCGAACGGCATGAGCTGGGGGTCTACTCCGAAATTCAAAATCCTAACTTCGTATGGTGCCGTCCCTTTCACTCTCCTGTCATAGACTGTATGAGTGGAAGGGACGGCACCATACGAAGTTCGGATTTCGGAGTAGACCTCCAGTACCACTAAATTATAAGATAGAGTGAGATAGGGATAGAATTTTGCTAGACGTTTAAAATCCATAAGTCACCAAGTAGTTTGTCACAACAAAATTGAGACGCAGCTTTAAGATGGCGGCCAGACTCAGCAAACATTCAAGTGGTGTCCTTTACACGATTAATATTATAACAATATGGTGTCAATACTATCGCAGTTTTCAAATTTGTATGGATTTTGCTTCAATATTCACGTGATACTTATAGTGATATGAATGTATCACGTGATAATAATACCCATGTAATAGGGCCCATACATTCGCTTTGAAGGCGGTTGTTGTGACAATCAGCCTAGCTAGCACGATAGCTTATACCGTTACGTTTTATGTGACGTTTTAATACATTTCGCCCATATAACGTGACTGTATAAGTTATCGTGCTAGCTAGGCTGATAGGTGTATAGAACGCTTGAAAACTACAAAAACAAAACGCTGCAGACGCGGCTTGCCGAATCCACACAATGGGCGATGATGGCCCATCACCCAGAACGCAGCCCAGCAACATGGCCAACGCACCGGACGCAAACATAGTTTACAATTTCCGAACGTACCCGACCCGACGCTGTCAACCAACGAATTTAATATGGCCGACTTTTTGTCATAAAATTAACGCTTTTTAATGCAAAATACGCGACAATCCGAATTTTGCGGAAACATATGTTCAACTCAAAATCGTTATTTTTATACGTTCTTCAATTTGAGACAGGTCTAGTTCGGGTCTACCGTACCCCTGCACGGAATTATTAATATAGAAATGCTTGATTTGTTTATGAAAATACTAAAATTACTATATGTATACCTTTTATATATTTTATGTGTGCCTTTCACATTTGCGGAGTTCCCTCGATTCCTCATGGATCCCATCATCAGAACTCGAGCTTGACAAATGATTGTCTTAAAAATCTAACTTGCTTAACAAACAAAGCGAAGAGGACATTTCGCCAAAAGTGAACTATGCGTCATATGCAGTTCTATTTCATTAAATGTCACTTTTTTGAATGATAATACATTATTACATGATTTTTTTTACATTAGTACATGAAAATACTAAATTCACTATATGTATGTGTGCCTTTCACATTTGAGGAGTTCCCTCGATTCGTCATGGATCCCATTATCAGAACTCGAGCATTACAAAAATTAATCGTGAAAATAAAACTTGCTTAACAAACACAGCTAGGAGGACAAATCGCCAAACTTAAACTTTTACCCCCTTATTCAAAAAACTTAACAAACCTCTGTTAACTAAAAGTTGTTTTGTCCCTTTCTAATGAAAGAAAAAACATTTTTTTCTTCTTTCTAAAGAAAAAACAAAAATGTCAAAGTGACAGATAAGGACAAACCAACTTTAGCGGCTTGTTAACTAATAGAGGCTTGATGGACGTTTATGAATAAGGGAGTTAGTCGTTAAAGACTTCTGTTCTGATCATCATCAGCAGTTCCACTTCATCAAATGTCACATTTTTGTATGAAAATGCTCGATTTGTTGATAAAACAAAGAAATCACTATATGTTTGCCTTTAATATTTGAGGAGTTCCCTCAATTTCTCATGGATCCAATCATCAGAAATGCGTTTTGAAACAAACGGGACCAAAGTGGATATATATATATATATATACTTACAATAAAAAAAAATCTAAATCGGTTCAGAAATGGAGGAGTTCTGGAGTAACACACATTAAAAAAAAACAACCAAATTGATAACCTCCTCTTTTGAAATCTTGAAGTCGGTTAAAAAATACATACAGTCGAACATAGAACCTCCTTCATTTTTGAAGTTTGTAAATAAGAGTATATGTATTAATCTACATTTAAGTAAACTTTAACATGACATGTTATTATTCAAAATCATTGACTTAAGATATAGAAATAGACACACTATGCCGAACATAAAAATAACTAAAAATGTGGCGCAAGATGACACTGACAGTTACATTCCAATAGCTGACAATAACGCTTCTTTATAGTCCGACTGAAGATAAAAACTTCGTACAAAAAAGAACTTAGAAGCATTAGCGTCAAGTGTCAAAATTGCAAACATAAAAACCAAAATTGTTAAAAACTTTTTAGTAAAATGGCACTATCGTATACTGGTTACCAATGTTTACTTTATAAATGTCAAAAGTGAACAGTGAAAGTAATGGAGTCGCTTTGGTTATTTAAATTATTTTTATATTTATAATATTTTTAAATAATAAAAATATAAATAAAACACTCCATTTCAACATTCGTGCACATTCTGTGATTGTTACTGATATTTTTCTGTGTTAGATATAAAGGTGTTTACTTTCATGAAACTCTTGAGCAAGACTATAGGTAGTTATTTCAAAAGTTCTGACTTCTGCCATTGGAGCAGCATTTGTAGTTTTACAACTTTGCTTTGCAAGTCATCGTCATCTATATCTGATATCTATAAAACAAAGATACCAACTATGAACTTGAAATAATTAATTAAATATGTTAACGTTAAACTGTTAACATTTGAAATTTTTAAGTAGTATGAAATATTAACTCGTTACGTTAATTTGTTAACAAGAAACCTATAATATATATTTTTATAGCTACTAGTTTTCTTAATATTCACGAAAATGTGAAGAAAGCCTACATTGTAGTAATGACGTCACTGGTATGAAATTGTGACAGTCACAGCTCACTTTCTTTGGTAAATTTGTCTTTGTAACAGTGCCTGTATTATTTGCTACGCTGTGACGCCTTACACGGAACTTTTGATATTGATTTATTTATATGAAATTGAGATATTTTTGAGAATTTAAAAATGCGGTTTTACTTAACTTTTTATCCTCTATTTGAATTCATCGGAAAAAAGCCTGCTTAAATAAAATGAAATGTTGTCAATTGATTTTTACTACATTAATTCATATAATTTTATGGATATGTTTTCCTCTGCATGATTTTTCACGCTAAAATTATAATATGTTAAAACAGAATTTGAATAATGTAGTTTGAGTCGGGAACGAACGGACTTACGTCCAAGACAAGTTTAGCAGTTGCAGTTAGTCGATTTAAGCCTTTATTGGTCCTGTATAATATATGTCGGAAATTGGGAAATAGGCATAACACTGATGTGGCTTGGTTTAGAGAGTGCGTCACGTCTATTTTGCGCTATAATAGCGGTCCATTCTGAACGTCGCTGAAGATGTTGTGGAAATCTTGAATCTTGAATTAAAACATAAATTTATTCCTTACCATTTTCATAAAAAAAATATTTATCTAATAGCGACTCCTTACATTTTGTTTTTTGATAACCTTTAATTTGAACTAACATAATTATTTATTCATAACCATGAAATTACCAGGACTTTACACAAATTTTGTAACGTTATCAAAATAACTAAGCTAAAGAAATATATTCTGTCCTTTTCCTTGTTTTTATGTAGCTATTAAAGCAGTTTTTCACAGCATATTTCGTCATTGTTGGACAACTGTCACTGTCTGCGGTCGAAACACGACTAAACAGGAATGTACCACCCGAGTCGTGCGGGCGGTACTTTCACGGGGGCCATTATTGTGGGCTGATTGTGAATCTAGTTCTATAATAGTGCATCAATGTTCAAAATCAAATTTTTATTGTCTGAATGTGAGTGATTATTACTGATATATTATAATTGGTAACATTAGTATTGAAGTTCGTCACAATCAGCCAGTGTTTTGCGCACTATATTCGGTAAATACGCTCATCGAATCGCGCATGTCATTGAATAAAAAAAAGAAGAAAACTAATAATAATCAAGATTTAGAATAATAATAAGATTAATAAATATAAATGCAATGTCATGCCATGAAGCTGCGGATGCAATGTCAATTGTACAACACAAAATAATTAAGTAATAGACAGTCCAACAATTAAAGTATAAGAATGGGAATCCACCACCACCACCACTATATCAGCTAAAGGATGTCCACTGCTGGACATAGGCCTCCCCCAAATTCAGGGTGGGTATATGCCATAATCGCCACGCTTAGCATGCGGGTTGGCGATCGCAGTATCTCCACCGCACTCCAGGGATAAGCATAATAAGTGTGTGTTGCCCTAAGGCCATTTTTTAATGTCGCTATTTATAGGGGCCCATCTAGCAGAGGCGCGTCTGCCTGAGATAAAAATGAGAGACAGTTTTATTAGGCCGACGACCGTTGTCTCACTCCATAATAAGACTATGGATTGTTACACAACAAAAAATTATAACATAACATTGGCGTCTTTCAATTGTAAGTAATTGTAATTCCTTTCTTTTAGTTAACAAGTTAGTTTAGCGTTTTATAATGTATATTGACCTGTTTTTAATAAAATAGTAAGTCAATTAAAAGATCCTTAGAACATGTAATAGCCCTACCATTAGATTCCATCAACCAGTAATAGTCCCTGTACACCCTGGCGGGTGCTGTCTGTGTGCATCCCATGATACGGGCAGGGACGACATCCGCTCGGTGTACCCCTCGCATTTCATTAAATTGTCAAAAGGGCCTTCACGTGTTGGCTACTTACTGTACTTGGGTACCTCGGTACTTCGGCTCCGCGCACGCGTTCCAAAGGTCTGAGACACCATTGTCCCGTGAGCGGAAAAGACATTCAATGCGCATGCACAGCATGCAAGCGACTCCTTTGGATAAGTAAGCGTCTATAGGCTACAGTCTCCGCTTACCATCAGGCAGACTGTATGCTTGCTTACCACCACCATTGTATAAAAAAAGAAAACCAAGCATCTATAGGCTACAGTGTTTGCTTACCATCAGGCAGACTGAATGCTTTCTTACCACCGTTGTGGTACAAAAAAGAATTCGAGGTGTCTATCTACACAGAATACAGTTGTTTGAAGGATTGCGGGTATGACAGGAATAATGTACGTCACACAATATATGTTCACTATGTTCAGTCATAAATCTTCTGTTGTGCATTCATCATCATCCTCCTAGCGTTATTCCCATTGTTCTATCATTGTAAATATGGATAGGAATATACTGCTATCCAGTTAGGGCTTCCAAAATTACGGATTTTTCAATTCCGTAATTAGTTACGAATCTAGAAGTTTGAGTTACGTAATTATGTAATTACTTAACTGGCCCGGTATATCACAATAAAAAAAAATATTTTCTTACTATTTGCATGTATTTATTATAATGAAAGGAAAATAATTCCTAAAATCATTTTATAAATAAATCACAGCATTGCCGATTGTTCAGATGCAAAAACTTCGAGCTGAGTGTGTTCGGTAAGTCCAATTTGAGGGGCTTCTGCCAAATATTCATTCTTTTGCTTGGTAGCTTCACTGGTGGTCGCCATGTCGGTTTAGTGGCAAGCTTGACATACCACCACCATTCGTCTTTCAATGTCGCTCCTGGTGCTCAAATATAGGAGTATACGCCTACCGTCGCCCTTGTTTGATCAATACATCTCATAGGCGATTTGCCGCGCGCTCTTGTGCCCGCAACCCTGCCCTGCACCACGATCCGCTCGATAGTCACCGTCCTACCGCCATATGTGCCCGTTGAAAGTTAAAATGCGGGTCTGGCCAGAGTGGAGGAAAGACGCTGCTTGATGTTCAATTCCACCAATATGGATTGGTTAGTCCGAAATTCGGTCCACAATATTTTCAGCATCTATCTTCAACTAGCCAAACAAGGCTGGCATGACGAACCAAAATGAGTCTTGGCTTTCGACACAAGAGTACGCCACTTTGCTCGGCCCTGAGCAATTTCTCGCCAGCTTGTACCGGCTCCGAGCTCACGCAGATCCGCGTCCACCAAATCCTACCAGCGATACTTCGGGTGACCTACGGGATGCCGTCCGGTCGGTCGGCCCAAGTATGCTCTCTTCACCTGTCTATCTTCTTCCATCTTCTCGAGGCATCCACCTCCAGCACCACATATTTTCCAATGCGTTTTTTTTCTCGTTTTCCCTCAAGGTCCACGTTTCTGCACCATACAGAAAGATTGGATGAATCCTGACTAGTCGAGTCGTTCTGGCTTTAGTAATGTTGCGGTTTCTCCAAATCTTTTGCATATTGTCCATCGAAGATCTAGCTATCGCTATTGAAACCGTCGCTTGGTTTCATTAACAGTCAACAAAGTTCGTAAATACAAGTTAAATGCCATACGATTAAATAAATCAATAGTCAATACTCCCTTCTTCGTTCAAGATAAAGGCTCAAAGATAGATGTACGATAAGACAGAGATCTTACAGTTCGCAATATCTGTTACTTCTGGCGAGTTATTGTGAGCTCGATCGACAATCATCATCTTGATTTTACTTCGGTGGAACTTCAAGTTCAATGCGAGACCTGTTCTCTCCATTCTAGAGGTAACCTCGTCTAAGGCTTATTAATGGCAACCAATTTGTCTGTGTTCTTAACAATATGGTAAAAAGTTATTCAGGTATGCTACGCAGCAGTCAGGTAGCAAGTTGACAGTCTGGTTCGAATATTGAGCTCATCTAGGATAGACAAATTGGTGCAATATCTCTTTCAAGGTTTGCCAAGAATTTACATCCAGATTTCAATCCAATTGCGGTCTTCCTTTTTCTTTACAGTGTGCACTGTGTATAAATAAGGACCAAACTAGGGTCCCGACCGGATTACTCTTGCTTTTTGTAGAGATAGTTCCCTTACATTCCATAATTCCTCGGTCTAAATAGTCCTAATATCTAAATGGCTCTGACATATCGCTCTTTGCTTTTCCGATCCTTTAGCGGATTTTAATCTCTCAGGACTCTCACGATGTCAAAATTGAGTGATGCCCTGAGCTTCAACTTATCTGAGCTATATACCTACATTCATCATGATCCATGAGCTAGGTTTTGGACCAGTTGCGCTATTTTAGCCGCCACATTGAACAAGATAGGTAAAATAATGCTCCCTTGATTGACAAACGATGATGATGATAAAACGCGCACGAAAACCTGTCTATTCTCGCTAGTGAGAAGCCGAGTAGTCGAGATAGAGCAAGCACTTGTAAGTTGTACATCCAACTTTAACAACGAATCCCATCATCATGTTTATATAACTATAAGAATACATTACGTAATTTCGAATTTCATGAAACTTTTTTCATTTTTAGGCTGAATTAGTACAGAAATAATAGTAAAATTAAAAATTCCGTAATTACGGAGTTAAGCCTTTGAATTACGTAATTATTAAAAGCCCAAAATCTGTCCGTAATTCCGTAATTACGGAATGGAAGCCCTATATCCAGTGATCTCCTGCATTTACTTCCTTCCTACCGGCCGGCCCTTGAACACGATTAATATAAACACGGAGACGATGAACATCGCTGCTTCCAAACAAACATCCATGTGACATTCCATATAACCACCACTTTTCGTAGAAATGAAGTCAATGATCAATCCAAGTCAATTTCCGTGGTCATCATTTAAAAACAATGACTAAATACGAATATTAACATAAAAACACGAATGAAATAAACGGAATGACCAGGGGCCTTTCAGCTCGAAGAACGAGCTTTTCCAAGGAGATGTTAGTTTTTACTTTAGCCAGCAGATGACACTGTGTGTACTGTTTCACCTGCCTCTCTATCGCACTTGCACATTGTGAGTGACAAAGAGGCACATCTTTCGCGGTTGTACTTCTGTCATGTATACTTTACCTAAAATTCAGATGATGTGTTTACTACCTAAATTTATGGTTCAATATTTTTTTCATGTTTACATTTCGAGCGTTCCAACGTACACAAAATTACATAATTAGGTAATGTACACAAAATTGTGACAACAACATTGTATTAATTTAGCCTCGTCAATTATTCGTGCAAATGGATAGTAGATTCGAGTGCTTATAAAATGCTCCATAGGAAGAGAAGAATGTATGTTTTCAACTTCTGCTACCTTACAAATTTCGAGTGAAATTTTATCGATGTGGAGTGTATATAAGCTTATAAAGCTTAAATATTTTGTGTAAAACTAAACGTTTGCACGGTACGTTGACATCGCTGTCAATTTAAAAATTCAAATGTCTAATGGCTTTTTTAGGTTAATTGTATATTTATATAATTATGTGCAGTTAATAACTATATATTACGATTTGCTGTTAATAGTAATAGTCTCAGTAAATAATTTCGACCCTACAACGTGACGGTAAAAGCTATTGTGCGGCTAAGCAGAGTGTAAGGGATTCATTGAAAACTGAATATCTTCGAATGACAAAGCCGCTCCCTACATAATATAATATGCCACTTTTTACGTGTTAATTTTGTGTTATTGTTTATAATACTGATAAATTTTGGTGCGATTGCTAATATCGAATGTTTGTAAGTAAAATTGTGTAATAAACGATATTTACTAAGTTACCTATTTTGTTTTATTGTCAGAAGAATGTCATGCCCATATTTATTAAAAATGGTCTGAAATTGATGCAAAGATTGCCAAATAGGTAATGTAACTATTATTTCATTTCTTATTTCCTTATTTTTGCATTCTTTCAGAAAGGAACTTGAAATGTATTTTAGTAGTTAGTACCTGCCGCCGAGCGGCCGTGCGGTTAGTTTTGTACTAACACCAGGGCGCTACAATCTACGTGGCACAGACAGTATTTCACTGATATCTCTATCTCAGTCTATATATTGTACTTTGTGGGAATGACAATTATGACAATCACACAAAAGATAGACGTCAAATGACTAAGGGCCTGTTACACGATTATCGTAATAAACTGGAATGTCAATATTGTTGTGGTTTTCAAAATTGTTTGGATTTTGCTTCAATATGTATTAATATTCACGTTATACGTACGAGTATTGTGATGTATATACTTATAAGCGTGTAGCACGCCCTAACAGATAATATTTTCCGAACGTTTCCGAAGTGAGCCGAACATTAGCCGACGTCTACGAAATTCGATTTTTAGAGAAATTTGTTTTGATTATTGTGGAAGAGATACGCAACGGAATCGGTAGCTTTTATGCTCTTATTCTAGGGCAATATCCAGAGAATAGATTTGGATAGTTATTTTTCGTGTTACGCGTGCAGTTTTCGAGAAACGTGTCACCGCAGATCGTGCGTTCTGTAAGGCGATATCTCGTTCTCTCCCCATACTTTTTATCCCTTTCTGTTTTTTTCACTTTTATATAATAGATAATTTATGAAAATGATAAGCTTATTAAAGTGAGATTTATGAAATGATAATGATTTAATTTAATTTGATTAGATTTTTTAATTTGGCCAAGTGATCGTCTAGTAATATACCTACGTTGTGTGCCGCGTAACTCAAATTCTTTAATGTGAAACAAACAACATCAAAACTCCTCACTACCTGATCTATAGCCTAGCCCTAGCCCAATATTCCTACAGAATTGCACTTCCCATTTCCCTAGTCCTAGCACTATTTTGATTATAGAAAAGATTAAGTACTGGTCTTAGCTTTACCTACTGTATGCTTTTATTTGTTTTTCATTAATAATCTCCCACCAGACTACATGAGGCCGGGCTGAGCGTAACACAGTAGCCATTGGTTTTTAAAGAAAGGCAAATTTTCCTTAAAAGCCATAATTGTTCCCTATATCAAAATTATTTCATCATAAAACACTGATACTCAATTTCCTAGCTAGCTAAGAATAATTTTGATTAATATTGTATGGTGCGACTCTTTTACTACCATACAATGCTACTGCTTACGCCTGGATGGGTGACTGACCTCTTAGCTACGTATCTATACCTATTTTATTATATTGAATTTTTAATAGGTATTTTTATATGACCTATGAATCTACCAATGCTTCGTAACCTAGACTTGCTGATGAGAAGAAGCATCAAAGAAACTCACCAGATGATTAGAGGAATCATCTATTAATTTAAGCTTAATAAATAAATCCTAACATTCCTATATACAAAAGTTGAGGTACAAAGTTGTACCTAATATAAACAAACCACCTCGTCACTAACTACCCTATGAACTTAGTTTCCATAATGTGGTACACTCAATATCGACTATTCAGGGCAATTCATATGAAATATTTAAACCTAATCGTTACCTGAAATAGTGAGCACTCATTTACTTATGATAGAAATGCGAGCATTATTCCACACATGATAATAAATAAATGGACCTGTAGACTGCTCCGCCTGCTACAATGTCTAGAATTAACTCATCTATCTGAAAAAAATCTATATCCTAATCATAACTGGAATCATAATAACTCAATGAACAAAGTAAATTAAATGTAGTTACACCTTTAACCCAATATTTCATATGTAGCCCATGAAACCCAACCTGCGACCAAATTGCGACCTTCTCGCATCAATCAGTAGCTAGACCCCAAAGCACGTAAGAGTATATCATTATCTATGTTGGTAAAGAGATGATGCCAAGCCCTCTTAAACTTGGTAACAAAACTAATAGGATTCCAAGCTGCATCTCGTTATCACCTCGACGGTGAGATTCAACTTGTCGAATAGACCATGCTATTCAGACATTGATCTGGCTCGATATCGAATTAAAACACACAAAATCCCAAAATAAAATCTAAATTCACAGTTGAATCATCATCATCATCATATTCATCATCATCATCATAATTCAAAATATTTGCACCATAATGAACCACTCAACTATGATAATTAATAAAATAGTACCTTGAATTATCACTACGTTAAAACGAGCCAGCTTCAAATGACAGCAGCAGCAGTGGAGTCTTCTCACACGCCTCTTGCGGGGCGTGGGGGAGGCCATTTCAGGATGTTATCCTTTTTGGCGGCTGTTTGTCGCGGTCCATAACGATGGACCGGTCATTGTGTGCCATCTCGGCTTTTAGTCTTTTCTTCCTTGTGGACGTGGGCCATCTTGGCTTTGCGGTCAAGTTGGCCTGTCAGCTGCATTTTGGTGTCCTAGGGTTCTGGACTGGGGTTCACCAGTAGGCGGCAAGAGCTCGCGTGGCTGGGCTCGCCGCCGTGGGTTGTCCGGGGGTCGCGCGTGGAGCGGTGCGATGCCCTGAAGCAGCGGGTGGCAGGAGGAGTCGGCTTGTTCGAACATCCTGCGCGCAAGTTGGGCGACGAAGTCGTCCAGGCTCTGGTGTTGTAGGTCTCGCTTGATGTGTGAGTTCCGCACGTATCGGGGGGCTTGGACGATGGTCCTTAGGCTCAGCGACTCTTGTGCCCTGAGCTTCTTCCGGCTGGATTTCGAAGTCAGAGCATACCACGCGGGAGCCGCGTAAGTCAGGCGGGACCTGATGTATGCCTTGTAGATCCCCAATTTCGTGCGGAACGGGAGGCTGCTGGCGAGCACTGGACGTAGCTTGGTGCGTGCAGTTTTCGCTCTTCGCACCGACTCCTCGGTGTGCTGCTTCATGGTGAGGCCCCTGTCGATGGTGACCCCTAGGTATTTCACAGTGTGCTGCCATTCTATCTCCTGATCCTGGAGCTTCAATGGCGGTGGCGGTTGTTTCCTTCCGGTGAGAAGGGCCTGTGTTTTGCCCACATTCACAGACATCCTCCATTTGGTCAGCCATTCCGGTAGGGCGTCAAGCTGGCGTTGTATCTTCTTTGCGGCATGCGTAGGAGAGATTGACGATGCATAGTAAGCGGCGTCGTCCGCGAACAGGCCCAGCTTGACGTCACCAACTACCGGGATGTCGTCAGTGAAGCGGGCATACATCGCTGGAGACAGGCAGCTTCCTTGCGGAACACCCGCGTGAATCGGGCGCTCGGTCGATATGGCGTTTTCAACGGCCACGTGGAACCGCCGTTCTGTGAGGAAGGAGCGGAGGACCCTCACTAGTCATCGCGGTGCGGAGGAGGTTGACAGTTTGGCCAGAAGGCCCTCGTGCCACACTCTGTCAAACGCTTTCTCCATATCTAGAAAGACCGCGACGACGTGCTCCCGCTTGTTGACTTTCTCAGCCATATAGCTGAGAACCCGAGTGAGCTGTAGTGTTGTGGAGTGCTCGGGGCGGAACCCGAACTGTTCTGGACGTGGTACTATGTGGGGAAGGAGTCTTCCCAGCAGCATCTTCTCAAATACTTTGGAGAGGGTACTGAGCAGCGTGATGGGCCTGTAGCTGTCCGGTCTTCTCCTGTCCTTCCTTGGTTTTGGTATCAAGATGACCCGGCCAAGTTTCCAGGTCTCTGGGAAGTGCCCCGAGCGCATGATCCCGTTGAACAGCCTTGTCACCGCCACTATGGTGTGCTGTGGCAGGTGCTGCGTTCGGGATTGAGTCGGGGCCCGGGGCCTTTTTGGGGTTCGCTCTTCTGGTGGCTCTTCTGGTGGCTCTTCGAACTTGGCCGGGTGAGAAGAAGACCGGGTCCTCTTCTGCTGGTGGCACGTGCTCGAAGTACTTCTCCAGGTTTACTTCCACTTCCCTCGTGTGGACGGCATCTCGTGAGGGGTACGGCTGGAACTGCTGCTCCAGGGAGTCTGTGAACAGTTCGGCTCTTTCCTCTGCCTTATAATGGAGCACTCCATGATCGTCCATTAGTGGACGGACTGCTTCGGGACTCTGCCCCAGCTGCTTGCACAGACGGTGGATGGACGGCACTGTGCCATCTATGCTAGCGATGTGGGCCTCCCAGTCGTTCGTCGCTTGTATCTGGAGCTCCGCCTTGACCTGCCCCACCAGGCGGTTTAGCTCCATCTCCATCTTCATCGTCGGGCATCTTGTTCTTTGCCAGCGGCGTCTCAGCTGGCGCTTTTGCAGTATTAGAGACTGTAACGCCGCGGGGAGGGGTTTGTGCCTCTCCCCGGCGGCGATGGTGCGTGAAGATGAGTCTAGGGCCAGCTGGACGTCGTTAGTGAAGGCGGCTACTGCGATCTCCACTTCCTGGGCCGTGGAGACCGGTCCCGTGTAGGTGCTTCTCAGGTTCTCAGTGAAGGCCCCCCAGTCAGTACGACGGGTCGTTCTCCTCCTTGGAGTCGAGTCAGGTGCGGTGTCGAGGACCATCAACACCGGGCGATGGTCTGACGGTAGGTCGGGCAGGACCTCCTGGTGAATGGCTGCTGTTATGTCTTTGTGGACCGCAAAATCTATGATGTCGCACGACCCCTGAGCGTCACAGTAGTGCGTCGGCTCTTCTGGTCCGGAGATGTCGTAGTTGCGGTCCAGCGCTTCTTGGTATAAGGCCCTGCCCGCAGTGTCTATCCTCGAGCTGTGCCATGCTTGATGTTTGGCATTCCAATCTCCTGCCAGGATGGTCGGCCCTGGAGATTGGAGAAGTGCCCGCAGGTCGGCCCTCAGGGGCCCCAGTGTGCCCCCTGGTGGCCGGTAAATTGTGTACAGCCTGAGGTCTCCCTGTGCTACCCGAATGTCGACTCCGAGCGCCGTGATGGAGTCGTAGGCGACGAATTCGACGGGCTGGTGGACGATGGTGCGGCGAACGTAGATGGCTAACCCGCGGATCGAGTATCCCTGCTGGTTCGTCTCGTTCCGCTGGTATACGATGTATCCACTCATCTTCAAGGTCTTCTTTGCATGTGTTTCGCTGACCAGCAGGATGTCGACGTCCTGCTCGCGGAGAAAATGGCCGAGCAGGGCTTCCTTGCCGGTCAACGACTGGGCGTTCCAATAGACCACCCTCAGCTTACGGTTGAACGTGCTGGGAAGTGAGGGTGGTCTTTATGGCCTTCTGGAGTGCGTCTGGTCCCTGAAGTGCGAGAGCATTTAGGAGAGCGGCTAAGATTGCCGCTATGTCCTGGCCGCCAGCCTGAGGGCTCCCCGTTGCTGGGGCTGTGGCATTTTTTTCGGCGCCTTCTGAAGAGGGGGGAGCCATTTCTGGCGCTTTCTTCTTCTTGGTTTTCTTCTTGGTCTTCTTGAGCGGGGGCTTTGGTGCTGTACCGCCCCTTTGGGTGGGGGCGTTGGCTGGCGCCATGAGTGTGGCCGGCGCCGACTCTTCCACCGTGGGCCTTTTCACTGCTGCCCTCGTCTCAGGACCGGGCTTCATAGGGACGCTGTGGGCTGACGTCCCAGCCTTACTGTTTCTGGCCTCCCTCTTGAAGGCTGGGCATTTCTTGTCGTTGGCCGTGTGTTGACCACTGCAGTTAGCGCACGTTGCAGGCATGTCCCTTGGTACCGGGCACTCCTTTGCTGCGTGTGGTCCCGCACAGCGTACGCATTTCTGTGGTCGGTGGCAGCCCTGGGAGTGGTGCCTGAAGCCTTGGCACCGGTGGCATTGTGGAGGGCCTTGTTTGCCCCTCCACGCTTCAATTTTCACCGCGGGGACCAGCAGGAGCTCCCTGATCCTGTAGATGGCAGTGTGATCCCTCGGCGGTCCGGTAAGCTGGAGGAAATAGACACAGCTAGGCCTGCCCCCTCTGGCGTTGATCTGCTTGATGTGCTCGACCGGGTGGCCGAGTTCCATGCAAGCTGCTGCTATGTCTTCTGTAGGCGTGTTCGCTGGAAGACCGTGGAGCGCCACCTTCATCTTGCGCTCGGAGTCGAGTTGATAGATATGCCAATCCATCACGGCTCCGCTCTTCTCCAGCTCTTCAAGGTGGCGCGCTACCGTCCGGTACTCCTTTTCGCTGCGCGGCAAGAATCGGAGTCCACTGCCCAGCGCCTTGGTGTTGGGGGTCTCTCCGAGGTCCTTTTTGATTCCCTCTAGGACCCGCATCCAATTTGGGAGAACTGGCGCAACGATAGTGGGAAATCGTTGCGCTTTCTCTTTGGGCTGCTGTTGTTGTTGTGGTTGCGATTGTGGAGGTGCCTCCGGGGGCCGGCGAGGGGTCGCCTGAGTGGTGGCAACCGTAGTGGCGAAGGTCTTCAAATGACAATCCGCACAAACAGCAAAATTAAGAATGAGAATCCCGAATCGAATCCCACGCGCTATTTATACCTTAATCTGTGTTAGCTGTCAGAATTGAAGTTTTTGAGTGAATTGTCCGCAAGATTTATTACCCTACAGCCCAAGCAATACAACACCTTGCGTCATGCAAATAAGGTCGCAAGTAACTTGTTCCTTCCACATGCAATACATACGCTCTTATTGAAACAAATTGTACTCGCGGGCAGGTGCAATAACAAAATAACAAGCTTCGCTCAAGCGAAACAACAGCTTACATCTTGCATATACGATCGCAATTTGCTTGCTTTAAATACTAGATACGTTCTTATTGAAACTCATTATACTCGACGAGCTGGTGTATCAATATGAATAGGTGTATTTTAGTGTTGTGGGTGGCGTTCCAATTGTGCTCACATTTTATTACTTTATTTTATCCAATGTTTATATAATTTTTATTTATTACTGGTGAAATAATTATGAATAATATATTAATATTTTTTTAGCATTCATTAAAGAATAAATATGCTTTGACAGCATAGTTCTAGTTACAACTTTTGCTCGTAACGTGGCTTTTATTACTTTGCTTTTAGGCTCATAGGTAATCTAGGAATGTGCTATAATGGTAATACAAATATTTCGATTAAGATATTGTATGCTAAATTTCAGCTCAATCGGATACCGGCAAGTGGCTAAAAAACAACGGCAAAGAGTCAACTCGCACTTGGCCGGTTTTTAATATTTGTTGTTATAGCGGCAACAGAAATACATCATCTGTGAAAATTTCAACTGTCTAACTATCGCGGTTCTTGAGATACAGCCTGGTGACAGACAGACGGACGGACAGACAGCGAATTCTTAGTAATAGGGTACCGTTTTTACCCTTTGAGTATGGAACCCTAAAAAAATTGCAAATTTTGATGACAATTGACAACTTAATTACATATTACAAACTTACATACGAACGAACAGTGCAAGTTAAATAAGATCTTGAAAAATACATATTATCAACATACATACATATAATCACGCCTGTTTCCCAGAAGGGTAGGCAGAGATCACGGATTTCCATTTTTTAAACAACTTCAAGTATAAAACTAAAACTAACTACAACTAAAATAAATAAAGCTAAAAATTAAAAACATCTACCAAAATTTTAGGCAGAGCATGAGCAAAATGAGCATTTTAGGCAGTATTCCCCGCACCAACATATTCAGAAATATTTGTAATATGTGTTTGATTATAAAGAAAATGATGAACTCGTGTATAAAACCAAAAACCGGCCAAGAGCGTGTCGGGCCACGCTCAGTGTAGGGTTCCGTAGTTTTCCGTCCGTCACATTAAGTTGACATATTAAGTACAGAAACACAAAACCCTAAAAATGGGCCCACAGAGGACGGTGATAACTAAAGAAAGAGTTTGGATTATACGGTTAAATTACAAACTTAGTTCAGAAATTATTTTTGTAATTTTTTCAAAAACTATTCAACCTATCAAGTTCAAAATAATTTTCCTACAAAGTTTTTATAAAGTTCTACTTTTGAGATTTTTTTCATATTTTTAAAACTTATGGTTCAAAAGTTAGAGGGGGGGGGGACACATTTTTTTTTACTTCTGGAGCGATTATTTCCGAAAATATTAACATTATCAAAAAATGATTTTAGTAAACCCCTATTTATTTTTAAATACCTATCTCACAATATATCACACGTTAGGGTTAAAATGAAAAAAAAAAATCACTCCCTACTTTACGTATAGGGGAGGTACCCTAATAAAATATTTTTTTCCACTTTTTATTTTACCACTTTGTCGGCGTAATTGATATACATATTAGTACCAAATTTCAGCTTTCTAGTGCTAACGGTCACTGAGATTATCCGCAGACGGACGGACAGACGGACGGACAGACGGACGGACAGACATGGCGAAACTATAAGGGTTCCTAGTTGACTACGGAACCCTAAAAATTGTTGTGTTGACGTCGACGTCACTTCACTCGTCGCCTCGTACTTTACGCAATTTTTAATACGAGTGTGTATAGTAGTTGGGTTTTCAATTTTGTCCAATCCACTTAAAGGAAATAGCTAGAGTGTAATAATAGAAAAACGGCGGTCCAGATGCCTTTGTACTTGTACCATTCTCAGGTAAATGGCGGCCATAAAATGAAGAATGCGTCTGACGTCACATTTCTATTAAACGAATTTATACTTTTGGGGAAGGCCCTAGAGTTTATTATCCGGTAAAATGTCAATGCATGCAGTCTATAGCTACCAAAAAAGTATGCAAATCTTTTTTTTTTTTTATTTATAAAGAAAATTCTTGTGTACATTCACAAGACAGAAAAGTGTCGTTAAATCGTATCGGATTTATTATTTATAGTAAAAATTTACAAATTTTTATTACGTAATTTGTGGACAAAGAACAAAAAAAAATTGTCATAAGCAACTTACAAAAAGAAGTAATCCCACCGAATATATTGTCATGTCATGTAAAATGTTAGTCCATATGGCTGGCACTGGAAAAAAGTTATCAGATCTCATGTAGAGCCAATATTCTAACTCTAGAAGCCCTTTCACAAACTCTAAATACACCTCAGTAAATATGTGTGGCTTGGCCGTTTCGTTACTACAAGAACTATTGTATAAAATAAAAGAAAAGTAATGAACAGTGAGTACATTTTTCACCTTATGCCCGCGCCCGTGTGATGGTAGCGAAACTTGACTTAGGTTTGTGAAGTTAGGGCTTGTAGAGTTAGGGCGCGTAGAGTTTGGCTATAAATGAGATCTGATAACTTTTTGACAGTGCAAGCCGGCGAGCCATATGGTCTCGTTTAGGCAACTTTGTACATCAAAATGTTTTTGGTGGGATGATTAGCATAATTATGTAGGTACAGATAATTAATCACATACTAAGCAAACTTATGAATATTATGACTATTGATTAGTTGCATGGGTTGTCTGCGAAATACTAATTCTAACTTTCTAAGACTCCTTATAGTCCTTATTAAAGGTCGTTTGTAGGCCATATTTTGACCGTAATTTAGTATTCGTCGATCGGCACTTCAAAGCAATAATAACGTAAAATTACGTACCTCCATCGTCCCTCTCACCTTGCGGCAATACTTCTTTTTCTTTCATCAAAACCTGTTCTCTCCCATGTCGGACGATCTCAAAAAGTGATTCCGACTTAATAGCCACGAAGTGTGATTATTAGTTATTATATAACGCTCTACGAAATTCAGTTTTAATAATAGGTTCGAGTCGGAGTGGAGAGATTTACGGTTGAAAGTCTTCGAAACTGACTAAGGATTACTGTATGGAAGCCGACATTAAAACATAACGATACGAGCGACGAATATTTAGTGTATAGCTATAAAGCTACCGAGGGGGACTTACTGTGAAGACAATGGACATGAATACTTTTCCGCAGTCGTAACTTTATCGTGCATAGGGATAGGGGGTTGGTCGAGCCGAGCCGTTGTTGCATCGTGTAGTTCCCATAGGGATGCAATACGTCGGCGGCTACCATCAAAGGGATTTTATAATATCAATAGCTTTGTGCTACTGCTGTGCCCTTTGTCGGCACTCTTTGGAGCGGCAATATCACAGCGACAGCAGTGCAGACAGACAAACCATTACGGGTATAAAGCGACATCAAACGATCCGGCGTCACGTGCCATATCAATTTCCGTATCTGCATCACTGACCTTTAAGAAAAACTTGCTTCTGGTTTCTCTTTTGTGCTATAGTTTAGAAGATCAACCATATTATAAATCGTAATATTCATAATCAAAGCAAATTGAATATAGTTATAGCATTCGAAATGAAGTTTATTAACATAAGTAGGTAATGTAAAATACTAATTCTTATCTAGTTTTGTGTGAAAAAGGAAACCAGCTTCTGTGGTTGGGCCTTGACTTTGTTATTTGATAATAATAATTACCACAATATTTACCAAGATGAAGGAAACACTCAAATGAGATAAGGCGAAGCTGTTAAAATTATACATAAGAAATAAAAAGGGCGTGAGTCTTCAGCCCGCGCCGCCGGCGATGATTCTCATCTCGCGTTTGATCTCGCCGCACCAGCCGGCACAGCCTTTGCTGTGCTACGTCGTCTCCTCATGTTTATTACTACTATTCTATTACACTACACACAATTCCTGTTTTGCTAGTCATTATTTGAAAAGGTAGTTACATACCTACTCTGATTAACATCAATAAAATTATGGACAACTTAATAACATTGCACTGAATTTGAATTTAATTATACAATACAATATTCTTTATTGCACACCTCAACCTACCCTGTAAATTATTTTTCTTCAATTAAGGGAATATAATTTTCTGACAGTAGTAATATTGTTAAACTATTTAAAGAAGGTAAACAAAATCATGTGGCTTGGCGGTGGCATTCAGCTAATTTAGGTAGTCATTGCATCAAAAGAGTCAAGTGATTTGGTTTTTCTTACTTAAAGGTAATACATAATACATAAATATACACCGCGGGCCCTAATAATCCGAAAGATTTTAACTACGTATTTTTGACGACACTACGAGTAAATAATGATGTTATATCAACAAGGGTCCAATTATTTGTTTTAATTAAACTACTATTACGAATTAATTGACCGCTTCTTTGTGAACAAATCTTTACTTGGCTTGCAAATTGTTTAGAAGGAAAGCAGTAGGTAGTTACGTCATGCTTTAGGGTGTGTTAGACTTGAATGAATTAATTAATTAATTTTATTTATAAATTTCAGACAAGAGTCCTTAATAATAATAGGTACATAAATTTAATTTAATTTAATTTAACAGAATAATTAACATAATAATTATCTTGAGATTTTTCAACTTTTGGCCTCGATGTTGACATGTTACAGTTAAATACAACAATTTCAATTTTAACATTGCAACATCTACTACTAATAATCATGTGATTCGAGTGGATAAGTTTTTGCATTTTAGGGAAATAAACCATCTAGTAAGCAGTTGCCAGCCCTGTGCAGGTGAGAGGCGAAAAGCGATGGTATCGCAGCCCGATTCCGCGGCAGGGTGGCTAGGTCGTGGCGCGCTGCGAGCGCCAAGCGCGCCATCAAATTAATTACGTCTATATTTTACCTCTTTGTCGGCACCGGTGCAGTAGAACTTGCCAGTTTGCCGCATGCCTGTGCAGTTCAGGAAGCGTAGTGTTAGTTACGTTGGCAAAAGTGTATTAATGCGACGACGCTTACCTACTACTGCAAATAAATTCAATAATGAAGTATTCGCTTGTTCTCTAACAAATACTTTAAAACTGCCATCGTAGATGTCACCCAACGGTTGAAATGAAACCACCCATTTCAGCTTCGAATTATTGTCACGTCGGGGATGGGTGGTTTGTGGTTTCACCCGACTTTCACCCGTGTTTAAACACTACTTTTCATTCCGAACACGACTAATACGAGGAACAGGAAACTAATAAAATGACAAATATGCAAAAAAAAAAAATGAATCAGTCAATACACCAGTGCAGGTGTATGTGACACCTCATTACCCTCAGGCTCAACGTAATCATGAGTCTTTTACATTGAATCAATAATATTAATTAATTATTTGTATGTAAATACTTAGTTAAAACCACTCATTATAAAATATAACAACATTTATCTAATGAAAGAGTCCAAACTCTTTCATTAGATAAATAAAAAAATAAAATAGTCGTATCATGTCATGTATTAATTGTTAAAATTAGGCGAAATGAGTTTAAAAAAATTAAGCACTTTTTAGTTATCAGGAAGACTGGCAAACCTATACAAACACATATTTCGATAAATTGAAAGTTTTTCACTCAACGTAGTATATACATACAAAAGTAGTATATAATACGAAGCCGATGGTTCTGGGTTCGAATACCAGTAACTTGCATTTGTTTGTGTAATCTATACAGATATTTGTTACTGAGTCATGGTCATGGGTGTTTTCTACTCGTATGTATTTATCTTATAAGTATGTATATATCGTCGCATAGTCCCCATATTTCAAGCATTGCTTAGTTTGGGGTGGTTTGGGGCTAGGTTGATCTGTGTAAGATGCCCCTTATATTTATTAATTTGATCGATTTTTTTATTTGTATTTCGGTGACAGTGCTGAGGAACACATTTCCTTGTTAGTTTAGAGATTAAAATTGTTAATTAACACAAACATCATGTGCAAAGTCGAAAGGATTTATGTGTGTACCTTATGAAATCGTAACAATGTTTAAGTCGTAACAACAGTTGGTAACCGCTGATTCAAGGAAAGTCCGGCGCTGAATATGATGGACTTGCCTTGTGCCTTGTGCCTAGTAGACGGACTTTCCAACTTAACATTTTTATGTGATAAATGATGGAACGTATAATTAAAAAACTATAAGCCAATTTCTGATAGTTTAAATTCAGAATAAAGACAGCTGGTTCTTATATTACTTACGTAGTTACTTTCTGGTGCACAATCTTATCACGAACTATTTTTAACAATTTTATTAGTAGAGACTGTCTGTTAGAAATATAATCTCCTCAAACCATCCTTCTATAGGCTATGGTAACCCGTCTATATATGTCTATGACATTTTTGACAGTTCCGATTCCTTTCTCTTTCGCCATAACCTCTCTCAATGGCCTGTCATGTATTCCTTGCTCTGTGATAACTTTAATATTAAATTAGCAGTAATTGTACATAAGACTAGTCCGTTAATTACACTTACTAATACTGTAATTATTTTCTTGGTGTCTTTTATGAATAAAAGATTACTGGGAACTCCGTATCTTCATTGTGGTGTCGACCCACGTGCCCTGAGTAACTTATCCTGCAAAGCCAACCAAGTTACAAGCGACCTGCCTCTGCTGCAGGTCTCACAGGTTATGGGCCCAGCGCAAGCTTCAACAAAGTGGAAGACACAGATCGGTCGCGGTTTATCTTAAGGTAACATAACCTCACTTTACCTAACCAAGCCATGGCGGCGGCGACCAACGAGAGTGAGCGAGTGCCTCACGCAACATTCTCGTTTGAGAAATTAGACGGAGTGGACAATTACTTAAATTGGAAATTCTGCATGCGACATGCACTTATTATGGAAGGTTTGTGGGCTGCGGTTGAAGGCACCGAGGCAGACGTGACCAAAGGTCAACGTGCCCTAGCTAGAATATGCCTTTCGGTAAAACCACATTGCATTCAACATATACGAACAGCAGACACTGCGACAGCAGCATGGACCAACTTGCAACAAATATTTGAAGACAAGGGTCTCTTCCGGAGAGTGGTTCTTCTAAGACAGTTGCATCGTGCAAGCTACGCGGATTACGGTTCGATGCAGCTATACATCGAGGCTGTCACAACGCTGGCACAGAAACTAGATGACATCGGCCGCAAGATTGCAGACGAGGAAGTCGCAGAGCTACTTCTGTCTGGACTGCCGCAAGAATACGACGTACTGGTTTCGAGTCTAGAAGCTGCAAATTTGTCAAACAGTCTTACAACAGAGATGGTGCGAGCCCGGCTTTTACAAGAAGAGTTCCGACGGACAACCAATGATGGTGCCAAGGCGAACGCCGCCTTGTTCAGCAAAAATAGTCCTGGAAAGCTGTTTTGTACCTACTGCAAGAAGACGAATCACCAAAAGTCGAAGTGTTTTAAGTTAAAACGTGATCTAAGAAATAGTGACAAAAGAAAGAGTGATAATGTACAACATAGTCTCTCAGTGTCCGCGCTCGCTGCCTATAACTCTGAACATTGGGTAGTCGACTCCGGCTGTACCAATTCCATGTGTAAGCATGAACATTATTTTAAAACTCTTGACAAAAATTTTAGCTGTGTCATTACTGTTGCTAACAAAGATACCTTGCAATGCGAAGGTATTGGTAATGTTGAAATTGTTTTGAAAAATAATGTTATAAGAACAATTGAAAATGTTATGTATGTGCCCCAAATTGCAACCAATTTAATATCTGTGCGTAAATTAACCCAAAAAGGACACACAGTTGTATTTAAAGATGAGAAATGTCATATCTTTAATAAATCTCAAGAATGTTTAGCCACTGCTTCTGATAGGGAAGGTGTTTTTGTGTTAGATTGTGTTAGTAATTTCAATCCACAGAACAACATAGCTTCAGCGTGTGTGCAAAGTCACCACGACCCTACAAGTGAGGAGTCCACATCTGGTGTGTCGTCAGATGCTACGAGGGAGCACCACTGTGCTCATGCAACCTCTGACGTGCCTGCGCACGTCTGGCATCGCCGTTTATCACATCTAAGCAAAGCAGGTATGTGTGAACTTCGTAATATTTCTTATGGCTTAGATTTCAATTTTGAAGATTGCGATCTTAGGAATTGTGAGACTTGTATTAAGGGGAAGCAAAAAGTTAAAAGTTTTCCTAAGGGAGAAGCGAGAAGAGCTCAAAAATTACTTGAATTAATACATTCTGATGTTTTTGGTCCTGTAGAACCAAGTTCCTGGGGTGGTTCACGTTATTTAGTGACTTTCACAGATGATTTTAGTCGCAAAACTTATGGTTATTTATTAAAGTACAAAAGTGAAGTTATGAGCAAGTTTATTGACTTTAAAAATTTAGTTGAGAGACAGACAGGTCATAAGATTTTATGTTTGAGAACTGATGGAGGAACTGAGTATTGTAATAATAAATTTGACAGGTATTTAGCTGATTGTGGGATCGTTCATCAAGTAACTATACCTTATAGCCCTAGCCAAAACGGCGTCTCGGAACGTCTTAATCAAACACTTGTCACTAAGGCACGCTGCATGCTAATAGATGCAGGACTAGGCATGCGGTACTGGGGAGAGTCGGTTATGACAGCCATTTTTATTAAAAATAGGTCCCCGACTGCCGCTGTGTCTGGTGCCACTCCGGAGGAACTGTGGTCAGGCTCCAAAGTTGACCTGAGCCACTTGAAGGTATTTGGATGCAAAGCTTTCTGCCATATACCTGATTGTAAACGTTCCAAATTTAGTGAAAAGTCAAAAGAGTGTATTTTTGTTGGCTATTGTGAAGAATCAAAAGGTTATAGGTTAATTGATCCCAAATTCCCTACCAGGGTTATTAAGGCTAGATCTGTCCATTTTATTGAAACTGTGATAAATAATAATTCTAATATGAATAATAATAATATTTTAACCACTGATAATGTTTCAATTAATAATACAATTTTAAATAATGATATACCCTATAATAATAATTTTAAGATAGGGACAGCGTACAATAACAAAGATATTGTGAGCTATGACTCATACAACAATTGTAATGTTTCAGGAACTTCGGTGTTGGAGCCCTACCCTGGTGATGAGGCAACCAGTGTGCAGGTCGAGCCCCTGAATGCAGAATCAACTTCATCTAGTGATGATGAGGTGCAGCATATGTCGGAGAGCAGTGCTGAGGAACGAGAGCAGGCTATGAGCCCGTCTGACCATCACTACCAGTCATCTGGCGATGGTGAGGCGCAGCATATGTCAGAGTGCAGTGCTGAGGATCCAGAGCAGGCCATGAGCCCGCCTGATTACCACTACCAGTCGTGCAGCGAGGGTGAGGAGTCCGGGGAGCAGTTGCCAGTGCCTGTGCCAGAGGCCACAGCACAGCCGAGCACAGGACGTCCCATCAGGAGTACACGGGGTGTCATGCCCACAAGGTATGGTGATTTTGATTTATCCCTCATGGCTCACGTAGAGTCTGAGCCTCTCTCCTATTATGAAGCAATGGCATCTGATCATAGTAATAATTGGAAAACTGCAATGCAGAAAGAATATGACGCTCTCATTAATAATGATGTTTGGCAGCTTGTAGACCGTCCAAACAATACAAACATAGTAAAATGTAAATGGGTTTTTAAAGTCAAGAATGAAGCCTTGGGCAAGGATAAATTTAAAGCACGTTTAGTTGCTCGTGGGTTTTCACAGAAAAAGGGCGTAGATTACAATGATGTCTTCGGTCCTGTCGTAAGACATTCGACTATGAGAATATTATTCTCACTGGCTAATGATCTTGACATGGACATAAAGCATATTGATGTAGCGAACGCGTTTTTAAATAGTAAATTAAACGAGACCATTTTTATGGAGCAACCTGAAGGTTTCATTCGTGACCCTAGTAAAGTTTGTTTATTAAATAAGAGCTTATATGGCTTAAAACAAGCCAGTAGAATGTGGAATTTGAATGTTAACAATTTATTAGTTAATAACGGCTATGTGCAAAGTCGCTGTGAGCCATGTGTCTATGTTAAGAAACGTAACAATTTGCTTTCGATTATTGCTCTATATGTTGATGATTTCTATGTTTTTACTCAAGACAAAGAATGTGTGTCCTCATTAATTAATTTATTAGAAAAAGAATATTGTAATGTTAAAAATCTTGGGGATCTTGTTAATTGTTTAGGTATATGTGTTATACGCGATAGAGCTAAAGGCATTTTAAAATTAAACCAGACGCAATATATTAAGCAATTATTAATATGTTTTGGCATGGAAAATTGTAAGTCTGTAAGTACACCTATGATGGTAAATTGTAGATTAGATAAATGTGACTCTACTACTACAGCTCTACTTGATAACGAAATATTTCGTTATAGAGAGTTGTTAGGCAGTTTAATGTATCTCTCGGTGTGTACTCGGCCTGATATAGCATTTGCGTGCAGTCAATTGAGCCAATTTAACCATGCTTTTGATAAGAGTCACTGGCTAGCAGCTAAACACGTCCTTAGGTATTTAGCGGGGACTTTAAATTATTCCCTATATTTTAATAGGAGTAGTGATTTAAAAATTACCGCTTTCGCAGACGCAGACTACGGAAATAATTTGCTAGACAGAAAATCATACAGTGGTTTTATTGTAAGACTTGGTAAAAATATAATTAATTGGGAGTCTAGAAAACAGAAATGTGTAGCCCTATCCTCTACCGAAGCCGAGTACTTATCTATTGGAGATGTGTGTAAAGACTTATGTTTCATTAAAAATTTAATTTATGAGCTCACTAGTAAAAATGTTAATATTTTAATATATAATGATAATCAGAGTGCACATAAGCTCCTAGAATGTAAGGAATATTGTCATAAAAGAAGTAAGCACATTGACATTAGATACCATTTTGTAAAAGACTTAATTAGAGACAAATTTGCCACTGTAAAATACCTACCATCTGAAAATATGGTTGCTGATGTGCTTACAAAGCCTTTAGGTAAAGTTAAGCATGTAGAGTTTACTAAACTTATGAATGTAGAGCCTTAACTTTTAATAAGAATGTAAAACTGATGGTTTGTGAAGCTTAAGGGGAAGTGTTAGAAATATAATCTCCTCAAACCATCCTTCTATAGGCTATGGTAACCCGTCTATATATGTCTATGACATTTTTGACAGTTCCGATTCCTTTCTCTTTCGCCATAACCTCTCTCAATGGCCTGTCATGTATTCCTTGCTCTGTGATAACTTTAATATTAAATTAGCAGTAATTGTACATAAGACTAGTCCGTTAATTACACTTACTAATACTGTAATTATTTTCTTGGTGTCTTTTATGAATAAAAGATTACTGGGAACTCCGTATCTTCATTGTGGTGTCGACCCACGTGCCCTGAGTAACTTATCCTGCAAAGCCAACCAAGTTACAAGCGACCTGCCTCTGCTGCAGGTCTCACACTGTCAAACTATCACTTCGAGTTCAAAACACGTAATGACTTGTTTAGGCGGATCGCTCTGAAGTTCGTTGTCATAGCGCTATCTGTTTTAGAGTGCGGGAACTAGCGCGAAATAGTACATTACTGCAGAGGCCGTGAACTAAGGGATTGCTGGATGAGTTTGGGATAAAAAACGGATAAAACGAGACCTGCAATCCCTTGTCCGGCCGAGGACTGTATATTACTTTTCTCAAACATGTTAGAAAAAAAAAAACAATAAAAAAACTGCAATGTAAAAAACTAAAAAATACAAAACATTTAAAAATAGCAAAGCATCACGACAAATAACGGAAATTATATAAAAACACAAAAATGCTACAAAATACAAGCACAATTAAAAAAAACACGAAAGAACAAAAAAATACCAAAAAACACGTAAAAACAAAAAAAAAGTACCAAAAAACATGGAAAAACAAAAAAAACTCGAAAGGTACAAAAAAAATACGATAACACTTTTAAAAAGTCCAAAATATCAAAAATCCCAAAAAACATTAGAAAATAACACGAAAGAAACTAAAAATAATACATAAATACTCGAAAATTCGAAAAAAGACAACAAAAATACAAGAACGATAAAAAACCTGAAAAAAATACCAATTTACATAACAAATTAAAAATATATATACAAAATCGTGGCGCTTGGCTCTATGTAATATTTCCTTTATCAGTTGATTTTAGTAAGCAAATTTAAAAGTTAGAGCAGCGGACAATAATGTTAGGTTCATACAGTCTCCATACCATACCATATGTAGGGAGCCATAAACAGGTAACTTCAAGTCCTCTTTTCGTGACATTAATGCATACATTTAGGCGCATGTTTGAGAAAAACTTCCTTATCGACTGGACGCGAAAGCGGCATACGCTTTCAAATTTAAAAGTTATAACGTGTTGACGGACTTGCCTTGTAGACGACCTTATCCACAGTCACCTTACGACGAAAAATTTGCTGTAATTAGAACCATAGTACACAAATCATAAAGTCTTAATTTCGTCACCTTTTTTCTTGTAATTAGTACGATTATAAACTAGGGTAGGTATCGATAATTACGTTAATTCTAATTCAATTCTATCGTTAGCGATGGTTACATAGATATTACATTATAAAGATGCAATATATATATATACTATATATACTATATATAGGATGTTTTTTATTGGTGTCCGTTCCTTTTAGCATATAGCCGTGTATACGTAGCCATAGAAACGACGTAGCATATTTAGTTTTTCAAAAACCAATTTTTTTTTTTTCATTTACATAAAAAATAATTCATTATATCAATAAGGGTGAATGAAAAATGGCCTGAAAAGTTAATGCGGAGTTAAGCAAAAGTTAATGTCAAGTGTGACAATTCGGAATTCAAATGACACGCACGTCAACAATTCACCGGTCAAATCTATATTAATAATTCCGTGCAGGGGTACGGTAGACTCGAACGAGACCCGTCTCAAATTGAAGAACGTATAAAAATAACGATTTCGAGTTGAACATATGTATCCGCAAAATTCGGATTGTCGCGTATTTTGCATTTAAAAGTGTTAATTTTATGACAACAGGTCGGCCATATTAAATTCGTTGGTTGACAGCTTCGGGTAGGGTACGTTCGGAAATTGTAAACTGTGTTTGCATCCGGTGTGTTGGCCAGGTTGCTGGGCTGCGTTCTGGGTGATGGGCACAGACATCAGAGAAAAGCAGACTCGCAGTATTAAGCCAGATGATTTTCCCTATAGTTGTCTCTTTCATCCTTATGGTGCACCAAAATGAGTTAGAATGCGACAGATAATACAATCATTTTCGGCTGTTAACAAGTTGTCTCGATTTGCGAGCACACCAGGATGTCAAATCCCATATAAACTTAACACACCATAACGTCAGTACAGTACAATTTTCAGTTATGAAGACGGAGACACTGACAGGAGAAGACGTGTCAGATGTCACTTGTCTGTCTCTCTCAAACTTTCTGATTTGTACATTAGTGAGAATAGATCAGACGTACAAAAATCGTTCAACTTAAATGAGCGGATCTGCTTTACTCTGATATCTGTGGTGATGGGCCATCATCGCCCATTGTGTGGATTCGGCAAGCCGCGTCTGCAGCGTTTTGTTTTTGTAGTTTTCAAGCGTTCTATACACCTATCAGCCTGGCTAGCACGATAACTTATACCGTCACGTTATATGGCCGAAATGTATTAAAACGTCACATAAAACGTAACGGTATAAGCTATCGAGCTGGCTAGGCTGATTGTCACAACAACCGCCTTCAAAGCGAATGTATGGGGTCTGTTACATGGTTATTATTATCACGTGATACATTCATATCACGATAAGTATCACGTGAATATTGAAGCAGAGTCCATACAAATTTGAAAACTGCGATAATATTGACACCCCAGTATTGTGATAATATTAATCGCGTAAAGGACACCACTGTTTGCTGAGTCTGTCCGCCATCTTAAAGCTGCGTCTCTATTTTGTTGCGACAAACTACTAGGTGACTTATGGCTTTTAAACGTCTAGCAAAATTCTATCCCTATCTCGCTCTATCTCATAACTTAGTGGCACTGGGGGTCTACTCCGAAATCCGAACTTCGTACGGTGCCGTCCCTTTCACTCATATAGTGTATGACAGGAGAGTGAAAGGGACGGCACCATACGAAGTTAGGATTTTGAATTTCGGAGTAGACCCCCTCATGCTCATGCCGGTCGCCGCGCACGGACGTTAGAGGCGCTACCGCGAACCAAAAACGAAGTATCTGCCTCTCTCTCGCACATGTAGTTTCGAACGACAGAGAGGAAGATAGTTCGTTTTTGGGTCACGGTAGGCCCTCAGGCGTCAACTTTAAAACGAATAGGGTATTTTACTATATGAGAAATAAACTTCAAGAAAAACTGGCTAAGGCGTCGGACTCGCGCACTGAGGGTTCCGTACAACTAAAAAACAAATGCGATTTATCAATATATTGATATTTTTGGTAAAATATACGTCATAATAAACCACCACAACCACCACCACCATATCAGCCCTAGGACGTCCACTGCTGGACATAGGCCTCCCCCAATTTCATGGGGGGTAAATGCCATAATCGCTACGCTTGGCATGCGGGTTGGCGATCGCAGTATCTCCACCGCATTTAAGGAATGCTGCTGCCCATTCCCCGGTGGTCTGGGTCGTAGTTTTAGGACATACCCGGGTCATAATAAACATTATCACCTAATTTTAATGTTCATAGGTCCATGGGAAGTTAAAAAATTATATGTGTGCAGACGTCACATGGAATGGTCTTCGACTTTCTTCGACCGTCCGCCGCGCTCGGACTGAAGTGCTCCCGGGGACCGAAAACGAAATATATATGCCTCTCTGTCGCACTTGCACATTCGAGGGAAATACTTCGTTTTCAGATCGCAGTAGGCCCTCTGGTCTGACGGCTCCTATTCTTGGATAGTGCGCGTATCGGAATGCGAAATACCTTAGCCAAAACGGAAAAAGTTGTTAAATAGCTTCCATTAATTGGAGAACATATTACCAACTGTTATTATTATCACGCGAAACACTGAATATTGAAGTAACATCCATAGGGGCCTGTTACATGGTTATTATTATCACGCGATATACTCATGTCACGATCCGTATTACGTGCTGTTTAATGAATATTGAAGAAAAATCCATACGATTTTGAAAACCACGACAATATTGACACACCACTATTGTGATAATATTAAGCGTGCAACAGACCCCATACAATTTTGAAAATCGCGATAATAATGACAAATAATATTGAGTGTAAAGGGCCCCACTGAATAGAATTTGGCGGAGAATAGAGAGCTGCTATCGCGAAACGAAAACGAACGAACATCGTGTATTTCCCTCTGTGTCGCTCGAATTTGCAAGTGCGACAGAGAGAGAGATACACGAACTTCATTTGTTTTTCGCGTTAGCAGCTCTGACTTCACACCAAAAATACTGACTGGCACATCAATATTTAACAATGCACATCTGAATTGAATTTAATAAACGATTAGTATTTTAGCTATACAAATCAGTACTGATTACGGTGTCAAATTTTTTATGTGCCTTTAAATACTACCCTTATAAAAATGCTTGCAAAGATACTAGCCTTTGCCCGTGACGTCGTTTGCGTAATCTTTTACTCCCAATTCCATATAATTCCATTCCATACTTTTATTCCCAATCCAGACCACGAATTCTATACGAAGTTTCATCATAATCCGTTGTTGTAATGTTTTTATTTTATACATTTTTGTACACTATTTCTTTCGTCGTTTGCATAACTGTCACGAATAAATGTTTTCTTTATTTATTTCTTATTTATTTCACCCGAGCGAAGCCGGGCTTTCATCTAGTTCTTAATAAACACGTGCCTTTTTAAACCTTGACGTTGGCGGAATCATCGACAATATCGATGGGGCCATAAAACACAAAGATTGATTGATTGAAGGATCTTTTATACTATACTAGGGGTGTTAATTAACGAAGATGAATTCTTGAATATCTTCGAAATGGTACGAATACTACGAATCGGGGTACTAAGGGGCCATCCACATATTACGTCACAGCAATGGAGGGGGGGGGGGGGGCTTACTGAACGTGACATTACATGTTAAAGGGATAGGAAAAATGCGTGACTAGGGGGAGGGGGGGGGGGGTTCAAGTAGTCGAAATTTTGCGTGACGTAATATGTGGACGGCCCCCTAGTGTCTTAGAGAAGATTACTTTATTTGATCTCAGGATTGTACTCTCGCAATTAACAGAATTCAATAAAAACACCCTTAAGTATATATTTAATAAGCACCTAATGTGGACCTAAACTTCCTAAAGTGAACACAAAATTATCTATTGAAATGAATACTTACCTAAACACCGTATGTCGTGTTTGATACAAATTACGGCAGTTTCCCTCTACGTTTAAAGTCACGCATAAAGCCATGTCTAGTCTACCTCATGTCATGAAAAAACTAACGACAAATTGAGTATTTCGAAGCGTGTCCGGCGGTGGCGGCGCGAGTCAAAGGCGCGCCTTGATCAAAGGCGCCGACATTGAGGGCAGGAGCTTTGATCTCACCGCACGAAGTGCAAATTATGTTATAAAGACAGTAAGTAGCGCGCGCGTCGGCCGCCAAGCAGTGCACTGCTAATTAATTCAACCCGTTGCGATGCCGCGTGGGCCGAGCCACCACAAACCGCGCCGTTGCTATTTCCAATGCGGCCAACTATGCTGGTCGGACAAATAAGTTTTTTTGTGTATCAGTGTTATCACATATTATGTCGATTTATAACATGTATTATTCAACTCAGTAGTCGGTACCTATTATCTTTTCTTCTTTTTTTCAAATATATTATGTATTATAATATAGCCCTGCCCTGCTGCTCTTACAGCAATACGACAAAGTTATGAAAGAAAGAACACTGATATACCTAGTAACCAGCAAATTACGCACCCGAAATAAAATAGCACTTTGTAAAACATGTAGGTATCCGGCCTATGTTCCTGTATGCCAGCGTGGTAGTCTTTGCGCATGCGCTGAAGTATCGCCGGAACAACCTCCCGATCTTGCAAAATCGGTTCCTCAGGGGAGCAGTGGGGTGGGCGCCCCCTGGTTTGTGAGAATTGTGAGGGACGCTGATCTGCATAGGGACTTGGGGCTTGAAATTTAAATAGTTAAGCAATATATGACATTGGCATCGAGGCGGTACTGCGATGCTGCGCCATACAAAATATCATTGGCGCCACACAACCCGAATCCACTCATCAGGGCAGCAGCAGACTACATTCTGGTAGCAAACCCACCAAGAGGGCGCCTCCAGCTTAAAGACTTATTACTCGACTCAGACCAAGGGGCTTGCAATGGGCGGAGCGCGTCATGTTTTATACCCACCGCTTGCAAACCTCGGGGTGATCAGTCAGGCGAGGGCCGTCGCTGCGCGAGCACGTGCGTCGTGTCGCGATCCGCCTCCGCCGCCGACTTGAATTACGACGAACCGCGCGTAAATAACTCCTATTCATAATGTGGATGTCTTTACAGAGAATCAAATATAAACAAGTCATTAATTGTATATAAAATTTGTTATTGTAAAAAGCAATCATATTAATTTCCAATTGAAGTAATTTTTAACATTTTTTTTATATATTTTTTTTACTCCTATTTACCTATATTCTGTGGTTTATAAACCCACGACTAAATTGATAATGAATTATTTGTAGCCTCTCTTGTACCTTCTTATGTAAGTACTTAAATGCAGGACATTACCAGATAATTTGTACCTTTCTAATATAAAAGAACGTATCCACTTCGTATATAAAAGATCGTAACTACGGCACTTACGTCGTTTTGTGTAAGGAGGAGTCTTCCGGTGATAACGTAACCTTTTTGGGCTATACTCTATGGCTATACTGTTCAAAATAATCTTCTATAAAAGGGGGTACGAAACCCTAAAAAGAGTATCTTAATAGAATTGTAGGTATACTTTATTAACTCACTTTTTGTATTACTCACAAATTAAAGTTACAAGAGTTAAATGGAATTTCCGTTCACGAGATCAGTTATATACATAATGACACTGACATATCTACATGTGAAGTAATATGTACTTATTAATTAATGATTTCATGGAGTGACAATCCCAACCCAACGCTACACGTGCCGCGCGTGAATGAATACAAGTTATGCGATAGAGAGAGATGCAGAGAGTAGGCACGTTTCTTATGCCTAAACGCCGTTTTTGTTAGGAAGTGAAATTTCTGTACTTGTACTATTACTTATTCTGTGCTCAGACGATGACCTTTAAAGAAAATATTACAAAACAATGCCCCGCGCCCCCCGGAGAGGATTCCGGGCGGCCCGGGAATTGAAGTTACAGACCAGACAGATGACAGAAAGGTGGAATAGGTGATTTCGCAGCTCTCCAAAGCAGGGGCGACCATCTCTTCCACCCCAAACGACAGACCGACAATTTACTACTAACCAAATAGTACAGACCGGTCCAACGGCCTTCCCCTATCCTACACAGACAGACAAACTAACAGACAGATTTGAACCAGATTAGTACAGGCACCTCGGTACCTGTAAAGACCTGTCGGCCCCTAAGGTCGTAGGCACCATTCCTCCTTGGGTATCCCTCCAAAACACCTCAGCGTTCATGACCAGTTAATAGAGTTTATCTCTAAAACCTCGATTAAAAAAAACTGATATAAGTAGTGAGTGTTATGTTATGGTATTATGTTTTTAAAGAACTCTGCATATAATGGCATAGCACACTGCACACTCGGCTTGGCACGTATGTAAATAGTTTACATAGACAATTAAGTAAGTATGATGATGATGACTTTAACCTAGTTATGTCCAGCTTCCTGACTACAAGTTGCACCACACCTAGGGTTACCAATTACGATTTCCTAATTTTCAGGAAACAGCATTTAAATTTAGGGGTTGGGGACAAGTCATTAATTAATGTTTTATTGTCTTAAAATTAAAGTTCCTTTACTGCTCGTAGTAAAATACTAAACATTCAACTATACGCACAAACCAAAGGAATATCAATATCATAAATTAAACGCTAGGGTATTACAATGAAAATGTTCTGTCCCGAATTGTGTTTACTGAATTGCGGGACATGGCCAAATATCAACGCTGAAAATTGGGACTTACCGAAAAATGTGGGAGATCTGGTAACCCCAACCATACTCCTAATTGCGAATTACATTCATAGTCTGTAAATAACACACGTATTAACAAGTCGCGTCGATAACATTTAAACCTAAGTAGTTTTTGCGTTTGCTTTTTATTCAAAACTACTTTTGGAGAAGGTAATTACCTACAAATGGGTTTGTTTGCTGCTCGCTTGAGCAACACAGATAATGCGGAAGGCAAACGTTTCGTAGAATAACAAGGCTCAAAACGATATTTCGTTGGAACAATTTATGGCCATTAAAACTTGGTCGTTTCGTTTTTAAACAATAACCGGTTCGAAGACGGTTGTTTTCTTTGAGCTTACGGCCGTATTTTGCGCACGAGGTTGCCGCGGCGCTTGCAGGCGGCCAAACGAATCGAGCCGTAGAGATATTGTTGTGAGGAAGGCGAGGGCCGCGAAGGGGCAGGCTGGCGGGAGGATCGAGAGCCGCGTGCGTCGACCCGCGGCCGCCTTTGATCTTGCCGCGCGCGCCGACGGGCGAGCGCCGCAAAGGCCTGACCGAAAGGGTCTCGAGACTCGGAGCCCGCTCTCTTGCCAGCTAGAGCTACCTCACACACCTGCCGATCGCTCGCCACAATAAATTTACAAATGCAGTCCGCGACTCCGCGTGTTAGTTGGTACTTTAAATCTTTCAATGCACTGTTATGCGGTATAAATAAACAAATGAGACATGTGCCGCGTAAATAAAGGCGTTTGATGAGCGCGCCGGCGCGACACGCGCTTGCGGTCGCGGCGCCTCGCCTGTTGTTCTCCCTCGGTGGCCCACATCTGCTCACTTGATTAGGGTTAGGCAGGCTGCCGCTGAAATCAAAGCCCGTGGCCGATGCTCGACTTAATGGCAAAACCAGCACTTGATAATGATAATGTAGCTGGCATGGTAACTATATGTATATTATCGGTTTATTATCCTAATCGTTTTTTTAGATTCACTAACTAGTTACCGATTATTGTTGGTAAACTAGTGCTACTAGCACAGAATGTTGGATAGTCTATGGCTCGTAAACAAAGATGTGTCCCAGTATCATCCACAGAGTCAGAATATCGCGCTATTAGTGATGTCATGATGTGTGTAAAGATATATCGTTTCATTAAAAGTTTGTTATCAGAGATATTACCTGGACAAGTTGCCCCAAAGCTTTTACAAGCAAAACAATATTGTCACAAACGTACTAAACACATCGACATAAGATATCACTACGTAAAAGATTTGATATTAAATAATGCCATTATATAAAATGGAACATTTAATACAGATAAAATGATTGCCGATGTGTTAACAAAACCTTTATGTAGAATAAAGCATCATAATTTTATAAAAGCTATGAATGTTTGTGAAGCTTAATCAAATAACTAGAGCATGCATAAACGAGGGTTGTTTGATAAGTACCCGATATGACCTGTAAATACTGCTATTCTAAGCAAACATCTGTGATATTGGTATTATACAAAATACTTACGTTCAGAGCTCTCGGCATTCGCCATCAGATTACGATATAAATAAACTCGGGTCAGCGACAAGAGTTCCGAAGTAAGAGTTACTCGGAACCGCTATTTCCGACATTCTACGAACGTGTCATCTTCAGTACTACGAGTACTCGCACTGCCGCAGTTTAAGTACCATGGGTGACAGACAGCCAATGGAAGGACCTTTGTTTACCCACCGCTACTTTATTTTTGGAATCAGCATTCTTCATAAGGCCACGACTTATGTCGGGATAATTTCAAGGTCTGTTCTGTAGCTCTAAACTTGTCTAAGTATATAATTCATTAGTAAACCGGTTCGAAGGATCTTTTATACTTAGAACAAGCTGCAAAATCCTGTTAGTTTCATTAAGAAAATACAGTGTCCGTTCATAGGTATTGTTATTTTTTGTTGAATATTTAGTCGAATAAATAAATCGCTGAATCGAAACAAAATAGCTAAAGCTATTACATAGATACCCGTATATATACATATATATATATACGAGTGTGTGTGTATGTATTCATTGTATAACTACGTATACATGTGAGTTGTGAGATAAGTGATGTTCCAAAGTCGGCTCGATTTGGAGCGATTTCCTCGTAGGGTAGGGCTAGTCCACGTGGTTTATTTAACGAGCCGGTCGTATGGCCGTAGTCAGCGGGGCCGCCTTCCATATTCAAATTACAGGTTTGAATGTAGGTAGGTACCACTCGCAACGCCGCGGGAGAGGCGGCGCCGGCGCGGCTTACGACTGCCGAGTGCCGATGAGGCCACTTTCTAGGAAATTTCTAAACATTTATAACGGCGGGTTCGACTTTAATTATTGTATGAAAGTTTACATGTGCAATCTGCCGGCGTTAAGAAGGTATTCTGAAGAGAAAAAACAATACATACATGAGTTAAGGTATAGAAAACACATAGGTACTTAACTTTTTGACCCCTAATAATATAACAGCGAAAAATCAGTGTTACAGTTTTCCTGATTTCATTTTTCGTTTAGAGATCAGATACGTGGTTTGCTATGTTTTGTAGAACATTGCTCATTCTGCTGTGTGTATTATGGTTATGTATTATGGTTGCTCGTTTAAAATTACAAACACCATAAATTATAATTTGAAAAATTTACTCGGCTATACTTAACCATCAGTACAACACACAAGTTTAATTCAAAACTTCGCTGTTATAAATAATACATCCTGATATTACACAGAAGATGGGCTTAGGAAAGATAGTCATTATTTATTTAGTTTTCTTCCTTCACACGAAAGCGCCCGCTTTTCTGTCAATTTATTATCATTATCTTGTGTATATAAGACAAATTAGATAGCCCTAAGGTAAACAGAGAGAGAATTATTGTTAAACTAAAGTAAACTTGGGAGCACTTATCCATCCCCTAATGTAAATAAAAACACGCTCGTAGTGTTCATGGGTAGGTTGGTAATTAATTCGTCATCAAATACAAACTGCTGATTAAGTAAATTAAACTATTTATTTAGTTATAAACTAGCGCATTTTCTATAAATAAATTGAACGATCCACTATAGCAGTCGGCGGTTATGAAGTCAATCCTGGCACCTGTCAGTTCCATGCAGCTTATAACCTCACTTTTAGGTTATAAACTGTATGGAAATGACAGATGTCAGGATTGACTTCTTAACCGCCGACCACTATATAGACACTAATAAAAATGAGCACTTCAGTCTTCAAAGTTTAATATCACGGAGAAGCATTCCTGAATATATTTATTAGTGTGTAGTAGTCAATTATATCATTCAGGATGATTATAAAGGATTTCACCATCGTATCAAAATGAATCGCCCTCATCATCTCACTTTATTTTTTACTTTTCTTTAATTTAAAAATAATAAACTTCTCTACAATCATGGTCACCCTACAATGACGAAAAAGCTGTAGCCTACCTAGCTAGCACGGTAGCTTATACCGTCACATTATATTGCCGAAATGTACTAAAACGCCACATAAAACGTGACGGTATAAGCTATCGTGCTAGGTAGGCTGGGATGCTTTTTAGGGTTCCGTAGCCAAAATGGCGAAGCCGGAACCCTTATAGATTCGTCATGCATGTCTGTCCGTCCGTCCGTATGTGACAGCCGAGCTAAATGAAAACTATGACCCCTACAATTATGAAATTTGGTATGAAGGTGTATATTATGAACCGCTATTGGCTATGTGCGAAGTAGGTGGTGGGGGTAAGCTAGGCGATCGTATCGTAGCGCACACCATGGCGGAAATGTGTACTTACCGGGGACCACTGTAAAATTTACTTTCACGTTTTCTATTGGTTTCTTAACGGTTTCCTACGATTCGTTTCGTTTGTATGTATTTATTTATTCTCTTATTTATTTCAGTAACATTTCCAATACGGGGTCTTTCTCGTTTACTAAAGTAAATAAAATATTCATGTGTCATTATTTGACATCTCTAAGTTTTGACATTGTCTCGGGACCTTTGACGTTTGACGTTTCAGACGTGCACATAGCCAATAGAAGTATGATGAGAAATTACGAAAAATAAATTAAACAGGGGGCACCCCATACATGTAACAGGGGGTCAACATTTATTTTTCAATGCGCGTATGTGTGTGGGGTATCTATAGATAGGCCTTCAAAAATGACATAGAGGTTTCTAAAAAAACTTTTTCATTTAATTCAACCGTTGGTACAGGTCGCGGCACGTAAGTTTAGCGCTGACCGTTTATGCGCAGAAGTCGAAAACCAGCTGTGCTACCGCGAACTTCGAAAATCGAACTTCGTGTCGTGCAGTCCCTTTCACTCTCATGTTATACTCTGTATGACGGAAAGAGACGGTACGATACGAAGTTCGATTTTCGAAGTTCGCGGTATCTCGGGAGAGTGCAATAGCGCGCGCGGGCGTGCGTAAGCGCTGATGGCTCTCTTGTCCCGCGCACCGATACGACGCCCCGCTATCGTCTGGTGTACAGTAGCGTTCTAAATTGTATTGTTGTTTTCTGTTAAGTTAGTTTGTGTTTATTTGTGATTTGAAACCAGTGAATATGCCTCGAAGAAATACTGTTTTGTGAAGACAGGCACGGAAAATGGTTTATGACGTGCATTCTTTTTTAAAGACAGAGCTAATGGATTAATTGATTCTTTGAAACACATTCAAAGTCTGATTGACGAAACTGCGAATATGATACTTAGTCACTTGGACAGCGGCACTGTGGATTTAAACATGATGAAACAAACTGCTCAAGTTATTAAGACGGAAAATATGAAATTGAATTGTGTTGTCAGTGATTTAGGGAAAATTCAAAAAAGAACAGCAGAGGCTACAAAACCAGTTTCCGCCCGCGACTTCGTTCGTGTGGAAAAATACAATACAGTCTGGCAAACGAAAGATGAGAATGAGAAATGGCGGCAATTTAAAAAAATCAGAGTGTGGTATCCCTGATTTTACCTGTACATAGAATAATACAAACTAATGTTATAAACTAGCTGTACCCTGCGACTTCGTCCGCATGACACATGTGACCAAGACCAATTTATGGGTTTTAAAAAGTACCCTAAATGTTGACCCATATTATAATTGATCCCCACATCAAATTTCATGCCAATCCGTTTAGTAGTTTCGGAGTTAAATAAATCCGAACATACGTACATACAATACTTTACCAGATTAATCCTATTATAGGTCGGTTATTTGTTTATATAACTTTGACTTTTGGTAGACAACCACTTTGGCTTTGTTGGTAGTGACCCTGTCCACGAAGTCGAAGGTCCCGGGTTCGAATCGAATATATATATATATATATCTGTACATATATGTATATAAACTATGCTGGAGCGTTCGTGGCCCAGCGGCGCCCGCGTATCGCGTGCGGTATGCGAGGTTAAGCAATGTCGGGCGAGGTCAGTCCTTGGATGGGTGAAAGCTTTGAGTGGTTACTAACTGAGCTCTCCCGTGCTTTGGAAGGCACGTTAAGCCGTTCATCCCGGTTACTGTCTTTGATAGCAGTCGTTAGGCCAAGTTAGAGGCCTCCAGGCGGCTTGAGAACTTCTAACAGTCAAGTTGCCCACTCACTTGACAAGCCTAATCCCAATAAGGTCTAGTTTCCCCCTCGGGTTGGAAGGTCAGATGGCAGTCGCTTCCGTAAAAACTAGTGCCTACGCCAATTCTTGGGATTAGGTAGCGGACCCCCGGCATCCTTCAGGATGCAACTGTACTGGGAATAACGCTAGGAGGATGATGATATGTATATATAAACTATGCTGATATGTAGAACAGACAGACAGAGTGGCTTCCACATTTTTATATAATATTATTAAATAAGGATTATATCAATAATATTATTAGTAAGGATTTGTAACTTGTATTTTCGTGGAATGGGCCACTGTTATAATCATGATATTCATGATTTACACTACCAGCTGTGAAAGTATTATGTAGATATTAGATTCTTGAAAGGGCGGTAAGCATACAATTAAATCAATTCCTCGATGAAAATAACATTTTACCTACAGCCCAATCAGGTTTCAGAAAGGGCCTTAGTACTGCTACCGCCCTAGCAGTTGTTATTGACAATGTTTTGACAGCACAGGATAGAGGTCAGGGAACTATTCTGGTATTGTTAGTTTTCTCGCGTGCATTTGACACCATTGACACTACACTGCTGCTGTCTAAACTTGCTTATTATGGTTTTGATAGTTATTCGATTAAATGGTTTGCTAGCTATCTGAGCGGTCGTGCCCAGTGGGTAGAGGCTAATCGTCCGAATGGTGAGTCAGCTGTCTCTGATACTCGATCAGTGGTCAGGGGGATGCCTCAGGGGTCTATACTTGGTCCTATTTTGTTCATTTTATACAGTGCGGATATAATTGGTAGCATAACGAACTGCAAATTTCATATGCATGCTGATTGTTTGCAAATGTATATTTCTTTCAAGCCTGAAGACACTAAATCATCCGTTGTTAAACTTAACCATGACCTGAACCAGGTTGCTCGTTGGGCTGAATCCAATGGTTTAGCCCTAATTCCACTCAAGTCTAAGTTTATAGTATTAGGTACAAATAAACTAGTAGCCAAAATAGTTTCACGTGACCCGCAGGTGTCTATAATGAACACACAAATAGAGAGGGTTAGCCAAGCAAGAAACTTGGGTGTTCTCATGCCATGCCCCTCGTCCATGAGACTCATGGACGAGGGGCTTAGATTTGAAAGCCATGTTCTCGAAACTGTTCGAAATTGTTTTTACCGTCTGAAAGTCCTGTACCGGGTTCGTGACTACCTGAATGTTGATTTGCGCATTAAATTATGTGAAACATTAGTTCTGTCGGAGCTTAACTACGCTGATACCGTGATAGGTGGATGTTTGTTATCTCGTACAAAACAACTGGTCCAGCGCGTCCAGAATGCATGTGTCAGATTTTGTTATCCTGTTCCCGCGAGATCCCATGTAACCCCGTTTCTAAATAAAGGCGGTCTGTTAAAAATGGAAGCACGTCGGACATTGCATTTTGCCTTACTTCTTTTCGGAATAATTAAATCGAAAAAACCCTCTTACCTTTATGAAAAACTAGAATTTTCAAAAATGCACGTCAGACTGGCTCCCCGCCTTATCTGTCCCAGACACGGAACGGCTTCATTTCGTGGCAGTTTTAAGTATACTGCCACGAAATGCTGGAATAACATTCCACCGCCGATTAGAAATATTACCACGCGTTTTAAATTTAAAATTGAATTTAAAAAACATTTATTGTATATTCAAAATCCAATTTAGCCTTCCCGTGTTTATTAAGTTTATTAATTATCCTACCTATCTAATTCGACTGTTGTTTATTTTATGTTTATTTTTGTCAAAAAATTATTTTGTCAAACAATTATTATGTTAATGTAATTTTAGTGTTAGTGTAAATGCATTGTTTGCGCAGTTGTGTGAATCGGTCGCGCAACTCATTTTTTTGTCGGGACCCACAGAAAACCAGCGTCGGGACACCTTTTTTGACCCGACACATGCTGAGTGGGCACCATTTTCGCAACTTTAGTATTAAGTTATTTTAAATTGTATATTATAATTTTTAGCATGGTTGTCGAAATAAAGTTTTTTCTATTCTTCTATTCTATTCTATTCTATTAATAAATAAAAAACAAAATATTTTTATTATTTATTCACTGTAATCAAAGTCAGACTCTAAAAATTCACATAATGATTCTTCTGAGCTACTTGTGGTATTATCACTTCCCACATTGATAATAAATTCATCTAATACATTTTTTGTAACACTGTCTCTTTCTCTGCACTTTTTTTTGCAATTAATCGCTTTGCTGAACTCCATATCAACTCTATTGGGTTCAGGTCGCAATGATATGGAGGAAGTCTTAATACTTCATGGCCATTCTGTTGGAGAAGGTCATCTGCCACATATGTAGGGTCTGGTTTATGCTTATCAACTATACACATCAATTCCTCTTTTGAGAAAAAATCTTCAAACTTAATATTATTCTCATCAAGCCACTTTTGAATATCTGCCTTGCGATTTGACATCGTTGGGGCCTTATTTTTCTGCACAGTGTTGTAACTGGCATTGTCCATGATTATAACACTGGGCTTGTGTAAATTTGGGATGAGCTTCTCAGTCAACCATTTGTTAAAATTTTGGCTATTCATATCATGGTGATAGTCGGCACACTTTGATTTGGTACTAAAAACCAATAATGCATTAGGTACAACCCCATTTTCATGCCCAGCATGCACAACAATGTACCTTTTTCCTGATGAAATGTTTTCCACAGCACCGCTCGTAGATGGACCTTGCCATGATTTTTTAGGTTTATAGTTTTTATAAACATAAGTCTCATCAAGGTATACAATTTGCTTACCTTCTGCCCTTTTAGTGGCAATTGTTCGGAGGAACTTCTGCCTCTATGCAGCAATATCATAAAGCTCTATTAACAATGAGCGTTCATTTTTGTTGTTTTTGAATTCATAGCCATTTGAAAGCAATATTTGTCTGAGAGTTTCACGAGAGCCGCGAAAACCAATGGATGCTTGTAAGTCTATCAAGAGGCTTCTTAATGTTGGAACTTCTTTTTTTACAATATAAAATTCATTGACTTTGTTTCGTATAGCATCAATGTCAAAGCTATCTAAGTTTGAAACAGTTTTCATATGAGGGCGTTTTTTTCCTGGTGTATTCCATACACCTTCATTGACAGACCCGTCATGTTTGATTCTGTTAAGTGTTGACACACTTACCTCAGTGTAAGATTCAATTTCTTCCAAATTGGTTTTGGGTCTTTAAAATTTCGTTATGCTCCAACTCACATAACTTTTCTACAGTGTTTTTGACAATATCGACTCCTTCGACATTCCCCAGCCTTTCCGTTAAAAAAATAAATAACAAATTAAGTTAACCTGACATACACGCGTAATTTTACTATACTTGTATTAGATAATGAGTAGAGACGAGTAAATTTATTGGATAATCTACGGAACTTGGCACCCATTTAGATCACAATTATATTGTCGGTGAAGACGACAACCACGCATCGCATATTAAACTTGGCTGCCATTATCACATTTATGTTTTGATGGGATTAACTTATACACAAAAATAAACCAAAATTCCAATTGAAAGCGAAAGTAATCATATTTCGAGATATATGGCATCAAACTTTGTCAATTTGGATAGGTACGTAATTGTTTAACTTATTCCTACGTAGGCGAATCATTATTTCACGAGAAATCTGGTTTGTAATATTTCGTTCCGGGGCACTGTGGCTTCTCTTTTGACGAGAGTGCAAACAGAGCTCTGTTGAATAGCGCAGAATCAGATTGTGTTGCGGAAGTGCGCCCGGGCCCGGGGCCCGACAAAGCGACTCCACAGGCGCATTCAGCGCCGGAGGGCTCGATATCCGTTCAATGCGTCGATTCAAGCCTTAAAACATACACTTTTTTCGCGGCTGTTTGTCTGAGAACGTTGAGAACAGACGAGTTACCATGATTCCGTCGAAAATCGCATCCTGTTCTTTATGATAATAGCGCCGGTGAGCGATTCGCGTCCGGTCGCGGGACTATAATCATTTCTGTCCAAATATTGACCTTTTTTCGCTTCCGTTCTATTCGATCGACCGGAAGAGGGCGGATTGTTGACGAAATACTCGTTACTCGTAATCGATACTCATCTGACACCCCCGGAACCCTAAACCCCTTTATTGTATGGGTACACCTTTTATCCTTGCATCGAGTTTATTATCACGTAAGTATTTGATGTTAAATTCAATTGTGAGACGCCTTACTTTTATAATTATAAAATTGGAAGTAAATCGTAAAACCGGATTTACCGGATGGAAATATCACCGTCAACTTATCCTGTATTTGATATTGTTTTCGTGACTTGCTCTATTTCTCCTCAAATATTGATTTAGTATTGTTTGAAGAATTGGCAACGACAGTTTGTGATGTCCAATTGTGCATCATTCACATTCAAAAGAATTTAAGAAAGTTCTATTCACGTACATACCTACCGTAGCGTAGCATCATGTAATAAAAATTACACATTCTCACCCAATAAAAGGGACCATCTTTTACGGTTACGGCAGGCATGCTGTTATGGATTTGGCTTCGTCGTTAAAATGGTCCCATAAAATAATAATGGTAGTTTTAGAATGTTTGGGTGTTTCATTGTTGGACCCATTAAACTTTACATGTCTATAAAAGTAGGTTTTAAGATGGCGCCACTGCATAACAGTCTGGCTTCGTAGCTTCTAGTTCTAGGAATTATGTTAGTCAAATAACTGCCTCCATGGTTGTCTTTCGGTGGGCAGAAAATTACTTATTAGCTATATTTACTTGTGACAATAGCAAACCGACTTTATTTATTTTATTTATTTAACAAGGACAACTTAGATCCAATCGGTGTTAGTTATGCTTAGCCTAATATGTTAGTATATAATTGAAATAATTTTTAAGAAAAAAAAACCGTTTTCAATGGGGGAGGCCGGTGAAAGATTATTATAGTACTTAGATGGTGCACTCTTAGATTCCATACAATAAAATAAAAATGGCTATAAGTATGTTTATAATGGTAGAAGACTAAGTACCCTCAATTCCTCATGGAATCATGGAAAAACCTTGCTTGCTTGACAAACAAAACGAAGAGAACAAATTGCCAAACGTGAACTACCTACGCGTCGTTGAAGAGTTCCGTTCTGATCATCATCAGCAGTTCCACTTCATCAAATGTCACTTTTATGAATGAAAATGCTTGATTAGTTCATGAAAATACTAAAATCACTATTTGTGTGCCTTTCACATTTGAGGAGTTCCCTCGATTCCTAATGGATCCCATCATCAGAACTCGAACATGACAAAAATCAATCGTGAAAATAGAACTTGCTTAACAAACACAGCTAGGAGGACAAATCACCAAACGTGAACTTTTTGTCGTTGAAGAGTTCTGTTCTGATCATCATCAGCAGTTCCACTTCATCCAATGTCACATTTTTGGATGCAAATGCTTGACTTGTTGATAAAAACACAAAAATAACTATATGTTTGCCTTAAAGATTTGAGGAGTTCCCTCAATTCCTCATGGATCCCATCATCAGAAATCAAGCATGACAAAAATTAATCGTGAAAATAGAACTTGCTTAACAAACACAGCTAGGAGGACAAATCGCCAAACGTGAACTTTTCGTCGTTGAAGAGTTCTGTTCTGATCATTATCAGCAGTTCCACTTCATCCAATGTCATATTTTTGGATGCAAATGCTTGACTTGTTGATAAAAACACAAAAATCACTATATGTTTGCCTTAAAGATTTGAGGAGTTCCCTCAATTTCTCGTGGATCCCATCATTTGACAAAAACGGGACCAACTTGGATATATATACTTACAATCAAAAAAAGAAATTTCAAAATCGGTTAAGAAATGACGGAGTTATGGACTAACAAACATTAAAAAAAAAAACAACCGAATTGATAACCTCCTCTTTTGAAATCTTGAAGTCGGTTAAAAAGATCTAACTTATTTGCTATCATATTTAGAATGCTGTTGTTACTGCCGCGCACCCTGACCAATAGCAAGGCAGTATTCTTGCGCCAGACTGCATCAAAACCGTATGTGCGCGCCTCGGCGAACATGGCTGACGCGCTGCAGAAACGTGGCAGTCTCAATTCAACAGCACCCTACTTAAACCCATTATTGTACTGAATGCGAAGGTGTTTATGAAATATTCACGCGGTTTCATTTCAGAGGTATACGTAATTGGCCTATCTTCATACTTTTGTGGAAATTGGTCATCGACCGAGTGATTACTATGATTAAGTAGTTGATTACCTACGCTACTGCTGCTCATGATACGGGGCACCTTGTTAATGCAAGCGGTGTTCATGCTTTCTGGTTTCGGTTCCGGTGCAATACTTACAATATGCACCTCCATGCTTTGAAACCTTTTTGCTTCGGCATAAGTAATCGCCTAAAACCATTACAATCTGTTTGTTCCACGTTTGTTCTTGGATTCCGAAAAATCGTATTGAGTGCAGCCGGCAATGCAGCGCGATTCTAATAGTCGGCGGTTGTCAAATGAAACGGGCATCGGCCGCGGGCGGCTGATAATGGAATTTCTGGGAACGACCCCTGTGGGGTGTGCCGCGGGGTGGATGTGGCGGGCGGGGGGGATGGAGCATCCATCACGCCGCGGGGGTGCAATTAGCCGGAGTAGATGTGCTGACACGTCGCGCCCGCGCCGCCGCCTGACCGACTCGACGCGCGCCGAATGCTCGAGTACGCTGCACGACACGCTCATGACATCACTTGAATTGATGTGCACCTAAACCACGACTGAATTAATTGAGGCTAAATGCATTCATGCAGCTATTAAATATGCAAATTTCAGAACTAAATCGCTTCCCGAAGAAGAATCAATGTGAGGTTTAGCTTAATGTGACAAAAATATATAATACTGTATGGCACCATTGAACTATATTGTACTAGCGAACAAATAATAACTAAATGTATGGCATAATAATAAGTATATATACCTATTGTATACATTCTTACGTAGTTAAAATACCAAACGTCTGATCCATGAGATAAAACTATAAAATGTGTCTAGATCGGTATTGAAACAGGTTTTGTGCATTTAATGAGACGCAGATAAGGAGCAAAAAATGTAAGCACCTAAATACTTCTCAGGTTTTGGTAATAGACGCTGCACATTCCTAACAGCTAGAGTCATGTTTCCCTATTGTAACTTTCTCTATCACAGTTTATAACATGTGTCTATCTCGTTTTATCTATTCTACAAAAATCCCTAATGGCTTCCATTTACTGAGGTTCAGGCAGTGGTAGATAGCGGGCACGTTAATGATAATCAGTTTGTTAAGTTTTAATTCTCTAAAAAAATCGACAAAAAGTTAATAATGTCCACCCGGGTAGTGGGGGCAGCGGGGCAATCGGGCCGGCATTTCGGTAGCAGCACCCGATTATCCGCAGATAACACACAAAAACAACTTTTTGATTTATGAAGAAAGCCCGAAAGCCGGCTACCGGGCGCCGCGCGCTTGCTGCACTTTAGTGACGTCACCACATACCGTAGACAACACATCGATTCTTTTTTGCTAGCTATTTTATCGTTTTTGACCAACGTCGCTCTTAGTAATAATAATAAGGTTAACGAGGTTATCATGACGAACAACTACCGGAAATATATCCTGAAGGATGGTACGGTCGACATTTGTCGGGCATGCCGCCGTCCCGGAGAGTCACTCAGGCATATTATTTCCGGTTGTAGTCATCTTGCTAACGGCGAGTACTTGCACAGACATAACTTGGTGGCCAGGATTATTCACCAGCAGCTTGCTCTTCTATACGGTCTTGTGGATTTCGAAGTTCCGTACTTATAAGTACACACCTGCGCCAGTTCTCGAGAATGGTCGTGCAACGCTCTATTGGGATCGAACTGTCATCACGGACAGGACTATTATAGCCAACAAGCCTGATATCGTGCTGACAGATCGATTGAAGCGCCAGGCAATACTCGTTGACATCACCATCCCCCATGACGAGAACCTCGTGAAGGCTGAGAAGGACAAATCTAGCAAGTACCTAGACCTGGCACACGAGGTAACCGCCATGTGGGATGTTGATTCAACGATCATTGTCCCGATAGTCGTCTCCGCGAACGGTCTAATAGCGAAGAGTCTCGACCAACATCTCAAGAGACTCTCGTTAGATGGCTGGGTCAAGGGTCAGATACAGAAGGCGGTACTCCTGGACACGGCGCGGATAGTCCGGAGGTTCCTTTCTCTGTCGCCCTAACCACCGGTAGCTTAGGCCCTGCCACGCTGCCGGCGGCACCCTAGGTTAGGTTTTTTATAATGCTTTTATATTTTGTATGTATGTTTATATATTTTACTTTTATAAAATTATTGTAAAAAACCTAGCTTAAGTACGAAAATAAATACAGAGATAATAATAATAATAATTTATTGAACCATTAAGTTGTGTAACATGACAGTTTCAACCAATACGTTACAGCGATTCATATTATGCTAAATTGGTACTAAACTAAGGTATACTAATTAACATCCATACGTCTCTCTAATCTAACACTCTTTTCCATTCAGTCATCAGTCGCGCTATCCCTGTCACAAACACATCACACTGCGGTGATGCTGCGAGCACAGCGTTGAGAAGAGCAGTAGCGCGAGGAATGGGCGAGTGTCGGTACAGGTTCGTGCGTGAGGCCACGGTTGCTAAGAGAGGCACTCTCAGGCGCTTGTTGCGATAATCGTTCGGCACATGGAATACTGTTCTCATCTTTGGGCAGGGGCACCACAGTACCAGCTTCTCCCTCTGGACCGCATCCAACGGCGAGCGACTCGGCGGGCTGCCAGCGGGTTTCGGAACGGCTTGACTCCTTGGCGCTGCGTAGAAATGTAGCCTCGCTCTGCATTTTCTACCGCATGTATTACGGGGAGTGCTCCGAGGAATTGTTCGGATTAATCCCTGCCGCTTCCTTCCGCCATCGCCCAACGCGACAAAATTTCCATCCTCACCACTTAGATGGTTGGCAGTCCTCAACTGTGCGTTTCTCCAGAAATTTCTTGCCTCGCACAGCTAAACTGTGGAATGAACTGTCGCCTGCGGTATTTCCGGACCGATTCGACCTTCAAACCTTCAAGAAAAGAGCGTACTCCCATCTTAAAGGCCGGCAACGCACTTACAACCCCTCTGGTGTTGCGAGTGTCCATGGGCGGCGCTAATCGCTTACCATCAGGCGATTCGTCTGCTCGTTTGCCACCTATGTCATAAAAAAAAAAAAAAACATTTTTCCACCAGATAGATTCACACTGTCAATTCTATTTCTCAGGACATTTAAGATGAAACTGAGTAGGCTTAGTTTTCGTCGCATTTCTAGAGAATCGAACCCCAAGTGACCCTGCAGAAAGCGAGTGGGGTACAAAAACGGATAGTACAAGTGGTTCTTCTTATAAAGATGCCTCAAGAACCTTTTTTGGACTTGTTTGTGTCTTATCTGGTTGAATGCACGGAAAATCAAAATAGACCATGTTTTTCGGTTCTCAAATGTCGTTGTTCTAAGTTTTGTCTTAATTCAGTTTCTATGTTCTAAAAGGTCCATTAGAATACTTAAATATATTGCATAAATATTCCCATTTTGGTATAAAATAAACCGATATATAAATAATATCATTGTTCTTGTGTGCTTAGGTAATATAGGGTAGGGTGCATGTTCAACTGTTTTATATTAGGTACGCTTTTATTAAATGATACAGTGGAAAAAGTAAAAAGTTTTATTGATACCACTGATAGCAGAAACCATAAATAAGCTTCAATGGGTGGGTATTTTATAATGTGACCGGAAGCCAAATGGTATAATTGCATTATCTTTAATTTAAAGTATCTTTAACTCCAAATGTGTACAAATAAAATTTGAAAACCCGTTCCCAAAAGCAATCACAGAATCGATGCATGTATTTAAAAATAATTTGAATGTCGACAGGAGATGCAGACAACACTAGCGTCAAGTTCGGTGAGGCCTGAGCGGTCAGATTTTGAAACATATGTAAATGAGTTGCGCGCTCAAAGGTGCCGCCTCTCGCACCCAAAGCCTTTTATTAGCTACACATTAATCTGATATTTATGTAAAAGGAATTTCGTCGATATAAATAAATTTACCTACAGCAATTATTTTTTATTTATCGTGCCTTTTGATTTTAGCGACATCTTTTATTTTTATGTGCAATTCCATTGACTGTGTAGTCCCAATGTGCCCACTTAATAAATGGTGGTCAGATTAGGTATTTTTTAAATACCATGTCGGTGGCAAACAAGCGTACGGCCACCAACAGGCGGTCACCGGAGCCTATAGACGCCTGCTACTCCAGGGGTGTCACATGCGCGTTGCCGACCCTATAAAAAATTATACATACCTTTATACATATATACTTATAGCTGGTCTAATAATTTGACTCTTAGTTTAGATTACTTAGTTATAAATAATCCCTGGAGTGCGGTGGAGATACTGCGATCGCCAACCCGCATGCCAAGCGTGGCGATTATGGTGTATACCCTCCGTGAATTTGGGGGAGGCCTATGTCCACTGCTGGACATAGGCCTCCCCCACATATCCAATAGGTAGGTATGTTTTGTGAAAACGAATGAATAGTCAATTGGAATAAATTTCATAAATTCTATAGATTCAGAATCTATCCCCAGCGCCCAATTTTTTTCATTAAGGACAGCAGAGGTTGAACATCCAAAACATTTGGTAAGAATGCTCACCTATTTTCAGAAACCTTAGTCCCAGCGAGTCAAGTTCCATGTGCTGTGCACACTGCACACGGCCCTTATATATGTTCAGGCACTTCCCGGCGCCAACCCGGTGCTTCCCTGTTTGCTCGTCCAATTCAATCTCACCCCCAACCCAACCCCACGAACAATACGGACCTTATCTCGATCGTAGACGTAGGTACCTAATTAGATACTTTCAGTTAACAATGTGTGCTGTGCTGACATCATGGCATGACTCAAGACTCAAGATAAATTCTCCCAAATCCGTAGCTTCCGGTTGCTTATTAATCTTATCTATATTAATAATTTCGTGCAGGGGTACGGTAGACCCGAACGAGATCTGTCTCAAATTGAAGAACGTATAAAAATAACGATTTTTGAGTTGAACATATGTATCCGCAAAATTCGGATTGTCGCGTATTTTGCATTTAAAAGTGTTAATTTGATGACAAAACGTCGGCCATATTGCCCACAGACTATATTGCTATATTCAATTTGTTGGTTGACAGTGTCGGCTACGTTCGAAAATCGTGAACTATTTTTGCGTCCGGTATGTTGGCCATGTTGCTGGGCTGCGTTCTGGGTGATGGGCCATCATCGCCCATTGTGTGGATTCGGCTAGCCGCGTCTGCAGCGTTTTGTTTTTCAAGCGTTCTATACACCTATCATCCTAGCTAGCACGATAACTTATACCGTCACGTTATATGGGCGAAATGTATTAAAACGTCACATAAAACGTAACGGTATAATCTATCGTGCTAGCTAGACTGATTGTCACAACAACCGCCTTCAAAGCGAATGTATGGGGCCTGTTACATGAATATGAAAGTGAATATTAAAGCAGAATCCATACAAATTTGAAAACTGCGATAATATTGACACCCCAGTATTGTGATAATATTAATCGTGTAAAGGACACCACTTGAATGTTTGCTGAGTCTGTCCGCCATCTTAAAGCTGCGTCTCTATTTTGTTTGTGACAAACTACTAGGTGACTTATGGCTTTTAAACGTCTAGCAAAATTCTATCCCTATCTCGCTCTATCTTATAACTTAGTGGTACTGGGGGACTACTCCGAAATTCGAAATCCGAACTTCGTATGGTGCCGTCCCTTTCACTCATAAAGTCTATGACAGGAGAGTGAAAGAGACGGCACCATACGAAGTTAGGATTTTGAATTTCGGAGTAGACCCTCAGCTCATGCCGTTCGCCGCGCTCGGACGTTAGAGGCGCTACTGCGAACCGAAAACGAAGAATCTGCCTCTCTCGCACATGTATATTCGAACGACAGAGAGGAAGATAGTTCGTTTTTGGTTCGCGGTAGGCCCTCAGGCGTCAACTTTAAAACGAATAGGGTATTTTACTATAAGAGAAATAAAATTCAAAATGTAATAAAAACCAGCTAAGTGCGTCGGAGTCGCACACTGAGGGTTCCGTACAACTAAAAAACAAATGTGATTTATCAATATATTGATATTTTTGGTAAAATATACTTCATAATAAACATTATCACTTAATCTCAAGTTCATAGGTCGATGGGAAGCTAAAAAATTATATGTGTGACAGACAACACACGGAATGTTCTTTGACTTTCTTCGACCGTCCGCCACGCTCGGACTAAGGTGCTACCAACCGAAAACTAAATATATATGCCTCTCTGTCGCACTTGCATATTCGAGCGCGGAGAGGGAAATACTTCGTTTTCAGATCGTGGTAGGCCCTCTGGTCTGACGGCTCCTATTCCTGGATGGTGCGCGTATCGGAATGTGAAATACCTTTGGCAAAACGGAACAAGTTGTTAAATAGCTTCCATTAATTGGAGAAAATATTACCAACTGTTATTATTATCACGCGAAATACTGAATATTGAAGCAACATCCATAGGGGCCTGTTACATGGTTATTATTATCACGCGATATACTCATATCACGATCCGTATCACGTGCAATGAATATTGAAGAAAAATCCATACGATTTTGAAAACCACGATAATATTGACACACCAGTATTGTGATAGTATTAAGCGTTTAACAGACCCCATACAATTTTAAAAATCGCGATAATATTGAGTGTAAAGGGCCCCACTGAAACCGAAACAGAATCCATACAAATTTGAACACTGCGATAATATTCACGACCGCAGTATTGTGATAATATTAATCGTGCAAAGGACACCACTAGAATGTTTGCTGGGTCTGTCCGCCACCTTAAAGCTGCGTCTCTATTTTAAACGTCTAGCAAAATTCTATCCCTATCTCGCTCTCCCATATCTTAGTGGTACTGCTCATGCCGTTCGCCGCGCTCGGACGTTAGAGGCGCTACCTTGAACCGAAAACGAAGTATCTGCCTCTCTGTCGCACATGCATATTCGAACGACATAGAGGGAGATAGTTATTCGGGGTAGACTCTCAGGCGTCAACTTTAAAACGAATAGGGTATTTTACTACATGAGAAATAAAATTCAAAATGTAAGAAAAACCGGTCATGTGTGTGGGAGATTGAGGGAGATTTATCAATATATTGGTATTTTTGGTAAAACATACGTCATAATAAACATTATCACCTAATTTCAAGTTCATAGGTCCAAGGAAAGTTAAAAAATATATATGTGACGGACGACACACGGAATCTTCTTTGACTTTCTTCGGCCGTCTCCGCCGTGCTCGGACTGAAGTGCTACCGGGAACCGAAAACGAAATATATGCCTCTCTGTCGCACGAATGTGCAAGTGCGACAGAGAGGGAGAGATACGAACTACATTTGTTTTCGTTCGCGGTAGCAGCTCTGAGGGCCTACTCCAAACTTCTAAAATCCAACTTCGTATCGTGCTGTCTCTTTCCGTCATATAGTGTATAACACGAGAGTGAAAGGGACGGCCCTCTGACTTCGCACCAAAAATACTGGCTGGCACATCAATATTTACTAATTGCACATCTGAACCGAATTTTAATGAATGATTAGTATTTTAGCTGTACAAATCAGTACTGATTAGTGATTACGGTGTCCATTTTTTTATGCGCCTTTAAATACTAGCCTCATAAAAATACATAGGATTAACTTATAAAGATTGCCCGTGACTTCGTCAGCGTAATCTTTTACTCCCTATTCCATGTTAATCCAGACTACAGACTATATTTGTATACGAAGTTTCAGCATAATCCGTTGTTGTAATGTTTTTATTTTATACATTTTTGTACACTATTTCTTTGGTAGTTTGTATAACTGTCACGAAAACATGTTTTCTTTATTTCTTTCTTATTTATATAACCCGAGCGAAGCCGGGCTTTCTTCTAGTTTTATTATAGTGTGATGTGAGAAAAGTAGCTTTTTCCTCGTGGTCAAACTGATTTGCCAAACTGGTTTGGCCACGAGGAAATGCGATTCCTAGTGGTCAAACTGCGTATTATTTCACGTAATTGTAACAAATGTCCACACCCTATATCAAACGTTGAATAAATAGAAAAAAAATAGAACAAACATCACTTAATAGTCCATATTGAAACTTTTTAGTATACATAGTCAAAACAGACATTGTGAGTCGCAGACAATTCCATGCCAGATTATTTATATTGTCAATAGTCCCGTGGAAGTAGTTCCGTGGTGGAACTAGTGAGACTTTTTTTCCCAATAGTTCCGTCAACGGTACAGAGTGGTAGTTAGGTACGACGACGAGCGAAGCGAGGAGGAGTGTTAGTAGAACTGTGACCCTACAACGCGCGAGCCGAGCGAGCGAAGCGAGCGTGCCGCGGCAGCGGCCGGCGAAGCGCCACAACTGAACATTGGGAACGGAACTATTGGGAAAAAAAGTTTCACTAAAACTCTTCAAAAGAGTTTCTGCGTGTAAACACTAGACAATCTAGACATATACAGGAGGATGACAATACTGTGTTTGGCCACGAGGAATCGCATTTCCTCGTGGCCAAACCAGTTTGGCAAATCAGTTTGACCACGAGGAAAAAGCGAGAAAAGTAATCTGAGAAATTTGGAGCACGTGATCTCCATAGGTAGCTGTACAATAAATATAAAATTACTCTCTGGGATTAATAGGTTCTATTTAATTACTCTTCTTTATAACGGAATAGCTGCCGAAACGCCTGTCAAAGAAGAGGCGTTTTTACTTACTGCAAGCATGTTTTAAGTTTCTAAAGGCAACATTTGATATTGTTTTTATAAATATTACTTGTTGTTTTTCTTATTTTTTCGCAACTGTATTAAAAAACGTCGTTCAATACACGTGAAGAAATGACATACTTTCCGCACTAGCATCGAAATGTACTATTACAGTGGTGCTACTTTACCGCACGAGTGCGGTAATCAGCAGATTAGGTGCATATGTCGAAACTTTAAAGAGCCATATGTCCATATGGCTCTTTAACGTTGTACGATACACGTGCGAATAGGTAATTCGCGACTCGTGTCGATTTAATTTATCACCACTCGTTGCGAATTTCCCGTTCTCTGCACTTGTATCGTAATGTACTATTTATTGCTCTGTGAGCTCTAGATTTAATTTTTCAATTTCATTTTCTTTTCAAATTTCAAAATTTCTATAAACTGCCTCGACAAAAGAATCTATAATACTTAATTATCGAACCTGCTCACAAAATTTCACGAGAATCGGTTGAGAAATGCGAACTGTAGAGAAGAACTAACGGAAATCCGGACATCTGGACATCCGGACATATACAACCAATTTTTTCAAACATGGTCGGGAACGGTCGTATATTGTTTGAAAACGAAGTGCCCTATTTTTTGCGACCAAATTCAAAAAATTACACTCTGCCCTGCCTATGATAATTTGATAATCCAAACAAAATCCATTATTTCACATTTCACCCACTCGTTCCGATGAAAAGAACTGAAATCAAACGTCAACGTTGGTCAACGTCACGTACGTGTAATTTTTGAACATTTGAAAGAATTTTTTTTTGCGCGGTCTACAGCTCATAGAGACACTATCAAAGAGAATATAATACTCCTTACCGAGAAGAGACGTAACTGCCTATATACTGTCATCCACAGTAATTTGTATGTTTCTGAATATCTTTGATGTGTGTTGTACCTGGAACGAAAAAACCTTAGATCATAGAAAGAAGGAGATAGTATGGCACGGGGGCGTGGCGCGTATCGCCTCGATAAGGTCAGTAAACCATATCGGCGCGCACCGCTCTTAGCGCTGACTCATTTGAGCGGCGATCGTTGTTCACGCTATGGCTCCAGATTTTTTTCGAAATAACGGTATTTGGCGTGTTTATTTGTAAACATCGGTAAACTAAACAAAAATACAAAATACGTAGAATAACATACCACTCCTAAGTGCTATTTTATATTAGTATTTCTATTATTAATGTATTTTTAAAGTTCCTTAATTCACTTTGTAATATTCACCCTAAAAGCTTCGACCTGCCAGCGCAACCACCTTACGCAGCTTCGAGTGCGCGGGATAAGGCAGTGGCAGTATCTGTACGAGGCTTGCACTGAAAGTGGCGGGAATCGAATACTTATTAATTTATTTTTAACATGTATTATACCTTTTTATAATCTCTGAAGTTTCCTTATCTCAACACACTGGCCACTTAGAAAAAAAAAAGTATGGTTCGGTTTCAATTGTTTATTGAAGTCGTCGAGTCACTGCTTAAAATGGAATTGTGCCGTGAAAATTTCAGAGCTATGATTTATTATGACTTTAAAAGTGGACTAACACAAAAACAATGTGAAGAGCGGATGGTTGCTGCTTTTAATATTGAAGCTCCTTCAAAGACTACAATATACAGGTGGTATTCAGAATTTCAACGTGGCCGTGTATCCCTCACCGACGAAGTGCGTGAAGGTCGACCAAAATCGGCAGTCACGCAAGAAAACGTCGATGTTGTGCGTCGTCTGATAAATGAAGACCGACATGTGACATATCGGGAAATTCAAGAGCACCTGGGTATTGGAATGAGTCAAATACAAATTATTTTAAAAGAAGAATTAGGCGTGAAAAAGTTATTTTCCCGTTGGATACCTCACCTATTGTCTGACGAGCAGAAAATAGTCCGTGTCAATTGGTGCCGCAAAACTTTGAAAAGATTTAACAAGGGACGCTCAAATGCTGTTTTTAGCATAGTATCAGGTGACGAGTCGTGGATATACGCTTATGAGCCTGAAACTAAAAACCAATCCCGAGTATGGGTCTTCGAAGACGAGCTCAAACCCACAAAAGTTGTTCGTTCTCGCAGTACGGCTAAGAAGATGGTGGCTACGTTTATCTCTAAATCTGGTCACGTAGCTACTGTGGCTCTTGAGGATCGTAGAACAGTCAATGCTGATTGGTACACCACTATTTGTTTGCCGAACGTCTTTGCTGAACTCTGAAAAACAAACCCTAGTCGTCGCATCATCCTTCACCACGACAACGCCAGCCCACACACCGCTCGGACAACAACTGAGTACCTGGACGGTGAAAAAGTCGAAATATTGGACCACCCTCCATATAGCCCTGACTTAAGTCCCAACGACTTTTTTACATTCCCCAGAATCAAGGACAAACTGCGTGGTCAGCGGTTTCAGACGCCAGAAGAAGCAGTGGAGGCCTATAAAATAGCCATTTTGTCGACCCCTACTTCAGAGTTCAAAAAGTGCTTTATGGACTGGTTTGAACGCATGCATAAGTGCATGAAATACAAAGGAGAATATTTTGAAAAACAATAAAAATAAATAAACTCACTTATACTGCATATTTTCTTCTATTCCCGAAACTTTCAGTTTTACCCTCGTATGCATGCAATATTATCGATAATTGATCGACGTTATAACGAATGGTTTTCATTACATTTTCTTTTTAAATATAGTTATTTGCATAACTGAATATCACATTAAAATATAAAAAAGTCTACAGATCGACTATGAATGATGTTGCCATGAAATATTTAAGATAAATTGATTAACGGTCACTGAACTATTATTTAGGATGTTTCTTTGTTACACATAGGTACATTACACATCATAGGTTTGTATAATATCAAAATAGACGAACCCCCAATACAATAAATACGAACCATAGGTTCGTTGGACTCGTCATTTTCATTAAAATTAATAATTTGTATTTCTGTTATAAACAGTATTTTGATTCACCTTCACCCTTAAACGAAGTTTATCGTTTTAAAGGTAAAATTCTCATCTCATGATTTTATCGATAAATGCAAAAATGGATGCATGTGCCACGAGGCCACGCCTATTTTCTGTTCGTAAAACATGTTAGATGTTTGTAAACATGAAAAACATGGCGCTGTGGACCCGGCTTAACATGTTATGCAAACATGCACGGCTGTTTATCTACGTAGAACGAAACGTATATGATAGCGTCCATATTGTCTCAAAAGATTTTGACGACATACTGAGCTTTGATTAGCTACTGCCTACGTCAAACGTCAAAATAAAGTGACAAATAAAAATAAAATGGTGTGTCCTCGGAATTTCGTCTAGTCGTCTCTGAACATTTCTTTATTTTTTTTCTAATTTTGTTATTTAAATTGTAGTATTGATAGTTTACTATGCAGTAAACAAACGAAACAGTGTGTAGCTAATCGAAAATTCATCTGGAAGCGCGTATTAACCATTGTTTGGACAACAAATGGAAGATAGTGAAGTGCATCGTATGTGGCAAGGCATGCAAGTTCTCATTTTGCAAAATGTACGAGTGTTGTGGTTGTAAAACGTAGAACTCTGTGAAAGGACGAAGATATGTCGTTCTCCCGGATATGAGATGAGATACATTAAAAAATAAATCTGCTGATAAGTAAAATGTTTGTTTAATTTCATTTAACTAAGATATGGCTCAACATAGTTCACGGTATTTCAATTGAACACCAGTGGTGTTCAATTGGAAATGCCGTGAGCTTCTACACAAAGTTAAATTTAAATGAGCTATGTATATTTATTGTTGGATGTTCACAGTAAGTTCCATTGCCACAGTGCCATTAAATAATTAAATAAAAGAAACGTCAAAAATCTACCAGCGGGTATAGATTAAATATAGTTGCTTACGGTCTATACCTATATATTTTCTTCGTGAGTTGGCGGTCTGAACCCTTACTAGTCTGTGCAAACATGTTTTGTTAGAATTTGGACGCTGTGGACTCGGCTTAAGGTACCGCGCCAAAAAGTGTTCGTTGTTTTTCTAAAGGTGTTCCAAAGCACAGACTAGTAAGGGTTCAGACCGCCAACTCACGAACCAAAAATATTGGCTATGTGCGAAGTAGGTGGTGGGGGTAAACTAAGCGATCGCAGCGTACACCATGGCAGAAATGTGCAATTTCCGGGGACTTATATGTCAAATTTACTTCGACGTTTCCTATTGGTTTCCTACGATTCGTTTCGTTTGTATTTATTTATTTATTTTCTTATTTATTTTAGTCAAATTTCCAGTAAGGGATCTTTCTCGCTTACTACAATAAATAAAATATTCATGTGTCTTTATTTGAGATCTCTGAGTTTGACATTGCCCCGGGACCCGTGACGTTTGACGTTTCTGACATATTTATTTAATCTGTACCCGCTGGTAGATTTTTGACGTTTATTTTTTTAATTATTTAATGACACTGTGACAATGGAACTTACTGTGAACATCCAACTATAAATATATATATATATATATATATATATATATAGCTCATTTAAATTTAACTTTGTGTAGAAGCTCACGGTATTTCCAATCGAACACCAACTTTCGATGTAAAATGAAACTGCCCGGCTAGTATGATAACTTATACCGTCACGTTATATGGCCATATACTGAAATTATACTGAAACATCACATAAAACGTGACGGTATAAGCTATCATACTAGCCGGGCTGGTGTTTAATTGAAATACCGTGAACTATATTGTGCCGTATTATATGAAATTAAACAAACAATTGACTTATCAACAGATTAATTTTTTAATGTATCTCATTTCATATCCGGGAAAACGATATATCAAATTAAATAGGTAACCACCACCATATCAGCCCTAGGACGTCCACTGCTGGACATAGGCCTCCCCCAATTTCATAACATTTGCATAGGTAACAACATTTGCAAAAATTAAAAAAATGTTCAGAGACGACTAGACGAAATTCCGAGAAGACGCCATTTTATTTCTATTTGTCACTTTATTTTGATGTTTGACGTCCATTGGCAGACGAGGCAGTAGCCAATGAGAGCTAAGTATGTTGTCAAAATCTTTTTAACACAATATGGCCACTGTCATACACGTTTCGTTCTACGTAGATAAACAGCCGTGTTCCAAAGTACTCCTCTGTGATGTCACTGGCATTAAATTAACGTCAGTTAGTCAGTTGTCAACTTGTCAGTTTCATCATATTGTCAAAAGGACGCATGGTGTCCGGGTGCGTTTCACAGTTAAGCAGTTAAGAAATCTTGCTTTTTAATTAATATGGGTAAAATAAGAAAACCCAAACGTGCAAAGGTTAGGCAAAATGTGGTGACCGAAAATTCAGATGAAGATGAACAAGTAATGGTGGATTCAAAAGAAAATGTTGTTCAAACTATTCTCGATCAATTACAGGTTAGATTACATGTTTATCATATATTTTTATTTTACTTTCTCACTTTTCACCTACTATATACTCATTAAATCGCAATGCTTTCATTTCAGAAGTATAGTTTCGCAGTTATACCTGTTTAGGAGATAAATTGCTATTTCCCCCTAGAAACTTACTATGCAAATATTCTTTGTCTTAACTTGGTTGCTACAAATATAAAATATAAAAAATAGCACTAACATAACATACGGTATCTAACAATGGTCATCATCATCCTAGCATTATTCCCAGTACATTTGCATCCTGAAGGATGCCCGGGGTCTGCTATCTAATCCCAAGAATTGGCGTAGGCACTAGTTTTTACGAATACGACTGCCATCTGACCCTCCAACCCAAGGGGAATCTAGACCTTATTGGGATTAGGCTTGTAAAGTGAGTGAGCAACTTGACTGTTAGAAGTTCTCAAGCTGTCCAAAGCCCTCAAACTTGGCTTACCGACTGCTATCATAGACAGTAGCCGAAATCAACGGCTTAACGTGCCTTCCAAAGCACGGGAGCGCTCAGGTAGTAACCACTCAAAGCAGTCATCCATCCAAGGACTGACCCCACCCAACATTGCTTAACCTCGCATACCACACGCGGTACGCGGGTGCCGCTGGGCCACGAGCACTCTGTAGTATTTAGCAATGGTAATATATATTATATACTTTAATGTTACTGATAAAAAGAACTTCCGTATATACTAGAATAACATCAAACTTTAACCTGATTATGCTATTTTAAAGCTTTCTAAATACAATACATACTCTGTGGTGTGACCTTTAATAGGGTCTTGGGGCTGGGCGATCGTTGTACGTCGATCTTTGATAGCTTGTTGTACAGGTCAAACATAACCTCCTTCTGACTCTTTTTGATCATGTGGTCAAATGTCTGCGCGCATGCATTGTTTGGGTGGAAAAGACAGCCAGGGGCGAGCTGTATGGCGTCAGGGTGCGAGATTCTGCTAATCAAAAGAGTAATGTGTATAGATCTCAGAATTCACATAGACGGGCCCACTCCCACCTGCACTCAATATAGTAAGAACTAGTTAACAATGAAGAAGATTGGGATGCTTATATATATATGATATTATGCTTATTGAATAATTTAATGTAGGGGACGACAGCTACTTCATTATAATACCTTTACAAACTACATTTTAAAACTCCATAAATAAGTAACGATTATTTTGCACTAATACTCACACCTATATTGCCAAAAGGGCTAGGCAGAGTTCATGAAAATTAATTTTAGTGCCACTTTAGCTACTGTAGTTTTATAGATGGAGAAAATGTGATATTGCAGTGACAGGTTGCTAGCCCATCAACCACAACACAAGTCAACCTGTTTTCCATAGTCAACTCTTACGACACCTGAGGGAAGAAAGAGAGAATACATGAAGATGTATAAAGGGAATCAGTTTGACTGCATTAAATTGTGTTGTCTTTTGTTATATTTACCTACAAACTTTACACTAACCAAGCACTATAGAAGTTTCTTAAAAAGTTGCTGGTTTGACTATCCTAAAATACCATAGTATGAACTACAAGTCTTCATTAAATCAATATGTGCATGCCCTTTTGTTGTATAATGGTGCCAAATAACACTATCACAAAAGCAATTTCTATTACCAGACTGCCAATGTGGAGGAGAAATATTGCGGTCTTCAGACATTTGCAATGTTAATAGAAACTCCTGAGAACATTGAAATGGTGATTAACAAAAGTATGATCAAAGTGGTGGCCCCCCTGTTGCTGGACCAGGCCAGTTCAGTCCGGAATGCAGCTGCTGGGGCTCTGAGGAACTTGTCGGCCGCAGGTCTCGAGGCGTGTGAGGGGCTGCTGGAGCAAGATGTCATGACCACACTAATATGTTACTTCCATGAGGTAATTATTCCCTGTTATTTTATTGAGGTATATATTGCTCATGAGTGAGGTCGTTGTTACTCCAGCGTATCTGGAACTGCGAAGCGTACCTTTTCCATTGGAATACCTTGGTGTTTACAACCATGTATTTAATGGTTGGTTCCACAATTTTGCATAATTTTGGCACAAATTCCGCGTAATGCGGAACTAAAGGGAATGTGTAAAATATTATATAAACATTTTTTGTTAAAAAACCCGTTGAATACCGCCCATATTCATGTTGGCATTATTTCTTTACCCATATTTATTTCACCCCCGTGGCGTCAGTGGCGCGGTGTATTGCTTCGCCTTTGGGCGTTCAAAAGGTTAATTTGAAATCCAGAATTTTTTTGGAGATGATCATCAAGATAAATCAAAAGTTTTAGCATTTATAAGGTTTCTGTTAGTTCCATTTAAGTATGCAGAAATGCTATCTGATTTTCAGCATACTGAATCATTTACTCCTGACCCCAGTTCTACAACCAAAGATGAGGACATGGATACAATTATCCAGTGCATCAACCTGCTTTGGAACCTGTGTGAAAGTTCAGGTACAATAACTTTCATTTCCTTATCTTTTAAATGTACTATCTCGAGTATCTTGTTGAAACAAAATTAAATGACTGTATCTTTCTTGCAGATTTAGCCATCAAGTACCTTGGGCAGTCTAGAATATTGGACATATTACCCAGATACCTGGATTTGACAACATTTGGTACTGACATTGTAACAGCAGTGTTACAGTGTCTCATTGTCGTTGTGGAAGATAATCCCCAAGCTATTGAGAAAATAAAGTCTAACTCAGAAAGACAATTACAGGAGCTACTGTCATTAGATAGCAATGAGCCTGCTATGCTTTTAGTAAAGACTTTAGTAGCGGGTGTTACTATAAATACATGTGGAGGGAACATGACCAGTCTGCCTGGTAATGTTATTCACCAGATTATGGCTATACTGGCTGGTGCTCTCTCTGTAGACCATAGAACAGCATGCAACCAGCTTTCTAGTGAAGTACCATTACCAGATGGAGCTGGCAAAGTTACTGCACCTAAGGGCAAAGCGGCACAAGTGTTGGATAATCATATTAAATCTGTCACACAATTGTTGGAGGCACAGCAAAGCTCTGTTGAGATTGTAGCCAATATCTGCTCTTGTGAAGGTAATTATAATTAATCATTGTAAATATCTCCTGAATTTCTAAATTAAAATTATGTTTCTATATTTTATATAGGGGAGGAGTATAACCTGTCCTTCTGTTTAGCGTTCGTGGACTACGAGAAAGCCTTCGATTCGATTGAAATGTGGGCTGTACTACAATCTCTCCAACGGTGCCAAGTGGACTACCGCTATATCGAAGTGCTGAAGTGTTTGTATGAGAACGCCACTATGTCAGTCCGACTCCAGGACCAGAACTCAAAGCCTATTCCGTTGCAGCAGGGAGTCAGGCCAGGAGATGTTATTTCTCCTAAACTGTTCTCCGCTGCACTGGAGGATGATTTCAAGATTCTGGACTGGAGAAGGCTACCGCACTCACCTTCGGTTTGCTGACGATATAGTAGTCTTTGCTGAGACCATGGATGATTTAAGTACAATGCTCAATGACCTCAGTAAAGCCTCCGAGCGAGTTGGTCTAAGGATGAACATGGACAAGACGAAGATCATGTCAAATGCCTATGTCGCACCAACTCCCTAAACAATCGGACACTTTACGCTCGAAGTTGTAGACGATTACATATACCTAGGACAGACTGTCCAGTTAGGTAGGTCCAACTTCGAGAAAGAGATTAATCGTCGAATCCGACTCGGCTGGGCAGCGTTCGGGAAGCTACGGCACATCTTTTCTTTTCGTCCAATATTCCGCAGTGGCTCAAGACGAAGTGTGTGTTGTGTTGTCATTGATGACATATGGCACTGAAACGTGGTCGCTTACTATGGGCCTCATAAGAAGGCTCAAAGTCACCCAAAGAGCAATGGAGAGAGCTATGTTGGGAGTTTCTCTGCGTGATCGCATTAGGAATGAGGCCATCCGCAGCAGAGCCAAAGTGACCGATATATCCCTCCGAATCGCTAAACTTAAGTGGCAGTGGGCGGGGCACATAGCACGTAGAATCGATGGCCGTTGGGGCGGAAATGTTCGCGAGTGGTGACCACGTACCGGAAGGCGTAGCGTGGGGAGGGCCCCCACACGGTGGACTGATGACCTGGTGAAGGTCGTGGGTGTGGGTGGCTGGATTCGGGTGGCGCAGGACCGGTCATTGTGGAAGTCTTTGGGGGAGGCCTATGTCCAGCAGTGAACGTCTTTCGGCTGACATGATGATGATGATGATGAAATGAAATGAAAATAATTTATTCCAGAAAAAGTTCATATTTGCAATTACTAATGTTATTATAAAATTGAAATAATGAAATAAATACATATTAAAATTAAAAATGAAATTACATTATATAATACAAATTATAAAAATCAGTCCACATCGTAGGTTACCCCAGCCAGCCATGATTTTATAGACAAAAATAAGACCGAGGATGCCTCTCACATGTCCAACTATAGGCCTATTTCGCTAACTTTTAATTTTAGCCAAAGTGTTGGACAGTTTGCTTGATAAACTCTAGCTAACCACATAGACTTGCATGACTCACAATTCGATTTTAGGCTCAGATTTTCCACTGATTACATGGCGTAAGCTGAAGCAGTAAACCACGTTGCCACTAGGGATTATTTCAATGTTTCACTGTGAGTCCAAAAACAAAAAACAAACTTAAGATGTGGAGCTTCATATTCTGATAAGTATGACAACTGATAAGTACGGTTGTCAGTTTTGTTGCACTTTTAGCATTACCCAGGGGTCACGTGTAGGGTAATGGTGGGTACTCCCTACGGACGTGCAACTGCGACCCCCCTTGTCAAGTGAGTGGGCAACTTGACTGCTAGAAGTTCTCAAGCCGCCCAAAGGCCTCTAACCTGGCTTAACGACTGCTGTCGTAGACAGCAACCGGGATCAACGGCTTAACGAGCCTTCCAAAGCATGGGAGCGCTTAGTTAGTAACCACTCAAAGCGGTTACTCATCCAAGAACTGCCTCGCTCCCACGTTGCTTAACCTCGAATACCGCACCCGGTACGCGGGCGCAGCTGGGCCACGAACGCTCCAAGTAGGCTAAACAGGCCGACGATGATGCTTATTAGCTTATGAGGCGAGGATGATAATACTTATTTGTCACCTTCATGTTTTAAACATTATTTATCTTCATTGCAGATGCAGATGACTCAATGGACGGTGGAGAGTCATCAGATAGTGAAGACCTGCCAGATGATGATACAACATGCAATGGTGATGGCACTATGCTGGCTGAAGATAAATTACCTACTGAAATCTTAGAGGCTCTGGTTTCCCTGGAAATATTTGATAAGGTTTGGGCGAAAACCCAATTGCCTGCAGAAAATGTATTGATGATTTTAAAAGAGTATGACGCTTCAGGATTAGTTTGTAAGAAGTAAGTATAGCTATATTTTTATGACATTGTACAATTAGTTATTGTAAAGTTTAAAAATAATCTCGGTGCTCTTTTCGTGCCATTGTCGATCCAAGTCGAACTTCGCGACCCGTGCATGCTACCTTTGTTGTAACTGTCAAATATACATTTGACAATCGAAAAGATTGGAACCTGCAATCGGCCTGTTTAGCCTAGTTGGTAGTAACACTGCCTCCGAAGCTAGAGGTCCCGGGTTCGAATCCCGGCCAGGGCATTATTTGTGCAATTAGCACGGATATTTGTTCTTGGGCCTTGGATGTTTTCTATGTATTTGTCTATATAAGTATATATATCGTCGTCTAGTACCCATAGTACAAGCTTTGCTTAGTTTGGGACTAGGTCGATTGGTGTAAGATTGTCCCCCCCACCCCACACACCCCAATAAATAAAATAATTAATTAAATTTCGAGGATACCATTTTATTTACATGTCATACTCGTACATGTCTTATTTTGGATCTCGAGCTTTAAAAAATCTTCAATCCAGAATGTTTACTTTGACACTATTTTAAATATACGAGTAAGAGCCCTGTATGAAAGGTATTAAATATTATGATTTTTAGGCTTCAAAATCTACAAACACGATCATTGCTGTGCGTGAACAATATGCTTTCAAGCTTACCCATAGACAACCTTGGAGGTGTAAATGGCGTATACAAGATTTGGGTGGAAGCTGGAAAACTGGTCTTCAAACAGAACTCCGATGCAATCCTCTTAGAGTCGGCTACGGCAGTAATGAGAGCCTCTTTGGATAAAATAAAGCTAAGAGAAAATGGAAACACTGACAATGTTCTGTTTAGTGATTTAGCCGTGTCTGATTTGGAGGTATGAATTCTAATTATTATTAATCTTAGAAAATTTTTTTTGGTACAGCCATCCTCTTATGAATGACAGGCTATAGTATACTCGTAGGTCGATTCACAAGAGCTGGCGCGGAATGTCTATGAAATTATTGACAGTTTCATACATTTTCCGCGCCAGCTTTTGTGAATCGACCTATATCTTACTTACTACTACAATGGCTCAATGAGTATAGAGGCTTTTGGCTTCTAACACTAGATAACTTCAATTTTCCTTATCTTCATTACTCCAGTGGTATCTGAGACGGCAGAGCGTAAGTTTTCCATTGGACTGACTCACATACGCTCTTTTCACGGCACGATCGTCCTCTGACCTTCCCAAAATACTTACCTATTATTATTTTATTTCAGATGATGTTGACAGGTATTCGCGAATGTAACGTACCCGAGATACGATCGAATCTGATTCGCATGATTGGACTGTTGGCTCTTCTTCTGGTGAACACCTTGAATGATGCTACGGCAAATGTGATATGCACTATCACAGACTTCATATTAGAGCAGTCACACAAGGAAAACGAAGTGTGGGTGCTGGCGGAAGCGGTAGATACTGTCATAGACTTGTATTCAGAAGATGAAACTGATGCGCTGGCTGCTAAACTGAATCTAGTAGAAAAACTAAATGCTTTATCGCCAATTCTCAAGAACAAGGTATTTTATTATTATTATTCACCTTATTATTATTATGTTAGGTTCAGAGGCTTGAATGTTTGTATCAAGTATAGTCTCGTAATTTAGTGCGTACACCCACTACGCATTTTTTATAACACGTCGGTGGTAAACAAACGTATGGCCATATAGTCCACCGGATGGTAAGCGGACACCGCAGCCTATGGGAGCCTGCGCGGTGCCGACCCTTTAAAAATGTATACACTCCTTACTTCAAGAACCTCATACTATGTAGGGTAGTGCTTGGTGGCGCCCTAGGTTTTCCCTCGGAAAAAGTCGGGATATTCATAACTGAGCTATCCTCATGTCGTAGAACAAGCTCAATTTAAAAACCAACAACCATACAGCTTTTTTCATTCCAAAATTCCTTTTTATGTACTTTTTACATATCTAATCAATTACATTTCGTGGTTTCAGGCTAGGCAGCAGAAAAAGCTACCAAAGGAATATAAAGTACTTGTCAGCACAGTCACTTCGAATTTACCGAGATTTATTAAGTATAAGAAAGGAAGAATACGTAAGTTATGAAATGTTTATATACAATTAAAATATGTGTACACAGTTTAAATATATTTTATAAAAGTATGACATAGTATAATTTTATTAAAGTTATTTGATAAAAGTAATGGTTTCAATGAAAATATCCATATCACCTCTATTAAAATAATAATTTATTCAACATAGCAATATTAAAAACAATTTTCCACATCTTAGTCCAAGACAATAAGTGTTTCTACCAGCCTACTAATTAATAAAACAACAAATAAAAGTATATATAGGAAATGAAATTATCACATTGCAAAAATTATACTACACTGATATATGTATATTATTATTTATGGCAAATCTTTCACCACCCAGACTACAGCCAGTGTTATCACCATTTAGTCATGCATTTATCGAATATAGTTTATATTATCTTTAGAAACTAGTACAGTATGGTCTGAATTTTGATAATGTGAGATCCAAAACTATTCTTTAAGTGTGGATACATTTCAATGCAAATTAACTAATTTCTAATTTGTATGACTATCCACAACATCCTAAATAGTACTTAGAGTTATAACTACTCATCCCAATGTAGTTTTATTTATGAAATATTAGGTACTTAAAATACCTACTATCAATAACAATCAGAACGCAAATGTGTTAACTCGCTTTCTTTGCTTTGAATGTAGTTTCAATTAAAGATTATAAATTATATGACGTGGTCAGGCGAATTTCCCCCGTAGTGACTTCTTCTGGGCTTTGGTATGGGGTTAGGAGGCGAGGAATTGTTGTTATCAAATCTTCGCTTTATATCATTGACTGACAACCGAGGAGCACCTAGTATATCTTCATCGTCTATTAGAGCTGAATTTAACTTGCTTATTTCCCTCTCCAGCTCCCTTGTAGCTCTATCGATTTCGATAAATTCTTTTTCAGTACTGGAAATAGAATTATCAACGCTTTGTTTTCTCGCGGTTTCATCATAGAGCTTGCAAATGACTTTTTTGGGCTCGTCATTGCCATTTAAATCTCTATCAGACCTACTTTCATTTAAGTTTATGTCGTACGCCACGTAAACGGGATCGGAGGTATTACTTAGACTCTTGCTTCTTTTATTTGCAAGTGTGTGGAAATCTTCTAAGTTTCCTCTCCGAAGTCTAATGTCGTCGTCGTTAACACTGGAATTCCTTCTGTACTTCGTAATGTCTACTTTGGGGAAAGAAACTTTATCCAAAATGTCGCCTTCTGAGCCCGCGTTACTTAATTTAGTCTCGTCTGTTTTATTTTCTGCCTTCTTAACCACAACATCATCGGAATCCTGATGAGTCAAGGTAAATGCTCCCACCGAGTCAGTCGTTGAAACTTGTATTGTTTCTGCAGATTTAGGCATTTCTGATATTTCTATTGTTGTGCCTTTTTGCGTAGTTTCTGCTGTGGAACCTCTGACGGTCTCCGTAATGGTATCTTGCACGACATCTGGTGGTTTCTCTACCTCCTTATCTTGGGTCTTTACCTCTTCGTCTTCAATTATTTTGAGTTCAACATTTAGGTTCACATCTTCCAAATCCGGATCTTTCTTTTTCTCTTTGTCGTCTGAAGTCTTGTCTTCCACTTCGCTAATGTTCAGTGTTGTGTTTATGCTGCTTACCTGTAATTTAACAGAAGTGGTTGTGAATTAGGCTAAAGTTAAAATATTTTACTTCCGTTAAAGGTTTTTTAATCAATCGCGCGGCAAAACTTTTGTGTATTGTACGTTTCCTCCCCAATAAATACATTTAATTACAAAGAAACTGTAAATTTTATATTATATTGGTCGTTGGTTCACCAACGATTAAGGTTTTTAATTTAATAATAAAAATAATAATGCTGAAACCTATTTTTTATGTATAATTTAACTTATGCTGTAACCCTGTGCTTTGCATAAACATGTACTATAGTCTTTCGTCCTGTTTGATAATGAGATGATGACAGCGCATCCACTCATTATCAAACTCGAGGTTTATGCTCACTAGCTAAGTTTTCTTTAGTCGACGTAATTGTAATCGGCCGGGGTGATGATGATATTGGTTTGCGACTGTTGCCAGGCGTCGCCCTGAAATATGTAGGTATTGTAACTTACGGAGGTGTCTGCAGCGCCCTGCGGCGGCATCGGAGCGCGTTTCTTCTTGCGTCTGGAGGCGCGCACGGGCGGGACCGGGGCCTCGTCGAACGGGTTGGAGCTCTCCACGCTCAGCCGGGAGCCCGACACTTCGCTGCGGGCCATACGCGGTGTTGTACTGGAATTTAACAATGACCATTATTTATTACCGGTATTCGATTTCTTTCTAGACTATCGAATATTGTCGGTGTAACTTGTATTGTGTGTTTACCAGTTACATGAATTCGGCGGTAATCTAATGCTAAGCTCAGAAAATAGAGAGAGCTGTAAGAAAATGGAGTGCACACCTTTATATGAGAACGTGCAACAAAATACAATACAAGAAATACAATATATGTATACAATAGGTACCTCTTTTGACCGCAACAACGAAAGTCAGAAATGCATGCTTTAACTAATATGTAATAAATAATACTGTACGGATACTAGATGCTAGACTACGCAGTTTGGCAGTACAGTTGATAATGTAACATTTGATGTGTCTTTATGGAATAAAATAAATTAAATTAATTAAAATATTTACGATGACTACGATGGAGCCTTTACACAAGCCGCCTGGTGGAGCCCTAGCAGAGCTTGGCACATGGACAACTTTTTTAATACTACGACGGTTGCAAACAAGCATACGACCTGCCTGACGATAAGCAGGCACCGTAGACTGCAGAACAATCACAATCGTGCAACCTTTTCTTGATATGATAATTCGTTGTATCGATAGCTAAAGACTAATTCAGGTTCCCCACTCTCAACACAGCGCGTCCTCGGGAGCTCCGGCGATCGTACTCACCGCCAGGAACACAACACCATATACCTGAAGATCAAGTACGTAGTGGTGTTATTATGACTCCGGTCTTCTGTAAGGTGAAGTGAACTTTCGCTATTAGGCTGCTCCAAATATGAGCGAGATGCCTTCTGCTGTGCCTTGTACCTATCTTAATGTATGTACGTATGTATGTTAATACTTTATTGTACACAAAACACAGGTAAAAATACAGACAAATTCGGTTATATCGGTACAAAAGCGAACTTATCCCTTTAAGGGATCTCTTCCAGTTAAACTTTGATCAATTGAGTGTAGCACAGGAACCAAAAGATAGACAAACTTAACTACTGTTTAAAAAGCGGCAAGTGCGTGTCAAGCCACGCTCAAAATAGAGTTCCGTAATTAATGACCCGTCATTATGTGTTAGATACTACGGAACCCTGAATGAATGCCCGTTTCGTCTTACTCGTGGCCCTGCGGAATGGCTCTTATAGCAAACCTGGTTAATTAAACTGTGTTTTGCCCTGTAATATATGATGAAGCCAAATGGATTTTAACGGCATTATGGCTAAAACGGTTTAAAGCTCCAAATGCACAGCTCTGCTCCGCTATCCCGCGCGGTTTTGGTGCGACGTCCCCCGGACCGCGCTATCTTTACCGAAAAACCGCCTCCGCCACGCAACGACGCTGCGCCGCTCTCTGTGCGTTTCAAGCTTAAAGAACGTTTTCTCAAACATGCGCCTAAATGTATGCATTAATGTCACGAAAACAGGACATGAAGTTACCTGTTTATGGCTCCCTACATTGGCCGCCGGCCAAGAAGTAATGTATGGAGAATGTATGACACTAACATTATTGTCCGCTGCTCTAACTTTTTAAATTTCCTTACTAAATCAACTGATAAAGGAAATATTACATAGAGCCAACCGCCACGATTTTGTATATATGTTTTTAATTTGTTATGTAAATTGGTAGTTTTTTAGGTATTTGCGGTTTTTTAATCGTTCTTGTATTTTTATATTTTGTTTTTCGGATTTTTCGAATTTTATGTATTTTTTTTAGTTTTTTCGTGTTCTTTTGTAGCGTTTTTTGTGTTTTTTGATATTTTTGGACTTTTTCTAAATTCTTTTGTACTTTTCGACTTTTTTTTTGTTTTTCCGTTTTTTTTTTTAGTTTTGACGTGTTTCTTGGTATTTTTTAGTTCTTTCGTGTTTTTTTTTAATGGTGCTTGTATTTTGTAGCATTTTTCGTGTTTTTATTTAATTTTCGTTATTTGTCGTGATGCTTTGCTAATTTTGGACGTTTTGTATTTTTTTTTTTTTACATTGTAGTTTTTTTATTTTTTTTTTCTAACATGTTTGAGAAAAGTACTATACAATCCTCGGCCGGAATAGGGATTGCAGGACTCGTTTTATCCGGCCTCGTCTACGACTCAGCCGTTTATCCCAAACTCGTCCAGCAATCCCTTACTTCACGGCCTCTGCAGTAATGTACTATTATAAATAAGAATAAGACCATTAAACCGCAAAATTAAGATGTACCTGAGTGAGTTGACTTCATAGTTGCTCGGGCTGCGCAGGCGCTCCTGGAAGCGCGAGCGCGGCAGCGGCGTGATGGACCCTCCGTAGACGTAGCGGTCCGCGCGCTCCGGGGACGCCACGGTGCTGCGGGCTCCTGACGTCGATGTGTCTGCAAAACATAACAAAGCCGTTAAGTAAAGTGTCGCTGACCCTTCAGGGGGCGATGATGGTTGCCATTTTATTATCGCCGTGCGTGAATAAGATATTCGTCAAGTTCTGACAAGTATGCGAGTGCGAGAGTGACGGGGGTGTCTTACTCGTATCCAGGACGATATGTGATTTAAGATTCATAGTTAAGTAATTATCTTATAATTTATTATTAATTTTACTGAAATAAACAGTTTAATTTTTTTGAATAGCAAGTAAGTAGTTTTGTTATTATGGCTGCAGTACAATAAGTTCTGTAAAGGATTAAGTCCGCCATGTGTAAATTAATAAAGTACTTCCCAAGTTGGACTGCTCGGAATATGAGCGAGCTCTTGGCTTTCTCTTTACGCTGACTATTCACCAGAGCTGTGTGAGGTAGCGGAGCGGGTGCGAAAAAAACCATCAATACCATAAACCTGGCACAGCTCTGGTAAGCCAACCTTATGATGCGTCAGAGCACAAATCAGGTTGAATGAACATACACATTCTTTTACAAGGTGCAATGGCTTTGGCTAAATGTCAGCTAACTTCGATCAGATAATGAAAGAAACCCTCTATTGTTTTTGTATATTTCCTCGCGTCATATTCATACATGTTTTTTGTCTAGTGCGCGAGCTACTTTTGAATAGTATGTCGGCGAGTGCGGTGATGCCACCTTCTACGTGAGTAGCGAGAGTTAAGAACATAAACTTATCTGAAAGAGTGATTAGAGGTATGTACTTTGCAATATTCAAACTTGAAATTTTCATAATTTTTAAGAAACATCGTCGTCGGTTGACGTCCAAAACTCAATAAATGTTAAACAGAGGGCCTACTCCGAACTTCGAAAATCGAACTTCGTGTTGTGCCGTCCCGTTCACTCTCGTATTATACACTATAAGACGGAGAGGGACGGCACGATACGAAGTTCGATTTTCGAAGTTCGGAGTAGGCCCTCAGGTAGACTACTCAAAGTAAAACTCGTGTTTCACCATGGAGAGCGTAGAAGTTGCTGTAAAACAGTCAACTCTCGGCCAATTCGAACTGTTTACCTTTATAAATCCTCTTTCCATCATGAGAAACTTTTTTGGACTCCTTTCAATAAATTGATATCCTAGAAATCTCGCAGTAATTACTGTTTATTAAAAGAACGACGAATACTCGAATACCTTGTTACCAGCGCTTAGTGAACGTTTGGGAACGAGTGACGTCATGCGCTCTGCATGATTGGCGTTTCTCGTCACGTGACTTATGAGAGATTTTTAAATATTTTTTTAATTAATTTTAAATATAATCATCAGTATTAACTAAAGGAAAATATGGTGTTTATTAGGATTTCTATCACAGAAACTACCATTCCGCATCAAAATTTCATTTTTATTTGAGTACAGTTAACATCAGTATTTAATAAGAGCGACAGAGAGGGAGGGATAAATCATTTGTTATCCTTGTCATAGTACCGCTTTTATTTGTTTCCTCAATGTCATGTCAAATAGTTTGAGGCAAATAAACTATTACCTGCCCAAATTAAAGAGGTTGTTTATGGTAAGTCGCCAGCCGTTTAAGACAAGTCCTCAATTAAGCTGCATACAGGGTTTTCCGTCTCTCTTTGGTGGAACGCGTATCTCTATAGAAATCCTTACTCTGAGGTATTGGGATACGAAGTTTCTAAGAACAATGAAAGATTTTGTGTATCGATGTACACACCTATGTTAAACAAATAAAAATATTTTGTATTTGTATTTATTGTGACTTTTTGTTATGGCGTGTCTAGTACAACCACTATAAATACTATAATGCTTTTAAAATAGCTTGAGTACGGCGACAGCTATCATTTAGTTAACATCCCAGTACTACCAGCGGCACAGTTAACTGACCATTGGTAGTTCTTCTTTAGTTGCAATAAGGTTCACGAATGGTCAGTTCATTGCGAAGCTGATATGGCTGATAGTACAATATCAAACAACATAATCTTAAATTATCAACCCTAGCTCAGAGTAAGGATTTCTATAGAGATCCTATATGCGTTACCAAGAGGGATAAAAACCGGGATTGAAGAGACAGGGCTTCCAATCCCGGTATACCGAGATCCCGCGCTATTTTCCAATCCCGCTTTCTGCGGGATTACGAGCGAGTTAAGATGAAGCATTGAAATTTTACTAAAAGAATTTAGTATAATTACCTATCGTAAATATTAAGGGACTTCCCCTCCATATCGCATAGCCGGGGGACACCCTGTATATAATTAATTTAAAATAAAACTATAACAGCTAGTTATTAGTTATTACCTACTAGTTAACAAGTAATAGCCGAAGAAATGTACTTGGAAAAGCAAACTTTAATGTTGTTAATTGTGCCCAACACAGTAAACATACATTTGTGAACTTTTAAGTCCGCATAATGTAACGGGTGGCTAACTACGGAACCCTACATTGCGCGAGGCCCAACAGTTTTGGGCCAAAACGCACTTGGCTGCTTTTTACGAGCTTTTATTTAACATGCAATGTATGCATGTATGAAACTAAATATTATGCTTGTTCGGGTGGAATCTTGTAACTCAATTTTGTAGCAGATATCTTCAAGCGATTGAGCTGAAATTGGGCATACTCATGTAAGTTCGGTGACAATGCAATATTATGGTACCACCGAGCTGATCTGATGATGGAGACAGAACAGAAGGTGGCCATAGCAACTCCTATAAACTACACAAGATATACTGGTTGTGTTTGGTCTCATTCGAACTGTCTCAACAAGTACTTATTTGATGACTGTGGAAACAAAAGTACAGTCGGCAATAAAAGCTTGTACCTAAAATGATTTTTTTTGACAGAAACTTAGATATTATGTAGATATAGACACGACACTTACTCTATATAGTGAATAGCTATCTACTTCAACTATCGAGGGCAGGGAAGGTAGTTATCTTATTGCCCCAAGTATACGCTGTGTGTGCACAGAATGACGCCATTCTAGATAAGGGTAAATTACATGCTACTACAGAAGCATTAAGTAAATGATGAAATATTGCACTCTTTACCTGGTAAAGGAATTTTTCTGCATCCCTTTGCTTAAGATCAGTTCTTATTAGATTTTTGTAGCAATTAAGTTTATAACCTCTTACCCGAGAGTTACTATGTTATCAAGCTAGCTCCAATAAAATTTCTCGAATGAGTTTCTTGTATTCCAAATATATCTTAATTCCTTCTGAACTTAGACTTTTGTGGTCATTTGGTTAGATAAATTACCCACCTATATGTGCGTTATATTTATGTGCGTTATATTTATGTGCGTTGATGTGGTTAAGTGGTAATGATTAATGAAAATATAAATGGACTGTTAGTGTTTTATTCGCGCATTCTTCGAAGAGGTGCTCATTGTAGATTTGATAATAGAGCTTTTTCTTAAGTGTCTGTAATCTCGTCTCACCATTATCCTGCATTGGTGGGGTTAATAAGCAATGAAAATGATCAAAGCTGTTAGCGCAAGTTTTATTTTATTCACTCATAGTTTCTGAACGTTCATCTTACATTGGAGCGCGCGACGGTACACGATGGGGCTGCTGTCACCGTTCACCTGCTGGTTCAGCTTGCTGTCTTGCGATTGTTTCTTCTTGTCCTTTCTCATGAACGACCGTAGCGACCTGGAAAGAAGATTCGTTCGGTTTGAAAACTCATTGAGATAAAATGAACTGTTTAAGATATGTAACGCTTTGACGACTAGCTGTTAGTTGTAGATATGTACCATACCATTCTTTGAAATATAAATAACAATTATCTACACAGATCTTTATCCTCTTGATATTAGAGTCTGTAATTCTGTATGTAGCTCATTTTGATAACTAGGCCCGCGTAGCTACTTCTGCTTTTGACTGTACTAATCATTTGGTTGTCTTTTGTCTTTATTTTAACGCAATTTTTTACGTTATTTATACCGATAGTTATATACACCTACTTAATCATTCCATCCCTTTTAAGAACTTGGCGCAAAGAAATGCAGACTGCTGTGTAGGTAAGTAAACAGACACTGATTCACAAAATTCTCTGTAGCACAGATGCTGTGGTTAGGTACCTCTTGTGGTGTGGTGGTGTGGTTAGGTTTAGGTGTCTCGTGAGTACCTATTGTTCTTTGTTGTCAAATAAGGATTACGACTGCGCACCTTACATGCCTGGGTAGGGTAATATTAGACATTTCTACTCAATAGGTTAAGTTTATTGTATAATTATTAAAGTTTGTCTGGCGATGGCGAAGGCCACTTTTTAAGGTAATGTCTCCCCTCAGCGACTTGGTGTCTTGAAGCAAATATTTCAAGAGAGAGACTTAGTATAATGAGTATAGTCATCGACGTCATACATAGTTATGTATGATACTTGGTCAACACTACTAAGTATGACTCACTCATTAATCTCATTATAAACTTTCTCGGTGGTATTGACTTGGTTTAATTTAGTCTCTTACTCGTACTACGTAATGCTTAAACAATGATAGTACCTACCAGTACAGTGATAAATTGATAATACTAGGCATATCATAAATATCTACAGGTATGTTTAAGCGTAAGTACCTACGGGATCTGTTACGTGACCTTAATGGGACCTGACTATAATAATCAATTCACATCATTTGTTATTCGGCCTTTATTATCTCCTCGGGTATAAATAATTTATGTAAAAAACAGTTTACATAACTTTATATCCATCGATTCCTCGCGAATCCCAGTTAGCTTTGGTTTCGATATGCATTAGTTGTTACTCGTGCTTGAATTAAATCACATTGGAATCTGTGAGATATCCCCTTATCGATGAGATTTTCCATATTGGCCAGCTGCCAGTCTTCATTATCAGTAGTTCAGTGGAACTACTAATACTAACCATATATAGTGACACCACCATATATCCTAGTAAATCATTATTCCTAAACATCCATCGAAAAACATAAAGATATGTAGTACCTAAGAGCTATTTTCGACAAATAGATAAGTAAGTTATTCTCTTCTTATACTGATGCCGAATGAAATGAGTAATCTAGATGGAGATTTAGACTCACATTAGCTTTATTTACATGCAAGGACCTAGTGACATTGAGTGACACAGTTACGTCCCGCTTGGCGGATGTCTGTAGGCGCAAGCAGAGCTCAGGCAAAATGGAGTTTAGTGCACTTGATTCCACTTGAGCGGTCGCAATTGTGCCGTGACGGACACCCACCTCACTTGGCCATTGCCCTGTATCTATATTGGTAGTCGGTATACTGTTGGATTTTGTTGAAAGTACCTAATAATCCCGCAATCTTGATCACCGGACCAACTCGCAGGTCAGTCCTCCTGCGAATGAAAGGGTCCTGAACCCACCCGGGTACCATTAGTCGTTATAGAATATTTATGTAAGTACAAGTACATATACATATTTTTGTATACATATATAGATTTGCAAATACAATGGTATATTATATTAAAATGGCATGTACTTATAGAGATGATGATGTATTTATCGTTATGGGTTTGACACAGAATTTGCGGCAATACGAGTATTTATGTATTAGTTGATTATAGGTGTAATCATAATAAACCTATACTTTATTGTGTCCCATTTGACGACTGTGTTTAATCGTAATCTTTATCATCGCGGCAATAAAGCAGTTGATAGCATAAAATAAACGGAGTTGAGACATCGCCCGACGCCCGTGCAATCCTAATGTAAACAAACTGCAACTGCATGACATTAATAAATCTGCTAGGTCGAGCAGATAGCGAGCTTGACCCGGTCTTGAACTATAATATTCCGCTTATTGGAGAGCTAATTAATGTGCATGAGCATTTTTTCATTTAGTTGACTACACCGTCACCGTCACCGTCGATCGATGAGGTTGTTACGATCACTGCTATTTTTTTATTAATCTACAATTGGCATGAGCAATCTGTCGAATTTATTTTGTTATTTACAATCCATTCAAGTAGGTATCCATGTGGTAACATGAGTCAACATCCCAATTAGACTGAAAAATAGGTGTGTACCTAAGTAGTTGTTTTTACCGATTTCAATAGAAGGAAGGAGGTATAGGTCGATTCACAAGAGCTGGCGCGGAATGTCTATGAAATTAATGACAGTTTACATACAGACAGACGTCTGCATGTTTGCTTGTTTTTTTTTGTTTTTTTTTTAAGGGTTCCGTACTCAAAGGGTAAAAACGGGACCCTATTACTAAGACTTCGCTGTCCGTCCGTCCGTCCGTCTGTCACCAGGGTGTATCTCAAGAACCGTAATAGCTAGACAGTTGAAATTTTCACAGATTTTGTATTTCTATTGCCGCTATAAGTAATAACAAATACTAAAAACAAAATAATAATAATTAAGGGGGCCTCCCATACAAAAAACGTGATATTTTAGCCCTTTTTCATGGCTACCACTCGCCGAGCTAGATCTCAAGAACCGTAATAGCTAGACAGTTGAAATTTGCTAGTATTTTTAGGGCATATACATCTGTTCTAGTATTATTCAATTTTCAAAGATAACTTATCTTTTGTGGTTCATATCGTTTTTAAAGTTTGCATGAAAAGGGCATAGTAAGGTAATTTTGATTAGTAAACCCCGTTATAAAAAAAATACACGGCCGCGAAAAACTCGTTGTCGCGAAAAGCTTGGAATCTGTCCTGCCTGTTTTTTTAGGGAAACACTAATTACATAAATCTCGGTGTCGGTATGGCGTAGTGTGTATTGTGTTTGGTCGACCGGCGGGCTAAACAGACCCGTAATTTTAGTTTTTGGTAGCTTTTTTGCTTGAGTATTATATATTGTATCTCTATATTTATTTTAGGTATTTATCTACATATTTTTATATGTCTATTGATGGATCCGACGTATCTTTCTTTTCTGCCTGTGACTTGTCGGCCTCTTTTCATTCGGCCGATGAGTCGATCCAGCCGAGTACTCTTGGTTCACGGCTAAATTGTGAATTTCAGAGCAATCCGAATTATTTCAACGTATGCCACATTAATGCTCAGAGCATCTGCAGCCATTTTTCAGATTTATTAGACACCTTTTCTTCATGCGATGTTCATGCTGTTCTCATTAGTGAAACCTGGTTAAAGCCTAATATCTCTTCAACTTCTTGCAGCCTCCCCGGGTTTGTCCTCTTGCGGAATGACCGCACAGGTAAACGCGGTGGGGGTGTAGCAATATATATCCGCTCTGACATCCCATACAAAATTGTTAAGTCGTCCCCATCTCTCTACTCCAGTTCCATGGAGTATCTAGTTATAGAGGTTAAGTTGCGTGGCGTCTGTATAATCTTAGGTGTTATATATTGTCCTCCTACAGTAAATTATTTTCCGTCTTTCGAAGACCTCATCATGGATATTGGTTGTGAGTGCACACATCACATAATTATGGGCGATCTTAACACAGACTTGCTGAGAGACAATTCTAGGTCCAGACAGCTCCGGACGACTGTTGAAGATGCTGATTTTTCTATAGTGCCGTTGCAGGCTACACATCGTAATGCCGACTCTCCTGACTCGTGGCTGGACGTGATTCTTACGTCCTCGCCGGACAATGTCGTTCATTCTGGTCAGCTGTTAGCACCGGGGTTCTCGCATCATGATCTAATTTTTCTGACGTACAAAATAAAACAACCCAAACGCATGCCAGAGGTGATACATGTGCGAAGCTTTGCCCGACTTGATCTGGATCTATTGACACGGGACGCTGCTTCTGCTGGCTGGGCGGCCGTATTTGATGCATCAACGGTAGATGATAAAGTAGCCAATTTCAACTCAGTTCTCTTAAAACTGTTCGATGCTCATGCGCCGGTTCGTGCGGTTAGGCTGAGGCGACCACCCGCCCCATGGATCACTAGGGGCGTTCGTATGGCCATGTCAAGGCGAGATAAGGCGTTCCGTATTTACAAACGAGATCGATGCGAAGAGAACTGGCGTTTATTTAAACTTGCCAGAAACCGTTGCAACCAAATGGTAAGAGCAGAGAAGCGACGTTACATTCATGACAACGTCCTGTCTTCCTCTCTTGCTGACACATAGAAGTTCCTAAGATCTCTGGGTATTGGAAATTCTAAACTTGACATAGGCTCCTCCTCATTCACTTTAGATGAGTTAAACTCTCACTTCTCTAAAACGACTTCTCTAAACGACATAATTAAATTTAAAACCTTATGCTTTATTGCATCTCTTCCTTCTCCCGATATCTCATCTTTCACTTTTAGCCCCGTCGCAAATGAAGAGATCAGCAAAATTATTCGATCTATTAAGTCTAAGGCTGTTGGCCATGACAATGTTAGTCGAGTTATGGTTCTCAATATTCTTGATTGCTTACTGCCTGTTATAACTCATATCGTGAATACTTCCTTACTTACTGGGATATTTCCCTCGTGTTGGCGAAAGGCCTTTGTCATCCCACTTCCTAAAATTAGCAATCCCAGTTCTCTCAATCATTTTCGTCCCATATCAATTCTCCCATTTCTTTCAAAAATTCTCGAAGCTGTGGCCCATAAACAGATTTCAAATTTCGTTCACAGCAACAATCTACTTTCACCATTCCAGTCTGGCTTTCGATCTGGACATAGCACCACCACCGCGCTTCTGAATGTAACAGAGGACGTTAGACTTGGTCTGGAATCCACTAAAGTTACGGTGTTGGTGCTTATAGACTTCTCAAACGCTTTCAATGTTGTAGACCATGACTTACTTCTTGCGACGCTTACTCATTTGCGGGTCTCTTCAAAGGCGACGGAGTGGTTCGCATCCTATCTTTCCGATCGTGCCCAAGCAGTTCGTGCTAATCGCTCACTGTCTGACTGGTGTGACCTGAGCACCGGAGTGCCGCAAGGTGGTATTCTTTCTCCTTTTTTATTCTCTGTTTTTATTAATCTCATTACTACTAAGATTCAAAGCTCTTACCATTTGTATGCGGACGATCTGCAGCTGTACGCTCAAGCTGATGTGAATAATATTAACTGTGCCATTTCCCTTATTAACGCAGACCTGGATCACATCTCGGAATGGTCAAATAGTTTCGGCATTTGTGTCAACCCAGCTAAGTGCCAAGCTATTATTATTGGTAGCCAGCAACAACTTTCCAAACTTGTTTCAGTTTCTGTTGCACCGATCCGGTTCGAGAACGCTATCATTCCCCTCAGCACACAGGTAAAGAACCTTGGATTGGTGTTAGATCCGAACGTCTCCTGGAACGGTCAGCTATCTGAAATAAGTCGTAAGGTCACCGGAACGCTGAGAGGTCTCTATAAATTTAAAAATTTCCTCCCAGTTGCTACAAAGAAGTTGCTGGTTCAGGCGTTGGTGTTGCCAATTATTGATTATGGTGATGTGTGCACTACCAATATTACTCAGGAATCCCTTAATAAACTGGACCGTCTCCTCAATAATTGCATACGCTTCATTTTCGGTCTCCGTAAGTATGACCATGTTTCCTTCTACCGTCGTCAGCTTAACTGGCTCTCCATTCGTCGCCGTAGGTGCCTTAGAATCCTTTGCACCCTTTTTTCAATCCTGTTTGAGCCTTCTGCTCCAGGATATCTCAAAAGTAAATTTGTTTTTGATATCCCTCGCCCAGGCTGTCAGCTGCGTACCTCCCGTGTTCTCAAATTATCAATACCTTTCCATCGCACTAGATTCATGACCCATTCTTTCGCCATACAGGCAAGCCGTCTCTGGAATTCACTCCCTCTCGAGATTAGATAAGCCCCAAGCAAGTTTACTTTCAAGCGAATGCTGCGTAAGCATATGCTTAAACAAGAATTCGACTAGAATCCATCCCTATAATTATAGTATGTATTTAATATGAAGTAGTATATCTATTCTTGTATGTATGTAACTTATATGAATATATTGTATTTATGTATGTTTATTTACAATGTTTATATTGATTTTGTCTTCGCATTTTCTTAGTAGAATTAACAAACTTTTTTCTTTGCACCTTTCATAAATCTCTGTTTAGCCCAATGGTTGGCTGGTAGAGAATGCCATTTGGCATTAAGCCCGCCATTTGTACGATTATATTTTGTGCAATAAAGTTTAAATAAATAAATAAATAAATAAATTAGATATTTGAGTCCGGCGTCCAACTTAAGGGGCTCTACGCGCTAATTATCAATTTTGACGACTCTCGAGTTGATATTCCTGCGTCAATACTATCGATATACCTATATTTAGGGCTCAAACGGGTATTGGTTTGACAATCCTTTATCTACATTTTATGTACAAGGGCCGAATTTTAAAAAACAAAAGTCTTTTTTAAGACTTTTTTTTTTATTAGGGACAAAAAACAGTAACACAAAGTTTCAGACTTAAAGTATAGGAAGTAAACAATTCATAGGTGTGTGCCGTGTGTGACCAACAACATTGTCCACGGCTTATTAGATTAGTTATTTAGCGCTGAGTAACCAACAAAGGGTAGGTACATTATATTATTCCATGATTATTATGAGAGTTAAACATAACTGAAACGAAAAAAAGTCCATAGGAAGACACAAATATCTGACTTAGGTAGACACTATTAATTTCGGCATCTTAACGATTTGTAATATAAGATTTAAATTCTTAACAATTTAAATAGAACCTGACTTTTGTATGCGGCAGCTGATGCTAAAAAGATATCGATGTCATTAAAGTGTGTGTGTTGTATGACTTAACGAGCCTGTGCAGGGGGTCGCGCTCGCCTGCATGGGTGCGGCAGCGCGCGCTCGCGAATAGTTGGTGCTCTCGAGCGGCGCGCTGCCGCACCCGTGTTGATACGCGGTAACGCAGCTCCCCGCTCAGGCTGGGGCAGTCGAACTTGCTATGGCACAGGTTGTATATAACCATTGCATCCAGAAGAATGCGCCGATTGTGTAAGTCAAGTAATTTGTCGTTTGTCGAGAAGCTGCTGGTAACTAAGACGTGAACCGTTACATCTGTACTGTATGGCACGTAAGATTTTTTTCTGCACGGTCTCAATTGAATTACTGTACTTATTATAAAAGGGATTCCATACGGACACTGCACACACGAATACACACTGCACTGCACTGCATATTCGAATTGAAATCTAACCAACGACTTATATAGGTAGAGGTAAGTAGAGGGTTGCTTGAAATCCATTCCGAGACGCATAATAAAGCCATACATTTTGTAGGCTCTACTAATCACATGCTGTATATGGGCATCTAAGTGAAGTTTAGAATCTAAATTAACTCCGAAGTCCCTAATTGTTGAAACTTGATCGATAGATATACCGCTTAGAGTATAAGAAGTGGGAAGGCTATTTGGCTTCTTTGTGAATGTTATTGTTTTACATTTACTTAAATTAAAACTCAATTTATTTTTATTACAGTATTCACTAAGCCTGTTTAAGTCATCTTGGAACCGATTACGATCATCGTCGTTTTCTATGGTGTGGTAGATTTTTAGGTCATCGGCATAAAGTAAGAAGTTACAGAACTTGAAACAACTGTCGATGTCATTAACAAATAAAATAAAAAATAGAGGTCCAAGTATAGATCCTTGGGGGACTCCTGAGGTTACGAGAACGCTGCTAAACTCGTATCCATTTATTACAACTTTCTGTGTACGGTTTGTAATATAAGATTTAAACCATCTCCACAGATTCCCACGAATGCCATTAAAGTGAATTTTTGCTAAAAGGATTTGGTGATCTACTCTATCAAACGCCTTGCAGAAATCAGTGTAGATACTATCTACTTGTTGATTTGAGTCTATACTTTTGAACAGGTAAGAGATGATTCACAGTAGACCGTTCCGTGTCCGGGCCGGCCCGTTTTCTATGACAGCAAACGCAACGCCGCGTATTTCTCTAGAAGAAACGGCCGGCCCGGACACGGAACGGCCTACTGTGAATCATCCTTAAGAGGTAAATAGGATAAGATTTGTGATAGTTGACCTTTTCTTGACAAAACAGTGTTGCTGTGGTAAAATTATATTGTGTAAATTTAGGTAAAGTGGAGACTTAAAGATGATTCACAGTAGACCGTTCCGTGTCCGGGCCGGCCCGTTTTCTTCTAGAGAAATACGCCGGCCGTTACGTTTGCTGTCATAGAAAACGGGCCGGCCCGGACACGGAACGGTCTACTGTGAATCATCCCTTATTCAAACATGCTCCAACAACTCTTTTTTAGATTTTATTTTGTTATTTATGCACTTATATATATGAAATTTACATATACTATTCCTTATTGACGCCTCTAACAACGTATGAGAAATTTTTATTTTGTCTCCTTTTCACAACTGGTTTTTAGGGTTCCGTTGTAAACAAGGAACCCTTATAGTTTCGCCATGGCCGTTCGTCTGTGCTTACCGTTACTACTAGAAAGCTGTAATTTGGTATGGGTATACTATACATATCAATCACGCCAACAAAACGGTGTAGTAAAATTTTTTTCTTTCATAACTTATCTTGTTGGTTATCGTTAGACAGCTTAATGTTAAAAAATAATATTAATCTCTTTCATCATTTTTTGATTATATTGGTTTGCGTGATATTAAATTTTAAAGTGTTATTTTTTGTTGGGATCCGGGGTCCCCCCCCCCCCCCCCTCTACCAGCTAAACAATATTTACTGGGAATATGAAAAAAAAACATGGTAGTAGTACATTTATGAATTTAGAAGGAAAACTATTAAACCGAAGTTGACGTTACAAGTTAACGAGTAATAGCCAATCGTAAGAGTCCCCAGTACGCTCGGCTGAACTCGATTCTCCATACAAACGTAGTTACGCTCTCATTTTAAAACGCCATGCTAGAATAACATGAGGTTTAGGTAGCGGACCCCACGCATCCTTCAGGGTGCAACTGTACTAGGAATAACGCTAGGAGGATGATGATGGTGATGCTAGAATAACATGAAACTTGGTATACACAATGGGAGCCGCCATATCTAAGTCGGAAATTAGTTTCCGTTGCTAGAAATTGTAATAGAAAAAATATATACATAGTTTTTGAGTTTTTGTGAGAGCGTAACTACGTTTGTATGGAGAACCGAGCTTACTGCGGACTCTTTAGTTTCTTACATCTTGTATGAAAACCTCAATAATCGCTGTATTTTTTCAACATTATAATTTCAAGCAACAGAAACTAATTTCCGTCCTAGATATTCCGGATCCCATTGTATATACAAAGTTTCATGTTATTCTAGAATGGCGTTTTAAAATAAAAGCGTGACTACGTTTGTATGGAGAATCGAGTTCAGCCGAGCGTACTGGGGACTCTTAAAATGTTGAGATAGCTCAATTTGCTGATAGGAAACATTATTTTATTTCTCCTAAGCAATAAAACTGCATTCATAGATTTTTGTTCGTGAAATTTATTAAGATCTGAAGAACAAGTTCATTTCACATACATATAATAGGTTACTTACTACCTACTTATGTAATAAACAGTTTGCACGTTTGGTTGTTTATAAATAGCTACCTACTTAAATAATTGTGTTTATGTAACATGCAAAGTTTATGAAACATGAATCAGAATAGAAATTATTTACTGGTAGTAGTATTATACCTATGTAGTAGATTCTGCGGTAATGTCAGGCCAGTTGTTAAAATAACTACTTATTAGTTCGTTGGCGATGGCGACCAATAGGATACGCGTTCTCCCGCCCCTGTAAAACCCTGCATTGTAAATTTCATCGAAAACGTTATAGCCGTATCCGAAATCCTCGAAATAAATAAATATATATATATACAAGAATTCCTGTAGAGCAACTATGCTACTAACGCATTTAAAATTATACTTCGGGTGTCGACCGAAGACGATTTCATATATGTATTTAGAATATTCGACATTATTTTCATTGCCAGAGTCGGCTTCAAAACATTTTTGTGGCTGATTGTAACATTTTTCCACGGACGAAAAGACTGCTAAATATGTGTAATTCAATGAGCGTATGAGTTTGCCAACTGGAAAAGTGAAAACAGGCGGCTGATGCTCATTAAAACAATTTTAAATTTTCAATTTACTGCCTGTAAATTTCAATTTCGTGCTATATACACTGAAAAAAAAGATTTGTTAACAGTAGCACAAATGTTAGCTGCTAGTAACTATATCGGAGGACTGGCAAACTGATGGTTTACTTGTAATCAAAATTAGTTATTGAAAGTTAGCATAATTTTGGTTACTACTAAGCACAATTTGGCTATTTCTCAAGTAGCTAAACTAGTTGGCCTTTTTTTCAGTTTACATTATAATGTTGTTCATAGCGAAGGCGTTTGAATGTATTTCACAATTTGTGTGCAGTACGCGACCTTCTCAGCATTGGTGATAATGAAGCAGCAACCGTTGTGCAGGTATTGATTCTTGCATGAATTTACAGCCTGTTCATGATAATTGTAGCCATTCTATTCTATCATATTTAATAATCCTTAGTTACTTATAAAAAAATAAAATACCTAGAAACTAGAAATGCTTCATCCTTGAATTTTCTTGGAGACCGGAACATACGTTACTTAGTACGTTACTTCGTGGCTCAATGAGCTGTAGAGCTCGCGAATAAGATCAAAATTTCCTAATTTAATTTATTATCGAACTTGCTCACAAAATTTCACGAGAATCGGTTGTTGAGCAATGCGACCTGCAGATGAGAAATAACCGAAGTCCTCCCGCAGAAACATACGAAACAATTGAAAAAAATATTTTTGTTTTTGAATATTTCCAAAAACTGACTCGATAATAAAATATTATATATTATATATATATAGAAGACAGGCAGGAGGCTGCGCAGGATCGGAAAAGTGCGTGCTCTCGTTTCGGAGGCCAAGATCCTCTTTGGATCGTTGCGCCGATAAAGTAAGTAAGTATATTATATAAGTATATATCGAACCTGTTCAAAAACTTCACGAGAATCGGTTGAGAAATGCGACCTGTACAGGAGAACAAACCATTGAAAAAAAAACGGCCAAGTGCGAGTCGGACTCGCGCACGGTGGGTTCCGTACTGTTATCTATTTACCATCAAAAACATAAATGTGAAAATGGGAGCCAAGTTCAATATTAAGAATATGCGATGCTTGGTTGTCGACTTCGAAAACTGCCAAGTTAAGGCTCAAAATGCATTAAGCCGCAGTAAATTAGTTTTACTGTAAACAATGTAGTACCGGACTCGGCACCATTTCAGAGAATCTACGGAACTTGGCACCCATTTAGATCTCAATTCTTTTGTCGGGGAAGTCGACAACCAAGCATCGCATATTCTTAATATTGAACTTGGCTCCCATTTTCACGTTTATGTTTTTGATGGGATATCATTACTTTTTGTCAAACTTCATCAAATGGTTCATCAGTTCTTGCGGTGAACATGGCTGGACACGCTGCCGCGTGTCTAGATACAACATTGGAAACTTTATCATGAACTTTTTAATTTAATTCATAATATAAGAATAATAATATAAGTATTTTTATAGAGAATCGTTAGTAACCATGTGCTACCCCATTCTAACTGTAAATATTTTAAGAGTTGATTGTAAGATTCGTCGCCTCGGGAAAACCCGCGGTAGCTCAGTTGGAAAGAGCGATGGACGGATACACAGACTAGTAAGGGTTCAGACCGCTAACTCACGAACCAAAAATATAGGCCGTAAGCATGTATATTTAATCTGTACCCCCTGGTAGATTTTTGACGTTTATTTTTTTTTTTAATTTTTTAATGGCACTGTGGCAATGGAACTTACTGTGAACATCCAACGATAAATATATTGTAGCTCATTTAAATTTAACTTTGTGTAGAAGTTCACGGCATTTTCAATTGAACACCAACGTGCGATATAAAATGAAACTGGTGTTCAATTGAAATACCTTGAACTATGTTTTGCCGTATCTTAGTTTAATGAAATTAAACAACATTTTACTTATCAACAGATTTATTTTTTAATGTATCTCATCTCATATCCGGGAAAACGATATATCTTCGTCCTTTCACAGAGTTCTACGTTTTACAACCACAACACTCGTACATTTTGCAAAATGAGAACTTGCATGCCATGCCACATACGACGCACTTCACTATCTTCCATTTGTTGTCCTAACAATGGTTATTACGCTTTTCCAGATGAATTTTCGATTAGCTACACACTGTTTCGTTTGTTTGCTGCATAATAAACTATCAATGCTACAAATTAAATAAATATTTTGCAAAAATGAAAAAGATGTTCAGAGGCGACTAGACGAAATTCCGAGGAGACGCCATTTTTATTTGTCTAGTCACTTTATTTTGACGTTTGACGACCAATGGCAGTCAAGGCAGTAGCCAATCAAAGCTCGGTAAGTCGTCAAAATCTTTATGAAACAATATGGCGCTATCATACACGTTTCTTTCTACGTAGATAAACAGCCGTGGACGGATTCCAGAAGTCGCGGGTTCAAATCCCGCCCGGGGTGATCAATTTTTCATTTCGATTGGAAATTATAATTCCGCTAAGCGGACGTTTCCGCTTGTAAATTATTTACAGTGTAAGTAGAATTTTAGTCAAGTGCGAGTCGGATTTTAGTTTTCCCATACATTTGAGACCCATCGCCTGATGAAGATAATGAGCAAGTTTTTAAAAGTTTTTTTTTGTATGGGAGCTCCCTTAAATATTTATTCTATTTTGTTTTTAGTATTTGTCGTTATAGCGCCAACAAAAATACTTACATCATCTGTGAAAATTTCAACTGTCTAGCTATCATGTGATACAGCCTGGTGACAGACGGACAGACAGACGTACGAACTGACAGCGGAATCTTAGTAATAGGGTCCCGTTTTACCCTTTGGGTACGGAACCCTAAAAATGATTTTGAAAATTCAAGAGCTGACTCGACACAAAAATTCTGTTATACTTATCGAACCTGAGGGCCTACTCCGAACTTCGTATCGCGTCGTCCCTTTCCGTCATACAGTGTATAACACGAGAGTGAAAGGGACGGCAGGACATGAAGTTCAATTTTCGAAGTTCTGAGTAGGCCCCCTGCTCACAAAATCTCACGAGTACTTATCGGTTAATTTTGCTATTTGGGGATTTTCGAGGGCAGCAAATCGATCTAGCCTACCTACCTATAGGTCTCATCTTTGGGAAAACTCGTTTCCTCCGGAAAAACACGAAAGATGCCGACGCACGATCTCATCGTCAGGCAAACGCGAAAGATGCCGAGCAAAGCCCGGTCGCCCAAGTGCTTGTAGTTTAAGTGCGGATTTTAAAAATGAAGTTTGTTGTCAAATGCTGAGTTTTTAACGCTTGTATAGGTATCTGAGTACTTATTATACAGAACTGTTTCTATTTTATCTGAATTCTACAAAACAAACGGAGTGTATCATTATCGTTTGAGTTGCAGTCATTCTTAACAGAACAATCTAAACATTGTATGCAGGTTAAATACGTGTTACTTGTTTAATACTTGAATGTTATCGTGGTGGCTGTTGGCAAGCTCACAAGATAGGCAGCTCATTTTATTCTTATTCTCCACTCTAGCTCGTCTTTAATAAATAAGTTCACCATTAATTTTTTGCTCATATCTAAGTGATATTACCGTGATATACTTACAGCATAATTTAACAAATAGAACAACACGACCGGGTCAGATGTAGATTGCCACTTTAGTGGTCATAATGCTCAAGCACTTTGCATCCTGTTTTGTTGCATAAGATATTTGTGGACCATAGTAGGTGAGATGATTTCACGTGTCTTTTAGTGGTAGGTAAAGTACTGACCTACACAAGTAAATATCTTACCTACATTTGCAGGAAAGTAAGGTATATCGCATCGCCCATAAGTCCCATAACATTTGACAAGCTTGAGTTAGTATAGAATATTGATTACAGTATGTGCCAATACCTTTACAAGCGTAGGTATACTTTTGAAAAAACCCGCTAGGTAAAAACTTTTACCTTTATTTGTGTAGTTGTAGGACATTGCGACTTTCCACGTTTCTTTACCTAATAAAAACCTAGCCAAAACAGTTCCATAAAGACAATGGCTATGTTAGCATAGTTATACACTTATTGTCGAAGCATAAGTCCCCCATTGTTTCGCAACAGTATCTTAATGTATATTAAGTTTGTTAATTTATGCAAATGCATAAAACGAGTACCTACCTGTATGTACTATACGAGCGAAATGATGCATGCTCATATTGTTTGTAAATCGCGTGGTCATGGCGCTTCGGTGACTTGTGTGACCTGTCATCCCGCACCTGATAATCCTAAGGTTTTAAATGTTTCTTGAAAGTTTTGTAAAAGTTTGAAGTACATATTTACGTACAATAAATATAACATTTAAGGTCACGGCCTTTAGAATTTGTTACTTTAATATATAACGACTAGCACTCGTACCTACGTTAACTAGGATTGGACCATCTCGCAGAACACGTTCGGATATATCTATACTAATATTATAAAGCTGAAGAGTTTGTTAGTTTGTTTGAACGCGCTAATCTCGGGAACTACTGGTTCGAATTGAAAAATCTTTTTGTGTTGGATAGTCCATTTATCTAGGAAGGCTTTAGGCTATATAACATCACGATGCGACCAATAGGAGCGAAGACGCGGACGAAGGCGCAGGCAACAGCTACGAGTAGTATCGCATAATTTTCTACGTGCCCACCTCAAGTAGGTTCCAATGACCTGTGAGATTTCTGTCCAACTCTACAAGCGCTAACAATTTACAGCAAGTAAGTACTTACCTACATAGCGCCGTCTGTGTGCTTGCTACACCGTAAGCCGCAGCAGTTTAATCTCCATATTTATAAAGTAAGAACCTCTCTAAAATGTGTTTAACCCTTTCTCACAAACACAACTGTCAAAGATTCAGATAAGGACCAACGAGTTTTAACGGAATTTCCGTTAAAATAGTTGTTGATAATGACGAGACGAACGGTTTATGAGTAAGGGCTCAAATGTCTTATGTAGTGAAATCAGTTCGTGACTTCCTGTTACAAGCACCAAGTTTTCTAGAGTCAGGAACTTCATTGCTCTACAATCTACATGGAACCTGGTGTTTGATCAAAGACTTACCTACGTACATATTTTAATTTATAAATTTATTATTATATACATACATGAAAAAAGTATCTTTACAGGAAATATCCTTAAGTCATTACATTTTTTATCTAGTGATATCGCACAATTTCAACGGCACGTGGAATATTAATTTAGGCGCTCGTTCTGACACTACGACGCGCGTGCGCAAATTGGAACGCGAAACGTTATCTCTGATCGACCCTTGATAACTTTTGAACAGTGAAAGCGTTAAGTTTAAATATATCATTATATTTGTCTGGAGAGTACAAATTATTATATTTCAGGATAAATTTCCAATGAAAATATAACAAGTACAGGCGTCTTTTATCAAGCGGAAGTTATTCTGTTCTGTATCAGTAGAAGTGACAACATTTTCGAAACACCGCCTCAATGTCAACACATGCACAATCTTATGCAAGCACTTAGCGTTATGATCTCATCCTATCAAGGTGCTACATTCTTTTTTTTTCACACGCGAAGCAAGCTATATTTATTGTAGACATGTTGAGCTTGTGTAATATATGCGCAGGCTCTAATATTGATTTGACATTTGACTCGTTGTATCTAGTTGTTGGATTATACAGGTTGACTGAAAAAAAAAGATTTTTTAATATTTTTTTATGCAAATATGGCTAACGTGTACTTTTTTACTCTACTGGAGTAATATTAATAACTATTTCCTCTAAAACACTAAAAATTGATAAAAATGTAAATATCCTTTTAAACCAAAACTGCAACAATGATTATGAGTCATAACTCATAACTTGACGCTACCTCAAAATCAGCATTGACTGCCGCGCTATAATCTCGTGGCGCCAAGATCCATTAAATTACCTGGAGGTCATAACGTCAGATCTGTACAATAGTAGATTGTTAACCAAGGGTTGTAAGCCAGACGAAATATTTCAGCGCCAATAACTCGAGGCTGAAATGGGTGTATCCAGTTTACACACTCTATTTTTCATTTCGCATAAAACGAAACTAAAAAAGTGGCAATTATTTTAAAACATTTTCTGAATCAGTTAAATCCTATCCCATCAAAAACATAAATGTGACAATGGGAGCCAAGTTCAATATTGAGAATATGCCATACTTGATTATCGTCTTCACCGACGAAAGAATTGAGATCTAAATGGGTGCCAAGTTCCGTAGATTCTCTGAAATGGTGTCAAGTCCGGCACTACATAGTTTACAGTAAAACTAATTTACTGCGGCTTACTGCATTTTGAGGTTTAACTTGGCAGTTTTCTTAATTATCCAACAGCTTTTATGGTATTATAACATACTGCATAGAAAACTGCCAAGTTAAGGCTCAAAATGCATTAATAGCCGCAGTAAATTAGTATTACTGTAAACAATGTAGTGCCGGACTTGGCAACTTTTCAGAGAATCTACGGAACTTGGCACCCATTTAGATCTCAATTCTTTTGTCGGTGAAGACGACAACCAAGCATGGCATATTCTTAATATTGAACTTGGCTCCCATTTTCACATTTATGTTTTTGATGGGATATCAATACTTTTTGTCAATCTTCGCCAAATGGTGCTTTTTAAGAGCGAATGCACGAGTTACTATACAAAATACCCAAATCGCTATAGGTGGACCTCAAATTTTTGAAGAGTTCCCTCGATTTCTCCAGGACCTTGTGATCAGATTCTTACCTGATAACTATGGGACCACCCCTGAAGTATACAGTTTCAAACAAAAAAAAAAACTTTCAAATCGGTTAATAAATGACGGAGTTCTGAGGTAAGTAGCATAAATAATAATAATAATAATAATAAAATCACGGTTTTCAGATTTTTTCTGATGTACACACACAATTTCCAAGCTACATGCCAAATTTCAGCTTTCCAAGTCACCTGGAAGTGGGTTAGGTTTTTGATTACTAGTCAGTCAGTCAGTCAGTGGTAAAAATGCAGTTTTTTGGAATTTAATATCTCAATAACTATTTAACCAATATTTATGAAATTTGGGGTTCTAGTTGTTCTAAAGGATCGTAATACATGTACCAAATTTCATTTTTTTATGTTAGGTAGATTTTGGGGGGTAAAAAGTGTCTCCAAGCGGTTCGTGTAAAATAACACACGGCTGCTGTCCGCCAGTTCCTGGGGTGAAATTGGCTGGACACGCTGCCGCGTGTCTAGATCAGATCAATTTTAGAATCAGACCCATTTTGGTGGTAACTGTTGACTGACCTTAGACACGTAATGTTCGTGTATGAACCGTTTTCTGGAAACGGATCTGAATGAGTCATATTGAACAAAAGAATGCTTTTAATTTATTGAAGAGTATCGATAGCATTTTTTTGTATACTATAATTTTAATTTTTCAAATATTATATTATCAACTAGCTTTTGCCCGCGACTTCGTCCGCGTATAATTCGTTCTCGCATTAGAATGATTTGTTTTCCCATACAATCTTTCTCAAGCTCAGGTGGACACCAGGAACTTAGGGGTGACATGTTGGAGAAGGAAAGCCACGAATAGATCGGACTGGAGATATTTGCTTGACCAGGGTAGCCTAGAGCCCACCCGCGGCTATAACGCCTCAGATGATGATAATAATAATATGTTTATTGATTTCTAGAGACTTATAACAAGTACATTCTTAGACATAAATACAATGTTAGTTTTAAAGTCTTAATCGGCCAAAATTGTGTCGCTGATACTTAAAATAGGTCAAACCTGTGCTATAAGCATCAGCTTCCTTCCATCTGTCTGATGTGATTTATTAAGACTAGTTATAAATGTTACAATGGGTGTATAGGTACTGCCTAAGGTTAAAACAATTAAATGCAGAAATAGGAGTAGAACTACGTAAGACAATATAAGCTTTAAAGAATGGGACTAAAGGAAGTTTAAGGACGTGGCATTAGTATGATGTTATTAAAGTGTATGCGCGTGTCTATGTGTGTAGTGTGTGTGTGTGTGTGTGTGAGAGAGAGAGAGATTGTGTGTGTGTGTGTGTGTGTGTGTGTGTGTTTGTGTGTGTGTGGGTGTGTGTGCGTGCGTGTGTGTTTTACTGAAGGCAGTATTGCAGATTACATTTTGTATGACCAATTTTTTGCGTCTACATATTTGTGAGGCAGCGTCGGTTGTTCTATTATGGAGACTATGTTGTTTAGCTACTATTTGCTGCACAAACAATTGCCGAACTGTAAGTACTTCACAAAGTTTATATAGCTCATCGGTAGGGTAGCGACGATATGGTTTGCAATAGCTGACCTTGAGCAGAGCTCGTTGTGCGCGTTCCAGTTTAATTACATTGGTTTTTGCAGCACCTCCCCACGAGAGAATACAGTATCCTAGTAATGACTGTCCTAAGGCATAGTACACCATTTTGATAGTTTCCGCAGTCGCAACGTTACGAAGATGTTTAAATATGAAAATCAATTTCCTGACTCTAGCAGCAAGTATATCTATGTGGGGGCGAAAACTAAGTCTGTTATCGATGATTACACCCTGACGATGATGATGATACAATCTATCACCCTTCTTTACACCCCCTTAAGAAATGAATACAGTCAATATGACATTCCCTAGAAATCCTATTGTCAAAACGAATGATTAAGTGCTTATTTCGGAATATCAAGTGTACCGATTCTGGACGAATGAATCTCGTCAAAAACATTACATGTACATTGTACAATGGTAAAAGTCTCGCTACGCAGTTCTGCCGTAAAACGTTATCCCAACAGAGCGAGTTCTTCATGTAAGCATGATGACCGAAGGCTGGAAGCAGAGCGGCAAGGCATGCGAGAATAATCACACAGAACGGGCTTCTCATGTAAGGCTGAGGGCCGAAGGCCTGGAGCAGAGAGGCGAGACACGCGAGGCTGAAGGCCGAGCCTCCCAACAGAGTAGATTCTTCATGTAAGGTTGATGACTGAAAAGCCGAAGGAGAGTGGCAAGGCATGCGAGGCCGAAGGCCGAGCTACGTCGTCGCTGAAGATCCAGTTGCCATATTCATCATCATGTCAACCGAAAGACGTCCACTGCTGCTGACATAGGCCTCCCCCAAAGACTTCCACAATGACCGGTCCTGCGCCACCCGCATCCAGCGGACACCCGCGACCTGAATGAGCCCAGGCCATCCGCAGCAGAACCAAAGTGACCGATATAGCCCTCCGAATCACTAAACTTAAGTGGCAGTGGGCGGGGCACATAGCACGTAGAACCGATGGCCGTTGGGGCGGAAAGGTTCTCGAGTGGCGACCACGTACCGGAAGGCGTAGCGTGGGCAGGCCCCCCACACGGTGGACTGATGACCTGGTTGCCATATTAATGAGGGTAAATTATACTCCATTCATTTGTTTTCACGTGATGCCTAGACATATAAAAAGACAGACAAACAGACACAAATTCTTAAAACTGTTGAAACGATTTCTGTTATCGATTCTAAGTATCCCAGCCAACTTTTTTTTCGAATATCTTCCATGTACAGATTTTCGACCCTCTTCTAAGTGTACATATAAGATGCTCCAACTGTCTATGCTGACGACTGGGCTGCCCAGCTCAAGTGAGCTCTTATATCAAACAGTTTATATGGTGTGAAGGGTCAAAAATTACGTAAAAAATAACGCATGACAAAATTAAATGGTACACCGACGATACAAAGTGTGCATTGAAACAGCTGTTTTGTATTTAAGCATATGAATAAAAACAATGCCAAAGTATCGCAAATGCATTTTGATGTTCGAGTACACGCAAAGTAGAACTAATTGCGAAAAGGTTGTGCTCAAAAATAGCGTCAACAATCAGAAGGAATTATGATACTTCGGTTTCGACATAATGAATCGTCAACTTGTTTACAATTCTGTTATGCTTTAAGTTAAATTTCTTGACACGCTGTTATACTCCCAAATGGCTGAAACTTAAGTCGTAGAATGGCGTATGAGGATTAAACCACCCCGTTTCATAGACCTTACTTGCATCCCCGATTTAATATCCCTTTGATGGAAGATCATCGGGACAAAAGGTAAACGTATAATATATATAAGTGAATCCAGATTATATACTATTAGCATACAAATCATCTAAATCTGTTCAGCCGCTTTTGCGTGATTCAGTGACAAACATGCAAACATCTAAACTTTCGCATTTATAATATTAAGTACCCACTACTTATGTCACTAGCATGATATAAAGTGCGTTCACATGAAGTGAACGGCAAAAGTAACATTGTAATTGTATGCTTTTATATAGGATTACAAACTTATATATGTAGTTTTTGAATCTAGAAAACGGGACTGAAATTTGGGTTTAGTGTCACAGTTACTTAATGGAATAAATCATAAAAGTATTTAAAATTTGAAGTGACCGTGGTGGCTGGCGCGCACACTGGGCAGCGCCGCGGCGCAGCGCTTGCGTTTACCTTTTTTTTCAATTTCTAACTTAAGATTTCACATATTTTGAATGAGGATGTTTTTCCTTTGTCGTCAAGTATATGCTTACCAATTTTCATACCTGTAACTCATGGATTACAGGAGTTTCCATACAAAATTCAACCCCTTTTTTTACCCCCTTTTAACACAAATCTGCACAATTGTTATAGCCTAAAACCTAGCCTAGCCTGACCGAGTATTTACTCGACAGATTAGTAAAGTTTTCATCAAAATCCGTTCAGCCGTTTTCACGTGATGCGCGTTCATATAAACAGACAAACAGATAAACAGACAAAAATTCTAAAAATTGTTGGAACGTGTTCTGTTATCAATTTTAAGTATCCCCAGCCAACCTTTTTTCGAATATCTTCCATGTACAGACTTTCGACCCTCTTCAGCTTTATTATATGTATAGATAAGCTTCAAAAATGATTACAAATTAATATATTTTTCTACCAATTAGATTTGAGTGTCCTTAAATTCAGACCTTCAGTGCAGGTAAATATGTACCTACTCTGTTACTCAGTAGGCGGGCTGTTCTCGTTCTTCTACAAGTTTTATACTCGAAGCAGCCATAGCAGATTTTGCAGGTCTGTTGCCAGCGTTGCGTAGCTACACTAGCTATAAGTATATTCCGGAGTTTCAGTATCAAATATTTTGTAGCCGGTTTTATGATATTCGACTCTGACGAAATCTATAGACAAATCATGTCCAAAACCAATTAATACAAGGATATTTCTGATTATTTCTCACATATTAAGATGATCTAATTCGTTCCTAATGATTGGATAAAGATACGTTTTAATGTTGTTGTAATAGGTGGAAATATTGATCTGCAAGTATTTGTTTCATTACCAGCTCGTAAGTAAACTTTGGTTATAAATGTTATAATAATACGCTTGGCCGAGAGCCAGCGCGCGTCTGGTGGACTAAAACATTATTACTTTGTTTGATGTTCCGTTTTACAGGGTTTCTAGCTCCAAATGACCTTCGATCTGTAACTATCCGTTTTCACGTGTTTTTTATGGCTTATCGTATTAACAACGACGAGCTTTACCGGAATTGTAATCCATATTTACTTCAAAACTCACCGTAACCGAAATATATGGCATCAAACTTTGGCAATTTTAGGCCATAAAACATTGATGTATTATTATCATTTAACCAGTTTTTTGGACGTAATTTTTGTGAAATTTAATTTAAAATAAAAATCTCTTTTGAGTTGTTAGCGACGTGAATAAGGAGCCATTATTTCATATGCATACACTAACATACTAATATCAAAAATAGAGCTTTATTGGACCATGTTTGATTAAATCGTAAAAAATAGTTATTTGTTATACAAGGGTGCAAAGTTGTATTTTACCCGCGAGTGTGGAATTGAAGCATGAGCCAGCGAAAGGATTCTATAGTTGAACCACGAGCGAAGCGAGTGGTTCTAAAATAGAATCCTGAGCGTAGCGAATGTTTCAACACACGAGAAGTAAAATACAACCTTGCACCCGTGTGTAACACAAAACTTTTCTCCTCACTATAGCGAGGAAAGTGCAACCTGCAAAAAGCACAGTTCCACAGGCATGATTTTCAGCACTGGAATCACCGATTTTTTTACGATATTATAACAGAAAACTCTGGAAGTTGTGTATAATATTTACGTGAGTCGGAGTCCGTGACAAGTTGTGTATATTTTAGTTGACATTGACAATGATGACATTTCTGACGATGCGTTTTGAAATTGCATCGACTCAACTTGTGCGTTTACAGTTATACTCATATAATTATAAAACAAATGTTATTTATAGAATTTGAAGGTTTACGACTTAAATCATGAAATAAAGGTAAATTCGGTATTTTTTATTAAATTCTCAAACCATTTATTTAATGATTATTGATATCAAACTAACCATTATTATGAGCGTTTTACGTTTTGTTATCTGTCAAAAGCTACTCAAACACGCTCCAAGGTCAAATTACTTTCCCCACTTGCGGATAAAATGCGTTTTTACCCGCTTGTTTCAAAGGATAAAAGACGGCTTTCCGAGCTAGTGAGGGGAAATTGTTATTTGTTATACAAGGGTGCAAAGTTGTATTTTACCCGCGAGTGTGGAATTGAAACACGAGCTAGCGAAAGGATTCTATAGTTGAACCACGAGCGAAGCGAGTGGTTCTAAAATAGAATCCTGAGCGTAGCGAGTGTTTTAACACACGAGAAGTAAAATACAACTTTGCACCCGTGTGTAACACAAAACTTTTCTCCTCACTATAGCGAGGAAAGTGCAACATGCAAAAAAACACAGTTCCACAGGCATGATTTTCATTACTGGAATCACTGATATTTTTACGATATTATAACAAAAAACTCTGGAAGTTGTGTATAATATTTACGTGAGTCGGAGTCGGTAACAATGACAAGTTGTGTATATTTTAGTTGACATTGACAATGATGACATTTCTGACGTTCTGCGTTTTGAAATTGCATCGACTCAACTTGTGCGCTTACAATTATACTCAATATCATTATAAAAAAAATGTTAGTTATAGAATTTTAAGGTTTTACGACTTAACTATAAAGCTAAATTTGGTATTTTTTATACAATTCTCAAATCATTTATTTAATGATAATTGATATCAAACGAACCATTATTAGGAGCGTTTTACGTTTTGTTATCTGTCAAAAGCTACTCAAACACGCTCCAAGGTCAAATTACTTTCCCCACTTGTGGATAAAATGCGTTTTTACCCGCTTGTTTCAAAGGATAAAAGACGGCTTTCCGAGCTAGTGAGGGGAAAAAATGATTTTTATTTTCAAAATTGCGCTCTTGTGAATGTAGATAAAGGTTTGAGGATATATATCCGATAACCGTTTGTGCCATCAAGTCTGGCACTAGATCGTTTACAGTAAAACTAATTTACTGCCGATTAATGCATTTTGAGCTTTAACTTGGCAGTTTTCTTAAATATCCAACAGCTTTCATGGTATTATAAGATACTGCATAGAAAACTGTCAAGTTAAGGCTCAATAAGCCGCAATAAATTAGTCTATACATGTCATGGGGCCCCCCCCCCCCCACAGTTCAATATGTTTTTCGTAATTTCACATCATATTTCTATAGCAGTTTATAGCATACACCTTCCTACCAAATTTCATAATTGTAGTGCTCATAGTCTCCGAATAAATCGGCTGTGACATACGGACGGACAGACAGACATGACGAATCTGTAAGGGTTCCGTTTTCGCCATTTTGGCTACGGTTCCGTACTTCGAAAGGAAAAAAAATAACCCTTATAGGATCACTTTGTTGTCCGTCCGTCTGTCTGTCTGTCAAGACCCTTTTCCACAGGAACGCGAGGAGGTATCAATCTGGAATTTATATCAAATACTCAGGTCTACTATCCCTTGGAGCTGTGAAAAAATCAAACTTCTAAGCCAACGCAATCAAAAGATACAGCCGTTTGTGCCGCAAATTTCCGCAAACTTTCGACACTCGCAAGGGAATCAAAACCTACAGGGCACTTCCCGTGAACTCATGAGATTTGGTACGAAGCAACGTCTTATAGCACAGATAAAGGAAAAAATTTCGAAACCGTAAATGTTTAGTTCGACTCGCACTTGGCCGGTTTTTTTATATATCCTTTTCTATCCTATATTTTATATTTTTCAACATTACAAATATAAAATTATTTATTTGTTTGTATGTACATAATTAAAATCCCGAAAACCTCTAACGATTTTAATGAAATTTTCAATATAGGGGTTTCCGAGAACAAAATAAATATTAATATATATATATATATAATGAATTATAGGTGAGCTACAGGCAGGCTAAAAGAAGCTCATTTCATATTGACTCATAATTATTTTTCATTCAACTACACTTCAATTTATGATAGCATTTAATTTTTTAACCGACTTCAAGATTTCAAAAGAGGAGGTTATCAATTCGGTTGTATGTTTTTTTTTTGTTTTTTTTTTTTTTTAATGTTTGTTACTCCATAACTCCGTCATTTCTTAACCGCTTTGGAAAATTCTTTTTTTGATTGTAAGTATATATATCCAAGTTGGTCCCGTTTTTATCAAAACGTAGTTCTGATGATGGGATCCACGAGGAATTGAGGGAACTCCTCAAATCTTTAAGGCAAACATATAGTGATTTTTGTGTTTGTATCAACAAGTCAAGCATTTGCATCCAAAAATGTGACATTGGATGAAGTGGAACTGCTGATGATGATCAGAACAGAACTCTTCAACGACGAAAAGTTCACGTTTGGCGATTTGTCCTCCTAGCTGTGTTTGTTAAGCAATATATATTTTCACGATTATTTTTTGTCATGCTTGATTTCTGATGATGGGATCCATGAGGAATTGAGGGAACTCCTCAAATCTTAAAGGCAAACATATAGTGATTTTTGTGTTTTTATCAACAAATCGAGCATTACCATACAAAAATGTGACATTTGATGTAGTGGAACTCTTCAACGACGAAAAGTTCACGTTTGGCGATTTGTCCTTCTAGCTGTGTTTGTTAAGCAAGTTCTATTTTCACGATTGATTTTTGTCATGCTCGAGTTCTGATGATGGGATCCATTAGGAATCGAGGGAACTCCTCAAATGTGAAAGGCACACAAATAGTGATTTTAGTATTTTCATGAACTAATCAAGCATTTTCATTCATAAAAGTGACATTTGATGAAGTGGAACTGCTGATGATGATCAGAACGGAACTCTTCAACGACGCGTAGTTCACGTTTGGCGATTTGTTCTCTTCGTTTTGTTTGTCAAGCAAGCAAGGTTTTTCCATGATTCCATGAGGAATTGAGGGTACTTAGTCTTCTACCATTATAAACATACTTATAGCCATTTTTATTTTATTGTATGGAATCTAAGAGTGCACCGTCTAAGTATAATAATCTTTCACCGGCCTCCCCCATTGAAGTCGGTTTTTTTTTCTTAAAAATTATTTTTAATACAAAACTTTAAATGCAAACGGCGACGACGGCAAGAGGCCCGACGGCATGACCCTTGTGCCCTGGAGGCTGGGACGGCCCCTTGTCTGGGACGCAACCTGTGCGGACACCCTGGCTCTATCTCATCTCCACGGCACCGCTACCAAGGCTGGCTCTGCTGCCAATTCGGCCGAGCTTCTCAAGCGGCGCAAATACGCAGCTCTAAATAACCACCTTTTCGAGCCGTTTGGGGTCGAGACCCTGGGGCCCTGGGGTGAGAGTGCATTCAGAATCTTTTCTGAATGCGCTAAGCGTTTAGTAGACGTAACGCGTGAACAGAGGGCTGGTTCATATCTGGCCCAGCGGCTCAGCGTTGCCATCCAGCGTGGCAACGCTGCCAGCGTTCTAGGCACGCTCCCGGCTGGAGTTGAATTAAGAGAAATCTTTTATTTATAATTTAGATTTAGGTTAGATTTTAATTTTAAAGTATAACATTAGTTTTTATTTATAGATATATTTAATTAAGCACTGTACAAATTGTAATTTATAAATATTTATTATTATAATTAAATGCAAATGTTTACGTTTTATTTATTCGAAAGCTAATTACAGAGAAACGTCACACTTAAACCTCACTAGCGCACTAAGTTAGATTTAGATTTACGTTTCTGATGTTTACCCAAACCCAAATTATTAATTTATTTTTACGTTTTTAACTGAAGTGTGATGTGTAGGCATATAATGTTGTTACTTACTTATCGTAAAATGACAGGATTTTACGTAGTTTACCCAAATCATAAAATCCCGCGTGAAAGCCAGCTATTTTAACAAGGGAGTCTTTAGTAAAACGAGGGTATGATGTACATTATACTGGTGCTGAATATGTAAATTAAGTTCAGCTTGCGTGACTGAAGTTTTAAACGTGGATTTACGGTATCATGAACGGTAGAGCCGGATGATCTGTAAATTACAGGTGTGACAGAGACAGATAGGTGTTCTGAATGTGGACTGCTATTTTGAGTATATTTAGTTAGAAACAGTAAGTAAATAAACTTGGAGGCCTTGAAATTGTACTAGCTGAGAATTAGTACATAAAGTAAGTAAGTCCATGCTTTACAGTTTACGGCATAAACGCGATTGTGCTAGATAGGCAGAAGGTATAGTAATTGGAATTTGAACTAACAATATTATGTACATAGGTGTAGGCACTAGTATTTTTCATATCCCTAGTAGGTATCAGTAAATACTAAGTAGACAAATGTAAGAGATCAAGTGTCAATTCGATCAATCAAACTAGAATACCGTTTATCCAAGACTAGTGCTACATTTCTAGATTTTGACCGTTAACTTCAGATTAAATCTTTCTTTAGATTTCAGGTTGGTCGAATCCGGCCTAAGTGTCGTTTGAAAGTTAAGCAACATTAGACACGTCCGTGTCGATCCTTTCGACGCATAGTACCAAATACGCAAGGTGCCATTTGGCGCTTCGCGAAATGTTTTTTCTTCATACGCAATGTACCACATTCTTAAAATACCCGTTAAGCTTAGTGCCAATACGCTTAACGCCAAATACGCAAAGTTCCATTTGTCGTTTCGCGATATATATGTTTTTTTAAACGCAAAGTACTAACTTCATAGAATACCAAACAAATATGCCCTTCGACGCATATTACCAAATTCGCATTATGTCAAATATGACACGACCCCTCTCTTGAGATAGTCACTAGACTTCGAACTTTAGCCCCCTTCCTGGTATAGGTAATTTTTCACAGAAAATAATAAAAAATATATTAAAAAATACTTAAAAGATCTTCATCTTTAGCTTGCTTTATACGAGTACAGTGATTCTTTAAATCTTGTGAATTGGATTTCCGACGTGAGGACGAATAGGAGTTGGTCAAGGTTGATGGGAGGGACAATTTTAGTAACTAGCGTAGTTGGTACTTTGCGAATTACAGTTAGCTTATTTGGTACTTTGCGTATTATAGTTTTGGTAACTAGCGTGGTTGGTACTTTGCGTATTACAATTTTGACAACTAGCGTCGTTGGCACTTTGCGTTTTACAGTTTTGGCAACTAGCGTAATTGGCACTTTGCGAGTTTGTCTTTTTGCGAACTTGGTACTTTGCTAAATTGGAGTTTTGCGAATTTGGACATATGCGTACGTTGGCATAATGCGAATTTGGTACTATGCGTCGAAAGGGTGTCGCCTTTCGACGCATAGTACCAAATACGCAAGGTGCCATTTGGCGCTTCGCGAAATGTTTTTTCTTCATACGCAATGTACCACATTCTTAAAATACCCGTTAAGCTTAGTGCCAATACGCTTAACGCCAAATACGCAAAGTTCCATTTGTCGTTTCGCGATATATATGTTTTTTTAAACGCAAAGTACTAACTTCATAGAATACCAAACAAATATGCCCTTCGACGCATATTACCAAATTCGCATTATGTCAAATATGACACGACCCCTCTCTTGAGATAGTCACTAGACTTCGAACTTTAGCCCCCTTCCTGGTATAGGTAATTTTTCACAGAAAATAATAAAAAATATATTAAAAAATACTTAAAAGATCTTCATCTTTAGCTTGCTTTATACGAGTACAGTGATTCTTTAAATCTTGTGAATTGGATTTCCGACGTGAGGACGAATAGGAGTTGGTCAAGGTTGATGGGAGGGACAATTTTAGTAACTAGCGTAGTTGGTACTTTGCGAATTACAGTTAGCTTATTTGGTACTTTGCGTATTATAGTTTTGGTAACTAGCGTGGTTGGTACTTTGCGTATTACAATTTTGACAACTAGCGTCGTTGGCACTTTGCGTTTTACAGTTTTGGCAACTAGCGTAATTGGCACTTTGCGAGTTTGTCTTTTTGCGAACTTGGTACTTTGCTCAATTGGAGTTTTGCGAATTTGGACATATGCGTACGTTGGCATAATGCGAATTTGGTACTATGCGTCGAAAGGGTGTCGCCTTTCGACGCATAGTACCAAATACGCAAGGTGCCATTTGGCGCTTCGCGAAATGTTTTTTCTTCATACGCAATGTACCACATTCTTAAAATACCCGTTAAGCTTAGTGCCAATACGCTTAACGCCAAATACGCAAAGTTCCATTTGTCGTTTCGCGATATATATGTTTTTTTAAACGCAAAGTACTAACTTCATAGAATACCAAACAAATATGCCCTTCGACGCATATTACCAAATTCGCATTATGTCAAATATGACACGACCCCTCTCTTGAGATAGTCACTAGACTTCTAACTTTAGCCCCCTTCCTGGTATAGGTAATTTTTCACAGAAAATAATAAAAAATATATTAAAAAATACTTAAAAGATCTTCATCTTTAGCTTGCTTTATACGAGTACAGTGATTCTTTAAATCTTGTGAATTGGATTTCCGACGTGAGGACGAATAGGAGTTGGTCAAGGTTGATGGGAGGGACAATTTTAGTAACTAGCGTAGTTGGTACTTTGCGAATTACAGTTAGCTTATTTGGTACTTTGCGTATTATAGTTTTGGTAACTAGCGTGGTTGGTACTTTGCGTATTACAATTTTGACAACTAGCGTCGTTGGCACTTTGCGTTTTACAGTTTTGGCAACTAGCGTAATTGGCACTTTGCGAGTTTGTCTTTTTGCGAACTTGGTACTTTGCTAAATTGGAGTTTTGCGAATTTGGACATATGCGTACGTTGGCATAATGCGAATTTGGTACTATGCGTCGAAAGGGTGTCGATATCGATTGCCATGATAATTGAAATATTCTGTCTACGCGGCCCACGATTCGTTAAATCACGTTTAATTAATTGATGCACTACTTATCATCATCCTCATCCTCCTAGCGTTATTCCCAGTACAGTTGCATCCTGAAGGATGCCTGGGGTCCTCTACCTAATCCCAAGAATTGGCGTAGGCACTAGTTTTTACGGAAGCGACTGCCATCTGACCTTCCAACCCGAGGGGGAAACTAGACCATATTGGGATTAGGCTTGTCAAGTGAGTGGGCAACTTGACTGTTAGAGGTTCTCAAGCCGCCCGGAGGCCTCTAACTTGGCTTAACGACTGCTATCATAGACAGCAACCGGGGTCAACGGCTTAACGTGCCTTCCAAAGCACGGGAGCGCCCAGTTAGTAACCACTCAAAGCGGTCACCCATCCAAGGACTGACCTCGCCCGACATTGCTTAACCTCGCATACCGCACGCGGTACGCGGGCGCCGTTGGGCCACGAACGCTCCAATTGATGCACTACTTATAATTAAAATAATTAATCTTGAATCTTATTGACTGGACGACCACTTTAACCTAGTTGGTAGTGGCCCTGCCTACGAAGCCAGTGGTCCTGCTGGGTTCGAATCCCGGTCAGGGCAATTTATTTGTGTGATGATTTTTTTTCCTTAGTCTTGGGTGATGTCTGTGTATCTATTACGCGTTTATGTAAATTAAGAAAGTATATATTTTTTATTTGTATTTTTTTTTTGTTTTCGGGAACTCACCCAATAAGTATAACTTATATGGTATTTATACATTTCAAACAAATTGACATTTCAATTTTTTCTCCTAACAGATACTTATTGGGCTCATTCGAATCAGAATCAATAACTCTATCGATTCTAGAAGAATAAAAAAGTGTCGACTGAGCCTAAAATGTCCATATTGTATATTGTTATAAATGTACATGTTGTGAGATTTGAGAATTATCTAGCAACTAGTGTTCTGCCGTTCCCGAGTATTCCTAGCCTGAATTATTACTTACACAATGGTATTTTTTTGGATTATTCCAGCATATCTATTAGTAACTGAGGGGTAGTAACTGTTACCCATCTTTTGTTTCTCATTTCAGATCTTTTGATTCACTATTTATAGTTTAGTCATCTGCATAATATTGGTCAGACGTTAAAATATGCGACTCAACTATTTTCTCTGAAATGTGACACATTTATTTGTATTACAGTGATATAAGTATTTGTAATTTTTGTAAGTACGAGTTGGTAGGTGTATTGCTCCGCTCTGGTGATAGTGGTGATATATCTACCAATAAATATATAATAATTACGAGTATAACTTAAATAGGTAATTACCGTTTTTCAACGAATCCTTTGTTAGTTAACTTCAATTAAACATAAATATTGTTAGTACCTACACACGCAACGCAAGTACTTCAAACATTACAATTACTTACTGAGAATGACTTCAGATCTATAAATATCCACGATCACACTTGCATTATTCAGACCTTAGTGTTTGCTGATAATAGATATTAAATAAGTAGGCACAGACAAACAACGACCGAATTACATGAATGCGTGAAGTTGTTCTGTGTACTAAATAGTACTTTATACTCGTATTATGTAAGATTTGCGTAATTTTAGTACATATGCAGGTGTACAGGTCTCGACATTCCGGTAAACAAAATCATCGCATTGGGCTGTAATGATAATTATACATATGTGGGCGAAAAGAAATATAAATAAATAAACGTTTTTTGTTTCTCTATGTCACGGTGCGAGTACGCTATAAGAAAAGTCATAGGACTTACAGTACCCTGTAACTTTAAAAAAATACTTTGTTGTAAAGTTCCGTTACAGAAATAGAGTTGTTACTAAATTCTAACCACTTGACGAACTTAAACCTTGAATTGACGGTCTTCAATAAGATTCTTGAAAACTGAAAAAGCAACGGCGATATTTCAAGTTTACAAAGTTTCATCAAACCAGTGTGATGACACTGATGACACCGTACGTATTTATAGTTAACTGTAACTGCTCATCGCACTAGTCTGATAAAGTCTTTAAATACAGACGGAAAATAGTTAATGTGGCTTGTATGTATACATGTACCTACTAAATTCAAAATGTAAAGTAAAAAGGAATACCTATTTTCGATTCTGTAGCGCATCCACCATGTTTGCTGAAGCGCGAGTGGACACTTTTGAGGCTGTGATGCGGAAAAAGATGGCATCGATGTTGACATGGCAGCCCAAACAGCTAAGCCTCCTGAGGACTGTAGCCATAAGAAGTGAATGCTCAGTAATTCTAATGCAACACTTAATTCAAGATACTTTGTCTTTAGCTACATATATTTAGTAACATTTATAATATTAAGAAAACTAGGTACTAACAAATGATGGATCATGTTGTCTGAACAAAGAATTAAGTATATTATTATTATAAAGAAATCCAACCCATCAATTTCAAACAAAAGTATTATACATATCTACGTGATTGAATGCTATCTAAGACGATTGTAGATAAGCAGAGTAATAATTAAGTACCTAAACACCGGTAGTTGACAAAAAATGCGCTTGTGGTACACTGAACTTTTACGAGTTTTGCGTCACGAATCGTTTCGTAATCGTATTTATTGTTCCGTAACTGTGAAGTGTATCATCGCACCGGTCTAGCAGTCGCACAAACTCAACGCAGCCCGCCGCCTAGCTAGCACGATACCTTATACTTATACCGTCACGTTATATGGCCGAAATGTACTAAAGCGTCACATAAAACGTAACAGTATAAATAAGCCAATCCTAGAGTAAAGCTTAATCAGTAATCCTCAGACAAAAACTTGCTTTATATATCAAATTGAACATTAAATTAAAGTGCGAATAAAACTGTTTGATTTGGAAGGCGCTTTCGAACTTTTCAATCATCAAGGTATTAAAGTATGTACTTAGGGCAAACGAAAACGTACGAGTACGTCTATGTATGTACTCGTATCTACCAGGTATCTACTCATACATCTTTTGTTAACGAAAAAAATATAGTTTAATTTCATCAATATCATTCATTGCTGCTGAGACCAAATTAGAATTAGGTAGGTACCTAAGTATATCTAAACCAAACCAATAAAATGTGAATTATAGTAAAACCGCAAGCGCACTTGGATTCTGGGAAGTTTCTCCTTGAAATGAGGAAAAGACGGCGAGTACTCTACAGTAGGTACGAGTAGGTACAAAGAGTTAGAAATCGTATTACTTTTCATTATTGCAGTAAAGCGATTAGATATGATTGTTATAAATATAATTAGGTACTTGATACTTTTTTAATACCTCGTCGGTGGCAAACAATCGTACCTACTTATGGTCCGCCTGATGGTAAACGGTCACCGCAGCCTATGGACGCAACACATGCACGTTGCTGACCCTTTAAAAAATGTAATTTAGTCCCTCAGGAAAACCTCGGTACGGAGCTCATTCCACAGCCGAAGCATCCGAGGGAAGAAATTCCTCTGAAACCGTACCGTACGGTACTTGTTCGCATGTAGATTTGTAACAATGATCTTAACAACCAGAACTGTTAAAGTTGAACACGACAAGGATTTTCGTGAATCGATTGGTAATAGCAAACGTAAACAAGGTAATGAAGTCAACAGGTCAAGGACGAAATCTTAATGTCCAAGCAATGGTAAGAATTATAAATTTATTTTGATTTTCAATAGCAATATTACTCATCGTAACTAGCAAACAATAAAGGCCAAAGACTACGTCCGGATCGCCAACTAGCAAATGTCACATAAAGGTTTACATTTATTCTTGTCTGGTATCTTAGTAGGTTGTACTTACTTAACCAAGTAACTAAGCTGTAATCGTACTTCAACATCACCTCTACATGACCGTAAACCGTAACACAGGTGTTTTGTATCTATTATTTACTTTCCATACCTACTTACCATGAATTTTTTAGGTCCTTAATCCCGGAAAAACTGATACTGTTCGTGCGGCTAAGCTTTCTCCCGATCGTCCAGAACCTAATCTTGTTGTGGTTATCCTCCTCATGGAAAGGATTTAGGTGCTCGGGGTAGTCCTGGATGGAGTAGCTCTTGCGGCCCGTCGTCGCTGCCATGGTTGATTCACAAAATCCTTGTTTTACATAATACACAAATATTAAGGTAGAGCACTCGGGTCTTTATCTGTTATCACACTGGTAAGTTATCACGGTCTGATATCTGCTATCGCGGGAGATAAGTTGGTTTGTTTACGGTGAGCGCGGCGCGGGACGGGCGTCGCGGCGCTCGGAGTCGCGGTCGGAGCTACACTACCACGACCACGCAACGCACCACCAGCCCGAGCCGGCACTGCTGCTATCACATGCGACTTCGTCATTCCGCGGCCGCATAATGCTTGGTTCATACCGGCCGCACCTATCCTATAGCAGCACACAATTCATTTGTCAATGAGCCTTCCCAACTCAATCATGGAACCTACCAATACTTCTTAAACTTAAGTGGTTATCCGTTAAGGTTTGACTTTTGGTCATTATGGATCAAATGCTCTTCAGTGCTAAAATTGACCAAAAAAATCAAAATTTCTACGTCATATACCAAAAAAAAATACGGATTACGTAAATATGAACTTTAGCTCATCCGTTCGACTGGAGTCTACTGATATGGTAGTTCCTATTTAATTTTATAAACATGAAATATCACTCGGATAAATAATACACAATATCAAATTTGCGTTGCATTGCAGACTAATTGCTTACTGAGGTCGTTATTTGAGAACATGGTTTCACTCGGAGGAAACTTGGTATCACATAACTAATCTATTTCCAACGTTGACGCGACATTTTCATGGTAAACAAACGCTAGGCACAACTTCAGCATTAACTGGCTGCCTATATCTGCATGATGATTACAGGTGACGTCATTTTGCATGACTCGTTCGCGTCACCCACGAGGTCGTGTAAACTTTGGAAAATTTACCTTGAAGAAGACGTTATACGTTGACAAGTTGAACGATTTTAATGGGTGTCTCAATAGACACCCATTAAAATCCGCTCAATATCCGCTCAATAGCGGATATTTAGATAAGAAATTACCGTATTAGTACGTCGCTTGATTTAGTGGTAGATATAATAGAAGACGATGACGTGGAAGATTGGTAACCACGGTAAAACAAATCCTATAATTATAATAAAATAAATAAAAATTACAGGGACAATCTTACACAAATTCACCTAGACAACATTTATTTTCTTAAGCAGGCTTCTTTCCGATTAAATCAAATAGAGGATAAAATAATACTAAGTTTAACAGCATTTTTAAATTCTCGAAAACATCCCGATTTCATATTAAGAAATCAATTCACAGCGTGAAAAATCACACAAAAATACTATTATTAGTAATGTGGATTTACTAAAGAAAGTGTACTGCTGTTAATTTTGTGCGCTATGACTGTTACTATTCAGCCTTGTGACGTCAGATAGACGATGATGGTGGGCTTTCTTTTCTTCACATTTTCGTGAATATCTCGAAAACTAATACTTATAGTTATAAAAATAGAAAAAAATGTTTTTGTGTTTCTTGTTAACAAGATAACGAAATACGTTAATATTTCATACTACTTGAAAAATTGAAATGTTTTCAATTGAGCTCGATAAGACTTGTGTTATGGTATGGTCATATAATGAGTAACGGGGTAAGCATACAATGAATGCAAACATAATAACTAAAATACGTATATCGAATATTTTATTGAAATACGTTTTGACAATATTTATATAAGTACATGAGTCGTGATAAATATAAAAAAATACTTATACATATACCTACAGATAATTAATATCCTAATCCAAAGCTTATGACATTGCGTACAATTGTTTTTGAATTGATGGAAATGTTAAAATACAGGTATAGTGAATATTATTATATAGGTCTATATAATAATATTCACTCGTAACCTGTGCGTGTTACTAATAAAGTATGAGAAAGAGTATGGGTAGCTAATAAGAACCATCCCCAGAAACAAGACTATCGCTTAAAAAACGAATATACACATATACAACACTCTAGATCTTGAACTTAAGCATTTCTCTTTTGTTGGAAAGTGGGCACTCCCACTGGTTGACAAAAAATGCACAAATGGCGCAGGAAATTCGGGTTGTAAATGGAAATGAGACCAGATTCAGAAAACAGTGTTATACGGAGTGTTTGGCAGATGTATGGACATATTACGTATATAGGGGATAGATAATGAGGTCATCTGCTAATTCCAGAATCTTACGAATTCAGTTTTTTGAAAACAAAGTATTTGGAAATTAAAAAAAACTTTAAAAAAACTTTGGGCCCAAGTCTTTTTTTTGTGCTTTACCACGTAGCGGATGACCTCATGTATCCGTTATATACGTATGTCCACCCATGAGCCAAACGTCCTGTATAATTCACCTACTATTGCATGAGGTAGAGAGAGCAATAAAATAGGGCTAGCCCTGTGTATGTGTACAAATACGTAGAATATCATGGGTTTCCACGAGTAGAGTAGGTACGTTGTTGCTTTGTCATCGATTAATCTTGTATCACTACTGGCTCGTGTTTACAAAGCTTACCGACAATTTAGCCCCGAGCCACTTTCGTCTTTCACTCTGAGTACTCTGACCTCCGACTACACGTTGTTGTTAGGTACGATCATGTCAAGATACACTAGGTGTGAGTGCTGAGGTGATTCGGGACTTGTTGTGAATAGCATATCTGAAACACGCAAGCCATTGCGCCCACTAGCTACCAAAAATACCACCTGAAATGGACTCCACGCCTTGATATTATCGATCCTTTGTGAGTGAGGCATTAAGAGCAGCCAGCTAGTTTCATGCATTGTTAACGTTTTGTTGAACGTTTGATCGAACCTACATCGGCATTGAAATGGGTCATATTTGGACTGGACATCTTTCAGTTTTCACCTTCTTGCAAAAGTACAAATTGTGACAGATGTAGATTACATACAGGAAAAGTACAAGAAGGTACAGAGGCGTCGTTTTATTTGAGTAGAAACTAGCTGTAGGTAGATGCCAGCCACAGCTAGTTTCCTTTTTGCCCTCTTTGTTGTGGCAGGAAAAACGGAGTTGGCGCGCTGCCGCGCAATAAACACAGATTTAGTCATCTCTCCTTTTGCTCCTTTAAATTAAATTAGTCTACGCACTATTATAGGTGTACACTATTACGCCCACACTGCAAGATAATGTAGATATATACTTATAATGAACAAGATCACAAGAATTGGATGATTGCTTCGTCACAAAGAAATCGTACGTGGTCAAACGCTCGCTTCATGTTTGACCATATGTACTTTTTTTAATACTGACAATACCCAGTGTTAATTAAAAAATCTTGTGTAGTCATGGACTTACTGAGAAGGATGCCTAAATCGAACCGAACCCTTACACCGACATCCATAAAGTATTGCATTGTGCTTCAAAAAGAATTGAGGGCCCTACATATACAATAATAGGCCCGTTAAGGATCTTTCGCATTTAGCCGGACACTGAACAGGATACCGGTGACTCCTGCGACGATCGAGCGCGTCTCTGTTGCGCCACGCTGCCAATTGGCTCGATATCGCCAATTCATTGACTGGGTCAACCGCTAATGGACTTTATCTGCCTCGATGGACGTTCAACACCATCTAATAAACATCTGTTAACGAATACTTGTTTATGAATGCATTTCGTTCTGCATTAATGTTCAGCCGATTAAAACTGTAACTAAAACGAGTACACGAGCCTGCTTAAAATAAAAATCAGATAAAAAGGAAAGCGTATCAAAAACTAGAACGAACAATTTGTAAACTGTGTCATATAGGCTACCTAGGTGATTTTATAAACAGCGCTTTCTTTTCATTCAGACGAAACATTCTTCACTATCGCTGGGAAATAATTTCTTCAGCATACATATAAGAACACTTTCATCAGCTAATTAACATACATATGTGAAATACCTCTCTACGATTAAGTAGGTGGTTGATTATCAGCCAAAAATAAATGCGAAATTCAGAAGTACCTATTATTCCTATTATTCAGTTATGTAGTCTGCTTGTGATTTTCACTGTTTTTTTAGGGTTCCGTAGTCAACTAGGAACCCTTATAGTTTCGCCATGTCCGTCTGTCTGTCCGAGGCTTTGCTCAGTGATTGTTACTCACTGACGACTTAACCCTACGTTAAGTGGTCTGTGTTGTTAGTGCTAGAAAGCTGCAATTTGGTATGGATATAGAAATCAATAAATCTATTCGTCGTAAATAATAAAAATAAATTAAGGGTCCTCCCATACATGTAAAGTGGGGATGTTTTTATTTTTCTTCAACCCTATGATGTGGTGTTGTTGGATAGGTTTTTTAAAATGAATGCAGGTCTTAGTCAACATTTTTTAATAAAGTATATATTTTCGGAAACAATCACTACAAAAAAAAATGTGCCCCCCCCCCCTCTAACTTTTGAACTATAGGTCCAAAAAATATGAAAAAAATCATGAAAGTAAAGCTTAACAAAGACTATAGCGGACATGATCAGCCGTTTTTGAGTTATTGTAAAAAGCCTTTCCTTCTTAGTAAAAGACGTATGAAACGTGCGAAGGTATTCCCTTTTGCCTATTATTGTTTTTTTTTTAATTGAGTTCATTAGACAACTACGGTATAATAAAATGACACTATAAGTTCTTAAAATCAGTCCAAACTCCTAACTCCGAGCCGAGACTAAACGAATGGAGAACGCATCGAACGGGGAACATTAATTTACTTTACTCGTACAGAAGAATACTACTACCTAGAAGTACCAGTATTAACTTGTGTTTGGGTGTAGTCGATCAAGAATATGCATTACCAATCTGTGATTTTTTAATAATATAAAATTTCATGCATGCATATTTAATTATGAATATTATGATAACTACGGAACCCTAAAAATGGATAAAACAATACAATAGCAAGTATTCTTTATTGTTCACCAAAACAAAGAAAAACACTATAACAGTGCGTTAATAATAACTTATTAAGTAAAAAAATATTCGTATTCCCCGAAAAGTCAAATCATGCCAGCTGACAGAATTCCACTAAATTAAAAATAAGGGTGTAGAGATTAAACATCAAAATTGATTCTTGGAGTAAGCTCTATATAATGCATGAATAATAAGAATATTATTCTCGTTTGGTCGAAGGTCGAACTGATATACTCGACAAAATTTCGTACTGAAATTCTACCTACTTACTGCATTGTATTTACATAGAGTTGTCCGCGTGGGCTAGCGGAAGCTGAGACTGGTCTCGGAAATTGCAGAGGATGCGCTCCTGCAGACGGCATTGAGCCCCAATCAGATGCCGCCAAATGGCAAACGGTATCTTGCGATGCGCAGTTTGTTTGGAAGAAATAAAACGTTTTTCTTCGCAACCGACTCCCAAATAGAAGGAAGTTGCGCGGTAGTGTTTGCATGATTTTTTAAATTATTTTATCGATTAAGTATCCTAAACTATAAAACGAGCAACATTTGTATATAGTATTGGAATTTATTTGTTTGTTTGTAATTGAAATCTCGAAAACCGCTCTATAGTTTCTATTGAAATTTACAATATAGGGGTTTATAAGGTTGAAAAATCGATCTAGCTTAGTATCCACCACCACCACCATATCAGCCCTAGGACGTCCACTGCTGGACATAGGCCTCCCCCAATTTCATGGGGGGTAAATGCCATAATCGCCACGCTTGGCATGCGGGTTGGCGATCGCAGTATCTCCACCGCACTCTAGGAATGCTGCTGCCCATTCCCCGGTGGTAGCTTAGTATCATCTTCATAAAACTCGTATTTTCCGGGAAAACACGAGCAAAGCTCGTTCGCCTAGCTCTATTATACTCTGTAAATTTGACTAATAAAATATTTTGATGCATACCTAGTTCCCAATTCAGTATACTTATAGGTTATTCCGTGGTTGTTCCCGAATCTGCAAAAAAATTTTTACACTCATGTGTATCAGACATGTGTCATTATTCCTCCTTCCAAAATTATCGTAAAAATAAAGTTTTGTAACCGTTTTATGTTCTAGTCACTAGAATCTAGTGGATCTGTAAGCTGCATTCCACGCCATTTCTTTTTTCAAAAAATAAAGTTTCCAATAACTGACAGGACCAAAAATCTATCTTAATATCCTCTTCTTACATGAAACTTTTCTAACACATTTGCTTTTCATTTCGTTCAAAATCTAAGTACGTCAAGGTGACAGATCTAGGGCGCTATAGGTGAAAAACTTAAGAAGATGACATGTTGTATGTTGTTGTAGCGTGTACGAATAGACATTACATATTTAAATAATTTTTAAGAAAAAAAACCGACTTCAATGGGAGAGGCCGGTGAAAGATTATTATACTTAGATGGTGCACTCTTAGATTCCATACAATAAAATAAAAATGGCTATAAGTATGTTTATAATGGTAGAAGACTAAGTACAATGGAAAAACCTTGCTTGCTTGACAAACAAAACGAAGAGAACAAATCGCAAAACGTGAACTACGCGTCCTTGAAGAGTTCCGTTCTGATCATCACCAGCAGTTCCACTTCATCAAATGTCACTTTTATGAATGAAAATGCTTGATAAGTTCATGAAAATACTAAAATCACTATTTGTGGGCCTTTCACATTTGAGGAGTTACCACGATTCCTAATGGATCCCATCATCAGAACTCAAGCATGACAAAAATCAATCGTGAAAATAGAACTTGCTTAACAAACACAGCTAGAAGGACAAATCGCCAAACGTGAACTTTTCGTCGTTGAAGAGTTCTGTTCTGATCATCATCAGCAGTTCCACTTCATCAAATGTCACATTTTTGTATGATAATGCTCAATTTGTTGATAAAAACACAAAAATCACTATATGTTTGCCTTTAAGATTTGAGGAGTTCCCTCAATTCCACATGGATCCCATCATCAAAAATCGAGCATGACAAAAATTAATTGTGAAAATAGAACTTGCTTAACAAACACAGCTAAGAGGACAAATCGCCAAACGTGAACTTTTCGTCGTTGAAGAGTTCTGTTCTGATCATCATCAGCAGTTCCACTTTATCCAATGTCACATTTTTGGATGAAAATGCTTGACTTGTTGATAAAAACACAAAAATCACTATATGTTTGCCTTAAAGATTTGAGGAGTTCCCTCAATTCCTCATAGATCCCATCATCAGAACTGCGTTTTGACAAAAACGGGACCAACTTGGATATACATACTTACAATCAAAAAAAGAATTTTCCAAATCGGTTAAGAAATGAAGGAGTTATGGAGTAACAAACATTAAAAAAAAAAACAAAAAAAAAACATACAACCGAATTGATAACCTCCTCTTTTGAAATCTTGAAGTCGGTTAATAAAATATGCTACACAAACAAAACAAACTCCTAACGTCACATCTATATACATTTTCTTAACTTTTTCACCTTATACCGCAAACCAAAAACGAAGCCTCTCTGTCCATTCTCTGACGGCGGGATACGCCGTGCAAGAGTGCGACAGCTCTCTGTTTGTGTGTGATTTTGTAGACCTGTTAGTTTGACGACCTGTTTAGCCTAGTTGGTAGTGACACTGCCTCCGAAGCTAGAGGTCCCGGGTTCGAATCCCGGCCAGGGCATTATTTGTGTATTTAGCACGGAATTTGTTCTTGGGTCTTGGATGTTCTCTATGTATTTAAGTATGTATTTATCTATATAAGTATGTATATCGTCGCCTAGTACCCATAGTACAAGCTTTGCTTAGTTTGGGACTAGGTCGATTTGTGTAAGATTGTCCCCCAATTTATTATTATTATTATTATTTCGTTTTCGGTTCCCGGTAGCGCTCCTGTGTACCTTCATAGTTGCCTATGTGTGTGTGTGTGTGTGTGGTTTTATTGACATGCGTGTGTAATTCCAATTTCGCATATTGTCATACTTAACATTAACTTTTGCTCAAATCCCTCAAATCCAGGTTAACTCTTAAAACCCTTTTGCATTCAACCTTCTTGGTGATATAATTAGCTTTTTGTATGAAAATAAAAAAAAATATTTTTGAGAAACTAAATATATGTAGTTTCTATGGGTATTGGCTATGTGCACGTCAGAAACGTCAAACGTCATGGGTCCCGGGGCAATGTCAAACTCAGAGCTGTCAAATAATAACACATGAATATTTTAGTAAGCGAGAAAGACCCCTTACTGGAAATTTGACTGAAATAAATAAGAAAATAAATAAATAAATACAAACGAAACGAATCGTAGGAAACCAATAGGAAACGTCGAAGTAAATTTGACATATAGGTCCCCGGAAATTGCACATTTCTGCCATGGTGTGCGCTGCGATCGCTTAGTTTACCCCCACCACCTACTTCGCACATAGCCAATACACGGCTAAATGCCTGCTGAAGGAACGGAAATGAATAAATCACCTATATAAAATTATCAAACCTGCTCACAAAAATTCACGACCGGGAAATCCGCCGGACATACGACACCATTTTTGTCAAAGTTGAAACGGAGACCTTCGTTTCGCTCGATTCAAACCAAACCTGCTATTTTTTTTTGTTATAAAATCTTTACAAATAAAGTTGGTGTCGGTCTATAGCAGCCCGGTGAGCCTTTATAAGTCTGGAGTCGTGTCACAAGCATTTTTTTTAAAGTACACCTTCCACTAAACCTTACTGTAGAGTCTGATCGATCAGTGAGTCGTGTCACAAGCATTTTTTTTAAAGTACACCTTCCACTAAACCTTACTGTAGAGTCTGATCGATCAGTGAGTCGTGTCACAAGCATTTTTTTTAAAGTACACCTTCCACTAAACCTTACTGTAGAGTCTGATCGATCAGTGAGTCGTGTCACAAGCATTTTTTTTAAAGTACACCTTCCACTAAACCTTACTGTAGAGTCTGATCGATCAGTGAGTCGTGTCACAAGCATTTTTTTTAAAGTACACCTTCCACTAAACCTTACTGTAGAGTCTGATCGATCAGTGAGTCGTGTCACAAGCATTTTTTTTTTCATATTCTGTATTGTACGAGTACCTATATGGCAAAAATGTAACGTAGCAAAAAAGCTATCAGTAACTATCCTGTCGCTATGTATTTCGTGTTTGATATTTCAAACGTGCCGCATTTTGACTTGCTGGTCAGACTCTATTTTTTTAATCGAAAAAGTACGACCATTTGATGTTTTACCATTGTAAACATGTTCATGTAGTGCACAATAAAGCATTTTATTATTATTATTAATGTTGTTAGTCGGGTCAAACACAATAGTAAATAAAAGTTTAAGTCCGCATAGACTATGGGCAACTACGGAACCCTACATTGCGCGAGGCCCGACATGCACTTGGCCGGTTTTATAAGTGCAATTTTCGGTATCCCTTAGTTTCTGATTTCCCCTCACTGACCCATTTACAACCCCTGTATATTACGCTGTATACGTATTGTATTTGCAGGATTATAATATAACTTCATGCAGTTGTAATTTGTAACGTGACCTAGTTTCCGTATCCTTGGCAACGGTGAATTGTAGGAAATGACACTGTCGACTTTGAATCTCTAGTTGTTTAGGATAGTTTTGCATATTTGCTTTTCGTTACACGTAATACTATTTTAGGGAAGTATTTATTTTAGTTTGTTTTATCGGAGATGGCGACAACTGTTCCTCCGCCGAATCTTTCGGCTCGCTTTTTCTACGGTCTACGAACGGATATCCAGTAAGTGGCGTGTTTATTGCAAGTAAATGCTGTTATTTTGTTTGTTTTGTTTATTGAGATTAGTTATGCTTTCGGTGTTTCGGTATAATGACGCCAATTTAGCAATAACCGCACCTTGTACTCTATTGCTCAATCTAACAACAACCGGGCTTAACAAGTGCGATCATTTGACAGGTACAATGCGCATTACGTGACGGAGTCGGATATAATATATCCAGCTGGCGGCGTCATAGTCATATACAACCATCTCCAGAAGAAACAGAAGTTTATTAGACTTCAGGATAAGCACAAACCTATCAAGTCCTTAGTCTTAGCTCCTAACAGGTATGGTTTTTGTTTTTAGGGCTCCGTGCCCGAAGGTCCCAAGCGGAGCCCTATAGCTGTCACTCACGTGTCCGTATGACCGTCGTCTGTCACACTGGTTTTACTGCCAAACAGTTGGAGGTAGTCTTCAAATTGTCACAGTAGAAGCATCTTGTTGACCTAAAGCCAATACAATTTGTCAAAAAAAAAATTGAAATGTTTTAAGGGGATCTCCCAAACAGCTTCAGGGGTCATGAAAAAATGTAGGCCTACCCCTTAATTTGAGTGAGGTATCGTTGTTTAGAGCTCGTTGAGTAGATAAATACAGCATGTTTTCTTTAAAAAAATATATTGGACAAAGAAATAAGAAGTCAGTTATTTTTTTACCAAATTTAGTTCCTAGTAAAGTTTTTTTAACTTCCCATTGGCCTATGACCAGAAAGTTTGTGATAGTATATTTATTACGTATATTTTACTAACAAATACAAATGTAGTCGAATTCGTATAAGAAAGGGGTAATTCGTATAAGTAGTCGTATTATGTATGTATTCTTGGATTTTACCAACCAATAACCAATTTTGATTTTGCGATCAAATGCGTAGCACAGAAGGGACGCGGGCGGCGGCATGCCACTGCTACGGGTCTACGCGCGCTACGAGTGCTACGCGCATATCGTAGCATTGAGTGAACTACTCTGCCATTCGGACGGTCTATATTCTACATTTGTGAAGGATCTCTAATGTGCTGAGTCCGGCACGCACTTGGCCGGTTTTTATACTATGACTCCAAAGAAATCACAATGTCGCCCCTTTATTTATTTGAGGTCCCTCACTCTCAACACAGCGCATCCTCAGGGTGGAAAACTTACTCAACACCATGAACTGTTAGCACTACAAACCTACAGAGCAAGTAGTGGATTGGAAAGTTACTAGATGAACTGGGCTAGAAAGATTTTAATAAGTTACACTAAGGAGTTTTTCCAGACGATGGCTAGCGCTTAACGAGATAGCTGAAGAGGGACAGAAGCCTATTATTACCATATATGACCTGACGACGTGCAAACGCCGCAAAATACTGACAGTTCCGTTCGAAAATTCCACTGCGCGAGAGTTCGCCTGCGTACAGTTTACCTTCGACTCTAAGTACCTTGTAGCTATAACTGGAGAACCTGACTGGTACTTGTACTATTACAATTGGGATAAGGGAAAGGTGGAGAGCCATGCAAAAGCACAAAATCCAAGTGGTCAAGGGACTGTTGAGAGTGTAAGTTATTTTTCAGCTTTTTATTAACACATAAAAAAATTAATATCTGTGACAAAGCATTTTAAAATAAGATTTGTGCGGGGCGGAGGCGGTTTTTTCATTTTTGATAGTATCGATAACTGCTTCATATGTCACACACGCCGCCTCCGCTCCACTATCACGGTCGGTTTTTTGTTACAACGTCCCCGGACCGCGTTCGCTTTCCCGAAAAACCGCCTCCGCCCCGCAACGACGCTGTGCCGCGCTCTGTACGTTTCAAGCTTTAGCAAATGAATGTACTCGTAATGTACTTAACGGATTACTTTCATTTTCATTTGTTCCAAAAACGTATCTACTGTTGGTGTCCTGTATTTCGTTGATAAAGAAGCATCAGTTATAAAAAGGTGGCTAATTTGAAACGTATGATTCGCATCCAAATTGTATGTATCGTTTTTCGAGCTTTCGGTGTTCAATATTTCCACGCTAGCTCCACGTTTGTGGAAGTGAGCGAGGGCGCGAAAAACATTAAAAATAAATTGGAATATGAATCGCTTGTGTCACATTGACCCTCCCAAGAGTGGTTCGGTGATACTAACAATGAAATCATCATGCAAGTTTAAAATTCTTAGGTACAATGCAACCCTGCCGATGCAACGCTAGTGGTAATCACCGGACCATACACGTTTCGTATTATGAATGTATCTGAAACCGTTTGGAGGCAATGGGGCTGGTGTAAAGCTGAAAACGTAAGTTTGATTGTATATAAATATCTATGTGGCAAGTATAATAATGAAGTAAGTTTCTGGTCAGGAAACTTCGTTAGGCTATCCTACGCATTTAGTTGGAACACCCATAAGATCTTCTAGAGTCTACTTTTTTAATGAGCGAAAGTAGGGTAAATCGCAAATAACTTGCCAATGTTATATACCCACCTACTAATACTACTACGCTCTGGTACTCAGCTCTGCATCTAGGTGCGACTAGTTATTTTAATTTAATTGCACAAATAACAACCAATACTGCTTAGTGCATATTTTTGCGAAGTGGCTAATTATTGAGGGGTGGCCCTAGGTGGCACTAGGCAATTTACCCAATTTTTTAACAATCGGAACCTTAATATTTTACTCGAAAGGTAGGTACTATCGAGAAATAGACTCTTATAGAACCTTTAAATATTAATTTATTTAAACTTTATACAAATGGCGGGTTTAATGCCAAATGGCATTCTCTACCAGCCAACCACTGGGACTAAGATTTATGAAAGGCGCAAAGAAAAAAAAGTTTATAACAACACTATCTAGTAAGAAAATGTAATATAATTTAAGTAATAATGTTATCGAGCACGCTCCAAGATTTCTACGTTAAAAGCTTGAACTTTGACCTTGCATTGAAGTATGTACTACAACGTGACGTTGATGAATATGTATGAAGAACATTTTGCAACGATTTGGTGATATCATTCTATTACTGCTTTGTTGTAAGTTAAATAAATAAATAAATAAATGTAGCCTCCGCTCAACTCGGCAAAGGTCATTGCTGAATCAATTCGTACGTCTAGATCCACTGATAAACCTAACCTTTTCAGCCCGTTGCCCAACATCTATGGCTTTTTATGAAGGGTAACATGTAGAAGTTAAATCTAGGGCGCAATTAACTAAGTTTCCTTAATTGCAAAACATTTGACCAGTGGCGTTAGAGCTTACCCTCAATTTCGGAATCACTGGATCAACACTAGATCAACCACGCTGAAATAATGTCCGCACGTTTCCACGGAGCATTGCTGATTCCATGTCCTCACGTCTAGATCAACATCACGAGTTCCATGTGGCTGACGCCGGATCGCATCATGTTCGGGACCGACAACGGCATCATCATGATGGTGGAGAACGGGGAACTGAGACAGAACTGCATATTTAACGCGTTGGATGTCATAGAGATGTCGCTGAAGAAAGTGGAGGCTGAGTAAGTATGAGTGGACACGGATAAACCTGCCCTATCCCACACTTCTGAGGTGACCATATACCTACTAAAACGAAAGCTTTCATGGCGAGCGCGTGCGTGAAGCATAATATTATGTTTTGGATTTCGAAATTTTCTAAATCTCAAACATCCATTTTGTCAGACTCTGGGACTTACGTAAGTAATCTTAGTACCTATTTATTTGTTCTACGGTACCATCAGATAATACGGATACAGAAATTATTTAGACAGCCATTTCACTAAAATGAGTGCATCTATGTAGGTAGTACTAACTTTTGCCCGCGACTTCTTCCGCGTTATCTTCTAATCCCTATCCCCATAGATATGTTTATCCAGGCTACCGACTATTTGTATACAAAATTTCATCATTATCCGTTTAGCCGTTTTTGCGTTATTGAGCAATGAGCAACAAACATCCAAACATACACTTATGCAGTAACAATATTAGTATGATACCCACACGTATTTCCCCATGCACGCGATCATAAATTAAGCCTACGAGGAATAATTAAATAAGTAACCATAGTCCTGGCTCTCACAGGTATTCCCTAATCAGGTGTGCTTGGGTACACACTACACCTAGATACCTAACCGATTGATTAACTTGATTAACTTTTAATTTAAAAGAGTACTGCATTTGTAGAGGTCAAGCCGTTCATGGGTCAAGATTTCATTACATATTTCGACTGCGTATATATGGTGCATACGACATACGATTCGTTCTAGCGCGCGTAACGGGGAGCGATATGCCAACCTTCAACGTTATTGATGCTAGGTCAATGTAACATTAACACCAGTTAATAGGTAAGCATGTTTGGGTACACGCGGCCTACTTCAAGAGACTAACCAATTAATTATTTCTAGAGCATTAGAGCGTATCCCTCGTCAGATATTTTTGACTATCTTCTGTCAGATGTTATTGCGGTTACAGATGACTGCGCAAAATGCTCGTAGACAGGACAGGATCTTTGAAGTTTGTCGATTAAAATTTTCAGAGCAGCCGAGGAAGGTGGCGAAAAGACAAGTACATCAAGCAAAGACAACGAGAGCAAAGCAGAGAGTGAAGAGTCGGTGTCGGCCGACAGGGAGATTTACCCAGTCACGAACTTTGTCAATTTTCCTAAAGGTCAATTATGATTTAATAGTAAATAGTCATAGGACTATGACGCAATATTATCACTAATAACCAATACCTGTATAATCCTGATTAATCCAACACTTAAAACTAAATACTCAAGTAGGTAAAAAACTTTTTTACGTAATAAAAAGTACTAAATTCTTATACCAATGGCTCGGCGTTCGTAACCTATGATCGTTCTATCCATTATGCGCTAATTTGGACTCTTCAAAAAAGGCGTGAAAAGGTTTCTTACGGGTCGGCAACGCGCGAGTGACGTCTCAGGTGTTGCAAGCGTCCATGGGCAACGGTGACCACTTACCATCAGGTGTGGGGCGTTAGCTTGTTTGCCACCGAAGTGGTATAAAAAAAATTGGATACAAATTATAGACAAGTATGTAATTACGAGTATGTTAACAGGTTTCGTCTTCAGCTGTGGCCAGGGATTTGTACACATGTTCGAGAAAGAAGATCCCCATCACTGGAGAAAGCGGAATGTCTTTAGGATTTCAAGAAAATGTTACAAGTACGTTGTAACTATACAATTTTGTAATTCTAGTAATAAACCCTGAGCCAGCAACAGATTCCAATGACCAATTTCCTCTCCAACGGATCGCCAGCTTCATAATACAACTTTCTTAACCTTGTACAAGTTGAGAGGGAATGAATGACAAACGATTTTTGTGTCTGGCCCGGATACTTATTAATACTTAATTTTCCATTTCGATTTCAAGTGTCGTTATTCGTTTCCATCCAGGCATACTCGGGATTATCCGATTTGGTCCCAACTCGACGCTATACAGCATATTGCAATCGACCCTAATCAGGAAACGTTACTCATAACGACACTTCGAAAACAACTCTATTATGTCAAGTTATTTGGACAACATATGTTGCAGGTTAGTCCTAATCCTATCCTAATAATATTATAACCTGACAGCTTGTACGGATGTATGGATGGACATTCCTCTTAAGAGGAGTACCCGCCCCATGCGTTCTTGACTGAATTTCTATGAAACTTTCCAGTATATTCAGATCATAATAACTGATACTAATAGCCAACAAAAAAATCTAAAAATGAGAACACGTAGTGATGAACTAAGAGAACTGGCATACTTATCATTATCACCTTATATTTTACCTAACTATAAGAATATTGTATATATGGCAAATGTACCTTATGATTTCATGTTACCTCATACTAATCCAACTACCATTAGATATACTAATCAAGATACATATATGAACTCAAACATTAAAAATCATAATTATCAATAGTTGAAAAACGCAAAAAAAAAATAGAAAAATTACGATGTATTGTAGGTGTAGGTAAAAAAGAAGAACGACCCAAATGCCATAATCGCCACGCTTGGCATGCGGATTGGCGATCGCAGTATCCGCGACTTCATCTGCTTGGAATTCGTTGACATCGTTTTCCTCTCTGCCCCCCTTTTCGCTCCCTTAAGGGATAGTTTCCGGGATGATATCTCATCTCAATACCAAATTTTATCTAAATCGGTTTAGCGGTTTAAGCGAGAAGAGGTAACAAACAAACAGCCAGACGGACAGACAAAAAAATCCGCATTTATAATATTAGTTTATACTAATATTATATGGATATCCATATGGATATAGTCATCAAGCTAGTACCTTTACTTGAGTTTTATTGAGCTATCCGTGGGGCTAGTTCGATTTGTGTGAGATTGTCCTCTTAAGGCCCTCTAGTCCTGCGAGAGTAGGTATTTAGCGCTGTCCTGGCGGTGCGTGAACAAGCCCGCGCGGACGAAGCGACTGTGAACTCGGATGACCCCGCTAGCTTCATACTGGTCACAGTATAGAAATATAACTGTATTTTGACTTAAGAAATGCATTAATTATGATTAAACTTTAGTATGTCATTGATATCATTTTTTAATAAATAGGTAGTAAATAAATAATTGAAAGTCGAACTTACGGTAGGATCCATTATAATGAAAAAAAAAAAACAGAATTCATAGTACAACCCTGAAATTCGTTATTTAATCTATGAAACCTAAGAACCTAAGAAATATGTCTTATACCTCTCTACTCGATTTGTTTAATAGGTCATGCAATTTTTTATCTATTTGTGTTATATTTATACAGGGTGTTATATTTATTTGTCGTGTGCGTGTCATCGTCATCATCATCATATCAGCTGATGGACGACCACTGCTGGACATAGGCCTCCCCTAAAGAGTGCCACATAAAATACAGACAGAATATTTTTTGGTGGTTTAATTTATTCATCAAAAGTTATTAGCTCTCAAAGCATAAAAAACATTGCGAAGTTTTTACTTTTTTACTATTTATGCGAAAGGTTACCGTATTTTTAAAAAATAAATACCAGAAATGATTTTTACATAAAGATGACAAAAGAATCAATATGGTATATAAAATGATACCAAACTTGCCACGGTAGCTACCTGGAAATGGGTAGATCTTATAAAAGAAGATTAGCTAGAAAGATAGAAAGTGTATAAATTTTAAAAGGGTCGGCAACGCGCATGTGACACCTCTGGAGTTGCAGGCGTCCATAGGCTGCGGTGACCGCTTACCATCAGGCGGGCCGTACGCTTGTTTGCCACTGACGTGGTATTAAAAAAAAGACGGCCGGAATTAATGTGTTGAAGCTCACAGCTTAAAAAAATATTCAAGTGCAAAGCAGTACTCGTAGATCTCTTACTATATCTACAATTTCTGGTAATAAACATTTCATTTATAATTTTACCAACTTTGGTTACATTTCTGGAGGGGTTCAGTTCAGTTGATATACTGTCATTTTTATACTGTGGCACTATGACCATAATTTATTTGTTAATAATTACGCCTTTTTTCATTCGGGTTTTTATTGCCCTTCTTAAATAATTTGCAACCATTATATAAATTCGTCAAAAACTGCTTGTTTGGTGCACGAAACTGTCGCGGATAAAACTGACACAGGTCCGTTGTCTGTAAGCGCCAGCGCGCGACTGATCGGGCCTGCCGAGCCTCCGCGCTCGCGCATTTCGTAGGTATTTAAACATATTAATTCATACAATCATTTTATATTTTTAAATTCTGCAAAAATGTCTAGAAATACTGAATGGCTTTAGTTTAGTTCAAAAACTTTATTTAAAACATCAATAGTTTAGTCGTCAGATTGTAAATGCTTTACAAAAAGGAGTAACTTTGGGGTCTCTTTCTATCGAGCGAAGTTCATTAGATCGTGTATCTGAGTGCAACTTTGACTAGACTAGATCCTTAAGTAAAACATAGAATTTTTTCAAATTTTTAAAACCCTTTTTCTACGTTTCGGGTTGTTTTTAGAAAACTCTAAAACGCTATCTCGCTTGACGACCTCCCCTTAATATTTTTATTTAATAATTGTTCTTGTAAATAAATAAGGGAGCAATAATGCCTGTGCCTTAAATATTATATTGCAATTATTTCTCAAAGCCTAAGTAAGTTCTACGCGGAGGAAGTCGCGGGCAATAGCTAGTAAGCTATATTTTTCTTTCTATTTAGATATTCGTTATGCAAAGGGTGGGAAGCCTTGCCTTGCGTAGAAGTTTGTATGCAGAGTGGGTCTGCGCTCTCTCTCCTTTTCTGCAGCTGATTTATTTAAGCTTTAACCTATTTTACTTTTTCATGTCCTAATAGGGATGTTGACTGATGATCAAATCAGCAACTTTTAATGAAACTTCAGAAACGCTCATATAGTATGAAGTTTTTTAAAAAAAGCAACAAGTGACGTCACGCCTTTTCTATGATCAAATAGCGTCCATTTTTTGTTCTTCGTGTATTTAATAAATTTTTAAAATGGCAAAAAGAATAGGTAGTAGAAGAATGATACTTTCCAAATATTTTTGTGAGTTTGGTTTATTGGTAATGTAAGAGTAATTTATTTTCATTGTTGTCAACATCCCCATTACCTCTGTTTTTGTCTCGCAATTTTATGTATGTAATGTACTTTTTTCTAGAATCCCGAGATAGCATTCACTGAACTCGGTCCCGCCATGCACTATGGGCCTATCAATTCGCTGTCCATGTGTGCCTGGAAGCCCATCTTCATGACCGCTGGAGAACAAGACAAGAGTATTCGCATTTGGAACTACTTAACTGACGATATTGAGATGATTAAGTTATACCAAGAAGAGATTTCATGCGTGTCATTACACCCTACCGGTATGAATCGATACTGAATGAGCTCTGTGGATGGCTATGCTAAACTTACTCATACTCAATTGCTTGGGTGGCAGTACATTTGGTCATTCGTTCTGTACGAGTAAACTTTATTTCTGCATTTGGCGTTTCATTTTTACAGGCCTTTTTGCTGTAATCGGATTCTCGGACAAGTTACGATTCATGGTGGTACTGATCGATGATTTCGAAGTCATGAGAGAGTTTCCAATAAGGAACTGTAAACGCGCTAAGTTTAGCACTAACGGTCATCTCTTCGCTGCTGTCAACGGCCAAGTCATTCAAGTCTTCTCGTCAGTATCATTCAACAACGTGTACAATTTGAAGGGGCATAATGGAATTGTAAGATTTAAGTTAATAGCTTAATTAGTTTTACCTTCAAAATATTGAACCCTAAAATTAATACATATATTTTTCCGTGAGATCACTTCGCTTGCCTGGTCTGCTAATGACCTGTGGCTGGTGTCTTGTGGTAACGAGGGTGCTGTGTACGAATGGAGCATGTCTTCAGGTCAGCGAGTCGGGGAAGTCATTCTAAAGACAAATCAGTTCGCTTCTTGTGCTGTTAACAGGTTAGATTTTTTTTCTGTGTTTAATTTGGTATTTAACTAACCATTAAATAAATACTAATTATCTTTTCAGTGTCGGAAAAATAACGTACGCTGTAGGAAGTGACGGAGAAATTAAAGAAATGGGTTCTAATACTATTAGAAGGAACCTGCCATTGCTTGGTTGCGCTCTCGACACAATAATACTATCACGTTCTGACATGATGCTTTTTATAACCGGTGGTGAAGGAGGGGTGACGTCCGTTAATTTACCGTTGTTAGACAAAGCAATATTTAATGAATTCCACATGCATAATAAGAAAGTAACTTGTATAGCGCTCGCTTATGACGACCAGACACTTGTGTCGGTAGCCGAAGATGCCTCTATTTGTATATGGCGGTTGACGAATGCTGAAGGAAGGGCTATTGCTTTGGATAAAGACTTCGCTTACTCTAAGGAAATATTGATTAGCAAGAAGGATTTGAAGGAAAAAATTAATAGCATCAATGTAAGTAATTAGAAAGGTTATTTGATGAGAAGACTGATGACTTTACAAGTCCAAGCCTTTTTGATGGCTAAAAAAGAAGTTGCCGATCTCTGCTGGCCTTAGAATATTAACCTTAATAGTATTCATACGTCTGTGCCTTAGTCAGTAAGCTGTAAGTAAGCTGAATGACATAATGAGTTGAAAATCAGAACAAATATCTAATTATCTACGTAATGAAATTGATTTATGATTTATTGTAGCTACTTAGTACAAGAATGAGCGAGTTAGAAACTGAACATGCATACCAACTTCGCCAAGCCGAAGCGACCCAAGCAGAAAAATTGAAAGAAGTACATGAGGGATACTGCGCGGCCATCGAGGAGTTGAAGGAGAAGAACGAGGTAATCAGTGTTCTGGTTCTGATTAATAATCTATTACTAATCATTAACAGATATCGTCAACTTAATAGTTATATAATGACTATGTCAGCACTGACAGATTCTTAATAACTATCGACTGTCTATCGCAATCACACTCGCGTAATGCATCTGGCAGTATATGGGTCGTCAGAATCCAAAATTGACGAAGGACTGATGAAAAGATGCATGCTGATGTTTTCTTAATTTTGACAGACAATGGAGAACGAGCACACCCACGAAATAGGCATGATTCAACAAGATATTGCAAAACTGCGTTCGGGACATGAAAGAACTCTGCAAGCTTTGGAAGCAGATTTCAATATAAGGCTCATTGGCGAATACGATAGATACCAAGTAAGTATACCAAAACATAGTATGCGGATGTCAAAAATGTCTGGTCAAATCACGTTAACTGTTAAAATATAGACCAAATTATGTAGGTCAATAAATGTATAGTAAGATTAACAAAACACTTATACAATTTTCGTTGCTAGAGTTTGGAAGATAAGACAGCGAGAATGCGTAAAGACTACGAGCAACGTCTTGAAGACCTCGCCGAGAGCAAACGTCAAGCCCTGAGGGAGATGAACCACATGTTCGAGGCTAAGTTAGAAGAAAAGGAGCTTCTCTATCTGGAGGTTTTCGTTGCACTATAATTTGCTAAAATTGCTACTAATCTACCGACATTCAAATTATTAATTCTGATCATAATAAAACATGAAATTCTAAAAAAAATTTACAAAATGATAAGTATGACACATCCTTTTTGATACTCACGAATTTTATTAGGAAAGAATTAAGAAGAATAATATAGTGTTAAATTTAGGTAAGAATTAATTTTATTACGAATTTTATTAATTTTTAGTTACAAGAACAAGCCGATTTGGAGAAGCGTGAACATGAAACGATCAAATCGTCCATCGAGGAGGATGCAGATCGTGAAATAATTGAAATCAGAACTGCTTACGAAGTGCAGCTGAAAGAGGAAAAGGATGCTAATGTCAGGCTTAAGGGAGAGACGGGCCTTATGAAGAAGAAAATGATTGCTGCCAATAAGGAAATAGAAGAGTTTAAAGTTCAAGTCGCACAATTGAAAAGTTATTGTCTAATTGTCAAAATAACATATCATCAAGTCGCGGAATTTTCATTCCGCTTCATCACTTTTAAACTCTATTTTAATGTCGTTAAGATCGAAAAGTGACGAACGTTTGGCTTACACGACTATACATTAAACTGGCGAGTTACTAACACACAATTATTTTATCTTCAACAGTGGAACATATACAGTTTCAAAAGGTAATCTCAAACTTGGAACGTGATGTGACGGACTTGAAAAAGGAGATACAAGAGAGAGATGGAACAATACAGGATAAAGAGAAACGGATATACGAGCTGAAACGTAAGAAGCAGGAATTGGAGAAATACAAATTTGTTTTGAATTTCAAGATAACAGAATTGAAAAATCAGGTTTGTATTAGGTTGATGGCTGATTTTATTGATCTAATTTATATGATTTTATTTGTGGAATACGAGTTAACGGTGTTTTAAACATAGATTGAACCTAAAGAGAGGGAAGTAGCGGAGTTAAAGGTACAAATAGATGATATGGAAAACGAAGAGCTCAAGCTATTAAATATTAAACATGAACTTGGTATGATGGCGTAGTGTTAATGTTTATATGTAGCCGAATAGAGAGCAGACCTCGAAAATAAAATGAAAAACATTACAGCTGCTAATTAATTCGCTTACTTTGTAACAGATCGAGCCGTTAGACCGCGAAATCAAAGAGAAAAAAGTGCGTATTCTAGAACTGGAAGTGTCTCTAGAGGCTCTGCTTAAGAAAAGATCGTTCCGTGGTAAAACTCAATACCCACTCAGTTGTAATTTTTTTCACTTTACAATAAACGTCATTTAGTGTCTTCAGCATCACGTTAGATGTCACACCAGTTTACTAATAATTGCACCTTAGTCATAATAGTCTTGCGTATGATATTTTATCGCTTGTTTCATATTTTACATTAGTGACATATTACTTTTAGTTCGGAATTAGTTTTCAATTCGTCGTATGTATTTACTTGCCCTTGATGGGAACACTGCTTTGTCTTCGTTATGCCTAGTCATCAATATAGGACCAAAGTTCAAGTATATTTAAATTGAGTAACGCTATACAAAGGCTAACGAAGAATTTCCCAATATTAACATTCATAATATCCTTCTAACATTTAACTTGTATTGTTCGTTTAGATTATCATATATGTGTGTGAAAAATTAGAGGTATTTCACAAGAAGCCGAAAATTAGCCGGCGACGAAACTAATTCGCTTGTTCTTATCCCATTTCCTTGTGGTCGGCGCATCCCGATCACTCTCTCTATCACCCGTCACACCTCTTCCTACTCATATCGTCATTTTCCTTGTTCTACCTACTCTTACACAGTTACATCCTTCCACACTCATACCAAATACCATTTTTGTCACATGACTAAGCTACGACGAAAAACAGTAAAAATCCCTTCATTCACTCAGGCATGACATCGGAAATGCAAATTGCAACCTGCACAAAAATCACGAATCACTTAATTTCTATTCATCGATTAAATTCACTTCTTGATGGACCTTCATATTATTATTTGTCTATTTTCAGAACTTAAAATCACGCGGCTGAATGAACAGTTAGCTTCGGCGAAGAAAGATTTCATGAACGAGGCCGAAATGAATATGTCACTGAAAAATACGTTGAAGAAAATCAAAATTGACCTTCATAACATGACAGCCAATTTCCAGGATCCGAATAAATTGAAGCTAAATGTAAAAGTGAGTTTCAAGACTACCGTATCTGTTTCATTCGGCGACGAATAGGTATATAATATATTTAATACCTACAGTTTACGGAGGCAAGGTATTTTTAAAATGTTTTTACGGAGAAAGTATCGTAGCTTGGAATTGCGTCGAACATTTTATTATAATACATTTTAATTGTCGATTGTTTGTAACTTTTGGTCTTTTGTGTTATTTAGTAATTTTCGCTTGTGTTAGGTCCCTTAAAATGTGGTTGTATGAGCTGAGATGTTCGAGAGTTTTCTATGCGTCATATTTAATGTTTACCGATCTGTAAAGTGTTGAAAATTCCAGACCCTATTCCACAAGTACGTGGAAGACATAGATTTCGTCAGGAGTCGAGTCGCGGAGAACGAAGCCATCCGCGAGTTCAACCGGCAGAGGGATCACCTGGAGAAGCAGGTGGCCGGCTACAAACAGCAGTTGGCCAAGGCGCAAGGGGGCTCTAAGAACGACATTAACAAAATTATGGACGTAATACACTATTTTACTACTACAAAGCACTAAAGATTGGCGTGGCGATTCTAATTACAACGCCTCTGATTCTATTTTTAACCGACTTCAAGATTTCAAAGGAGGAGGTTATCAACTCGGTTGTTTTTTTTTTAATGTTTGTTACTCCATAACTCCGTCATTTCTTAACCGAATTTGGAAATTCTTTTTTTGATTGTAAGTATGTATATCCAAGTTGGTCCCGTTTTTGTCAAAACGCAGTTCTGATGATGGGATCCATGAGGAATTGAGAGAACTCCTCAAATCTTAAAGGCAAACATATAGTGATTTTTGTGTTTTTGTCAACAAATCAAGCATTTTCATACAAAAATGTGACTTTGATGAAGTGGAACTGCTGATGATGATCAGAACAGCACTCTTCAACGACGAAAAGTTCACGTTTGGCGATTTGTCCTCCTAGCTGTGTTTGTTAAGCAAGTTCTATTTTCACGATTAATTTTTGTCATGCTCGAGTTCTGATGATGGGATCCATTAGGAATCGAGGGAACTCCTCAAATGTGAAAGGCACATAAATAGTGATTTTAGTATTTTCATGAACTAATCAAGCATTTTCATTAATAAAAGTGACATTTGATGAAGTGGAACGGCTGATGATGATCAGAACGGAACTCTTCAACGACGCGTAATTCACGTTTGGCGATTTGTTCTCTTCGTTATGTTTGTCAAGCAAGCTAGGTTTTTCAAGACACATTTTTGTCAAGCTTAAGTTGTGATGGAGGAATCTATGAGGAATTGAGGGTACTTAGTCTTCTACCATTATAAACATACTTATAGCCATTTTTATTTTATTGTATGGAATCTAAGAGTGCACCATCTAAGTATCATAATCTTTCACCGGCCTCCCCCATTGAAGTCGGTTTTTTTTTTCTTAAAAATTATTCTACAACGTTTTCGCCGCCACTGACTTGATATAAAGACAGTAGAATCTACTGTGTGTCGGTGAAAATATGAATTAGACGATTTCCGTTAATCAAAGTTGTGGAGGTTGTAAGCGGCAGGCATATACCTAAATTACCTAGTTACTAGCAGCAAAAGTACGCACAGTAATAAAGACGTGTTGAGATATACGTATTCGGCGACTTTGGCTGCTTCTAACTATGTATATAATGCCAACTGACCAATTGAGATCTATCATCTAAATAATGTTATGTACTATCAATATTCCCTATTGAACTATCAATATTCTTCAATGAATTACCGTCCTTCAATCCTCTTTCAGTGGTAGTCCTCTTTCAATAAAAATCTAATATATTTAATTGAGCAATTTCTGTATAACAATATCTAAGGGATCTAACGATTTCGATCATATTTACAATTTAGGTAAAAACAAGAGCACGTCGGGCCATGCTCAGTGTAGGGTTCCGTAGTGTACTTACTCTAAATAAATCAATAACAAGCAAAACGGAATACTTTTGCCGTTTCATAAGTCTTTTACTAAGAAGGGAAGACTTTTTACGACTTTTTTCAAAAACAGCTTAACTGATCATGTCCGCTATAATTTTCGTTGTAGGTCTTCATTAAGCTTTACTTTCATGATTTCTTTCATATTTTTGGACCTACCTACAGTTCAAAAGTTAGAGGGGAGGACGCAATATTTTTTTTCTTTTGGAGTGAATATTTCCGAAAATAATAATATCAAAAATGTTTAATGAAGACCTCTATTAATTTTGAGAGATCTATCCAACTACACCCCGCACCGTTTTATGCTTGAATAAAAAAAACATCCCCACTTTACGTGTAGGGGGTATGGTATCTACCATTGAAAAATTTTTTTTAGATTTTATTTCACGACTGTCAGTTTTATCTATATATAGAAACGTCAAAGTCCTGACTGACTCACTTAAATCAACGCCCCGCCCAAACCGTTGAACCTAGAAGGCTGATGTTTTCACGATTGGTAGATTATATAACGAAAGTACCCACTAAGAAGGGATTTTTGAAAATTCCACCCTCAAGGGGGTAAAAAGGGGGTTGAAGGTTTGTATGGGGATGGAGTAAAATTGTAGGTGAGAGACTTTGTGTAAGGACTCCTTTTTACAATACAAGAAAAGTTTAAAAAAAGAAGGGTTTTAAAAATATCTACCCCTAAACGGGATAAATAGGGGTGCAAAGTTTGTATGGGGATGAAGTAAAATTTTAAGTGAGAGACTTGAAACTTTTTGTACAGGCTCCTCATTATAATACAAGAAAAGTAATTTTAGGGTTTTGGAAAAATCCTCCCCCAAGCGGGTTAAATAGGGGTGCAAAGTTTGTATCGGGATGAAGTAAAATTTTCAGTGAGATACTTGAAACTTTGTGTGCAGACTCCTTATTACAATACAAGAAAAGTAATTTCAAGGATTTGAGAAAACTTACCCCTAAGCAGGCGTGGTTTACTACCGTGACGAAAGTACATGCGGCCGCCGGCTCACACGTCGTGTGACTATTCAATGGTTGCGGCGCAGCGTTACGGATCGCACGCGCACGCGCTGCTGTACCGCTGTACGATCATAAAATAATCCGTTTTGTGTTAAATAATAATGTCAAAACCACAGCATTATTGTATAAATAATATCTTTATATAGTTATCCAAATTCTGTTCATTTATCTTAAAATGTTGAAAAAACTGTTAGTTATCACTCAAAAAACTGACAGTCATTGAGTTTGGTATTCACCAACGGTTGACATAAAAGAAAACGACAATGAAAACGTTGGTTCTAAGAATCCTCTTTTTATTTTTTAAAGTGATGCCTTTAACAATTATCTAAAACTTTGTATCCCCTGGTTACATGTATGGAGTGCCCCCTCCCCCTACTTTAATATTTTTTCGTCATTTCACATCACTTTTATGTAGCGGTTCATACGAGTAGAACACACCTTCCGGCTAAATGTTTTAATTCTACCTATTTGTAGTGCTTACTGCTTATAGTCTTCGAGTAGGTACATCGGCTGTCACATACAGACGAAAACACGAACGGACGGACGGGTTCCGTTTTCACCATTTTGGCTACGGAACCTTAAAAATACTATTCGTAATTGTATTGTAAACAACACTACTAATAATAAAGTACATATATTAAAATAGGTTCTCGCTGGTGGTAACCCTAGCGCAGAGGGCGGGGTCTCGAAAGAGCGCGTTGCGTGCGATAGAAAGAGATGGCCACGTTTAGGCATGTTCAGCATACCTAAACGGGGGATTTGTTAACAGAGAAACTTCTGTACTTGTACTATTACTTATTCTGTGCCCTAAGCGGGTTAAATAGGGGTGCAAAGTTTGTATGAGGATGGAGTAAAATTTTAGGTGAGAGACTTGAAAATTCGTGTACGGACTTCTTATTACAATACAAGAAAAGTAACTTTAGGGTTTTGGAAAAATCTACATTTAAGTGGGTTAAATAGGGGTGCGAAGTTTGTATGGGAATAAAGTAAAATTTTAAGTGAGAGGTTGAAACTTTGTGTATAGGCTCCTTATTACAATACAAGAAAAGTAATTTTAGGATTGAGAAAAAACCCACCCTTAAGCGGGTTAATTAATGGTGCAAAGTCCTGAATGACTGACTTAAATCAACGCCCAGCCCTAACCGTTTGACCTAGGAAGCTAGATTTTTGCAGTAGGCTATTTATATGACGTAACCACTAAGAAGAGATTTTTAGAAATTCCAAAGGGGGTAAATTTGTAAGTACTTTTATAGGGGTTATATTGGAGTTGAAAGTTTGTATGCAAAACATGTAATTCTATATGTAACAAGTATATTAGGTAATTCGTATACAGATTCCTCATGCGGATGTTAGAAAGAATTTTAGCGTTTTTGGAAATTTGTCCTCTAAGGGGGTTAAATTGAGGATACAATAAAGGAATAGGAAGTAAATTAACCCTACCTGTAGTTGTAATTTTCAATGTAATAACTACGATTTCTTTCACATTACCAGAATGCATATGTGTGTATGTGAGTTGTGTTTAGTTATTGTTAACTTGGTATGTACTTTTGTACTTTTAAATAACAACAACATAGGCTACAGTTTGTTGTTCTGAGCGTGCGAAGCCGCGGGCAAAAGATATATATATATATATATATATATATATATCGAATTGCAGCTTTCTAAGACTAACAATCACAGAGCAAAACCTCGGACAGACGGACGGACATGGCGAAACTATAAGGGTTCCTAGTTGACTACGGAACCCTAAAAACGAAAATCGGGTGCGAAAAGTCTATCTAGCTAGTTCTTGTCTTCAAGAAAACTCGTATTTCCCGGGAAAATAAGAAAGATGCTGACTAAGATCGGTCGCCCGGGGACTAACAATAACTACTGCCATATACACAGGAGAATTGCACTCTCCTGTCCGAGATCAACAATCTCCGGACGGAGCTGAAATCGACGCGATCACGGTGCTTCCAAATGGAGTCGATCCTCGGGCTGTCTGCGCGGTACATTCCGCCCGCCATCGCTCGCGCTAAACTGAAACACGTCACTGAAGACAGGGAGAAACTGGACGAGAAATTCAAGCAGAAGATTGAGGTAGGTATACGAGTAATTGTAGTGCACGGATGTGTTACGGCATATAAGTAAGTAGAATATATCAAACAGCGCGCGGTGGATCGCGCTGTAGGGAGTGTAGGGTGTCGCCGAGAGTGGTGTACTAGTGGAAAGAGAGGTGAGATAGAACTGTGGCACATTCATAAAACCGATTTTCAGGGCCACGTTAATGCCATAGCACTTTTTTTAGTTGTCTGTACATACTAATGAGCTATAAATGCATATGCTACATCGACCAATCAGGAGACAGCATAACGGACTCTATCGAAAAAAAGTGGTCTTCGTGGATGATATTATACAGGTTGTTTGGTAGATTACTGCGGAGTTTTTAAGGGGTGATAACTGAATAATTTTTGATAATTTTTATTTTTTAGCCATATATGTCTTAGCCGAAATTTGATAACTGCAGCTAGAATAATTATGTTCAGTAACTGTTATTTGTACGTTAGCTAGATGTGCATCGAGTTATCAACCATCTGTGTAGCCACAAACAAAAAAAACACGTTTGAGATTGTGAGAAATGTTTTTTCTGGCAGTGTTGGTTTTTCCATGGCATTAAAAATAAAATGGTAAAGATGTTGAAACATTTTAAATATTGTATATAAGAATATCTTTTATAAGAGTTTATTTTTCAAATATAGTTTTTATTGCATTTGTTATTAGTACTTGGGTTTTATGAGAGCTTGAAACTGTATCCGAACTTATTGGACACGGTGTGTAATATCATTTCATCATTTGACAGGAAAGAGAAGAAACAATAGTGGCGTTGAAGGAGGAAAACGACCGTCTCCTCAGCAAGATGCGATGTGTGGACGAAAGCGGCGAAGGTGCCGCCGAAGGGGAGCCGACGTCACTACGCGTTCAACTTACCGAAAATAAATAATATAGTTTTTACTGAGTAATGTAACTAATCTAAGATTTTGTAGTTACAAAAGCATATGTCAGACATTCTTTGTTTCCTAGGTCCTTGTAGTCACAAGGAGATAGTAACTGTTTAACGGTATTTGTACCAGGGATCTTGCATATATTCGCATACACATACGCAACTAGGGAAATTGCGAATCAATTTCAATATCAGAATCCGCATTGGCAAATCGTTGTTTAGTGAGATAAGTGAATCCCAATATCCGTATCCGCAAATGTCTAAAAAAATCACATCCGCATCATCCCTGGTTTGTACAACTAAGGCCGCGATGTGACGCGACGCGAGCTTAGGAAAATCTACCTTCCTCTTTCTAATTCACACAGTGCAGATGGGATTCAACGAGTCCAGCGCAACGCAACTTGAGAACAAGATGTGCAAGACCAAAAAAGGTCCAAGGAAAAAAAAAGGTTGGCGGGCGCTCCAAATCAGCTCCCACCCAAGAATTTTGCTAAAGGGAACCTGTTGTACCCTTCCGTGTCTGGCTACGACCTTGACTGTCAATTGCAACTAACCGTATCATAACGGGTCTTTAGTCTTATGTATATTTACAAAATATATGAACGATCCAGCACGGCTAGCACAAGACGGCGCGCAAGCTATCTCGCCGCGACATAGACTCGCAGTCTATTTTTAACCGACTTCAATAGAAGGAAGGAGGTTCTCATTTCGTTTGCATGTTTTTTTATGTATGTTCTTCGATAAGACTTGACCACGTCGGCCGATTTTGATAATTCTTGTCTTGTTTCAAAGCGGGTACCCCCAAGTTGGTCCCATATAAATTTGGTAAAGGTCTGATGATGGGATCTAGGAGGAATCGAGGCAACTCCTCGAATTTGACAGGCACGCGTATGCCGATTTCGGTATTTTCTGTAGGTAACCAAGCATGGGCTCACGAAAACAACAAATTGTGGCATAGCGGAGTACAAAATTGGAGTCGGTTTTTTTGGTATAAATTATTAATTAGTACACTCAGAAACAGACGGGTTTATCTCGCGGCGAGATGGCTTGCACGCCACCTTGTACTCCGCTCCTCAGTAGAAATGGCCACTGCTGACTGTCAGGCCTTGAAATAGCGCTATTTTCGCATTTCGTTATGATTCATAACGCTACTTTGTCAATAAAACGCTTAAAAATATATTTGGCGCGCATTTATAGCGGTATCCATTATAACATAATAAATAATAAGCAAATATATATATATATCGATATTTTGTGAAGCGCTATAATAACGTTATACGCTATCTCCGTCTCTCACACAGTCTCGCCCTTTCGTGAGCTGTGACTTGTACGTCAAACTCGAGCATTGTTGCCACCGCCACCATCTTATACGAATACTATTAAAACTATATATTATAACGTTATTATAACATTATCATATAAGGTCGTGATTTTCATTTTGTTATGATATGAAATATCGTTATGAGGAATATTGATTATGATTATAACGAAATTTTAAACACTAATGAAATATATCGTTTTAAATTTCATAACGTTTTAAAGGCCTGCTGACTGTACGAGTCTCAATATAGTGGTCGGCGGTTACGAAGTCAATCCTGACACCTGTCATTTCCATAGATTTTTTAACCTAAAAGTCACTTTGAGGTTATAAACTGTATGGAAACGACAGGTGTCAGGATTGACTTCGTAACCGCCGACCACTATCCTCAGTCCTCCTGACACCCAGCGTCCTACACATAGTACACAGGTCCCAATTAAGTTTTGACTTTTTGTCAATTTGACAGTATAATTTATTCTGGCAATTTTTTATACCCAGAACTCAGGAGGCTATAGTTGCAATACCCTGTTTAGTCTTAATGTACTATTGATGAAAACTTGTCCAAACCAAACAAGGATGAGAATCAGAATACATGTACCATAATGAACTCGATGCTTGATTAGAATTTATAACATGTTTTTCAAATTACTGTATAGCTAAGTATTATATAAATTAATTTTGGCAGTTTCTTATAATCAAGTAATTAAAAGTGTGCCTGTTATTTAAATCGCATACGCAGTTCAGTAATGGCACATCGATTTTGTATTTAATCCAGAAATCACAGTCCTAAGATAATTATATATTACTATTTAATTTGACGGATTTATGGCACTTTTAGTGGCACATAGTTAGTTTTAAATAAAAATATACGTTTTACCAAAAATGAATTTATATTTCTTCCCATAATATATTAAATGCTATTTATATTATTAAAGTGTGAACGGGCTTAGTAACAAATCAACTTAAAATTACACATGTATAGCTAATTATCTCTTATCATCAACATTCAGTCATTAGCATACAATAAATAAATAAAAAACCATCACCTTCAATATCCTACACCGTCGACGCATACGCGTTTGGATCGGTTGAATATTTTAAGTCCCACACACATTTGCGACGATGCTACTTGGAATACTTTAGTAATGCCTGACATCACAATAAATGTATTCCGACTTGGTACCACTAGGAAATAAACATCTATTACCACTAGTACTAAGTAGAACTGAGATTCCCCCGGCTGTTACCTCTGGTAGCAGACGAGGATACATCCCAGCTGTTACTCGTAAGAAATAAGTAATAACAGTTTAGAATATCCCAATAATTGCTAGTTGTCTAAGAAGTTTATAGGAGGAAAGGAATGATTGCTTTACGGCCTTTGGGGTAGTCGGGGAACTCCTTCTTGTAGTTGCGGTGCTTGCCGAGCGCCCACACCGCCATCTGGTAGAAGCCCACGGCGGCGAAAATGCCCGCTGGAAATAAAATAACATATTCTTAATCCTTTGAACGCCATTCTTCATGAACGGCAATATCATTTAACCGCCACATCATCATTCATAAGAGATAGAATATGAACCCTTACTACAGGGATGATTCACGAGAGCTGGCACGATTGAATGGGGAATGTCTGAAAATTTTAAAAGTCCTTGATTATTTTTCTAATGGTAGGAATAACCCTCGCCACGAACAGAAAAAAGTTTCAGATCTTTCGGTTGCACCATATTTTTTTTAAATATAAACATTTTATATCACATCGCGTCTGCCCCGTATCAGACTACTACGACATTTCTAAGTCCGTCGAATATTTAAAAAAAAATGCCTGCTTGGATCTATGGTACGCAATGACATTGACAGTTCAAGTCATACGGCCAACCTATGATGAACTGTCAATGTCATTGCGTACCACAGATCCAAGCAGGTGTTTTTTTTTTAGTATTCGACGGACTTAGAAATGTCTTAGTAGTCCGATACGGGGCAGACGCAAGGTGATATAAAATGTTTGTATTTTTATAAAATATATGGCGCAACCGAAAAATCTGAAACTTTTTTCTGTTAATGGCGACGGTTATTCCTCCCATTAGAAAAATAATCAAGGACTTTTAAAAATTTCAGACATTCCCCATTGAACGAAAGTAATGTCACTTGTCACTTGTGAGTGCCCTTCTTATACAGGTGCCTTCTAATATTTGTAAACATATAAATAATAAGTAATTAAATATTAGGGAACTTTTTTCTTACACAGATCGAACTAGTCCCATAGTAAGGTCTATAAGGCTACGACGATATATTTAATAGATATATACTTAAAATTATAATACATAACAAAACAGCCAAGTCTCAGGAACAAATGTTTCTGCTCACCACAAAAACAAATGCCCTTACCGGGATTCGAACCCGGGACCTCTAGCTTTGAAGACAGTGCCACTGTTCTGCTACTTAAGAAAAAATACAATAAATATTATTATAATCTGCACCAAGTACCTTGTTAATCCTGTTAGTAATTATTATTAAAGCCCTTTGTAAATAAACGTGTATTTATTTGACTGACTTATTTTTAATGCCAACAATCAAAAGGTGACGTTTTGTTCGAAGTATTGCATTCATCTCGAATTATTTAATAATTTGGTGATGCACACATAGAAATTATCATTCACTCATTAAATTTATTTCGTGCCAGCTCTCGTGAATCGACCTGTATACAACACTAAGGTGGCTTTGACAACGTACGGCACAACACCTATATTCGTTCAAAGCTTTGACTATAATAATTTTGTTAAATAGTGTTATTAATTAGGTGTAACGATTTTTTTTCCGACCGAGCAGCAATGTACGCAGTCCAACTTATTTTGACATAACAAGATTGTTTACTTTATTTGTTATAACTTTTAGAAACTGTCTTTTTCTCATGATGTTTTTATTTGATAGGAACAATCAGGACTTAGCACTTTGACTTAATTAATAAAGTTAACTAATTTAAATACTGACATTACGCATCGGTACAATTAATTATTATGGATGCAATACATTGCGTGCTTAATTATTATGTATGAAAAAAAAAGAATCCTAATTTCCTAAAGAAATTAATGTAAATAGGTTCCCTAGGTCCAATCTTAATCGCCATTACAATATATGCCCGTATAAAATGTACACCTGTATATTACATATCAAATAAGCAATTAAATCAACCGTTTTATTTAATGAGTTTATTAACGTTAGGTAGCGGACACCGGGCATCCATCAGGATGCAACTGTACTGGGATAACGCTAGGATGATGATGATTGACGTTATGTTGAAAGTAAAAGAATATAATAGAACAACTTTTGCCGTAGAAAAAAACTATTAATTATATTCTATTATTAATATTATTATACAATTTATTTAACTTAGAAATGTATTAACCATTCTAATTATTACTTAATAAAATAAAAAAAACGCTGGTGGCTAACGCGCGCGGGCTGAGGTCGAACTTTGGACTTTGTTTCATGACTCGTCCAATATCAATCAAAATATTTTTCTTTGCGGATTATATTGTTCCGGATTGAAAGATATAGATAAATAGATATAGATAGACGTATAAATTTGTAGATCATCTGCGTATAGCTCACATTTACATTTACAATTATTTGTTGAGGTAAAAGATGGTACTCTTATTTGTTTGAAATTGCTGGAGTGGTGTTAATCTACTGATAATTATATAAATCTAATATTACTTTTAAAATCATGACGATCATGCGGAAGAATGAACATACGTTATGTTATGAATTGACAATGAGGAATGTTACTACAGTAACATTCCTCATTGTCAAGTACACTTGTATCTTAATTATAGAGAAGTATAGTTGCGGACGAAAAGGTTTGGCACTTTTCGATTTTCGACCTTAACGGCATTAAAATAGAGTTGTAAAGTGACGAACTTTTTCATTCCGCGACTGTACCATGACTTGTTAATTATTAAATTATAATACCATTTTGATAATGACCTCTTTCGCTATATACCAAGAAAAATCATAATCATTTAGATAATTCAAATAACAACATGCTAATTTATAAAGTTATGAATTATGATCGACAAGAATAACGGTACTGCGTCATGCCAGATCACTATAACTGGGTACAAACGTACACAAAAACAACATCTTCAATAGACCGTTTCGTTATATCGTTGTAATAAGGTTCACTGTCGGACCCTCTAGCTTCTTACGTGTCTTCAACGTTTTGAGAATCGGACAAATACTACAACTTCTGTTTGTTGAATGCTTTTTAATAACGTACTTTAAACTGGTCACCTTCGACTCGTGCGCGATCAAGACTCGATAATTAAATACACGCTTATGTAAATCGTATTCCGAAGTGAGCAAAGGTCATGGTAAACGCTAACTAGTAGCCACTGTTCGGCCGGTTACTTATCAATTCTTATATTTTTTATCAATCCGTATACTATATTTTTGAATTGGGATTTCTAGAATACACTCAAGAGATAAAAAGCGGTGAAGTGCGTGTCGGGCCACGCGCAATGTAGTTTAATATTTAGGTACTATATATTTGACATATCTAACGACATAATTGTCTAAATAATCAACGGAAATTGTACGAAAGTTGCTTTTTCTAGTACTTACATTTCTTTAGTTCGGCTATTACTCGTTAACTAGTAATGACTCCTTAGCTGAGATAGTTTTCCTTTTAAATTCATTATTAATGCTACCTATGTGGTTGTGCTACCATGTTTTTTTTTTCATATAGCTAGTAGCAACCATTTAGCTGGCAGAAAGGGGGGCCCTTAACTCCAACAAGAATTATCAATTAATACTTTAATATCACACAGTTATCTTTATCAAAAAATAGTTAAAAAGGCTGAGATTCTTTTTAAGTGGCTCCTAGCTCCCAATTACCTGCAATTTGAAACTCATTAATCCATTTTCCATTTTCGTGATGATGATGATGATGAATCTATTTTCTAATGTTTATTTATGGCTTATCGTATTAACAGCAACGAGGTTTACCAAAAGAGTATCCCATATTTATTCAAAAACACAAGGTTCTCGAGATATATGGGACCAAACTTTCGCAATTTTAGGCCAATAAAAACAGTTTTTTGTTCATGTTTTGTGTTTTGTATAGTTAAATATAAATGTATTTCATATATACATGTGCATAATTTAATTATTTTAACTAGGTCAACTGATCTCAAATACAATGTACTCATTGAGTTTGTTTTAGTTTAGTTTTTAGAGGAGTTAAGAATATATAATTCATGATTTTATTTTTGTAACAAACCTCAAGTATGGAAAAGTGGGATCTCCTGTCACAGATATTTAATTACTTACTAGGAGATCCCAACCTATGTGATCTCAAAACCTATTGTTAACCAAAATAAACATATTTCATTTTCATTTTAACCAAAATAAACATTTTTCATTTTCATTTTAACCAAAATAAACATTATTAATTTTTTCATTTTCTTAAACAACATACTAATATCAAAGATAGATATAGTATTGTTTATACTATACATTGGATCATGTTTGATTTTTTTTTTTCATTTGTCTCTTGACAATTTAGATAAAGGATTGAAGAACCAATTACTGTTTGTATCTTAAACTAGCTGTTGCCCGCGACTTCGACTGCGTCTTCGCTCCTATTGGTAGCAGCGTGATGTTATATAGCCTAAAGCCTTCCTCGATAAATGGACTATCGAACACATCAAGATTTTTTTAATTCGATTCCTGAGATTAGCGCGTTCAAACAAACAAACAAACTCTTTATAATATTAGTATAGATATATCTATAGTTTGCATCCCCACTTTACGTGTCTGTACCCAAAAAAAATGTTTCCAACATTTTATTATTGCGTTTTGTCGTCGTGATGTCATATATACTTATGCCTAATTACAGCTTTCTAGCAGTAACGGTTACTCAGCTAAGCCCCGAACGGACGGATGGACATGGCGAAACTAGAAGGGTTCCTTGTTTACTAGGAAACCTTAAACGGGTCCACACCTTTTTTTAATTTAAAGATTATACTCACCAGGGGCACATTGAGTCATGACAGTGAAGAAGACCCAGGAGCCGACTTCGTATGTGTAGTTGGGGCAGGAGACGTAGTTGAAGAGCGCAGAGAAGGGGTTGCCGTCTGGGACGGGAATGCGGCGCACTTTAGTGCCCGGCGGCCGCAGGTTCTTCAGCAGCAGGTGGATACTCAGGTTACCCAATTCACAGAACTGTAATATAACAAGATACGTATTCAATTAGAATTAATTGTTAGTTGTGTGGCGCTGTATGCTCTGCCCGTCGCAAGTGGACAAGTGGTGTATAAGGAGGAAACTAATCTTACATGTGTTTTCGCACCGAAAGTTATGTAATTAAAACTGTAAATGGATACATATGCTGTTAAATTACATTTATGTTCAACATGAATATAATCAAAATGTTATGTATTTTGGACATAAAAATACACATAAATACTGTATCGTTTGATATAAGTACAAAAAGAAAATGCATTATTCTATGTTTTTTATTTTATTTACACATAATTTTTCAAATTACCTATGTACCCAAACACAGGAAAACCAATAAATGCTACAATGAAACCAAAGTTAATCTTTTCTGGCCAGTTTTCTGACCTTTTGTCTCATGGTACCCATCAATGATTGGACAGCGACTTTATCAAAAGTTCGGGCCATCTTGTTCCAGTCTGAACGAAAATGCTGCTCTGTATAGGCACTACGGCCTGTTTTACGTAATTTAGCTTTCATTATAGCCCAGTAGTGTTCGATCGGGCGAAGCTCTGGGCAATTTGGCGGGTTCAGTTCTTTGGCCACAAAATTCACATTATTGTCTTTATACCATTTTACTATAGGTACCTTAGCTGCGTAATGGCAAGACGCCAAGTCGGGCCAAAATACAGTTTCGCAGTTGTGCTTTCTTATCATAGGCAAGACTCTACATATTTGAAATAATATGTATGTATGTTATTATAATTAGTTAATATGTATGTGTGTATGTATGTATGTATGTATGTATGTTAGGAAGAATTTGGGCAATTTTCCAACGAACGCTGATAAACCAATAGCCACGAGAAATACTGGGAAACTCAAAATAACCTTCTATAGACTAGTAAAGGCGAAAAAGTCGTTCTTGGGAAATTGTATCAAATTCTACAATAAAATTCCTAAACACATTACTGAACTTAGCAATTCTAAATTCAAATCTGTAGTAAAACAAACACTTATTTCAAGAGCATATTATAAGATAAACGATTACATCATGGATAGGGATGTTTGGCAGTGATAGCGTCCTGCACTGGTAATCTATCGCGAAAATATGTTTTCTACTTTAGCATTCTTATTTAAATTATTTTGTAGTAGCTGACACTGTAATTTTATATTTAACTATACAATGTATATTGTTTTGAAAAAATGACACCTCGCCGAGTTTCTTACGCCGGTTCTTCTCGTGACAGAGGTATATTTACCGGTGGTAGTTTATTGACGTTCATAGGTGCATGTAATATGCTTAATTTGAAGAATAAACTACTTTTACTTTTTTACTTTTACTTTTCTCCTCTGAAGACACTCCTTCATGTACCTAGTTGGTTACTAAGTTATGTTACTGTAATAATCCTTATCTACATAAAATATACTAATGAAAGTTAAATAAATTATATATTCAAATGAAGTACACACAATCAGGATTTACATTTGTCAATTTCATTCAAAATGGCCTCCTTGGGCCTGAACACAGGCCTTCAGACGACGAGGCCAGTCATCAATAGCGGCACGCACGGTTGTCATATCTAATTCCGTCACTGTCTTGACTATGGCCCGCTTGAGGGAGTCAAGATTTGTGTGGGGTTTAGCACAGGCTTTCTCCTCAATAACCTGCCATATAGCATAATCCAGGGGGTTGAGGTCCGGGCTGGAGGAGGGCCAGTCTTCGTGGGCAATGAAGTCAATTTTGTTGCTTCGAAACCAGGCTTGAGTTGTTTTTGCCTTATGTGCAGGGGCTGAGTCTTGTTGAAAGACCCAGGGCTGGTTTTGAAATAGAGAGTGGCTTAAAGGCTTCACTATTGGTTCCAGAACGGTTTCCTGGTAAACTTTAGCCCCAGTTTTGACACCTTTTTCACAGAAATGGACCTGTGTTAACCCTGAGTATGACACACCTAACCAAATCATGACATAAGAGGGATGATGGCCTCGTTGCACTCTCGGAACAGCTACACTCGCTTCTTGACTGTTTTTTGCATACACTCTGTCATTCTGGCGGTTACAACATTCTTCAATGGTAAAAATTTTTTCGTCTGTAAATAATATATTTCGGTGGCCATTTTGTGCGTACCGCTTCAGTAGCACGCGACTTCTATTCAGCCTCATAGTCTTCAATCGTCCATTAAGCAAATGACCTTTCCGTCTACGATAAGCGTGTAGTCTAAGGTCTTGATTGATAACTTTTTTAAGGGAGCTTCTCTTCACAGACATCTGAATTGCCAACAACTTTTGCTTCCGAACGGGGTTTCTTGCGATTCTCGCCTTCACTGCCTTTATTAGAGCTGGGGTCCGAACGGTGCGTGGTCTTCCAGACCTCTTGCGGTCATCAAAGCTCAGGGTACTACTTATATTGTACCTATTAATGGTACGATAAACGAATTGTTTGTTGATTTTCAGATTTTGAAGCAACTTCAAAATCACGTTTGGCGGATGCCCGCATTTGTGCAACGCAATTACAGCGACACGATTTTCTTTTAGACCACAATCCATTATTAATATGACGAGATAAGTGTTGTGTGTACTATAAAATTATAACTGACAACCCGCCATTATATGTCATTTTTTATTTTTTCGGTAGCATTTGTTTTAACGCAAGAAAAGAGTTTGCAAATCGAGTAACAGAACTTAGTAACCAACTAGGTATATATCGGCATTCATTGATGAAGTAGTGAAAAATGCTCTTGATTTTATGCCACATTCACAAATTGCCTGCCACACCATGATCTTTTTACCAAATTTCTCGACACTAATGGATTTTTCAGACTGTGTGACCTCTGTTCCCTCACGGACCGTGTAATACTGGGGACCTGGCAGACTTATAGTCCAGTTTTACGTAAGGTTCGTCATCCATTATTACACAGGTGTGTTTTTTAGACAAAATCGAGTCGTACAACTTCCGGACACGTTTTCTGACAGATGCTTTTTGTCTTTCACTTCTTTTTGGTTGTTTCTGTTTCTTGAATGTCTTCAAACTACATATTTCTGTTTTTGGCTCGTTGAACCATCCCGATACTCGTTCCTAACTTTTTGCGATATCTCGAACAGATAGTTCTTTGTTAGATGCATTTGCCTTTACTATCTTTTGGTCCAGGTTTGGGTTGGGCGGACCTGTTTTTTGGCCTGGCCGTTGTCGGTCATTGAAGGTATAATCCTCACCGTACTTACGGATCGCAGTTTGGACTGCTCCTACACTAACGCCTTCCATTTGTGCTAGCTTTCGGTACGTGATACCTTTAACAGTGCAACATTTGTCCACAACTGATTTTCGCTGTTGTGGTGTAAGGCCCCTCATTTTTTTATTGCAATAAAATGTGAAAACCTAAAATACAGCAATCGATTATGTGACAAATGACAAACAATTATATCTTATCAGCTTATTTTCTAAACGTCATGACAGTTTATAGTGCCAGGAATAAGTTGTATTTATAACAAACGATACAGTCTTTATGCACACACATACCTGACAAAATTATAATTGAACAAGGAATTTTAAAGAAATCATAAAGGAAGCTAGATGAATGAAATTATAAAGGACAAGGATAATAGTTATTCTATTATGTGCATGGCTCATTTTGCTAATAACCACCACCACCACCATATCAGCCAAAGGACGTCCACTGCTGGACATGGGCCTCCCCCAAATTCACGAGGGGTATATGCCATAATATTAATATTTGCTAATAAGCTTTTATAAAATTATTTAATTCTGCACCTGAGATAGCTTGGCATTAGCATTAACTTGAATAATGCTAAAATAACTAATTGTGTGTAGTGTACAGAAACCAGGGAGTTAATATAAATTCGTCTAGTAACTAAGAAAAGTTGTATTCCGATTCTGTTATCATAGAATGACTGAAGTCTTAAACTTCAACCAATAATATATTTGCTAAAGTTAAGGATTAGTCTGCATTTTCCAATACAACACAAATACTCTTTTCTCAAACATGCAATGAAATATTGATGTTATGTTCCTTATAATAGGCTGTAAAGTAAGACGTTTCAGGTGCGGCTAGGACAAGAGGTCGTTAATGGAATTTCATACAAATCTTGCAGGCCTAGGCCGGCAAAGTCCTCTTTTTTAATTTCCATTCCACATAAATTTGTGGCACACGCATCATGACATTCTGCCACTGTGTGTATTAAAAATGAAACTTTGATTTTTTTGTTGTTTGTTTCATTGCATGTCTGAGAAAAGTACTATACATACCTCGGCGGGAAATATGGGGTTGCCAGCATTAGACCTATCTATATGTCTTCGCCCAGCAACCCCTTTCGTCCCGGCCTCTGTAGTAATGTACTATTATTGCACACCTCACAGTTAAGAAACAGTTACAAACAGAAACAAAACAACATCTAGATAGAGGTAGATACCTGTGTTGTTACTGGGATTAGGTCAAACTCTTAAATAAATCGGCCAGAAGTGCTACTTTGTTCATTATAAACCTGAAATAATGTTGCATACTCACAGTAAAACCAGCAAGTCCAATGTAAAAGCAGTTAGTGCAGGGTGGAGTGTATAGAGGGTGGTTGATGTGGTAAGCCACATACAAGGTGAACAACCAGTAGTAGGAACAGTTCTTGAATAAGTTCCTCAGTGGCATTGTGCCGTGGGAGAAACGGTGCACAAACAGGGTCTCTAGCAATCTCTTGGCATAGTGGATGGACCAGCACATGGCCGCAACACTGTAAAGAAGACACCAGTATTAAACATAGGCTGCCTTGCACATATTACGTCGGAGGGGGCTCATACCAACGTGACAGAATGTGTTAAATTAAAGGGATTGGAAAAAGGCATGACAAGGGGGAGGGGTCTCAATAATCAAGATGTTGCATGACAGCCCCTATTGTTCGAAAATTCATTCCTTTTGTAAATATAGACTACATTCCCTTATGTTAAAAATGTATTTTTAAGTTTGTAAGCAGGTTGTTTAATGTATTAGGCGCCAAAGTGGACCTCACATTCCTCCAGGATACAACCGGGTAAACACTAGGAGGATGATGTTTAAAAAATTGGCCAAGAGTATAGGGTTCCGTCACAGTTTAACAACATACAGTTGGGCAACGAATGTACTTGCGCAGAGCAACTGAGGGGACTAGCGCGGGTGAGCGCGCGGCGCAGGCCGCCGACGCAAACTCATTCAGACTGCGTTTTCTAACATTCAAGGCAGGTGCGTACATGTTTTTGAGTTGAGTGATTTTGGTTTTATTATAAAACTTCAACAACAATATTAAATAAAGATTTCATAGATTTCCCCGTGATGTAAGTTTGTATACTTAATTTCGTTACTTGCGTAGGTACCTAACTAAGCGGAAACCATATTTTTTGAATAGTTTTGATCGCGCTCCGGCGCCATTTGTTTTTTTTTTAAATGTTATACCTACGGTCTATAGAGTTATATAGCGAGTTAAGTATCTGTTCACAATAATTGATTTATTAATCAGTGGCTATTGAATTTTCATATGAAACAGCATCTTAAGCGCAATCTCGGAACTTTAGTGTTGTTTGTTCATACGGGCCTAAGTTCTAACCCACTTGTAGCTATCGTTATTTTAAAAAGACGTCAACAATTCAAAATTCTCACAAAAAATTGTATAGTCACCGAATGAAAAGGTTCGTCACTTTTCGACCTTAACGACATTGAAATAGAGTTGAAAAGTGATTAACATTTTCATTCCGCGACTGTAAATATAATTTTTGTGTTTATGCTTCGTAACGTTTCAAGATAGCTGTGTGACGTCACAGCCCTTAAATGTAAACAGAAGTGCCGTGCGAGATGAATAAAGCAGTTTGTAGTTTCAAGTTCAAGTGTTACCTAACTAACGCCGCGTGAGCTTGTAGATAGGCATTAAACCTACCGCTTCCCACAAACACTCATGCTCAAATTGTTCATACGCATGCGATAAATTACAAAGTTAAATTTAATAAAAAGAAGCTTAAAACCTTTAAAAACAAAATCTCACGTAAATATCTGGCTGTGCAACACATGTAAATAAATCATTGCATAATAATAACGTTTGTTTTATTTTCCATTTTGTGACAACCCTGGCACATCCGCGCGTGACGGCGTAAGTACTTACACGAGCGGCGGCGTCGCCCGACATCAAAGGCGTTTCACTACTGTAGGGAATATATTGTAATACTGTGGTTCCGTAGTTGCCCAATGAACTTACTCTAAAAAAATGAATAACAAGCAAAAAGGAATACAACATTCGCAGTGTTTCCTACGTCTTTTGCTAAGAAAGGAACACTTTTCAATAACTCAAAAACGGCTTAACTGATTAAATCCGCTATAGTTTTCATTGAAAGTTTTTATCAAGCTTTACTTTCATGATTTTTCCCATATTTTTTGGACCCATAGTTCAAAAGTTAGAGGGGGGGAACATTTCTTTGTTTTGGAGTGAATATTTTCACATCTATTTCAGGTCTACATCAAAAAACTTTTGATGTAGACCTCTATTTATTTTGAAAGACCTATCCAACAACACCCCACCCCATAGGGTTGAAGCAAAAAAAATTCAATCTTTCTTTATGTGCAGAGGACCGGTACACATTTTTTTTTTAATTCTATTATACAACTGTAATGTACCACGTAAGTGTTTAGGTGTCAAACTGTTAACTTACGTGTGAATAAATGATTATTATTATTATTATTTCTCCTTCGAGATTCACGGGCCATTACATCCCGGTCTTTTGGTAGGCTTGCGTGGGGACACAGATCCGACACATAGAGGCCCTCTGGACAGTTTTACTATGTAATACACATGCTACAACCCATTCACGGGTACATCAATAGATACCCGTGAACCGGTCCCAGCAGGCGTTGGGACTATTGTAAATAAAATGAAAAGATTACTGGGCTATGGTGTTGAAGTTTAGCTGGTCAAGAAATTGGGCTATTACTAAGGTTCCGGACACCTGCCATAACAATGCTTACACGGTTATCGAGGCAGGTGGTGACTCGCCGCTGCCTAGATGGGCCCCTGAAACTGCCGTTGTAAAGACGGCCAGGAGCAACATCAGTGTGAGCAGCTCAGGGTGTAGAGAGGTGTGCACCGCTTTCTACCCAGTGGCTGTTAACAGCCACCGTGCCCACTCGCGACTTATGCAAGTTTCACTTCCACCCTACGAGCATATAGCTCTGATGACTCCTCTCTGGATGGCCAATGAAGGCAAGCCAGAGCCGAGAGTCCTGCGGGTCCCCTTGGGGTTCCACTCCGACCGACGAAGACACGCCGGAGACGGAGACCCTGACCGACTCTCTGGAGCACTCGAGTCCGTGGGGTCGTCACTCCCCAACAGCTCGCCACAAGCTGCCCTGCGGGCTTATTATTATTAACTGTCAGTTTTTATTGATATTCATATCAAATTGAAGCTTTCGAGCACTAACAATGACAGAACAAAGCCTTGGACAGACGGACAGACAGACACGACAGATGGACATGGCAAAGAGACTGGTGCCTAGAGTGGCTTATAAACCTCAATGAAGCAAAATGCACAGTCCTTCACATGCATAAAAAGAACCCAAAGTTGTCATACGTTTTAAATAACACACAGTTGGCAGGAGTTACCACCCAACAAGATCTGGGAGTCCTTATATCCGATGACCTTAAGTGGGAACCCCACATTTCGCAAATGGTAAAAAAAGCAAACTCTATCATCTACATAATTAGAAGAGCCTTTCGCATCATTACTCCTGAAACAATGCTAAAGATCTACAAAACGTATATACGACCTATACTTGAATATGGCTTTCCAATATGGAATCCATACTTCAAAAAAGACATAGAAATGATTGAACGAGTACAGCGCAAATTCACCAAAATTCCCGCACAGCTAAAGACGCTATCATATGAGGATAGACTAAAAAAGCTAGGCCTAACAACACTGCAAACGAGGCGCCAACGTGGGGACATGATTGAGACTTTTAAAATTCTAAACGGCTATTACGACTGTCCAGAACTGACCGACTTGTTCACTCGACATCTAAACACGCGCACAAGAGGGCACAATTATAAACTAACAACAACAAGACATAATACAAATATCGGCAAAAACTTTATTGCGAACCGAATTGTTAATACTTGGAACAAATTACCCTCCCAAGTTGTGAACTCCAACAGTGTTAATCAGTTTAAAAATAGACTAGACAAACTATCAAACTATCAAAAAAACGTTATTTTAAATAACAAGTGCAGTGATATACACGCATCAGCTTGTAGCTGCTAGTGTATAAATAATAATAATAATAATATCTAAAGCAGTGAATTATATTAGTGCTTAGTGAACTATGATTTAGACTTACCAGCGCGAGCTGCCTGTCTAAAATAATATAATAATAATAATAAAACTATAAGGGTTCTGCTGAAACCTATTTTTGAAGTTATGTGTTATTACCAAATTGTCAAGGCATTTGGCAGTGCATATTTAAATACATTTTTAAGTTCATTTCACAACTTTTTAAAATAATGCTTTTACTATGTAAGGTGCTAAGGTTGAACTCATTTTCCTGTTAATTTGCTAATTTTTACGATCCAATTATGCAAAAAATTGCTATTATATAAAAAAAAAAATAGAAATTAAATTATGGTATATGCTTACCTAGCAACAGTTGAAGGACCTTCTGCAGGAGTCCCATAAAGAATCCATGGTCTTTGGTACACCCAAAGATAGACTAACAATGGGCCTGCATATTCTGCTAAGAAAACACCCTTCCATGAGATTTGCGGGCCCAGATCTCTCACATAAATCTTGGAACCATTCTGAATGTTCAAGTCCTTGAGTGACTGTTCATCTTTCAGTGATTTGCCTTTGGCTTCGAGCATTATAGATTGTCGGCTGGGATACAACGACTTCTTAATAGACTGGTGAATTTTATCTTTGACAGCTTGAATGGTGGCATTCTCGGGCACTTGAATTTTACCCAGCGACTTTGAACCGACGTTGCTTAAGATCTCAATCTGTAAGAAAAATAGCAAATATTTATAATTTCTGGGGAATATTATTTAACATGTTGGAATATCATTTATTAGTGATCATCACAAAACAGGTTTGAGAATAGTACGACTCACCTCCATCATTGTGTAATAAATTACACACTGAAGATATCCAAATAGAGCGTTTGCGAATTGTACTAGAAATTGCAACTCGTACCGTACAGTAATGTAATGATTTCAAAAACGCCGAATATACCACAATCCGCCGCAGCCACCGAATAGGCAACTCACTCACACCCAAAAGCTAGAGTATAATACTCCTTATGGACGACACATAGTATCTCTTATAATTTCCTCTATGAACTGACGTTCAACGACCGTAACGTCAACGATGACAATAACATGACATGTAATGGTCGTGTCGTGACACGAACGAACGAACGAAATGAATGCAAACAAAGAGTAGTTTGTACAACAGGTACAAAATAATAGAGAAAATCGATGTAATTAGTCCACTCAGACCGTAACGCTACGTGCGGTTATAGTATGAACTAGCCGCACAGCCTGTCAGTAGTGATAGGCGACTTTGTATGATTTGCCTATTCGATTAATTAGAGATTACTAATGCTAATATTCGAATCGGAAATTAGTAGTATACTAATGCTAATAATCGAATAATGTCTACTAATTAGTGGAAACTAATCTCTACTAGTAGTACCGAACAATAACCGCCGTAAGCGTGACTCCCTCATGATACTTCTGACTATGATGGGCGAGTTTCAGTTACGATGGTTAGTAGTTCGGGCTTCCGGAGCGAGTCAGACCAGACGTCATTCCGCCGATTGCCGAGTGCAGTTTTGGTGTTGTTTACTATTTTTAGGTAGGTAAGGTAATGTAAACGATAAATTGATGATTGTACACAACAACATTGACTTGAGTTGAGCCAGAATGTGAGGAAATTTCCATATGGTCACATTTCGATCACAAAACGAACGGGCAGAGGAGTTATGTCACGCCTACTGCCACTGTTTTAGTAATGGTGAGACAGTATGTGGAGTTGCCTCTGCTCGATCGTCGTTGTGATCCGTTGAAATATAGGGAAGATCACTGAAAGACCTTCCCAGGCTTATTCAACATGGCAAAAGTAACCCGCCACGGCCAGTATTGAAAGCGGTCGTGTTGAAAAATATTAATTTAATATTTAACCTGTCTAGTGCAAATATACAACCAAGGGCATTCACATAAATCATGTTTTTCATTAAACTCTCGTGAGTCACTTATACGGTTTTAAACTAACCTATACCTTGTAATCTGTTACTTCAACCATTTGACACATCACAATACCCATAGAAGGTAAACACGCGGGAATTATAAATAAAATTACGTAATGGTATTAGGGCTTTTCAAGTAAATAAAAATAATATTTTGCTTTTCTTAAATACAATTTAAGTTATGTTACATTTTTTTAGTTCATTGTTATTGAGTATTTTACGATAATAATTCAGCGCCCAAACAGTTACGTGTTATGTCGTTTTCTTTTTAAAACTAGTGTTGTGACCAAGTCTATCGTTTCGATTCAGAAGATATTTCCGTAAATTGATAGAAATCGATTAGGTAAGCATATATTTATTACGATAAATTTATAACCGAAAGAAATCTGTTGACGCTGTAATCCTAAATATTAGTAAAACTCCGTAAAGTTGGAAAATATGCGCAATTTTATTGATTGATATAAATGACAGAGAAAAATCTGTGACAGCTGTAAAAACATATACAACATAAGAGCCACTGATACCAGGGCAGGGGCCTTTCAGCTCGAATTACGAATTTTTCTATGGAGATGTTAGTTTACTTGTTCGTACCAGATGCCACTCTCTATCGCACTGAAGTTCAATCAACGCCTTTCGTTGTTTGGCCTTTAGTTCCAGCCCCTTCTTTCGTGCTGACATGGATGTGGATGCGGACGGTACCTTATTATGCGGTGACAGCGGGTGCGGTACACCGCCGTCCCTAAACGATGACGCCTTATTTGACATACTGCTGCTGCTTGCCACGAACTTCGTGTCTCCGGAATGACATGTCAGCGATACTGGTGAAGAGTCTGGTGCCTTCACAGGTGTCAACACTTTTGCTTCTGCCTTGAATTCAGCGGGAGTAATACTACGGGTTTTTATTCCAAACGGCGTGCGAAACACATAACATAACATATGGCGGTGTACACATGTGTGGTTTGAATTTACACTAGAAACGGTTCGAAGACCACTTTGTTGACGCTGTTCACCTAAATATTAGTAAAACTCCGTAAAGTTGGAAAATATGTGCAAAATTTATTGATTGACATATATGACAGACAGACCCACCAGCTATGGCATCAGCATAGCGATGACGTGATTAAGAGAATATGTCTGTATTTCTTATTTCTTCTTAAAATGTTTCTTATTGTATGTAAAATAGAAAGCCATACATAATAGTAACATTTTTTTTTAGGAGACTGATACAATCATGTGATATAAAATATATAAAGGTATCATAAAAACATTTCAAAAATTGGCTGTAAAATCGATTCAAACACCCATTCGTTAATAATTGCTTCATTTGACAAACGATACGTCTTAGCCTCATCACTACAAACGTCAATTCATAAATGCCACATGGTTGAAGTATTACAAGGTATAGTGCAAAGAATATAATACTCACTAATGAGAAGAACGATAACTCCATACAAAAAATATTACACCCTCCCGAAACGTCAAAAAGTCGTTTATACTACTAGCGACATCGCTTTTGAGCAGTGAACTAAAAGGTGGCTTGTTGGTAGGCAGGTTGCCTCCGGAGATTGGGGCCCGGGTTCGAATCCCGGTAAAGAAATATATTTTTTATTTTTTTTACTTCGGTTTCGTAGCATTGTATTTATCTATATAGATTTAAATAAAATGCAGCTGTGTATGTGTGAAAAAATATTTATTTTGTAATATTGTTGATTTTCTCTTTAAAAAGAGATATTTTGTTCGCCTCTTCCGGCAAATAGATCCCGATTGTTAGGCTAAGGGAAATAATGCAATCGAACTTATCCTTGATCTTGGGCAGCAGCTCCACATTTAGCACACATCGTGTATTCATTTGTGGATTTAATTACATCTTCCATCTAACAACCACTGGAGAAAAACTGAAGGTGGAATAATCCACAAACGTGACGCAAGTGGGTACTATCTTCCAAGGCCCGACTAAAGTCCAGTATAACACACAAACTATAATTTTCTTCTTTGCTTTGATTTTATACTGAACACTGAATATAATGGAATGCATTTGCATGCGTTGTCGCTGTCGGGCAAGACAACGCGACAAGAAGAATATATTTATTTGCTCTATCTTATAGTTTGCTTCCCACGGCAGACTGCAAGGTGGACTGCTATGTTGCACTGTCTGGATGCCCTTAAAGTATTACTGGTAACAATTTAATTTCACCGCAACTCACACATACGCAATTACGAAGCACCCTACATGTCTTAGCGTAGTTGATACCCCTTGGTATAGTGAGAACGCAACCATCGAGAAGTGTTATCTACAAAGAAGCGCCCCGCACCCGGCTTGTAGACCGATCAAGCCATTACGCGCAAGAGAACCTTGTAACCAACTAATATCACTTACAAAGACAAATAATCGCGAAACATGCCCACTACAGGCACTGGTTCGCAGCCTTAACAAAACTAGACGAGCTGGTAAAAATGCATAGTAAACCAGAGACAGATTGTGATTGTAAAAAAGAAATATTGGAATAGGGTCAAATTATGAAAATATGATGGAAGAATTTCAAAAATCACTAAAATAATACTTTTTTACCATTCACGAATGCAAATAAAACCCAAGATTGAAAACATTCAAAGTACAAATGACTATTTAGTAACAGAACAGACTACAATCTATATATATATAAAAGAAGAAGTCCTGACTGATTCATCAACGCACCGCCGAAACTAGTGAAGCTAGAGAACTGATTTTTGTACAGTCGGTTACATTTATAGCGTAGGCTAGGGATAAAAAAGGATTTTTCGAAATTCATCCCCTAAGGGGTACAAAAAGGGATGAAAGTTTGTATGGGAAAAGTAAAAGTTTTGGACTTTGAAACTTGAAATTGCGTGTATAGGCTCTCTATTTAAATATATCAATAGCGTATATCAGCGTTTTTCGAAATTCTTACTCAAAGAGGTGAAAAAGGGATATCAAATTTTGTACCTATAGGTACAAAACCCTCCTCCTCCTCCTCCTCCACCCTCCTCAACCCCTCCTCTCCTCTTATAAGGAGCAAATTTTTTTTAAAGTGAGAGATTGGAAACTTCGTATATAGACTCTCTGTTTAAATACAACAGATACGTATTTAAGCCTTTTCCTATTAAAGGGGTGAAATGGGGTTTCAAAGTTTATACGGTTAGAGATTTGAAACTTCGTATATGTATAGACTCTCCGTTTAATTACAACAAATACGGTACGTCTGATGTGATAAATAACCAAAATTAAATTATTTATGGTATCATTAAGTCATTAATTAACATAAGAATAAAGTTTCTATGTTTTAAGAATATTATATACATTATATAGTTAAGTAATAGGTCAACATGTGGCGTTGGTAGTACTAATTTAATTATCTTTCAAGTCATTTTCTTAATTACTTTCCGTTTTAAAATAATTTAGTGTACAAATAAGAAATGAACAATGGCATTTGATGATGATGATTTATATTTTTTTTACTTTTCAAGCTGAGAACGCTCAATACCTATAACTAATTGTTACACTTAACTTATAACCATTGTTGCATGGAACTATGTATTTATAGTAGTGTAAACAATTGTTGGTAAACCAAATAAATAAATACAAATCTTTCGATTCCGTCGTACAAAGTGATGACGCCGTACACTATCCCGTGAAGTTCTTAAATAGTTTAAACCCTTCTAGCCTTCCACCTCACATACAAAATGTTAAAGTTGGAGCACCTGTTATAATAATAAGGAATCTTAGACCGCCTAAATTATGTAATGGAACTAGATTACAAATAAAAACTCCCCATAAAAACGTTATCGAAGCTACAGTAATCACAGGTAGCGCTGGAGGCGAAATAGTGTATATTCCTAGAATACCGATAAATCCATTAATTAGACTACCCGTTCGAGTTCAAAAGAACACAATTCCCTCTTACGTGAATCGTATCCATGTGAATTTTTTGTCACACAAATTTGCATTCCCTGTTTCGCCCTATGGTTGACTGCCAACAATATTTTCTTAGTGTTTTTTTATGTCACAATAATTATGTGTGCCAAACTTTCTATAATAATCTAATCTTTCATCGCTCTCATATTAGCCTGTACACTTAAATAAGAATCGCACAAACTCGCTTATGTGCCTTAAGTTTTGGCTGGTCAGCAATACAGCACATTTTAGGTTGTGTTTTTTTTTGCTATGTTTTAAGCCACTATCCTGTTGAAATGCTGAGGTAGCGTCTAGAAAATTTCAATTTTGCCGGTATCGGGTACTCCACCTGTCTCTTCTTCTAATAGTCTAGCTTCAGGTCTTAAAAATGTTGCCTCTTAATTATTATCTAAAATCTACGTGGACGAAGTCGCGGGTGGCGGCTAGTTTTAACATAATTTTCTGACCTCAGTAATAAAAGCACTGCCAACCGCCACTGAAAATAAAATAAAATATGTAATAAATAGTATAGAGGCTCTGAAAAATAATCCTGCACCCGGAGATTCCCAATCGTTCACAGAAACGATAATCCAAGAAATATCTGATCGGTTATTGGAGTACCTGAAACTTGAAATGGGCACTCTCGACGAACGTAGGGAAAAGGACAGAATTGAAATAACAAACGTTCTGAAATCTGTCGCTGAATTCAAGCTGAATATCCACTACAGCCCTGGAAGATAATGCGAGTTGGAAAATACAGGGTTGGATTGACTTGTCCTTTAAAAAACCGGCCAAGAGCGTGTCGGGCCACGCTCAGTGTAGGGTTCCGTAGTTTTCCGTCCGTCACATTTTTTTTTTTTTAATTACAAAAACTATTCAACCTATCACGTTCAAAATAATTTTCCTACAAAGTTTTTATAAAGTTCTACTTTTGAGATTTTTTTCATATTTTTAAAACTTATGGTTCAAGAGTTAGAGGGGGGGGGACACATTTTTTTTTACTTCTGGAGCGATTATTTCCGAAAATATTAACATTATCAAAAAATGATTTTTGTTAATCCCTATTTATTTTTAAATACCTATCTAACAATATATCACACGTTAGGGTTAAAATGAAAAAAAAATCACTCCCCACTTTACGTATAGGGGAGGTACCCTAATAAAATATTTTTTTCCACTTTTTATTTTACCACTTTGTCGGCGTAATTGATATACATATTAGTACCAAATTTCAGCTTTCTAGTGCTAACGGTCACTGAGATTATCCGCGGACGGACGGACAGACGGACGGACAGACGGACGGACAGACATGGCGAAACTATAAGGGTTCCTAGTTGACTACGGAACCCTAAAAACTGTTTCGACTCAGCCAATGTTGCGAAAGATATATTCCGAAATCAGCAAAATGTCCCCAACGATACAATCAGAATTTACGCGGATCAAACCCCAGCCCAACAGTCTTTCATGAAAAGTTTGCGTGAGGAGCTAGCTACTAGACAAAAAAATGGAGATACTGATCTAAAAATAAAGTATGTCAGGGGAACTACCTAAAATAGTAATGATTCCAAAAAATGACATCAGCCTAATCCATCAGTAACAATCAGCACGGAAAAAGAATATAATATGCAAAATCGTTTGTCATATCAACTACTCGTAATCTACGAGAAGTTAGACCCCATAAAAGGCTCTTTTAATTTTTTTTTCATGAACATTAGAAGTATTATGTTTTAAATTAGTTATAAATGGATGAACTCAAGTGTATTCTAAGACTATTTAGTAGGGAAATTCATTTAATACTCCTCACCAAAACGTGGGTCAAATCAGAAGAAGAAGCGATGCAATTGAAATCCTTAACTATCAAAATTACTATAACTATACGACCGATAAACGATGTGATGGAGTTTCTATATGTATACGTACAAAAGAATATCAAACATAAATTACTGCCAGGAATGGTAACAATAATTACCTTTGGCTCCATTTTCACAGGTTTAATATTAATATTGGAGTAATCTACAAACCAGAAGACACGCATCTTGACACATTACTCGAAAACCTTGAAAAACAAATGCCGCAAAGGAAATCAACACTAATGATTGATGATATTAACGTAAATTTACTACGAAACGACAGTACCTACTTCTAAAAAATATGCAAACATGCATAACGGGTACGTGATCCTAAACAAAATAAACGAATTGCACTCTACTCGATCAACAACCACAACCAAAAGTATTTTGACCATATCATTACAAATGATGTTACAAATATGAAAAGTAAGTGCATACACGTAGCTCTAGCAGACACTTCGCTATCGGATCACAACACAAGCAAATAATTGTAGGTATGACAAATCATAGAATAAAAACACGTGCTAAGTTTCAAAGCAACCAACTATGAAACACTAAGAGCTTTAGCTGACGATAATGTTTTTGGAAAAATTGGTAATCAACATTTAGATACACCACACGATACGTTAAAAATATTAGTAAATGAAAATACAGTACGACTACTTTAAGTTTGACACTGACATATGCTCTTATCCCATTGGATAGTCTACTTTAACGCTAGTGTAATAGAGTTTCTATTACAAACATATGATTTTAAGACAGTGTCTATGTAATAGAAACTCTATTACATCAGTGTTAAAGTAGAATATACAATGGAATAAGAGCATATGTCAGTGTTGAACTTAAAGTAATTTACCACTTTAAAGATAATGATCGAAAACCCGCCCACAAAAGACTGGATTAATAGAAATATTATAAAACGCATAAACGTAAGAAATGAGTTTTGGTCACCAGCATAGTTTTACAACAGATGTGGATGCTCAAATGAAATGCCGTGAGCTTTTGCCCGAAATTAAACTCAAATCGTTAGTTTAATAAACATCACTTTCCTTTACCACGGTGCTGTCAAAAATGTAATAATTAAAAAAAGCCACTTCAAAGTTGCAAAGCAGCAACAAGCGTGAGCGCATTGGAATTTGATTACAAAGTTACAAACATTTAGAAATTCTGCCACAGATCAAACCAGTATTGTAAGCCGTTAAGGAGTTCCATTGGCCATTATATTCGACTACGACAATTACTTGACCATAACGACGTTACGGTAGGTGACTCGGAGGGCATATACCCCCCGTGAATTTAAGGGAAGCCTATGTCCAGCAGTGTACGCCCTTTAACTGATATGGTGGTGGTGGTGGTGGGTAGGTGACTCCGATATAGTACTAGTATAGCGGATAGTGTATAAAATATTGGGCCTCGTATCGTTAATTTGCTCCTAAGAATTGAAGAGTTCCGTTACTTTATCATGGATCCCATATTCAAAACCTAATCAAACTCTCGTCAAACTAACCTTGAAGTACATCTTTTACAATAAAAAATCATCGAAATCGGTTGGCGTGTTATTGAGCGTTCCATCTAGTGCCCTAATTCGTACAAGAAGGATATCTAGACTATATGAAAATACTTTTTGGACTGTAAACACTGTAATAGGTAAATATATCGGTATTTTTACAAAACAAAGGTCACAGCGCGTACAACATTAGTGCGTGCGAGCGCGCAGCGGTACGCTAGGTGAAGTATCGCGCGGCGGTCGCTCGTTGCTCGCCGTCGCAGCGTCATCAGCTAACGGGACTGTTTGGCGTGCCGTGTGCAACGGGCTGGTTTATGATAATGGGCTGGCGCTGTGGTGCGGTGGCGCTATGATAATGGTGGCGACCATTGAGTTATTCGTACATTTGTCGCGCACATTAAGACAAATTTAAGACTTATATGGTTTTCACTTGGATGCCATTATCAGAATTGGACAAAATATAAATGGGACCAAACGGGAAGCACCAGGTGATGAGGTAACAAACATAAAAAAAACATAATACAGTCGAATTGAGAACCCTCCTTTTTAGAAGTCGGTTAAAAAAGAAACGTCATCCTAGATCAGCCGAGGACAGAGTAAAAATATACTCGCTACCGTTAATAGTAGTTTTTCTTTCTACGTTGGCGGTCTGAACCTTAACTAATTATGCTTACCTTGTCTGTGTACATTTTCGGATAACGAAAGTATTTGAAAAAATAATCTTAAATATAAATATAATATGTAAATTAGTTTTGACCGTTTCAACTTTTAATTACATGTTCTTGCGTTGCCGTAATAGTATGCGTCAAAATAGCAGAAATGAAATGTATTAACTCTGAACGCAACTCTGATGTGTGTATATTGTGCTACAATTGTGGTACTCCCATGTTCTGTATGTGTGAGTCGAGTCAATCAGTCATTATTTGTATGTAATGTAATGGCGATTTGTGAACAGTAGTTTCTTCCTAAGTAATATCATATGTGATAACAAAACTCGTAAAATATACGTGATACATAATCATCAATATTGCCAAAATGCGCTCTGTTGTAGAAATAGGGGCAAGCGTCCCTGCCTTTTTAGGAAAATTATGGAAATTGGTTAACGACACAGAAACCAATCACTTAATATCCTGGAGTCCTGTAAGTACATTTTACTCTTTTACTGTATGATATCTAATAATTTCAATGGTGCGAGTAATATTGCGTAAGAATATCGCGAGGGCCAGCGGCACAATACTACAATAACAACCTTAAAGAGTCGCAGGTTGACATCCAAACATAAATAAATATAAAGTTAGACGTCACGTTTTATACCATGCTATCGGCTCCTGACACCAATTTGCACCGAACAGTGCTTTTCTTTTGGCCACCCTTCCAGAGTAAAATACTTGACACATTATAAGATGAACTTAACAGGATGATGAATTACAAGCACTACTACAGTAAATGAATAAAAATGATTGATACTTAATATCTAAGGAATATTTTATAGATTATAATTTGCTTTATATCATAATTCCAGGGAGGGAAAACATTTGTTATAAAGAACCAAGCTGACTTTGCCAGGGAGTTACTCCCATTGTATTATAAACATAACAATATGGCTAGTTTCATCAGACAATTAAACATGTATGGATTCCATAAAATCACATCAGTTGAAAATGGTGGACTCCGTTATGAAAAAGATGAAATTGAATTTTCACACCCCTGCTTTATGCGGGGTCATTCATACTTGCTCGAACACATAAAAAGGAAAATTGCGAATCCTAAAACAATAGTGACAAGTGGAGAGAGTGGTGAAAAAATACTCCTGAAACCTGAGTTGATGAACAAAGTGTTAACCGATGTAAAACAAATGAAAGGGAAACAAGAAAATTTGGATGCCAAGTTCAGTGCAATGAAGCAAGAAAATGAAGCTCTTTGGAGAGAGGTGGCTATTCTGAGGCAGAAACACATCAAGCAGCAGCAGATAGTAAACAATGTAAGTTTCTGATTTATACATTTTAATCTAGTGAATTTGTACTAATTTAAGTTATGTTCTTTCAGCTGATACAATTCCTGATGTCTCTGGTACAACCGGCTAGGCCCAACAATGCAAGCAGTAATAATGTTGGAGTAAAGAGGCCATACCAACTGATGATCAACAATGCAGCACACAACTCTGCAGGAGATGGCTCCCACCCTGGACGGCTAAAGAACATCAAGCTGGACAAGGATTCAATATTAGATGATCTGAATGAAGAGAATTTGGTAAATTTTACATTAATAGTCGCAATCATTGGACTAACAGTACAAAAGACCAAGATAAATGGAAAGACATGGAGGAGGCCTATACCCATCAGGGGTACTTAAATTAGTAGTATATAAAAAAAGAATTAGTAAAAAAACAACAAATAGAACTGATGAGGAAAAATAAAAGGCTTAATAATAATAATGCACAGTGTTGCCATTAGACCATTTTTTAATGTTGCTATTTATAGGTGCCCATCTAGCAGGGGGCGAGTCAGGTCTGCCTGAGATAAAAATGAGAGACAGTTTTATTAGGCAGACGTGTCTCAATAGCCCAGCCATTAGTCCATCATTATTATTATTATTATTAAAGCTTTATTCCTCACACTATAACTAGTTACAACTTATAAATTGACATTTAAATATTATATATGTATATCTTTATTTATTTTGTTAAGTGTGATCCCTTGTGGGTAAAAGCCTCCTCCATCTGTTTCCATTTGCATTTGTCTGTGGCAGTATCAATCCAATTCCTTCCCGCTATCTCTATTATGTTGTCGGTCCATCTTTTCTTTTGCCTTCCCACACTCCTTTTACCTAGCGGGCCTTGCCTTTTATTTGTTAGAAGAGTCCACGCTTGTCCTTGTATCTCGCAACATGTCCAGCCCATCGCCACTTCTGCCTCAGGCTAAACTGTAGAGCATCGGTTAATTTTAATTTTAGTCCATCATATTTACCCAATAATCCGGTTCATTTAGATTCCATCAACCAGCAATAGTCCCCGTACACCCTGGAGGATGCTGTCTCTGTGTGCGTCCCATGACACGGCCGGGACAGCATCCACTGGGTGTGCCCCTTGCATTTCATTAAATTGTCAAGAGGGTCTCTACGTGTTGGCTATGTGCTACTCGGTTGGTACTTCTGTACCTCAGTACTTCGGCTCCGCGCACGCCTTCCAAAGGTCCGGGAAACCATTTTCCGTGAGGGGAAAAGACATATAATAATAATAAGTTGCAATCATTCACATTAGAGAGATCTTTTCCATATTTGCATAATCATAGCTAGTGGGGTGGGTTAACATTCATTTTTGAACTGTCATTATGACATTTAATTTGTCTACAAATTAATTCATTCCATTGTGACACAGAAATGAGCCATATAAATTGAATGTAAAATTACTGTATCACAATGAAAAAAAAATTGTAGTGTGTGTGTGTGTGTATTTAATTAATTGCCTTATGATCTTATGATCAATATTCAGTTTGTACTTCATTTATATTAATGTAACTTAATTGAGCATTTATTTTTTGTCAGTGTAGAAACACTTTATCTTCCAGGAGGACGGCCCAACTATTCATGAACTCGCCCATGATGACATCTTGCAGTCGGAGATTGCCCAGGATTCATTGGATCCTGCTAGTTTTGTTACAATAGATGTACCGACAAGTACCAGTGTGAACACAGACTTCAGTCCCAATAACCCAGCTGGCTCTGTACAGTATGAAGTTACTATGGAAGATGGAGATGACTTAGACACAGGTATGTACAGATTTGTAAATTTTTTAGGGTTTATGTTTTATTTTATTTATATAATCATCATCCTCCTAGCGTTATTCCCAGTACAGTTGCATCCTGAAGAATGCCTGGGGTCCGGTACCTGATCCCATGAATTGGCGTAGGCACTTGTTTTTACGGAAGCGACTGCCATCTGACCTTCCAACCCGAGGGGGAAACTGACCTTATTGGGAATAGGCTTGTCAAGTGAGTGGGCAACTTGACTGTTAGAAGTTTTCAAGCCGCCCTGAGGCCTCTAACTTGGCTTAACGATTGCTATCATAGACAGCAACCGGAATCAACGGCTTAACGTGCCTTCCAAAGCACGGGAGCGCTCAGTTAGTAACCACTCAAAGCGGTCACCCATCCAAGGACTGACCTCGCCCGACATTGTTTAACCTCGCATACCGCACGCAGTACGCGGGTGCAACTGGGCTACGAGCGCTCCCATTATTTTATTTATATAATATACCTGCATATTTTAGAATATGCTTCACAGGATTATAGATATGAGGGATTGAATATAATTGTTGTCCTCACTAAAGCCCCAGATTAATATAATAGTTCTTCAAACTAAAGTCTTTACTAAGTTTTACATAATATTGCTGTTAACTAGCATTAATAAATGTGTAAAAATAAACTTTATCACCCTTATTAGGCAAATAGTTATCTAGACATCTTGGTAAACATGGCCTGTGTCCAAATGTTATAGAATATAGCTTATTTTAACACATACTTTACAGGTGGTGTTTCAGTCACATATCCGGTAGCCAAAGGTAACCTTTTATTAAGGCCTGTGGATGTCCAACCTGTAGTGACATCCCCTTCCCCCACTATGGGCCATCCCACATCACCAATAGATCAACCAATATTGGATCAAGTATTCATTGATCCCTCAACAATGGTAACTACAGCAAAAGCAAAAAAGCTGCCAAGAAGTGTAGCTAAACCTGCAAAGAAAATGACTTCAGGTAGTAGTTTTAACAACTTGAACCCTTCTGCTGATTTGAAATTACCAGCGGAAATATTTGCTGATGAAGATTCAGTCGAAAATGGGTTAACAGCTGACGAAATTCTCCAAAGTGCACTACAGAATGCTGAATTAGATCCCGGTATGTCTACAACCAAAGACAAAATGTTTGGTGGAATCAACATAAAATTGGAAAAATCCGAAAATTTAAAAACATCAAAAAAGTCGAAGAAATCAAATAAGGACAAAAATACAAACCACATAAACCTGGCTGCCATTAAAACTGAGCTGCAGGACGACCTGGACTGGAACAACATGACTCTAGCTACTGTTAACAACAACAGTGATGGAAATAGGTTTAATTCTATGTGAGTACTTTGACTACTAATTATCTAAACTAGAAAATTAAAGTAATCTTCATGATCCATCTACCTCTATTATCTGATCAAATTACAAGCATGTACTTTGTCTGCCCTCAGAAAAGAATTCCCTTATGTGGATGATTGAAAAATATCCACTATATTAAATATATTTTTATGTTCTTTTTGTTTATAAAATTTGTGACTTCAATATCCAGGAATAGGAGAGATAACGCCAGCAAAAATCTAGAGGAATATACTTCTGTCTTTGGAACAAATTCAAACAAGTATGTGTCATTATGATAATTATTCCGCATAACAATTGTCCAAGGCGGTGGCCTACTATAAATATTTATTGAAAGTTGCACCACAATTCTGCAAAAAACTGGAATTCATTGTCGATTCTTGTTTCCTTTTGCTAAACTTAAATTGAACTTTTATAAGTACCATAGACCATTACAGGTTGGTGCTTAAAATTAGGATTATATGCATCATTGAATCAATATCACTCATTAATAAATAATAATTCTGGGTACTTCGGTCTCTACTCTATCATCAGGGTCAACAAATACCATCCATTTCCATGTTACGTTTGTTCAAAAAGGATGGCTAGTGGTGTAATAAACTTGGGAAAGAAAGAATAATGTGCTAAATTAGGTCTCGCTTGCTTGCTATAAGGACTTTTTGCAGTTTTACATATAAATAACATGATAATTTTACCATTCCAGGAATGACATTGATGATCATTTGGACTCCATGCAAACTGACATTGAGTCTCTCAGAGAATTATTAAGGAGCGACAGCTATGCCTTGGACACAAACACTTTAATGGGGGTAAGTTACTTGTTTCATAATAATATTATTACAGTTAATCTTTGTTAATCAGTGAGAACGCCGTACTAAACAATATGGCGAATACAATTAATACCGCATTATGTATATGCAGAATATTAATATTTTTCCATTTCAATACAATCTCTAAGAATAAACCTATAGGCCGCGGGTGTTTGTTGTTTTCGCGGGATTATTTTAAAATGGTGGACTCCAATATCATATCGGTAACAAGGGGTGTACCTATTTACTAAAACGAATGTGTGTGTGATGTAAACATTGACGGTCGGCGGCGCGATGTTGGCAGCACCGCGGCAGGTCACGTTGCAGACAACGTGTAGAGACCGCATGGCATGCCGTGTGCCTTCTGAGACGCACTCACACAGCGACACTGGCTACGTAACGTAACTATAAATATAGCACCACCGAAGTATCGACTACGCAATAGGCCCACTGGCTGTTACGTCACCGAGCTGCCATTCGTTGGCGGGACTTTTGAATCAATTCGATTGGTATAATATAAATATGTTGTTTTTTTTTTTTAAATATGTGTATTATATTATATGACTCTGTTGTCCATAGATGACTGATGCAAGGCTAGGACCTACGATGTCTTTCGCCATACCCTCCGGTCAGCTGCCGGCACATGATTACGTAATATTGATAAACAAATAGCATAAAATTACATTCTTGTGTATACCAGTTTCACACTACTGTTGAATTCGCGGTAGATATTTAATTCAGAATCGGATTTTTGGGATTACAGATTTAGTTCAAGCATATTTTTTTCGCACATACTCGTATATAGTACCTATAGTCAAGTGAAGACAGAACTTTTATCTACAGTGATAAATTCTATAAAATAATCAATAATATTTGTAAACATTATCAGACTTACTAGGTAGTAGTTGCTAGTAGAGGGTTTGTGACATTATTATGGCAAGAATTTGTAGTTTTATGATGTTAAGGAGGTTGATTAATTTTTACATAATCAATAACTAGTAGACACTTAAATGTAATGTGTTGTTTCAGCTCTTCGGGTCTGATGATCCGTTCTATGGATTGTCCTATAACCCCGTTGACGAGCGGGCTAGAGCGTCGAACAGTGGTAAGGATGTTGAATCTGATAATTTGCATGAAAGTTTGTCCCCAATTGTGTAAGTTTCGGGTGATGGTATGGATGATCCAATGTAGAGATACGATGACTGACCCTGAGACCTAGTGGAATGACCATGATGACATCTTTTTATCCAATTTATCAACGTCGAAAGACCCTTAAGATCCCTATTATTCTAAAAAAGGCTAAATTAAATTATTTCTGAGTTATTTTTCACGTTTATGTTAATTGTAGATACAACCAAACAGTATCCGATGCTTGATTTTGATTGGCTGATCCGTAACAGCGATGCATCGCCCGCAAAGTAACCTGTACCTACCTCATCCTCGCAAGAGTTAGGACAGCTGAACCCGTCATGTCGACAGGGGTTGGACATTTTGGTAAAGCGTTATTTTAGTCACGCTGGTTGCGGTCTGTGATACTGTCAGAAGAGTACTAAATTGTGACATTTGGGAGCTCATACTACAAAGTATTCTCTAAAATTTTTATAACTGCTCTTTACTAGATTGTATGGTTATGTTTACGAAAATACTGACAGGTTTCGTTTGTATAGAGAATGCTGGACAAACTTTAAGAATGATTCATATGAACTAATTGTTCTTTTTACTGTAATGCTATTTTATTGTTAATTAAAGCAAAGAAGCTGAAAAGTGAGGTAACGCATGTAAGCGGCGACGACGGTCGTGTCCAGGACCTGTATACCGGGGACGATGGTACTAAAAATATTACGTAAAGTAGTTTACAATTTCCGTTTCCTAATAAGACTTAGTGTGCACGTTTGATAGTCCTGCATTTTTGTTTCTGTTTTAAAAGCATATTATATTATATATTAAAATTAAAAGTACCAGCGTGCAGCGACTTGTAGCCAAAGTTGAAATACTTTAGGATATTAGTCATTTTAGCATTCGATCTTGAAACTTCGTGATTTAATTGAGCAGTAGTTTAAGTTTATTTGTCTATTATGCTTTTATCTATATTCGTAGTAGACAACTTGGTTGTTCAGTTAACTAAATAATTATTTGTACGTGTGAGTTTCCGTTGAGCGTACCTTAAAACGGTTATTGGACCTGCATGTTTTTGACATATACTTATATTATGTTACATGTACAGCAGTATCTCCCACACCTATTACTTTTGAAAAAGCAATTGATTTGTTATTTGATTTATTATTTGGTTTTAATGCTAAGTAGTGCTTTATTAATAGAAACACCGTGAAATTCACATTAATTGTATACCATGTAATTATTATTTATTATCTTGCCTATGTTTAAGCGTGAAAGTAAGTCTGTACATATAATTGTTTTATTGCTCTTTTTTATTTTGTACGCATTTCGTTGCAATAATGGCAATTTGACTAAGTAACCAGCTGCATTAATTTTACTTTAGATTATGATTAAAGGAAACACATGCATGATATTATATGTAAGATAATTAAGTTAATGGTTTTTAGAGGAATGGGCATAGACGAAAGATTTTTTACAGGGATGCGAACTGGCATTGGCAATATTTTTTATTAATACTCATTCTGACCAGATAAAACGGACTGATCGCCTCTAACTTGGTACATTGCCACCTGTACCGACTTTTCGACTATGTTTGCGTAAATTGAAGTCTACTCAGTGTAGAGAAATCGAGCCACCCGTATGCAATTTGCTCCTTGCCATATTTCTTCAATTGGGTAGTGTTCAGGGTAAAAAGATAGTAACATAATTATTCCGTAGGTTAGACTATCAAAAAATATTGGACACGTATTTTTTCTTCAGTCAATCAAACAAAAAAATTACAAGATAATGCGATTAAAGCGCGTCAAAATTTGGGAGTTGGGCTCGTGACGTCACGCCGTGCTAAAAAGTGTAGCACGGCGTGAAGTCACGCAGAAGTCGCAAACTTTGACAGGACAGGAAACATACGTGTTCAATATTTTATGATGGTCTGACGACAACTTTTAATTTTTTTAGGAGACAAGCCAATTCTACTTAAAATATATATATACACTCGTATATACATATCATGAAGTCTAAAAATGTACAAATAGAAAATGCAGAGGCTGCCTGCCTTATTACAATCCCGCTTAGCGGCTCTAATGTTTTGAATTACACGCATGGCTCGATGTCTTTGCTCTCGAATGTATTTTCATGGTTAGACGATCTTGGTCTTGGCATTTCATTGTGGTGTGGGTTGTTAATTTAACATTGAATATTTAGGTAACACTTATTAAAACAATAAATTGCAAAGTTAGTGCATAAATTAGCATTTCACACTTGTTTCACATTGGTCTCATCCTCTTACGTTCGCTTCTTATCAATTACGTATGTATAAATTGATTCACGACGAAAGATTAAATTTTCTTTTTTTTGGGTAATTTCAGCTGAGGGGAATCAGCTTATGTCGTATACAGGGAATATTCCGTACTTTGAGGATATGAACCTAGAATTGGCGAGTGACAACTCACAGGAGGCGCCGGCGCCGCCGAGCCCGTCTAGCTACACGCTGAACACGCCTCAGGTGCAGATGGGCTCGCCCGCCTTCCCGCAGAAGCCATGAGTCCCCGCCGCGCGACGCGTTTACTTTCCGAACGGTTGAAGAACGCAAGCGTTTGTCCTCATTCACCTTCGGGTTTGACACGGCTCAAGCGAAGCTTGCAGTGCATGGCCGAGAGTGAATGAGAGAAACAATGACAAGTCTCAAGTGCGAGCCAACGTTATGTGTCTCACTCTCGCCGCGCGTGAGCCTTGCCTCGCCCTTTGCTTTGTATATATGTTTTATTTGATTATGTATGGCCAAGACTGCGCTGAGGAGGAGTGAGCAGCGTTCGCTTTTAGAGGATGGCGCTATGGCGCACACTGGTCGCTCCACCTCAGCGTCGTCTCGGTCTGACTGAATGCATAGCCATACTACTTCGATTGGCCTTATTTCTTTTTCATAATGTAAATTTTGTACAAATTTAAAATATTTTGTTTTTTTAAATTTTAATATGGCAGGGTGCTATCATGCTACGTTCAATATTTTATACTTACTTACGGATATGTTTTAAAACGAGTCAGTATAAATATAGTTATTTAAAAATGATTCAATTTTGATTCAGTCCCTGAAATATTTAGGTACCTACTTAATTTTAGTTGAGGCAACCGCACATGGACGTGTTAGTTTAGTGTTTGTATCTTGCGTTCTGGGAAAGACTCATTGTGCCCACGGTGGCGATAAACAAAATGTAATGCTGCTTATAATTTTCATTATGTAATCGATTCCTACCCAAGTAATTAATTAATCTCAAATTATTACCTATTAAGTTTCCGATAGGCCTAAGTCTGTCTCAAGTTAACTGCGTCATCTACAATGAGCATTTTAGGCATATCGATCAAATGATATTCAATCTTGTATTTTTAACTTTATTGCAATTTGAGTTTGTGTTAAACTTTACGTAATTCATAGACACCGACACACCGCTTTTAACGCCATCTAGCGTTAGCAACGGAACTACAATTGAAAGTGTAGGGCAGCTATATATTATAGTAAGCTCATACAAGCTACTAACAAACATGTATCCACTTCAAAATAAATGCCGTTTGCGGTATCGCAATTTTTTTGGTTATATCACACCATTTAAAGATCACCTGGTACCTAAATTTTTGTACGGTCAACTGTCATGTTATTTAATTTGTGACCTATTTCATAGATTTTTATTTTAATTTAGGTATAATATACAACTGTCACCTGCTGTCAGCCTATGGCTGAGTTGCGTCAACTTACGATCACAGACCGATCAGCGTTAAATATGGCGCCGGCAGCTGTCATCCCGTTTATCAAACTTTCCATACAGACAGATTGTAACGAACACCGCATACAATTACGGATGGTTTGGTGCAACATAGCCCAAGAGTCAGAGGGCCTACTCCGAACTTTGTAAATTGAACTTCGTGTCGTGCCGTCCCTTTCACTCTCGTGTTATACACTATGACGGAAAGGGACGGCACGATACTAAATACTAAGTTCGATTTTCGAAGTTCGGAGTAGGCCCTTAGGCCCACGCCGGGCCACACTGCCGCGTTGCGTTGACCACGTTTTACATATATTTCTTATGACATGCCACATTAAATCCGTTGCGACGACGCGACGCAACGCAACGGAGCAGCGGGGCCCGGCTCTTAAGGGGGGTCTTAAATTAAAGTTCGTGGCTGTATCATGCATTTACATCTCACCTATTCCGTGACTGACACATATTTCAGTGATACTTAATTCATACAAAATAAACTAAAATAGTTGGCAACGCTTATCACTTCGGACAAAACTTCGAACTCATGGTCCAAAGCTACACACTAGAGGACTGAGAATACGATAACCTTGCTATGTCTAAGTAATAAAGTAATATCAGTATCAATTATTTACTTGTAACGATTTGTATTATAATTGTACAGGATGATGTTATTAAGGATTGATGTCGCCAGTGACGTCATATCAGACGACAGGAAACATGATATTAATTTCAGTTTCGATTCATTTTTTATAGCCCAAGAGCTGAAATTATGGGTGTTCTTATTTTTCTTTGAGTACATTGGCCTTATACTAAAGTCCGTCCAAAGAATTCCGTAATACCTAAATGATGTGATAAAATAAAAATGTAATACTGGAATTATAAATGTGAGATACGACGTCACTGTCGATGGTTTTGTACGGGCGGTTTCGTGGAGAATGTTAGTTGTTTGGTTGTAGTGCACTAACTATTATTGCCATAGACGTGCCTCCCGATTCCTGTCTTTCCAAGGTTTTTTTATTTGGAGTACCCTATATTTCAAGGAGCACTTTCGAATTTGTAATATGAGAACACGATACGTAATACTCGTAGGTACGATGCCCCATTGAATCGATTAATTCAAAACTGTACCAATGTGTACCAGTCAGTGTCTGTGTAGATTGTTCATAGGCATAGTAGGAATGAAAAGAAGTAAATTCTGTCAAATGAACACAAGCAAAAAACTACTGTATGTGCCAAGTGTAAGGTAGTTTTCTTACTACTACTTACAGTTTCGCCCTTATGTATTTTGGTTGTTATCTAATTTTATTAACCTATTCAATGTAGTTGTGTGGAAGCAAAGCCACATGGCGGTAAACGTTGGTGCACTAAGTAAACTAAGATTTACGTAGAAAGTAATTTACCATTGTATAAAACATTTTAATTTCATTATGAACAAAATTTGGTAGGATAAAAATATGTAAGGATATAATATATATTTCGTTAAATTGATGTAAGTTATTTTTAATATTAGATTTAATTAAAGGTTGAGAAGCATTAGCATCTTTTATTCACCTGTTTGAGCTACCCACTAATTTACACACGAAATAAGGACATACAGGACAAGACGACGAACGGTAAGGGAATGTCATCCCAGTTATATGGTCGATATTCCATCGCCGAGGTTAGGCGACGATTAACTGGAGGTATTTGATGGTGGGAGTGGATGGGAGAGGGCTATGCTGGGAGTTTCTCTGCGTGATCGCATCAGGAATGAGGCCATCCGCAGCAGAACCAAAGTGACCGATATAGCTCTTCGAATCGCTAAAGTGGCAGTGGGCGGGGCAGATCACATAGCACGTAGAACCGATAGTCGTTGGGGTGGAAAGGTTCTCGAGTGGCGACCACGTACCGGAAGGCGTAGCGTGGGCGCGGGTGTCCGCTGGATGCGGGTGGCGCAGGACCGGTCATCATGGAAGTCTGGGGGGAGGGGGGCAGGGGATCGCAGCGCACACGATGGCAGAAATGTGTACTTAACGGGGACATCAGTCAAAATTACAGGTCGCGGCACGTAAGTCTAGCGGTGAACGAAACGTGGAGGGGATAGCTGCGCATAGGTACTGTCGCGCGCGCAATTATTATGTCTACAAATTGATTACATTATCACTTTTTATTTTATTTAATCGTATGGCATTTATTTACGAACCGTGAGATCTTCGAGAAGACAAGTACGGTTGCCAGTTTTTCTTGCACTTTTAGCACCACCCAGGGGTCACGTGTAGGGTAACGGTGGGTACTCCCTACGGACGTGGTGCAACATCGACCCCCCCTTTGTCAAGTGAGTGGGCAACTTGAGTGTTAGAAGTTCTCAAACCGCCCGAAGGCCTCTAACTTGGCTTAACGACTGCTGTCGTAGACAACAGCCGGGATCAACGGCTTAACGTGCCTTCCAAAGCACGAGAGCGCTCAGTTAGTAACCACTCAAAGCGGTCACCCATCCAAGAACTGACCTGCGCCCACATTGCTTAACCTCGCATACCGCACGCGGTAGGCAGGTGCCGCTGGGCTACGAGAGCTCTACACGACATTATCACTTACCTATTAATAAAGAACGTGTTTTTGTTTGTCCTTCTTTTATATTTAAGCTAGTTCGTTTAAATAGTCTCATATAGATGGATGTTTCTCAATCACGCCAAAGCGGCTGAACGGATCTGGATGAAATTTAGTTTCGAGATCCGAGACATATCGTATTTTTCCACACGAACGAAGTCGCGAGCGAAGTTTTTTGAATTTTCCGTAAATCACTGACAACACAATTAAATTTCATATTTTTCGTCTTAATAACTTGTGCACAAGCACTGCATGCAGTTTGTTTCATCATGTTTAAATCCACAGTGCCGCTATCCAAGTGACTGAGTATCAATTTCGTAGTTTCCTCAATCATACTTTTAATATGTTTCATAGAATCAATTAATTCATTAGCTGTCTTTAAAAAAGATGCACGACATATACCATTATCCGTGCCTGTCTTCACGGAACAGTACATTTCTTCTAGGCATATTCACTGTTTCAAATCACAAATAAACACAAACTTAATTAAAACAGTCAATTAAAACGTAGTGATTATATTCTCTTTGCAGTCAATAAAACACCTACTTTCATGTTTCCTATTGGTTTCTTAACGGTTTCCTACGATTCGTTTCGTTTGTATTTATTTTCTTATTTATTTCAGTAAACTTTCCAGTGACGGGTCTTTCTCGTTTACTAAAATAAAAAACCCTCTCAAAATTTCGTATTCGTAGCTACTGTTTTTCAGGCCTGACTTCAAAAGTGACACTCTCGTATTAATATAGGTTCTCGTATTAATTTATCAATTGAAAACATTACAAATTTCCAAGTAGTATAAAATCTTAACTCATTTCGTCAATTTATGAACAAGAAACCCAAAAAAATATTTTTATAGCTATTCGTGTTCAAGATATTCATGAAAATGTGAAGAAAGCCATCAACGTCTATCTGAATTGTGACAGTCGCGACAATGATATACTTAAAATATCATTGCTGTGGAAGTAAACCATCAACAAACATATCACAATTAATAGTAAATTACTAAATTGTACAAAATCATAAAAAGATGTGTATGTAACTTAAAAAATTCGACACATTGTTTTTAGAATAAAAAATTGCGGTTGTATGTATTTTTTATCCTCTATTTGATTTTATCGGAAAAAGCGCATGTAAAAAAATGAAAAGTCAATTGGGTATTTTCCTGACTTATTCCACTTAATTTCAAAGGAGGAGGTTATCAATTCGGTTATATGTTTTTTTTTTTTAATGTTTTTTAGTCCATAACTCCGTCATTTCTTAACCGATTTGGAAAATTCTTTTTTAGATTGTAAGTATATATATCCAAGTTGGTCCCGTTTTTGTCAAAACGCAGTTCTGATGATGGGATCCATGAGAAATTGAGGGAACTTCTCAAAACTTTAAGGCAAACATATAGTAATTTTTGTGTTTTTATCAACAAGTCAAGCATTTTCATCCAAAAATGTGACATTGGATGAAGTGGAACTGCTGATGATGATCAGAACAGAACTCTTCAACGACAAAAAGTTCACGTTTGGCGATTTGTCCTCCTAGCTGTGTTTGTTAAGCAAGTTCTATTTTCACGATTAATTTTTGTCATGCTTGATTTCAGATGATGGGATCCATGAGGAATTGAGGGAAATCCTCAAATCTTAAAGGCAAACATAGTGATTTTTGTGTTTTTATCAACAAATCGAGCATTATCATACAAAAATGTGACATTTGATGAAGTGGAACTGCTGATGATGATCAGAACAGAACTCTTCAACGACGAAAAGTTCACGTTTGGCGATTTGTCCTTCTAGCTGTGTTTGTTAAGCAAGTTCTATTTTCACGATTGATTTTTGTCATGCTCGAGTTCTGATGATGGGATCCATTAGGAATCGAGGGAACTCCTCAAATGTGAAAGGCACACAAATAGTGATTTTAGTATTTTCATCAACTAATCAAGCATTTTTATTCATAAAAGTGACATTTGATGAAGTGGAACTGCTGATGATGATCAGAACGGAACTTTTCAACGACGCGTAGTTCACGTTTGGCGATTTGTTCTCTTCGTTTTGTTTGTCAAGCAAGCAAGGTTTTTTCATGATTCCATGAGGAATTGAGGGTACTTAGTCTTCTACCATTATAAACATACATTATAGCCTTTTTTTTAATTGTATATCTATCTAAGAGTGCACCATCTAAGTATAATAATCTTTTACCGGCCTCCCCCATTGAAGTCGGTTTTTTTTCTTAAAAAATATTATTTATTCCAATTAGGTTTATTCTGACCTAATTGGCAAGTTGTCGACAGAAAAAAATCTGACCTACCTGGACACCAGTATGGACAGTAAGCTGACAACTGGAATCCAATATTGACAGCAGACTGAAAGTATTAAAATTACTAATTACACTGGGCCTTAAAATTGACGGAGCCCGACGGGGCTCCTATTTTTGAGCTATTTGCCCGGGCATCTGAACATACCTAATAAACCTTACCTACCTAGACCTGAGGTCGTGGTAGATCACTTTAGGACCGTTTTAGAATTACAAATCTGGAAATTTTTGCTTTCAGACCATTGTCAGTATCGTCTTTTCTACATCTCGACATTTTTATAATTTGTCAATTATAATTTTTGACTTTTTTTTCCTAGACAATAATCATTATTTAGACAGTATTTAGAAAAACTGTCCTAACTGGAATAAAAACTTCTGTCCTAACTGGACCTGACGAAATTGGCAGTAAAACATTCCACTTACGTCAGCCGTTTTGATTTTCTGACCTAAGTATATGAAAATTTATAAATTTTAATATATGAGAAAAAAAATCTGACCTATGTGGAAGTTGACGTAAGTGGAATAAGTCATTTTCCTCACGCTGAAATGTATAACTTGGTTTCACTGTGTAAACCAACAACATATCACAATTATTTGTAAATTACTAAATTTTACAAAATCATAAAAAGATGTGTAAGTTAGGTTGTTAAACAACAATGTTAAATTCTTAACATTGTTTTTTATTTATCGTCCAAAAGTAGAATAAATAATTATTGATATTCAAATTTTGAATTATAGGTTGATACCTATTTTTCAAAATTTGAATATCAATAATAATATATTGTATAATGTATTTTAATATACCGTACGTACCTTTTAACCTCAAGAATGTTGTAACTGTATCCTACACAAAGTATAATATGTAGACTGGTATCCTAGCAAATAGTCTTCCCTCTGAGGGTTTAAATAGTGGGAGTGGGTTAATTGCAACGACAGCCATTTTAAACAATTTATTGCACTAAAATAGGCAGTGTTATTTACAATTTGTACTATTAAAATAATGTTATCACAGCTATTCTACAGTTTCCTTTGAGGAGTTAGTTTACACATACAGTGATTCTTTCCGAATAAATAGGTAATTACAATTTAATCATCAATCATTTGTAACATCGCCAACACAGTAACAAGGGTCACGAATAGTCAGTTAACATTTTTGGCGTTTGTACAGTCGCCCTAAAATACATCTGTACCTACTGTACACTAGAGTACTCCCACGTTTTAGTACATTTTGTTTGGCTATATAACAACGTTGACGGCATAAGCTATCGTGCTGGCTACGCAGGTTCTTATTTGAACATGCACTCTTAATGCCTTGACAATAGAGTCGTATTCTGATGTTTATGAGCAGCTGGTTCGCTTCGACGTTTCTGATGGCTAAATACTACACAGTACATGGCGATTGAGATGTGATCAGGAATGGGATGTGATACAGAATTGGACTTCATATCAAAACGGAGACTTTTCGGATTTGCGCAGTGCGAGAGAATCCGAAGTCTCCGTTTTTGCTTGGGCAAAAATGCTTTCATACATTTATCTGGATGTCCGGCGCATTTCTCACCCCATAAAATTATATGTAGGAGATTTTTTGTCGAATAAGTTCCTGGATTTTTTCAAAATGGCGTAGCTCATGAAGTTAACGTGAAAGTATTTACAGCTCAGAACCGCTTTATTCAATTTGGTCACCCTACAACCTAACAACACACCTTTACACGATTAATATTATCACAATACTAGGATGTCAATATTATTGCGGTTTTCAAGATTTTTAGGATTTAACTTCAATATAAACCTGATAAGAGCGTATCGCATGATAATAATCACCGTGTAAACGGTCACATAATACAGTATCAAAAATATCAAAAGCGACAGTGACCATGATTCCAGCAAAAAAAAACAGAAAGATTCAGAACCTGCAACATGTTCGTTTTCGCTTAAATAAGTACTATTGTTTTATTGTGCATAAAACACGACAAAATGAAAAACGAACAAAAAGTAGATGTACAAAAGGCAAGCTTATCCCTTCAAGTAAAGAAGATATATACTAACGTAAACTTCAAGGGATAAGCTTATTGTATTGAATTGACGATGTGATTCCTGTCTTCTATACCACCCATAGGTATCTAGTGACTAGAAATTTATTACTTGCGCATAATGAAGCATAAGTAAAAAAACCCAGCAGCTAACTAACTATTCCGGGCCTCAATACCACTGGCGCTAAAATCGTATGTGTATTAGATTGCTTACCATCATTGCTGCAAGTTAGGTCACAGTTTAGTGCTACGCAAGCTAGTCAGAGTTTACTCCTTCAATTTGTTATCGCCTAAGTAAACACTACGAAATATAATTGAGGTTAATTTCCAACACAACATTTGCCATATCGATATCCAAGTTAACAATCGTACTAATTACGCGAAAAAAGGTAGGTACCTAACGAAATGAAAGACTTACTTCACGATTTGTGCACTAATATAGTTCTAATTTTTCTTCGCATACGATTTTGAACTAGGGTAACGATATGGAAAATTTAACATCAGTCATATTCTTTTAACAGAGTAGTCTTCAGGAGAAACTTGATCTTTTGGACCCTGCGTATATTATAAATCGAGAAAGGTTTAAACAAATAGGATTTAGGTATTGTGAACTTTGACGGTATCTTTAAGGCTAGATTCAGCCAACCACTAACAAACACTTAGGCTGGGTTGCACCAAACCGTCTGTAATCGTAAGCTGTGTTCGTTAAAATTTCAATGTATGGAAAGTTTGGCAAGTTTCTATGGGATGACAGCTGCCGGCGCCATATTTAACGTTGATCAGTCTGTGATCGTAAGTCGGTGCAACCCAGCCTTAGACTGGGTTGCACCAAACCGTCTGTAATCGTAGGCTGTGTCCGTTAAAATTTCAATATATGGAAAGTTTGACAAGTTTCTATGGGATGACAGCTGCCGGCGCCATATTTAACGTTGATCAGACTGTGATCGTAAATCGGTGCAACCCAGCCTCAATCTATGGTTAAACGTAAAATTTCATGAACTTATGTTGGAATATTTGGTAGTGTATCCTGGGTAAAAAAATAATATAATAACCAGTCCGTCAGTAAGATTATCAAAATATATTGGATACATTTTCTCTTTTGTCAATAAAACAAATAAATGCGAAGAAAAACACGTCAAAGTTCGGGAGTGAGCTCGTACGTCACGCTGTGCTAACAAGCTTTTTTAATACCAGACGCGACGTGGTTTTATAAAAACTGTGGTGGCAAATAAGCGTACGGCCCGCCTGACGGTAAGCGGTCACCGCTGGACGCCTGCATCTCCAGGGGTGTCACTTGCGCGTTGCTGACACTTTAAGAATGTATACACTCCTTTCTTGAAGAACCTCATACTGTAGTCACTCGGGTAAGTGTAGCGCACGCGTCATATTTGTAAAAAAAAAAGCCGTGTTATTCTTTATCATAATCTAACGGATGGACTAGTTATATTATTTAAAGGAACACACCTATTATTCTTGTTTGGTCAAATTCAAAATTAGTGGTTCGCGTGCGGCTATCCCGAAGACTGGCACTGTCAGCAACATCAATATAATTTTCTTGACAGTCGCGTGTCCCAATAAGCTCCTCGACTGATTTAAATTGTCTGCAGCTAGATAATTTTCGTTAGTTCTTTAGGATAAAAATAACTACTTATAGGTTAGTTCTTTAGGATAAAAGTAACTACTTATAGGTAATTTGTCTTTTGTAGGTACAATACCTAGATACATACAAATCTCATAAAAACAATACATTTTATTACAAAACTATAAATACGGCACGGATCCCATTCCCTCAAGATTAGAAAATTGATGGGTTGGTGGAATCGTTACATCATACGTATTCTCTTAGGTAGATAATGCGGAAATGGCCATCATCCTAACATTCTGCTTTCACAAGAACCGGCCAATGGGGTCTAAATATAGACTTATGACTTAGGTTGCATAATTTTGTATTGTCCTATTTTTTATCGCATGACAACTTTCCGCCTAAAGTGGTCATAATAATTGTTGTGCCTAATTTTAGTTCCTACTACTTAAGAGTCGCCAGTACGATCGGCTGAAGTCGATTCTCCATACAAACAGTTACGTTCTCATTTAAAACGCCTTGCTGAAATAACATGAAACTTTGTATGCGCAATGGGAGCCGCCATATCTAGGTCGGAAATTAGTTTCTGTTGCTAGAAATTGTAGTAGAAAAAAATATATAGCGAGTTTTTGAGTTTTCTACGTCTTGTATGAAAACCTTAATAATCGCTGTATTTTTTATCCATTATAATTTTTAAGCAACAGAAACAAATTACCGACCTAGATATGCCGGATCCCAATGTGTATACAAAGCTTCATGTTATTCTAGCTTGGCGTTTTAAACTGAGAGCGAAACTACGTTTGTATGGAGAACCGAGCTTATGCGGACTCTTAATGTTATATGTTTCGAGTATTTAATTTTTAATAAGAACAAAGATAAATAAAATAACAATCCAGTCTGTCCAGTTTTGGAGCCACTTAGACGGCAAAGCTAAGCTGCAAGCAATCTAAAAAACTAGGTGTGCAGAGCGAAGCGATATTTCACCCCGGGATAGTCATAAGTCACAAGCCCGTCCCCACATGGAGTATTGCTGTCACCTCTGGGCGGGAGCACCTGGATAGCTAGCTTGGGCCTTTTGACTCGCTTCAGAGACGTGCTTTGCGGTTGACGATCCCAATCTCAAGAGCTATATTGAACCGTTAAGTTTAAGGAGAAACTTTGCCTGCTTGTGCGTGTTCTATCGCTCGTATAATGGGTTGTGCTCCGAAGAACTGTTTGACATGATACCTACGGCCGCCTACTACCATCGCACCGCTCGCCGTTGGCAGGGCATTTATCCTCACACCTTGGAACCTAAATGGTCGCGTACGGTGTGGTTTCAGAGGAATTTCCTCCCTCGGACGCTCCGGTTGTGGAATGAGCTGTTTTCCCGAGGGACTACAGTATGGGCTTCTTCAAGAAAGCAGTGTATACATTTTTAAAGGGTCGGCAACGCGCGTGTGACACCCTGGTCTTGGAGTTGCAGGCGTCCATAGGCTGCGGTGACCGCTTACCATCAGACGGGCCGTACGATCATTTGCCACCGACGTGGTATTAAAAAAATAAGTATAATTTATGCATATAATTTATGCTTTTACCATTTGTATGCGGACGATCTGCAGCTGTACGCTCAAGCTGATGTGAATAATATTAACTGTGCCATTTCCCTTATTAACGCAGACCTGGATCACATCTCGGAATGGTCAAATAGTTTCGGCATTTGTGTCAACCCAGCTAAGTGCCAAGCTATTATTATTGGTAGCCAGCAACAACTTTCCAAACTTGTTTCAGTTTCTGTTGCACCGATCCGGTTCGAGAACGCTGTCATTCCCCTCAGCACACAGGTCAAGAACCTTGGATTGGTGTTAGATCCGAACGTCTCCTGGAATGGTCAGCTATCTGAAATAAGTCGTAAGGTCACCGGAACGCTGAGAGGTCTCTATAAATTTATAAATTTCCTCCCAGTTGCTACAAAGAAGTTGCTGGTTCAGGCGTTGGTGTTGTCAATTATTGATTATGGTGATGTGTGCACTACCAATATTACTCAGGAATCCCTTAATAAACTGGACCGTCTCCTCAATAATTGCATACGCTTCATTTTCGGTCTCCGTAAGTATGACCACGTTTCCTTCTACCGTCGTCAGCTTAACTGGCTCTCCATTCGTCGCCGTAGGTCCCGTAGAATCCTTTGCACCCTTTTTCAATCCTGTTTGAGCCTTCTGCTCCAGGATATCTCAAAAGTAAATTTGTTTTTGATACCCCTCGCCCAGGCTGTCAGTTGCGTACCTCCCGTGTTCTCAAATTATCAATACCTTTCCATCGCACTAGATTCATGACTCATTCTTTCGCCATACAGGCAAGCCGTCTCTGGAATTCACTCCCTCTCGAGATCAGACAAGCCCCAAGCAAGTTTGCTTTCAAGCGAATGCTGCGTAAGCATATGCTTAAACAAGAATTCGACTAGAATCCATCCCTATAATTATAGTATGTATTTAATATGAAGTAGTATATCTATTCCTGTATGTATGTAACTTATATAAATATATTGTATTTATGTATGTTTATTTACAGTGTTTATATTGATTTTGTTTTCGCATTTTCTTAGTAGAATTATCAAACTTTTTTCTTTGCACCTTTCATAAATCTCTGTTTAGCACAATGGTTGGCTGGTAGAGAATGCCATTTGGCATTAAGCCCGCCATTTGTACAATTATATTTTGTGCAATAAAGTTTAAATAAATAAATATAAAAGATTATGCGAAATACGAGGTTCAACGTTATGGCATTTTACAATATGCCACACGAAGTGCACCCGCCATGTGATGTGACCGTTTGAATTATTTTCATGAAGCTATTCAGAATCCTTACTACATATTTTTAACAAAGCAAAAGAGGGGTGTTATAAGTTTTACATGTGTTTCAGTGGGTATGTCTGTGGCACTGTAGCTCGTTAATGGATGAACTGATTCGAGTGGGTTTTTTATGTGAAAGCAGATTTTCTCGTGATAGACGTGTTTCACAAAAATCGGTACAGCCGTTTTTGAGATGTTGAACTAGAAATGAACATGTCGGGGCATTTTCAACTTTTCGAAGTGTGTTGTGTTGTTGTGTGGATATTGATGGGTCATGGACAGAGACAGGTAAGGATAGCGATTGAAACGCTTTCTTTAGAACGAATAGCACGAAGGGGTTGGTTAAGCTTGAAACGTTGCCGGGCGGAGGCGGTTTTGTGGCAAAGCGAACGCGGCGGCGGGGGACGTCGCACCAAAACACCGCGCGCGATAGCGGAGCGGAGGCGGCGACATGTGAAGCAGTAGGTAATCGACACTCGTCAGAGTCCGAATAGTACATTACGATACAAGTGCGGAGAATAGGAAATTCGCAACGAGTGGTGATAAATTAAAACACGACTCCCTTCGGAGTGTTTTAAATCGACACGAGTTGCGAATTACCTATTCGCACGTGTATCGTACAACGTTTTACAGTACATATGGCTCTTTAAAGTTTCGACATATGCCCGTAATCCAGGGACGTATATAAGGGGGGGGGGGGGGGGGGTCTGGGGGTCCGGACCCCCCCCTTAGGTCTTGATGGTACACTGGTTATTCCTAGAGCCGGAAAGGAAACCCACGACCGCAATTGAGGCGATTGATCAGTGCGAATTTTTCCCCCTAACATACGCGTGCGGAAATATAATTTTCACTCGTCCCGATTCTTGGCACTCGCCATATACCAAGTGGAATCGTCATTATCGCAAAGCACGATGTACTTCTGGTTTATAGTATGTAGTATGGATCAGTGAGGGTAGTGTTAACAGTCTAGATTGGCAGCATCGAATAATTTAAGCCCGCGGCCTCGCGACGAACTGCGAAATTTCGCAACTTATTCTAAAAGTCATAAGCCGTGCGCTTTTCGACAGCAAAATCTGACCATCTTGGAAGGGTCATAGCCTTGTCCCTAAAAGGGCTAAAACGCTTAGCTGCACAGTTGGGCTTGAATTGATGTAAATTTAATGAACTTAAAAAAAGTACTACATTTTTCGATCGACAAACTTACAGTTTATGACTTTTAGCTTTTAGAACATGAATAAGTGAAAATAAATCGCAGTTTTTCGCGTTGTGCACAACAAGCTCAAGTTTTACGATTTTGCAAGATTGGATGATCACTTCCCTTATTGATCTATTTATCATACTAAATAAAAGCGGCCAAATGCGGTTTGGACGGCGCGCAGTGGGGGGTTCTGTACCTAGCTACTGGGTTTAGTTTAGATCCACTATCCAGTACTGAGAGTTAGGAGGGGTCGTATTTATTTATAGGAAACTCACGGCACTTTTAGGGCGAGGCAGTTTTTCAGCGATACCCAACTTAGAAACTATTGTACCTTTCTTTTTCTAATCATTATTCGGTGAAATTATTTAATAAGAAAAAAATATGGACATAGTGCCCATGATTTTTTTCATATTTATTGTGACTTTAGGAGCGATTATCTCCGACTGCTGAGAAAACTCTTATTTATTTTTAAAGACCGATCAATTGATGTGCCACATGTTAAGGCGAAGGGGTAGGCAAGCTCTTTTCATACAAACTTTGTGTACGTTTTTCTTCGTTTGTGTTTGCGATACAGTTATTATTTTTTGTCAATATGCTTATTTTTCTGTTAGCTATTTCTTCTAGTTGCTTTTTTATTTTATTTTTTTATTTTATTGAACTAAAATAAAATTTCAACTTCAAGTTCCGCGTATATCAAATATGTACAAAAAAATTAGAATTAAATACTGTAGTGCCAAAACTAACGAATTAAACTTACACAACCTTTGTATGGAGAATGCCCTGCCGTACCCTTCGCCTTAACCTAGAATTTTATTTTTGGTTACTTGTATGGAGACTATGGAGTGCCCCCATTTTTTTATTTTTTGGTTATTTTACTACGTAGCGGCTTACAAAACATCTTTAATCCAAATTTTATTTCTTTGTTTGTTTGTAGTTTTTGAATAAAATACATATGAGATACGGACAGACAGACAGACGGACATGACGAAACTAAAACTACATCGTGCTTACAATCACGTCAGATTTGAGAAAATAGACGAAAATTGATCTCCGAAACTACAAGACCTAAAATTTTGAAATAGAACACACAAAATAATCCTTTACCTTACTTTCCAGATTACAGGAAAACCTGTAAAAAGTCTAGGTTTAATAGTTTTTGATACATCGATATCATGTGAATTTCCTATGAAGATGCGACTTTTTTGATTCGAAGTACAGGATAGTGGTTTTACATGTGGAGTGGTAGTGGTGGGAATGGAACCCTTTATTGTGCGTGGTCCGACACGCACTTGGCCGGTTTTTTTGCTAAAGAAAAATTTCGCGCTCGCTACGCTCGCGCATTCATTTATTGTACGATGTCCTGATGGCCCGTGCGCCCGCCCCCCCCCCCCCCTTACAATTTCTATATCTACGTGCTTGCCGTAATCTGCTGATTACCGCACTCGTGCAGTAAAATAGCACCATATGTACTGTAATAGCTATTTACGATAGAAGGGTTGTAAAACAAAGAAAGGCCGATATCGCAGATGTTTGAGGCCCTAGCCGCAGGCGAGGGTCATAAATATGCGAGAGAGGGCTTTCTGTTTTACGACCCGTGTTTTGTACACAATTTTACGTCACCACTAGGCCAAAAAGTGGGTTTTTCCGGACGCGCAGCGTGCGGAAAAACGCGCTTTTTGGCAAGGTGTGGTGTAAAGATCAATAATGCAAAATCGCCTCCGCCCCGCACCGAGCCGCGCCCGCTCTGTGCGTTTCGTTCTGAGCTTTAATTCGCAATAACCACCGAAGTCGGTCTACGATTACTTTTATACACTGAAGTTATAAAATGTTTTATAACGTTATATAACACGATAACATTACCTAACACTTTATAACAATTCGGTGTACATGTGTAACATCATATGTCATATAACATAAAGTGATCCTAAATAATGTTTTATAATTTAATTTACATCACGATTAAATTTATAATTTTTATTGCAATTTGTGATAAAAAGTTAAGTATATAGAAAATTAAATGTTTTATATCGCTATACAACACTTTATAAGTGCAGTGTGGGAGCACCATTAGGCTATGAGCGTTTTGAGTCGGTGGAATTAATTAGTGAGCCTAAAATTGAACACCAGTACCTGGGCGACCGAGCATTACTCGGCATCTTATGTGTTTTTCCGAAGACGAGACCTAGCTAAATCGATTTTTCGTGAACCGCTGATTTGAAATAGTTAGAATAAATATTTCTACTAGAATTATTGCTCGTTTAAAAATATGAAGAATGTTATGAGAGTTCATGAAGCGAAAGTTGTATGTCAGGATCGTAGCAAATGGAAATCCCGTGATCTCTACCTACCCCTCTGGAAAATTAGATAAAGTTAAATTCCAAGAAAGGCTACAGTAAAATAAACAATCATTGCTAACTTCAAGGCTACCTATAACTTAGCTAGATCCAGTACTATTCTGTATATGCTAACCATACCCATACTAGTAGTAAAATAATTTTTTTACTCATAAATTGTTTTAAAATATGTGTCGAACATAGAGTACAATCAGTAATTTTAAGAATCCGCAGGGAGCTCGGTTCTCCATACAAACGTAGTTTCGCTCTCATTTTAAAACCACAGCTGGAATAACATGAAACTTTGTATACACGATGGGATCTGGCATATCTAGGCCGGTTATAAGTTTTTTTTTTAAATTATAATGGAGAAAAAATACAGCGATTATTAAGGTCTTCATACAAGACCTAAAAAACACAAAAACCCGCTGTTTTCTTATTCTATTACAATTTCTAGCAACAGAAGCTAATTTTCATCCTAAATATGGCGGATCCCATTGTGTACACAAAGTTTGATGTTCTTTCAGCACAATATTTTAAAATTGCTCCATACAAACGTAGTTTAGTAACTATGTTTGTATGGAGAATCGAGTTCAGTCGAGCGACCAGGGGACCCTTAAGTTTCAATATTAATTTAATCCACAACTACTGGCCCCACCCGGTCCGGCAAATAGAAGTGGTGCGCGCCACCGTGGAATGAACGATTACAGTATTTTGAAAATTGAGATAGAGTGGCAGTAGAATGCAGAGGCTATTAATTTTTTTTTTATTAATGTAACCGAAATCTCCTCATGAGTGCCGGTAAGAAGGTTGGTGCCGGAGATCTTTGTTTGATGCCGTCTACTACATAAGGCCCTGGCTTGGACATGAGTACCGTGTGCAGTGTCGACATGTTGCTTCCGATGGAACAGGCCAGCTCGGGAGAGATGTTGCGACATCCTTGGACATCCAAGAACTTCAATTTCTTACAGTACGTCTGTACTGACTCCAGAGTTGTATCTGTCAGTTGATTGCAACCCTGAAATTTAATAGAAATGTTGTAGGTAAGTCTGTGAACGCAAAGCAGGCATTTTGGGTCTTTTGGGTGTTGAAATGGTCAATCAATTTGATTTCTGGGCCACTTCGTACCTTGTCACAGTTAAATACAATATGAAAGCTGCTAGAGATCTCATATTATTGTCACTGTGACAAGGTACAAAGTGGCCCAGAAATCAAATTGGTTGACTGTACCTAATTAATATGTCTAAGTAATAATAATCATACAAATTATTTATTAGAGAGCGTTCGTGGCCCAGCGGCGCCCGTGTACCGCGTGCGGTATGCGAGGTTACTAACTGAGCGCTCCCGTGCTTTGGAAGGCACGTTAAGCCATTGATCCCGGTTGCTGTCTATGATAACAGTCGTAGGCTTGAGAACTTCTAACAAGTCAAGTTGCCCACTCACTTGGCAAGCCTAATCCCAATAAGGTCTAGTTTCCCCCTCGGGTTGAAAGGTCAGATGGCAGTCGCTTCCGTAAAAACTAGTGCCTACGCCAATTCTTGGGACTAGGTAGCGGACCCCAGGCATCCTTCAGGATGCAACTGTACTGGGAATAACGCTAGGAGGATGATGATGACAAATTATTTATTAGACCACTACATAAGACAGTTTAACAAAACCTTATAAATATTAAATCGGAAATGGTCTTATCGCTTAAAGGCGATTTCTTCCTAACAACCTTTCGATAGCAGGAAAAATTCAACAATAAATTATGAACAGGCACTGCAGAAGACTGGCATACAGAGTGAAACAACACTTAATATGTTCGCACTCTAATTTAGAGCAGTTCAACTGGGGAAGTACGTACCTTAGAGATAGGAGATACTACGTATAAGTAAAGTATTGTCTGTAGCCGAACACGCGAGCCGAAAGAGACTCACTTTGTTTTAGTGTGTCCCTTGCTAATACAGGTAATGACTATCCCCCTTATTCATAAACGTCCATCAAGCCTCTATTAGTTAACAAGCCGCTAAAGTACGTTTGTCCTTATCTGTCACATTTATGTTTGTGAGAAAGGGACAAAACAACTTTTAGTTAACAGAGGTTTGTAAAGTTTTATGAATAAGGGGGTATATTTTTATATATGTGTGAGAGAGGGACACGCTTAGACAAAGTGAGACTCTTGCAGGCTCGTTATTCACTTTATCAATGGTTACTAAAAATCAGTCTTGTGACTTTCAACATAAGGTTTATTTTTATTTGTCAAGGTTTGAAAGATATTGGTCTTCTTATTGTGTATACTATAAGGTCTTTGGGAAGTACGTGGGGAGTACCTACCTTCATCTTACAATAGGCTAAAAAATAATGATGCCATTCATAACAATTATTAAATATACTAGGGATTAAATGTTTGTATGGGACAACTACGATTAAATCACAACAAAAGCCGCAAATAAGTGTCAAACATATGGTTCCCAGACACCAAAAACATTCTATATTAATTGACAGAAAATTATGACGTGACAACGCACGAGCTCCTTACTAACTTTGTAGGGAAAAACAAGATAATTGCTATTTTCATCGTGAAATACTGTGTTTAACCCATTAGCACCTGCTGTACTCGCACAGGTACAGCCATTCTATGTGCGATATATGAAAAAGTTTTTTTTCTCTGTGTAAGTGATTAATATTGTAAGTTTGTATTTAATAAATAGCATATACTACAGTAAATTACAGACAGTTTTATTTTGGCCGTTAATGGGTTAAGTACATCGTTTTTGAACAATTTATTTTATTGATCATGAAAATTCTAGCCTTTTTGTTGATGATCAAAACAATACATATTTTTTAGAAACTTTCCAGTTTCGCATTTTATTGTTATGCTGATTTTATTTTGTAATTTTCTTTTTATTGTGTTAATTTGATGGTATACTATCCATATTGACGGCAATATGTTATAAAGTTTAACATGAGGAAACTAAGGGTAGTTTCCTCATGTTAAACTGTGGTCTATTGTAATAGGGATTACAATAGACCGCAGCTATTATAATATTATGTTATATTTATATCCCTTCTTGCTCTCAATTTCAATCATTTATTGATAAAACATTACATTTTATACATCAATAATATGTAATATGTTAATATTATGCTCTGTAGGTACCTATGTTATCTCTAATTATTAACACAACTGAAAATCAATAAAGAGTCCTAACACACTTACGATTAGGGTAAGCATTCGCGCAATTTTTCATTGTATTAGAGTACCATAAGCGTAATTGTGGAAGTACATATATATTTAAAAATGTTCATATCTCTAACACTTAGATCATGCTAGCTATATTAGTAAGTAATATTGTGTACCTTTAGTTCCAGAGTTTGTAGTCGATGTAATCCTTTCACAATTTCTGTTACAGCTTCATCTCTTAAATTGTAACAATCTATCAAATTGAAGTGTTCAATACTGGGGCAGTTTTCAACTAAATGAACTATTCCTTCATGGGTAATCTGCTGACATCTACTCAGGTTCAAAATAACCAGTTCTTTAAAGTTAAAAGCATATGTGAGGCTGACATCTGTAATTTTATTGCATGCACTGATATCCAATACTTGTAGATTTCTCAAACGGGCCAGGGAGTAACCAGTGAATGTGTCTGTATTTAATTTTTCACACATCCTCATAACGTCTAATTTTCTTCTCGCATCGCGGACTATCTCTTCCTCTGCCCTGGATCCTAGACAGATCCTTTGACGTGTATTGCTGTTATCATAACTTGACATTATAGGTCCGTCATTTTCACCCTCCGACTCCAACTTTCCCATACCGGTCAACCCGACATCAGACACTTTATCACAGTAACTTAATTTCAAACTTTGTAATAACACCTGGTTTTTAAATATTACCTGAATTGATGTATCAGTAACTGCATTGAAACAGTAACTTATGTCTAATGAACGCAATTTAGGTAACTTTTCTAAAATCATTATTAACCCAGTCTGATCCAAATTTAATGAATGTATATCTAAGTCTTCTAATAAATGATTCTCTTCAGCACAGATACCTTGGCTCAAACCATCTTTGGTAATTAATTCACATTCAGATACATTTAATGATTTCAGTTTTTTCAACCGATGCAGTTCTGTAACTCCTAGGTCTGTGACTGCTCGACATCTCTGTACATTAAGATATTGCAGATTGACTAGATTTTTGCAGATGTATACAAGCGACTGATCTGTCACTCTGCTGCATAAGCTTACATCCAGCTCCCTCAGGGAAGTTTGATGGATTGTCAGAGCTAGTATTCCAGTGTTTGTAAGTTGATCACAAGATCTCACTTCAAGTGATTGTAAGTTCAGATGAGGGGTTTCTGAAAGTGATTTAAGTGCTGTTCCATCAATAAGTGTATTAGAAAATAACAATTTTTTGATATTTCTTGCTCTAGAGGTAATGAATTGATGTACGAAGTAAAAGGTCAGTACACTCTCAGATGGGTTCAGGGTTACATCTGTGCCAGATGAGTAGAATTTTTTGACCAATCCCAAGTGAAACTGCAGAGAACAGGCTGATAAATTGAGTTCTTCTAAAGCTGGAGCTGCTGTCACAAATCTATTGAACAAAGCATCTGTGAGGTACTGATTCCCACACAAGCTAAGAACTTTAAGGTTTTCAAGATTGTCCAGAAGTAGCCCTTCTGTTTTTCCTTCTAGCAGTCTGCCTGACATGAATAGCTCTCTACAACTTTGGATGGCCAATGTTTCAAGGTTTGTGCATTTTTGCAGAATGTGTACAAACACCTTTTCATTAATATCACAGTTTCTTAAAGTGAGGCTTAAAATGTAGTCTCCCATTTTGTCCCAGAATCCCAATAGTTTATTTGATATTTCTACTTCATTGAATAAATAGTTATAATATATTATAGAAGAATTTTCATAAATTTGTAGTAAAGAGGTATCTTCATTGAATGCAGATTTGTATAATATCACTAATTTGTTCTTTAGAAAACAATGGGCATTGGCAGCTTGATACCATGCACGGCATGTTTCACTAGCAGCTTTTCTATCAGATTTTGGTAAGTATTCAAAAATATAAACTAATACCTGAAATAGGAAAAGGCTGTTATAATATAATTATATGCAAGAAAGCAACAAGTCTACTGATCAGAGATGAGTTTTATAGAATGTGAATTTATGTAATAAGTAAAAAACGTAAAATTATACGATAATAAAATATAGCCGTAAGTAAGAAAAGTTTTTCTCCGTGTTATTATTAACATAACTTCTAACAGGTACTTTTGATATATCTATACTAGTGATATCCGAACAAAGAAACAGAGATTATCAACAAAGAGAGACTGATAGGTTTAGGTAATAGAATCACGTGAAAAAAACTTAGTATTCTAAGGTGACAAAGGAGGCGGTGTTTTGATTTTTTGCTAGCTTTGAGACCATAATGATTACTTACTTCGAATGGCAAATTCATTATATAATGGTTTGAATGAGCACTTGTATTTTTTTCGTTAAAATAACTATATAAAAGTGAACTGTTTTCCTGCACATATATGATCATTGATTTACTTCCGTCATTCTTGAACTTGTTTTGACATCTATGACATTGACTTTCAAAAGGCGTATTTTTCTTATTATCACTTTACGTTATTGTGTTAACTAAACGTAATTATGAATCGTCGAACATTGTGTACGAATGTACATATAGAGCGAATTAAAAAAAATTAAATACAAACTATATATGTATTTTTAGCTTATAAGTTACCTTTAGACTTGTTTCTGTTTGTTCTCCAATAAATAAATAAATAAATAAACTACTTAAACGAAAGGAAATTGTAAATTTTAATACAATTAAATATTATTTACTGCCTAGCTTATCCTATACAGTCACGTTATATTGCCGAAATGTACTAAAACGTCACCTATAAGCTATCGTGCTAGCTAGGCTGCTCACCTCATGAGTGCGGTATTGACTCCATGAAAAGCAGTTCAGCAAGCACACCGCCTATTGGCGCCAGCAACTGGATTTATCGCATTCTTCTAAAAGCGCCTAGGCATAGAATAATTACTCCTATTTTTTTTTATGACATAGGTGGCAAACGAGCAGACGAATCGCCTGATGGTAAGCGATTAGCGCCGCCCATGGACACTCACAACACCAGAGGGGTTGTAAGTGCGTTGCCGGCCTTTAAGATGGGAGTACGCTCTTTTCTTGAAGGTTTGAAGGTCGAATCGGCCCGGAAATACTGCAGGCGACAGTTCATTCCACAGTTTAGCTGTGCGAGGCAAGAAATTTCTGGAGAAACGCACAGTTGAGGACTGCCAACCATCTAAGTGGTGGGGATGGAAATTTTGTCGCGTTGGGCGATGGCGGAAGGAAGCGGCAGGGATTAATCCGAACAATTCCTTGGAGCACTCCCCGTAATACATGCGGTAGAAAATGCAGAGCGAGGCTACATTTCTACGCAGCGCCAAGGAGTCAAGTCGTTCCGAAACCCGCTGGCAGCCGACAATTCGAGTCGCTCTCCGTTGGATGCGGTCTAGAGGGAGAAGCTGGTACTGTGGTGCCCCTGCCCAAAGATGAGAACAGTATTCCATATGTGCGCGGACCTGTGCCTTATAAAGTTGTAGGCGATGGGCCGGCGTGAAATACTGTCTCGATCTGTTTAGCACACCGAGCTTTTTCGAGGCTAATTTGGCCTTACCCTCTAAATGACCGCCGAACTGGACTTCACTCGAGATGTCGACGCCAAGGATCTCGATATTGGCTGTGGCAGTTAGGGGAGTGCTCTCAAAACGAGGTGATGCGACAAACGCAAGCTTTTTCGCAGTAAACGTGCAAACCTGCGTCTTTGTAGGGTTAAAGCGGCCGAGATTAAGTCGACCCCATTCTGAGACTTCATCCAGGGAAGTCTCAATCTGAGACACAAGTTTGTTTCGGCTCTCAGTGACGTTTTCCCGAGAAATATTGGCGCGACCGATGTAAGAGGCATCACACGTACTATCATCCGCATAACAGTGAATGCCGCTGATTTGCAGCATGTCATTGATATGCAGAAGGAATAGCGTGGGTGATAGCACACAGCCTTGAGGGACACCAGCATTCAAAGACATTCCTAGCTAGCACTTCAAGCTTATACCGCCACGTTATGCCGGAACCGCACAGAGCCAACGTGCAACGTATAGGACGCAGTTAGGCGGTGGAACGAGATGCTAATATGTCTTTCTCCCTTTAACGCATAACTGTATGCTGTACGTTGGCCCATCATAGCATAGCCCGTTGTGTGGTTCCGGCATTTGCATTATAAAATGAATGCTGCCTTAATGAAACATCTCTAAGAACCATCGCTGGAAAACCAGATTTAAATAAAAAAAACGCATTTAAATCGGCTTACTCGTTTAGGAGCTACGATGACACAGACAGACACACATACACACATACACTTGTGATGCTGGAACCACACTTCGTGTTACGCGTTCACGTTGCGCGTTCGCCTCGCTTTCACTTGAGATGTCAAAGAAAAAGATACAACTAAAATACCCCTCCCCCTTTATATTTCGGGACAGAAGTTTGTATGGGATTTCGAATTAATAAAAAAAAATGTTATAATACCCAACTTACAAAAATAAGTGAAATCATACGGCTCGAACTGTCAAAAAGTTATCAGATCTCATGTACAGCCAAGTTTCTACTTCTAACTCCACACGCCCTAACTCTACAAGCCCTAACTTCACAAACTCTACACGTGTTCTAAACTCAGTCAAAATATGTGGCTTGGTCGTTTCGCTACTTTCGATTTATGGCGTCGCATGGGCGTAAGGTGAATAATTTATTCACTGTGGATATTTGTAACTGATCGAATTCAATTAGGTAAAGGAATGCCGGCATTATTCAACTTAGGTAGGTACGGCACTATATCTCCAGTATACATATATATATATATATATGTATATATATATATATATATATATATATATACTGTGCTATGTGTGTGCTATATCGCTTTTCCGAAATAAACTCCTTCTTGGCGTCGTCAACATTTCCGTAGATATACATTGTCACAGTGATGATGATGATACTGATGAACAGCACGATCGCTGCATCTCTATCACTTCAATATGCAAGTGCGATAGACATCTGGTACAAGCAAGTTAAACGAACATCTCCTTGGAAAAAATGGTATACTTCGAGCTGAAAGGCCCCTGGTCCAGAAATCAAATTGATTGACTGTACTTGGATTCACCTACACAAGTTTAATGCCGTTTAGGTAAGAGTAAACAGTTAGGGTAGACCGGGGACAATTGAAACAATTTGCCTTTAACCGCCTGTGACCGTTATATTTTTATGAGTAGAAGGATGTTCATTCAAAATATTTCAAGGTCAGTTATCTGGTTCCTAAATAAAATGTACTTGGATAGTCTATAATCCATAGTTTTTTGACAATAATGTAATAAAGAGAATGGGGCAGTATGGTTCAATTGACCTCACATGACTGTCAATTGAAACTCTATGTGAGGTCAATTGAAACACTCAAATATCTTGGGCACAATGAAAGTACTTATATCTGTTTTAATCTTTTTCATCACTACCTCGGCATACAATGAGCTCATCAAAAGTTCGCAAGCATAACATAAACATTTCTCAATTTATGAGCATCTGAACATCTCGATAAAAACGCTTGAAAATAAATAAGATAATATGACTTTTAGTTTTCTTTGTCACTGCTACCTTATAGATTTACCTTAGCCAAAGTTGATTTAATGCAATTAGTAGATATAACGATATAGAATTAGAGAAAACAAGCATAATCATGTTTCATACAAAAGTGCTTGTTTCAACTATAACAATGTTTCAATCATAACAATTCCGTGTACCTACCCTGTGACAACGAGTGTTGTAGACGGGATGTAAAAGGAAATAATAGACGCAATAAAATAATCAGTTTAAATTGTTTATTATGTAAACAAAAACATGGCGATATGCCAAAAAAGAAAATGTTCCTAAACTCTCTCTAATTTAAATTTTAGCAGTGGCTGACCTCTTCAATTAGCCGGTTGGCAGCAGTCGGTTGTTGCTAAAATTATTATTATTATAAATCAAACATATCAAATCAACATATAAAACATTCTGTAACAAGCTCTCTAAATATAAACAAAAATATCACCATATGGCGATATGCCAAATTAAAATAACAAATTATGTCTTTTAAGTAACATAAAACAAAGTTTATATTATTTATAACCATTAAACAAAATTAAAAAATATATATAATTAAAAGCATATAGAACACGAAAAAAAACTTCAGATTTCAAAAAAACTTCGAATGTCTATAATTTATCAACTTCACAAATAATAGTGAACATCAATAGAACAAACACGTGCATTGAATACAGAACCTCGTTATATTTTGAAGTCGGTTACTTTTGGGGACGATTAAAACGCGAGGACGATTGAAACGTTTCAATCGTCCACAAGTAAGTTGTTTCTATCGTCCCCACACCACGTTTTTCACTTCAAGGTCAAATATTATATATATAAAAAAAACCGGCCAAGAGCGTGTCGGGCCACGCTCAGTGTACGGTTCCGTAGTTTTCCGTCACATTTTTTTTTATTGAAAAAATTACAAAAACTATTCAACCTATCAAGTTCAAAATAATTTTCCTACAAAGTTTTTATAAAGTTCTACTTTTGAGATTTTTTTCATATTTTTAAAACTTATGGTTCAAAAGTTAGAGGGGGGGGGGGGGACACATTTTTTTTACTTCTGGAGCGATTATTTCCGAAAATATTAACATTATCAAAAAATGATTTTAGTAAACCCCTATTTATTTTTAAATACCTATCTAACAATATATCACACGTTAGGGTTAAAATGAAAAAAAAAAAATCACTCCCCACTTTACGTATAGGGGAGGTACCCTAATAAAATATTTTTTTCCACTTTTTATTTTACCACTTTGTCGGCGTAATTGATATACATATTAGTACCAAATTTCAGCTTTCTAGTGCTAACGGTCACTGAGATTATCCGCGGACGGACGGACAGACGGACGGACAGACATGGCGAAACTATAAGGGTTCCTAGTTGACTACGGAACCCTAAAAAGACTCCAACGCTGATCAACGGCCATTGAAAACATTCGTCTATTCCTAAATATAACACCAAAATAATTGGATTAGTCAAAATACAAGAGTAAACGAAGTTATGAGAAAATATACGAGAGCACAAATACTTACTTTTTACCGCGAAAAATTTGTTTGGCTCGTGGACACTCCCGTTTTGCACCGGCGCTCGAGCGCTACTGGCCAAGGATTCAACTTGGCCGACCGCGTCTTCCGAGTGTTGCGTCAGACGCGTAGGTATCATAGTTTTCGAGAAATTTGACTTGTTTCAATCATGACGTGTTTCTATTGTCCCCGGTCTACCCTACTTACTGATAAACGTGTTTTTTGTGTTTGTTACAATAAGTAAATCAAAACTCTGATGATAAGTAGCGACATCCGTAGCTACGAATAGCTTAGCTTGGTTTGCTTTGACATTCACTGACACCCTTTCGTAGCGAAATCTGCACGCATTTTGGCGCTTATATAAGTAATATCTATGTAGTTAAGTACTTACCTGATTTTCAGTTGTGTTAAGTAACTTATGAATTATTTACAATACAAATACATACCTACCTAAGGTGGAGTCTTGTAATTGCAACTAACTTCTTCATCTAAAAATTGTATTCAACTACGAACACTCGGTATAGTTCTTCTGCTAGAAGTAGGTATCAGGAAAAAATATCATATTGTTATATTGTTCGATACAATGATCTTAGAGGGAAATATTTAAGTTAGTTGAAATAACCAGATAGTTGCAAGTACAAGACTCCACTTTACTCTTTATTGCTCATCAAGAAAAAACAAAAACCAAGTACCTCTACATGAAGCATAAAGTACTTAAGTAGGTACCTAGATATAAAAACCATAGTAGACAACAGGTGGTTGTATCTTTACTTAACTACTTTAAAGAAAACTAACCTGCCCTAAGATATTACCGACTCAGATGTTATTGAATCAATTTCTTCTTTTTTTATGTCGCGGCCCTTGCTCGTCGTATGAAAGATCGTGGTATCGTGGCCAGTGTACTAGGGACCTTCGGCCCGGGCGCTCACGGGAAAGAGGAATTTCGATTCATTTAGGTTTAGTTTATATTTGTCAGCCTGTTTAGCCTAGCTGGTAGTGTCACTGCCTCCGAGGCTAGAGGTCCCGGGTTCGATTCTCGGTAAGCATTTGTTTCTGTGGTGAGCAGAGACATTTGTTCCTGAGACTTGGATGTTTTCTATGTATTTAAGTATATATCTATTACATATATCGTCGTATAGTACCTATAATTCATTTGTAAGATCATATTTAGAATATGCATCTACAGTCTGGAGTCCCCACTTTTTGGTACATATTACTTTCATTAGAAAATATACAAAAAAAGTTTCTCAATCGTATGAAATATAAATTTAAATCTTTTAAGCCTGAGAATATTGAGACCCTGCAGGTGAGAAGAGAAAAGAAAGATGTAATGTTTTTGTACAAATTATTAAATAATTTAATCGATTCCGAATATCTCGTCAGCAACGTATTATTTAGATGTCCCACTTTTCGAACACGGTCCACTGATTTGCTATCTGTTCCATTTAGTCGCAAAAAATTCGTAAAAAATAAGTTTTTGGCACGAGTCTGTAATACCTACAACAAGAAATATTCGCACATTGACTTATTTCAGCTAAATTATAATAGGTTTGTTTCTGCCATCAAAGAAATGCGATCAGTTAATGTTAATGCAAAACAAATTATTAGTAATTGCTAGTAATTAGTGTTTATTCTTTTTTTGTTGTTGTTGTTTTACCTTTCATTAGGAACCCAAATTATTGTTTTAATTTAATTTTTCTTTGTATTTTATTTCACATGTTTAAGCGCCTAAATAAATTATTGGTTGTGCATGTTAATTTTATTTCGTAATCAATAAATGTATTCTATTTAAGCTGCTAAATTCTAACTCGCCTTTGATACTGTATAAGTATAAGTATTTCATGTTTAATATTTTCAGAGCAAAGGAATTTTGTATTAGCTATAAGTGGAAACTGTTTTGGCTTATGTTTTTACTATTTGTTTAACTTTTTGTATTATTGTGTGCTGTATGTTTCCCGAATCAATAAAATAAAAATAAAAAAATAAAAAATAACACAAGCCTTATTGAGCTTACTGTGGGACTAGTTCGATTTGTGTAAAAAATTGACCCCTAATATTTATTTATTTATATATAAACATTTGCATTTCTTCTCTATATTACGAAAGTAAATAGGAGTGCACGAAGAATGCCACTCCTATGCAGAACTCCATTTTAGGTGACGATTTCTCGGATAAATCTACCTAAAATCCTGCTGCCGTGGTAACCTTAACACTGCATTGCCCTACATGATAAGACACAAGAACGGACTCTTATGAGTTTGCGCAGGTTACATTGTTATTGCCACTTGTTGGGCGCCAGAGCTCAGTGAGCGTGGAACCGCCGCCCTCGCCCCGTGTCGCCGCGACGCGTTGACCCTTCCAACTTCGTACGAAACACGATGTGCTAGTGAAGTTTTGTTTTGTTGTAAAGCGGATCATTATGTCGAGAAGGAAACAGGCGAAGCCGAGGTCACTGAAACGTAAGTTTGTAAATTTGTAATCTTATTTGGTCAAAGAAAAGACAATATAGGTACAATAGTTAACAATTTACGTGTATAAGTTTAAACTTTAGTTTCTCTCGATATCTCTTAAACACACATTCAACTTGTGTTTGCTTTGTGTTGATGAGTATGAAATATCTTGTACTAGGTATGGCGTTTCCTAACAATCATGCTACTATCTCAAAATCTATCCTCCAAGTCTTATTAGACTGATACTTATTTGGAAAAGAACGCATTTCGGCGATACCTACCTATATGTTTTTACTTCAATGAGCAGGTACTGAGCAGGTAAGTACAGATAGGTACGGTACGAGTTTGAGACCAATGCATAAAGATTATACGCGTGCCCAGGTACTGGGCACGAATCTCACGATCAAAACACACTGGTACCGAATGGCGAGTTATCGTGAAAATCAGCTCGCAAAATGCCTAAACCGGGGTGCGAGCGGGGCGACGCAAAAATTAATAGGTTGTTGTCAAAGTCCCGAGCTGTAGTCACGGTGATGGACGCTGCATCGCGCTGCGGCCGCGATGCGGGACTACGCGTAATATCAGCGTTTTATCAGCGTTGCCTGCGGTTTGGCGCTAACTGCCCAACCTGCGAGCCTAACTAATGGTCTACCTTAATGAGTCGAATTTTGTAGCTGTATTTTGGATCTCACTTGTTTATGTCTTCCCAAAATGGTCACTAACTCACTAACACTGGTCACGTCGTTATAAAAACCGCCAAATCGGTAAAATGAGATACGCTTGGGTTACTTGAGACACCCCGTTCTCTGTACTGGTTTGTGTCAGTCTGAAGGTAACTTCTACTTACCCCTAATTCAACACAGAAGTTAGATCAAGATTATTGCTACAGACAAATACACTAGTGTCACTAGGTCCTGGTGAAACCAGGTGTCCGAAGTAAACTATGCAGTCCTATTTTATCCCATTTGACGGTATGTTGTGCGATAAAGAACGTATAAAACGATTAAGTATTCGTATGAAATACAGCTATAGCTCAAATAGGGAGATAGGGCCCCTTAATTAATGGAGTAAAAGCATTTCTATTCTTCCATGTAATCTGTCTGAATATGTATTTCAAGCCGGTTTTTTTTGGTTTTTGGCTGGAATTGCGCCTCATTGTTAAGAGCGCTTTATTAAAATGTAACAGGTCCATTCGCGCCACTCGTAAATAATCACAATTATTTACGAGTAGTACGCTCGATGTTAGTAAAGCTCTCTAGTCAATAATATTCTATTTTACTTATGTTATGACTAAAAAGTCCCATGATATTTCAATCTTAGTTATATTTATTGAAAAGAGAAGTAAGTCTACAAAAATAGTTGAACGAAACGGACAAAAATTGGTGGTAAACTCACCTGCAAGAGCACACCTCTCTCCGGGAGTCGGATTTAAACTGAACTCGAACATTTTGCCTATGGTCACTGAGTTACCGAGAATTAAAGAAGCCTGAAAAGTACGGATTGGTACGCGAATTAATTATTGTTTTGTGCATTACACGTTAAAAATGAATAGTCCGGAATCTAAAGTTTGAAGAAACTAATCATACACGAATTTTGTATATATATGGTTGAACCATATAAAGTGAAGGGAAGGTGTGAGAAAATTCCAAAAAATCCAAGCATAAATCAGAAAAACTCGAAGTTACAAGGAAGAATAGAAAATGCCCGTAAACAGTCAACATTTTCGCTACCAATACTGGAGGCTTCTCCTTACGTTGGGAGTTTTCAGCTTAAAGCGGGAAATCCAAATTAATTTGGCTACACACTTATCGCTAAGAAACGGTTGGCAATGATTAGGTACTTAATTGATTATCCCATCAAAAACGTAAATGTGAAAATGGGAGCCAAGTTCAATATTAAGAATATGCGATGCTTGGTTGTCGTCTTCACCTACAAAAGAATTGATATCTAAAGGGGTGCCAAGTTCCGTAGATTCTCTGAAATGGTGCCAAAGCCGGCCCTATATTGTTTACAGTAAAACTAATTAACTGCGGCTTAATGCATTTTTAGCTTTAACTTGGCAGTTTTCTTAAACATCCAACAGCTTTTATGGTATTATAACATACTGCATAGAAAACTGCCAAGTTAAGGCTCAAAATACATTAAGCCGCGGTAAATTAGTTTTACTGTAAACAATGTAGTGCCGGACTTGGCACCATTTCAGACAATCTACGGAACTTGGCACCTATTTAGATCTCAATTCTTTTGTTGGTGAAGACGACAACCAAGCATCGCATATTCTTAATATTGAACTTGGCTCCCTTTTTCACATTTATGTTTTTGATGGGACATCATTACTTTTTGTCAATCTTCGCAAAATGGTGCTTTTTAAGAGCGAATGCACGAGTTACTATACAAAATACCCAAATCACTATACCTCAAATATTTGAAGCGTTCCCTCGATTTCTCCAGGATCCTATGATCAGATTCTTACCTGATAACTATGGGGCTACCCCTGAAGTATACCGTTTCAAAAAAAAAAAAGATACTTCCAAATCGGTTAATAAATGACGGAGTTCTGAGGTAACTAGCATTAATAATAATAAAAAAACTAATACAAAAATCACCGTTTTCTGTTTTTTTCTGGTGTACACACACAATTACTAAGCTGCATGCCAAATTTCAGTTTTCTAGGTCACCTGGAAGTGGGTTAGGTTTTTGATTACTAGTCAGTCAGTCAAGTCAGTCAGTCAGTGGTAAAAATGCCGTTTTTTGCGTGCGTTAATGCGTGTATTTAATATCTCAATAATTATTAAACCTATATTTATGAAATTTGGGGTTCTAAATAGTTGTTCTAAAGGATTTTAATACATGTACCAAATTTAATTTTTTTTATGTTAGATAGATTTGGAGTTATTGGGGGTCAAAAGTGGCTCCAAACGGTTCGTGTAATATAACGCATGGCTGCTGTCCGCCAGTTCCTGGGGTGAACTTGGCTGGACACGCTGCCGCGTGTCTAGATTACAGTAGCAGGAGATCTAAGTACGTGTAAAACCTTACATACCACGTTGTATTCATACCAATGTTGTCTCAGTTAGCGACTCGAGCAGCGCTTTCTTTCTTCAACCCCGAGAACAATGTTGTTTGTAACCGAACAGGGTGTAATGTTTTAACTGAATGTATCGATCTGGCATGTCTAGTACTTTCGTAATGCGTCCCGCGGGGACTGCGAGGATGCTGCGCTGTGACTCCAGCCTTGGGAACCTACCTAATGCAATAAGCTCCACTTCTAGCTCTAACACATATTTACACACAGCTTTATTTATTTGCTGCGGGGATTTGGTTCATGAGGTGATGCTTTAATTAAAGAAAATTGTATTGCTTCATAGCGGGACTCAGGTGATTTGTACAGGGTTATTGGTTAACTTGTTAAGATGATGTTTTCAAAACATCATCTTAATAACTAAAACATCTTAAAAACAAAAAAACATCTTTTGTTCTCGACTAAGGCTGGGTTGCACCAAACCGTCTGATGTAATCGTAAGCTGTGTTCGTTAAAATTCCAATGTATGGAAAGTTTGACAAGTTTCTATGGGATGACAGCTGCCGGCGCCATATTTATTTTATTTTTTATTTTATCTTATTTATACTATGGTATTGTATTTTATATTTTATACTCTATTAAATTGAATACTTGTGTCTATTGTGATATTATTGTGATATGGGTGCATACCTGAAATAAAGAAATTTATTATTATTATTATTATTATTAACGTTGATCACAGACTGATTAACGTTAAATATGGCGCCGGCAGCCGTCATCCCATAGAAACTTGTCAAACCTTCCATACATTCAAATTTTAACGAACACAGCTTACGATTACAGACGGTTTGGTGCAACCCAGTCTTAATGTTTACCTAGACACTGTATTCGTAACAATCATGCGCAATAGGAGTTCAGTTCTATGCTAGTTTGCCTGCGACTATCCGGTAAGCATTGTATGAAAGTGATTTGATATCAAATTCACATTAGGTAAGTATTACCATTTTGCCACAGGCTTTGCGCTGCGTGCATGGAAGACAGGACGCCGCCGCGTCAGAAATCAAACCAATACGACAGGTTTATGTACCTACAGTTGACATTCATTTAGTGCGCAGGTGCGAATGTGTTGGCGTGTCGTGTTTATGATTTAGTTCAAAAGCGCGTTGTCGCGATCGCTGGGGCCCAATAACACGTCAATTTCGCCCCGCCGTCCCTCAAGCGCGGGAATTAAAATTTTATATCCAGTGGCAATGTTAATCCTCCGCTGTCCGGAGCAGACTATAAAAGCGGATTGCCGTTATCGTTTGTTTACACTAATGTTAATAATATCAACCTGTGATTTGCTGATTAATTACCAACCATAAAGACATAAATGACGCAATTTATAAAAGCGGCGGAGTATGCCGCGCTAAGACAAGGGGCTTGCAATGGGCGGAGCGCGTCGCGTTTTATACCCACTGCTTGCAAACCCCGGGGTGATCAGTCAGTAGTGGTGAGTCGTTGACAGTTTTTGCTTCAACGAAACGAAACGTTAACTTAGAAAACGTCAACTAGTTGAAAAACTAGTTGATTTCGTTAACTAGTTTTTTGCTTTAACTGAAGAGAAAAAGGCATTGAGTTGATACGTTTATTGAGTAAGGGGGAAAACGTTAAGGGCTTTAGTTTAGCGTTCCATTTCGATTACGTTTGTACGTTAAAGTCGTCAACTAGTTGATTCTGTTAAACAAAACGTTTCGTTCGTTGACGAACGAAAAACGTTTTATCAACTAGTTCGTTGAATCAACGACCACCCCTATCAGTCAGGCGAGGGCCGGCGCTGCACGAGCACGTGTGTCGTGTCGCGATCCGCCTCCGCCGCCGACGAACCGCGCGTAAATAACTCCTATTCATAATGTGGATGTCTTTACAGAGAATCAAATTTAAACAAGTCACTAGTTGTATATAAACTTCGTTATTGTAAAAGGCGATAATATTAATTTCTAAATTTTCAATTCAAGACTTTTTTCCTTTTTTTTAATATTATATTTTTACTCCTATTATTCTGTGGTTTATAAACCCACGACTAAGTTAATGAATTATTTGTTGCCTCTTTTGTACTTTCTTATGTAAGTAAATGCAGGACATTACCAAATAATTTGTACCTTTCTAATATAAAATAACGTATCCTCATAAGACTTCCGGTGATAACGTAACCTTTTTGGACTATACTCAAAGGTTATACTGTTCAAAATAGTCTTCTACAAAAGGGGGTACGACATGCTAAAAACCGGCCAAGAGCGTGTCGGGCCACGCTCAGTGTAGGGTTCCGTAGTTTTTGTAATTTTTTCAAAAACTATTCAACCTATCAAGTTCAAAATATTTTTCCTACAAAGTTTTTATAAAGTTCTACTTTTGAGATTTTTTTCATATTTTTAAAACTTATGGTTCAAAAGTTAGAGGGGGGGGACACATTTTTTTTTACTTCTGGAGCGATTTTTTCCGAAAATATTAACATTATCAAAAATGATTTTAGTAAACCCCTATTTATTTTTAAATACCTATCTAACATTATATCACACGTTAGGGTTAAAATGAAAAAAAAAATCACTCCCCACTTTACGTACAGGGGAGGTACCCTAATAAAATATTTTTTTCCACTTTTTATTTTACCACTTTGTCGGCGTAATTGATATACATATTAGTACCAAATTTCAGCTTTCTAGTGCTAACGGTCACTGAGATTATCCGCGGACGGACGGACAGACGGACGGACAGACGGACGGACAGACATGGCGAAACTATAAGGGTTCCTAGTTGACTACGGAACCCTAAAACGAGTATCTTAATATAACCGTAGGTATACTCGTACTTTGTTAACTTACTTTTTGTGTTTTCCACTTACAAATTAAAGTTACAAGAGTTAAATGGAATTTCCGTTCATGAGATCAGTTTTATTATTGGTGTTATTCATAATGACACTGACATACCTAAGTAATATGTACTTATTAATGTATTCTTGGAGTGACAACCCCAACGCTACACGTGCCGCGCGTGAATGAATACAAGTTATGCGATAGACAGAGATGCAGAGAGTAGGTACGTTTCTTATGCCTAAACGCTGTTTTTGTTACGAAGTGAAATTTCTGTATAAGCTTTGTGGTATTTTTTGCACAATACGGTGTTGTATACAACGGTTTTTTTCTTACGTTACCAATAAACAAAACTGTCGATAACGTTCGGGAAACATCAAACTTCAGCTTGTTTATAAATGTTATTTTAAAATAAATACCCATATATATAAACGATGAATAAGGAGGCAGTTTGATCATAGAAGATAGTTAAAACGATGAAAAGCGATAACTTTTAAACAATGTTTGCACTACAAGGTACATGGTTACTACTGTTACTAGATGAGTAGTTATTAGTGTTATTATTAGGTAATGTAGATTTCGGGTTCCGGTACGAATAGTAAAACGGCTGTTTTAGATTGGGAGTGCCGCTATGCTTCGGAATAGACTTCTTTTAATACATTACCTATAGATTTGTCGCTATCTTCAACCCCTTTCTAAATAAAACTGGCCAGTTCCTAAATCCCCGCTGCATTGCCGGCGTGCACTTGACGAGGGAGGTGTAAAGATCACAATAAAATGTATGAATGTTTAATGCGAGGTAAAAGCTTTGGGTGGACGTATTTGTAAGCCCTTTGAAGAGGGTTAAGTCAATTTGGCTTTGAGCGTCAACTTTTTTTATCTTGTTACTTGCGCCGTTCAGCTGAGCTTATGCTGTGTTTGTTAATGCCGAACATTTTTGTTGACTGTCCTACAATAAAACAGTTGGTTACCATAACTTAGAAGGGTTCTCCTAAATAAATTGAATATATATTTATTGATAAAATTATATATACACAAACAAATAGTCAAATACAAGAACACAAACAAAACAAAACAAAATCTATTTAAACCTAATAAAAACAAAAACCTGTACTAAAACCTAATTTAAAAAAAAGCTGCGTAAAATCGGGACCCCTTGGTAGGGTACCCATAACGCAGGCAGCATTGCCGCGCTGGATAGCGATTGCTACCCTTTGCGCGAGAAAGCTGCCTGCCCTCGGGTCACCTGTACATTCCCGTAGCCGCTTGCTCAGCGCCTTGTGGAGCCCAAGCGCGCTCAGGCCCCACGGGCCGAGTGTCTCGACGCCAAATGGTATAAACTCATATTGGGCGCCGAGACAACTATATTTGCCCACCTTCAATCTCTCACGAGCGTCCGCCGCCGCACCGGCCGTTTTGCTGGTCGCTGGAAGGTAGGACGCCGCCAGCGTATCGGCGCAAGTAGCGTCCCAAACCATCGCGCGACCCATCCTCCATGGAATCAATGTCATCCCATCAGGGCGCTTCCCATCGTCCCGAATAATTTGGGGCTCCAGAACCGCGGGGACGTTGGCGCTGATGAGTGCCCTTCTTAGGATGTCATTGATTGCAGCGTGGCGGGAGTGGCGGCTGGCGCCCGAAGAGCAGACGAGTCCGTGATGGCCACGGGGATCCACGGCGGCCCCACAAGCGGCGCAACAATGATTTGCACAGATCTCTGCCCCCAGTCTGAGACCAACTGCGATGCGGAGGGTGTTAGGGCCAATGAAGGTGCCGGTGTTGGGTGAGGGGTAGGCGTGTAGTGAGTTCCCAGCTTCAGGCCTTGACACTGCTAGGAGCCTTGCACGTTCTATAAATAAATAAATAAATTATCAACTAAATAAATAAAGCAAGCAAGATAAATTATTCAGTGATTAATTTTAGAACTTATATTTTGCTTATCATAACCGCTTTACAGCCACTTGCGCAACTCCACGGCCGTTGACAAGCTTGTATCCACTAAATCCACTTTATTTTGTAGCAACTATGTTGTAACTATGTTGTAATCGGAGGTCAACATAATATAATTATCCACTAGTCTGCTCTACAATGTATCGTTTTGTACAGTTTTGTGCATTAGATCTCACTATAATTACAATTAGTACCTACCTACAAATCCGTTCTATAAATAAATAAATAAATTATCAACTAAATAAATAAAGCAAGCAAGATAAATTATTCAGTGATTAATTTTAGAACTTATATTTTGCTTATCATAACCGCTTTACAGCCACTTGCGCAACTCCACGGCCGTTGACAAGCTTGTATCCACTAAATCCACTTTATTTTGTAGCAACTATGTTGTAACTATGTTGTAATCGGAGGTCAACATAATATAATTATCCACTAGTCTGCTCTACAATGTATCGTTTTGTACAGTTTTGTGCATTAGATCTCACTATAATTACAATTAGTACCTACCTACAAATCCTATAACGAGCCGTACCTAACAAGAGAATCAAGCCTTCAGAAATTCATTCCAAGTATTCCAACACTTGATTAGAGCAATCGCGGGCATCTGCAGATCATCCGTAGCGAAAGAGGCAGCATACGTATTATACGTAATAATATATATTACTTATTCTCTGAGACTAAGTACGGTAGTGCTGTAGTAAATATGTATGTACTAGGTAGTGGCAGGCTAAAAAAGCACTGTTCGATGAATTTATCGATTTTAAAACTTCCTCAGACGAGTCAGACGGTTAACTTAAGTGCATATTCAAAGAGCTAACTAGAGTAAAATATGATAAAACATGTTTTTAACTATCTACACACCTCCAACTCCTGTGGTTTTGTTACTTTTTCTACCAGTTGATTCAGCCACATTACTTATTGCTCCAATGGATCCCGGTGCCAATGACGTGATTAAATGCGTTGTTGTCTGTTAACGTTAAACTAGTCCATGTTAAACTTCCAGAGATAAGAAGTTGATGGCCGGGGAGCGAGGGGGTGGGGTGAGCGCGTCCATAAAACTTGTAGAGGCCCGCAGAGAGCCGCCGGGAACGTTGGGAAATTTCCCCAGGGCAGCACCTCCGCCCTGCGCGCATCTGGGAAATACGCTAAAGCCATATCATAACTGTTTTATGTTGATGTTGACCTCTCATGCGACCTATGTTTGTGCTTACATTATCCGATAACGAATTTCGTTTTAATTGTGTTTTGAGAAAGGGTTTATCTTAGGTATGTACGTTGTTATGTAATATAGAAATCTACCAGCTTACTTGTTAGGAGTTTTTTTTAAACTTTATATCACAAACGAAATAACTCCTCGCGTTATTGTGTCTTGGGCCAGGTTGCGGTATACTCGTGTGGGATGGAGGATGCGTATATTCGGGAGCTTTCATTTAGTTTTTTTTACCTATAAGTAAACTTGAAAACATTCAGTTTAAAAGTCAATCGATTATTTTAAACCTTACGAATTAAAGTAGGTAAGTACATTTTGATGGAGCTTATGTGGGCGATATGTCTCAGTTTGACTACTTTGAGGCTGGGAAAGGGTTATAATATAGCTACTCCACCCCTATACCGTAATTCCACGCTAGTCAGGTACGCTGCATTCTCGATCTATACAACTACACACTACTCGATCTATACATCTATACAACTACAACTATTTCTTTTGAATTAAAAATTACATACCGTATACTAATTTAATGTTATCCCTAATCTCCATTATTTAATATATTTAGAAGCACACCTCTAATTATTTCTCGTTTCTCGTTTTAGCATATACCTATGTATATGAATATGTACGACTGAACATTTTGTTCATCCATATATCCCCATTCAAGCTCCGTTAGGAGTCAGGAGTCTAAAGATATCGTTAAAAATATGAGTACAACCGACCTTGCCGGGAGTCGGGTGGTGTGGTGGGGTGTGCCGGTGCTCCCGGCGGAGCCGCTTCCCGCCGCCCACGCCGCTCCCGTGGGAGCGGGCGCGCTGCTTGGGCCAGCTCCCGAGGGACCTCCCGTCTCGCCCCAGGCTCCACGCCGCCGCCGCGCCCTGGGCCCGCTCGCCGCCCTACAGGAAAATAACGTGTACAAGTTTTAAGTTTAATTGATGTTGTTAAATAAGGAATGATCACTGGTACTGCTGTTTGGTTGTATTGTACCCGAGTGTTAAGATGAAACAATTGAGTAAAGTTTACTTGTAAAATGAAATCTAATGTAGGCAACAAAAGTTAATGAAGGCTAGACAAAAACATAACACTATTAAGTACGAGTACTTCATTTTACGTTAACACGGTCCTGCTTTTCCGGTCTGCAAGAGCTATTATAGAATATGCGAATTGGAGGCGTTGTTGAAGTTCGGATACAAAAAAAACCCGGCCAAGTGCGTGTCGGATCACGCACAAAGAAGGGTTCAAAGAAGAGGAATGGGGTTCTGCAATGACACTAAAAAGCCCAATAAATATTATTTTTCCTTGTTTACTTATTTACCTATACGATCGTGTACCTGCGGATAAAACAAAACATATAATGTTTAGTTAACGATGGTCTGACTGAGTCGAGGAGACGGCGACTAGAGCCGGCGGCCACGGCTGATATTGACCTATGTGTCTATTGTGTCTATGATCTGAGTTCACTCTGCTTACCTCGTACCGTTTAGTCGTTACCGCTTACTCGATTCAAACAATTCTGTACATAAGTGTGATCTACAATTTCGCAGAGATATTACGAATCTCGTGGTCATATTGTTCTAGTTCTAGTTAGCGGTATTAAGGGGAGAAGAGGACGTTCCGAATCGCAGTAGACCATTGGGACCGCGGCCATATTCCCATACGGCATCATACTAACGTCTCTGAACACAATTAAAATTACAGTTTCCAAGTTTGTTCGGTGGCCACCGCTCATGTGGAGGCGCACGGCAATTATGTTTACTATTGCCTTATACGAGTTTAGTGTGCGAGGACCCTAATCAAACTTATTACGTAGATAATTCCAAGATCTATGCGTTTATAGACTTTATAGTGACTTGTCGGGAAATTTATTTATGTAATGCCCTTAAAACGCCGAGTGAATTTACTTAAATACTTTAGGAATTCACAACGCTCTACAGTTGAACCATGCACTTTCTCCTGACTTCCGATTACGCATATTAGTTGTCAACAGTCCATCAATGAATTTACGGGTCAAATTATAACGTACCTATTGGCGTCAAAAATCTAGGTCCATGGATGGAGTCCCAGCGCGCACAGTTGTTTGCAGAAATTGCGAAGTGTCTGGTTGACGTAACTGGTGGCCGACTGAAGAGCTGGCGACTTCCACGCACAACGTATCAATCAGCATTGCGATACAGCGAGGAAATGCCGCCCGTTATATATTTAGGATAGTTTTATTTTTAATTTATATTATTTAAGTTATTTTGGTTCAGTATTCTTCTATATGCAGGGTGTTTCATTGAATGTTATACAAATTAAAATAAATCTGCTCTGTCAATGATTTCGAACCACTTTTAATAAGGGACCAACCATGTCCTAGCGAATAAAATCAGCTGTTTCATAGGCAAAATATTTCAATCAAAATGTATGAAGAAGCATATTTTGTTTTAGCACAAGTTTGGCACAGCAGACAAACATGGTCCCATTCCAAAAGTTATTTATTAAGAATCATTGATAGAACAAATTTATTTTATTTGGTATGACGTTAAATGAAACACCCTGCATTTTCTTGGTACATAAATGAATGTTAATACGATGGAATACCTATTAAAATATGGAATAGGTCAACATCGTATAAGTACGGTACGAGTAATTACTATACAGAGCCGGGCCACTAGTGGCTCTACTTACACTAGCGCTCTCTGTGAGGCACTAGTGGATCTGTGAGTCTGTGAGCTGTAGATCTCGAGATTTTTTCTAATTAAATGTTCCCAAAAACTGACTCGACAACAGAATCTATATAGGTACTTAACTTAATTATAAAACCTGCTCACAAAATTTCACGAGAATCGGTTGAGAAATGCGACGTGTAGAGGAGAGCAGCGGGAAATCCAGAAATCCGCCATTCGCTGGCTCGACATACTAAAGCATTTTTTCCGAAGCATAAACGGAGACCTTCGTTTCACCCGGTCAATAACATCCAAAAGTAGCCCAATACATCGTAACACATCATTACCTACTACTACAGTAGCTGTAGAGACGTATTGTGATACTTGTAATAAAGGCCGTAGCAGGATAAGGGAAGAAAAAATGCCCTTTTGTGATTAAGAGCTGATTTTTTTTCTACAGTTACTTACATTTAGTAGTACTATTGTGCTAAGTTTTGTTGAAAAATTCCCAGTGGTTCAGCCGGGAAAAAATAAAATCCGAATTCATGAAATATGACTTTTCTCTAAAACAATTAAACTTTATCATACTATCTTTTTTTCATTTTGGTTAGTTAAATAGTATATATGTCCTGTAAGAAAATTGAGTATCTATCTTTAATATTTCTGTAAAAAAACGTCGATGAAAATGAAAAAAAAATGACGACAACTGACATAAGTATATTTTCAAGCTAATATTAACGTAAATGTCAAAAATTGTTTCTTTTTTCTTTTTACAAAGAGGATTTATGAATTGAAGTTCCTTGACGGTGTTAGAATGGTGTTACAACAACAAAACACAACCAAAATATTTTTTTAAATTTGGCACTGTTGCTTTTCGTTTTTAAATATCAAACTAAAATGACTGATAGAACGTTAAATAAGGCTTTTTTAGACATGACATTTAGAGTGGTCACTCCTCCAGAAAAGTAATTTTTTTTTTGAAATTTTCACTTACTTTTTCTTTTTACAGAAAATGTTAAAGATAGATAGTCAATTTTCTTACAGGACATATATACTATTTAACTAACCAAATAAAAAAAAGATAGTATGATAAAGTTTAATAGTTTTAGAGAAAAGTCATATTTTATGAATTCGGATTTTATTTTTTCCCGCTTGAACCACTGGGAGTTTATCAACAAAACTTGGCACAATAGTACTACTAAATGTAAGTAACTGTAGAAAAAAAAATCTGCTCTTAATCATAATAGGGCATTTTTTCTTCCCTTATCCTGCTACGGCCTTTGGATATTTTGACTGTTAAATTACTAACTAGCTGGTGTCCTGGTATATTTTTATAAATTGTAGCCTATGTGTTATTTTGATGTATTTAAGCTATATTATTGTAAAGTTTCATTAAAATCCATTCAGTAGCTTTTACGTGAAAGAGTAACAAACATCCATCCATACTTACAAACTTTCGCGTTTATAATATTAGTAGGACTATGTAGGCTATTTTTCCACGGCCTATTTAGCTTATTTGATAGTGACACTGCCTCCGAAGCTAGAGGTCGCGGGTTCGAATCCCGGCCAGGGCATTATTTGTGGATTTATCACGGATATTTGTTCTTGGGTCTTGGATGTTTTCTATGTATTTAAGTAGGTATGTATTTGTATTTATCTACATATGTATATCGTCGTCTAGTACCCATAGTACAAGTTTTGCTTAGTTTGGGACTATTTGTGTAAGATTGTCCCCTAATATTTATTTATTACTGACCGATCCGCCGGCCAACTTACGATTACTGACCGATCAACATTAAATATGGCGCCGGCAGCTATAATCCCTTAGAAACTTATCAAACTTTCCATACATCAGAGTTTAACGAACGCCACTTACAAGACGGTTAGGTGCAACCCAAGTGCAGCTTTATTTAATGACACTTGTTATAAAAGTGACACTTCAATGTAATGTAATTACGAGCTCAAAATCGTCTCAACCCGGGTGTAAAGAGTTAATGAAGCATGAATAAAGCTGACTATGCCAGATACCATATAGGTACCATCAGTTGCACTTCTATCATTAAAAATTGAAAAATAGGTACCAATAAAAAAAGAAACTTAAGATCTATGTAAAACTTTGTTATCGATACGATGGACGAAAGTACAAAATGGTAAACATAATGTTTGATGTCGACTCTCTATAACGTTCCTTCGATGGCGGTTTCCCCGTGACAACTAACGTGAAGTTGATTTAATAAACCCACGTCGTTGTCGCACCGGTGAGACATTGTTACCACTGGGTATTGCGTTATGCCATTTTGTTCATCGTAATCAGATAAATGGGCCAGGAAATAATTCCAGGACAATCAAGGGCCGTACCGATACCGCTAATGTCTCCCTGCTGGCTCCTTCCGCGTTTCCCGATGAGGGATGAATTACGATACCTAATACAGATATGGTCAGTAAGAAAATTGAATTGCCAACGCTGCAATAGTGTTGGCTCTTTGGTGCCGAATGCGTCCCGCGCGACACATTCGGCGAGAGAAGTTATGATGGGCTATTGCTATTGTGGATTGTGGACTGTACTCTTAGTGAACAATGTCTGCGTGTGTTCGCTATTTATTTCCTGACAGCGCTGCAACGTCCATTCCCGCTAGACAAAGGACTGCAGGAAGAATATACGGGATTTGAACTTTTGAACCTTTGCTTTTGAAAGCATTTGGCATTAGCTACTACTTAATATTTTATTTAAAGGTACATTGAGTTTAAGGAAGGTATTGTTTTATTCAGCCTTTTACAGATATGTAGAGTGATGAAACTTGTAAACTAATAAGCTCTAGTTTTATTGACTGAGCTAGCGAAGCGTCTCCGTTTCAGCTTTCGACAAAATTCTTTCGTATGTCTGTCTGTCTGTATGGCCGGATGTTCTCCTCTGAAGGTCGCATTTCTCAACCGATTCTCATGAAATTTAAAAGAAGAAGGTTAAATAATTAAAAAAATATATATTTCTTTTTGCTAGGTCTACTACAGCTTACAGAACCGCTAGTTTAGACAACATGTCTTCCACTTTATAGTTTCTAAATACGAGATGATAGACATTGATAGAGAAGAGATAATGTCGTTAAGGAAAGCTTGATTCTGTATTTTTTCTGTAAACTAAGCCCCCGTGTAAGAGGCACGCTTATGTCTTCCGTGCACGAATAAACGAGATGCAACGGATTTGTTAAACCGTTTTCCTAAACTCATATCTTCTAAATTTTCTGTTCGCATTTTATTTTTCTTGATAGTTGTTTATGCACGAGGGATTGTGTCTCAACGTGTTTTTCCAGGATTTCTTAATTAACTGCACCCAAGCAGCGTCTAAAGGATTGTATAATCGACAGACAGGATTGTGGGTCCTGAGCCGCTACCGCGAAACGAAAACGAACGATTTTCGTCGACAGAGTTCTTATTTCGCGTTAGACTCTGTAAACTGATTTATACGTGATTTATACATATAATAAATTAATAAAAGGCACCTTTATAACCATGCCATTATGAAAAAAAATTAGCCCACCGAAGACAATGAAATTCGCATGGAATGTAATGAACTACTTTGGAAAGTAATGAAAGTTGGAATAAAAGTAATAAATATATGTAGCAAATTATGTGTTTTTCCTTTAATATAGCAAACAAAATTACAAATCAACGCTTAATTAAAAATTAAAACTTTACGAAGCGTTTAATGTGTTTTTCACTAATAATTAATAGTTTCATACTAAAATAAAACTGCTGGTATATAATAAACGAAAACGATGTTGCAAAAAAATGTTTGAGAAATATTAATAATTATATTATTCATAATTTGGACTCCCAAGGGAGTTTTGAAAACCATAACTCCCGGGGGAGGTAAATCGGCTATAACTTGCTCTATACGCCTGCGTACAATAAGACCCTGTGCGAGCAAGTGTGATGAATACTTTCCACGCTCCAATATCGTGGTGATTTCTTTATTTATATGACGAACGTCAGGTCTGTTTCGAAGTACGCTGCTAGATGGACTGGCGGCGGGGGAAGGACGTAAGTACGTACGGGTAGATAACAAGCCATTAATGTAACTTACATTGTACCAAAGGTCCATAGGCTTCTAAAAATGTATCCGCTAGATGCTCTAGAATTATAGCACTTTTGGCACTGGAATAGTAATTTGAACGAAACGCAAGAACGAGCCACGCCACGTGTTAGTAGTTTTTTATTGTTCTTTTTGGGAGTGTACAATATTTGTTTATTTTATTTTTACGCTATCGAAGTGAAAAGTAGAGTATATAATCTGGTCTAAAAGCCATATTATAGTTGTCGGCGGTTAAGAAGTCAATCCTGACACCTGTCATTTCCATACAGTTTATAATACATCAGGACATCACACAATAAATGAATGCGCGAGCGAAGCGAGCACGAAATTTTCTTTAACAAAAAAATCGGCCAAGTGTGTGTCGGACCACGCACAATGAAGGGCTCCATTCCCACCACTAACTACCACTCCACAATTCCACATGTGAAACCACTATCCTTTACTTCGAATCAAAACAGTCGCATCTTCATAGGAAATTCACATGATATCGATATCTCAAAAACTATTAAACCTAAACTTTTTCAGGTTTTCCTGTAATCTTTAGGTAAAGGACTGTTTTGTGTATTCATTTTCAAAATTGTAGGTAAGGCTTGTAGTTTCGGAGATCAATTTTCGTCTATTTTCTCAAATCACTTCAAAATTATTTATAAAATGTTTATAAAAAAAAAATAGTTTCTCACATTAAGACCTTTTATTTGATAGGTATGTCACACGATATAGTTTGAAAACTTGTTTTTATTTTCTAATTTACCCCTCAAAATTGCCCCCCATGTCTAAAATAAATATTTGCTCCACGAGTGATCCTTTTTTTTATGCTACGCCTGTGAGAAACAAGCGTGATAAGGGTTCCGTTTTTTTCTTTTTGAGGTACGGAACCCAAAAACGCAAAAACGTAAATTGAAAGACAATGAGGTAGGTACCTCCATACATTTTGATAGAAGTGCGGAAAATATGTTCTTCATAAGTCCTGAGAGATCTCGCCACGAGCAATAGTAGCCCTACTAATCGACACTCAGAGTTTTACATCATAAAGCACGATGTAGTTCTAGTTTCGTCAAGTCCGTCTCTCAGTCCGTATCTCATAAGTAGGCATTTTAATTAAAAACTACACACAGCAAACAAAGAAATAAAATTTGGATTAAAGATGTTTTGTAAGACGCTACGTAGTAAAATAACCAAAAAATAAAATAAATGGGGGCACTCCATATAAGCAACTGAAAAAAAAAACTAGGTTAACATCGATCGGTCTTTAAAAATAAATATGAGGTTTCTTAGCAGTTTTATTGATTAAGTGAATATAATCGGAGATAATCGCTCCAAAAGTCACAATAATTGTGTTCCTCCCCTAACTTTCGAACCGTGGAATCAATAATTATGAAAAAAATTCATGGGCACTATGATTTTTTTCTTATTAAATACTGACACCGAAAGAATAGTACATTACTGCAGAGGCCGTGAAGATTGCACGAGTTTGGGATAAAACGAGTCCTGCAATCCCTGTTCCGGCCGAGGCTTGTATAGTATTTTTCTCAAACATGTTAGAAAAAAAAACTATAAAAAAATACAAAGTAAAAAAAAACTAAAAAATACAAAACGTCCAAAAATAGCAAAGCATCACGAAAAATAACGAAAAAAACGTAAAATGCTACAAAAAAAAACAAATAACACGAAAAACACCAAAAAATACAAAACAATTAAACATTAAATGCATAAGAACACGAATAATGCTTCAAAAAATACCAAAATACATGAAAAAACAAAAAACTGATGAAATCACGAAAAAACTTTACAAAATCCATAAACATCAAAAAACGCTACAAAATAAAACTAAAAAACTAAAAAAATATCAAAATTCACGAAAAATTCGAAAGAAACAACAAAAAACACGAAAAATGCTACAAAACTACAAGCACGACTTAAAAAATCACAAAAGAACTAAAAATTACCAAAAAACACGTAAAATTTATAAAACAGCCAAAAAACAAAACAAAATAGAAGAAAAGTACAAAAAACAACAAAAAAAAAATTAAGCAGTCCAAAAACATTAAAGAAACACAAAAAACGCTACAAAATAACAAGTAAAAACAACAAAAAATACCAAAATACACAAAAAGTTCGAAAAAAAAACAACTAAAAACACGAAAAATGCTTCAAAATACAAGCACAATTTAAAAAAAACACGAAAGATTAAAAAATACCAAAAAACACGTAAAAACTAAAAGAAATACCAAAAAACATGAAAAAACAAAAAACTTGACGAAAAGTACATAAAAAAAAACGAAAAAACTTATTTAAAAGCCAAAAAACTAAAAAAACTGAAGTAAGGTACAAAAAAATACGAAAATACTTTTAAACAGTCCAAAAACATCAAAAAACGCTACAAAATAACAAGTAAAAACTAAAAAAAATACCAAAATTCACAAAAAAATCGAAAAAAAAATAACAACTAAACCACGATAAATGCTACAAAATACAAGCACCATTTAAAGAAAACACGAAAGAACTAAAAAAATACCAAAAAACGTAAAAACTAAAAAAAAATACCAAAAAACATGGCAAAAAAAATTTAAAAACACAAAAAAGCTACAAAATAACACAAAAAAATAATAAATACTCGAAAAATTCGAAAAAAAACAAAAAAATGCTACAAAAATACAAGAACGATAAAAAAACCGGAAACCCTACAAAAATACCAATTCACAAATTAAAAATATATATAAAAAATCGTGGCGGTTGGCTCTATTAGTACATTACTGCAGAGGCCGTGAAGTAAGGGATTGCTGGACGAGTTTGGGATAAACGGCTGAGTCGTAGACGAGGCCGGATAAAACGAGTCCTGCAATCCCTGTTCCGGCCGAGGATTGTATAGTACTTTTCTCAAACATGTTAGAAAAAAAAACAATAAAAAAACTACATTGTAAAAAAAAATACAAAACGTCCAAAAATAGCAAAGCATCACGACAAATAGCGGAAATAAAAAAACCACGAAAGAACTAAATAATACCAAAAAACACGTAAAAACTAAAAAAAGTACCAAAAAACTAAAAAAATGTCGAAAAGTACAAATTATATAAAATAATACCAAAAAACTTTTAAAAAGTCCAAAAATATCAAAAAACACAAAAAAACGCTACAAAATAACACGAAAAAACTAAAAAAAATACATAAATACTCGAAAAATTCGGAAAAAAAAAAAATATTAAATACAAGAACGATAAAAAAACCGGAAAGACCAAGAATACCAATTTACATAACAAATTAAAAATTTATATACAAAATCGTGGCGGTTGGCTCTATGTAATATTTCCTTTATCAGTTGATTTTAGTAAGCAAATTTAAAAAGTTAGAGCAGCGGACAATAATGTCCGTTTCATACATTCTCCATACATTACTTCTTGGCCGCCGGCCAAGAAGTAATGTAGGGAGCCATAAACAGGTAACTTCATGTCCTCTTTTCGTGACATTAATGCATACATTCAGGCGCATGTTTGAGAAAATAATATTTCCTTTATCAGTTGATAATTCATATCAGTAAGCAAATTTAAAAAGTTCGAGCAGCGGCCAATAATGTTAGGTTCATACATTCTCCATACATTACTTCTTGGCCGCCGGCCAAGAAGTAAGTTCGTACACAGGGGTAAACGTAGTTTTATGCACTATGTATAAGTAGGTAGGTACATCTTTATTAATATATAGGAGAATATGTTACAATATATATTTAAACTTTTTAGTTGTTATCTGCCTTATGTTGACTGTACCTACTATGTCTAAATGAGTGCTAGAATAAAAGTACTCTGCGCTTGTACCTACTAACTTCAGGGACAGCATGGTCGTTGCCAGGACAGCCGAGGTCTGTAATGAATCGATGGACGCTCCCCGGGGCCCGTAGTGTGGGTTAGGTCTCCATGGACTCGAGACTAAGCCATTTAAAATAGCATCAATTTACGAGTATATGAATAGGTATAGAGAGACTGGCGCTGACCGTGTCAGTAGCAATGTGATGTGGAGCAGCACGGAAAACCCGACCATTCTCAGAGTAAGCGACCATTTATATGCTTCGGCAAATCGACATATAACACGTTATAATTTTACGTGCATTGGAGATTTTATCTCAATTAGCTAGCATACCAATGTTGCAATCTACATTTATCTTTATAATCTATCTAAAATGTTGCCAACTTAAGAAAGTCAACTGTTACCACACCCTTATTTTTAATTCCGTGGAATTCTAACGGCTGGAATTATCTAGCCACGTGGCAGCGTGTCCAGCCAAGTTCACCCCAGGAACTGGCAGACAAAAGCCGTGTGTTATTTTACACGAACCGTTTGGAGCCACGTTTGACCCCCCAATAACTCCAAATCTATTTAACATAAAAAATGAACTTGGGTACATGTATCAAGATCCTTTAGAACCACTACAACTCCAAATGTCATAAATATAGGAGAAATAGTTATTGAGTTATTAAAGTTCAAAAAATTTCATTTTTGGCACTTTATTTATTTATTTAGGATCACCAACAGACAATACATCATACAAAATCCAGAAGTATCTTAAGTAACATCGTAGTTTGATGTTCATCATAAGTATTTTGGAACATTCTACAACAAAGTTAAAAACTATACCTAAGTTATACAACATCAAGAGAAGTACTCGTATAAAGGGAAACTAACATTTTGGATAATAACAAAAAAACAATGAAACACATATAAACAGACAGAAAGGTTTCAGGGACAGAATAACATTTTAAAAGTAAAAAAAATAACATACAAGGAATAAAATACGTATATCAATTATTACTAGGGAACCAGTGTAACATATGCACAAAATGCAGAGAATATTTCACGATCTCGCGTAGCCCTGAGAGCTGAACAACACCTTTCAAAGTCAGCCCCAAGCAGCTGAAGCAGCTCGGATGATGGTTGTACAGGTGGAACATTCTAGAAAGCGGAGAATTGCGTCCTAAGTTAGTTTTTCTAAAGCGATCTCTGAACAGCTTGTAGATGCCAGACTTACTAGTTACTAGTAATCAAAAACCTAACCTACTTCCAGGTGACCTACAAAGGTGAAGTTTGGCATCCAACATGGTAATGGGGAATGTCTGAAATTTTTAAAAGTCCTTGTTTATTTTTCTAATGGGAGGAATAACCGTCGCCATTAACACAAAAAAGTTTCAGATTTTTCGGTTGCGCCATATATTTTATAAAAATGCAAACATTTTATATCACCTCGCGTCTGCCCCGTATCGGACTACTAAGACATTTCTAAGTCCGAAAAAAATATATGGTGCAACCGAAAAATCTGAAACTTTTTTCTGTTCGTGGAGAGGGTTATTCCTACCATTAGAAAAATAATCAAGGACTTTTAAAATTTTCAGACATTCCCCATTGTGTGTATACACCAAAGAGTCAGAAAACAGTGATTTTTCACTTTTATTATTATTACTAGAGGCCCGTCCCGGGTTCGCACGGGTATTTAACAAAAAAATAAAAATTATAATTACATAGAATTAATAATAATATTATTATTCTATCACTAATAGTTTTCGCACCGCACGCGACGTAAATAATGTTTTAGGTATATTTTTAACATCTTGGGTTACATTATTGGAGTTTTAGTAAGGATCCCAATTTTTTTTGAAAATATAATACCTATAGCCTATGTCACCCGGGGATAGCGTGGCTTCTCAATGGTGAAAGAATTTATTTCAAATCGGTTTTGTAGTTTAGGAGCCTATTCAATGCAAAAAAACAAACAACCAACCCTTTGCTCTTTATAATATTACTAGCGTTTGCCCGCGGCTTCGCCCGCGTACTAAGCGTAATTTTTAACCGTCTACTAAAAAAAAGGTTCTCTGTTTAAGCCGTATGTATGTATGTATGTATGTACGTAATACGTACTACGTATGTAGGTATGTATGTATGTTTGTCCACGATTGTCTCGCGTTTGGCTGGATCGATTTAGATGCGGTTTCCAGAAAAGTAGTTGTTACATTCTGGGGCTTTCGGTAAACGAAGTTAGGTGATTGTGATTCATTAACAGATGAACAAATGAAAAGTCAGTATACATTCTGAGAACCGGCAAACTGTTGAATTTCATTTGATTTTGGTAAAAATAAGGATCGAAAACTATTATCATACATTTCCGAGAGGCCGAAGGGGAAAGGGCCGATGTCTTCAATGGCCCTTAGTAAAAGTATCTGTGTACTACAGTAACACCAATAGAAGGTCTGATAACGACCAAGCAGCGGTCATAAACTCTGGTCCTTTGAAGTACAGAAATACGGCTAATTCAATATCTCGTGGAACCCTTATTTTTCCTAAAATTAAATTTAATAGGTAGGTTTTGCCAGTTTCTGATTCGTATTAAGAGACCTTTCGAAAGCTCAGATGTCGATATTGAACGAAATCGGGACGGAAAAAAAGAAAATCAATATGGCGGCCACTTTCACAAATTTTACCTCGGATTCGTATTAGGGGACCTCTCGGACGCTCAGATATCGATTTTGAACGCAATTGGGAAGGAAATGGAGAAAATCAATATGGCTGCGACTTTTTCCAAATTTTACTTCAGATTCGTATTAAGAGACCTCTCGGATGCTCAGATATCAATTTTGAATGAAATCGGGATGGAAATAAAGAAAATCAATATGGCCGCCACTATTTTCCAAATTTTACCTCGGATTCGTATTAGGGGACCTCTCGGACGCTCAGACATCGATTTTGAACGAAATCGGGACGGAAATTAAGAAAATCAATATGGCCGTTACTTTATTCATAGTTTACCTCCGCGCAAATATCGATTTTTGTCGAAATCGTATCGGACGGCACTGATTAATAAAACCACTTACAATACATTGAATCAAAAATCCTCACCACTTAGATGGTTGGCAGTCCTCAACTGTGCGTTTCTCCAGAAATTTCTTGCCTCGCACAGCTAAACTGTGGAATGAACTGTCGCCTGCGGTATTTCCGGACCGATTCGACCTTCAAACCTTCAAGAAAAGAGCGTACTCCCATCTTAAAGGCCGGCAACGCACTTACAACCCCTCTGGTGTTGCGAGTGTCCATGGGCGGCGCTAATCGCTTACCATCAGGCGATTCGTCTGCTCGTTTGCCACCTATGTCATAAAAAAAAATGGTCGTATCTTCATAGGGAACTCACGGCACTTCATGCATGTTTAGACCTTATAAGGAACCTACATGCCAAATTTGGTATCTCTAGAACCAGCAGCTTGGGCTGTGCGTTGATATGTCACTCACTCAGTCAGTCAGTTTTTTTTTGCAATATGGCACAAACTGTTAAAAGTTTTCATGTCCGCAATATAAATAAAATTTATGTCATTTTCGAAATTAACGACCCAAAAAACCATATAAACGACGCCCATATTAATATTTAGATATTCCAACCCCCTCGCATCCTAACAGAGGGGATGGTATTTCACGTCCTCCACGTGGGATTTTAAAATCATTGTTGTTTTCGTAATCAGCGACCCGATAAACCATAGAAAAAATACCCATATCGATGTTCAGAATTAGTCACCACATTTCCCCCTTTTAAGGGTTGATTTCTCAAAAAACCTGAAACACATTTTTACTCATTTATCGTTAGAAATACGCCTGTGAAGTTTCGAATAAAATAGTCCAACTAATCTTAATTCCCCATACAAACTTCGGACCTCCATTTCACCCCCTTAGGGGTTGAATTTTGAAAAATCCTTTCTTAATGCACCTCTAGACTTTATATGGAACCTACATACTAAATTTGGAATCTCTAGAACCAGCAGTTTGGGCTGTGAGTTGATATGTCACTAACTCAGTCAGTCAGTTATTTCTTGCAATTTGGCACAAACTGTTAAAAGTTTTCATGTCCGCAATATTAAATGTCAAAATCGATGCCATTTTCGTAATTAACGTCCCAAATAACCATAAAACGACACCCTTTTAATATTTAGACATTTCATCCCCCTCGCACCCCATCAGGGGGGATGGTATTTCACGTCCTTCACGTGGGATTTTAAAATCATTGTGGGTTTCGTTATCAGCGACCCGATAAACCATAAAAACAATACCCATGTCGATTTTCAGAATTTGTCACCACATTTCCCCCTTTTAGGGGTTGATTTCTCAAAAAACCTGAAACACGTGTTTACTCATTTATCATTAGAAATACTTCTGTGAAGTTTCGAATAAAATAGTCCAACTAATCTTGTTTCTCTATACCAACTTCGGACCCCCATTTAACCCTCTTAGGGGTTGAATTTTGAAAAATCCTTTCTTAGTGCACCCCTAGACCTTATAAGGAACCTACGCGCCTAATTTGGAATCTCTAGGACCAGCGGTTTGGGCTGTGCCTTGATATGTCAGTCAGTTATATATTTAGACTAGCGTTTGCCCGCGGCTTCGCCCGCGTACTTAGCATAATTTTTAACCTTTCATACTAGCCGGGCAGACTCTAAACGATTTATATTCGTTAATTTTGTAGTTTTATCGAAGGACATTGTCATATTAATGCTTGAACACTAATATATGATAATAACACAATATTATAGCAAATAAAATAATTAGATTTAAAATATGTCCTAATCATTTATTTGGAGATTTTGAACCACTCACTTGTCAATATTCTCCATAGTGTTAAATTTCAAGTGGAGCCCCGAGTAACCTACATATTCGGGAGACGTGAGCAAGATCAACACTACAGATTCAGTAGATCATAAGCTACTGCTTCGTGCCACTATTAGTGAAATTAACGTTCATTTATCTTTGGTGTTGAAAACAAAATGTTTTAAATTATTTACGAAATTCATGATCACTCTACAATCAGAATACTTCAGTCAAGTGATACGTGTCAAATTGAATGTCATCCTTTGACTGGAATTCAATGGACCGGGCGTATTGCTGGATGCCGTCAAACTTCTTGAACACTAGGCGCGGTGGCGGGGGAGAGTTTGCGCATCGTACACATACGTGCAAAAAAAGTACCTAATTTTTATTTCAAAGCTCGGTATAATTATTGAGCCCACAACACAAGTCTTAGTGAGCTTATTGTGGGACTAGGTCGATCCGTGTATAATCACGCCTTTTTCCCGCAGGGATAGGCATAGATTACGGATTTCCATATACTACGATCCTGACATACTTCCTTCGCTTCACATACTCTCATAACCCTCTTCATACATCCTGATCAGTTATTTTATAGTTTTATAGTTATTTATTTATTTAATTATATTGATAGTTGTATGGAACACAAGTTGAGAAATAAAACATAAGATATATATGTTTCAAATGGCTGTTATTGAAAAGTCTAAAAATGTCATGTTTGCGGTATTCAGTCTTCTTCTAAAAAGGAAATTCCTTCCATTAAGTTAGTTCCAGCGCTGGTACTAGGTCTTGGTTCAAGGGAGTTGGAGCTAGTTTGTGTATCTTGACTATCATTATCTTCATCATCGGAATCACTATCGGACCCTTCGTCGGAGTCACTTTCGTCATCGGCATAAATTACAAATTCGTCAGTGACCAAATCTATCACGTGGTCATTTTTTATGTACTCTTGTTCGATGTCTTTAACCTTGTGGCACAATTTTTCCCATTCGATGGGACCCATTGACGCAACTTTTTCTTTCACGAGGTCGATTACCTTGGTTATGTTCCAGTTAACATTTTTGCTGCCAACATAACCCTTAATTGCTGCCCAAGCCATCTCGATCGGGTTTAGGTCAGGGTGGTAAGGTGGTAAGCGAACCACTGAGTGGTTGTGTTCGGCTAAAATTCTGTCAATGCTGTAGTTCTTGTTTTGTTGTTTGTGCGCTAGTACGAGTTTGTATAGCTGTGGCTTGTACATTTTTTCATCATACTGTACTCCTTTATCTTTCAACCATTGACGCATTACAGCTTTGTTTGAGTTTGAGGTTGGGGCAGTTTCGAATTGCTTGTTATGGTACGACGCATTATCGACCACGATTACTGAATTTGGAGGCAGGTTTGGTATCAACTGATTGCGCAGCCATTTTTCATAATTAATGAAATTCATGTTGTCATGATAATCTCCACTTTTTGTGCCCGCTTTAAACACGAGTAGTGCATTTGGCACAAATCCGTTTTCGGAGCCAGCGTGAACTATTACCACGCGCTGTCCTTTCGAAATAGGTTTTTTTAAACCTTGCGTAGACTCGTCGGTCCACGCCTTGCTGCTTGCATGTGACGAGTCGACATATGACTCGTCAGTGTATATTATAGGTCTTCCTTCTTGCCTATATTTACAAATTTTCTGTAGATACTCAATTCGTAACAATCGTATGTTACTTTTTTCTATTAAAAGTTTTCTGTTGTTTTCAGTTTTTTTCCACCTGAAGCGTAACTGTTTTAAAATTCGACGCAAACTTGCTTGCGAGCCATCAAAACTTATATCGTCTTTTAATTTTTTTCTGAGTTTTTCTACGGTGGGGAATTCGTTAATTGTTTTATGGTAATTGTGAATGCACCTCCGAATAACCGCTTGATCAAAACTATCAATGCCCGTTACTTTCTTTTTGCCAGATCTTTTTTTTTTGGGGTTCGAAAGACAGTGAGCAAGTCAGAGCCCTTCGCTTCATTAATAATTCGGCGGACTGTGCTCACAGACGTTTTTGTGGCGTTGGCAGTGTTTTTTACAGTTTCAATAAAACCCATTCCGTCCTTCTTAAAAAAACAGTACACATCGTACACCATCTTCCGCGCTTGTCTTTTTAAAACTGTATTATTTTGACGTGGCATTATAACGTCAAAGTCAAGCAATAACTATAACAATAAATAAACTCAACAAAAAAATTAACAAGAAACTCAACAATAATGTTCAATACCTATAACAATACTTTAACAAAAACTCAACAATTTTTTTTTATAAGAAACCCAACAATAACAATTGCCTTTATCACTGCACGCAAGTGTACGCGGGAGGCAAAGGAACGTGAACGTGGCGCGGAACGCAAACGTCAACTGATTGACCAATCGTGCGGACGCGACGAGACACCCCTGCCGCCCGCCACGCCGCCACCGCCCGCCCCCTCCCAACGACACCTAAAAATCGCATCTGCGCATGCAAGGTCAAATGTTCAAGAAGTTTGACGGCATCGTACCAAAGCTACTGAGGCTCAAAATCGCCATGTTATGTTCCCCGGTACGTCAATCATACGTCAATTGAGCAGTACACGACCTGTCAGTGAGTGGAATAAAAATTGAGAAGTTATAAAATAAACAGTGTTTTTAAAATAAAAACCGCACAAGACTTTAAAGGAATGTGAAGTTAAATGCTGCGATCATGCCTTCGTGTAGCATAACAGGATGTGGCTTAAGACAAAGCCAGAAACAGACAAGTTTGTCGTTGCATAGCTTTGTTATGTTTTTCTATTGAAATATTGGATGATTTGAACATTGTCGAGAACAAGGCACATGTATCATAGCATAATTAGTGTACAGATTAAGATAATTTATAATTTGTAGTGGGATTTAGCTTTATTTTCAATATTTTCGTACTAAAAGTTACCCTGAAGCAGTAGCTATAGGGTTGTTCCTGAATATATCGATAATGAATGTGATGACTTACTATACCTACTCATTGATTCGGTGATTTATATTTTTAAAGGTTGCCAAGAAGTGAATTTCAGAAGAAAAAATGGTTAGACGCTATTGGAACTGAGAATGAAACTAGTGGTAGTTGTTTGAATTGAAAAATAAAGACCTGTGTAAATTATTAATAAAAAATATCCTCATCTCACGTTGTTTCAATAGTAACCTTTTAATATACCTAATTTGTGGTTATCTCTTAGTTAGTTCTCCCCTAATCTGTGGTGGTGGTGAAATGATAAGACGAAAGAACATCTATACAAAGTATATACGTTATTAGCATATTCCAAAACTAAACTAATGGGATACATCCAGCATACTTGAGGGTGTCTCGTAGAATTCTATTATTGGTGACGGGTAGATCTATTTATGCTACATGCCGTTATTGACTGCATGTAATTAATACACGATATTTAGCGAAATAGTAAAGAAACTCTTTACTAGTAACTTTAATCGTGAAATCCCGTAAAGTAAATGCCTGTTTCATAGAATCATTAAAGAAAACTGCATAGAAAAGAGGGCACTATTATTCATATATATCTAATAACATCATAGGAAATCAATACGTTCTAAGATCTGTCTATAATATCGATAAAAATGTTGATTATCGGGACAGCGCTATATCCGCCATGTTTAGTTCCAATATGGCCGCAAAATGGACACGCTCGTAATGTTGACAGTTCGCGTCCAGAGTTTCCTTAGTCAAAGATGTCATCAGAGTCCGATTGATTACTTTTGAAATATCGTATCTCACTCAATGTGACGATTTACTTTCTTTGTAATCAAAGTGCTGTCATAACAGTTAGAGGTTTAATCATATATTCATAGCAGTCTTTGGTTTAATCTTTATAAACCAGTTGTTGTAGGGTGACAATGATTGTAGAGAATTAAACTTTAACTTAACATAAATTAAAATACAGGAAAAGGTATGGGTGTTTCACTTAAATACAATGGTGAACGATTCATTGCCATATACTATACTAGTATTTGCCCGCGGCTTCGCCCGCGTACTAAGCGAAATTTTTGACCGTCTACAAAAAACAGGTTCGTATGTTTGTCCACGATTATCTCGCGTTTGGCTGAACCGATTTAGATGCGGTCTCCAGAAAAGTAGTTGTTACATTCTGGGGGTTTCGGTATACGAAGTTTGGTGATTGTGATTCATTAACAGATGAACAGATGAAAAGTCAGTATACATTCTGAGAACCGGCAAACTGTTGAATTTCATTTGATTTTGCCAAAAATAAGGATCGAAAACTATTATCATACATTTCCGAGAGGCCGAAGGGGAAAGGGCCGATGAAATAAAAGCATGTCTTAAATGGCCCTTAGTAAAAGTATCTGTGTACTACAGTAACACCGATAGGTCTGTAAACGACCAAACAGCGCGCAGCGGTCATAATCTCTGGTCCTTTGAAGTACAGAAATACGGCTAATTCAATATCACGTGTAACATTTATTTTTCCTAAAATTAAATTTATTACGTAGGTTTTGCCAGTTCCCATTGGAGCATCCAAAAAGAAAATTTTTCCTCACTTCCATTCGCACTCCTTACTTCAGTCCGTCTGTTACAACCAAGTTGCTTTTACTGGACCGATTGAATTGCAAATTGGCACAAACTATCAACAATTTAGAGCGCTCGTGGCCCAGCGGCACCCGCCTACCGCGTGCGGTGTGCGAGGTTAAACAATGTGGGCGCAGGTCAGTTCTTGGATGGGTGATCGCTTTGAGTGGTTACTAAATGACTCTCGTGCTTTGGAAGGCACGCTAAGCCGTTGATTCCGGCTGCAATCGTTAAGCCAAGTTAGAGGCCTTCGAGCGGCTTGCGAACTTCTAACAGTCAAGTTGCCCACTCACTTGACAAAGGGGGGTCGAAGTTGCACCACGTCCGTAGAGAGTACCCACCGTTACCCTACACGTGACCCCTGGGTGGTGCTAAAAGTGCAACAAAATCTGGCAACCGTACTTGTTGATTTAAATGGAAAAAAATATCGAAACCTCTATGTCGTTTTTAAAAGCAAGTCCATAGATACCCCACACGCCTATATAGTAACATTAAACTTTTTTTGCATACAGGCATGTATGGAGTGCCAAATTTTACCTCAGATTCGTATTCAGAGACCTCTCAGACGCTCAGATATCGATTTTGAACGAAATTGGGACGAAAAAAAAGATAATCAATATGGCCGCCACTTTCACAAATTTTACCTCTGATTCGTATTAAGAGACCTCTCGGACACACATATATCGATTTTGAACGAAATCGGGACGAAAATGAAGAAAATCAATATGGCCGCCACTTTTTCCAAATTTTACCTCGGATTCGTATTAGGGGACCTCTCGGACGCTCGGATGTCGATTTTGAACGAAATCGGGTTGAAATGAAGAAAATCAATATGGCTGCCACTTTTTCCAAATTTTACCTCGGATTTGTATTCGGGGACCTCTCATCTGAGCGATATCGATTTTGAACGAAATCGGGACGAAAAAAAAGATAATCAATATGGCCGCCGCTTTCACAAATTTTACCTCGGATTTGTATTAAGAGACCTCTCGGACACACAGATATCGATTTTGAACGAAATCGGGACGGAAATGAAGGAAATCAATATGGCCACCACTTTTTCCAAATTTTACCTCGGATTCGTATTAGGGGACCTCTCGGACACACAGATATCGATTTTGAACGAAATCGGGACGAAAATTAAGGAAATCAATATGGCCACCACTATTCCCAAATTTTACCTCGGATTCGTATTAAGAGACCTCTCGGACACACAGATATCGATTTTGAACGAAATCGGGACGGAAATGAAGGAAATCAATATGGCCACCACTTTTTCCAAATTTTACCTCGGATTCGTATTAGGGGACCTCTCGGACACACAGATATCGATTTTGAACGAAATCGGGACGGAAATGAAGGAAATCAATATGGCCACCACTTTTTCCAAATTTTACCTCGGATTCGTATTAGGGGACCTCTCGGACACACAGATATCGATTTTGAACGAAATCGGGACGAAAATTAAGGAAATCAATATGGCCACCACTATTCCCAAATTTTACCTCGGATTCGTATTAGGGGACCTCTCGGACGCTCGGATATCGATTTTGAACGAAATCGGGTTGAAATGAAGAAAATCAATAAGCCTGCGACTTTTTTCAAATTTTACCTCGGATTCTTATTAAGACACATCTCGGACGCTCAGATTTCTATTTTGAATGAAATCGGGACGGAAATGAAGAAAATCAATATTGCCGCCACTTTTTTCAAATTTTACCTCGGTGTCGTATTTGGGGACCTCTCGGACGCTCAGATATCGATTTTGAACGAAATCGGGATGAAAATGAAGAAAAGCAATATGGCCGCCACTTTTGCCAAATTTTACCTAGGAGTCGTATTAAGTGTCCTCTCGGACGCTCAAATATCGATTTTTGTCGAAATCGTATCGGGCGGCACTAATTAATAAAACCACTTACAATACATTGACTCAAGAAAGGTCGTATCTTCATAGGGAATTCACGGCACATCATGCGCCTTTAGACCTTATAAGGAACCTACATGCCAAATTTGGTATCTCTCGAGTCTCGAACCAGCAGTTTGGGCTGTGCGTTGATATGTTACTCACTCAGTCAGTCAGTTTCTTCTTGCAATTTGGCACCTACTTTTAAGTTTTCATGCCCGCAATATTAAATTTCAAAATCAACGCCATTTTCGAAATAAACGACCCAATAAATCATAAAAATCACACCCATATTAATATTTAGACATTCCAACCCCCTCGGACCTCAACAAAGGGGATGGTATTTCACGTCCTCCACGTGGGATTTAAAAAATTATTGTTGTTTTCGTAATCAGCGACCCGATAAATCATAGAAACCACACCCATATCGATTTTCAGAATTTGTCACCACAATTCCCCCTTTTAGGGGTTGATTTCTCAAAAAACCTGAAACACATGTTTACTGATTTATCGTTAGAAATACTCCTGTGAAGTTTCGAATAAAATAATCTAACTAATCTTGATTTCCTATACAAACTTCGGACCCCCATTTCACCCCCTTAGAGGTTGAATTTTGAAAAATTCTTTCTTAATGCACCTCAAGACCTTATATGGAACCTACATACTAAATTTGGAATCTCTAGAACCAGCAGTTTGCGCTGTGCGTTGATATGTTGGTCACTCAGTCAGTCAGTTATTTCTTGCAATTTGGCACAAACTTTCAAAAGTTTTCATGTCCACAATATTTAATTTCAAAACCGATGCCATTTTCGTAATTAACGTCCCAAAAAACCATAAAAACGACACCCATATTAATATTTAGACATTTCATCCCCCTCGCACCCCAACAGGAGGGGATGGTATTTCACGTCCTCCACGTGGGATTTTAAAGTTGTTATTTTCGTTATCAGCGACCTAATAAACCATAAAAACAATACCCATGTCGATTATCAGAATTTGTCACCACATTTCCCCCTTTTAGGGGTTGATTTTTCAAAAAACCTGAAACACGTGTTTACTCATTTATCGTTAGAAATACTCCTGTGAAGTTTCGAATAAAATAGTCCAGCTTATCTTGTTTCCCCATACAAACTTAGAACCCCCATTTCACCCCCTTAGGGGTTGAATTTTGAAAAATCCTTTCTTAGTGCACCCCTAGACCTTATAAGGAACCTACGTGCCAAATTTGGAATCTCTAAGACCAGCGGTTTGGGCTGTGCGTTGATATGTCAGTCAGTCAGTCAGTCAGTCAGTCAGTCAGTCAGTCAGTCAGTCAGTCAGTTTCTTCTTTTATATATTTAGATATGTAGTGCTGCCCGGCTAGTATGATAGCTTATACTGTCACGTTTTATGTGACGTTTCAGTACATTTTGGCCATATAATCTGACGGTATAAGCTATCATACTAGCCGCTGGTCCTGCTCATGTCTCCTGAATCATATACAGGATATTTATGTCCATGATGATTAATACGTAAGCACATGACGTTAAAATTTAGACATAACGTATCTCAGCCCGGCTAGTATGATAGCTTATACCGTCACGTTATATGGCCAAAATGTACTGAAACGTCACATAAAACGTGACGGTATAAGCTATACTAGCCGGGCAGAAATTCTTACTCTGAGTGACGTATAAACGGTCACCGCGAATCGCGGTGACCATTTATACGTCAATTAAGTATCGCGGTCCGCGATACTTCCACTGACATCCCAGTATTGTAATAATATTAAATAAAAATAAATAAATAAATCAATTAACCGTATAAAGGGCCCCTATAATTTTCTTTATCTGCAGTCATGAAGTTGTACTTAATTTTTGTTTCTATCTGTATTTATCTGACTTGACATCTGTTTTGACACTTTTGAAGTTTTGACTGTCTTTCAAGTTCTATTTGTTTTGAGTGAGGTTGTTTGTATTTAGTGCAAATTTAGTGTAATTTCATTCTTTTCTTTCATTATCATAATCAAAATCAATTGATCAGTGATCCATGTATTATGTCGAAGTGGCTGTGGCTGTTGAAAGTGTTGGGTGAGATTAGCTGTGCGTATTTAATCTGTTTTTTATTTCTCATAGGTACACTATAGTGGTAGGCGGTTAAGAAGTCAATACTGACGTCTGTCATTTCCATACAGTTTATAACATAAAAGTCACTTTGAGGTTATAAAATGTATGGTAATTACAGGTGTCAGCATTGATGTACTATTGGTGTCAGGATTGACTTCGTAACCGCCGACTAATACGTTTATTTGTGCTTCGAATAACGGGTACCTATTATAATCTTGGTTAGGTTGACGATTGGTTTGCAGTAGTGGTGTTGTTGTCAGAGTAATAATCGGTGAATTATCAATTCATTATAAGGCGCGAATTACACAGAGACGGCGTAAGGTGACGGCACCGCGCTGCTTGAGTGTAATTCACCGAAAAGTCGCCTTCGTACATTTTGTTTGTCGCGCGCGACTGATAGCGACGCGGCACAGGCGTAACACAGGCATGTTGCCGCTTCAAAACATTAAATACAAAATGTACGAAGGCGACGTGTCGGTGAATTACACTCAGGCGGCGCGGCAATGCGTTTCACCTTACGCCGTCTCTGTGTTATTCGCGCCTAAAAATATCGATGGTATGGCAAACTGACTGCGACCAATCATTCATCGTCCATTTACTTATATAGAATCTTACAGTCACCTGCAGCGCTAGTATGATCGCTTATATGTCGGACATATAGCATTCGCCCCTTACTGTCAAGTATGTAAGTGCGAGAGGGACGAATGCTATATGTCCGACATATAAGCGATCATACTAGCCCCACTGCAAAGATAAATGCCTACAAAGCGCTCTAAAATACATATCTCACGCGCTGTGGCGCCCCGGCCCTTATTTTATCACCATCATCATACTCTTCGCACAATATTTTATTAATTGTCAATGAAGAACATATAACTATAGAAAAACACGGTCATCCTTCACTTCACCTACTCCCCTGAGATATTAATGGACGATTCACACCGAACGGCTGGAGTCGGCGCGTACGTACCCCACTATTAGAGTCAAAGGAATTCGAACCCTCCATACAGAAGTTAGATTTCATATTTGAATAGGTTGCGTGCAGCCGGTCGGCTCCGGTTGGCTGCCGCCGGCTCTGCCGCTGCCGTTTGGATACGAAGTCTAGCTTCTGTATGGAGGGTTCGAATTCCTTTGACTCTGGTAGCGTGCGCGCCGACTCCGGCCGTTTTGGTGAGAATCGTCCAAAGTGGTCGGTAACGGGCGTAACAAGTGTATTGTCCTAGGTACCTATTATTCAATTTACTAAAATCCTAACCCTTCCTTATACTTTTGCCGTAGTCGCTTGATGAGGCGATGTCGATCATAATTTGTAAACGTTTTATTTCTTAATTGACATCATAAATGAATACATTTTATCATCAAAATCCGTTTTAATTATAATTCGAATGTCGGCGAGTGGGCAGGGAGCCGTGGGTGCGGTCGACGGGGCTCAATCACGCCACCCGCGCCCTGGTGCGGCTAATTATGCCGCACACAGGTACCGTAGCGGCGACGACATAATCAGTAGCTTCACTGTTTCTGAAACTAAAACTACCACACTCAGCTTGCTAAATATCTAATACATGCCGTGTAGGTGGAGCTTAAAAGCCCTTACGACGCGCAAAATATGTTTTTTAAAAAAAAAACGAGATAGCAACAAGGTTCTTTCAAAAAAAATATTTTTGGAACAAACTTTTATTGCCGACTGTGCAGTTTTTTGACAGTCATCGCTTAATCTTTGGGAGGATTCCAAAGACCCCAAACACAACCGGTTTATCTGTGCAGTTTAGGAATTACTATTGCCACCCTCTGTCTCCATCGTCAGATCAGCTCGGCAACGTAATATCATTGCATTGTCACCGAATTTACATACTTAAGTATGCCAAATTTCAGCTTAATCGGATACCGGCAAGTGGCTGAAAATGGTTTGCCGATTTTGAATGACAACTTACATACAAACGTGTCCCTTTCGCGAAACGCTGGAATTTCACGGAGTTGCTAGACACATGACAGTGTCTTAGCCAAGTTCGTGAAGCAATAAAAAGAGATGACACACCGGCCGTGGGTTATTATATTATACACGAACCATTTCGGTAATAATAATTTGTCATGTTATTTGCTTGGCAAGTTTTTACCCACCAACGTTGAGTCTTAGTCTAGTATATCAAAGTCATTGGCAATATCTAGTCAGGTATTTGAATAAGCGTGTCGAAGTTAAGGCGTGGGAAGTAAACGAAGTGATTAATTTACGTTCAGATTATCAAGTAGAGGAATTTGAAATATAGAAAAGTAAACGACACCTCTGCTTTAAAGCTTCATTCGTCATATCATTGTTGACCAAGTACCTATAGAATAAATATTAACATTTATTGTTAATAATTGATATCCTATATTTTAAATTTTCCTGTAACCTGACGAATTAATACGATTAAATGAATATGAATGTAGTGAAGGAGGCTGTGGTTCATTTGGTTATTCGACAATTGTGAGATTTGCGAGTACAGATATTACCGTACAGTAGGTACTTGTCCAAACTTCAGCATCAGAAGTAACTACGCATTGGAATAGGCCAAAGGCTCATATTCCCGTATAATAAAGATTTAACGTCTTCGTATGCGTTTATTTTTGATGCTGACTGTACCTATATGTAGCACATTTTTGTACTTATCCTTTTTCGACTGTACTATATGATAGTACCTAGCACGTGTAATTGGTAGTGCTCGATGGCTCCCCGTGAGTGCCACTGATTTGTCCTCTGACGCACATTTCACAGCAGAGCTATGCCTGCATTATTCTAATTAGTTTTATGGCCACTTTTATTAATTAACATCATGTTACGTTTGAATGTTTTACGGTGATTACGAGTACACTCACGTTACAGAGAAGTATGTATGTACCTACTATTTACCTAAACAAGCAATATTTTTTGCATTAGTGAAATACAAGTTTTTCTTTACTTGCATAAAGTCATGGTTTTCATGCTTACTCAAGATTATGTTTCGACCAGCACGTCTCAGCACATTTGTTCCTCTTTTGTAGGTTGTTTTTGTGAATCAATTTTGATGATGTTTAAATGTAAAGAAACATGTATAAGTTATAAGAAACTGACTGTCATACACAAAGCTCAAAAGCTGGCCAATGCCACTGGAAAAGTGTTTTTTTTTCTTTTTAAGCTGCGTATGACCCAACGAGGAAATATATCTCTATTTTTATTTCTTCTCCGTGATAATCAGGCAACCTCTGCCCACCACTGTTTATTTATATTTATTTTATTGTGACAATTTTCGCAAAGCAGTTTACAGAAATTGGAAGTTCACAATAATATTACCGTTACGCTAGATAACATTGTAGCGGGTTGTTTCGTGATCATAAAGAGTATTTATGAATCGTTTTATGTTGGGATGCAAGCAGCAGTTTTATTCCTAGTTAACAAAAATTTATGGGTTACCTATTGTGTAGGCTTAGTGGTCTTACCTACATGGCTTTAAGGGTCCCCCGCACGCTCGAATGAACTCGATTCTCCATACAAACGTAGTTTCGTTCACGTGCTGAAATAAAATGAAACTTCGCATACACAATGGGATCCGCTCTATCTAGGCCGGAAATTAGTTTCTGTTGCTAGAAATTGTACTAGAAAAAAAAACAACGAGTTTTTGATTTTTTATAGTAGTCGGCGAGTCAATCCTGACACCTGTCATTTCCATACAGTTTATAACCTCAAAGTGACTTTTAGGTTATAAACTGTATGGAAATGACAAATGTCAGGATTGACTTCTTAACAGCCATAACAGCCGACAACTATATGTATTGTATGAAAACCTTAATAATCGCTGAAATTTTTCTCCATTATAATTTCAAGCAACAAAAACTAATTTCAGGCCTATATATACCTAATCCCATTGTGTAAACAAAGTATCACGTTATTCCAGCATGCCGTTTTAAAATAAGAGTGAAACTACGTTTGTATGGAGAACCGAGCTTCCTGCGAAATGATACTTAACTGTACCTACCTCTTCGGACATGCACGTTAGGTACGCGTCATGTCTGTATTTGCATATGATTGTAATTGCGTAGAACGAGTTAATCTCACTCATCACACTGCACACACCTTTTTAGTATTTTCACTCTCTCAAGAGACGAGTTATTTACCTTCTGCATGATGACTTGCGTATTTTAAGGCTAAAAGTGTGAGATTGCAAAGCAGAATCAGTCTAAATGAATTAAATACGTATTGCGTTAATCTTTGCTGAAAATATACCCATCACTTGCCCAGTTTATTTACTGAAGAGGGCGTACTATTAGTATATTTCGGATAAAGGGCTATTAGTGGTCGTACGTTATTAAGTATTCATCTATGCATTGCGAGAATTAAAGAAATCAACGAATTTGCAGTCTGCCAAAATAGCTTATTATTACGCTTATGCTCACTCATGGCTCAGATACGGTATCATTGTCTGAGGAAACAGCACAGATGCAAAAGATTTGTTCATACAGCAAAAAAAGTGCATACGTATACTCGCGAATATAAAAAGTCCAGAAAGCTGTAAACCCTACTTTATAAAATATGAAATATTAACTTTAACGTCAGTATATATACTAGAGATTTGTACATTCGTAAGAAAGCACCCAGCATTATTTACAAAATTAACTGACCAACCTCGACGATTTGATACTAGATTTAAAAACAACTTAGCCTTGACAAAATCCTCAAAATTAAAAATGCATAAAAAAACCCAATGTCATGGCAATCAAAATATATAACCATCTTAGAGAAGACATAAAATCAGAGGTTAATGACAAGAATTTTAAGACATGCTTAACTAACTACAATTTTAATAATAAGCTAGTAGCTATACCCTAACAGGGTCCATGAGAAACATTTCATTATTATTAAAAACCTGTATTACACCATGGTTGCAATAAACGTATTATGAATTATGAATTAAGTCATAAATAAATAGACAAAAAAATGCTCATTTTAGGTTCCTAACTGACAACATTTGCTTAGTCAATAAAACCTAGTTATTGTTACTTGATTACTTTTTGCAGCGGAAGAAGAGGGATGGGATGAAGAAGGTAGGGAAGGCAGCGAAGAAGAAACTGACGCAGAAGATGACGCGGGTGAAGGCGAGGAGCTGCCCAATGATGAGCTTAGCGAAGACAATGACGAAGATGTTGACAAGATGGATGGTGCTGAGGAATCAAATGCTGGGGATAGATATGAAGGTATGTCACTTTAAAATGATATGCAAATAAATATACTTACGATGACGAAAGCTAAGAAGTAGGAGTTAAGGGCGGGGAGGGCAGCGAAGGCAGTGAAGTAGATATTGAAGTAGAGGACGAGACTGGTGATAGCGAGGAGCTGCCGAACGGCAAGCTAAGCGGACACATTGATGAAGAGGACATTGATAAGGTGGACGAAGCCGAGGAATCCAATGCCCCAGCAACCTAGCATAGATATAAAGACATGTAGATTTAAATGAAGGTGTGTTAGGTAAGAATAATAGGGTTATCGCGGCAGTATAAGAGTATTTTAAGTATCTTTTTTCGGATGGTCTGTTCTTCAACAAAAGATAGGTATGTAAATCGCTATTTCTAGCTTTCCTTCAGGCCAGCGTGGACTAATTCTATTGCGATATTTTAGTACTTTTCCACAATTATCTAACTAAAGTTAAGCTACAGCACTTTGTGAATTAAATACGGTCAGGCGGCTACAGCGGTTTCAGCGGAACCGACCAAATTCAAACGATTTGCATATTTGGTCGTACAGATCGTGGCGTGCATCGTCAGCGACTGGCCTGCCCTATTTCAGAATGCATACCTAACATTCGGCAGTGGCGAACCAGCACATTTTTTTTGATAATCGCCTGATCAAGTTTTATGCTACAGACTAAGTAGCAATAAAGTACGGAAGATCCACTCTCTTAATATTTTATGTTCAACTCACGATTTTACACCATAGCACATCTTATCTTAACCTATGGTCAAGGAACTTAGATTATATGTTTTGCTAAATGTCTTGTAATAGCTATGGCAGCGTCTGGTACGACAATAAACCTGTCTAACGAGTAGGCACTATATCGAGGTTGTCAATAGGTATTCATTTTGCGCCATAGCACGCAGCGGGGTAGGCCTGGTTATACCAGACGATTCGTGAGACGGATCGAGACACGTTATGAATCGCACAGCAAGTGCTGTGGACTGTAAGCAGCGGGCCGGACAGTGACACACGGCGCAGATAACGGATGACGTACGGCTTGCCTGCGTCGCTGCAATGGGTGCAATGCGAATTGTAGACGTCGAAGTGCGAATGACAGACAGCGTGTCTATTAGGATTTACAATGGTTTTGAGCTGAGGGAAGAACTCTGGTAGGTAATATGAAGTTGTTATTACGTAGCGAGACGTCGAGGAAAATACTTTCTCACCAGAACGAGAGTACTAATTATTGTGTTTGTTTGTTACGTCTTCACGCCTTAGCTGTCCTCCCGTTCGTCATGAAAATTTGCATACAATCCCTCCTAAGAATATATGCACGTTTTCCGTGGGATATGTAATGTGTAAGTTTATTATAATAAACCTACACATATAGCTGTTCCATGATGCTTCTTGTCTTATTATCACGCTAAGTAAACAATTATATTATAAATTAATCACGCTAAGTAAAAAATACTGGCTCCGCACGTAATCCATATGCGTGCGAATAGATTGCATGGAGATGCGCAAACTGAGATGACCGTTTTAAAATATGCGGTAGCCAGTATCGGAGCAATAACTCAATGAAAATTGATTTAATCGCCGTTGTGGTGGCGTTCGCACCCAGCACTTTGTCAAGTGTCAAGCGCATTTGCTGGCACACACAATTCACTGCGCATCGGGCCGCTCATCTCATCTATCGTCAGATTAGTCGCCGTACAACGAATACCGGCTATTTGTTCAATTTAAACATTAGCTTAACTGTTAATAGTTGATACAAATAAATAATATTAGGGGGACAATCTCACACATATCGCACTTTCTCCATAGAAAGCTTAATAAGACTTATGTTATGGGTACTAGACGTCATTTATGAAATACTTAAAAACATGTTAAATACATAGAAAAACATCCAAGACTCAGGAACAAATATTGACGCTCACTTCATCCGCATCACACAAATATTTGCCCTGACTGGGATTTGAACCCAGGTCAGTTTCGTAAGCGAGGTTTAAGCGAGTTTCGTAAGAACCACTAGACGAAACCGGACGTCAAATAAATAAGGTTAATTAAAAACCGGCCAAGAGCGTGTCGGGCCACGCTCAGTGTAGGGTTCCGTAGTTTTCCGTCCGTCACATTAAGTTGACATATTAAGTACAGAAACACAAAACCTTTGAAAGCACGTCATTTCATTGTGATTTTGTAGAAATGACAGGTACAATAAACACCTGTTTATACGGTTAAATTACAAACTTAGTTCAGAAATTATTTATGTAATTTTTTCAAAAACTATTCAACCTATCAAGTTCAAAATAATTTTCCTACAAAGTTTTTATAAAGTTCTACTTTTGAGATTTTTTTCATATTTTTAAAACTTATGGTTCAAAAGTTAGAGGGGGGGGACACATTTTTTTTTACTTCTGGAGCGATTATTTCCGAAAATATTAACATTATCAGAAAATGATTTTAGTAAACCCCTATTTATTTTTAAATACCTATCTAACAATATATCACACGTTAGGGTTAAAATGAAAAAAAAAACACTCCCCACTTTACGTATAGGGGAGGTACCCTAATAAAATATTTTTTTCCACTTTTTATTTTACCACTTTGTCGGCGTAATTGATATACATATTAGTACCAAATTTCAGCTTTCTAGTGCTAACGGTCACTGAGATTATCCGCGGACGGACAGACGGACGGACAGACATGGCGAAACTATAAGGGTTCCTAGTTGACTACGGAACCCTAAAAACGAATTCTAAAGATTTGTTCAAAAAAAAATTCACAGATCTCGTGCACTAGACGACCATCAAGGTACATTGAAAATGAACTCAACAAAATAAAAAAATGCATTACATTTGCTAACGTTATGCCAATTTGTTTGATATATAATATATAAACATAGCTCACATACAAAATTCCTATTAAATTGGCAATTTTTTAAAGCGCAGCCAAGTTACGGTAACCACATAAAAAGGCATTTGCCACTTTACTAATATTCACGCAAGATAACGGCGACTTCAAATTAACTCGACCTCCAAACTCCGACTATAACTATAACAAGAATTTTCAAAGTCGAATTCAACATGACACCCTAGGCCCCAGGAGAAGGATAAATTATATGATATCATAACCTTGATTATTTGTTTAATTTTCTCGCAATCGAAGTGAAAAGCAGATGTATAACTCATGTATAAAACTCATTTTATCCTCTACTTTATATCGACCCTTGCCTGCGGCTCGGGTCGATAAATTGTCTGGGATAAAAGGGCTTATTTTATGCAATCTCAATCAACTATTTTATTTGCCAAGGTTTTGGAAGATATTGGTCTTCCAAAACATCATTGACTTATCCACGAATTGCTATTTCCCGGGCACTGCAATAATGTGCTATTGTTGTCTCGAACTATAATTAATAATAATTTATTATAGAAACAATACATGTTTATTTTAAACAATTTGAAATATAAAACTAACTACAATTGTACAATTGTGTTGATTTAAAAAAATATATATTACCTACTAATAGTCGTTCTGACTTTTTGACTTCTTTCAAAAAGGTTAGGCTACAGCGCAAACCCTTGACCCGATCGTCTTTGTTTTAGGCTCAAATTGTAGCCGACTAAATTGTCCAGAGGAGTTTTGATCAAAATTTTGATATCATTCTTAGTTTCCAAAATATCGAGTGCCAAAATGAAAAAATCGGAGGAAATAGATTTTTTTTTCACTATTTCGGCCAAAAAATTTTCGTTCTGGACTTTCTCAAATAATTCTCTTTGCATCTTACACATCTCGTAAATACGCGTCTTTTGAGCCTAGTATGAATATCATACCTTCACAACTCTCTGAAATATAAGGGGATCGCACTATTTCGTGAAATGGGACCCTATACTGGAGCGAACGAAAAGACATTTTCAATGTCAAAACAAAGACTTATTTGTCACTAAGCGATTGAATTATCCTCCATGAAATTGGTCTTATCATCACCCGTCGTAAGAAATTTGAAGTAAGTTGTAATCAAAATGACAATTCGTATCGAGTTTGGGAATTTCATATATCATTTATTTTGCCTCAAGCAAAAGGTTTTGTTAAGGCTTATCGTGTGGTAAACTATAATAAAAATAATAGTTTTGTAACCATTTTATGCAATAATAGTGATATTAAAATTTTAATAGCAGATAATAGCATATCATAATCAGCAGGATATATAGAGTAACGTGGTTTTCCTCAAAATCCATATTGAAGAGAGCGGCCAAGTGCGAGTCGGGCCACGCGCAATGTAGGGTTACGTAGCTGTCCACCCGTGACATTATACAGATTAAAACTGTCACAAATTTATATTTACTATAATAAATCTAAAAAAACTTTTTTAAGGGTTTTAGGGGAGGTCCCTACACGTAAAGTGGGGATGAATTTTTTTGTCTTGACCCCTATGGTGTGGGATTTTGTTGGATAGGTCTTATAAGATGAATAGAGGTCTTCAACAAACATTTTTCGATAAAGTGAATTATTTCAGAAAAAAACACTTTAAGAGAAAAAAAATTGTGGCCCCTCTAACTTTTGAACTATGGGTCCAAAAATATGAAAAAATCAAGCAAAGCTTAATAAAGACTTCCAACGAAAACTATAGCGGAGGTATATGATTCCCTTTTGCTTGTTTATTTGATATTTTTGATTAAGTTCATTGGCCAACTACGGAACCGTTCACTGAGCATGGCCCGACATGGTCTTAGCCGATTTTTTTATTTGAATTAATAGTCTGTTTTAACTGCATACTTGGTTCATGCCATGTCGATACTCGCGCGCGGGCGACGAGAAAGAAGGAAGGGAACCATCGACTTTCTCATAAGTATTACGAGTAACACCAGCGAGCCCGCAACATAAACTTTTGGCGACGGTCGAGCCTTATTACGAGCAGCCGAGCGGTCGAGCAATTATTTGCTGACTTTGAACTACTTGTACTTGATACAACTTAATTCGATTTTTACTCGCAGTTACATTTAAAAGCCTTTTGACAAAGCTTCCGTCCGCTTCAAAAGTGACGTCCTCTGGCGGATTGTCTTCAGGAAGGGGGCGAACAGTCGGATGCATTTACATTATCATCGACTTGCTTCACCCTGCCTACGCTTCTCCCAAGGGACGTGAGCTAATAAACAAAATAGGTTATAAAGGATGCTTATTCTAAGACATTATTAGGGTTCCGTACCTCAAAAGGAAAAAACGGAACCCTTATAGGATCACTCGTGCGACTGTCTGTCCGTCTGTCACAGCCTATTTTCTCCGAAACTACAGAACCAATTACGTTAAAATTTGGTACACATATGTAAGTTTGTGACCCCAAGACGGACATAAAAGGCAAACAAATGAATTTTAAACATGGGGCCCACTTTTGAGGGTAACTGAAAAAATTAAAAATAAAGTTTTTCAAACTATATCGGGTTCATATCAAATGAAAGAGCTCATTGTGTGCATCTAATTTTCCCCCCAATATTTATTATCTCCAAAAGTACTGGGTCAAAAATTTTGAAAAAAATACGCAAGCTAGTTCTTTACCTACAGATGACAGGAACACCTATTAGAAATGTGCAGTCAAGCGTGAGTCGGACTTATTTTAGTTGTACGGAACCCTCGGTGCGTGAGTCCGACTCGCACTTGGCCGGTTTATTTTTGACTACCGAGAAATTAAACAATCACATAATCACGTTAATTCCGGTTCACTTCATGTTTTATATTAAAATAATTTTAAAGAATAAAAAACCCAACTTCAATGGGGAGGCCGGTGAAAGATTATTATACTTAGATGGTGCACTCTTAGATTCCATGCAATGAAATAAAAATGGCTATAAGTATGTTTATAATGGAAAAAGACAAAGTACCCTCAATTCCTCATGGAATCCTCCATCAGAACTCAAGCTTGACAAAAATGTTACTTGAAAACCTAGCTTGCTTGACAAACATAACGAAGAGAACAAATCGCCAAACGTGAACTATGCGTCATTGAAGAGTTCCATTCTGATCATCATCAGCAGTTCCACTTCATCAAATGTCACTTATTTAAATGAAGATGCTTGATTTGTTTATGAAAATACTAAAATCACTATATGTGTGCCGTTTACATTCGAGGAGTTCCCTCGATTCCTAATGCATCCCATCATCATAACTCGAGCTTGACAAATTATTGTCTTGAAAATCTAATTTGCTTAACAAAGACAGCAAAGAGGACAATTCGCCAAACGTGAATTATGCGTCGTTGAAGAGTTCAGTTCTGATCAACATCAGCAGTTCCACTTTATCAAATGTCACTTTTTTGAATGAAAATGCTTGATTAGGTCATGAAAATACTTTATTTTTTTATTTTTTTTATTTAAGGTTCACCAACAGTTGTTTACATCCTTACATCTGATAAAAATACACATGCGAAAAAACAAACTTGGGAGTAATGTAACAACTACTTAAAGGTAAACTCTTCATGCGTTATTACAGGGAAGTAAAATTTATAGAAAAATAGTTAAACATTAAAATAAACTAGGAAATATTATTATACTTCATCTTAACTCGATCGCAGCAAACTTATACAACACAAAAGATAACGAGATACATGCCAAAATCATCGAGAGAAAATACTTAATACTAATACTCGTACGTACAGAGGGATCTCTAAGGCTGGACAATAACGCTATAGAGAGCTGACAAAATTTTACGCGGGGGGTCGAAGTGCATATCCGTAACATCGCCGTAACTGTTGCCAGCCTTACACAGCCTGCATATTGGGGAGTTTCTGCCTGATACCGTCCTACGAACCGGAGGGCTTAAAGGCGCGATAGGATTTCGGGGGATTCTAGATGGAGCACGAAAATAAAGAAGACTCAATAATTGAGGGCAGTCTATTTTGTTCTGAAGGAGTTTATTAAGAAACAGGGCATCCAAGATCAGTCTACGTTTCTCTAACGAGTGCATGTTAAAGTAGCGCAGTTTACGTTTGTAGGACGTTCTCCTTTTTGCTACAGTACGACCATGAAAAAATGCAAGGTGTCGTAGGAAGCGTTTTTGCACCCGCTCCAGGCGTAATGAGTGTGTAGCATAGTGAGGTCTCCAAACAACACTACAATACTCCACAATGCTCCTAACCAAACTATAATAAAGAATGATTTTGGTTTTGCCTCGCCTAAATGACTTGCCATTTCTAATAATAAAACCCAACATTCTAGACGCTCGCTTGGTAATATTTTCGATGTGGGGTATGAAAGTTAGTTTTTTGTCAAACAAGACACCCAAATCACGGATACTCTCAACTTCTTCTAATTTGTGAGTGTCAAGAAATATGAACACATTTTTTGGAATTTAAGTGCATGTGCAAGCCGGCACCAATTGCTAAGCCTATTGATATCGTCTTGAAGCAGTGAGACGTCATTAGATGACACTATATGCCGTGTAAACTTTAGGTCATCAGCGTACATGAATACTCGAGAGTGCATGAAACAATCGGGTATATCATTTATAAACAAGTTAAATAAAATGGGACCCAAATGTGAACCCTGCGGAACGCCGGACGTTATCAAGTGAGAGGTCGACCGATAGCCATTGACCACCACATAAAACTGCCTTTCATCTAAGTACGACCTAAGCCATTCAAGCAAGGAGCCAGATATTCCATACGCTGATAGTTTTGATACTAAGATTCTATGGGAGACCTTGTCAAACGCTTTGCTAAAATCTGTGTATATCACATCGGTTTGTTTACCAGAATCCATAGCTTCAGTTAAATATTCAGTGAATGTGGCCAGATTCGTACAAGTCGCTCTAGAGTTCACAAATCCGTGTTGGTGGTCAGTCAGATAAAGTTTTAAGTGGCTCTGAATATAATGACAAACCAGTGCTTCGAAAATTTTAGCAAAACAGGATAAAATAGAGATAGGTCTGTAATTCGAAACAACGCGATCACTGTCAGATTTGAACACAGGTACGACCTTTGCTGTTTTCCATTCAGTAGGAAAAACGCCTGATGACATAGATTTATTATAGATCAGCAGTAAAGGGTGTACGAGTTCAGATGCGCAGGTAGCTACAAAGATAGGTGGGACACCATCTGCGCCTGCTCCTTTTCTGCAATCTAAATTTTTAAGCCGTGCCAACAAGGTATCATGATCAAATATCGGAACTGATAAACACTGGCTATATTTTGCGAGCACTTGTAAAGATTGAGATATATTATGCCCATCAAGATTGTCATCTTTGCTGTAAACAGTTGAAAAATAGTTAGCAAACATGTCGCAAATTGCAGTGCCTTCAGAAGTTACAGTCAACCCGTCACTTAGCGACGCCGGGTAGACACTCGCCCCACCTCGCTTTACTTTAACATAAGACCAAAACAGTTTAGGATTCACAGCCAAATAATTTTCCAACTTCACAATATATTCATTGTACCTGGACATTGCTAATTTTTCACATCGTTTACTAATCAACTTTAGCTCGATAGCATCCAAAGGGTTTTTATACTTCTTGTAGCGTATTCGGATTTTATTTTTTTCATGTAATCTCTTTTTTAATTGTTTATCAAACCAAGGCGGATAACGTTTATTCTTGGGTTTTATGAAAGGGACGTGTTTTTTAACCTCAATTTGAATAATTTCCCTGAAAATTGTAACCATATCATTAACGTTCCTAATATCAGAAAACAGTTCATCCCAGTTATAATCTCCTAAGTCCTTTCGTATGAGGTCGTAGCGGGCTTTGTAAAAATTAGGTCTGGCATCATTGTAATTGTATGTCAGGCGGGCTTCGTGTACAAAAGAAAGATCAATATCAAGAGAGGGGTGATAAGAGTCCATAGTGCTCAGAGGATTATGGTTTTGACTTACTTCACAAGACACAGTTGATAAAACTAGATCAAGAATCCTTTTCACATTGTTTGTTACAAGATTGGATTGGTGTAGTTTGTTCAGACATAAGAAATCTGTTAATATATTATTAAAGCCCGGTACAATGTAATTACTATTAGCATCATTGAACAATTGCCAGTAGGTTAATATTGGGGGTTCTAGCTCACATCGCTTCGCTATCGCTCGCTCCGTTCGCAGAACCGCCCAATATTAACGATAATGTAGGTATTTACGCAGCACTACAGCGGCCAGTCTACGGATACCCTTTAATCTTCAAATTCAATCTTAATACATCTGATTTCGAATCGCTCGCTGTCGCTATCGTTCACAGAACCGCCCAATATTAACAGCAGTTATGAGAGTACACAAACTCCGTTATGTTAATTCCCACTTCGTTACTTGTTAGATCAGTTTCTACTTTAATTTTGATATCGCTAGCAATCGCACGTAGATGTTACTTTTGCTCTCTCGCTCCAAGATAAGCCGGAATTTTTGTTCAAAAGCAATTATACGCATTCGAAATCGATCTGAGTCAATTTTCCATGTTCCCATTCGACAATCATCTTGATAAGGCACTGGGAAATATAGTGCAATATCGCTAAAAGTTACTGTTTTAGATGGCATGAGAACTGCGTCGAGCATCACGTTGAAATGCCGTTCAGTACAACATGATACTGATTTATTGTAGAAGAAATACTCTTTTATATACCAAAATAAACAACCTTATTTATAGAAAACCTTTATTTGTACACCATTTTCTTAAGCAAGTTACATTTTTTAAAGCACATATAGTAGGATGGTAAATACAATTAAATACATCACTAGATAATCTAAAATCTTTATATAAACTTAAGAAATTAGGACACTGCATGTCCTCTAAGTTAATTACATCATTATGAAGAAACATGGTTTTAATCCAATGTACTTTCTCAGTACCTTTACAATAAATTGTTTTATCAGATAAAAAATCTTCTACGTGCATCAAATAATCTGTGTAGGGAATGAAACCTTCATTCCAGTAAATTTTTCTGTTTTCTGTATCCACCATATTTGTTTACGCTCTTCCGGAGAAAGATTATACAATGGGAAAGGTGGTAAAATAAGAAGATGCTGCAACTGATCATTAAATACTATAGCTATTTCTTTTACAATAAATTGATTTCCATCTGTTTTAAATCCTTGAACGTCAACGATTGCTATTGATTTCATGTTAGTTTCCTGACTATATTGCTCAAAGGTCGATACTCGAACAGCCGATCGTTAATAATTAAACAATAAGCACTTGTGTTGTCAGGAATGTCTTGCGTAGTTTCAATTTCTAAACGCACATCTACTGGTCCAGTTTTTAAATTATCATTTTGTCGTGAACAATCAATCACGTATAATGGAGCCTTATCTTTAAACTGTTTCAAATCTAACAACGGATCTACGGGAAGGTTGTAAAACGACTGACGAAATCGAGCATACATATCATATAATATACTATATTGGCCTTGTTCAAACTTTAAATTAAGAGCGTCGTACGGATAATAATACGAATTTAAAAATAACGTAACGTTTTTCAAATCACAGTGATCAAATACGGCATTATCTTTTTCCTTATTATTTTTTCGATTAGTTTGTAAGCCAAAAATAACATATCGCGGTTTTTCTAGTTGAGAAGCTGTCTTCACAGACCAGGAATGTTTCGTAGTCTTAGGTAATAATGGGTATTCATATAAATCCCAATTTCTGAAGGCAATTTGTAACGGTTTATCTTTTTCTAAATGTTTTAGCAAAGCAAGCCTTTGCTGATCTGAAACTTTAACATGAGGCATGCGCCATTGAACTTTCCGTATGTCAACTTGTACCAAATCATCTTTATCTGTTACAACACCATTTAAATTAATGCTACTTCTGTTTAAAATTAATTCATGTTTGCAATTAATAATAATTTTTCTATAATCTTCTGCGAAACCCAATAATTTGTTTAACGGTAAAAGAATACAAAACTTTCCATCATGATTCTTAAACCCATTTACATTCCAGCCCCACATTTCAGCAGCTTTACTTTCTCCGTTATTCATAGACACGAGCGACTTTATTGTCGTAGTAACTCCAGCATTTCTAATACGATCAATTTCGACTCCATTCATCTCGTACCTTATATCTTGAAAAAGGAATGCTATAGCATTATTAGTTAAGTTTATTTTCTTTGTTTTTGAGGCTCCCGTTGTACGATCCTTTTCTGTTATGGAGAAAGATCCTTCTATATATACAGAACTTGCTGAGGGCAAAACATAAATGTCTTGCTGGTGGATAGGTATTCGTATTTCATCACTTTCATTGTAGCTATTATTGTATGGATTATAAGTATGGATTTCATAACTTTCAATAGAATTGTCAAATTGAGGGTCGTCCGTTATATGGAGAATACTCATACTTTAAATCCAAGAGCACGAAGGAACTCTTTATTACTCTTAGTTATTTTAGTCGGAGTAATGGATGTTATTCGTTTCACGGTATGCTTATTAATGGCTTTATTTTTATTTTGCTTGGGCATTTTATTGTTGAACTTATTCTTTTTATTTGCTTGTCTCTTAAGCTTACAAGACGATGGTGTTCTAAGTCTTTGGGGGTTATTATATACAATCATTTTGATTTTCGTAGGTGTAAACTCAAATATATATTTTCTTTCTTAAAATTTATTGGCACACCTCTTAAGTCTAATATTTTTACAATTATTGATGAAATGTGCTTTTTTGCTATAGGGAAATATATTATATTTTTAGGCACCTCAATAAGCTGATGACACGGAGGAACGTTCAGTACAAACTCGTGAATTATATGGGCTGGTAATCCATTCATATATGAGCCTTGCACGAGATCACATTCGATTCGTATCACCGACGTTGGAATAATGTTTACAGGATAGACTGATTCATGCCATTTATTTGGTTCTAGAATCGTTTGGGAAAATCCTAAAAAAGAAGCGATACTATTTTCGGCTTCAAAATGAATCGGCTCGGTGCAAAATAACAAACACTTAAAAGTATTATTATTCGATTTAATTTGCAACTGAACATTTTTCAGTTCAGTTTTTAAGTATTCATATAAGTCTGTCAAGTCGTAATTTCCCCAAGGAATTTTGATACGTTTATCTTTACCATAGGCAAAAATGTTATTATTTTCATGAATATTCGGAATTGTATTAAATGTAGAAAAGTAGAGTAAGCCACACTCATAATTATCATCTAATATCAGAGGAGGAATAAATTCCGTTTGAAGAACAGATTCGTTTCCAGTGATTGTAAGTGTTATAGACATTTTGAGCAAACTAAATTATTTTATCAAGTTCTCGTCTATTTATGCCGGTTCCAAAAGGATTTCAAAAACCGAATACACAAATGGCCACAATTATAAGGATGACTCTTTTGCACATTAGCATAATTATAAAAAAAATTTGGTCCAACATAGTGTAAAAATTCTTCCGGTGGTTTTAAGTTACCATAACTGTCGAAATATTCAATATAATCACTTAATTTAGCATAGGCCACCCAATGAGTTCCAGGATTATCTGAACTATCAAGATTTATAATGCCGCATTCTTTATTTAACGGGCTAACTGGCAACTGATCTCTCATGTACACTCCTCTAAAAAATGGAATGAATTTTGCATATTTCAGTAGGTCGATATTAGTTAGCGCTCTTTTGGGTAGCCTTGGAATTAGTTTTTTTGTTTTTTGACATAAATGCCTAAACCATCACCATGTTCTTTGAGACAAAGCCCATTTCCTATACACAATTCTTCCATTTTTTGGTTGTGACGTTTAAGTTCTTGCAAGCGTTGTTTAGCTGATTTTATTGCTTGAACTGCCTTTGCGATTCCAGCTGCACCACCTGCTAAACCACCTGCAGCTGACAGACCAGCGAAAATTGGTATTAAGGGAAGAAATCCTCCAACTTTTGGCACTGGTATCACTCGAGGAATATTCACAGTTGAGTTAGAATCGGAAGCCAATTCACGAGCAACAGCAACGGCTAACTCTATAGCTGCTTTTTTACATTTGGGTTTAAATTTGTTTATGTGTTTCTTTGTAAGAGAAACAATATTTTTAAACGTTTTCTTAAAACCTCTCCCGGTTTTTAATTTTTTTGCAGCACCAGTTGGTTTAGCGTTGCGAGCTTTTGTTTTTCTTGCGGAATTAAATTTCGGCATCATTGATTTAAAGATATAATTAAAATATAATTTAAAGATGTAATACCGAACACTCTTTCTTTCTTGAAATACGGACTAAGAATGAAAAAATTAAATATGACCTGCTTATAAAACTTCTGACTTATCAATCCAACTGTTTTCTTGAGAAGGTAATCCTAACCATTTCACATATAAATTTGTACCTTTCTTTTTTAAAATTTTTTCAACCAGGTAAATGTTTGGATATTTAGGTTTAAGTAATTCTTGTGAATAAAACGATCCCAAAATGGGCCGATGCTTACTATCTTCTATGATATATGTAACCGGTTCTGTGTTCTGAATTTTAGTAATAGTAAATATTTCTGTTGACCAATTTGGAGTATACCCTTTTTCAAATGTCCCTTTGTATTTACTTATACGCACGGGATCTCCAACTTTAAATATAATTTTCGATGTTGCTGGCAAAACTGTTTTATTATATTTTTGAAGAATTTGCTGCTTATTTTCTGCATTAACTTCGCTTGGCTTAAGACCAATTGTTCTGTGTACCGTATTATTATACTGCTTAACTACATTATAAAGAGTGTCATTAACCCATTTGTAGTTTCCTTGTAAGCTAAATTGTTTATATAATTTGGTTTTTAAGGTTCTTATAAACCTTTCCACTATAGAAGCTTTTTTCACAGAGTATGTTGAATAGTGTCTTATATTATATCGATCAAGTAAATGTTTTAATTGTTTGTTATAAAATTCAGTTCCTAAGTCAGTTTGCAATTTTTTCGGAACACGAGGTTGTGTTAACAAATCTTCAAAGGCTCGAGTCACATGTTCTTTACTTTTTTGTTTTAATGGATATACCCAAGCATACTTCGAAAAGGTATCGATTATTGCTAGTATATATTTATACTTTGAGTTCACTGTCGAAATAGACTGCATGTCAATAAGATCAGCTTGCCATAAATCGTCAATATCTCTCATTATCACATGTCTTCGAGGAAAATTCTTTCGAGCTTGTTTATGTATTTCATTAACCACCACTTCTTTACTCATTTTTTGTATTTGCTTCTTTGTATCACTGAGTCTATGCTCTGATTTAAGGTTTTAATTTCTGTATCTAACTGCTGTAATTCTTGACGTATCGCTGTTATTTTTTTTAACATAACCTCCATTATATTATCAACATACTCTTTTGTTACACCGTCCGCGGAATCAATTGGTTTTCCAAGATGTTTAATAGGCTTATTCTTCGCGTCAATAAAATCATCATTAAAATTTATGAAAGCCATATAAGGTTCTATATTTGAATTTACTTTTCGCCTTTTGAATATGTGATGGCCAAACTTATCAACGTTCATCTTCAGAGAACATTATAGGACTAAGTCATAATGAGTCCCTAACAACACTTTTATTCTTTTATTATACCTGCTTCTCTCAATTCTTCTATGATAGAAATTATTTCATTATCGTGATTAGTATTGCCAGCATTTTTAGAAGCAACCAATAATTTTAATCTGTCAATTAACTCGTTAGGATCGTCCCAATATATGTAATCTGTATTACGCCTATATTTTTTCAATACTGGTAAGTTGCCGCCCTGTTTTTTGTTAGATTCGTTAAATAATGGTTTGATAAATTGGCAGTATTTCATGCCCGAATTTCCTTGTATCTGACCGTCTGGACTATATCCTCTCTTATGAACATTAGTATGAATCAGGATATCTTTATAAGTTAGTTTATCTTTTTCTTCAACGATATTTGAATTGGGTTTGGTTTGAAATAAAAGTTCGTTTAGTCCTGGAGTTAACTCATAACTTTTATCAGGTAAATTAATCATTGTCATTTTATTTGGGGTATTTTCGCCCTGCGTTTTTAATGTTACCGGCGAATTACCTATAAATAAGTTCTCGCCATCATTGCGCACTCCAAATGTTACATTGAAAGGTTCTTTCGGGAGTTGCAAATATTTTCTATTTGCTTGAGGACTCTTCACTTTTGCTACATAGTTTTCCACTTTAGTTGGAGTTTTTAATTCTTGTGACACAAACTCTTTAGGGCCATATTTTAAATCAAGATTAGCATCATCCATAGGAGCGTCGTTTTGAGCATATATCTCTTTATTTTCCTTGTGCACGCGAACGTTTTTAGAAGTATTGTTTAGTGATACTAGGGTTTCTAATGGGTCACTTAATGATTTGAATATTTTTTTATGTTGTAACTCACAAACTTCATCTTTTTCACGCATTTGTTTCAGTTTATTTTTTATATTTTTAACTGATTTTATTAACTGTGTTTTTAAATCAGCTTCCATGACATTTAAATTTGTACAGACTTGTTCTATTGCCTTAAGCCTGTAACTAACTGTCTTAAATTGGATTTGTCATAAATATTTGTATGAATGGTTCACTCAAACTTTACAAACTCATCAAATGATTTTCTATATCTACCATTGTTCAACTCACAATCTTTGCTGATTATTAAAGATGCAAATGGGTCCCTCCATATATTTATGGCTAGTGATTTGAATATTTCCCAACTAACGTCAGAATTCACATGTTCATGATATATGTGTTTCAAATTAACATCATCCTGTTTAAAAATAATTAGGAAATTCACATTGTCTCGAATTAATTGTTTGGGAATTTTAGAGTAAGTTTGAGATAAATAGAAAACATCTATTCCTTTATGTCTTCCCATAGAAAAATAATTACGTATATTGTTCTGATTTTCACAAGTTATGTCGTCAAATATAAAAACAGAATTGCATAAGGCCTCATCAGGAGAAATTACATCCTTTTCGTCTTGAAATATGTGCAGATTAATATCAGATATTCTCATAATAACGTCTTCTAGAAAGCGGTATTTTGGTTGGAAAGCCGTTTTAGAATAAAGATACACATTTTGAAATTTTAACCCATTTTCATGAAGTAATAAACTTAGCATGGTATTGGTTTTGCCGCAATTGGAAGGCCCGCAGATTATGCATCGAATCGAGTTGGGCAAAAGCACACTGTGCTTTATATTAATAGGACGTGACTCAGCAATAATTTTACCGATTTCAAGTGACACTTGTTGTTTCATTAGCTTCATTTTACTTTCTGTTAACTAATTATACAAAACATTCATTAAATATGTATACCTACTAGCAGTCTAAGTTGGAGAGTATTTTGTTTTAGAAATGTTAGAGCGCTGCCTAAAAAGGCATTCGGTATTACTCATGATTATTCTTAATACCTGTTGCAACCTGTAAAGAATTGCGAGCATTGGCTTCCATTTCATTGCTTGCGTCAACGGAAGCAGTCGCAACGAGAGAACTTACTGCCTAATTTAAAGCCATAGGTAATGGTTTTCTATATTAAATATTTTATCTTAACCAAAATTAAGATATCTTTTAACAGTCTTGAAATATATTTGAGAGATTAATAAAACTTGTAACGTGCTTTATTTTGTTATGTTATTTCTGAGGGCTCGTTATAGTGTCTAACCTAATTTTTTTTTCAGATAATGGAGTCAAACATGGGCAAACAAAACCAAGTTGATGATTTTGCCGACATATTTAACGTTAGCCCTCCAATTCATGATGTCGGGCCGGACGATCCATTCTATTACGTGCAAGATGTTGACGGTTGGCTTGAAAAAGTTGAAAAACGCCGTCAGGAAGTAGTACGCAAAATAGTGAAAAATAAGCCGAAAAAAACTATTATCAAAGATCAAACTAAAAAATGCTCGTCTTTCGTTATAAAAAATAACTATCGAAAAGGACAATATTTAATAAAAATTGATATCGAAGCTGTGAACGATGGTGATTCTAGCCGCAATGTTAGTGCGCAGTACCTTGTTTGTGATCCATGTGACGAAGTGTTAGACTCAACTGAATACGCATTGACAAGAATATTAAGAAAACTGGATGAAAAGTGAATTTTAGTATTACTGTACGTATCATATAATAAACTTTTGTAATTTCGTAAGTACTTGCAGTATTCATTTTAATATATACTCGTACTTGTAGTTAAATGTTTGCTAAGACCTCAATAAAAATTTCAGCAAATATGTTGTTTTTTTGTTTATAATTTAGAATGATAACCCATTTTAATAACGACAACTGTTATTATCAGTTGTAATTAGACTCCCATAGATAAAGAAAAACAGAGTATATTAAATAAGGCGCCTAAAAAGTTTAAGGGCAAACTTATCTATTTACTGACTTTCGCATAACATTTTTATTTCTTATAATAAATAACATTTGAGCAATTGATAGATAGAAAAGCTAATAAACATCGAAACAATTATCGCCTGTTGACCAGGCAAGCGTTATGAACTCGGGATTCCATGACCCGAACGTTACTATATTATTTTGTTTTATTATTCATGCACTTATTATGTTTTTGCGTCACGAATTAACGTTTGAATCTTGAATCCTGAACTAAGTAGTAGCTTTAGGGTTAATTTAGGTCGATAAATTATATTTTATTCGTTTTACTACCTATCGTTCATGGAACAGAGGTGTTTTAAGCCTTAGATGCATACAGTATCAAAAAAAATGATACTTCATTTTATTTTTGTAACGTCTTAAATAAAAGTCATATATATGTCAAATTGAGACTTAATGGCTCAGTTTGACAAAGTCCCAAATTGACGTTAAGTTGATTTCGACTTGTGTCATTTCAGTAGTATCGTTGTTGATACTTCATGTATCTAAGGGTTAACAACTAGAAACAGGGCTCGGAAACCAGTATTCTCTCCATAAAAACCGGTTTTTTTTTTCGTTCTTTCGTTTATTATTTCATGTTTAATTAGGCTATCTAATTATACGAAGCAATATTCTAAATACATTATTGAGTCCTACATAGAGAGCATAAACTAATTCAAAATATTTGACTATTTCGGGATTTTGACATTAACCGGTTTCGAGCCCTGACTGGAAATATCAAAAACTCGTCATGGTGAAACAATATAGCGTTTAGAAAACTGATTGGATATTTATTTTTAGTTGCTTAATTGTGTACAAATCGTCACAACGTATTTTCTATAACGCTATACTGTCAATAGAGAAATATAAATAAAACAAGTAATATTATTTATCGTAAATATGATTTATTATCATTATTATTCAAATGTTACATACTTAAAAACTATGTAAGTGTGTATACATCACCACTTAAAATATCGGTTACAAATCAGAAATAAGGATGAGGACCAAATTTTGAGACCATCGTTAAGGTTTTTAATTCGTTTACATTTAATTGATTCCGTTGTGACGAAAAAGTTGCCCAATAAATTGTAGACAAATTTCGGCTCACAACGGAATCAATTAAATTGTAGTCGAATTAAAATACTTTTAACGATCGTCTAAAAATTTGTCATCGTCCTAATATCGTATCTTATTTACTAACATCAGCAGCGTTACATTATATTTAAGGTTGATTCTACGCATGCAACACCGTACTTAACATAATGTTTTATAGTGCCCCCAGGGCAAAGACGTAATATTATCTTTATTTACACACCTTTTATCATCATCTCGTGAAAGAACTAGCTTGTTTATTTTTTGGGTATAAAGTTTATGGCATTTGGATCTAATAATACACATTTCGTCTCTCAATGATTCATTATAAAATAGAGCACGTTTATATTTATTAATGTCCAGTTTTTTGGTAATACACTTTTTTATTCCCTTTGCTTTTTTTACAGTTGTGTTACAAGTAGTGATGCAATATAATTTTGCTCGCAACCCTATATATTCTGTTATAATAGCACCGCCCATCTCATCTTTAAAATATCCGGGTATCTTACTGTTCACAGAAGGTATGTTAAATATATTACCTGCTTCATAATTGCTAGTATCAAAATATTCTATATTTTCTTTCAAGTCTCGATAAAAATCTTTTGTATAGATAAGATATAAGAGACTGTCGGTGTCAGTATAGCAGAGATGTATTTTATTTGTATAAATGCGTTTCATTACACTGTAATGAAATCTGTATAAATGGCTTTTTGCAAGTTCCAATATAGAGAAACCAATGTAGATCGGACGGTCAAGTACAACTTTTGTTTGGTTCAATTGAATTGCTACTAATGAGTCTGAAATTATCGCCACATTTTTAAAATTAGGGGCATTTATATATTTTTCCGCCCCACAATATTTGTTCGTTTTATTCCCATTATCTTTCCACACATTAACAAGTTTCACATCGACCTGCTTACGCTTATTCTCAATCGTTTTACCAAATATTGAATTATTCTGTTTTTTAAAAAAATCTCTTTCGAATTCGGAAGATGCTGTTTGTCTAAGTGAAGTATTTAAAGATATGTACGGTTCTAAGAAATTGCTTTGTTCAAAGGCTAAAACTTTATAGATTTTTAACAAAACTAACCCATTTTTTAAGCATTCTTTCAAATGAATGTAATGAATAATATATCGATGTTTATCATAAAGGTTAGCAATTAATTTACTATTTTTGCTCCCCGCGGGGACAAATTTTTCAGCCGCGAATGGCATGTCCGAATGAGAATCATGTAACTCAAGTGGGTAATGCAAGTCTACTTCCAGAATGAACCCGGTGTCAGAATCATGTTGTATACTTTCAACATCAAAACTCACAATTTCGAAATCATCAAGAAATCTGAAATTACTTTTAGGAAGACGTTGCATCATGGCGTGGCCGTATAAGTTAACGCAGTCTAAATATACTAAAAAACTATCCGGCTCATTACTGTCGTAACTTAAAAGATACTTGTTGTTAGATCGAGCATATCTTCGTGAACACTGAGCAAGACCGCCTCTTATTCCTTTCTCGATCATCTGGTACATCTCTATATCCGTCAATAAATCTAACCTTACTTTAGTGTACAGTAGCATAGCGTCCCAACTTAGCGATGGTGATGACACGTAATAACAAGGGTCGAGATTGTAAAAATTAAGACTCATGTTTCTAAATTTTTCAAAACAATCGCATAAGAGTAATACGTCGCATTTTAAATACAAATCAGTGTATTCTCCGAGATTTTTAATGTTGAAAGTATCCCATACACGCATAGCATGTTTATAATCAGACGAGGATACAGATTCTGATGTCAATCTGTTAAAGAATTTAGAAGGCTCTGGCAAACATGTTTCTTCATATCGTTCCCAGGTGTCAACGTAATCGTAACAATATATACCCTTTTTACGAGCAATATCAAACTTTTCACCTTCGCCGAAAAATGATTTTAAATGTTGAAAATCGTTTGCTTTCATCGTGTTCACTAAATTATCTAAACTTGAGCTTAAAAAATTAAATGAATCGATAAATTTTAACTGGGCCACATTTTGACGATCCATGGGTATGAATTTAGTGAATGAAATAAACTTTTCTTTATTTTTCGGTATAAGGTTAATTCGCCCGCATACGTTCGAAAGTTCGTTAATAAATAGATGGCTGTCGTATCCTGTTAAGTTGTGGAAAATTATGGGAATAAAAGGACAAGTTTTTGCTTTTAAATTACATGTTGCATGCGCAGCCCCTCTATAACGACCCGTAAAATGATTATGATCCATCACAATTTTGTCGTCAGAAGAAAATGGTTCTTTACATATATGACACATAGTACTTGACGTAAACGATAACCGCTCATCTGGGGTAAGTGGAATCATAGGTTTACTGTAAGACAGAATAGCATGTAATCTGGTTACATCACCGCATATTGTTTCGACAAACTTTTTCGAGCAGTTAGGACCTCGATAAGATACGAAGTCGTTTAGTTCAGGGTTGGTTTTACAGCAAATATAATAGGCAAAGCACGAAGCCTCGTGAATTTGCATATTTTCTACATAGGTTGACTTATTTTTATCCGAAAATTCTAGTAACAAGCTTTCAAAATCAGCGTAAATGACAATAGGTATCTCTTGTGTCCTTTCAAAATTACAAAAAGAAATTTTGGTGTCTTTTTCAGGTAACATAGTTTGGATTCCTGCACAGTTATGCTGAATTTGTTTTTCTTTCGTTGAAAAATACAAAAAACACTCTTCGCACAAATGTATTTTTGCTTTATGTTTAGTAAGTTGTTTATGAGCAAGCTTTCCTAAATCTTTTATCAAGCAAAAATGTGCCTTTCCTTTATGTCTTAATAATAATAAATTTACATGGTGTATTTTCCTTTTGTGCGTTTTATACAAAGGGCCAGTGACTTCGCCTTTTTTTGTTAAACCATATATATTTAAACTAATATCAGAGTTCTTATTTTCAAACCATTTGACATCATTTAAACTTGGCGGAAATGACATACCACTTGTTTCTAATATATCAGAATAATCGGGATATGATGTAACTCTATGAGCATTTTTTTTAGTTGGATACAAATAAGCCATAATACACCATAAAAAGCAGCGATTGTCTGTATTATTTATATTCAAGCAAGCCTTCTTATTTGCTATGTGCTTGGGCAATGGTATATAGGAGCCTGCCCTTAGAGGGTTGTACTTCATTATATTGACTTCTAAATGATTAATCGTGTCAATTGTCCACCCGGACTCCGAAAGTTCGAATTCTGAACATTTTGAGACTAATGTTTCAGCAAATGAGCGATATAATGATGAAATATCGCTGTTTTGAAATACTTCAACGTATTTAGTATTGAATGATTTCATTGATTTCTCATCATTCTTCGTCAATACATATGTAACAAAGAGTTCGAAATTCACTTTTAATGCCGTATGCTTATACAAGTACTCTCTGATAAGTTGGTCCGTTACTTCTGAAATTTCGGATAAAAACAATTCTGGAGCGATCGTAAAGTTTGCCGAATTTATTTTATAGCTAGCTATTCTGTCACGAAATGCGTTGGCAATTATGTATACATTTTTATATTTTGTATTGAGTAAACAATTAGATTTATGCAAGTTGGTTTTTTTATGAGTTGATAACTTTGGAACGTGAACGTTACAAGCTTGACAAAAATACATGATGATTTAATATAAAGTTTACTCGTAAATTAAAATATGTATTTATAACGTAAAGTTTAAATTACTACGAAAAATTGGGCAAAATGAATATTGCGAATGAAAAAAATATCCGAATCTAATTTAAATACTGGGTATACCTGAGTTTGACGTAATATTCTCCATTTGTCTGCATAGTATATCCAGATGCGGTTTTCAAGATAAAAAAAAGATCATACGGTCGAGGCTTTTAGGGACAGTGCATTTGATAAACCTGAAAGGACAAAACGATGTCATAGTAAGTAAAATACAAAAATAAATCGACCAAAAATTGTGACATGCCTTAATAAATACACCTGTAATATCTTCTTGAAAATTTCGTTACCTACGAAGTCAGTTATTATAATTGTATGCTAAATAAATTAAAGACGTTACTGATGTCAATATAGTAGTCAATATGTGTAAGAATCTACGACAATCAAGGTCAAGATATGATGCATAACTAAATATGGTTGACAATGAAAAAATATACTTCTGAATCCAGTTTAAAGGTTAAATTCGATTAAATAATACACTGAAATACCGAGGGTCAAAGTAAAGAAAAATAGTCATACCTTAAATATTAGAAGGGTACAATATAGGTTGGATGCCTTTATATTCTTCTTTAACAGCCTTTATAACGTCGCAGACTGAAGCAAAAATTGGGCTGGTTTCATCGACCGCTCCCTTGAAAGTGACGACTGCTTTTTTCCAGCGGTCAGCCTCATTCCCCGATGGCTCCAAATCTCGCATGTGATATGCCCTGAGTTCGATGTAATACCCCCCTTTGGCAGAATGATTCGTCTGCATAGTATACCCAGACGCAGTTTTTCTTGATAGAAAGTTTCTCAATGCTGAAGCTCTAATTGGTACGGCAGTTCCATAATCCTGTAAGAACAATGACATGTTAAATAAAAATAAATCATAACGCAAATCAGTAATGGCTTACGAAAGATTTCGTTAGCGAAATATCACTTATCATAATTGTGAAGTTATTTTTATACGTATTACGTACTTAAGCAAGGTAAGCTTAGATAGGTACCTCAGAATCCAGGAACAGTTGAGGTTTCTGGACCTTTTTCTTCGACTGCGCTGTGGAATCATCTTCGGTTTCAGAGTCTGAATTATTATCGGCAACCTTCAAAACCTTCTGCGTAGTTTTCTTTGCTCGAACGGTTTTGGATTTTAATGCTTTTCCCTTCGATTTTTTAGCCGGCGGAAGCGCGTCGTCACTTCTCTGCGTTAAAAAAATTTCCTCGTCGGATACAAACGGATTATTATTAGATGCCCTGTAAAAAGCACATTATAGAAGCAAACACGATGCAAATTATAAAGAATAACTTATTCAACATATACTTACATACTTGCTCGAATTGCCTTCTGAGTTTGTTAATGAATAAAATATTTTTAAGCGTCCTTCAATAATGTACGTAATTAAAGTTTTCAAGTGTCCACCAGGTTGAACGTGTCAATAGATATGAGCTGAACAAATATCGAGTATCCAACAAGAAACCTTTAATTCTAAAGGCGCGTAGATATTGAAGTACTTATGCAAGCGCACTATGTTTATGTAATTTCTGAAATGATAATACAGACATAATTCTACTTTACATCATAGGAAGATAAGATCTATTTTAGTAGATAGCTCCAACGATAGGTGTGAACTAGGATTAATGCAAAATCTAATTTAGGTAGTGGCGCCAGATTGTCGACGACATTTGATACGTAATTCTAAAATGGAAATCAAATGTACTTACCTTTTCGACATACAATTTGGTTGGTTAATAATAATAATAATATAATCGGGCTATATGTGTAAATCAATCTATCTGACAAACATAGCTTAACCAAAACTATTAATTATTAATATTGGATATTTCAAATGTTGGTTAAAACTAAATCTATTTTCATACCATCTAGCGGCTAAGACATAAAGCTTTATAACGAACCTTTGCAGTTTCGGCACAGCGCTAAACAGCTTCGCACTTTTAAATGTTTGCAAGGTTATTGATAGATGGTGCCCTGAAATCGATTTTTTATCTTGTGGAATAAACTTTATTTTACACATACTGCATGGAAAACAATGACATTACTGTTTCTGGTGACCACTCAAACCAGTACATTAAGGAAAAATGTATATTTACTAATCAAACAATTTGACATACTAACATTTGTTTGCTCATTATTCGCTAGATGGCTATACGGATGGCGTTACATAGGGTTTAAAAGGTAAATATACTGAATTCAATGTAATAATTTACTTTTACAACTTGCAAGTAACGAAATATTGGAAATAAGGGTAAACTATAATGAAAATAAATAAAAAATCTTTATTTATGCATAGGTTTAACAATTTAAACGCTATTACTCTTCAGCGCGCTATAGACATTTTTCCATAAGGACAGTATATATAACTAGACTTCATTAATAGTGACGGCGAGCCGAGTTCATTCTCGGCGGACCACTTGTCAAACGATTACATGAGACAGACCTGGCCAATCTGTGTGAATGTAAATGAATGACAAAAAAATGATACAGAGAACTTTAAATTACCTAAAAGCAAAACATGAATCGTAGAAATATGTTGTATCATCATCCGACCCTTTGTCTAGTCAAACCGATTATTTAGTACGGAACTGGCCATTCTGGAAAAATAGTTGGAATGATGAGACATTGGTCAAGCAAGTAATACGGGTCTGGCCAACCTGGAAAAACTTATTTACACGGGTGCCGGGATGTGGTAAATATATTATGAAATAAACCTAAACCTGGCACCCGTGGGTAAAGCCTTTTGCTGTTTTTTTTTTATCGTATTTCTATATATTACGATCGACCGATAAATCAAATAAATCGATAGCGTGTGTGGAAGCCTCCGGTAACCACTCCGATTGTGTTTGCTGGGAGGATGAGGACATTCGAAATCGGATGTATTAAGATTGAATATGAAGATTAAAGGGTATCCGTAGACTGGCTGCTGTAGTGCTGCGTAAATACCTACATTATTGTTAATATTGGGCGGTTCTGCGAACGGAGCGAGCGATAGCGAAGCGATGTGAGCTAGAACCCCCAATATTAACCTACTATTGCCAATTAATGTTACCTAAATTAAAATCTCCTACTATACAAATATCACAATCAATACTTTCCAAAACGGAATTGCAGTGGTCTATAAAGTATTTTAAAGAACTACGCTGAACGTGCGGCGGGAGGTAAACTGCGCAGAGAGCCACATGACGAGCAGAGCATTGTGGAATATCAACCACGATCCAGAGATCCTCGTACGTGCTTTGCCATTCAGTCATTTGTTTTGACGATAAAGATCTCAGAATTGCAATTAATACACCTCCACCCTCTTTGCCAGACAGGACGGTGGATTGTTCTCTGTCTCTCCTGTAGACCACGTATCTGTCATCAAATAGCTCGCTACTCAGTATTGAGCTATTAAGCCACGTTTCAGTCAGTATTATTACATCATAATTGCTACAACAAAGGTTTTGATAAAATAGTTCAGTTTTTGTGCGCAATCCTCGACTATTCTGGTAGTATATTTTCAACACGAACTCTTTGAAATCAAAATAACTATATTTACATGCTTTACATTTATTTAAATAAAATTATTTTAGAATATTTTTTATATTATCTGCGCATTTAATATGTATAATATCGCTGTCATCCGTTTTTCTAACGAAAACCATGCCGTACCTTGTCCAACAATACTTATTGCTTTTGTCCCTGGAAGCTATTCTGGCGGCAGCATGAAGTTTTTTGGTCGCAGGAGACAAATGTTCAACCACAAATACAGGAGATTTGACATTGGAAAATCCAAGATGGGTGGTGTTAAGTTTGTTCTCGGGGTTAGATTTGTTAAAGTTAATAACAGCAGCAAGCAGATGATCACGAATTCTTGGGGATGCTAGTTGTACCACGATTGACCTTGGTCGTGTGGTCTCCGTGTTGAGCTTGGCGACACGGGTGCAGTGCAGAATGCTGTTCTCGGCTATGTCACAGTTGACTGCCTTCGCAATGGTGTCGATGAGAGTGTAAAGGTTTTCGTTGCGGTTCTCTGGGACGCACTGCACTTCCAAGTTGGTGGATCGCGAGTGCTGCTCTATCTGGTTTATACGATGAGTGAGATCTGTAATTGTAGATTTCAGCATTGTGTTTTCGGCCTTTAGCTCACTCATAGTCCCCTTTGTCACCGTTTGTTCTGCTTCTATCTCGTCGAAACGGGCACTCATGAAGTTAATAGATTCATGAAATTCCTTCATTTCCTCCCTCAAGGACTTTAACTGGCCGGTGATAATGGTGAGCATTGAGGCGCTAATTTCCTTCACCGCTGAGCTTATTTCCGCTCTAACAACTTCTTTCACAATAGCACGAACGTCATCTCTAGTCTTCAGTCAAGGCCCCAGGCGGCGAGCCTGAAGCCAACCTCTTATTTCCTCTCGATGCCGTAGTGTTTCGAATCGGAGTGGAATCAGTTTTGGGATTTTTTGGTGCACTAGCTACGCATGCCGGACATTGCCAGCCCGATGTGATCGAATCATGATTTAATCCGGGCGTCGATAAGCAAGCGTAATGGAACTTTTTTCCACACTTGACACAGTTTAAGAAGTGCTCATTGGCCATATTCTCATTTGTACAACACCCGAAATCCATGTTGTTGTAGGTATGATGTGATTGAAAGCAAATAGCTGCTATTTGACTCAATACTGAAAAGATACTGCTCAGTTAAGCAAAAATAAGTCTTCGATTGCTAGCAGCATAAAGATTTAAACAAATGGCTTATTTACTTGTGTCGAAGTCGCCGTGCTGTGGCGAGTCCGCGAGAAAAACGTCGGAAGCGCCGTGCAGATCGCGTCGCTTACGGGTTTGCGCCAAACACTTTATAACCACGGTAGTTTTATTCACTGCCGAATTAATTTTTTAAATTATAATATTCTTCTAAACAGCAGTGCAGGTCCAGATCGTGCGAGACTTTTGGCGGTCGGAACCCGGGAGGCTGGTTACTGGCTACATGCCCATCCCTCGCCAAATACCGGTACCTTCCTGGATCCGACCTCGTTTAGATTGGCGACTGGACTGCGACTCGGGGTCGCGGTATGTACCCCACATATATGCTCTTGTGGCACGGACGTGGACCGACTGGGACACCATGGATTGTGTTGTCAAAAAAGTGCAGGCCGTTTTTCGAGACATGCGACGCTTAATGATATAATCCGCCGGTCTCTTGCCACCGTCAATGTGCCTGCTCTTCTTGAGCCGACTGGCATGGTCAGGGACGATGGTAAGAGACCTGATGGGGTGTCTTTAGTTCCTTGGAGCGTGGGACGGATGTTGGTGTGGGATGCTACCTGTGTAGACACACTGGCACCGTCTCACCTCCAACGGACTACAGTAAAAGCGGGTGCAGCGGCGGAAAACGCCGAAATTCTAAAGCGTAATAAATACAAGGGCCTCGGCAGAGAGTACATGTTTGTACCTTTTGGCGTCGAAACTCTAGGTCCATGGGGTCCCAGCGCGCATAAGTTATTTGCAGAAATTGCGAAGCGTCTGGTTGACGTAACTGGTGACCGAAGAGCTGGCGGTTTCCTCGCTCAACGTATCAGCATTGCGATACAGCGAGGAAATGCCGCCAGCATCCTCGGTACAATGCCTCAAGGGCCCGTTTTAGATTTAAGTTAGTTTTAATTTTCTTTATATTATTTTGGTTAAGTATTCTTGTATATATTTTCGTTGTACATAAATAAATGATTCTCATTTTGTAATTATTTATATCTATTCACTATTAAATCCATATTCTGAGTGTGCCAAACATAAGCTACAACACAACACTGTCGTTTCCGCGTAAAAACCTCTTCAAAATATCACTTTAGACCCAAGATAATATATGTTTTGTGCGGAGCATTATTAAAACGATGTTTACTTCACTGCAAATTTCATATATTTCATGTAAATCACTATATGTGTGCCTTTCACATTTGAGGAGTTCCCACGTTTCCTAATGGATCCTACTCGACCATGACAAAAAGTAATCGTTAAAATAGAACTTGCTTAACAAACACAGCTAGGAGGACAAATCGCCAAACGTGGACTTTTCGTCGTTGAAGAGTTCTGTTCTGATCATCATCAGCAGTTCCACTTCATCAAATGTCACATTTTTGTATGCAAATACTTGATTTGTTGATACAAACACAAAAATCACTATATGTTTGCTTTTAAGATTTGAGGAGTTCCCTCGATTCCTCATGGATCCCATCATCAGAACTGCGTTTTGACAAAAACGGGACCAACTTGGATATATATACATACAATAAAAAAAATATCGCTTTAGAAATTACGGAGTTCTGGAGTAACAAACATAAAAAAAAACATACAACCGAATTGATAACCTCCTCTTTTGAAATCTTGAAGTCGGTTAAAAATAATAAACATCTAATTGAATTGTTGGATCCCGGAATGGTGTGTGTGTATTATATATTGGTCAATTTGATGTAGAATATTTACAGATGAAACAGTAGAAATGTAAAAAAACCTTTTCTGTGCTACGTCGTCGGGGTATAAAAAGGAGTTCGTGATGAATCACAAGCGCTTTGCCAACCCGTTATTGATTTGCGGATTCGTTGTGGTTATAGATAGATACATATGCAGGTCCCTCAATCTCACCACAGCGCTTCCTCGGGAGCTCTGGCGACCATACTCACAGCAGTCACAGCAGGAACACTACACCTGATACCTATCTAGCATCAAGTAGGGATGTTATTATGACTACGATCTTCTGCAAGGTGGAGGTACTTCCTCAGTTAGACTGCTCCAAACATGAGCGAAATGATGTTCCGCTGTGCCCATCTATCCGCGAGGTTTTCCCGTCGGACTACAGTATGGGGTTCTTCAAGAAAGGAGTGTATAAATTCTTAAAGGGTCGGCAATGCGCATGTGACACCCCTAGGAGTTGCAGGCGTCCATAGGCTGCGGTGACCCTTACCCTCAGGCGGGCCGTACGCTTGTTTGCCACCGACGTAGTATAAAAAAAAAGTATATTGTAGTACCTACTATGTTTTATGAAAATGCCAATATCTTGAAAACTAAGGCATTTTTACTAAATCTAAAATTAGATAAGCCCTATTAGCCGTCCACGGATTAATCTCGGTTCATGGGACATCCTGTATTTTATGGCTAAGATTACATTAATAAAATAAATCACTCCAGTGATGTCATTGTAAAAAAATGGTCCTTGTTATGCATTTCTAGGTTAGAATTGGAATTTTCAAACTTCTTTGTTTGTCACAGTTTGTCATTTTCTTCGTGTCCTCTAAACGATTTTTAACAGCCTAAACTCCAGTCTAAGCAAATAAGCAGGATACTAGTTAGTGTACGTAAAGCTTCCCCCGTACGCTCGACCGAACTCGATTCTCCATACAAACGTAGTTTCGTTCTTATTTTAAAACGCCATCGCCATGCTGAAATAACATGTAACTTTGTATACACAATGGGATCCGACATATCTAGTTAGGAAATAAGTTTCTGTTGCTAGAAATTGGAATGGAAAAAAAAATGTATGAAAACCTTAATAACCGCTGTATTTTTTCTCCATTATTTATTTATTTATTTAAAAATAAAATTTAACAGCATTACAGCATACTGCCAAGGCGCTGATAAACTTAAATCAAAAGTCTAATCTAATATATAAATCTAACAATCTAAGGAAATTATAATTTCAAGCAACAGAAACTAATTTCCAACCCAGATATACCGGATCCCCTTGTGTCTACAAAGGTTCAAATGATTCTAGCCTGCGATTTTAAAATGAGAGCGAAACTACGTTTGTATGGAGTACCGAGCTTACCGCCGACTCTTAATTTTCAGCAATCGCTCGGTGCGGCGGTGCGAACGCGGGTTTACATGTATGCCTAACTCCAATCTCCGATGGAGCGAAATGGCTCAGAGCGCGAGCGTGACGTGACAGATCCGAATTGTTAATAAAGTGATGTATTAGCTCAGGGAACGCCTATATCACACGTTACTTACATCACTTAGTCAGTATTCTGAAATCTTAAAATAACAGCTTATTGTTTTATTACAGACAGCGGGGATGCGGAGGAAAATCAAATGGAGACATCCGATCAGTGGAATGCTGAGATGCCTGGTACGTTTATCTTATTTTCAGTACGTAGTATAAGAATATACGTAAGGTTCCTAAATAAGTAACATTTTCTTTGATGAATATCGTTGAGAAATAAGTTTGCTAATGAAACCGTTTCAAAGCCCAATGACGGTACCTTATTAATATTCGTGCAGAATGATGAAGATTGAGTGGGCTTTATTACTATATCTTCATTGAAATTCATAAGGTTCACTAAAACGAGGAGTCTGCAGTAGAGCGTCGGTCGTCAGTCGAGCGCGAGCGGCGGCAAGCGTGGGAGATGCGTTTTTACTGCGGTTTAATGCTCTTTTTACAACTTCGTCAAAGGGTGTGCTGCGGCGGTGGCTAACGCGACTCCCGGTGCTTTACGACCTGTCCTCGCTTATCGCGCGCTCCTCGCGATAAATCTCAACCAGCCTTCTTCCGTGGACTTCAAATATTTACATGCTAATTCGTAGCCGATTCTGCACCCGAGATTATAAATAAATTGGCCGACGTGGCCCATCATCGGTCGACGCTACCTCCACTTTATCTTTCATGACTTTAGGAGTTTTTAAAACAGTACTTACCAACCCGCGCAGTTGACATTGTAATTTTATGCCACCTAGATAATTTAGCTTTATGGCGGTCGTAAGAAGCAGAATAACTTACAGCCACAAAATATACTTATGCGTACTTATAGCTGGTATTTATTTGTTTTGCCTCTCGGAATGGTAGATTTCTAGAAGGGTTTATTACTGTAGAGGTGTCGCTCAATGCCTCCTATAAAGTCGGAGCGGCTGAGACAATCGCGTAGTTTCTTACACGACTGATACTTTCTGCTTCCCTTGAGGCACCCTTACTACTTATTATTTTAGCGAATTAGCTATTGTTCCTATTTTATTGTGGGTTCTTTAGTTATTTAGTGCTTTCTAATGGTCGACGACGATCATTCACCCTGCGTGCGTGGCCTCTTACATACTCACGAATGCTTTGTTCTATTCTAACCAACAAACGGGTTATGTTTAGTCCATAACGTTGGAGAATGAGTAATTTTTCCCAGTGAGTGGTTTGTCGCAGAGTCGTTGTTAGGCCAGCACTCGTGTTGCGAAAATGTATTCTCTACGGGGGCGAGGGGGGTGCGCGAGGGGGGCGCCGCGGAGCCGAAGTTGGGCGCGCGGGCGCGCTCCCGCGGGACCCGCCCGCCGGGACCGCACTCGCACAATACAATACATTTTCGCTTTATTCTTACCATATTCATATTATATTATTATTCGTTAAATTCACGTGTAACGTAAAGATGTGAAGGCTTACACGTTTTTTATTTGTCCTGAGACTCCCGAGGTAACGTAGCTAATAATCGTTCTTTACCATCTAAAATAGGTAACTCTTATAACCTTATAGGTCATGTGTATATGTATAAGTCCAAACGTGGGGTAGGTACGTCTACGTAGGTAGCGAAAGATGTCGCCCCCACCACATGATACCAAGTAGGTACACAAGTTGATAAATCTATACGCATATCTCAATCGCAGAATGCCAAACGTTTGTAAGTTATTCTGGAGCAAGTTAGCGGGACACAATGCCGGCAATGTCGGTCGGGTCTCCGGTCCGGCACGTGGGTAATTAAATGCCGATGTTCGATCGGCGGGTACATGCGGAATGCGGGGCGACGCCGGGTGGCGCCGCGCCGCGCGCCTCGTCAACACTGCTGAACATTCCTGCGAGTTGAGCCAGTCATTGCGGGCTGACCCGGATTCCCCAATTATGGGAATAAGTATAGTACGAGTAGGTACACAAGGCGACTATGGCTGGGTTGCATCAAATCGTCTGGAATCGTAAGCAGTATTCGTTAAACGATCGGTGATAGTCACAAAATTACGCTCGTGTGGCCTCACCCTTAAGAGTCCGCAGTAAGCTCGGTTCTCCATACAAACGTAGTTACGCTCTCATTTTAAAACGCTATACTAGAATAACATGAAACTTTGTATACACAATGGGATCCGGCATATCTAGGTCGAAAATTAGTTTCTGTTGCTTGAAACTATAATGGAGAGAAAATACAGCGATTATTATTTTTCAACAAGACGTAAAAAACTTAAAAACTCGCTGTATTTTTTTTATTACAATTTCTATCAACAGAAACTAATTTCCGACTTAGATATGGCGGCCCCCATTGTGTATACAAAGTTTCATGTTATTTCAGCAAGGCGTTTTAAAATGAGAACGAATCTACGTTTGTATGGAGAATCGAGTTCAGCCGAGCGTATTAGGGACTCAACGTTGGGAAAAGAAAACTTAATACCGCTGTTGAAAGAAGTCGCACAAACAGTGCTTTCAGCTAAATCAAAGTCGGTATCACCGCGTCATTATCATTACGTACACCACCAAATGCTTTTTTGCAATGTCTTTGTGTTATTTTCTCACATTTTTCGAGTATAGCACTACATATACCTTGATGGAAACCAGGGTTGCCTGACATGCCAGCAAGGCATCGACAAAACCTCGCCCTGCCAACCACTGCGTCAGGCGACCTCTTACTTTCTTGCTTTTTTATATCCTAGAAGGCAACACATATGATGCAGTCTTTAGACCCCATTCGTAGTTGTTCTCAATGTTATACTATTCGTTTTACAGATTTGGAAATACGGCCAGCTCGGTCACACGATTTATGATTGCTGCATATCTTTTTTAGGGTTCCGTATATTAACGAAACTTTGGTTTTGGAACCAAAGACCCCGCGAGGGATACGGGCGAACTTGGGTTCTTTGAATTATAATGAAACTGTAATCAACATTGTGATGAAAAAAAAACTATCGGAAAAACGGAAAATATTCAACCCAGATCCGTCCCTGTTAGATCCCAGGTGGCGCGGCCGCAGCGTTTGGAATTATCACATAGTGGTGAGGGGGCGGCGACGCGCGGGGGGCGGCGGCCCGATACATTCGTCACAGGACCACCAGCCATTAGGCATTTAGATATTATCAGCCGCCTGCCACAGCCCGCAAGGGATGACCCGCGACCGGAGGCCACGTTGTTTCACTGCTTACCACCTAATTGCTAATTATTGAAAGTGTTCAGTTCACAGTTCATGCGGGGGATTTCAGTTTAGGTTTTATTGCTAGGTGGTCTTGGCATCAACAGTGCCTTAATAAGAGCCCTCGCTCTGTTATCCCGACCCCCCGCGGCCCCCGCGGCGGTCCCAGGTGGCGCTGCTTCGGCCGCAGTTCCTTCCGTCCCACGGGGATTCCTCAGACCCGGGCACGCACACATGCAAGCCTTACCACTACCGATGTTGTTACGACTCTTTACAATGATATCGGAGTCAGAGCGACGGGAAAACCGATTCTATTGCACGGTGTTTTTAATCTTAATTCCGTTGTTTGGCTCCGGCTTCTCGTATTATTTGATAACGTCGGTTGATGACTGCGGAAAACCTTAACTTTGCCGTATTACATGCTGAGCTAATCACACGCTATCAGACAAGTTAAAGTATAAAATAGGTAGTTTATGTGTTACTTTTTAATAACCAAGCAAGTAGTTAATAATTAGTAATTACTAATATTAGGTTGTATTCATTAAAAAAAAACCTAAGTAAATATATAGATAACATTTTATGCGGAGCGCTCGTGGCCCAGCGGCACCCGCGTACCGCGTTGCGATATGCGAGGTTCAGCAACGTCGGCCCAGGTAAGTTTGAGATGGGTGACCACTTTGAGTGCTTATTAACTGGGCGCTCCCGTGCTTTGGAAGGTACGTTGATCCCGGCTGCTGGCTATGACAGCAGTAGTAAAGCCAAGTTAGAGGCCTTCGGGCGGCTTGAGAACTTCTAAAAGTTGCCCACTCACTTGATAAGGGGGGTTGAGTTACACCACGTCCATAGGGGAGTAGCCACCGTTACCCTACACGTGACCTCTGGGTGGTGCTAAAAGTGCAACCAACTGGCAACTGTACTGTCTTCTCGAAGATCTCAAGGTTTGCAATAATTGCCATACGATAAATAATAATATATGTATAAACGATAAGTACATATAGATACTTAAAATCGTCATAACAAAAGGCAAATAAATTTATTTTTTGTGTTAGAAACTTAAACAAATATTTTTTAAGTATAGTTATTCCGAGATTGATTGCATTTTAGTTCTAAACACTATATATGTTATTCATATGGTTTTTAAAATTATTTTTTTCGGTGTCTTTGCCTTGTTTATTTCTTGCGACAGTTGCGACTCCGTGTACCTACTCCACCTACATACTTTATGCTTTATGTTTCTTTACCGGATGCGACTGATCTCCATGTACTTTCTGTTATATTTAGTTTTTGTAAGCACATATACATTATGATGTTTAATTTAATAGGTAGCGTAGGTAAATAGGCACATCATTTATGATTTAATTTACTCATGTTAGGGAATATTGCAATTTAACATTTTTATTACAAAATCCTGCAAACATTGTAATCGAATACAAATTGTAAAATGTCCGTAAACTAAGTAGTGTCACCGACTAACGACACACGTGATGGAAGCTGCGTAACTTGCAGGGGAAACTTTTTAATGACGTTCGACCGCTGGCGGGTCCAACTTCGCAGGCATTTCAATATTTATTTCAATATTTTTACTCGTGCTTGCCATCCGATGACCTTTGCATCACATATTAGAAACAAATACAAACGCGACAAGAGCACAATTTTCATTTTCACTCGTTTCAACGAGCTTGTAGCTGCTTAGAAGCAGCTTCTAAGCAGGAGTGCTCTGTATCGAGTAACTAACGAGGTCTGCAGTCTCCGGGCGTGTACCGTTATTTTTATTTGGCGTTACGTGAAAAGTTTCCTCGGGAGAGGAATAGCGGCACCAGTCCATATCAGGTACGTCGGAATAACACCTTCAGTCTGAATGGCTGCGCGAAAGGTAGCGCGCCCCTAGGGGGCACTATGCTCAAGGCGGCAGAAAATTAACGTGCTCCCGCGGGAAATCTAGCGGCAGCCTTAGAGCTTTCCGACCGCCCGCCGCGCCCACTCCGCCGGGATGTATTTAATATCTCCGTCGTGACGAACTGTGCACCTGGACTCTCAACTAGACACGTAAAATGCTACATGAAAGCCAAGGAGAATCTACAATCAATTAATTTTATGAACGTACTATAGGTGTATATAAATGTGTTAGGCACTCCGTAGATTAATTCCGTGCCGGCGCGGCACGGGGTCCCGGGCGGGTTACTAATTCACAAGACCCAATCGCGGCAATGAGCGGCGCCTGCGATCATTAATGTTGCACAGGCCCCTTGCCTGTCTTCTATTATCTTACACTATTCAGGCGCTTCTAATACTGCTATCGTTATAGTAACCGCATTCAATCGGCTGCGTAAATTTATCAATTACAAATGCGTAAATAATAAAAAATATCTTCGCATAGATCCAACAGCATCTTAGCGGTTGTTTAACAGACTAAACGTTATACATGAGGATAATATTTTTCTCAGCAGTATTTACCCTGTGGTTTGAGTTTGAAAGCATAGTGTAAGTAAGTATAGCCCGGACTGCATCTCGGCGTTGGGTAACAGTCCCACGGGGCCGCCCGAACTGCGGCGCGCTAGGCTTCCAAGAGTTATTACCTAATGCCTACCTGCAATCTTATACTCCAAGGGATGCAAGACCTTAGGTATTTGAACCGTCTGTTTAGTCATTAACAGGAGGTTAATTAGGTGCTATTAACACAGTTAAAGGCTAGAAATTAATTACATACCTATATATTTTGAATGTTGCCTTTTGAATTAACTTGTCAGATGCCTAATAGCCGCTTATTATTAATGGATGTGTTATGTATATAAATGTCACGAAAATAAACATTAAACATATCCCTAGATAATTTGGTTCTTGCAGCAGAAGGAGTACCTATTAAGGTGCTCGATTGTTATAAATAAGTTACCTAAACCGGTGAAAACGATTTATAGACCAGGTAATGATCTATAAACAAATACATAGATAAGACGTGTGCATTGTAAACAAAGCGCTGCGCAAATTAATTAATCATTATTAAATTGTATCAAATTGATCAAAAGAAATGTCAGTTTAATATAAACTAAATGCTTTGGATCAGCTTATATTGAAAAGCGCATAGGGATAATTATTTAAAATATTCTCCAAAAAAGCTTATGGAAAATATCAGTTTACTTTAACGTAACTTAAATATATGCGCATGTACTTATATGCTGTACTACGAATATATTTTGGCAGCAAATTCGAGGGGACGTAAAACTACTTAAATTGGACTAAAAAGTTTAAACTGGATCACCTATCCGAATTAGAAATTTAAAACAAGAGGAAAAGTGTTGGGGAGCAGGGCGAGTCGCAAGTGGATTAGAGGCCGCAGCGCGACCGCGCCTCGGGGCTCGCTCGGCGACTACCGACTCCCAAACAAAGATCGATTTACAAAATCTTTTATTCACATTTTGATCATCTTTTTCAATAGGTACGATAAGTTCTCAAACCTAAAGGGTCAGCTACGTGCTTTCGTCTCCTCTGTAATTGCAAGCGACCTTACTCTGAACGGTATTTGCTTATAATTAATAATCTGACAGGCTGTATTATCATACAACAAACTATCGTTTGTCATCGTCAAGGTATCAAATAGTAGATTGTTACTACTTTTCACATCCATTGCGATAAATATACAAAGATTATCCTCCAGAAAAAAAAAACAATATATTCGACAGCGAACTAATGTATAATTTGGCGGCAATGTCGGCATGTTTTTCTTTTATAAACTGCTTTGGCACATACAAAATAAGTATGCACCGCTTTGAGTAGATAAATAAAGACACCGCGAATGAACGCCACTGACCTGCCATTGAGCGCTTCAAAGTGTTGTTCAAAGGACTGATAGAGTATAAAACTTAAATAAAAAACACTACTTTCTCTTCGATTTCGAGTTTCCTGATTGGTCGATTTTAGTGTACGAGGCTTGCACTGAAAGTGGCGGGAATCGAATACTTATTAATTTATTTTTAACATGTATTATACCTTTTTATAATCTCTGAAGTTTCCTTATCTCAACACACTGGCCACTTAGAAAAAAAAAAGTATGGTTCGGTTTCAATTGTTTATTGAAGTCGTCGAGTCACTGCTTAAAATGGAATTGTGCCGTGAAAATTTCAGAGCTATGATTTATTATGACTTTAAAAGTGGACTAACACAAAAACAATGTGAAGAGCGGATGGTTGCTGCTTTTAATATTGAAGCTCCTTCAAAGACTACAATATACAGGTGGTATTCAGAATTTCAACGTGGCCGTGTATCCCTCACCGACGAAGTGCGTGAAGGTCGACCAAAATCGGCAGTCACGCAAGAAAACGTCGATGTTGTGCGTCGTCTGATAAATGAAGACCGACATGTGACATATCGGGAAATTCAAGAGCACCTGGGTATTGGAATGAGTCAAATACAAATTATTTTAAAAGAAGAATTAGGCGTGAAAAAGTTATTTTCCCGTTGGATACCTCACCTATTGTCTGACGAGCAGAAAATAGTCCGTGTCAATGGGGAATGTCTGAAAATTTTAAAAGTCCTTGATTATTTTTCTAATGGTAGGAATAACCCTCGCCATGAACAGAAAAAAGTTGCAGATTTTTCGGTTGCGCCATATATTTTTTAAAAATATAAACATTTTATATCACCTCGCGTCTGCCCCGTATCAGACTACTACGACATTTCTAAGTCTGTCGAATATTTAAAAAAAAAAACGCCTGCTTGGATCTGTGGTACGCAATGACATTGACAGTTCATCATAGGTTGGTCGTATGACTTGAACTGTCAATGTCATTGCGTACCACAGATCCAAGCAGGCGTTTTTTTTTTAAATATTCGACAGACTTAGAAATGTCGTAGTAGTCTGATACGGGGCAGACGCGAGGTGATATAAAATGTTTGTATTTTTATAAAATATATAGTGCAACCGAAAAATCTGAAACTTTTTTCTGTTAATGGCGACGGTTATTCCTCCCATTAGAAAAATAATCAAGGACTTTAAAAAATTTCAGACATTCCCCATTGGTGCCGCAAAACTTTGAAAAGATTTAACAAGGGACGCTCAAATGCTGTTTTTAGCATAGTATCAGGTGACGAGTCGTGGATATACGCTTATGAGCCTGAAACTAAAAACCAATCCCGAGTATGGGTCTTCGAAGACGAGCTCAAACCCACAAAAGTTGTTCGTTCTCGCAGTACGGCTAAGAAGATGGTGGCTACGTTTATCTCTAAATCTGGTCACGTAGCTACTGTGGCTCTTGAGGATCGTAGAACAGTCAATGCTGATTGGTACACCACTATTTGTTTGCCGAACGTCTTTGCTGAACTCCGAAAAACAAACCCTAGTCGTCGCATCATCCTTCACCACGACAACGCCAGCCCACACACCGCTCGGACAACAACTGAGTACCTGGACGGTGAAAAAGTCGAAATATTGGACCACCCTCCATATAGCCCTGACTTAAGTCCCAACGACTTTTTTACATTCCCCAGAATCAAGGACAAACTGCGTGGTCAGCGGTTTCAGACGCCAGAAGAAGCAGTGGAGGCCTATAAAATAGCCATTTTGTCGACCCCTACTTCAGAGTTCAAAAAGTGCTTTATGGACTGGTTTGAACGCATGCATAAGTGCATGAAATACAAAGGAGAATATTTTGAAAAACAATAAAAATAAATAAACTCACTTATACTGCATATTTTCTTCTATTCCCGAAACTTTCAGTTTTACCCTCGTAGCCTGTATTCTGGGTAATAGATGCCCTATACATACACAGTTTTTTAAAAGTTAAATTAGTGCATTGTGATTGTTGGATTTAAAATGGCGTAGTGTTTTGATTGGTCAAATAAAATAAAATTCACAAATATGTATGCATATTTTCCCTACGGGTTAAATGTATCACTTGAGCCTCGCTTGATAAGTCAAATATGAGACACTTGATATTTTTCGAGCAAGAGAAGTGAAAACATCTTTACACTCTTGCTTACGTTATTGTGTCTTTTCGGTTGTTACAGATGCGGTGGATATTAAATCAGAAGATGCGGACAGCATGGAATCAGGTACGTAAATCTAGGTTAAAAGCAGGCATAATACCAACAAAACGATCAAGCACAAGCAAAAGAAGTCGATATTAATATTTGAATAGTAGGGAGTGTAAAAAGCGTTAAAGTCGGATGCGGGGTGGTGGAACCGCCGCGGCGTTAACGCAGCCCACGAGGGCCTTTGGCCAAGTCCCCGCTTCGCTATACAGTCGAAAAGATAAAATGAACATAAAGTTGAGGAGCAGATACTCTCGCTCAGAGGAATCGTAGTTTCCCTCCTGGCAACACTAAACCGTCTACGACGTGAAACACGCAGTTTGCGCGACCAAATTGCTACGCGTTCTGGCACTATGCTTGCTACAGGCGAGTCGGGTCGACTTTAGTTGTTTCTCTTGTTTATTTAACGTCTGTAATATTGTTTTTTTCAGTAGAAGGTTTAGTTTATTACGTTCAAACTTTAAAACCAAATTGATATTTCGTAATAAAATAATGGACCAATTTAATCACTTGAAAAATAAATACCTAAAGACTTAAAGTACAAATTTTCAAAGGGCGATGGCGATATATTCAGTTGAATCACTTTTCCCTAACACTCTAGTATAAAAAGACTTTAATAGTACATTACTACAGAGGCCGGGACGAAAGGGGTTGCCGGCCGAAGACATATAGACGGCCGAGCGAAGCGAGGTCGGATAGGTCTCAGGCTGGCAACCCCATATTTCCCGCCGAGGTATGTATACTATGTATAGTGCTTTTCTCAAACATGCAATGAAATAAACAACAAAAAAATCAAAGTTTTATTTTTAATACGCATAGTGGCAGAATGTCATGATGGCTGTGCCACAAATTTATGTGGAATGGAAATTAAAAAAGAGGACTTTGCCGGCCTAGGCCTGCAACATTTGTATAAAATTGCATTAACGATCTCTTGTCCTAGCCGCACCTGAAACGTCATACTTCGCAGCCTATTATAAGGAACATAACATCAATATTTCATTGCATGTTTGAGAAAATTAATATTGTGTACCCTCTATGTCTAACCTGAATCAGCATCGATTTATACACGTTATAGTTTATTTTTAATGGTTACTTAAATGGAGTAAAAGTGAAGAGTTTCCTCATTTCAGGTACTATCTACATATGTTTAGGTACTGTAATGTCTGACGTGTTATGTGTTTGACCTGTATGATCCTATGTTTGTCCGTTACTATGTTCCCTCGTAACTACTCAACGTTTCAACCGATTTTGATAAAGGATACGTCATAAAATTCGCCTTGATGCCGCGAGTGTCACTGGGGACATACATTTCTTTAAAAATTACAGGTTTTATGTGCTTTAATGTGCGGGCTAATAAAGATTTTTATTTCAAGACAATCGATGATCAAGGTTTTCAAAATAAATGGTGAGTACGAAAATATATACAAACTACATGGGTGAAAACAGCAGCAAATATTCTGACAAGCTGCAAAACACTCTTTTAGCAAGTGAGAACAGAAATTTATTTTTTAAAGAATAAATTTGTATTTAAATCGATGAAACAACCAGCCCCATAGCGGGGTTACGTAATTATTCCATTCTGATGGATCTCATAGAAATATTTGGGTAAAAAAACTGTTTAACGATGCACAAAACAATGTGCTATTCGGTAACGTTAATAACACTCTTTTAAAAATATTTATCTATTTATTTAAATATGAAACAAACGATCACACAATAGACATTGTTACAGTTCCTTCACTTAATTCTAGACCTATAGTTTCCATTATTAATTAGAAACACATATTATCTAAGCTATGTAGCACGAGAAAAACAATGTAAGCGATGTAGCACGAGAAAAACAGAGTTACATCTTCTAATGAGCATTATTCGAGAATACATTTTTTATTGAGCCTATGGTACAGTTAAATATGTCTATGTTTTTTACTGTGTCATTTTCGTTATATAATGCACATGCACGCTTAATTAAACATATTTTCGGAATAGTTTGTTCTACTACGTTGGAAATGTTTATATCTGAGACGACATCGGCGCTCTTTATTACCTGGGACTCTTATAAAGATCTCTATTAACAAGCTAGGGGCATCAATATGGCTATTTATTATTTTACTAGATGAAAGCCCGGCTTCGCTCGGGTAAAATAAATAAGAAAGAAATAAAGAAAAAATCGTGACAGATATGCAAACGACCAAAGAAATAGTGTACAGTCAAGTGCAAAAATATGAGTGCATACAACTGGCTCAAAAATATATCCCATAGCTCTTATGTCCGCGGATTAAGGTTGCGGGTACGTATTTATGAGACGATTAAACCGATACGTATTTTTGCACTTGACCGTACAAAAATGTATAAAATAAAAACATTACAACAACGGATTATGATGAAACTTCGTATACAAATATAGACTAACCCCCTTACTCATAAAACTTAACAAACCTCTATTAACTAAAAGTTGTTTTGTCCCTTTCTCACAAACATAAATGTCAAAGTGACAGATAATAAGGAGAAACCAACTTTAGCGGCTTGTTAACTAATAGAGGCTTGATGGACGCTTAAGAATAAGGGGGTACGTCTGGATTAACATATGGAATAGGGAGTAGAAGATTACGCTGACGAAGTCACCGGCAAAGGCTAGTATCTTTATAAGTTAATCCTAAGTATTTTTATAAGGCTAGTATTTAAAGGCACATAAAAAACCTGACACCGTAATCGGTACTGATTTGTGCAGCTAAAATACTAATCGTTCATTAAAATTCGGTTAAATGTGCAATTGTTTAATATTGACGTGCCCAGTCAGTATTTTTGGTGCGAAGTCAGAGCTGCTACCGCGAACGAAAACAAATGAAGTTCGTGAATCTCCCTCTCTGTCGCACTTGTAAATTCGAGCGACGCAGGGGGAGATACACGATGACGATGTTGGTTCGTTTTCGTTTCGCGGTAGCAGCTCTCTATTCTTCGCCAAATTCTATTCAGTGGGGCCCTTTACACTCAATATTATGTGTCAATATTGTATGGATGTTGCTTCAATATTCATCAGTATTCACGTGATACGGATCGTGATAGGAGTGTAGCGCATGATAATAATAACAGTTGTAATTTTTTTTCTCTGATTAATGGAACCTATTAAACAACTTGTTCCGTTAATTTTGCCAAAGGTATTTTGCATTCCGATGCGCGCACCATCCAAGAATAGGAGCCGTCAGACCAGGTGGTCTACTCCGAAATTCGAAATCCGAACTTCGTATCGCGTACACTGCGATCTGAGGGCCTACCGCGAACTTCGAAAATCGAACTTCGTATCTTCGTCCCTTTCCGTCATATAGTGTATACATAACACGACAGTGAAAGGGACGGCACGACACGAAGTTCGCGGTAGGCCCTCTGAAAACGAAGTATTTCCCTCTCCGCGCTCGAATATGCAAGTGAGACAGAGAGACATATTTTTGGTTCGCGGTAGCACTTCAGTCCAAACACTCCAAACGCGGCGGACAGCCGAAGAAAGTCAAAGAACATTTCGTCTGTCGTCTGTCACACACTATTTTTTAACTTCCCATGGACCTATGATCTTAAAATTAGGTGATAATGTTTATTATGACGTATATTTTATCAAAAACACCAATATATTGATGAATCACATTTGTTTATTAGTTGTACGGATCCCTCGGTGCGCGAGTCCGACTCGCACTTGGCCGGCTATTCTTACATTTTGAATTTTATTTTTCATATAGTAAAGTACCCTGTTCGTTTTAAAGTTGACGCCTGAGGGCCTACCGCGAACCAAAACGAAGTATTTCGTTGTATCTATCTCCCTCTCTGTCGTTCGAATACGCAAATGCGACAGAGAGGCAGATACTTCGTTTTCGGTTCTGACCTCCGAGCGCGGCGAACGGCATGAGCAGTACCACTAAGTTATGAGATAGGGACAGAATTTTGCTATACTTTTAAAGACACCTAGTAAATTGTCACAACAAAATAGAGGCGCAGCTTTAACATGGAGGACAGACACAGCAAACATTTTATTCATTCGCTTTGAAGGCGGTTGTTGTGACGATGTGATAGGTGTATTGAACGCTTGAAAACCACAAAAAAAACGCTGCAGACACGGCTTGCCGGACCACAAAATGGGCGATGATGACCCATCACCCAGAACGCAGCCCAGCAACCTGGCCATCATACAGGACGCAAAAATAGTTCACGATTTCCGAACGTACCCGACACTGTCAACCTACGAATTTAATATGGCTTACCTTTTGTCATAAAATTAACACTTTTAAATGCAAAATACGCGACAATCCGAATTTTGCGGATACATATGTTCAACTCGAAACCGTTATTTTTATACGTTCTTCAATTTGAGACAGGTCTCGTTCGGGTCTACCGTACCCCTGCACGGAATTATTAATATAGATATAATAAAACAGAATCAACGCAGTCTCTCCGACACTCAAGGGATTGCATTTTATGATGGTTTAAAGATTCCACATAATCTTTGTGTTCAATACCGCATTTGAAATCAAGGGATTTCACAAACTTTTTTTGCAATCTTTCTATCTGGTCAATATGAGTGCTGTAGTGAGGTTTCCATACTGCACAAAATATGTGTGTAAGGCACATAATTTATACACTATTTTCATAGATCAACTGTATATTTTATGAAAATCGGCACGTTTAGCCCCACTCTCTACGTATATTACGTATAGAGTAATCTATCTATCTATCTATCTATATATATATCTATCTTCTATATATATATTACGCGAAGCCGATCTTTATAATGCCCATCAGATCTACAGTTATGGAACGATTTTGATAAATTATATACCATAGGATCCGTCCCATCCTGCAGATGTGCAATAAGATCTTAGTTTTTTTTATTTTTGTCCTGGAAAATTAATAAAAAGATATTTACGAAAAATCCTGGATGCCCCGACAAATATAAGCCTCAAAATAGTATTATTATTCATGTCAAAATTTAGCTTGGTTAACACGTGACCTCCACGTGACTTGGGAACTGGCTATGGTATGATTCCGGATGACATAAAATTAAATATGAACTAAAATGTTCCTGTAAGAAATATCTGGTACAGCATTACAATATAAAAATTTGAGTCAAGAAATACTCAATATTATTAACAATAAACGAAAGTAAAATTACTAATTTGTTTACAAGACAATACATAATATTCGGTCTAAGTATTTACAGTTTACATAAATGACAGACGTATTGTGTCAACTTTTTTTTATTGTGCTCTAATTATGTCAATATTAAATTGTCATGGTTTATACTTCAAAGAAGTTGATATACAAACCAATGACGTTTCAAATATACTTTCCGTATATCTTGACTGATATTGATATCTGCCAAAACAATGTCAAACCAAATTAAACTTTACGTTGTGAGTTACACAACTGTTTCTGAGTTAATCATAGATAAGCTGCAAAACATTTTGAAAGAGAAGAGGCTAGCTTTGTCTAAGTGTGTCTCTCTTGCACCTATTGCGATACCAGTAGGGTGATCATAAGCAAAGAAGTTCAATCAGCAGACGTTACTTATTGGTGGATTCAGATCAAACCGACGAGAAAACAATGTTGCACTAATTAACCTTTACGACGCCAATAACGCATTCGACGTATATGCGCACCATTGATTCGACAAAACGACGAATATATCCGTCATGGTGACGGCGTCCAATGCGATATCAACCTAGATGCATTTCTATTGATAGTGCGCTTAAAATGTTAAATACTTTAACAAAATTAAGACGTCAGAAAAATAATTAAACCCTTTAATTGTCGACAACATGGGGAGTTATAACGTACGTTGTCAAAATCACCTTCGTTCTTTAGTTAACGTGTAAGTGTCACTGCCGTTCATAAAGTATAGCGTTCAAGGGGTTAATTTGCTATTCATCAATGTTTGTCTGAGGATGTCAGTTGTTGAACCCTATAGAAATGCATGTAGGTTGATATCTCATTAGAGGCCATGACGGATATATACGTCGTTGGCTTCGGACCGTTGGTGCGCAATATAGGTACGTTGTTAGTGTCGAAAAGGTTAATAATACTCGAAAAGTTATAGGACATGTATAATTCTCTTTGTTACGTTTCAGTAAACATGTCCAAAATAAGGGGGATAATGGTCACGTTAAACTGCCACGTTCTAAAAGGGCGTAGGTACATTGAAAGGATGAATAAGATTACCACTATTGGTAACATGTTCAATTAAAAGTTAAAATTATACTGTATCAGTGTCACCTGCAACAGTGATAGTGCCGGTTTTCAGGGGGTCTACCCGAAACACCCGAAGATCGAAGTTCATTATATTTCCTTCTTTATCACACCAATAAGCAAGTGTTATAGAGATAGATATAACGAAAGATTTTAACCCAGTTACTTCACTTGACAAAATAGACCTCACAACTGTCATGCCAAAACCACACGATGGGCCATGATGGGCCACGTAAAAGACCCAGTTATGCGGTGGAACGAGATGCAAATATGTTTTTTTATGATTGACTGACTGACGATTGGCCTTAATCTCACCTGATGGAAAGCGATGGCCTTTAATGCATAACTGCGACCTATACGTTGGCCCATAATGGCCCATTGCGTGGTTCAGGCATCAAATTTTAATACCAATATTGCCAATGTCGCATGCATTGTTTTTTTTCTAGATTAGATAGAATAGGTTATGAGGATACTTAGAGTATTTCTAAAGAGATCCTATACGAGTACGAGTTCCACCAAGGGGGACGGAAAAGCTCTTACCCACCTAAATTGAGAATTTGTCTTAAACGGCTGGCGCCTTATCATAAACAACCTCTTTAATTTGGGCGGGTATGACATGGACATGATAATGAGCCAAATAAAAAAGTGGAATTATGACAAAGACTACAAATGATGTATCTCTCTCTCTGTCGCTCTTATTCCATTTAGTACATGACCTCGGTAGTGGTATTATTATTTGAAAATTTCTCAGGGGTACTCTAAGGGAGGGTAGAATAGGAGTCATATCACAGAACATTCTTAATTGCGGAACTATGACAAAGACAACAAATGATATATCCCTCACAGTCGCTCTTATTCAATTTAGTAAGTATATGATATGATCATATCGCTCGCTAACGGTATTATTATTAGACGTCTTCTCTGGGGTACTCCGAGTTTGCGTACCTTATTAGAGCCTTATTTAGACAAGAGACGCCATCAGTGCACATTACCGAACAAAATATTTTGTAAATTGGGGTAGGTAACACACACTTAAAAAACCACACATACAAAATATTTTCCTATTACTACGCACCATTACACTGAAACAATCAGCGCACACACATTCAAAACACTAAAATTATCTGATTATTATCAGATGGCCAAATTGACTGAAGTTGCTAAGATGCATATTTTTCATAGAAATTCTCATAGATAGTAGGTAGATCTTATTTCTTGAAATAAGGCTGACATTTACTGTAAATATGACGACTAGCCGTGATGATCAAGCACGAATGTTTTTAAATCGACTTTGTAATCGACCTTCCGAATACGCATATTCTATCCCGTGACTTCGCTTGCATTCTTCGTAGTACGTCGACGCGGCGAAGCCGCGCGGGTAACTAGTATACGTATATTACATCAATACAAATAGAGATTGCATTTGATTGACAATCAAATGCAATCTCTATCTTACTGCTGAATTACTAAAATTATGAGGTGCCTAATGGGATGATGTATTTTAAGAGCTGGTTTCAGCCAGATGGAAAATGTGGAGCTAAAATTGCATTGCGGGCGCGGACCTTTCTGAACTTACAATTAAAACGGACGCTCGGAATTGTATACACCGTTCGTCACTTAGCTCTCGCCGGGGGCGGCTATTCCACCTTCGATGTTTTCCACTACTTCCTAATTCATATCTCGATTTGTAAATGTAACTAGGTGTCTGTAAAGTGTTTTTTGTACATTGTTTTAACTGAAAGGGAGTCGCGAGCTATTATATATTTTTAGATGATATTCATCAGTATTCTTTAGTATTTGTGTTTGTTGATATCGGGTATTGGTTTTCATGGCATGCAACATGCACGGCAGCTAGCTGTCAAAATAAACCTTGTACAGTCAGCAGCAGAAGTAGCTACGCTAATACAACTTTAAAACACCTAAAGTGGGGATGATTTTTTTTTGCTTCATCCCTATAGTGCGGGTGTTGTTAGATAGGTCTTTCAAAATGAATAGAGGCCTTCATAAAACATTTCAAATAAAGTGAATATTTTCGAAAATAATCACACAAAAAGAAAAAAAAAAATCTGTCCCCCCTCTCTAACTTTTGAACTATGAGCCGTGAAAGTAAATTTTAATAAAGACTTTCAACGAAAACTATAGCGAATATGATCAGTTAAGCAGTTTTTGAGTTATCACAAAAAGTCGTTAATTCTTAGTAAAAGACGTATGAGACGCTGCGAAGGTATTCCCTTTTGCTTGTTATTGTTTTTTTTAATTAAGTTCATTGGGCAACTACGGAACCCTACACTGAGCATGGCCCGATATAATATACTTAAATACATAGAAAACATCCAAGACTCAGGAACAAATTTTTCTGCTCACCGCAGAAACAAATGCTCTTACCGGGATTTGAGCCTGGGACCTCAAGCTTCAAAATCAAAAATCAAAATCAATCAAAATCAAATATTTATTCTGCAAATAGGCCACAAGGGCACTTTTACATGTCAAAGCATGAATTTATACAATTTAAAAAACTGACAATCTTACTTAATAATAATGATTAAAAAAAATATACTGATTAACAATTCAATGAAAATAAATTTACAAATATTAAGGACGTATTGAATACGATCTGTGTCCGAATAAACAAAAGGAATATAAAATTAATTTAATATCTCAGAGATGTATATGGTCTCTGAGCGTCCAAATATGATTAATAACAACTATTTCAAAGTGCTTAGAGATGTAAATGATCTCTAAGCCCTAAAATTAAAATAAGTAAACTTAATATTGTTAGAGATGTATAAGGTCTCTAAGCGTCAATAATAATAAAACTAATCCAGAACAGGATCATGTCTCTCGTCAATCTACATACAATAAAATAACACTAGTATTAAGGTATTTACTATGCCCTTGCAAGCATGAACAGACCGGACTCCACAAACAGCACCCGATCACGAGTATGACGCGTATCTCAGCCATCGCCTCCCTCGACCATCTGTTAGGGAAGGTGGCGGCCCGATCAACGACGCCACCGTAAGCAAAGCCCTTTAAGCGAGCATGACATATTCAGGCTGCCGGACATTAATAAAATCAAAGATTAAAATTACTCTTCGGCGAGAAACAGCATCATGTTTCATAAAATGCAACGACAGAGATAAGTATTTATGCAAGGAAATATGCTAAGTGAAGCATAGGTATATTAAAAGTAACAGGATTTAACTATCACTGGCTTAAAAGCATTTTTGTCATTTAAGAAATCGTTGACAGTATAATAGGCCTGGCTTAACAAATAACGTTTAATATGAGACTTAAATTTACTAAGTGGAAAATTAACTATATCGATGGGTATTTTATTATAAAATCGTATACAGTTCCCCACAAACGACGTGCTAACCTTCCGGAGACGACTGGCCTTCACTGCAATCTTGTGTTTACTTCTAGTGTTGTAGTCGTGGATATCACTGTTAAGTTTGAATTCTTGAATATTTTTTCGAACATACATAATGTTTTCAAGAATGTATTGACATGCCACAGTAAGAATATTTGCCTCCTTAAATTTTTCTCTGAGAGATTCTCTGGCCTTAAGTTTGTAGATGGAGCGTACAGCTCGTTTCTGTAGCACGAAAACGGTCTGGATGTCAGCCGCTTTTCCCCACAACAGGATTCCATAGGACATAACACTATGAAAGTAACTGTAATATACCAGCCTGGCCGTCTCAACGTCAGTTAACTGTCTAATACGTCTTACTGCATAGGCCGCAGAACTAAGTTTGCCGGCCAGAGTGGCAATATGCGCATGCCATTGCAGTTTTAAATCTAAGGTGACACCTAAAAACACTGTTCTATCTACAAATTCCATTTCATCCGACTTTAATTTGATCTTAGAATTGTTTGCCTGCTTCACATTAGGCATAGTGAATTTTATGCACTTTGTTTTCTTGGAATTTAAGAGCAAATTATTTGCTGTAAACCAGTTCACAACAGTACCTAGTGCCTCATTAATACCGTCAAAGTTTTTGTCTTTGCGGCCTACCTTGAAGATAAGCGACGTATCATCTGCGAATAGCACTATATCATGTTTATCTTTTACAAGGTTTGGTAAATCATTAATATAAACTAAAAACAGAAATGGACCCAAAATTGATCCTTGAGGAACTCCAAGAGCAACCGTTGTCCCTGCAGATTGAATCCCGTTGATGACTACCCGTTGAGTTCTCTCTGACAGATACGATGTAACAAGGTCCAGGGCACCGTTTTTTATCCCATAATGGCTTAACTTTCTAATTAAATTCTCGTGATTAACGCAATCGAATGCCTTTGATAGATCACAGAACACTCCAATAGCATCTTGAGCCTCTTCCCAGGCATCAAAAATATGTTTAATTAGTACCACACCGGCATCAGTGGTAGAGCGACCTCTAGTGAACCCGAACTGATTGCTATTGAGTAGTTTATTGCGATTAAAATGGGACATCAGCTGATTAAGTATGACTTTCTCAAAAACTTTGCTTAATGCCGGTAGTATTGAGATTGGTCTGAAGTTGGTAGGGTCAGTTTTTGATCCTGATTTAAACAACGGGATGATTTTACTGTGTTTCATCAGGTTAGGAAAAACTCCAGTATCAATACATTTATTGAAAATATCAGCTAAGAAAGGTGCGATTGATTCTACAATGGAATGTAATACTTTTACTGAAATACCCCAAAGATCTTCAGTCTTTTTTTAAGTTTAATGATTTAAATGCTTTAATTACAATATGTGGGGTCACGTAAGTGAAGCTAAAGATTTCTTTACATTCTGTTACATTTTCTTTCAATAACGATTCAGCGACATCTGGTGATGAATTCAAAGACTTCGTGGTATCGACGGGTAGGCTTCGGAGGCAGTGTCACTACCAACTAGGCTAAACAGGCCGACAGTATAAATATCAATTACGCCGATAAAACAGTAGAATAAATACATTTTTATTGTACCCCCCGTACACTAACGAGAACACCCCGTACACTAACGAGAACACCCCGTACACTAAAAAAAACAGTGGAACCTATCTTGTTCCAACCGAACATCGTTGAAAGTATTTATTAATGTGCATATCAATTTTTCTCGGATTTTTAAAACTCATATATTGTGAATTAGAGGGAGAGGACACACTTTCTATGACTTCGACAGCTAATATCTCACCAACGGTTGACTTAATTGAATTGACAACCATTCATTTTGACGTGATAACGTCTTTAAAATCGTTTTAGTCGGGTGACATGTTCAGAAACTTGTGTCACACCAAAACCTCACGAGCGCGATCGCAGGTATAAGTGAAGTGCAAGTGAAGTAAGACGTTATCACGTAAACATCTCGATCGTAAACCTACTTTACAAACAACCAATTTTTTAAGGGGGCTTTTTTTCGATTAAATCAGAAATAGGATAAAAAATTAAACATAACCACATTTATAATATCTCGAAAATATCGCCATTTCATATTAAACAATCAATTTCAAAAGTTTCTCATTCCAAAAGAGAGTAAGTGACAAGTAAGGCGTCGCAGCGTAAAAACAGGGATGGACGGGCGGACGGACAGGCATGACGAAAGTATAAGGGTTCCGCTTTCGCCATTTTGGCTATGTATTCCGGGGAGTGCTCCGAGGAATTGTTCGGATTAATCCCTGCCGCTTCCTTCCGCCATCGCCCAACGCGACAAAATTTCCATCCTCACCACTTAGATGGTTGGCAGTCCTCAACTGTGCGTTTCTCCAGAAATTTCTTGACTCGCACAGCTAAACTGTGGAATGAACTGTCGCCTGCGGTATTTCCGGACCGATTCGACCTTCAAACCTTCAAGAAAAGAGCGTACTCCCATCTTAAAGGCCGGCAACGCACTTACAACCCCTCTGGTGTTGCGAGTGTCCATGGGCGGCGCTAATCGCTTACCATCAGGCGATTCGTCTGCTCGTTTGCCACCTATGTCATAAAAAAATAAAAATAAAAATAACCCTAAAAAATGGATGGATGGATATTTATAATACAGTCAATAAAACTGTGGAACAAGTATTATCTGATTATAGGGAGGCAGTTTTTGGTGTACCTCAAGGTAGAGTGCTTGGTCCACTTTTATTCTTAACTAGCATTTGCCCGCGGCTTCGCCCGCGTACTAAGCGAAATTTTTAACCGTCTACAAAAAACAGGTTCGTATGTTTGTCCTCGATTATCTCGCGTTTGGCTGAACCGATTTAGATGCGGTCTCCAGAAAAGTAGTTGTTACATTCTGGGGGTTTCGGTATACGAAGTTTGGTGATTGTGATTCGTTCACAGATGAACAGATGAAAAGTCAGTATACATTCTGAGAACCGGCAAACTGTTGAATTTCATTTGATTTTGGCAAAAATAAGGATAAAAAACTATTATCATACATTTCCGAGAGGCCGAAGGGGAAAGGGCCGATGAAATAAAAGCATGTCTTAAATGGCCCTTAGTAAAAGTATCTGTGTACTACAGTAACACCAATAGGTCTGTAAACGACCAAGCAGCGCGCAGCGGTCATAAACTCTGGTCCTTTGAAGTACAGAAACGGCTAATTCAATATCACGTGTAACATTTATTTTTCCTAAAATTAAATTTATTAGGTAGGTTTTGCCAGTTCCCATTGGAGCATCCAGAAAGAAAATTTGGCCTCACTTCCATTCGCACTCCTTACTGTCAGTCCGTCTGTTACAACCAAGTTGCTTTTACTGGACCGATTGAATTGCAATTTGGCACAAACTATCAAGAATTTAGAGCGCTCATGGCCCAGCGGCACCCGCCTACCGCGTGCGGTGTGCGAGGTTAAGCAATGTGGGCGCAGGTCAGTTCTCGGATGGGTGACCGCTTTGAGTGGTTACTAACTGACTCTCATGCTTTGGAAGGCACGCTAAGCCGTTGATCCCGGCTGCAATCGTTAAGCCAAGATAGAGGCCTTCGAGCGGCTTGCGAACTTCTAACAATCAATATGGCCGTCACTTTCATCAATTTTTCCCTCTAATTCGTATTAGGGGACCTCTCGGATATCGATTTTGAACGAAATCGGGTTAAAATGAAGAAAATCAATATGGCTGCCACTTTTTCCAAATTTTACCTCAGATTCATATTACGAGACCTCTCGGACGCTCAGATATCGATTTTAACGAAATCGGGACGGAAATGAAGAAAATCAATATGGCCGTTACTTTATTCAAAGTTTAGGTACCTCGGATTCCTATTAAGAGTCCTCTCGGACGCTCAAATATCGATTTATGTCGAAATCGTATCGGACGGCACTGATTAATAAAACCACTTACAATACATTGAATCAAAAAGGTCGTATCTTCATAGGGAACTCACGGCACTTCATGCACCTTATAAGGAACTTACATGCCAAATTTGTTATCTCTCGAACCAGCAGTTTGGGCTGTGCGTTGATATGCCACTCACTCAGTCATTCAGTTTCTTTTTGCAATTTGGCAGCTACTTTTAAGTGTTCATGCCTGCAATATTAAATTTCAAAATCAATGCTATTTTGAAATTAACGACCCAAAAAATCATAAAAATCACACCCATATTAATATTTGGACATTCCAACCCCCTCGGACCCCAACAGAGGGGATTATTATTTCACATCCTCCACGTGGGATTTTAAAATCTTTGTTGTTTTCGTAATCAGCGATCCGATAAACAATAGAAACAACACCCATATCGATTTTCAGAATTTGTCACCAGATTTCCCCCTTTTAGGGGTTGATTTCTCAAAAAACCTGAAACACATATTTACTCATTTATTGTTAAAAATACTCCTGTGAAGTTTCGAATAAAATAATCCCAACTAATCTTGATTCCCCATACAAACTTCGGACCCCCATTTCACCCCCTTAGGGGTTGAATTTTGAAAAGTCCTTTATTAATGCACCTCAAGACCTTATATGGAACCTACATACTAAATTTGGAGTCTCTAGAACCAGTAGTTTGCGCTGTGTTGATATGTCAGTCACTCAGTCAGTCAGTTATTTCTTGAAATTTGGCACATACTTTCAAAAGTTTTCATGTTCACAATATTAAATTTCAAAACCGATGCCATTTTCTTAACTTACGTCCCAAAAAACCATAAAAAAGACACTTATATTAATATTTAGACATTTCATCCCCCTCGCACCCCAACAAGGGGGATGGTATTTGACGTCCTCCACGTGAGATTTTAAAATCATTGTTGTTTTCGTTATCAGCGACCCGGTATATCATAAAAACAATACCCATGTCGATTTTCAGATTTTGTCACCACTTTTCCCCCTTTTAGGGGTTGATTTCTCAAAAAACCTGAAACACGTATTTACTCATTTATGGTTAGAAATACTCCTGTGAAGTTTTGAATAAAATAGTCCAACTAATCTTGTCTCCCCATTCAAACTTCGGACCCCCATTTCACCCCCTTAGGGGTTGAATTTTGAAAAATCCTTTCTTAGTGCACCCCTAGACCTTATAAGTAACCTACGTGCCAAATTTGGAATCTCTAAGACCAGCGGTTTGGGCTGTGCGTTGATATGTCAGTCAGTCAGTTAGTCAGTCAGTCAGTCAGTTAGTCAGTCAGTTTCTTCTTTTATATATTTAGATTTACTTGAATGACTTTGAGAAATGTGTGCTATTTGCCGACGATGCCACAGTATTTTTTTCATGTGATCGGCCATCAGAAGTTTTACAAAGGGATATTGAAGTAGTTTTAAGCAAAATTATAAACTGGCTCTCAACGCTAAATCTCAAACTGAACCTGGACAAAACTAAGCTCATACAATTTGGAAATTATAATACTTCTTCAAGTCATTTAAGCATTTCGAAAGCAGGTAACACTATAGAGGAAGTAAGCAGTATAAAATTTTTAGGCGTATATGTAGACTCGCATTTTAATTGGAAAACTCACGAAGAACAGATAAATAAGAAAATATCTAGACATTGCTACGCCTTATCTATCTTATCAGAAACTTGTTCTGAAAGCATAGTCATTAGTTCCTATTATGGTAACGTCTATTCATTACGAACATACAGTATCATCTTTTGGGGTAATTCTGTGGAAGTCATAACATTTATACTTCAGAAAAAGTGTTTGAGGACTATGTATCGTATGAAATACAGGGCTTCCCTTCGCAAAATTTTCCGAGAAAAGCGGTTTTTGACGCTGGCGGGAATTTATATTCTTGAAGTATGTTTGTTTGTCAAAAATCAACCCAACTATTTTACGACATGGTATCTACGAAGATTAATGTAAGAGGACAGTACAATCACAACATTCGATTACCAAAAGCTAGTACCTCCATATACGCTAAAAGTATATTTTGTGATGGCAATTAGAGTATATAATGACCTCCCGACTGGCATTAAATGTCTAGCAGGTATATTTAAAAATAGGTTAAGGAATTGGCTTATTGATAAGGCATTTTATAGCCTAAACGAGGTTGAACGAGTGTGAGAATTGTTAATGTAGAAATTAGTGTACTTGTCCCGATTATGTCGCTCTAGTTTTTAAGCTAAGTATGTGTATATTGCACGCCTGACAGGGTATCTGTTGAATCTATTAATCTTAAAATTGTAACCACCCTTATATGTACACAGTTATGCAAGAAATCTTTCTTATTCTTAAAAGACTCATGGCATGACATGTTTTGAAAAACATTCAACTTAGAAACTGCTCCGGGAAGATCGCAGATAATTCTAAAATGTCTTACCCCGTGATGATCACGAAAATTGCATAACCACTATTTTAACTTTTTAAATACCACATGACATGACGATGGTTAAAGTGTAGATAAAAACAATTTTTTGCAATGATTTCTAATTATATCCATCTCGCTTGTTTGTTACCCATAAACGGTCAGTAATGAGCTCCGCACGCTAATGCTGAAAATAAAAATGTGTCCCGGGGGACCAATGGAGTCCAAAAATTAAAGGCACGATTTACACAGATTGTATTTACGTTCACTGTATGCATTGTTTTTAATTCCAACATGCCTTTGACTGTCCTATTCGTTTCACCTCTGTGTACTATTTGTTAGAACAATTATACAGCGTTGATATTGATATCGATCGAAAAGTTATAACCGGAGCTCTAATAAAGCCAATTGTCGGCTGAAATAAAGCGACAGCACGACTTTTGGCTTGAATAGTAACACGACTCTGCAATCAGGTGCAGTTTAAAATGTGCATTTGCGATGGGACGGTGCGGTGGCAGCGCGGGGCGCGGACAGGAATGCATTTTCAATAATTGAGGGTCAGACAGGGTGGTGGGGGCGTATTCAAATGCTGCCAAACTTTCCGTTCATCACTGGGCCTGACCGCGACGTCACATGCTCGGCCCGGACTTACACGTCTTGCGACATTTATCAACAGCTCAACATCTGGTCGGTGATTCAACTTTTACTATCACCGACTCGGTAAACAAGTAAAGGATTCAGTAAAACCTAAACTTGACAAATAAAAGAAAACGTGCGTTCTAGCTTTCGGTCGCGCTGTAAGTACATAAAGAACACAAAAATCGTTCTTTTAAAAAAAGCAAACTGACTAAAAGTTATGTGCTATTTAAAATACACTAAGTTCTAAGTAATTTAAAATACAAAATAAAATAAAAGAATAAAAAGTAGAAAGCGATGATTTTAGCATCTAGAAAACTATCTAGTATGTTCGTGCTCATTATGTTCCTGCTTAATGTTTTCTTACACGAGTTTCAGGCAAGGCTGGGTTGCCTCACTCTTGGTACTCGTACGTGCTGTTGGTTTTTGGAGGCACAGTGACATGTGATTAGGAACGAGACAATTAGTAATTAAACTGTCCGACATTTGCGCACTTCGTTACCTTTGGTTAATTAGTATCTCAAATGCTTAAATGAGAATCTGAACTTCTGCAAGTCATTGCGCTTAGCTAGCTCACAATAAAAGTGTGTGTGTTTATTACCCCCTATCTTCCCTTGAGTGTCGTAAGAACCTACTATGGGAACCAGGTTGAAGTGTGTTGTGGGCGATGGGCTAGCAACCTGTTACTGCAATATTACATTTTCTCCATCTATAAACCTACAATTGCTAAAAGTGGCACTGAAATTTAATTTTCGGCAGCTCTATCTTACCCTTTTGGAAATATAGGCGTGATTTTATGTATGTGTTTATTGAACCATATTTTATTTAGTGTGAATAGGCTGTATAGTGTTATATGCCATATTAAATCAAATATACCATCCTTTATGAAGTATCCAGCTGCGAGGCTTTTACTTATTTTTATGTTATTATTAGTAGAGGTGTAACTTTATTCCTATTTTCCGTTATGCTCATACCATAAATACCATTAAATTACCTTTCTTATGCTGAAATAAATAATTGGTTACCCCAAAGTTAATCCTGGGGATTCATAATAGGCATGTCATCATCTATTTCACTTTACAACAAAAAGAAGACAAACAAAAAGAAGTTTTCCTCGGTTATTTTCTCGGGGAGAGCACGTAGGCGCGCACCTCATCTGCGGCGCTCCCGTTGCGGCGATAAAATTTAAAATTCAAGGCCGCGTTAACGAACGGGCCTCGCGAAGAAATAGATATTCAAATGTGAAGAGATCCCATATTAACATTTATGGCAAGTTTGCGGGGACGAGACAAAGGCGAGGTGCCCGCGCCCCCGCGGAGCACTGCTCGCGAGACCCGAGACCCGACAACACCATTATGCAGTCTATCTTGTAATTGGATACAAGCACGCCGCTTCGCCAACTTTCTTTTACACTCCCGAGGTCCATATTGAATGGAATTAATTTTAAACTAACTCTGAAATTTTGCACTACATGTTTTTCATCGCTTCTCAATGGACACACACACTTAACATTCATCTAAAAGGTATTACCGATTGACTTTCTAAGAAGTGTTTCTGAACAGATTAAGTTTTCTAAGTGAGTTTCAATGAAAACCAAGCGTTTTCCATAAAATTTTGCAGTTCATTAAGTTTATTCTCTCAAGTTATCTAGGTATGGGTAAAAGTATAAAAGTTAAGGAAGAACAAAAGAATCACACTATTGTTCTCAGTAACACCCCGTTCACTCCAAAGACAAATAGGCTAAAGTTTCGAAGAAAACAAATCAAAATCCCAATTTTGTTGGCTGCATTATTTATGCGATATTGCTTGGTGAACGCGGCGTCCCCTTTTCTTCTCTATGAATACGCGGTGAAGTAATCTACACTTTCAAACAGTTTCTTCCAATACGTAGTTATGGTAAAAGATGACGACTTACACCATTAGAGCATTTTGAAAGGTAATTGATGCTTTCAATCCCAGTGGTAAAATTATAGAATACAGCGGCATTATCCTTTGGCGAAGGCTGTAGCGAAGTCCCACACACGTTTCTTATTAATATCGGGCGGTTGGAATGGCCGAAGACGTCCCCAGCGCCCGCTCGCTCCCAAATAAAATTGCCGCTATCTAAACAAAGAGCCCTAATTATTCGGCCGTGGCGGGCGGGGTCGCTCTCTTATGGGTGTTCTGGGGCCCATTTCGCTTCTCGTATAGGGCCCCGGGGACCAGCGGGCGCCGCCTAGCCAATCGCCGGATGGAGGAGCGAGCGATCCGCAACCTTTTTATATGCGATATCGGCGTCGGCGCCGGACCCTGCCTCCCTCACGCATCCAGCGCCGGGAATTAAAACTTGGTAAGCGCACATCTGATTACCCGAAACACACATTACTCGGGATCGCCAATCTCGATAAGCCTCCCGCAAATTTATTGGCGCCCTCCACTGCCCGCGCCGAGTTTGTGTGGACTAGCAACCCATCGTCGTCGTGTCGTGTGGAACCTGTCGTAAACAAATTCAACAAAGACACTTAAAGTAACTGCAATGTGTGGACGTAGAAGGCCGTTTTATATTTTGATTTTCCTTTTACTTCCTTCTACCTTAGTACCAATCCATGTAAATAATCTTGGCTATTCATATTTGATCACCATTTGAATATAAAGCGGTGTAAAGGGTCTCGGCGGTAGAATTCAATACTACTTTATTTTAATTTGCACCCGATTTTATTTTGAGACAATAAATTGGATATAAAGGGTTTCCGAGCGGTTTTTTTACCTCCGGGCGCATTGTCTTTGCCCTACGCCTTTGCAGCATGTTTATTGTATAGAAATTATGAAATAAAAAGGCGATATCGTGTGTCGGTGCGGCGGCGGGCGCGGTGCGAGGCGTGGGCGACCGCGGCCTCCGACACACGACACCCGCCGCTGCGGCTGCGCCACTCCGCCAGCCATTGTGTCACCACCATTCACCATTCACCCCGCACAGACCGCCACCACCGGCGTATATTCGATTCCAATGTTTTAAGCATTCGATTGCCTTGCCAAAGGGTTCCCAAGAACCTATACCTTAAGTTTATTTTTTATTTTTGTTTTGTGCTCTTTCATTCGGGCGCTGGGAAGGGTACGGTCATTGTTTCTATGGTGAATTGCGGTGTATGAATAGGTTCAGGCATTCACGTACGCCACTTGAAGATTGCAGGAGGATAATATAGAGCCGACGGTTTCGGGCGGTACGGCATGTACTTACGAGGTGATAACCGACCCAACCTTCTATAAACACTTGTTAATTGGATCAGACTCCAGACTGAATCAGCAATCAAATAAAGACGGTGTGCGATGTGTGAATTATGAAAATATTTCTTTGCGATGTGATGAAGATATGCATATTTCAGATGTACCTAGTGCTTCTCGGGGGCAGTGGGCCAATCTCGGTGCGGTCCCGGGCGGCCCAGCTCAGCACTGCTGCCACTTCTGTCGCCTGTTCAATTAAACTTTAAGATTATATGCAGACCGTTGCGGATATGTCGCATTATAGCACATTTGCAATTCTTACGGTGACTTCTGAAGCCTGATTTAATGGACGTACATGAAGAGCGAAAATTGGTTACATTTGTATCGAAAGACGTTCTCAGTTTTTGGTTATCTAATCATTCTCTAATAACAAACCTGACCGAGCAATTTGATTTGGAATCTCGTCTGTTGGATTTATAGGACCATTAACTATGTGGGTACTGGGTACTTATATTATCATCATGTTGTTGGGTATGAGTAGAATAACACTAAGATGCTAAGAGAAGTTTAAAATTTACGCAAGAATTGCCCGATTTTATGCCCCACATCGTCCGGCTATGCGATTTCCGGGATAAAAGTATAGTATACTTGTCTTTGTCCGAGGCTCATCATACACAGTACCGGATCGTACACTTGTTATTAAACTTACCTACCTATTAGTACAGCCTCTCTAATCCTGACAGGCAACAAGCAAAAAACAGACCCACGGCGTATTATGAGGTGTCCAGATTAATAGTCAGCAAAATTTTAATGGCATAAAATGGTCAGTAGTGTTAACCAGTTTAAAAAAAACCGGACAAGTGCATGTCGGGTCACGCACAATGAAGGGTTCCGTAACTATTCTACCACTACTCTATATTTAAAACCACTATCCTGTATATTGAATTAAAAAAATCGTATCCTCATTACCAAATAGTAACTCAGTCCAGTGATCGAAGCAAATTAGTTGTGTTAGACCTGTGTTTAGACGGACAGACAGACAGGCAGACGCACGAGTGATCCTATAATATAAGGATTCCGTTTTTTCCTTTTGACAAACTTGAAAATCTATGATATAAGCAGTGTAAACCTGTGCTGAGTGAACTATGATTTAGACACATCAGCGATAGCTGCCTGTCTAAAATAAAATAATAAATAAATCACTTAGCGGTCCAAAGTGAAATCCCCCCTGCTGAACCCACCCGACGCTGGATTTCAGGGATCGCCGAATGAACGCAGGTCCTGATTAGCGAGGCTCTATTATAAACCGACTACATCTCGAAACCAAAATTTATATAGTCAGGTGAAATGGTAAAAACAACAGATATCAGATAAAATTGAATGACGTTGATCCACACGTAAAAATCGACTGTTAGTTCGGGAAATAATTAAAATGTAGTTTCCATAATTAATTTATGGAATCTATGAAGTTTCATAATTTCCACATTGATTGTCAATTTGTCATTCAACAAAATTTACTGAAAAGCTGCGGTGTTGTTCACGTATTCCGACATATAGAAGTTGTCATGACGGCGAAAGCAGTAATATCTCAAGACGCGCGTCGGACTCCTGGGAGCGCATCCAACGCGACGCGGGAGAGCCTCTTTATCTATGCATGAACACCGCCTAGCGAACCACATCACATAATAGACCCGACAATTGTTTGTTCTCGAACTTGCCGACCGGCCATGGAGTTAAATCGACAAGCACCAACCCCCCGGGAAGCTACGATATTGCGTCGACACTTGACACAGATGCACTTAACTATGCATGGCCAGAGATACCGGTCTCCCAAATCTGTGGCTCGGCCAACTTTCTGATTGATAATTTCAAAATTTATCTCGGTCTCTAAGAACTTTGTGAGTTAGCATAGTTCTTTAAGGAAGCAATTAAAATGTTGAGACTTCTTAACGACTCCTAGGTTTCGTTTTATTTAGACTACACTATGAATGTGAACAACGTGTTTTATTTTCGACCTTACTTAGGTCTTCGTAGAACTATTTTATCTATGTTATATGTATACTTTTGCGTACAATGGTTCAAATAGTAAGGTAAATGTTCAAGTACCTACTCGACACAGACCCAATAGGTGTTTATATACTAAACATTGGGACGTTAACCTTATATCAAGTGTTATTTCGTCACACTTTAGTACGAATTTTATAAACTGTTATCCGGGAAATTGATTTAAATAACTGATCATTCGTACAATTAGGCCTTCGCTCCGTAATTCTGAAATAGCAGAGAAAACATTATCAGTGGCGTGAAATCGCTATGGGCATCGATTTTCACCTTGAACGATCACTCGTTTGAATGCGGTGCGCCTTGGCTAATGTTTGATCAAGACCGGAACTGTTGTAATTGTTATTCGGCGAACAGTGGTCGAGTGTTCACAGCAGACCGCTATGCTACCGCTGACTCAGGGTACCTACGGAAACAATAAAATCTGAATCATTGTTCTATCTTTCCCTTTCTCTCCGTAGAGTATCAACTGAAGAGTGACAGAGACCGGCCGATTTTAGTTCGGAGTTTAAGTATTTCGTGTAAGAAGCCCAGCTTGCGAGTGGCTAACGGGGCAGCCACAATGCTGGCTCGACGGGGTCGCCCAGGGAAAGCGGCGGCGTGGGAACATTGCGTGTCGTGCCGCCCGCGTCAGAACCATCAGCCATTATCACACAATTTCAATATAAACTAATACCTTCTCACCTATAAGTAATTGAGACATACGTAAACGCAAGGATTATCTGCAATTTGATGCAACGATCGTGGCGAGGCGGTGAGGTGTCTCAAAGGCTCTGATTGTATCTGAGGCCCCTTCATCTTTGCCGACTGCTACCGGCCATAGTAAAATTCTCATCTCCGTCGTAAATTGATCACAATCTGTCAGTATTAGCGTCGTGCCTTTTACAAAATAGGAACCGCACATATATTCGTATAGTCGCCTTATTAAATAGTACTTTTATATCTAACTTATATTATGCATTAAAAGTGAGATACCAACACATGATTATAACCAAGTTTGTCTCTCGGATCTCTTAAACGCGTACAAAAATAAACGCACTTTAGCGCACTCTGTTAACAAATGTATAAAACCTGTTGCCGCCGGGTGACGTACGTAGGGTACAGTTTTCCGCGGGTACACAGCGGCATCTAGCGGAAATCCAAGGGATAACTTACTCCCGAGGATTCCTACAAACGAATGAAAAAGTTTCTCTTATTGATCCAGGTGTATGCGAATGTTAGTTTTGGTCAAATCGCAGAACAGGTGTCTTTTTGCAATTTAAGAACGATGAGCTCTAATCAATATTTAGCGCAAACATATGTTATTACAAAACCTTCATTCTATTATACAATAAGTTTGAAACTTAATCAGTTTAAAAAAAAGTTCCGTCAATTTCAGAGTGTTAATTTCTAAAAATCAGCCTTGAGGATTTGGTCGTTCCGAAAGATTGTTTTACCCTCAGTTTATTAAGTTTTTTTTTCAGTAGTACGTATGCTCTGGAATAATAACAGCAAAACTTGACTTTTCGTTTTTAGGGGTTCCGTACATCAAAAGGAAAAACCGGCTAAGTGTGCGTCGGGCCACGTGAAATGGAGGGTACCGTAGTTACCTACACACGTTATACGTACATTATGAGGACTTATAAGTTCACAAACTTATATTTACTACTAGCTTTTTCCCGCGACTCCTTCCGCGTGCAACTCGTTATATCGTCGGCTAATAGTGAAACGTCATATTATGGAAGTTTACAGGAGAGCCAAAAAAGAGATTGAAATTAAAATATTAAAACTAATTCTAATTCCAAAATAAAAGACAGGTAAAGCGATTTGATTATCTATTTTTTATGATCTGATGCAATCACGCTGAGATAGATACTCCCAGCATAGCCCTCTCCATTGCAGTGCAGTAGCTGCTCTTTTGGTCACTTTATGTCCCTTTATGAGGCCCATAGTAAGTGACCACGTTTCAGTGCCAATTGCCACTGGTCAAAGAGAAGTCTTGAGACACGGTAACAAAATTCTTTTGGGAATATGAAAAATACCTGCTAAGTACGTTTATCGCGATAGTAAGAATAAAAACTCCCATTCATTTTGATAAGAGGTTAACCCAACCCTAAAACAGTGATTGTATTGGATTTACAACTCAAAAGCCACGAAATATTAATAAAAAACAATAATAGTATAAGTACATACCTTTGCCATGTTATACTTCTTCGTACACCAAAAATACGAAACAAAGTTATCTTATGCGAGAACACACATCTAGGCAATCGAAATTCTTACGAAAATGGCGGGTATTTTATTGGAGTTAACCGATAACTTTTAAACACGTGGAGTGGACTGTTTTACTCAATTATGTGATTTAAGCGATTTGTTAAAATAACTGGCAGTAGCTGTTTTTCTCAGGCGATGCATCTTTTTTTGCTACATAATGGTGGGTAAAACGAAAATGTTAAGGAATGGATTTAGCGGGTTTACCCTCTTAGCAAACGATTGCTATTTAATTGTTATTGTTGTTTGTTGAATTGCTATTTATTTGTTGTAGGCGCCCATACAAACTGTTACCCCCCTTTTCACCCCTTAAGGAACGATGTCCGGAATAAAAACTATCCTATGTCCTTTCCCGGGACTCAAACTATCTCTATACCAAATTTCATCTAAATCGGTTTAGCGGTTTAAGCGTGAAGAGGTAACAGACAGACAGACAGACTGGTCACTTTCGCATTTTAGTATGGAAGTATGGATGTTTGACAAAGTAGTCAGTGGTTTGACACAACTTTACTAACAACGTTATAAGTGATCAATAGAAATTTTACGTAACCAAACATCGTTCAAAGTATTTATTAATGTACACATCCTCCATTTTTTTCAGATTTTAAACTTCATATGTTGGAAATTAGAGGGCGGGGGCCGTAAAAAGTGCGTCCCCCCACTTTTTACGGCTTTGAGAGCTAATATCTCACCAGCGCAGCGGTTGATTTAAATGGATAAGTTTTTTTAGAAACCTTTATATATATTTTTTTTTAAAGGCCTATAGATGCCCTACTCGCCTATGTGCATTGATTTTTTTGTCATCTTTCTGTTACGTAACCCCATACGGGTGCCGCCCGAAATTTAATATTTTTTCGTAATTTTACATCATTTTCCTGTAGCGGCTTATAGAATACACCTTTCTACGAAATTTCATAATTGTATTGCGTTGTAGTCTGCGAGTAAATCGACTGTGACATACGGACGGACGGACGGACAGACGAGACGAAACTATAAGGGATCCGTTTTCGCCATTTTGGCTGCGGCATCCCAAAAAATGCGTTTTTATGGTTTCTCCTTCCTTATGGTCCCTAGGACCCAGGGACCATAAGGAAGGAGAAACCATAAAAAATATTTTTCATTATTATATTCTAGTTACTGTTTTGTCGGCGTGATTGATATGTCTTCCTATGCCTACGAGTATGTATGGTAATGGTTACAGAGCTTAGCCGCGGACATACGGATGGACGAACATGGCGAAACTATAAGGAACTCTTACAGTTGCAATTATACAATTATGTCAGTACCTAAGTCGGATCAAGCATAGAGCAATAATGCCTCATGGCATGGCATCAGGTCAAAAGTGGTCGTTTCACATTTTGGTCCTAAACCGCCGAAAGGACAATACCGAGTATCTCGGGGAAATCAATCATTTGGGGAATCGGATATCGGGGAATTGGACAACTTAGAGATTTTACGTTCGGGAAATCTTCCCTTCTCTTCTTCCGGGGAGGTCTCGAAATTCTATCAAGCTTGGGGATCAACGACTTAACGTACCTTCCGAAGCACGGGAGCGCTCAGATCGTAACCACTCAAAGCTGTCACCCATCCAAGAGTTGACGTGGGCTGACGTTGCTTAACCTCGCATACTGCTTACATAATTACCGCATTTTTTTATGTTACCAACATTTAGCATATTAATCGATCGATAGGTTTTTTACGAATGTAAATAAAATAATGTATCGATTACTCTGAAAAATGCACGTTGGTGGCTTGTTTACCCGATGGAAAAACCATAAGTAGTCAAAAACTAATATAAGGTGTATTAAATCAAATTTGAAATGTCGGTGTATTACATAGGCAGCTACATAGTTATGCGTAAGGTTGTCTGGGAGAGATCGCTCTAAGCGATAAGACCGCCTGTTTTTGATTTGTACTAGTCTTAAGTTTTGGTTTATAAATACTGTTCTCACTTTGTAGTGCGCAATAAAGTATATTTATTATTATTTGTATATATTTTCCTCTCGCGGGACAATGGTGTCCCGGACCTTTGGAAGGCGTGCACGGAGCCGCAGTACCGAGGTACCTAAATACCAAACGAGTACCACATAGCCAACACGTAGCACAACACCTTTTGACAATTTAATGAAATGTGAGGAGTACACCAAGCGGATGCTGTCCCTGCCCGTGTCATAGGACCAGTGAACGAAAAAAGCATAGAACGCGAGCTTCCTACAAAAGTCCACTTTGAAACGGGGCATTTATTCGTAATACGCACGCGCGGTGTTGTACCAATAAGAATTGCCAAAAATGTCAGCCGATTTTCTATTACCCAAAACAAATAAACGTGATTGGTAAATTTCAAAATGACTGGCTGTGTTTGGTATCCTAGCGCTGACGTTTTATGTGTCAAAAAGGCGGCGACAACGACAACGCTTAGCGGGTGGATGGTTGCATGCAACAAAAAGTCATCTTCATACGCAAAACCGCCGTATTATTTAAATTTGAATTTAAGCTTTATTTTATTTTTAAATATCATAGGATAACCTTACGAAAATCTAAATAGTCGCTAATTAAGCTGTACCAGACTTATACTATGCATATTGGACGACCATGTACATAATTTATAGCTTGCTAAACACTGTTAGACATAGAGAACAGCAACCACTCGTAATCGAAACTTTTACAGTATATTCAGACAACGCAAACATTTAACATACGTACGTTAACTCATTTTTACAAGCTTTTATTTAACGTGCCGTGTCAGTAACTTATGTCTTTTTTGTTTGTGCGGGTGAAATCTTAGAAGCTAAATTAGACCCACTTCTCGATTTCCGATTGAGCTAATATTTGACGTTAGTACGCTCGGCTGAACTCGATTCTCCATAAAAACGTAGTTTCGTTCTCATTTTAAACCCCTTGCTGAAATAACATGAAACGTATACACAATGGGAGCCGCCATATATATAATAAATGTAATAGAAAAAAATACAGTGAGATTTTGCGTTTTTTACGTCTTTTATGAAAACCTTAATAATCGCTGTATTTTTTCTCCATTATAATTCCAAGCAACAGAAACCAATTTCCCACCTAGATATTCCGGATTCCATTGTGTATACAAAGTTTCATGTTATTCTAGAATGGCATTTTAAAATTAGAGCTAAACTACGTTTGTATGGAGGACCGAGCTTACTGCATATATGTAAATTCAGTGACAAAAAATATTATGATAATATTATTATCGAGCTGATCTGATGATGGAACCGGAAAGTGGTCATAGGAATTCTGTAATAAGTTAACACAATCATACCGAGTTTGGGGTCTTTAAATCCACTCTTTGAGAAGTTGATAATAATTGTATATATTGTATGTATAGCGTAGTTACACGCTTATTCTATTATTTTTATTTCGGTTTTAGTTTTTGTTACAAATATATTTATTTCTCGCTTCCCTCATATAGTTATATAGTCTAATTAGAATCAATAGTCTAATTGTAATTGTACTAAATGTCCCCTAATATTTATTTATTATGGAATTAGTTTACCTTTTTCGAACATTTTAATTTGTGAGATACATGCTTTCATACACAAATTAGTTATGTGCATGAAAGCATGTATCTGAACAAGTTAAAATGTTTAATAGGTATCTTAGGTACCTTTTCATTCAGCTATTAACCTTATTTTGATGATGTAAGGTGGCATAACACCATCCCTATACAAAATCGGTTCCGACTAAAAAAATAAACAGATATGTTTACCGCTTTACTTACATATGAACAGTGATACCATTTTTTTTTTAATGTTTTCTAGAGTGATTAACGAACCACTTCACTGCACAAAAAGGCATATTTTTTTTATTTTTGAGATTTCAGTTAATACAACTGTTACGTTGCGCCGCCATATTCAAACTAGACAGCCGTTGGACACAACTTTGACGCCCCGCCTTAGTGGACACAAGTTTGATGGTGTCATTTTGCGACGCTAGTTATTCTATGTTTTTTTCATTCGCTGCATAGGACGCACACAGAAACAAAATATATTTTTATGGATATTGTGTCTAAATGTGTAAATAAATAAAAAAACCGGCCAAGAGCGTGTCGGGCCACGCTCAGTGTAGGGTTCCGTAGTTTTCCGTCCGTCACATTAAGTTGACATATTAAGTACAGAAACACAAAACCTTTGAAAGCACGTCATTTCATTGTGATTTTGTAGAAATGACAGGTACAATAAACACCTGTTTATACGGTTAAATTACAAACTTAGTTCAGAAAATATTTTTGTAATTTTTTCAAAAACTATTCAACCTATCAAGTTCAAAATAATTTTCCTACAAAGTTTTTATAAAGTTCTACTTTTGAGATTTTTTTCATATTTTTAAAACTTATGGTTCAAAAGTTAGAGGGGGGGGGGACACATTTTTTTTTACTTCTGGAGCGATTATTTCCGAAAATATTAACATTATCAAAAAATTATTTTAGTAAACCCCTATTTATTTTTAAATACCTATCTAACAATATATCACACGTTAGGGTTAAAATGAAAAAAAAAATCACTCCCCACTTTACGTATAGGGGAGGTACCCTAATAAAATATTTTTTTCCACTTTTTATTTTACCACTTTGTCGGCGTAATTGATATACATATTAGTACCAAATTTCAGCTTTCTAGTGCTAACGGTCACTGAGATTATCCGCGGACGGACGGACAGACGGACGGACAGACGGACGGACAGACATGGCGAAACTATAAGGGTTCCTAGTTGACTACGGAACCCTAAAAACGGGTCAAGTGCGAGTCCGACTCTTGCACCGAGGGTTCCGTACAAAGATGGTGTACCCGTCCCGACCCCATGTTGAAATTGAACACAATGGGCACAGCGTCATCTATCGGAGCAATTTGTAATTCAGTCACGCAAATTATTGCGTGACTGAATCCCGTCAAGCGCGCTAGTATCACACGTGTGTTCCTAACGAATTTTGAATTGCAAACTTAGATTTCTTATATTTATGGTTGAAATTACAATACATTTTTTATTGACATGTCGTTCCACGGGTTAACTGACCTTATCATGTGAACAAACATCCATAATTTCTTTTTTATTTGAAAGAAGGTATTATCCTCAGCATAATCTCATACGAGTTTATGTAACAAACATACAAAGGTGATTAAATTACAAACTTAGTTTTGAAATGTTATATAAAAAATATATATAATAGAGAAATATATATATATATATATATATATATATATATATATTTCTCTATTATATTTCTTTATTATATTATTATAGTCCGCCTGTTGTTACCTACGTACCTAAGTCCTATTCATGTTTTACCATTGTAAAATTTTCCGTGTAGTGCACAATAAAGTATTTTATTATTATTATTATTCCTTTATTTATTTTTCGTCTTAGGTTAGGTTTGTACAATGGATTTACAAAAGGTAAAATATAAAAATACACTTACATAATATAAAAACATATAAAAACCTAACCTAGGGTGCCGCCGGCAGCGAGGCAGGGCCTAAGCCACCGGTGGTTAGGGCGACAGAGAGAGGAACCTCCGGACTATCCGCGCCGTGTCCAGGAGTACCGCCTTCTGTATTTGACCCTTGACCCAGCCATCTAGCGAGAGTCTCTTGAGATGTTGGTCGAGACTCTTCGCTATTAGACCGTTCGCAGAAACGACTATCGGGACAAGTGTGCCAAGTCTAGGTACTTGCTGACTTTGTCCTTCTCGGCCTTCACGAGGTTCTCGTCATGGGGGATGGTGATGTCGACGAGCACTGCCTGGCGCTTCGATCGATCTATCAGCACGATGTCGGGCTTATTGGCTACAATAGTCCGATCCGTGATGATAGATCGATCCCAATAGAGCGTAGCACGACCATTTTCGAGAACTGGCGCAGTTAAGTATTTATAGTACGGCACTTCGAAGTCCACAAGACCGTATGAAAGAGCAAGTTGCTGGTGAATAATTCTGGCTACCAAGTTATGCCTGTGCAAGTACTCGCCGTTAGCAAGATGACTACAACCGGAAATGATATGCCTGAGTGACTCTCCGGGACGGCGGCATGCCCGACAAATGTCGACCGTACCGTCCTTCAGGATATATTTCCGGTAGTTGTTCGTCATGATAACTTCGTCCGCAATTGCACAGACAAAACCTTCGGTTTCCCCGAAGAGATCCCCGAAACGTAGCCAGTTCACCGACGCGAGCAGGTCTACGTCGGGCCCCGTAAGGGCCCTGTAGAACCGCCCGTGTAGCTCCTTACTCTTCCATTCCGCCTTGCGGTCCTCGGTGCTCAGTACTTTAAATCTGCGCCAGTTCTCGTTTGCCATGGAGAGCGGGGTGAAAGATGCGTCTACTGCCACTACGTCTCGATGCATCCCACATTCGCTGTTTAGGAAATAATCCCTGAGACTGCACACCTCGCGGTTGTGGAGGTCTTTGGCATTTAAAAAGCCACGACCTCCACACTTCCGCGGGATGTACAGTCTCATAACAGACGAACGTGGGTGCAACATGCGGTGTGCAGTGAGCAGTACACGCACCCTTCGATCCAGGGCATCCAGCTCAGTCTGAGTCCACCTTAGTATGCCAAAGGAGTATGTGAGCAAGGGCATAACCCAGGCGTTGAAGGCGCGCGCCTTATTGCCACCCGACAAAAAACTATTAAGTACTTTTGTCAGGCGACAGAAAAAGCGCTCCTTCACCGCCTGCTTTATGCCCTCACCCTCAATACCCAAAGCCTGTGACATACCAAGATATTTATAGGTTTCTGCTTCGGAGAGAGATCTGAGCGACATTGTCTCAGAAAGTTGTAAATTTGTTGAATTTACAACTTTCCCCCGCTGTACATGCATGACCGCACACTTATCTACACCAAATTCCATTTTGATGGCGCTACTGAAAACTTCTGTCGTTTTCAGTAGCTCCAACAGGTCCTGTCTATTTGGTGCAAATAGCTTAAGGTCATCCATGTATAGCAGATGAGAAATGACCTCACCCCCTCTCCGAAGCTGGCAACCTAGCCCCGAATCCTGCAGCAGAGTGCTGAGCGGATTCAGCGCTAGGCAGAACCACAAGGGACTCAGACTGTCACCCTGGAAAATGCCTCGCTCAATCCTGATGGAGTCCTGCGGGCCAGAAGGGCCATCCCCTCCACCCGGTTGACGAAGGACTGTGGTCCACTGCCCCATGCAAGCACTTAAGAAGGATCCTAAAGCTGCATCAACTTTATACAGCTCTAAGATCCTCCTCAGCCATGAATGAGGCACCGAATCATAGGCCTTCTTATAGTCAATCCAGGAGGCCGAGAGGGTCCCTCTGTTCCGCCGTACTCGTTGGCAAATGGTCATGTCTATGAGGAGGAGCTCTTTAGTACCACGCGACCCAACCCTACATCCATTTTGAGCAGGGGCCAAAATGTTGTTCGTAACAATGTGCGTGTTAATTTTTGCCCTCAAAATGGATGTAAGGAGCTTGTACAGCGTAGGCAAGCACGTGATGGGTCTCTAGTTCTTCGCTTCCGTGGTACTACCGGACTTGTAGAGCAGGGAGGTAACACCAGTTGTTAAGGGAGGAGGTAGGGAACCGAGCTCGAGGGCTTGCTGGAACTGTGTTGCCAAACGTTCGTGTGAACATCGAAACCACTTCAGCCAGAAGTTGTGCAATCCATCCGGTCCCGGACTTTTCCAGTTCGGAGCCGTACGGATGGCACAACTTACGTCTTCGGGGCTGATGGTAACAGACCCCATGGGTTCGATGGATTCACAGTCACGTTCGACAACACCGATCCAGGCACCCTCAGTGTGTTCGACAGGTACCGACCAGATACTACGCCAAAAGTTAACCATGGCAGTAGCATCCGGTCGCTGACCGTCGCACACACGATGGTCGGTTCCCTCCCACTTCCGGTATACCTTCCTTTGGTCACTCTGGAAAAGGCGACTCTGCTGGTATCGGTCCACACGCTCTCTGTAGCGGCGAATACGGCTTGCCCATGCATAGACTTTCTGCTTCAGAAAGTCAATGCGTTCCGTGACACAGGCCATGTAGTCACGGGGTCTGACACCAGTCCCCGCGAAGGCCTGGTTCACGAAACGCATGACTCGGGGGCGGTTATTGCCCCCCCTGAAGCAGATCAGCTTTGCGATGAGAGTCCTAAACGTATTGATACGCCGCTCAATTCGTACTTGCCAGGCAGGGACACCCCCGGCGGTCCTAGTTGCACGGTCAGCGTCCGGAAACTTGACGCGAGCAACACGGCACGCCGCGATGGCCCCGCAGTACATAATTGAGTGTGTATCAATCAAATCATCGCTAGCCCGCAGATACGGGTCTAGGAGATCGTTTAGGGCTCCCATTAGCGCTAGATTGCGTCTATTTACGGGCAAGCGTGGTAGTCGCGGCCTAGAATTGGGTGTGGAGCGATACCGCGTAATCGCCTCATCCAGAGCCCTCCTCAGTTGCTCATGGGCCTGGGTACTCACACTCTGATCCGCGCAGTCCCCGTCGGCACTGGGATCGACCCGCGGCGCCCTCGGTGCCGTGTTGGGAGCGGGCACCGGAGCCGGCGACGTGGCGGGTAGGTCCTGCGCCGAAGTGGGGGCTGCACGAGCAGAGAGTGCTTCCAGGCGGAGCCGATCAAGCGTCAAGTCATCCAACCGCTTATTTCGTTGAATGACTCGCACCTGATCCGATAGGCGTTGTGCAGACACGGTGATGGCCGGTTCAAGAGCCTGGAACAGAGGAAGCATCCGGACACGATACGCGGATAGGTTAGTTTCCCCCTCTGTCGCCCCAAAGTACGCTCGCATGCAGTTCTCGTTCATTTCTTGAGTCCATCGCATGCGGCGCACTACACCACCGGCAGCGGGAGCCGTGGGTGGAGCGGAATGCCCCGTAGGCCCCAAGCGTGCCGGCAGCGGTCGCCTTCCTCGTCGCGCTGATGTTTGTGGCGGCGGTGGCGACGGCCCGCGCTCGTCACTGCTCGACTCGCTGCTGTCAGGTGCCGTGGCAAACTCGTCATTATTATTATTATTATTATTATATATATATATATATATATATATAGATATAGAGATATACTTAGGCTGAGTTGCACCAATTTACGATCACAGATCGATCAACGTTAAATATGGCGCCGGCAGCTGTCATCCCATAGAAACTTGTCAAACTTTCCATACATTCAAATTACGATTACAGACGGCTTGGTGCAACCCAACCTTATATTTTTCCTGTAAAATTTAGATTGATATCAACATTATGTAATAATTTCATATGTTTTCCTTGGCAAGACTTGGTTCTTTTAGAGTAAATATTTCCGAAAATATTCACTTTATCAAAAAGTGTTTGATGAAGACCTCTATTCATTTTTAAAGACCTATCCAACAACACCCCACACCATAGAGTTGAAGCAAAAAAAATTGCATACCCACTTTACGTGTAAGGGAGGTACCCTTAAATTTTTTTTTAGATTTTATTTTACGACTTTGTCAGTTTTATTGATTTCTATATCCATACCAAATTGCAGCTTTCTAGCACTAACAGTCACAGAGCAAAGCCCCGGACAGACAGACAGACAGACGGTCATGGCGAAACTATAAGGGTTCCTATTCGACTACAAAACCCTAAAAAAGAAGAGGTGGAGGTTCCGGGTCCGAATCCTGGTCAGCGCATTTATTTTGCGTGGTGAGCACGAATATTTTTTCCTTGGTCTTGGATGTTTTCTATTTATTTATTTTGTGTATATAAGTATGTATATTACCCCTAGTACCTATAGTACAACCTTTGCTTAGTTTGGAAATTGGTCGATTTGTGTAAGAGTGTTCACCAATATTTATGTATTTATATTTATATAAATATAACCATCTTGCGGCGGTGCTATCCACGAAAGCTTTATAATGACAGCTGATATGTGACGTACATATAAGTAACTCAAAGTTACCAAACGCTTTAATGTATAATTCAGAGATGGTTAATATCCAACTTGATGTAAATTGTTCTGATCTATTGCGTTTTATAATGAGAGACTGGAACGTTGGGAGAATATTCACTGGTCCCTCATCTTAAGCTCAGCGACTAGTATGTACCTACCAACATAATACTTTCATTCCTGGAGTTGCAGGCGTCCATAGGCTGCGGTGACCGCTTACCATCAGGCGGGCCGTACGCTTGTTTGCCACCGACGTGGTATAAAAAAATTCACGCAAATTTTAGAAAACGAAGTTCCCGATTATCTTTTTGTTGATTATATTCATTATACTACACCCAATCATATTATAAGTATTAGCTGAAGGTAATTCTTCAGTTATCTGCTCAAACTGAAGAATTAATCTATAATTAGGCTATGCTGCCAACAATAGTTATTTATTCAACAAGAGAGCAAAGTAGATGTTTGCTGCGAGTGTTGATGTGGAGTCCCGAGGAAGCAAAAGATTCTATAATTGAATCACAAGCGTAGCGAGTGATTCAAAATTAGAATCTTGAGCGTAGCGAGGGACTTAAAGACACGAGATGCAAATATCTTTGCTCTCGTGTGATACATACAACTTTTCACCTCAGCGGCGAGAACATATAACGCAAAGGAATAGTGATAGAGAGAATGAAGTTACATAAACTAACCTACTATATGAAAAATTCAAAAGTTTTTTTCACGCTCGTAGCAAAATTGCATTTTGCTCGCTGGTTTCAAGCTGGAAAAGTCGTTTTCACGCTCGCGGCAAAATTGCATTTCGCTCACTGGTTTCAAGTAGCAAAACAGTCGTTTTCGAGCCGCTGAGGTGAAAAAGATTTTGGAGGAGAAGTATGTAGGCACAGGAAGAATTATCTGAGGATGGGATGTTCAATGGGAGTTTACTATATAAAATAATTTTCAGTTATAATGTTTTATATTTTCAGTTAAAGTATTTTATTCGAATAGCAGTAAATTTTAATGTTTAATTAAACGTAAATGATCAGCATATTGTTACATAATTTTGTTCCAAAGAATTTTTTAACTTTTCGTTGACCAACTTGACATTTTGTGATAATGTTTATTATTAGGTAAAATTTAGTAACAAAATACCGTTATAATGCGGTCAAATGCGCAGCGCAGCACAGAAAGGATGCGGGCGGCGGCTCGGCGCGGGTCTACGCGCGCTACGAGTGCTACGAGCGGAGCGTAGCGATAAATGAATAATTCTGCCATTTGGACGGCTTGTATTGGCGAAGACCGACATGCACTTGGCCGTTTTTTATGTGTGTTGCTTAAAGAGGAAGGATGCTGAATCGCGATTTGAAGTATTTCGCCCTCTATAACCATACCAATCAAGGCGCAGAAATACTGCGTAACAAAAACCAAATTCTCAGCAAGACCAGGAGTGAAATCAAAACTATATCCTCAAGTCAATAAAGAGTCGGTAACGTGCTTGTGTTTCTTCAACATTTGTAAGCGTTTATAGGTCTGTTTACCATCAAGCTGGTTGTATGTTTGTTTGTCACCGTCGCTGTATGAAAGAAGTATACAATATTTTGTAATTCGTGTAGTGTAAATTCAACGTTCAATCGCTTTCGTGAGTTTAAACAGTTAGAAATGTAATTAAGTCTGGAATTATATTTATTCAATCAATTTGATGAAATATGTCTCTAAAGTATATATATGTAATTAAAATATCTTCAAGCAAAACAGGTAGCGCTAACATATAATGATTAGAGAACCTAACTAGTGGGTACGATACTTAGAGCATACGTAATTGGAGTAGCCTTATACGTCGTAGTTGCGTACAAATAAGTCTGCCGAATTTAGCCGGGAGGTAAACAAAATAGCACATGCAAAAGATGACTCACAAATTCAAAAACAATCTGTTCTTCCGTACACACGCACATTTTGAAAAACTAATTACTAGTGGCTCTGTGAGCAGTAGACATCGCACAAAAAAAAATTCAAATAACAAAATTTCCAAAAACTGTCTCGACAAAAAAATCTATATAATTATCGAACCTGCTCACAAAATTGCACGAGAATCTGTTGAGAAAGCGATCTGTAGAGGAGAACATCCGGACAGACAGACAGACATACGAAAAAATTTTTGTCGAACGCTGAAACGAAGATGCTTCGCTCGCTCAGTCAATAAATTATCACGAGTATGTTAATAGGATATTGGGACTCAGTTGTTTTTTTTAAATAAACGAGAGGTAATATATGAGATCAAATTTTTCAATTTTAGATAATGCTAGGAGAGATTTAAAGTAGTATGGACTTTATCTTCATTAAATACTGATTTAAGAGTGAAAAGTAGAATACATATTTAAGAACCAAACTTACTAACTTTGTCATATAAAGTAAGTACGGCAAAATCAATTAATTTTCGCCTTTTGCCTGTGGGAGAGTTCGATACTGAGATGCATCAAACTGTCTCGAACATATGGAACTTGTACGCGTAGGCAAGGACCCAATTCGTTTGATCTTGGAAAAAACGGAACCCTTATAGGATCACTTTGTTGTCCGTCCGTCTGTCTGTCTATCAAAACCCCCTTTCTCAGGAACCCGGGACCCGTGGAGCGTGGTTATCAAGCTGGAATTTATATTAAATACTCAGGTTTACTCGTACTGCCCCTTGGAGCTGTGAAAAAATAAAACTTCTAAGCCAACGCAATCAAAAGATACAGCCGTTTAAGGTGCAAATTTCTGCTTCGACACTCGCAAGGGAATCACAACCTACAGGGTACGAAGGCCCAGCGTGGGTAGGCCCCCACAAGGTGGACTAATTACCTGCTAAAGGAAGCGGCAGTCCGCTGGATGCGGGTGGCGCAGGACCGGTCATCTTGGCACTCTTTAGGGGATACCTATGTCCAGCAGTATATAGTCCACAGTTAGCTAAGGTACTAAGAAAAGTTTTTTCCTTGTAGAAAACAGAATAAAATCACGGATTTAACGAGGAAAAAGATTTCCTATGTCATAAATGATAACTGAGTTAGTTAGGGAGTTGGGAGTATCCCTCCGTGAAATTTTGTGTTTGGGCAGGCCCCATGGCCATCTACCTAGGAATTAACCTATGTTCCTCTTATCCCCTAGCAAAGAATAATTATGTATTGTGGATTTTCGATATAACTTATATTTTTCATTATATTTGAGTAAGAGTAAGCAAGGTAAACGTACGAGTGGCCGACACCTCAATGCCCCGTAGATGACACCGATCTGTCACCTCTATTGTAATGACATTAGATTGAAGGTGCCAAGTATTAGATCAGCCACGAGCACTGGTACTTTTACCTTAGGCGACTTCCTGATTTGGCGGGGCGGGAGCGATATGTCATAGGTATTTTGCTCTTTGACGTGAATTTACCGATGTGAGATTTCCTCATTTAACGAAATACTGTCAGTAATACGTTTGCGCAGTAGTAATACCATGCGCAGCAGTGGGGCAGTACTGCATTAGTATCGGTTGACACTGACAGCTGACAGTTTTCTCATATCGTACCGCCCCCGCATCGACAAGTCAGGAAGGCGCCTTACATGTTTATTTTCTCTTAAAGCTGCTATGGCATAGACACATTTTTATCCTGGAAACTGTTTTATCGTTAACGCACAGAATAAGTAATATTACAAGTTAAGGTTTTCTTTTAAGAGCTAAATACTGGCGTGAGGTGACTGGAGCGTTTGGGCGTGGCCGAGTGTCGCTGGGCGGACACGGCCCCGCCCACGGCACCCACGTGTGCACCCAAGCCTATTCGCAACTCCGCCTACTTGATTCCACTAATATTTGTAATATTACTGGTACTTTATTTATATACTAGTATCTCCGTATTTGAGAATCGTTTTTTTTACATGACGGATGAAGATTATGGAAAATATTTTTGCCTGGACATATTGTAGACATTAGTGGCGTCTTATGCATATTTATTTTTAAAGGTATACTCCGCGAAAAGAGAAAACAAATTGAAAGAAAAATAAAAATCGTTTTTTCATAATGAAGTGCAAGGACAGGATGCAAGTCAGAAGTATGCATTTCGTAGTCTATTTTATTATCTATACTAATATTATAAAGCTAAAGAGTTTGTTTGTTTGTTTGAAAGCGCTAATCTCAGGAACTACTGGTTCGAATTGAAAAATTCTTTTTGTGTTGGATAGTCCATTTATCGAGGAAGGGTTTAGGCTTTATAAATATAATATATCGTCGTCTAGTACCCATAACACAAGCCTTATTGAGCTTACTGTGGGACTAGTTCGTTTTTTGTAAAAAAAATGTCCCCTAATATTTATTTATTATTATTATTTATTATTATATAACATCACGCTGCGACCAATAGGAGTGAAGACGCGGACGAAGTCGCGGGCAACAGCTAGTTATTACATATGATTTTGTTTGGTTAATCTAATTTGAACACTTTGCAAAACATGACACTTTAAATGATAACCTAATTATTTTACATTATCCTGAATAACTCTAAAACAAAAGAAGATCGAGGACTGATATTGAGCATACAGTGTCCTTAGGGTCTATAAGTACACCACCTGAAAGGATGACCAAATCCTCCGTCAGGGGCCATTCTTGTTCCCTTAGCCTGCTAAACCCTTAAATTACAGTGTCACTTCCAGCAATTGCACAGTAAAAAATATAGGCATCATTTTCATGACATCAATAAGAAAACGATTTAATAACGTTATTTTTACTTAGTTATTTTTTATAATGTTTTCAAGGAGGCCTGTAATACACGCAACTCATTTATAACTATCCTTTGTAATTAAATAAATGTTCAGTGTCTTCGTTTTTATTAATGTCAATATCAATCCAAACGAAAGTTATTAATCATTTGTAGCGTATCAAAATATGATGCTAATCTGAGGACAGATAGCTTCCTAATATAATTTACAACGAATAAGCCTTTCAAAAACGCTTATCGCTTACCTACTTACATAGGATACGAAGCAACGCAGAATAGTACATTACTATAGAGGCCGGGAAACGAACGGTTGCAGGCCAAGTAGGATAGTGATACGCGGCCTGCAGCCCAACGTTTCTCGCCGAGATTTGTTTAGTGCTTATCTCAAACATATGCAATGAAATAAAAAAAATACACCTCACAAAACCAAATTTAACAGACTCCATGTTTGACATAAAAAAATACTTCCCGGTCTAGGCCTTCAATTTTGTATGAAATTCCTTTACTGTTCTCCAGAGTTGTTTCGCCTGCAACGTGATACTTTGAAGCCGGTTATAACGCACGTAATAACGAAATTTCATTGCATGTTTGAGAAAATTCATATAGATGTTACCTTGAAGTCATAAAAAAGGTTGGCCTCCAAAAAAGACAACTTCATTGTCTAATCATTAATCAGGCATCAGAGGCAAAGCGCATCGATTACTTGGATTGGATATTCTAATTTGTGTTTATCCATCTATGGAGTTGAGGTCGCGGTAGCTAATAGGCTATTAGATGCGTGAAATGAACGCCCGCTTGCGTCCGACCACCCAAAAATAGGATGTCAGTGCCCGTGTTTCTGTATGTGGTATACTTAGCTAGAAGTAAAACAACGAATCAGTCATGCGACATGGGGGTTAATTTGCTTGTAAGTATACCCATTTCATATTAAGTAATACAACATAGTACATTTTCTCGAGCAAAAATCACACTTATTGTACAAATGTGTCCTTATTAACCGACTTCAATAGAAGGAAGAAGGTTCTAACTTCGTCTGCATGTTTTTTTTTATGTACATATGTACGAGTATGGTCCCCGATAACTTTTGACCACGTTGGCCGATTTGGATATTCTTTTTTTTCAAAGCTGGTGCAAGTATTAGTCCCACCCATATAAATTTGGTGAAAGTCTGATGATGGGCTCCAGGAGGAATCGAGGAAACTAACTGTTGGAAATTTTAGTTCATTAGAAAACCATACACTATTGAAGCTGATTACCATTATGAAACGTACGGCTGGCTACCATCCTTACCTGGTCGAAATTCCTCTAATTCGAACCAAGCGCTTTGCATCTTCTTTTATAATGCGCACTTCTAAGGTTTGGAATTCTCTGCCGGCGTCTGTATTTCCGAGTTCATATAACCTGGACCTTTTTAAGGAACGAGTGAATAGGCATCTGGGTGAGCTCGCTTCATCGTCGGCCTCATCTTTGCCTCCTGGCTAGATGCTGGCCAAGAGCAATCCCATTTTTAATAAAAAAAAGGCCAATTTAGCAAACGGCCTGTCCAGTGTAACATGTAGTACATATGTACCTATATCAATAAACACAACACTGTATTTAACATCTTACTTGAAAATATAAGTATATTCACATTATCAGCAATTTTTTACCCTGATTCTCATGTATTCTTTAAAAGTAAGTAATTTTGTACTAACTAATAACCTCTTCTTCGTTGGTACACTGTTGCCAGAGTGGTCATGGCCGTCATCCTGTGAGTGACGAGCTTTACCACCCAGCGCTATTCCTCTTTCACGTCTGTACGCCTGGGATTTTCGTGCAACGGGCAGTTTAATGCGGTCTTGATTTAGCCAGTCCACCTCATGGGGGACCTGGCTTGTGGTCTCGTGCCCTCAACTCTGCTCTGTACCACAAGCCGTTCGATTGACAGATCTCCACGCCATGGCACATGGCCGAAGAATGTCAGAATCCTTGACTGCACCGTAAGGAGAGACGCTACTTTACCTCTATATGAAGCTCTCGAAGAATGGATCCGTTGGTGCGAAATGCTGTCTACGGTATTCTGAGCATCTTCCGCCAACACCATATTTCAAGAGCGTCTAATATGCGCTTCTCCGTCTCCCCTAGCGTCCAGGTCTCTGCGGCATAGAGAAATACTGGGATGACCAATAATCTGAGCAATCGGGTCTTCGTAGCCTTGGTGATATTGCGGTTCTTTCAGATTTTCCCGAGCTTATCCATAGCAGAACGAGTCAAGGCTAATATGTCTCTTAATTACATCTACGCGTCCTCTTTGATTACATACGTACCGCTACCATGAGATGCTATCGAAAACGTACATTACATGAAAACGACAACCACGCATCGCATATTGAACTTGGCTGCCATTTTCACATTTATGTTTTTGATGGGATATCATTACTTTTTGCCAAACTTCCTCAAATGGTGCTTTTCAAGAGCGAATGCACGAGTTAATATACAAAATACCCAAATCGCTATAGGTGCACCTAAAATATTTGAAGAGTTCCCTCGATTTCTCCAGGACCCTTTAATCAAATTCGGACCTTATAACAATGGGACCACTCCTTAAAAGGATTTGTTATGTTATTTGTTACTCAATAGTGCTAATTATAAAGTTTCCTCTTTTTCATTTTCTGCTTCTCGATTGATCTTAACCTAAAGTGAATAGCTTCCTTAAATTATCATACCTTAACTTCGAGACACTTATTCGAATACTTAACTAGATCGTTGCCAACGACATACCTACTCTGCATTATACTCAAACTCAAAGATTAAAGTTGATTAATAAAAACATGCAGTTACGTTTTAAAATAGGTAGCCAATAACATAACAAGTCATTAATTCATTAAAAGCACTGGAAAAACATCATGTCATTCTGTTATGCATGACAGAAACTGTGATCTTACAACGTCAAAATTCGTTCATAATTACGAACGCGCTTTCCGTTTTAGACAGGTTCTACGCAACGTATTTATATCGATAATTAACGATTATACCCTCACCTCTATTTCTTTCCAAATTCTAATTCTCACTTCCAAATAGGTGTGCCACCACATATTTTCATAGTAACATAAGACCTTTGGCTTCGAACGCAATCAAATGTCAAGAGTATTTGACCGCGGTCTCCATTTTGCAAACAAAGATTCCATACCAATTTCTGTCCAAAGTGCATCTCGCTCACACAGGCTTGGCTATGTAATAATGCAAGAGGGAAAGCATATATTAATACTAATAGAATATAATTTTTATGCCTTAAATGCCTTCCGATTTTTAGCCCCTATATTGACAAAGCAAAGACTTACCTGTCATTTTTTAGGCTTTGGAGTTTAGGCCCTAAATTGATCTAGTTTGAGGTGATTTTCTTTCTAAAATTGACAACCGTTAAAATCATAATGGAATTATAAGCGTTATCCATTCAAAAGCGTTTTGCGTTAGTGTTGGCGTGTATTTATTTAGTTATGATTGTGTTAGAACGGCTACGGTGGTTCTCTTAGTAGATAGCTGTCACGCCGCGTCCATCTTTTTATATATTCCGTGGTTTAAGCAGTCGCTAGCGAATACGGTCACTGCAAACTCATGGTAATGCTACTGAGGACCAAGATAGATATACGATTGAACCACGTCACAATTCTCAATACGGGACACTTCTGAGCAGTTGCTGTTGGCTCGATCGATTATCATAATATTTATTTTGTTGCAGAGTATTTTGAGACTAAATTCCATTTTCCCTAAAAGTTCTTAAATGCGACTGATACTAGTAGCGAACAACATGTCATCCGCGTACCGCAGGTTTCAGATCCTTGTTCCGCCAATGGCTACGCCATCCCTCCAGTCCTCAACGGTAAATACTAACACCACACCCCTAATGAACGCCGGCTCTGGCCTGAAAAATACCAGACATCTCATTGTCAGTTCTCACAGATGCCATGGACTGGTTTAGTGATGGATAGGCCAGCAGCCAGCACTAAACCAGTCAGAAAAATGATTTTCTGAAAATCTCTAGATTCTATAAGTACTTAGTGTTGAACCTCGCTTGTACATCGGAGGTATTAAAAGGGCAATACTAGAGGTATTGTAGCTCAAAGGAAATACTTCACGCAGCGGGGGACTTTCTTCAAAACATATTTTCAACAATCACTTAAATAACAGACGTGACTCCGATCGAGTCCAGGTGAGGCATCATAATGGAAAGCAACTGTTTCCTCAGGAATGCCATTTGACAGGCATTCCAGAATACATTAAAATATGTAGATTTGTATACGTACCACATGGCTAGACTCATACGTAACTAACCTATCAACCTCTTCAGTACTTCCAGGTAAATGTCCCAATGCTCGACACCTTATCGCCCAATAGATGACACATATAGATCACCTCTGCAATTATGATATAAGATTGAAAGTGCCATGTATTGGATCACTGTCGAGCACTGGGACATTTTACCTTTTATGTCGAAGACGAAAACGTTAACATGGGGTTAAAAATATATGCAAGTGCTGCAATGAAATCGCATTCATAAAGCGACTATTAACCTTCGTCAACGTAAACGCACGGAACAGAAAAAACGAGGTACGCATAGCGTTGCGTTGGTATTGAGTAACATCGGTCCCCAGATTACGTTTCACTTCTATGTATTACTCACTCGATTTTGATTACATGGTGGTTCTGCTGCGGCCGCCGCCAAACGCCCCGATCACGTTTCCCGTCACTCCGGAAAATTAGCGTATTCATGTCTTTACAACTCATCACCGGGCTCATTGTGGCCGAGATTGCCTTCGCGATTAGATTTGAGAAATAGCTACTGGTTCGGCGTGAGATTAAGTCATTTATTTTGGTCAGTCGCTGGGAATGTTCGCATATGACCGATAGTGTAAGTTGGTAAAGTACGCGGTAATGCATTTGACAAAGTATAATTGAAATCGAATCCGATGTTGATGTAAATTTGTTGTTAGTTTTTATAGCTGGCGTTTTACAAGACCTACTGATTGGTGGTCATGACACAGAAACTGATACTGATAGTAAAATTTGAATAGAAACCATAGTAGTAATGTAATTCAAGTAATCAACAATCAAATGTTTCATTTTATACCTAAAAGTAATGTATTTGAAAGGAACCACTTTAAACAGGTGCTCACGAGGAACCCGACTGATTTTAACTACGCACTGCTGTGGCTAAAAGTAGCAAAAAATATTATATGACTTTAGGTCAATAACGTAAAAAAAATATTTTTTTAGGTTTTTTGAATGCTATTAAACATTTAAAGTAATTTTTTGTAGGTGAAACGATGACTTAAATTCGATCGGAAACGGTTTTTTTGTTAGAACTTGGTTTGCGAAGACATGAGAATGTCACTTTGAAGTCTGTCAATCAGTATGTCTAGACTCAACCACATAATAGCAAGTGCGCAAAAACGCATTCTGCGCTGAGTTAGGAATAAAAAATGTTTTTGGAAAAAATGGTAATATCTCTGAAACTACCCTGAATTCAGTGAACTTCACATAACGTTTTAGTCTCTAAATATGATCAGCAATACCTGGCAATACGCTGGTAAAATTATGCGGGTTCCTCAGAAGCACGTTGTATATATGTATAAGTTGAGCTGTTGAATTTTGTAGCTCAGTACAATTAGTAACAATACAAATACGGCAAACCATTTAACATAGTGGATATAAACATAACTTTTAATATTTTTTCCCCTCACTAGCTCGGAAAGCCGTCTTATCCTTTGAAACAAGCGGGTAAAAACGCATTTTATCCACAAGTAGGGAAAGTAATTTGACCTTGGAGCGTGTTTGAGTAGGTTTTGACAGATAACAAAACGTAAAACGCTCATAATAATGGTTCGTTTGATATCAATTATCATTAAATAAATGGTTTGAGAATTTACTAAAAAGTACCAAATTTAGCTTTATTTAATTGATTTTAAGTCGTAAACCTTAAAATTCCATAACTAACATTTGTTTAATAATGATTTTGAGTATAATTGTGAACGCACAAGTTGAGTCGATGCAATTTCAAAACGCATCGTCAGAAATGTCATCATTGTCAATGTCTACTAAAATAAAATTTTCTCACAGACTCCGACTCACGAAAATATACACAACTTCCAGTGTTCTGTTATAATATCAAAAAAAAACTGTGATTCCAGTGATGTAAATCATGCCTGTGGAACTGTGTTAAATTGCACTTTCCTCGCTGTAGTGAGGAGAAAAGTTTTGTGGTACACACAGGTGCAAAGTTGTATTTTACTTCTCGTGTGTTGAAACACTCGCTACGCTCAGGATTCTATTTTAGAACCACTCGCTTCGCTCGTGGTTCAACTATAGAATCCTTTCGCTGGCTCGTGTTTAAATTCCACACTCGCGGGTAAAATACAACTTTGCACCCTTGTATAACAAATAACTATTTCGCCAGCACGGTCGATGCTTCATACAAACGTAGTTTTGTTCTCATTTTACAACGGCATGCTGGAATAACATGAAACTTTGTATACACAGTGGGCTCCGGCATATCTAGCTCGGAAATTAGTTTCTGTTGCTTGAAATAATGATGAAGAAAAAATACAGCGATTATTAAAGTTTTCATACTAGACCTAAAAAACTGAAAAACTAGCTGTATTTTTTTTCTATTAGAAGTTCTAGCGACAGAAACTAATTTCCGACCTAGTTATCATGGATCCCATTGTGTATACAAAGTTTCATGTTATTTCAATATGGCGTTTTAATAAATTCTTTTATTTCGGAGCACAAGACTCCATAGATGTTAGTACAAGACAAAAAAAAATACATGCAATTAAAACTAAGTTAGTAAAATACAATTTAAATTTACCTTAAATTACATTAATTCAGTTGTTTTAAAATGAGATCAAAAAAATAATAATAAAAATATTGGGGGACAATCTTACACATCGACCTAGTCCCAAACTAATCAAAGCTTGTAATATGGGTACCAGACGAAGATATACATACTTATATAGATAAATACATACTTATATACATAGAAAACATCCAATACCCAGGAACAAATATCCGTGCTAAATGCACAAATAATGCCCTTGCCGGGATTCGAACCCGGGACCTTTAGCTTCGGAGGCAGTGTCACTACCGACTAGGCTAAACAGGCCGTCAAAATCAACACTACGTTTGTATGGAGAATTGAGTTCAGTCGAGCGTGCGGAGGACTCTTAAATAAAATATCTAACTTACTGAACATGCTCCTATTTTTGATTAGGTACTGTAAATACCGTCATTTTAACTTGATCCGAGCGAGGGGGCAAAGATACTTTCTTATGTCCGGCGTATTTTTGGATGTTCTCCTCTAATACGACCTGCGCATTAATCTACCGATTTTTGCAATTTTGACAGCAGGAAGGATGCACAGAACAGGATGTAGCGAGGTCTATTCTACAGTTCGCAGAGCCACTAGTAATATATTGTTTGATTAGGCAAATCCATGTGTTGGTAGGTTGGCACCGACGAACTACAAAAAATTATTCTATTTGTTTCTTAGTTGAGGCAGTGTATGTAGCCTTTGGAAAATCTCATAATTTTTCATTCATGCCCATAAACGTAATTAAATAAAATAAATTCACGCCTAAATATTTTTTTGATGCAAAGCTGTGCTGTAGCAATTTTTTTACAGCCCTTTTGTAAGTAATTAATAGCAATAAACAGAAACAGGGTGACTCAGTTTTACGAACATAGAACAAACTTATCATGTGAGTTTTTCAAACTTGACGGAATCCCTGTCTAATAGAGTAATCGAGGAATAACACCGAACTGTTTTAAATTAGGAGTGGCCATGCCTGGAAAGGCGTTAAAGCAACCACAGCACGTATGGCAAAGGTGTAAGAAAAGCAGGTGGGTTAAAGCGGCAGCCTTCGCCGGCGCGTGCGGAACCAATCCTTTGATACTTCAACAACCCTTGATCGCTACATTACGAGTAGGTAGAGGATTTAACCCCAGCGAGAGTGATCTATCATTATCAATGACCATTACGCTTTGTGTGGTAATCGCCGCTTCCGTCGATAGATTTTTCTACAACTTTAATATACGGGTTATACTATGTACCTATCTTTTTCACTTTGAAATAGTTAGCAGCAGTATTTGTAATTTGGCTTCCCAGTCATCTATGATTGCAATTGTAATTACATTGAATCTTTAATGTTTGCTAATACAAGCACGCTGTTAAAGTAAACATGCAGGCATGCACAATATTAGTATAATGTAATGTTTACATTTAATCGTTGACGTCCCTTATTATTGTTGCTGTACGCACTAGTTATTCGAGGCAGTTCATCTCGGCTCTGGCATTTCCTGTTTGTTCCTATCCTATGTCTATTGTTGCCATTGTCTTCTTGTTCGATCGCAGTTCCTGCGCTAGTTTACATTGTTGGCATCTTCGGCATTGGTAAGGTATATCAGATTGCATTAATTGAGGGATATTTTTATAGTATGGCAAAAAAGTTAGAGATCAATTTGAACGAGAATAAGGGAAACGCGGGTCGTAAACTAAAACTTAACTCTTTAATGCTAAAAGTTCGATTTGGAGCCATTAATTTAGTACCCATTGTTAATCTCGAGTTCGTGTCGGACCAAATCATACTTTTAATAAATAAAATAATAAATATTGCGGGACAATCTTACACAAATCGACCTAGTCCCAAACTAAGCAAAGCTTGTACTACGGGTACTAGGCGACGATATGCATATTTATATAGATAAATACATACTTAAATACAGAGAACATCCAAGAACCAAGAACAAAATCCGTGCTAAAATGCACAAATAATGCCCTGGCCGGGATTCGAACCCGGGACCTCTAGCTTCGGAGGCAGTATCACTACCAACTAGGCTAAACAGGTCGTCGACGAGGTCGTTTTCACCAACAAATAAGTAAGTAATTAGTAATTTCCAACCGATAATTAAAAATGTATCACCCCGGGCGGGATTTGAACTTGCGATCTCTGGAATCCGTCTATCGCTCTTCAAATTATAATTCCCCTAAGTGGACGTTTCCGCTTGTAAAAATATTAACAAGTAATTAGTAATCACTAAGTACAACATTCCCATGTTTTTCATTATAGGTGTGGTAGAATAAAAAAAACAATGTTGATGTTCATGTCCACAATCATTTACACGAGGGCATCTCACGATACCTACACAACGAAATGACCGTAACTCGTGTAGTCAGTTAAAAGGCGGAAGTCCATCTGAGGCGTACTCCGCGTCTCCGGAACTCCACCGGAAGTGCAGGCCGCTTCAGACAGTCCGGAGGGCCGGGCTTCCTGTCCGATTCTGCGGGATCCGTGACTTAGTCTTAGGTATGCAAATGTCTTGATTTCCCTTTCCGCGTCTTACATTTGTTTGTTATCTCGTAAGAATATGAATTATACTTGTGTGCTTTGTAGCAGCTGTACGAGTAGGAAGTAATTATTCTGCTGTGAGATTTTGCATCATATCATAATTTTTGTTTAGTACAAAAGTGAACTTTCATTCTGAATATGTAACGTAATACGTTTAACTCTCTGAAGTAAAAAAGGCAATTTAGAATCGTAATCTAGCTGGAACTATTGTTTCATTCGTATTGATTTAGTCGGAACCGAAAGGTACATTTTTTACTTCGAATTGGTCGGTGGTGTGAAATGGAAATAATCACCTTGAATGGATTGAGACGTTTAGCAAATCAAAGGCATTAGGCAGGTGCCTGTTACCATCGTAATTCAGGCGCTGCAGCGATTGCAGGTGACGGCGGTGGAGCGCGACCGCAGCATCAGCCACCTGCGCCCGCGCCGGAACTACGTGCCGATTCGCTCGTCGCACGCGCGAGGGGCCCGCTTGTGCCGCCTGAAGAAAGACGTGGCTTTACCTGGAGGTCAATTTGTTTAGACTTATCATACACTAATATGATGAAGTGGGCGATCAGCTAACGTGTTAGAGCCAGACGTTTGCGCTAGTACATTCAATATCATATTGGTATGCAATACACGCAAGTCGAGCCAGATCAACTCTTCTGTATTCTCTTTGTTATAACAAATTGTTTGCTTATGGCCAATCTAAGTCAAACGCATCACGACGACGAACCAACAAATCAGTCAATCATTTAAGTTTCGTTGTTTAATGTTCCTCCTGTGTTGAGTTCATTGTGCCTTCTTCACTAAGAACAATATTGTGACTAATTTTTGTATGTCTGCAGTACCTAAAAAGGAAATCTTTTTTCTCATTACAGCAATTAAGTGGTTGGTGTCATTCAGTTTAGTTACCTTGTAGAGTGACAGCGTGTTGTAATCGAAGTCGTGCAGACTAACTCGGCATAGCTCACCAAGAGGTGGTAAAAAGCCGCGTGACGCGCCGTGGAAATGGCGGCTCACGACCGGCCAGGGCCAGCTGGGACAACCACTTTGTCGCGGAATCGGTATTTATTACATTGTGTCTCCACAATACAATTTACAAGAGACTTTTCTGTAGATTCTTCCATTATTAAGCTTTTATCAGCTTTGTATTGAACGCGGAGCTATTTATTCACTTATGGCGAATTTGGCAGTTTTTATTGTGCTTCGTTTTTATTTACAAAAAGTTAGATTTGATTAAGTACAATTGTTGGAAATTCATGGTCACACTAGTGTCGGGCGTCAGGGTGACCTCGGCGTCTTAGGCGCTGTGAACGCGCGGATTGTCACCAAAATGGGCATGCCTCTCCATTCGTTCCGCCGGCACACTATGGGTCTTAGTCATGCTGTTCAAATTAAATCGTTCGCCTACCTAAATTACTCTAACTGGACCAATTTCCCACGCGTAGCCGATGTAGGCATGTTCAGAACTTTTTATAAAAAAAATCTTACTCATCCGAAGATTCGTTTCTGCGGCGGCTAAAGTAATTACGCCACCGCAATTGGCAATTTTAAGCGTAATCTACGTCGTTACCTATTTGTTCATGCTCATCTACGATTTAAATGTTCGTTTTGTTTTTATGTGAAGAAACTTCGAAAAGGCTAATGGAGCGTGACATGCCTGGAGTGGCGTCGTGTTATGCGCTGTTGCTAATGTGTAAGCTTTTGAATGGTGCTTCTTCCGGGAGGGTGATTGCCATTCAGGGATCACGCCCCTGATTTACTCGTCGAAGACTGATTTATTGTGATTCTAATATGCTCTTAAAACAGGGCGACTTAGAATATATGATATACCTCTGATCCAGAGCTCTCACCGAAGCACAGATTTATACACAAAGGCGTGAAACATGGCACCGTCATATCGTCTAGATCAGGCGCTACGGTCACGCATCGCTCCACTCCCACGTCGTAATTGACCCATTTCGTGTGAGATGTGCGCGTACGCCGCACGAGAGCGCGCGCCGCGTCTGGGATACGATCGCCGCGCGACGTGACCGTCGCACCACCGCTTGCGACTATCACACACTAAACCGTCACACAGCAACACCTTAATTTCTCAACGTTATATCAAACTTCGCACTCTTTAAAAATATAAACTTTATTTCATGTGCATCAAAGTTGATTTCCTATTAAAACAGTTGAGTGGATTACGAGGGTAAGAAAGTTAAAATCGGACGCTCCACCACCAGTTAACCGATAACTCGATGATTATCAACCGGGCCAAGTTTCGTGAAGGGTGTTTATTACGTAGTTTGTCGTGTTGGAATCTGGCATACTTGCGGTTGAATTTGTTAACTTTCGTCACGATTTAATGTTTATGAACATAAAACCTTCGTGTTAAGTTGTAACATTACAACTAAATGTAACACGGAGGTTTTATAAATATTAGCCAGGACTATCGTTTGAATTTACTCTACTAGTGGAGATTAAACATTGGAGCTCTATCGTATTTTAGATTAAATACCTAATAGATAACAAACTGGATCCTGCAAACCTTTTTTCATATATCACCAAATATTGACTGTCCCCTCTTTATATATACTCGAAGTAGCTTCCTTTGTAAGAAATAATGTAAATATGTTTGAATTTAACAAAAATGCTCGTCGAAAAGATCAATTTGTCGCCCCCGAACCAATTTTAGACATTTATAAAAAAAGGACCGTATTACCGCTCAATACAAATATATAATAAATTACCCAAAAATGTTAAGAAAGTAGAGTACAACAGATTATTTTATAAGAAACTTAACACACTTCTGATTATAGAAAATAACAGCCTCTAGTAACCTAACCAATAATGTAACTACTACTTGCACTTGTGTATGTAGTTAGATGTAAGATTTAGTTATTGCCACCCCATGTGATACTGTTACTTATTTGTTCGAACTATAATGTACCATGGTATGCAATAAAGATATATTATATATTATACTCGTAGAGCTAGTGTAATGCTGACTTCTGAAAATAAAATTAAATATTATATATTATAGAACTAGTCTAATGCTGACGTTTGAAAATAAAATTAACAATCCTATCTTTCTTTTTGTAGGTATCCAAGAACCACTTACTCGTTGTAAATATAAATAATTATTTATTACCAATTACAATATTTGTTGTTTACAGATCCACACTAAAATTATAATTGCGAAAGTAATTCTGTCTGGCTGTCTGCCTGTTATCTCTTCACTCACGGTTAAACCGCTGAACGGATTAAGATGAAAATTGACATGGAGATAGTTTCCTCCCTCTCGGATGCTTCGGTTGTGGAATGAGCTCCCTGCCGAGGCTTTTCCGAGGGACTATAGTATGGGGTTCTTCAAGAAAGGAGTGTATAATTTTTTAAAGGGTCGGCAACGCGCATGTGACACCCCTGGAGTTGCAGGCGTTTATAGGCTGCGGTGACCGCTTACCATCAGGTCTACGGCTGGTATACTTGTTTGCCACCGACGTGGTAAAAAAAAGGTTAAAGCACCGGGAAAGACATAGGAAAGTTTTTTTAATCCCATTATTTAAGGGGGTGAAAAGGGAGAGCGATAATTAAGCCTGCGCCTAAACAATTTAATAGCAATTAATTCTCGAGTTCTACGTGGAAAAGTTCGCGGACAAACGCTATCAGAAGTATATATTATATAGAAGAAGTGCTAGGATTCTGGGTGAGACTCGTCACCCGACGGACCACCCTGCCTCGCTATCTCGATGCGATCTCGCACAAAAACGTCACACCCCCGCTCTATTTGTCTTGTGTGGCCTTCATTTTACGCTTATCAAGATCTGTGAAATTGTTCGACGGAAGCTTAAGTACCTATACGTTTTTGATCGATGTTCTATCGAACTTCTCCGCACCCTTTTCGGGTTGAAAATGAGATTACAAACCCTTCCAGGACTAGACTGAACCTGTTTAAAGTTTTGCTCCGTTCCCTACTGTTATTTATGCGGAACTAAAGTTATTAGAAGTTAAAATAACCCTAATGGTAGCACTACATTTCGGGTATTTGTGCAAATATCGTGCTGCATCTCATTCTTTCATATCGCAAAAGAAAGCGAGCCGAATACGCAACCGGTTCCACCATAATAAACATTGATTATGCATTTTTAACTCCTACAGGCCTTGCCAGCAATAGGCTCGGTTACCTATTGTATTGTTATTTAATAACTAGGTTTTCCCGCGAGTTTTTATTACGCGTCAAATTAGGTTTCTAATAAAACAGCGTTAAAAGGATCTTTATATTTTAACCAGTTTACTACACAAAACCGCAATACACATAAACCTTCCTCGTAAAAATTCGTTCGATATTTTTTGAGTTTATCGCATACAGACATACAGACACGTCTTTATTTTATATAAGTAAAATGATTAAATTTACTTTTGCAAATCGGCTTACTGAATTTTATTAAATATTAGTTCATCAGAAATAGTATGTTTCTTACAAGTGAAATTTGTGTATGACTTGTATAAGACTGTTCTTGTATCTAAGTCTTGATACTTGTTAGGATTCCGTGCCCATGTGGCTAACATTAGCATATACGTAGTATCTTCTGAGTAGTCTGTGATTACTTGATTAGCATCCTTATGTGTCTCTGGCTTGGCTTTATTCCGTTAGATCTTATGTCGGTAAGTTATGTCAAATAATGGATTGATATACAGGACCTGGCATTTGATTTAAACCGCCTACGGATATTTATTAAACCCTTTCGACTTTACAATCCTATTATTATTTGCATATCAATTAGTCTTTTAAGTTTTTGATGTACTTATGTACTTATCATAGTTTACCTTCGAAACTTGTCTAATTATTAGATTATTTTACCTCATAATTTACCTCAACCAACAACAAAACCCCCTGAACACGTCGCTAATAGAGTAAACCAGTTACGCAAAAAACTGACATGAAAGGGAGTGAAGGACGTCCTTATACACCGGAATGACGGCTCAAGCCAGCCCATTGATTTATTGAGACGCGAACTGACGTGTGCCGTGTTCCCTCGGGGCTCAGGTAGGCAAAAAATGTTGGGGTGTTTGTTGACAACGCCAGTTCGTCATGGTGCGCGATGCGCCTCACTTAAGGTTTTACATCAAAAGAATCGTGATTTTACCGTAGAAATTAACACAATTGTTTGTGAACTTGAAGTTTTCCGTGATATCCCTTCGCTTTACGTTGTTTTATACGTATCTTAGGTACAGGTAACAGGGCATTATAATAGTCGCTGTTGTACCTACTTGCCACAAATAAGTGGCTAGAACTACCATTAGTACTCCGCCATTGGATTTTAAAAATAATCGGATTTCTCTCAGACGGCTAAAACGTTACCCCGCTTAACCTCGTACTTTGCATATGCCGATAAACGCAATTGTACGTCCATTTCGCCTCTTCTCAACTCCTTAAATGCGAGAACGTGTGCTTATTGTCTGTGAATAGCGATTTAGAGATACTTAAGTATCTCTTTATTCACATGTAGGCTAATGTTTAGTAGAGTTACGAACCTCAGTTCTTTAGAGTTAGACTCCGTGTGCCTATACCTACTACCTACCTACGAGTAAAATACCGATACCAGGAATTAGTAATACCTATATCAGGATCGTAGCAAATGGAAATGCGTAATCTCTACCTACCCCTCTGGGGAGCACGAGTGATTGTATGTATGAGTAACTAATAATTATAATAATACCTAGGCAGTAGGCAAGTGGACACATTCTACATTATACACTTCGACTTGATTTTTATCGTAAGTTAATGACAAAATTAGCACTTACGAAAAATATTCCAACTACAATTTGAGGAATTAAAGATTAACGTGCCGATGGGTTTCACCTCGACCGCCAGATCGTTCCTGCCCGATCCCGAGCACACCCGCCGCGCGAATGTCAGTCCGTCTCATGAAATATGTATCGCCGAAGCTCAGGCTTGCTCGTAATAGTCTTAATTGGGACTGAGAATGTAGGTATTGTAGCGTTTATGAACGACATTTCCTACTACACCTTCTTGTTACATACGCGTTCGACACAAGAACGACAACTTTCATTTCAAGTCTCTTTTTTATTATTATCCTGATTTTATTTTGTAATTTTAATTTTATAGTGTTAAAATCATGATAACGGCGATAAAAAGTAAACTACCCTATTAATACTTATTCGTGAAATACTTTGTCATTTTTATGGTAAAAAAAACCAGTGCTCACGAGATCGTTAGAAATGAATGTAGATTAGTGCCGAATTAAGGTTATTTTTGGCTCACAAAAGGAATTAAATTGGTCACTGTATATCACCAAGTGCGCCAGTCCAAGTAGGCTTAAAATGGGAAACGAGTGAAAATATTTTTAGACCCTCATCAGACCGTCTGCGGTCGGCGGGGTCGCGCGATAAGAAGCACTTTTTCATAATACTTTATTCAGTACTCTGAGACTTGGCTCAGTGACAGACTAATCGTCCATGTCAGAGTAGAGGAGGGGGTGCTTATTAATGTTTAACCCTTTTGTATTCAGTCCCTGCGCCCGACAACCGACAACTCGGTGTCAATCCCGCCCGGCTTCGCGAACTCTTGCATGTTTAATGTTCATTAATTTACCAGAATCAGTACCCATTAGGACCTTGCTCTGCCGCTATCTACGAGAATGGAACAAACAAACTTATTAGTTGAATGCGCACTAAATATTCTATACAAAGGCAAATGAACAAGTCCTAAAGTCTATAGGGTAGTTGTTGTTCGTAAAATATAATCTGCATGGAGCTTACCACTTGTAGAGATTGTACTCGTTACTGCTGAGCGTAACCGATCGATGCAGATATTGCAGATACTAATAATTCGCGATGTACCTCTGCCTAACCTTGAAACTAAACTTAAATTTAGTATCCAATTTTATGTCGAATTCTATATTAGTCTGGGGTGTGATTACTTGTGAATATTTGTCAAGTTAATCCGTAAAGTGACCGTTGTGGTGCCGTAGTCTGGGTAATATATTCCGAAATCCGAACTAAAAGGTAAATAATCGTCGCCGCGGAATCGCTCTCTTGCGGCTTGGCCGAGCGAGTGACCGGGCACTGCTGCCGGCTGGGACCGTTCAACCATAAACTTATTCTAACAATATTATGATTCCTTGACATTTCAACATCAGGATTTTTTTCCATGGTTTTTTTTTCTTATTTAAATAAAGGCGACGCTGTTGTTGTGGGTATTTAAATTAATAAATAAAAATATTTGTAGACGATCTTAAACAAATCTACCTAGCCCCAAAAACTAAGCAAAGCTTGTAAGGTGCGTACTTACTAGGCGACGATATACACACTTAAGTATAAAGATAAATAAATGCCTAGGTACTTAAATACATACAACGTCGACGTCGAAGACTCACGATCAATTATTCGTGCTCAACACACAATAAATGCACTGACCGGGTTTCGAACCCGGGACCAGCTTCTAGGCAGATTCACTAAGTACCAACTAGTCTAAAGAGGCCGTCAATTATGTTGATTGAATACGTTTGTCACCTCACCACATACCTAGTCAAGTAGTCACTGACTAAATAATTCTAGTGCGTCAAATTCATCATACAATAAATAGGCAATATAGGCATCCGTTTGTTTATTGCCGCTTTAAACAATAATATCACTTACGTTGTGCTAATGATTTAGCTAATAGTTGATTTGATCACGAAAACTGTAGACAAAAGAGCGCTAGCGAAGTCAGTGAGCGGCGCGGGGGCGAACGGCACGCCGGCGCCCATTGGCCGCGCCCACGCCGTGGGAGGAAACGAAGAAAATCCCGAGCCAGTTTTTCTTGATCATGTTCGAAATTCGAAAATATCGAAAAGCTTTTAGCGTCGTCTGTCATTTTAGCGTCTCGTCATTATTGTCGCGTCTGTGTTTTGTTTTTGAATAAGAAATGTGAACGCGTGACGATTGATTGTTTAGCTTTAGGGAATTGGCTGGTACCGATGATAAGTAGACTTACGAGTATACTTATATAAGGGTTGACTTTAAGTACAAATAAAAAAAAAAAACATTTCCACCTGGACAATAACAATGTAAAAAAAATGCAATCCAAGCTATTGTCTGTTTTAAAATCCTATCTTCATATTTTTATCGGTTTGTGATGTTTTAGTTTTTTTTTTTCTATCTACCTATATTAATTCAATCTTAAACTTCTTTAGCTATTTCAAGATGCTTTTATATGTGATGCTATTGTGTATAGAAGTAGCTACCTATGCAGTACAACACTTTCACAATTAACTACACAGAGCTATTCTCTTGATGACATTATAGTTTGTGTGTAGTTAATATTGAGCACTAGGCCCGCTTAGCTACTTATGTTGTATAAGTATGTTTTGTTTTTGTAAACCTGATGTCATTAACGTTTTGCCGTCTCTATTAAAAATAAAGGCGTAGAGTCATTTGGCTACCTTCACAGGAAATATTGCTGTTAAATTAACACTAACGGATTACCTATACCTACGTGCACTGGCAATTCAAATCTAGTTACTTAGTACTCCCAGATCGCGGATTATTTAAAACATTGGTCAACTACTGCGATATGTATTGAGTTTTTTTTATCTATTCGTATTACATTATCACCGGACCTTTCTTAACTCGTAATTCTGAACTAAAATAGAGCCACTGTTAAACGGTTGTTTAGGCGTGGGTGCAGTGGAGGGGGGATCGTGTGGGCGGGTCGAGCGCTAGGCGGGGCGCAGGGTGCCGCGAGGTGCCGGGCGCCCGCCGCGACTCGCCCACCGGACCGCAGTCGTGCCGCACACGCCGCCGCCGCCGCCGGCCTCCGCGATCTCTGATCACTAAAGAAAATACACAACGGACGATTATCCTCGAACTGTCAAGCCACCTGTAACCAAGGTGCATGCCCTAAATGATTGTCGCTAATTAACTCGATCAGCGGCCACCCAAATAATTGCCGTGAAGGAAGCGCGCGCAGCCGCGACGGGCGCCCCGTCAATTAGCGGCACCTGGCCCGCACGCACACGTTAATTCGCACTCGCGATAACCGTACCCGCAAAAAAGTCCGAAATAAACTGGAACCGATGCACCTGCTGCAATCTGCTCCGTCGCAGTCGCGTTGAGCCCGGAGCTCGCGGAAGCGGACCGTGTCCGACATGATCATGCTATTCAAAGGCAACAGCAGCAGGCTGGAGCACCTCATCGAGAAGATTCAAGCCAACAAGGAGAACCACGACGTCACCTCCGAGGACTTGAAAGGTGAGATACACATATTTATATAAGTTTACGGAGATTGTTCTGTTGATTGATTATGAATATCAAATCCAAAAGAAGTTCTTTGAACCCGAGCCTAAGCCGATTAGCTTCTGCTGCAAGCAGAGTTAGTAATTAATATTTATTTCCCATTTCACTTTATGGATACCGTTAATAATATACTTATGATAAAACAATAGGTTCACTATTGATAGTTTGCCTTGATTTGTATTAGCGTAGTATTGATTGCGTTGTACTAACTTACCTATGCCTCAATTTTCGTAACCCGTTTATGTACATATATGCTCATGAAATGAGTGTACAAATATACATAACAATTATAATATCATGAGTTACATGCAGTAGAGAGAAAAATAGCCATGCGATAATATAAAAGAGACGCCGTGATGTTGCCGCTGATGGAGCTTTTAGAATGTCACTAAGTAATTGATACCTAAAGCAACACATACATCTTTGCTTTGAAGTCTCTGTCATTCTGATTTCAAAAGTGAGACACATGAAAATGATGACGTGTTCCCTTTTGTCAAATATCGCTGAAGGAAAAGCGGTCATAACAAGCACCAAAACATAATGTGAAACAATAGTTCAAGTCCAAGTTCTCATGTTCTGCCATAAGGAGTGGTATCTGAAAAGGTGTCAAGTCTGCCAATCTATTGTTTGCAGTAAAGCCAATTAATTGCGACTATATAAGCATTTATATTTTGAGCCTTGGCAGTTTTCTATACAGTATGTTATTATAAAACCATGAAAGCTGTTGGATATTTACAAAAAAAAATGCCATGTTTAAGCTCAAAATGTATTAAGAAGCAATAAATTGGTTTTACTGTAAACAATCGAGGGCCAAACTTGCCACCATTTCAGGTACCACTCCTTTGGCTGCAAAATAAGAACTTGCCTTATTTTATACATTTATGTTTTGGTGGGATATCATTACTTTTTGCTGAGTAATCGATACCTACCTGCTAAATACATATGGGTATTTTAGTAAAAATCTTTTTCTACGATTTTGGCCCAGTTTTTATTTCCCGATCAATACTTGTATACCTACTCTTTAGGTCACATGTCTAGGTCACCTGGAAACTGGTTAGGTTTTTTATCTGGTTTTTGGTTTCTGACTGATGTAAGTGAGTCAGTCATAAAGATGCCGGTTTTTAAACGTTAATATATCAAAAACATGTATGAAATTTTGTATTCTAGACAAGCTGAGCGGTTTTAATAAATATGCTAAATTTCATGTATGAAGGTTAAACAGGCTTCGAGTTGTGAAGGGGACAAAAGTAGCTAGAAGGATTTGTGTAATATTGCATAAATACACACGGCTGCTCTGTTGCCAGTTCCTTTTCCTTTGAACTTGGCTGGACACGCTACCGCGTATTAAGTTGGGTCTTTTCATATGCATGAAAGGTGACATCGGTTTAGAATTCATAGAGTTTGTGAAAACAATTCCATTAAATACCCAATCTCAGAGTGGGTTATTTTATTGTCAACTGTTACCATCAAGGGTAGTTATTACAACTTACAACTATCACTTTACGCCGTTTACGGGTAACAGCAATTGGCATATCTGACTAGCTAGCAGATAGCTTATACCGTCTCGTTACACGGCCAAAATGTACTGAATCGCCACATAAAACTTGACGGTATAATCTAGCGTGCTAGCTAATCTGGTTGTGGTGACAAGTGGAATAAACCTGCGCATCCACCAAAAATTTGCACGATGTCAAGCAAGTTTGGTGATACTCGTACTTGTTTAATGACAGCACTGAGGAGTTGCACCAACTTATGATTACAAGTCGATCAACGTTAAAATATGGCACCGGCAGCTATGAGCTTATGTTATGATTATTTACAAATCGGTTGAAACCTATCCTAACTGGGGGTCAAAAAGATACGTACATTTCGCATTCTAATTTGATGTGAATGTATTGTGTCTGGCGCTCCGATCTTAAGTGGCAGAACGAGCGCACGCCACATATTGGAATGATCCCCTGATTGTTTACCCTGTGCCTAAAACTCGAGGCAATTCAGATGCAGGTGAAACGTTTATTATTTCCCTCCTTGACACGTTCGCATCAATAATTAAGTTCTCAAATCTCAATCTACATATTTAAGAGCTCTTTTTTGAATGAAGTGTAGTAATCTCATTTCGAATATAACTGTTTATGAACTATTTAGATGCGTTTCCATTGCTCTTGATTGTTGCAAATTGTCTACAATATTATCAATAACAATAAAAAACTATAATACAAAACAAAAATTTTATCAACTTTGTTTCTGAAATATGTCTTCAATTTTGTTTTACAGAAAATCCCGTTTTTATAAACTTTTTGTTTTTGCTAGTTATTCCAATTATTTACTTTCCACGTATTTTAATCCTAAATATATATTGTTTCTTTATGGTACCAAATTGTACCGAATTATAACGAACTCGTTAGAACGGACGAAGTCGCGGGCAAAAGCTAGTTCGTAATAGTAGTTGTACGTATCGCTGTCCAATTTTAATTAGTACAAGTGAATGGTTATACTCCGGTGGACTACAAAGAAATGCGGTTCTTTAGTACGATGTAAGAAGTGAAAAAAATTAACTCCACTCCACATACACTGAAGTGTATACACTCGACTGTAATTTATTTATGCATGCCGAAAGCAGATGCTTAAAATTTTGATGATACCTACTGGAGCGATAATCATAATATTTTACATGACAGTTTTGCATAACGGGTCCAAATTAATTTTATTTCACCAACATAATTTTATTTTACGAAAAACCGATAGGTTTCGTTATGTCACCTTTATCAGAAAGTTTTTTTATGTTTATGTAAAATAATTATTCTACATGAAATAAATCACAACAAAACGAGAATTACAAGAGCAGGTAATATGTAGTTCCAAAGGCGAGCTTAACCCTATAAAGGATTTATGGTTTGTTAAATTACTTTCATAATGGTTTTTTTTACAGTAGTGAATTTTCACAGCGTATTTTTATGAACGTCATCATCATCATCATGTCAGCCGAAAGACGTCCACTGTTGGACATATAGGCCTCCCCCAAAGACTTCCACGATGACCGATCCTGTGCCACCCGCATCTACTTGACACCCGCGACCCTTACCAGGTCATCAGTATACCGTGTGGGGGGGTTGCCACCCACGCTACGTCTTCCGGTACGTGGTCGCCACTCGAGAACCTTTCCGCCCCAACGGCCATCAGTTATACGTGGTGTGTGCTCCCAGCATAGCCCTCTCCATTGCTCTTTGGGTAACTTTGAGCCTTCTTATGAGGTCCATAGCAAGCGACCACGTTTCACACTAGTCAAAGACTCTCTTCTTGAGACACTGCGGAATATTGGACGAAAATATGTGCCGTAGCTTCCCGAACGCTGCCCAGCCGAGTCAGATTCGACGATTAACCTCTTTCTCGAAGTTGGACCTACCTAATTGGACAGTCTGTCCTATAGGTATATGTAATAATCGTGTACAACTTCGAGCGTACAGTGTCCGATCGTTACGGAAGTTGGTGCTACATGTGCAATTGTCATGATCTTCGTCTTGTCCGTGTTCATCTTTAGACCAACTCGCTCGGAGGCTTCACTAAGGTCGTCGAGCATTGTACTTAAATCCTCTATGGTCACAGCTAAAACTACTATATCGTCAGCAAACCGAAGATGACTGATGTACTCGTCGTTTATGTTGAAGCCTAGCCTTCTCCAGTTCAGAGTCTTGAAAACATCCTCCAGTGCAGCGGAGAACAGTTCAGGAGAAATAACATCTCCTTGCCTGACTTCCCGCTGCAACGGAATAGGCTTTGAGTTCTGGTCCTGGAGTCGGACTGACATAGTGGCGTTCTCGTACAAACACTTCAGTACTTCGATATACCGGTAGTCCACTTGGCACCGCTGGAGAGATTGTAATACAGCCCAGGTTGCGATCGAATCGAAGGCCTCCTCGTAGTCCACGAACACTAAACAGAGGTACAGCTTATACTCTCGGTCTTCTGTATAACCTGACGAAGCGTATGGATGTGGTCTACGGTACTAAAGCCTATTCGGAACCCGGCTTGTTCGGAAGGCTGGAAGTCATCTAGCCTGCGTGCGAGACGATTCGTAATGACCCTAGCGTATAGACATGGCTCAAAAGTGAGATGGGTCGATAATTCTTCAGCAGAGCGTTGTCGCTTTTTGAAGAACAGCACCACCACACCTCTGCTCCATGCCTTTGGCGTTCTCTCTTCCAGCAAGACGGAGTCGAACAACTTCTGAAGGGCCGTAAGGACCGGTTTTCCACCCGCCTTCAGGAGTTCAGGTATCATGTACCTACTAACCAAAAAGTACTAACATACAAATGTAATGAACTTGATCACAATAAATAAACATGAATAAAAAAATCAATAAAAAGGACCCGGGTACGTCCTTAAACTGCGACCAAGACCACCGTGGGATGGGCAGCAGCATCCCTGGAGTGCGGTGGATATACTGCGATCGCCAACCCGCATGCCAAGCGTGGCGATTATGGCATTTACCCCCTATGGATAACACAATAAAGTCACGGCCCCGAGGTTCCGGCGGCCCCAAGTGCCCTGGTTATGGTAGCGGCCAGGGTACTAGCGGGGCCAGGGGTGCTAAGAATCTCCGGCAATGGTCCGGCTGCCACCACCGATGACTCCTGGCCCTGGCAACGTACAACACCCGTACACTGCGGACCGACGAAAAGATAGCGGAACTAGAGGAAGGACTGAGCAAGTTGCGTTGGGATGTTGTGGGGTTATCTGAAGTCCGAAGAGAGGGGGAGGACATGATAACCCTAAAGTCTGGCAACTTGCTCTATTTCCGGGAGGGCGACCAACAGTCCCAGGGAGGTGTCGGGTTCATCGTCCACAAGTCCCTCGTAAACAACGTGGTGAAGATCGAGAGTGTGTCGGCTAGGGTGGCGTACCTTATACTCAGAGTATCAAAGAGATACTCGTTGAAGGTCATACAGGTATACGCGCCGACCTCGGCACACTCCGACGACGAGGTGGAGGCTATGTATGAGGATATAACTAAGGCCATACATAGTTCCAAAACCTACTTTACCGTTTTTATGGGGGACTTTAACGTAAAACTGGGCAAGAGAGACGGCAATGAGCTGAGAGTGGGGCAATTTGCTGTTGGGAGTCGGAACCAACGGGGCCAACTACTGGCTGGTTTCTTGGAGAAGGAGGGACTCTACATGATGAACTCCTTCTTCAAGAAACGCGAGCACAGGAAGTGGACCTGGATGAGTCCCGACGGTGCAACAAAAAACGAGATTGACTTCATTATGTCGACGAAGAGGCATATATTCAATGATGTCTCTGTGATCAATACGGTAAAAACCGGAAGTGATCATCGTCTGGTAAGAGGCACATTGAATATATGCATCAAGCTAGAGCGCTCTCGACTGATGAAGTCTACGCTCCGTCCAGCAGCAGTCCAAATCCAAAACCCCGAGAGCTTTCAGCTGGAACTCCAAAACCGTTTTGATTGTCTAGGCGGCGACGTGGACGAATTCAATGACGGGTTTGTGGAAGCTGTCCATAGCATTGGGTCTAAGTTCTTTAAGGCCCAACGGACTCACAGAGCCAAAAGGCTTTCTATCTCCACTCAGAGGCTCATCGAGGAAAGGAATGAAATGACTGCAGTCTTCAGCCGATGCGATATTATACAGGCAGCTCAATAAACGGATCTCCAAGTCCCTTACCCGCGATCTGCGCCAATTCAATACAAATCGTATTGAAGAGGCCATCGAGCAGAATAAGGGCTCTAAAGTGTTCTCAAGAGATTTGTCTATTGGGCAGAGCCAGCTCGCCAAATTAAAAACTGAAGACGGTAGAATCGTTTCATACAAACCCGAGCTTCTGAATGAGATAGAATGCTTTTATGGACAGCTATACACGTCAACTAGCAGACCCGAAGTTGGTCTGGCGGAAGACCCTAGAGCCAGATTAACTCGGCACTATACCGAAGATATCCCGGACATCAGCCTGTACGAGATTAGAATGGCTCTTAAACAGCTAAAGAACAACAAGGCACCCGGTGAAGACGGAATTACAGCTGAACTTCTGAAGGCGGGTGGAAAACCGGTCCTTAGGGCCCTTCAGAAGTTGTTCGACTCCGTCTTACTGGAAGGGAAAACTCCAAAGGCATGGAACAGAGGTGTGGTGGCGCTGTTCTTCAAAAAGGGTGACAACGCCTTACTGAAGAACTACCGCCCCATCTCACTTCTGAGCCATGTCTATAAGCTGTTTTCAAGAGTCATTAAGAATCGTCTCGCACGCAGGCTAGATGACTTCCAGCCTCCCGAACAAGCCGGTTTCCGAAGAGGCTTTAGCACCATAGACCACATCCATACGCTTCGTCAGGTTATACAGAAGACTGAGGAGTATAACCTGCCCCTCTGTCTAGCGTTCGTGAACTACGAGAAAGCCTTCGATTCGATTGAAACTTGGGCTGTACTACAATCTCTCCAACGGTGCCAAGTGGACTACCGCTATATCGAAGTGCTGAAGTGTTTGTACGAGAACGCCACTATGTCAGTCCGACTCCAGGACCAGAACTCGAAACCTATTCCGTTGCAGCGGGGAGTCAGAAAAGGAGATGTTATCTCTCCTAAACTGTTTTCCGCTGCACTGGAGGATGTGTTCAAGACTCTGGACTGGAGAAGGCTAGGCATCAACATAAACGGCGAGTACATCACTCACCTTCGGTTTGCTGACGATATAGCAGTCTTGGCTGAGACCATGGAGGATTTAAGTACAATGCTCAATGACCTCAGTAAAGCCTCCGAGCGAGTTGGTCTAAGGATGAACATGGATAAGACGAAGATCATGTCAAATGCCCATGTAGCACCAACTCCCGTAACAATCGGACACTTTACGCTCGTAGTTGTAGACGATTACATATACCTAGGACAGACTGTCCAGTTAGGTTAGGTTAGGTTAGTCCAGTTAAGTCCAACTTCGACTCGGCTGGGCAGCGTTCGGGAAGCTACGGCACATCTTTTCGTCCAATATTCCGCAGTGTCTCAAGACGAAAGTCTTTGACCAGTGTGTGTTGCTAGTGATGACATATGGTACTGAAACGTGGTGGCTTACTATGGGCCTCATAAGAAGGCTCAAAGTCACCCAAAGAGCAATGGAGAGGGCTATGCTGGGAGTTTCTCTGCGTGATCGCATCAGAAATGAGGCCACCCGCAGCAGAACCAAAGTGACCGATATAGCCCTTCGAATCGCTAAACTTAAGTGGCAGTGAGCGGGGCACATAGCATGCAGAACCCTTGGCCGTTGGGGCGGAAAGGTTCTCGAGTGGCGACCACGTACCGGAAGGCGTAGCGTGGGCAGGCCCCCCACACGGTGGACTGATGACCTGGTAAGGGTCGCGGGTGTCCGCTGGATGCGGGTGGCGCAGGACCGGTCATTGTGGAAGCCTTTGGGGGAGGCCTATGTCCAGCAGTGGACGTCATTCGGCTGAATGATGATGATGATGATGATGAAAAAAAATCAAAACATACAGGGTTCTTTCCGTGAAGTCAGAATCTTGAAATTTGGTATGAAGCAACGTCTTATAGCACAGATAAAGAAAAAAAATATTTTTTACGGTACCCTCGGTGCGCGAGTCCAACTCGCACTTGGCCGGTTTTTTTCTTTCGTATAACCTATATTACAGAAAAGTATCATTATAGTCCATTCTACACATTATAGGTTGGTTTTTCACGATAAAGTAACTAACATCCTGTCAAGCATCGAGAAATGAGATACTCAGATAGTTTCCAATGCGACAGCGGTTTTCATGAGTATTATGTCTAACGAAATTCGGACTAACACCTCTTTATGAGACAATAAGAACGATGATTGTCACATAAAGAGTTTAAAGAGCAATAGCAGCAAATGATCCGGCGAGCGATCGGCGTTGATTGCGCAGGCGCCGGTCGAGGTGTCCCAGACGGCGCAATTAGGATGTGCGCTTCCGCCGCCCACCGCACCGGCGGCGCCACTCGCTGAGGATAGCTGCACTCCACCACTTCTGCCGTTAATTATCCCGACACCGACACGATAATCCTATCGCGTCACACAGACCACTGTCTTTTTAACAAGTACCTATACGGTCCGCTCTCATTGAAAAGAAGTGCCTACTGAGGAAGATCTTGGTAACTATTTGCGGAGCTTTCCCTAGGACGGCTACCACCGCCAGAAGGGTGCCAGCCGGCGTCGCCAGCTACGCCATCGTGCGAATCGGAGTGGTTACTATTTTAGAACTTTATTGTTAGATTTTCTTCAACCCAACTAAGTAAAGATTAACGATAAAAATACAGGGGCGGGGGGGGGGGGGGGGGGGGGGGGGTAGCGGAGGGTCAGCCAAATACTGACTACAGATCAGGAATGACTGTACTCATGTAGACAACATCACAGTTGGCATGAAGATTTATAGCTCAAATAAAAATTCTCTTCTATTTCAAATTTAATTGGGGAATAATACTTTTTCATACAACTAGGTCACTTTACCCCACTGTCAACTCTCTATATTATCCGTCAAAGAAAGTTGGGTAACCTGTTATTTTTGTCCTCAAATTATACTAATAAAACCGGCCAAGAGCGTGTCGGGCCACGCTCAGTGTAGGGTTCCGTAGTTTTCCGTCCGTCACATTAAGTTGACATATTAAGTACAGAAACACAAAACCTTTGAAAGCACGTCATTTCATTGTGATTTTGTAGAAATGACAGGTACAATAAACACCTGTTTATACTGTTAAATTACAAACTTAGTTCAGAAATTATTTATGAAATTTTTTCAAAAACTATTTAACCTATCAAGTTCAAAATAATTTTCCTACAAAGTTTTTATAAAGTTCTACTTTTGAGATTTTTTTCATATTTTTAAAACTTATGGTTCAAAAGTTAGAGGGGGGGGACACATTTTTTTTTTACTTCTGGAGCGATTATTTCCGAAAATATTAACATTATCAAAAAATGATTTTAGTAAACCCCTATTTATTTTTAAATACCTATCTAACAATATATCACACGTTAGGGTTAAAATGAAAAAAAAAATCACTCCCCACTTTACGTATAGGGGAGGTACCCTAATAAAATATTTTTTTCCACTTTTTATTTTACCACTTTGTCGGCGTAATTGATATACATATTAGTACCAAATTTCAGCTTTCTAGTGCTAACGGTCACTGAGATTATCCGCGGACGGACGGACGGACAGACGGACGGACAGACATGGCGAAACTATAAGGGTTCCTAGTTGACTACGGAACCCTAAAAATGAAATGCGTTTGTTTCGTGTCTCTACAATTTTTTAAATGGCTGATAGCAAGTCGTAAAAAACTGATTCATGATCACGACCCGGAAATCATCCTGTATATTTGTTTTAACCTGACATTGTGTATAATAATTTGATATAATCAACAATTATTATTTTATACCTTAATTAGTGGGATTATACGTGTATATATTACTTATATTTTATGTAGTCGTAACAGTAGCTCAGGCTGCACGCTTGTATATTACTTACATTTTCCTCTCCAAGCCAATTAAATCTCCACCAACATACATATATTATTATATTTAGTAATCATATACGCACACTGCACTGAAGCTGAAATTCATTAGCAGATTACCTACCTGTATTAGGTTTCTTTTTTAAGCCTGATCAAATAACAATCAACACTCGAAAAGTAGCGTGATATAATATGGCCCGTGACAAATAAAACTAAAGAAAAATAATCGTACCATTTCAAATGCAAACTACGTCAATTAAAATATCCAGACTCTTATGCATGTCATTACAGTCAACTGCAAAAATACTTATGTCTCGTATTAAACCTTTCATAAATGACCGGAGATGACGACGCAATGGAGTCACGCTGTTACGTCGCCTAATAATGTGTTTTAGTTTTTAAGAATATTTTTTATTGATATGTATATTAGTATGTAAGGTATTTGTTACTATGGGCCTTTTGTTGCCTGAAGCAAATTAATAAATAAATATACCTACCTATACCGAAACCATGATTCGCCGAAATAAGAGCTATAGCCTCCTGACGCCTGGGTATCAAAAAAGGCGTCAGGAGGATAGAGGATATCATTTTGGATAAGTTATATTGTATGCAGCCTTATTTATGCACCTGACTGTACAAAAGTAATATCTCTATAGGTCACACGGTCAAGACGAAAGATCTTGATGATACGCGATGAAAAACCGGTGCTGCACCTACTGCGTTCCCGGCGTTATCTCAAACTGTATCTTACTACGAAACGGGTGTTTAAGTAAAAGCCTAAATCCTTAATCTCACGGGTGTTCTCATAAACTTTTTTTTTCTTAGATTATATTCGTTGCCATATATAGGTACTTATAGTTTTTCAGATAACAAAGAGAACGGAGGGTGACGAAACTGAATTTACTTGACTCTTGGTGTCACTAACGGGACTGCTCAAATTAAGGACGGGCAATGCGCATGGGACTCGTTTAGAATCGCAAGCATCCATTGGTTACGGTTTCTGCTTTCTGCTTACCAGATTTTACCACCGCTGTGGTATAAAAAGTTTTATTTAATAGCGGCCAAGTGCGAGTTGGGCCACGCGAAATGTAGAGCTCCGTAGTTGCCCACTGCCCACCGTTTCATTATGCGGATTCATAAGTTCACAAACTATTTACTATGTGTTTGGTTCAACTTACAACATTATCTAAGTAATCAATGGAATTTGTAGTAAAGTTTGGTTTTATAAGTACGTTTATAACGCGTTTTTACTATCTTTATTGATTTAAACCTAAGATTACATTTCATAATTAGTAACACTAAAAAGAGACATATGTTTAGGTTTGTAACAAGTTTACCAGGGGTGAGCCTCTGTCTCCCGAACTAGGATTAAACCTGTGTTTCTTACGTTTGTCTATTAATCCTTAATATCACGTAAACTGATTCCTAAATCAAACAATGGGCTTGAAATATAGGTACATCTAAATGACCTCTGTGACGCATATATTATAGGCATCATACCTATTAGCCGTTTCACACGAGGGCAGAGCAGTGGGGCAGAACAGTAGGCAGCACACAATTTGACTTATCGAACACGAGAATTACCACGGTTAGACAGTGCTGTTTATAGCAACTATAACGTTAACTGTTATTGATATATAGCTTTGTCAATGTTACAATTTCAAATTTTGACATATTAGTTATTTACACACGAACACACTTATTTATATACTCGTATATAAGTATAGTACTCATATGCTGTCATATCCCAAAAAGTAAGAATAACCTTTAAATGACATTATTGGTATCCGTATAAAATAAATCCCTTTATGCAATTATGTGTACGTGGAAATAAAGCAGTCGTAAATGGGCCTGCGAACGTCTAAATTCAATTGTTATCATTTTGGCCATTAGGCGCCGCCGTTACCGCGTCCGGGGCGTCGTGGGAACAGATGGATATTAATAGTCCTTGTTACTGCGAAGGGAGACTTTGCACTGCAAATTTTTCATTTCCCATTTTCCATTTGGACTCTTAAGTATACAGATTTATACCTACATACGGATTGGTTTTGAACGGTTTTTGCATAAGAAGGGAAATGATGCGCCCAACATACTTTATCAAAATACATATGTAGGTCTAGGTACCGATTCTCAGACGTAAGTCATAAATTGCATTGCATCAAGACAAGCAAACGTTTTAATTTTATACAGAAAACTCCCGTGAGTTTGAGACATATTAAACCGGCGGCGGTTTTCTTAGCACTTATCTTGTGCTAGGAAAACCGCCGCCGCGATAGGTACTCATGATTAAGGACCGCGAACCGGTCTGAAACATGTCGAGCGATATTCGACCTTAAAGACGTGAGTGACCCGTTTCATTATATTCAAACGTTTTAAGTTGGGTATTACGATAATACTATTACAATATTGTATCGCTGGGATGTTTCGGATCAAAGTCTGGATCATTATTACCACATAGTACTTAAAACTCTACTACATATATGATACCTATATGATGTACCTATAATTCAATGTAGATGATCAAGTAAGCTACAAGTTAGTAATGTAAAAAGTTAACAAATGCAAAGGATAACTATTTGCGACAATAAATACGAATATAAACTGAATTTAAGAGTCTACTCCGTATTTAGCACTGCTGGGGTAATTTTCGTACACTTTACTTGTAACTTGTAGTCTGTTTGCTTCTTTTTGTTTGGAAGCGGGAGCCTCGCCCGAGGCCCGGCCGACATTACTCATCATTTGCGGTGATACCGCTCGTCATTGCGGCCCATTCAATTTGTTTATATTTCACGCCACTCGAGGTGCTCCCGGAGATATATCGTCTTTAACGCTGAAATGTGGAGCTTTCTCGATATTTATGATGGCTTTATCTGAGCCTAGAGCTACGCTGTCTGCCTTAATGTGCTTTACAGCGCCTGTAAAGGCATCCCAGTTGTCGTTTACTGTTTATTATTTGACTTGCTTCTTTTTTTTCGTATCCTTTTTCAGACTTGTTCCTTCTTTTTTTAATTCTTGTTGAACTTGGTGTGTATTTAATTGGTTATTTCAATTGATGCTACTATCAGCCATCTGTCATCCTGATTCGTTAATTACCTACGTATAATAAAGAGCACATAAATATAACTACAAACTCTTCAAACTCATATCATCTTATCTTAGCTTAATTTAAAATCACCGACGATTTGAGAATGTCATTTTCGTATTCCTTGTCGTACAGAGGCACTGGGCAGTGTGGGCAGCACGGCGGGCAGCTCCTGGCCGTCGTCGACGCCCGAGCCGTCGCCCTCGCCGACCACGGACGCCGCCGAGCCCGCCGACGCCGAAGCCGAGCCGCCCTTCACCCTTGGAGCCACCGAGCACACGCCCTACCAGTGCCAGTTCTGCGACAAGGCCTTCCCTAGGCTCTCGTATCTCAAGAAGCATGAACAGGTACGCATCGATCTAGTTGCTGGTTTACTAATTTTACTATCAATAGATTCAATACTTTTCTTATCATTCAACTCGTATGAGATATTGCATAAGAAAGACAAGAACGCGACTAGGTAGAAATGCTCGTAGCTCGACAGTGCCTCTGAATTATCACTGCTCCACGAGGGTAAGAAACGTTGGCTTAAAGGGTAACACTGACAGTGGTCAATAAATCGATGAGAATTTTAACACTGCCAACCCATTAACTTGACTAACCCTATTCGTTAGAGCTAAAATATAATGCAATGTTGCAATGGAGATGGAGTTTAAAGCCGCCCAACGGGTTTATCCCCAGTGTCTTTCGCTATAACAAACCTGGCCGGCTGGTTGAACAATGCGGCCATTAAATCCGTCATATCTATGAATTCACAGTCCAGTTTCACCATGCAGCCACCGCGCTTCATTAGCAAGTAGATACCCAAAACGGCCCATTTACAGAGCCAGTGCGTAGATATGTATCTCAACCGCCTTGCACCGAGCTGAGCTGAGGTCTGTGACGTGAGGGCCATTACGCCAGCCGTACATCTCGGCCCCTTTGTGCGCGCCGCTCTGCCGCGATCTCGCTGCGTTACGATTACAACACACACCGCGACAGATCTAGCTGAGATAGGACAAATAGAAACGTCACTTTACATGCCGCCGCTCTACCATCAGGATACAGATCGCTCTCAAACACGTAATGTGACAAAAATAACACCTTGCTGTGATTTAACTACAGCAATTTCAAATAAATCGGAATGGGTTATTGATTGCTAAAGGATTTCATTAGATTATCAGAAGAAATTGCAGTCGTCGGTGCGCCTCAGCTGATATGGATCAGTGCATGCGCAGACGCAAACTTGTATCTTGGCCGTGGTCGCCGACAAATGTATCGGGCGATGATCGCGTCGGGCTCGCGCGCGACAGAGCGGTGACGGCCGGAAATAGGCTCGCGATAACAACTCCCTAGCCTGCGCGCCACACCTTTATCATCGCACCGCAGCTTGGGAAAGGCGTTCATTAAAAATAAATCAATTGGCAGTCCACACGCAGCCGTTCCTCTCTCGCTCGACGCGCCTCCGGGGAAATCGTAAAACTGTAAAGGAGACTGTGTTAGGAATAGCTTGAAACTGTTCTCGGCTGTCAGAGTTAATTAAGACGTCTGATATGTATTGTATTTGATAGAGGTTGATCAGTCAGAGCGGAATCTCGCGGTAATAAAGCAGTCTGCGCAGACGGCGGCGGTACCTGCGCGCGACGGCATCACACCCACTCTGCCACTGGCGTAGCCGAGTTATCTTATTGCGATTCCCCGTACCAATTAAGTTGATCGGAATTACTTTCCATTTATCTGGGTATCTTTTCCTCGAGCTACAGGCTGATTGATGAGCGGCGATGTCCGTGATACGAACCGCATAAGAAATATCGAAATGAAACTATGTATTAAATAGTTAATATCTTAATAGTAATACCTATGTATCATTAATAATAATAGTTACCTAATTTCATGGTAATATTTTTGGTCGTTATTCATAAAAGTTAACAAGTTTTACCTATTATTTAATTGTGTCCCTCTTATACTTCGTTAAGCTGTTTTAGTGAAGCACTTTTAGTGAACTGCGTATAAACAAAGCGGTCATTATGATAGACATCAAGAGTAAATCCGGTGTCTTATATGCCTATCGCTAACCTCGCTGTAGGCGCGCCGGGCAATGGTGCTGACCCGGGGGCACCCGCGCGGTGTGAACCGCCGCTGTCGTTACACCTGTGAAAGTCACTCAGTAGCCGCCCAGTACCCATTCCACGGTTTTTATTGACCATCAACATCCCCACAAACTTGTTTTAAACGTTCTTGGTGATCTTTACTTGGAAATATTCGTCGCGCGCTCTCACGGTACTACGGGAATAATAAACCGTGATGTTATTCGCGTGTCTCTTCACCATAAACAGAGGTGGTGTTATGGCGAGAGCACGGGGCGGCCAGCAGGGCTCCGCGCACCCAGGGCCGGCTCCCGCGGCGCGGCCGGCGCTCCCCTTATTGACTGCTCGCACGAAGCTCAATGGAAAATGAATTTTGCAAGGTGTTGCGTCTGGTTTGCCACAGCGTGAATCAATATTATAGAAGGTTTTCTATCCTGTGATAATCGTATTCGCCGCAGGATACGGTATGTTAATCACGATCCTTGGTTATTTTTTCCGGTCGCATTACTTACAATTAATCTAATTAATGCAATTGATAATTAATTGTTTACTATGTGTACCTGTTACAACTGTTAAATTAAAGGGGCCAATTAGACTCTAAACGGAGAAGTCATGACTAAAACTCAATAAGAAAAAGAAGTACCTAATGCTTGCATTCTCGGAGACAATATAAAGAAATTAAGGGAAATTAATATCTGTCTCTAGGTAATGGTGATATCATCAGAACTACAGTCCACTACAGCTTCAGCCATGATCATTTGATATTTGAAAGTAATGATAATAACCAGTATCCATAACAAACTTAGTGTAGACGCGTGGGCCACGAGCAGTCAAGCATGGGCGCTAGTGGCAGCGATTTATCGCTTGCAGACGATTGGATTTATTAATTCTGTCGGCGCAGGATTGCTCCAATTAAGCGCGGGGAGTAAACATGCCGCTGTCATGTTTATGCGTTGTGGTTGTGCCGTACGTAGTACTAGTTACAGGATCAGCGAGTGCGGGACAAACTTCTAACCGACTACTACTGACATATTTTAGGTACCCTTTTGTAAGAATTTCTCAGTATACTCGAGGTGACCGGATGTAGAAAGTTTCAAAATATGCATACCTAAGCAGAAACAAAGCGTTCACGGAACACTTATTTCTTCAGAATATGTGTGGTAAAATAATTATTAAAATCAAATGAGCATAGTTTTTTTTATATAAATATAACATAGAGATATGTGAGTTTAAGAAATAAAAGAAAGCCATATTAGCAATTACTTACAAACATGTTGGCCGCGCCACACTGCCGGTAGTTGCTTACTGGCTTACTGGTGTCACATTTCTACTGTGGAGGACTGTAGTAAGACGCATGCATTGCGGGCGCTGACCTGTATAGTAGGTAACATTACTATAAAGGTTTAGGGATATTCTCGGCAGTACAATTAAAATATTTGCAAATGGAATACAATCATGTTTTTGTATCTTGGAGAATTTACTTATTCAACTTTTGAGTAAGTACCTAAAGCAAAGGCTAAGAAAAACTGTTTTTGAACATTCCAACATAGTCTAATTAAGAGCAGCCCCACTAGAGAAGTACTTCCGCCTTACAGAAGACCGCAGCCAATACATTACAACTACTTGCGCCCAATTAAAGTCAAACATCTTCCTGCTCCATGGCTTACTGAGGAGATAAGAATACTTATAGCGAAAAAGAATTTGGCGAAATCTATATATAAGGGGAATTCTTCCGAAAAAAACAAAGCTAAGTACCTTGCGCTGAGAAATCGGTGCAGCACGGTTTGTCGCGATGCTCAGCGCCGTCACATACACTCAGCCGTAGAAAACGGTGATCCCTCTAAAATCTGGAAGTTTCTTAAGTCCTTGGGAGTTGGGAAATCAACACAAAGCTCAGTTTCTAACAAAGATGTAAACTTCGACCAGCTAAACCAGCATTTCACTTCTTCTCCCACTTTTACTGGGCCAGTTAAGACTGATACTCTTAACTTTCTTTCAAGTATCCCAACTCCTGACTTTTCTCCTTTCACTCTTGCTCAATTCACTGTCAGTGATGTTAAGAAGAACGTATTAGCTATTTCCTCCAATGCCGTTGGTGTCGACAGCGTTAGCCGTAAAATGATCCTCCCTCTTCTTGACCTCCTTTCTCCTGTTATCACTCATATCCTAAATTGTTCTGTTTCCACTGGTGTCTTTCCCACGCTGTGGAAAGATGCCGATGTTATCCCTCTACCTAAAAAGTCCAAACCTTCCTCTTTCTCTGATTATCGACCCATATCCATTCTTCCTTTTTTATCAAAAGTATTGGAACGGCTTGTTCATCATCAGCTGACTTCCTTTTTGAACAGACATAATTTAATGAATCCTTTGCAGTCCGGCTTTCGTTCTGGTCATAGCACGGCTACCGCTCTCGTAAAGATTACTGATGATATCCGTGCAGGCATGGACAATAGAAAATGCACAGTGTTATCATTACTAGATTTTAGTAATGCCTTTAACACTGTTGATTTTGACATTTTGCTTAGTATACTACGATCTCTTAACATATCTCCTGTTGTGATTGATTGGTTTCGTAGTTATTTATACGGTCGTCGGCAGCGTATTAAGGTGGATTCTTCCCGGTCTTCGTGGTGCAGCATGCTTACTGGCGTTCCCCAGGGTGGCGTGCTGTCTCCTCTACTTTTTACCATTTTCATTAATTCCATTACCAGAAACATTTTCTCATCTTATCACCTTTATGCCGACGATCTTCAAATCTACTCCCAAGGGACTATTAGTGATTTACCTCTGGTTATCAACTCCGTGAATAAAGACTTGGAGAGTATTTCTAACTGGAGCGAACGCTATGGCCTTAAGGTAAACCCTGCTAAAACCCAGGTCATAATTATAGGCAGTCCGAAGCTCATTCCTAGGGTTGATTTCTCTAACTTGCCGAACATTACATTCAACGGTGTTCAAATTCCATTCTCGCACCAGGTAAGAAACCTTGGTGTCATAATGGATCGTATCCTGTCCTGGGTACCTCAAGTGAGCGAGGTCAGCAGGAGGATGTTTGCTTCTGTGGGTTCTCTTCGTAGACTCCGTAACTTTCTACCTCTTGCCACTAAAATTGCGCTAGCTCAATCTCTCCTTCTCCCTATTTTGGACTATGCTGACATTTGCTATCTGGATCTTTCTGAGGACCAGCTGAATAAACTTGAGCGCCTCCAAAATCTTTGTATTAGGTTCATATTTGGCTTGCGCAAATATAACCACGTTTCTGCTTTTCGTTCTCAACTCAAGTGGCTTCCTATTCGCCTCCGTCGCGATTCTCATATTCTTTCCCTACTTTTTAGTGTACTTTTTGTCCCCACTACACCCTCTTATCTCAAAGAGCGTTTTAATCGTCTCACTTCCATCAGATCTTCACAAACCCATCTTCTCGCTCCACCACCTTCATCCACCAAATTTTATAACAACTCGTTCACCTTTCGGGCTGTTAGGCTATGGAATGCTTTACCGTCTTATATAAGATGTGCCAAATCTTTTCCTATTTTTAAAAACCAGCTGAAACAATATTACTTGTCGCTCCCTTAAGTTGCCTTTTATTATATATATTTATATAAGTATGTATTTATGTATATTTATATATAAATCTATATATATTATGTTAATATGTATTTATTTAATATTTCTTGTGAGATGTATGTATGACTCTTCTTCCTGTACTCTTGCACTACCTGTTCATAATTTTATTTTGATAACTTTTCCTGCTACCCAAAGGTTGTCTGTAAGAGATCGCTTTAAGCGATAAGACCGCCTGTTGCTACCATTACTAGTTATGTAAGTTTTTTTGTGTAACATTGTTCTCTTGTGTGGTGCAATAAAGCATATTTATTATTATTATTATTATTACTTGCTCCTTAGGTATGTGTAGGTTTCTAGCTGTCAACACACCGAATCCTCAAGTTAATATAGGGTCGGCAACTAGCTTCTGATTCTTCTGGAGTTGCAAGCGTCCATAGGCGACGGTGTCTGCTTACCAAGTTACCATCAGGCAGGCCATAAGGTTGTTTGCCGCTGTCGTCGTTGTATAAAATAATTTTGATTAAGGAATGCGTTTAATTTCATATGATGATGGTGATGTTAGTCTGTGTTTACAAGAATTAAATATCCCATTTTAAAACTAATCCTTCTTTCGAATATGAAATTTTCAATGGAAATTCCTCTAAAACCTGTAAATGGCTGACATTATCAAGAAAATTATCGAAACAAGTTCATTTATCAACAGATCCTAGCGCTCGAATAAAGCGCTTATTATAGTTCGGGGGGCAATATTTCCAAGTTGTCCCACCTTAGGCACGCACACAATAGGTATTCGTTTTGCATTTGAACTCGCATGCACACCAATGGTCTCTAAATGGCTAAAAAGTAATATCTTCATACCATTTCCTGATGTCATGGAACTTTTGGATGTCACTCATCTATAGGTGGATGTTAAGACTAAACAAAGTAACACGTATTTTAACAAAACATCGTTCATAGATGCAAGAATGCGCCTTCATTATTTATGTCTAACGACCTGTTTAGCTTAGTGACTCTGCCTCCGAAGCTAGAGGTCCCGGGTTCGAATCCCGGCCAGGGCATTTATTTGTGCATTTTTCACGGATATTTGTTCTTGGGTCTTGGATGTTTTCTATGTATTTAAGTATGTATTTATCTATATAAGTCTGTATATCGTCGTCTAGTACCCATAGTACAAGCTTTGCTTAGTTTGGGACTGGGTCGATTTGTGTAAAATTGTCCCCCAATATTTATTATTATTATATTATAAACGTACCATAATGTGTTGCTACGTTAGAGTTCTAGGAACGTCAAGTGTGTATGTGTCGAACACGGTACGTGCGTCACTCGCTGCTGGCACTCGCTAACTGCAATCACTATACACAATGATTCGCAGAGAACACACCAATAAAGTATAATATGTTTGCACATCAATCAATACAATACACGCATCAAATATCGATAAATTCACACTATGTGACATCGAGTAAATCGCTAATGACTAGCCGAATATACCACTATTAAAACACTACGAAACGACACTCGAGTTATTATTTTTACAGCTAGTAATTTGGTTGTACTATATATACTAAATTGAACAGGGGTCGGCATCCTTTTAGAATCCAAGGGTATATGGGTGTAACCTGGTTTAGCCCTTAGCTAAAAAAAATACATTACGTCAACTACTATAAAGTAATCACTCGCTACATTGTAATGTCGGGAAGTCATAATTCCCATCTAATTAAATACATATATACCAATTGTTATCTGGATCGATTTCCTTAGCGAATGCCAAGTAAACTTTAACCGTTAACTTAAGTCCAATTAAAATGTAGCTAGTTGTGAAGTTAGATTACCTGATGTATGGTGTCCGCTAATGATTAAATTTAGATCGATAGCTTCCCATAGATCCTGACGCAGTTGCCGCTTGAGTGTATTGCCCTAAGTCAAGCACATTCGTAGGGTTTGCAGAATCTATGATGCTGGGCCCTACTTCACAGACTCTTGTTGTTGGGTTGACAAGTAACGATGCTATCCACCGGCCACCTTTACTTGTATTTTAACCGACTTCAACAAAAGGAGGAGGTTCTCAATTCGTCGGAATATTTTATTTTTATGTGTTCACCGATTACTCGGAGACTATTCGACCGATTTCAAAAACTCTTTTTTTTTTGTTTGAAAGGGTATGTTTTCTAGTTGGTCCCGTTGTCCTCAAGTCTGGATCTCATGACGGGATCTTGGAGAAATCGAGGGAAATTCTCAAATTATTTAGTAGGAGAGGCCGAGTAAAATTGGAAAAGTATAGAGTCGGTTTGTTTTTCGTTAAAAATCGAGAGAACTCCTCAACTTATATAGCAGGAGGATGGGGTCTGGTAAAATCGAGGGAACTCTTCAAATTATATAGTAGGAGAAAGCGATCTGGCAAAGCTTGGAGTCGGTGTTTTTTGTTAAAAGTTTACTTGTACTATGACGGTGCCAAATAAGTTTATGGAGACAACGACGGCAATTGAGGCTTGCGACTCCAAAAGAATTACAAGCGCGTTGCCGACTTTATATTACTTGCTCGAGGATTCGGTGTGTTGACAGCTAGAGACATGTAGGTCCCTCACTCTCAAGACACGGATCCTCGGTAGCTCTGGCGACCTTATTTACCACCACCACACAGGAACACAACACTACAGTAAGCACGAACTAAGGACTATGAGTAAGTACTCGTAGGGGTGTTATTTAGGTTGCGGTCTTCTATAAGGTGGAGGTACTTGTTGACACAGTATTGCATAGTAAATCCAAGTTTTAACTGAATTGTACTATTACTTATTGTGTGCCCGTACCAGGCCTTGAAATAGCGCTATTTTTGCATATCGTTATGATTCATAACGCTACTTTGTCAATAAAACGCTTTACTAAAAACGGTATTTGGCGCGCATTTAGAGCGGTATCCTTTATAACGTTATAAATAAAAAGCAATATATATACAGCGATATTTTGTGAAGCGCTATAGGTAATAACGTTATAGGCTATCTCTGTCTCGCACAAAGTCTCGCCCTTTCGTGCGCTTTGATTTGTACGTCAAACTCGAGCGCGTCATTATCACCACTGCCACCATCTTAAACGAGAACGATATTATAACGTTACTATATCAATATCATATAAGGTTATGATTTTCATTTTGTTATGATACGAATCGTTATAGTATCGCTTATTTTCATAACGATTTAAAGGCCTGGTCGCGACGTAAGCATATAGGCGCGATACAAAGAAAGCCGCACTGAAACAATGTTAATTAGGAGACGTTTAATCTAAGATTGGTTCACTCTATATTGAATTGTCGCTGTCAGGTAATAGTTGTCAAGTTGGTGAAATAGGGACCTGAACTTATCTAAAGGAATTATCCAACATACGAGTATCACATTCGTAAGATGCAGCAACAAGTAAGTAGCTTGTTGACGGCGGAAGCCCACCACTTACTTCAATTAGGTCCTTAAACCGGACACTGTCCATAATTGCTGTTAGATTCAACTAAAATTCTCTACTCATTATAGGTATATCTAGTTTTTAAACTTGGTGGATAAGCATAATATTGTTTTAGTGCTGATTGATTACTTAAAGGGATGCCTCGATTTAGTGAACTACGCCCAGGCCTTGAAATAGCGCTATTTCCGTATCTTGTTATGCTTTATAACGCTACTTTGTCAATAAAACGTTTTACTAATAAAAACGATATTTAGCGCGCATTTATAGCGTTATCCGTTATTATAACGTTATAATTATAAATAAATAAATATATACAAATATAGCGATATTTTGTAAAGCATTATAATAACATTATAGGCTATCTCTATCTCGCACACAGTCTCGCCCTTTCGTGCGCTGTGACTTGTACGTCAATTATTATAACGAAATTTTAATAAACAGTAACGAAATATATCGTTATAATATCGCTTATTTTCATAACGTTTTAATTTTTTAAAGACCTGACTACGCCAGTGACTACAAATCAAATTAAAAATGCTTTATTTCAGACATATTCGAGTATCCATATCGAGTTAGTAAAACAAAACTTATATGTATGTTAATGACTATGAGACAAAATTAAATAATACACTAAAACAACAAAAAGACAAAAAACCGGTGTGGCACAGATCACGTGTGGCACTATTCATTATTTTATACTAAGTCGTGATCGGTGCCACCCTGTGACAAAAATGGGACAGTTGTACCTATCCGCTAAAGGATGATTCACAGTAGGCCGTTCCGTGTCCGGGCCGGCCCGTTTTCTCCTAGAGAAATACGCCGGCCGTTGCGTTTACTGTCATAGAAAACGGGCCGGTCCGGACACGGAACGGTCTACTGTGAATCATCCTTTACACCTTCAAAATGCTACGCCCTATGTGTAACTGTAAGTGACACGCTTAAATGTAGGCACGCGAAAACAAGATGCACTATTCTTCGGGAATGCTGGCCTTTTTGGATAAATTTTGATAAATATCCGACTTAGTGAAGTTACTTTCATATTTCCTCTTGTGAGATTTTTTGAGACGAGGTAAAATACCAGTATCTTAACATGGCTGTTTTGACTGTTGAGTAAGTAGGCTGAGGAAAAAAGAAAATAAAGACTCGACTTTGGATTTTTTTTCTATCGAGATATTTTTAAGCATTTTTTTTTCGGTTTCGGCGGTCTAATAAAAGAAACAATTATAAAGTCAAGAATAATATATCTGAAAATCAGTCCTTATTTTTTCTCGTCAGAACGACGTTTCGAAGGTCGCGATATTTTTCATTGTAAAACACAACACACGAGTTACATTTGTCGTTCGGTTCTTATAAATTAGGTACAAAAGGAAAAATTTAGTGGACAGTAGTTACGGTACAGTCAGCGTCATATCATATTATAGCAGTCAAAATGGCCAAATAGTTCGATACACCATATATTTTGTATGGTGTACCGAACTAAATATTTTACCACTTTGGCTGCTACTTACTATATGACGCTGACTATAATGCTTGTTCGTGAAAGGTTCCCACTACAATAAGATCATAACTTATGCACCTAACAATATAATTTGAAGTAACTCAGTGCTTATTACGTTTATATCACATTAGTACTAACAAGAGATCATTGCTAGCGTCATAACTCATAATCAAGTGCGTGCGAGGTGCAGTTTGTATCGCGTCTACCTGCGCGCACGGCGCTAACGAATTGAGATGTGGCGCTAATGGCCCGGCCGCCAGCCCTGTGGTAATTGAGGGAGCACGAGACCGCAAACCCTTCTAGGCAAACAACAGATTTCGTCCGAAAAGATCAATACTTGTCTATCGATTTCTGGCAACCGATTAGGATCGTATGGTTTTGGATGTCATGAAGAGTAGGTATTTTTTATGCACCTGTTTGTAGTATAATGAGTATTGTGTTAAAATACATATTATGCATCTTGATGTTGTATTTAAATGAAAACAACATAACGGAACGAATCGGCAGTGCGCAAAATGCATGCAAAACTATGTGCGGCCAGACATTATCGATTCGTTCCAAATTGGATTTTGAAATAGAGTTTGTTTAAGAGAAAAAACGCTCCATTGCTTAAGAGCGTAACAGAATAGAAGTCAATCATTCCGAACGCGTGTTTAGCATGATACTGGAAGAGTGCCGTCGAGGTGGTCAATTAGTAAAAGCGTGAAGTGCCTGTCATACATAGTTTGGGAGTGTATTGTGGTGGAGTTGGGCTAGGCTGGTTTGAGTTCACGTTGGTGCGAAGGCCGATGGCTCCCATTATCTCGCTGCCAACGAAGATTCATAAGCGCTACATTTGCATCCTCATAATGGACTTATGAATAATCCTTTGAACGTGAAAATGACCATCTTTACTTTGTCACCAAATTAAACAACGGCTTGTGTACATGGTTTCCCACCTACAAACACATAGTTATTTTTATAATTTGGCTGGCTAATGCTGCAATCAGTAACAAAACTTATTCCAATAGTACCAATGATCTTAATCTTCATTATTGTAAACAAATTAGTTAATGGTACCCAATGGTACCCAAAGTACCGGACATTGAGTTACTATAAAATTCTTACACTCAGTATTGTCTTCAAGCGAGATTGGTCGTCAATAAAATTGTAAGAGAGCTTACCACAATTTTTTCAAATATCTGTGTACATATCGAACTCAGTAACGATTCTTTCTCAATAACTTTAGATGATGTTATTGATATTTCTATAATTGTGATCCGTAGAAGAAATTGTATTATTTAGCGTAGTCATGGATTGCCCAATAAAGATGTTCCGGTGTGGCTTACCGATGTCTATTGAGCGGGGCTCCCGCGCCGGATCCCCGGGAATGTAACATAGGTATCGATCGATCGGTTCCGTATCTATTGTTCACGCACCAACAATCATGTACCGATTCAGTATCGAACGAACGTCGACTTCTACTAATTATTACATTAATATAATTAATTGTTAAAGTTTGTAGCTATTTAGGGAAAGATCTTCGGGACTATTTATCCGATTAAAAAAATCACCAGCAGGTAGGCAGTCGAATTAACTTTTCAGGATGGGCATAGGCTAATAGCGACTAATAGATACTTAATATAATTCAACAAACGGCTACGCTTGCGTTCCTAGATTTTTATAAAATGGTTTTTGTATTACCTATTAAAAAGTAAATGTAAAAAAGTAAAAGTAGTTTATTCTTCAAATTAGGCATATTACATGCACTTATTAATTTTATTTCACTCACACACACACACATTTTACCTATTTAATAATAAATAATAACGTATCGAAATCGCAAATTTTAATAAAAATATATAAAAAATGCAAACGCCCTCCCGGAAGAAGAAGCACCATTCAAAAGCTTACACATTAGCATTCTACGTGATGTGTTACATACAGTGACGAGCTTTAGACCAGGGTAGTCAATAGGAAATCAAGGATGAATCCCTTACCGTATCTAAAATAATTGACTAAGTGACTTACAAACACAGACCACTGTACTCGTAACTTACAAACAATGATAGAATGTACCTGAATGCCTTTTATGCCTGAATGTGACTAATGCGAGTATTATAATTGAGTGAATACTAGTCATAGTCACACTAACTAGCAAAGATACAGAATTTCATGAAATTTTGCATATAATAAATCAAGGGTACCGTGACTCCGTTGCGTGAGAAAACGAATAGGTATCGATTTCGATATCTGATTCGAAAGTAACAATCCCCGTGTCGTTTTTTAGTCTATACCAATTGTTATAAATAAAATGCCGGCATGGGTGAGCTTCGCTGAGGCAGCCAAGTCATCTTGGGTCGGTTCTCACGACTTTTTATGACCAAAGCACCCGCAGTTATTTCAACTTAATCATCGTATGACTTACACATTTCAATCGTTACTCTACTCGTAGCAAAGAAAGATTTTCCATAGCATTGATATTGTGTTCTAAGATTAGATTTAGTTTTTTTTTTATAATTTTACAGGCTGCATGCGTTTTTCTCTATTTTTAGATGAATTAGGTAGTAGAGATACGTATAAATAATCAAATCACCACACAACACAAGCACAAGGCACTGTAGCGCAGCTGTAGCGTCACTTCTGTCATCTGTCAAATTTCACGATGTTTTGTAACGCGCTATCCAGTATCTAAAATCAGTTGCATAACATCGATTTAGAATAAATCGATGTTGCATAACTACTAATTGCTGGTTCATACAAACACACTTTTAGTAGTTATTTAAGTCATTGCAAAAATAACACTATCATTTTAAAAGGGGGGTCTCTGGCGCCGATTTAAGGCTCAATAAGTCAGCTAAATAAAAAAATGCAAAATGCACGCAAAACTGTCAAAGGACTCTGACTCGGCAGTGTATTTCTGAAAGTCATTTTTGTATACGTATGGAAAAAGGTATGGGTGCCTAAATACTTATGAGCAAGCGGTAGTGTATGTATATCATGACGATAATAATCCGCAACGTAGCCAATACGACAGCGACGGTGTCAAGCCACATTTCATACACTCAAGAGTACTAAAACTGGTGCACTTTGTATGGAAATTTACTCAGTGTATCTATGATATATCCGCTCTTAAATGCAATATATTTACTTCATGGACGAAAAATGATACTTAAAATAAAAAAAAAATAATATGAAAACAACCAAAGTCAGTTGAGGAGTGTCTTTTCAAAAGGGCTTATTTTTGTCTTAGCGGTACTTCTAAAAAGAACCTTGCCCAAGAAAACTTAAGGTCCAACTTCGAAGTAGAGTTGTAGAAAAAATAAGCCCTTTTGAAAAGACACTCCGCAGTTTGGTATGGGTCGCATAGTCACTTACCTGCTATAGGCCTATTGAAATTGAATTGAAATTGAATTTATTTATTTCGAACCGTGATCCATATCATATGTTAGTTACAATATTAATAATACTCAATTCCTATTGTTAGATTTTTTAAATTACAATACACACAAAACGAAACAAGTACATACACAAAACATATTCCTAAGTTAGAGTGCCCTTTGTAGGTGGAGTTGCATCCAATGATTCTGAAAAGGGCAGTCCAACTTATAATATAACATAGAACAAACTACGGATAGGATTCTATTGGCGCTGCCGAGAACACGGCACGCCAGGGACGCCACTCACTTCCGTACGATGGCGTGGAAGCCATCCGTGCGGGCTTCCGCGAACATGCCTGACGCACTACAGTATCGCGGCAGCCCCATTAGCATCCTAAACGAATTGTTATATTGAACCCTTAAGGTGTTCATGGTTCGTTTCGTATACTTCACCCACAGGCTGCATGTTTGAAGTTTTGGCAGAATGCCTTAAATTCCGATATTTTAACTTCTTTGGTACAACGTGCAAACCTGCAGGCGAGCATATTACATCTTACAGAGAAGGCTCTTCTGTCCCTCTCCATATCCACTCCGTCAGACAGGTCATCAGCCAGCCAATGACCCAGGTACTTAAATTGAGTAACGTGTTTAATCTCACTGGCGTACAGGAACACTGGTGGAACAGTCCCAACAGAACCACCCTGCGGCCCGAACACCAGGAGCTCTGTCTTACTCGTATTGTACCTGAGTCCATGGTTCTCCATACTTGGTAAATTATAGTAAAAATAACTAAATTTTTACCCACTTAAAGCATTTATTATTACAATTTTAATACCAGAAAACAATATATCATAATCTGCAGAACATGGAGTAACGTGGTTTTAAAAATGGTTATCAATAAAAATAAGTAATAGAAATTAATTTACGGAGTCACCCTTATTTTTCCACTTAATATGTACAATAACTTGATTTTCTTATTCTTTTGAAATACCTAAAGATCCATGTTGACAAAAAACTTATTTTATGCTGATTTTCTCAAGTTTCCGCGCGCGGGTGACGAGAACAGCATATCGAGCTAACACTAGCGAGCAAGCAAGACAAAATTTAGGCAACGAATAAATCGATTCAATTTTGACTAAGGTTATCTGTTCCAGACGCACTCGGACCAGATGCCGTTCCGCTGCGAGTTCTGTTCGCGGCACTTCAAGCACAAGCGCTCCCGCGACCGGCACGTGAAGCTGCACACGGGCGACCGCAAGTACCGCTGTCCGCATTGCGAGTCCGCCTTCTCCAGGAGGTAGGACATTGGTGCATGGATGCTCCTATTCTACTAACATTGTAAACTGTAAAGCAGGCTTTGAGGATGCATGTAACTCTCTACGTTTGATAATCCATCACGTAAAGACTACCGAACTGTAGCTAAGTATATTAGGTGAAACTTTCTTGTAATAGGTGTAGCTTAATATACATCAAAATAACACACATAGGCTGTACCATCCGGCCGTCCACCGTTCCCAGTTCCTACGATAAGGCATCTCTAAACTCTATACGGACGCGATAGTATGACCCAGGCACCTGCCTTTTATACTGCCTGGCTATCACGTTGTAAGAGAGTCAGTAATGATCATTAGCATTTTAACAAAAGTGTCTCTCTATTCTATAAAAGCCAAGGAGGAACAGTCCTAATCGAGGAGGATAATTAGATTCTTATAAGTATTTATGTATAAGAATGGCCTCGAAGTAGAATACAAAATCCTTAAGTCAAAGCCTATTGATGTTGGTGCGAGCAGTAAGGCACAAGGCAACGGTAAGAGGACGGAGGTGCGACAATGGGCCTCTAAGATTGATCACCGCGACACAAAGCTCGCTCCTCGGCCACGGCGATGCGTCACCTTTTTCGTCACCTCGCCGCGGTCACGTGACTAATTCCACGCAATTTGTCGGCCCAACGAACCGCCGTCGAGTGAAAAGAGATGATGCGCTGACAAATGGCGTCGAGGGTCTCACAAAAATGAAATAATGGCCCGTACCTAAACTGGCACGACGAGCCCGGCCATTAGCGGAGGTGTTTGGGCGAACGCCTCTATTCTGTAGTTTGCGTGAAAAGCCTCTTTGTTAGTTCTGTTTGGTCCGTGCTTTATGTGGGCACTTATGTCTCATATGACAAATTGTCATCTGTGGTCACATAAAAGACGACTTTATCTCGCGTGCATGTTTTCGAACAGACATTTTCATTTTTTGTGGGTGTAATTTTGGAATGTTTGTGGCCCATAAAAATAAATCTTTTTGTTGGAAGTTTGGTATGCTAACTACTTACTGATAGCGATCATGTTAGGTTATCTGTACAGAGACTTATGGTCAATTAGGCAAATACCATATAAAGTAATTTGAAAAAATATATTGTAAAATCCTACCAATTCTTACTTAGTCCTTTATTAGCGTGCTATGGATCAAATAAGAATTATTGGCAGACCGTGAGATAATTACCAGCCGCCATTATCGCAGACAATTATTTAGATTAATAAATTTGTTACAATAGGATGTAATCGACACCGTGATATCGTTTCCTTAAGAAATTGGATTGAATAACATTCTAGGAGGTATATAACAACACAAGAAAGCATCCGGTTCTTTACACTGCTTAACTGGCCACCTTATCGTGTACCCAGTGTACCTACGTCACATTTCAGCTGCTTCTCACGCGCCATTCTCTATTACAGCGATCACCTAAAGATCCACATGAAGACGCACGACATTCAGAAGCCGTTCCAATGCACCGTGTGCAACCGCGGCTACAACACTGCGGCGGCGCTGACGTCGCACATGCAGGGCCACAAGCGCGACCGCGAGGGCCGCGAGACCGACCGCCGGCGCGCGCTGCGCTGCCCGCGCTGCGGGGACGCCTTCCGCAGGACTGACCTCTTACAGGTCATTACTAATTCTCTATATTATATACTAGCTTATTCAGCTTCAGTACTGAACAGTCAAGGAAATTGAAACACGTACCTTCGTTGCTCTTATCACCCTAACAATAAGCTTCAAAAAGGTAGGTACTTGATTCAGTTTGCTTTACCGTATACGACGTAGCTAAGTTGATAGTCGCAAAACGCTATAGCGAGGCTTTGGAATGGAGAGAGACTGAACTGACAATATTTTAAGTGTTTTGTCCCTCAATTAAAGTTTCCGCCAATGACGTGACAATTAATTGAAGTTTTTGCCTGGTTACAGGCTCACATGACGAGCGCTCACGGCGTGGACGCGGCGGCCCTTACGCCTCCGCGGCGAGTCGCCTCTCAACCGCCGCCCACTCTCCTCGCCTGCATATACTGCACACGAGATACGTTTACTAGCATGGAGCAATTGCAATTACACGTCCGGGCCGCTCACTCGGCTTTACTCAATGGAGAAACTGTAGACCAAAGCATCGACCAGCCCGCCCCGACCGACCTCAGCAGAAGAGCGCCCGACGAGCCTCCGCTCAAGCGTCGCCGTTCAGACTCTGCAACGCCACAACTAGCTTTGTCGCCAGGAACTCTGCTTTGCAATCAATGCGACGCGGCCCTTCCTGATTTTGAAGCGTTCCGCGCCCACTTGAAAGGGCATCTCGAGGAGGGTGGAGAGCTTAATCGATCTAGCCCGACGCCTTGTCCTCACTGTGGGGCGTCGTTCGCTGATGCCGCGGCTTCAGAGCGTCACCTCACCGCTCATTACCTGGCAGTTTCTTGCGAATATACATGCCACAGTTGTGCGCGCAGCTTCCCCACGCCGGACGACTTGCAGAAGCATCTGTTGGATCTGCACGCTCACCACCTTTACCGCTGTTCTCTCTGCAAGGAGATCTTCGATTCAAAAGTTGCCATTCAGGTGAGTTTTTATCTATATTGTAATTATTTTCTTTGTCCGTAACGTTCAGGGCTGGATGATAGATATCCTTACTTTTGAAATCATAATTTGGTCATTATATGTGCATTTAGCACGGATTTTGTTCTTGGGTCTTGGATGTTTTCTATGTATTTAAGTATGTATTTATCTATATAAGCATGTATATCGTCGTCTAGTACCCATAGTACAAGCTTTGCTTAGTTTGGGACAAGGTCGATTTGTGTAAGATTGTCCCCCAATATTTATTTATTTATTATATTTGTACTGTATCGGCGCAGGTCCACTTCGCGGTGGCGCACAGCGGCGAGAGCAAAGTGTGGGTGTGCCGGTCGTGCGGCGCGGCAGGCGGCGCGCTGCGCTCGGAGGCGGAGGGCGCGGCGCACGTGCGCGCGCGCCACGCGTCGCGCTGCGCGTGCGGCGCCGTGCTGCCGGGCGCGCGCGCACTGCGCCAGCACGCGCAGCTGCACGCCTATCGCTGCCCCGCGCCCGCGTGCCCCGAGTCCTTCGCCGTGCAGTACTTGCTCGAGCGGCACATGCAGGCGCACCACGCTGTGCCGCACCAGGTCAGTAGGAGCTGTCGCAACTCTATATCTCAGCCGCAGTGCGCGCGCGCCTTGCTGTAAGGATCATGAGCGTGGCACTAGAACGCGCCGTTGCACGCCTAACATTATCCCACGTCCGTGCGTAGTCCCTCGCCGTGAAGTGCCTGCTCAAACGGCACATGCAGGTGCACCACGCCGTACCGCATCAGGTCAGTAGGAGCTGTCTCTATTATCGCTATTCTCGAGGCTGCACTATCTCAGCCGCCTTCTCACTTGCGACGTGCCACATGCGTGCCACGCCTCGCACGTGCTATTGGGAACATGAGCGCATGTGTAATCCCTCGCAGTGTTGCTTGGTCGAACGCTGGCAGCCACCAGATCAGTAGAGAACGAGCTCCAGCACCGCACGTATCGCGTGGTATCGCTGATGTACCTACAGTCACCATCAAAAGTAGCAAAGGGGCCAAAAGCTCTTATTCCTTTGTGATAAAGACTTTTGAACTTTTGAAATGCGTAGCTACTTTTGATGTTGACTGTACTTCGACGAGAGTGGACGAGTCCATAAACCTATCGAAGCTTGACAAGTACATCTGAAGATCTTACCGTTGAAATGCTTGTTCGTGATAATGGCACCATATAATGCGCAAGATAATTCATCACTATCATTGACCTCTATCTCACTTAATGGTGAACATAAAGCATAAGTCAGTGATCACCCTTCTCTATATTTTATTATGTGCCTAAAATACCTTCATACTTATTAGTAGGCACTAATTTCCATTGCTTATATAACGTTTCAATATTTATAGGGTTTGAATGGCGAAAGCGCGCGCGCAAAGCGTGTAGAGAACAACAACTCCGGCGACGGTGCGGACGGCGCGTGCTCGCCGTGCCTGGGCGGGGAGGCCGGGGCGGGCGCGGGCGCGGTAGCGGGAGCGGGAGCGGGCGACGAGCGGCGCCGCAAGAACGGCGCGGTGGCGCTGCAGTGCGCGTACTGCGGCGAGCGCACGCGCAGCCGCGCCGAGCTGGAGGCGCACACGCGCGCGCACTCCGGCGCCGCCGCCGCCAGGCACAAGTGCCTCATCTGCGATGAGATCCTGCCCTCCGCCGCCGTGCTCGCCGAGCACAAGCTCACGCACTGCAAGGTATGGTTCCGCTATCTATTGAGAACAATACTTTGTAGTTGTATGACTATCATTACTTCGATGGAAACAGGCCGCTTAATACCCGAAATACTTTTTTCAAAAAACACTGTAATATTTCAAACGTAGGAGGGTTGTTTGATAACTACCCGTTTATGAAAAAAACATTCAGTCGTTTTTGTAAATATGCATTTATTTTTCTACGTAGTCTCCTTTTAACTCTTTACATTTATTCCACCTATACTCAAGCTTCAATAAACCATCTAAAAAGTATGATTTCGGAAAGTCATTAAAATAGGCCTCTGTGGCGGTCATTTGATCTAAATCGCTTACCACCGAGCCATTTTTTCAGGTTGGGAAACAAAAAGAAATCGCATGGGGCCAAATCTGGAGAATACGGCGGGTGAGGCAATAGTTCGTATCGTAATTGTGTAATTTTGGCCATCACGACTCTGGACGAATGAGCTGGGGTGTTATCGAGATGAAACAGTACTTTTTTCTTCTTTAAATGGGGTCGTTTTTCCTTCAACACAGTTTCAAATTCATCCAATAAATTGGCATAGTACTGCCCTGTTATCGTTCTTCCCTTTTCTAAGTAGTCAATATGTATAATACCCTGCGAATCCCAGAAAACGGTGGCCATGACCTTTCCAGCCGATGGGACGGTTTTTGCTTTCTTTGGAGCAGGTTCACCCGGTAAAATCCACTGCTTTGACTGCTCTTTCATTTCTGGGGTATAGTGGTGAACCCACGTTTCGTCTACGGTCACAAAACGACGCAGAAACTCCTTCGGGTTACGTTTGAACACTGCTCCGAAGTAGTCAGTCGGATCCGTTTTTGCTCCTCCGTGAGTAAACGCGGCACCCACCTCGCCGATACTTTCTTCATACCCAATTTTTATTCTAATATGTTTTGTACTCGCTCAATTGAAACGTTCACAGCATCAACGATTTCTCAAAGTTTAATTCGGCGGTCGGCTAGAACGATACTTTCAATTTTTTAACCATATCGTCTGTAGTCACCTCAATCGGGCGGCCTGGGCGATCCTCGTCAAAGACGGTTGTTCTCCCTCGCTTAAACTCGTTGTACTAGTATCTAACGGTTGTCATAGAAGGAGCATATTCATGGTAAACCGCCTGCATTCTTACTTTTATCTCATCACATGTTTTCCCTTCCATAAACAAAAACCTAATTACAGACCGATACTGTTCTTTCTCCATTTTAACAATTTTACATTCACGCTTCCACTGAATCGCTGTCAAATGAGAAAAAAAACAAGACTGCGGTTTTTTTTTTAATTTTCCCGCCTCTGAAGAATGGCTTAAAAAGGTGGTATACATATTTTCGGCCAGTGATATTAGTACATTTAGAAAACGACTACATATCAAACAGCCCTCGTAAGCAATGATTGTAGGTTGGTTTTCGACACCAATTTATTTACTAATTCAAATATTACGTGCAAATATTTTTTAATATTTAATTTTCCTAAGTAAATGTGGGTAGCAGTTTGCATGCTTCGTTTAATCAATATGTTCACTATATTACGCAGTGTGAGTTTTTTTTAATATTTAATTTAATATTGAGTAGATAGAGCGCGCGTAGCAGAAGGTCGTGTAAGCTGTAGTTATATTTAGCGACGCTTAAATCACTGTATAATCTGGGTGGGTTGCACCAAGCCATCTCTAATCGACTAATCGTAAGCAATGTTCGTTAACATTTGATAAAAAAAATTGACAAATTTCTATAGGATGATAGCTGCCGGCGCCATATTTATTGTTAACCGATCTGTAATCGTAAGTTGGTGCAAACCGTCCTTATTATGCAATGTTAAGATAGAAAGGAGAAATATTATGGGAAGTTGATATAGGGTTAACGATACGTGGTACGTCCAGGTGGTGGCGGGCGACACGTGCGCGCGCTGCCGCGCGCGGCTGCCGTCCGAGGAGTCGTTCCTGAGCCACATGGCGCGCCACCACCCCGCGCTGCCCGCGCCCTGCGTGGTGTGCCGCCAGACGCTCGCCTCGGAGCCCGAGGCGCGGCTGCACGCGCGCTTCCACCTGCGTTGCTCTGGCGACGAGCAGCGCTGCGCGATCTGCCTGCGCGCGCTGCCCGACGGCGAGGTAAGTACCTACCTATCCTGTCACTTTACTTTCACTACTATCAGAAAATATGGAAATAGTAGGTACATTGTTTAACGAGGGGCCTAAGCGGAAAATTGCAAACGAGAGTCTATCTCTCTCGATTGGAGTTTGCAATAGTCTTACGCCCGAGTTGATCACAATGTTTTTCATCACATTTGCGAAGAAGTAAATAAGCACTAATCCAAATTGACAAAATCGACAACTTCACCTCCAGTATCAGTCTTCAACATTTCAACCAATCACAAACAGTATTCTTGTGGCGTGGAGTGGCCAACTAGATTTTTTTAAACCAATCAGATCACACAAAAACTCATAACTCCCTCGAGAGTTAATAACCATAACTCCCGTGGGAGGGTTATCGGCTATTACGCCTGCGTACAATAAGACCCTTTACGAGCAAGTATGATGAAATAAAATTCGTTTTCTCAAATATGCGCCTAAATGTATGCATTAATGTCACAAAAAGAGGACATGAAGTTACCTGTTTATGGCTCCCTACATTACTTCTTGACCGGCGGCCAAGAAGTAATGTATGGAGAATGTATAAAACTAATATTATTGTCTGCTGGTCTAACTTTTTAAATTTGCTTACTAAAATCAACTGATAAGGGAAATATTACATAAAGCCAACCGCCACGATTTTGTATATATATTTTTAATTTGTTATGTTAATTGGTATTTTTTAGGTTTTTCCGGGTTTTTTTGTCGTTGTATTTAATATTTTGTTTCTTTTTTCGAATTTTTCGAGTATTTATGTATTCTTTTTAATTTTTTCGTATTTGTTGTAGCGTTTTTAGTCTTTTTTGATATTTTTGGACTTTTTAAAAGTTTTTTGGTATTTTTTTTGGTACTTTTCGACATTTTTTTTTATTTTTTGGTAATTTTTTATAGTTTTTACGTGTTTTCGGGTATTTTTTAGTTCTTTCGTGTTTTTTTAAATGGTGCTTGTATTTTGGAGCATTTTTCGTCTTTTTATTTAATTTCCGCTATTTGTCGTGATGCTTTCCTATTTTTGGACGTTTTGTATTTTTTTTACATTGTAGTTATTTTATTGTTTTTTTTTTCTAACATGTTTGAGAAACGTACTATACAATCCTCGGCCGGAACAGGGCTTGCAGGACTCGTTTTATCCGGCCTCATCTACGACTCGGCCCTTTATCTCAAAGTCGTCCAGCAATCCCTTACTTCACTGCCTCTGCAGTAATGTCCTATTTCTGGGTAATGATGATTACACCATTTTAGTAATTTAATTACGTAGAATTATCCTACAAAATATCTATTATGAAATAAATCCCATGTGAATATTTACGCAGTGCGCTGGGTAATATAAATGATATGATGTATTGCAGACTGGTGCGGGCGGCGGCGCGCGCGCCTGCGCCGCGTGCTACGCGCGCCACGCCACGCCCCGCGCGCCTCCCCCCGCCGACCACGACTGCCGGCTGTGCCGCCGCGCGCTCGGCTCGCCCACGCGCCTGCAGGCGCACCTCATCGAGCACACGTTCGCGGGCATCGGCGCCTTCACCTGCTACCTGTGCTCGGCCGTGTTCACGAGCGCGGCCGGCCTGCAGCGGCACCTGCCCGAGCACGCGTCGGCGCCGCGCCCCTACGACTGCGCGCGCTGCGGCCTCAAGTTCTTCTTCCGCGCGGAGCTCGACAACCACTCGTTCGTGCATCTCGAGGAGGCGGAGATCGCGCAGCGCGCGTTCTACGAGGCGTACGCGCGCGGCGCGGCGTCCGCGTGGGCCGCGTTGGCGCCGCCGGACCCGGCCGCCGCCCCTGAGCCGGACGTGCCCGTCAAGCAGGAGCCGGAGATCAAGGAGGAGAAGACGGACGAGTACATTGAAGTGGGCTCCCCGCCACCGCCGCCGCCGCCTCCTGTGGCTCCGCCGCCTGTAGTGAAACAGGAGAAGCCCGACGAAGACTGAGCGCCGTCGACCCATTTCGTCCGTGTGCGGGCCGCCCCCCGCTGCAATACTAGATTACGTCCCTATTAGCTTACGTTATATAGATAGATAGTTACATTAAAGTTAATATAATAATCGTTGACCTTGCGTTTAGAACGCCGTATTTCCAGTAAGTAAAATAGCAGCATTATGTTGATTATATGATGTATGTTTTATAATGTTTACATGGCTATTTGTGAAAATCGTTAAGTTAATAAATTATTCTGTTAAGCTTCACTTATCTAAGCAAATGTTTTTTTTTATCGTAATATAAAACCACGACCATAAAATAAAACACAAGAGAGTCCGGAAATATCTTATTTTAAAACAAAATAGGATAGGGGCGGGTTGTATTCAACTTACGATTACAGACCGAATAGACCGATCAACGTTAAATATGGCGCAGGCATCTGACATTCCCGTTGAAAATTGTTAAATCAAATTTTAATGAACTCTGCTTAGGATTACCCATTGTTTGAAACTACTGACCTTTATTAATAGGTGTTTTAAGTAGACAAAGGTGTGCAGTGTACTTGGGCATTTAATAGGTGTTTTAGTTGGTAGCGACTTGTGTTTGTATCCAAGGCAGCAGTGCAGCAATGTTGACGTACGCCGCGGGGACGTTGCCGTTGGCGCAGCCCAGCCCCCACGCCACGAGTCCCACCACCACCCACTGCCCGTTCACCTGGCACACTAGTCCGCCACCACCGTCACCCTGAAACCATTACAACTCGTTTATTGTTCAATTTCGTACCACCACCACCATATACGCCGAAGGACGTCCACTGCTGGACATAGGCCTCCCCCAATTTCATGGGGGGTAAATGCCATACCATCTCTACAGCACTCCAGTAATGCTGCTGCCCATACCCCGGTGGTCTTGGCCGAAGTTTTAGGACAAACTCGGATCCCGGGGTAAATTTCATACACCTTAGCATAACTAAATTACATACAAAATACATGGTGTACCGAACTATTGCCAAATAGCAAGTGGACACACTTGGCTGCTACGACCGGTATGACCGGTACCACTATGACCGGTCCTCGCCACCAGCATCTAGCATGCTCCCGCGTCCTTTACCAAGTCATCAGTCCCCTTGCGGAGGTCTTATTGACTGACAATTCCCATGGACATACCTATCGACTTTTACTGAAGTAATGCCTCCTAGGAAATGTAATTAAGTAACTATCCAAGGCTTGAGATACTTCCACAACCTCCTGATTATTCAGAGTATAATTACGTGTTTTTGAATTTGGACCGTTTTATACAACAACGGTGGTAAACATGCTTTCGGCCTGCCTGATGGTAAGCAGACACCGTAGCCTAATGGACGCTTGCTACTCTGTAGGGCAACCAAGAGCACCTTGGTATATGTTTGTACGTCGTTCGTCAGGAGAAGCTCAAAGTTAAATTTTGAAATTGTTAAAAAAGTGTTAGGTAGTACGCGAGGTCTGGTCTGAGGAAGCGATTGACTGCGTGAAACGAAGGTCTTCGTGTCAGCTTCGCCAAAAATACTTTCGTAATGTCCGGATTTCCTGCTGTTCTCCTGCACAGGTCACATTTCTATTCATGTGAAATTTTGTGAGTCAGTTTAGTAAAAATCGCAGTCTACACAACTCATAGAGCTAATAACTAGTTGAGGAGTGTCTTTTCAAAAGGCTTTATTTTTTCTGGGACTCTACTTCTAAATTAGACCTTAAGATTCACTAGACAAGGTTCTCTTTAGAAGTACCGCTAAGTTAAAAATAAGCCATTTTGTAGTTTGTAGTGCCTATTAATGGTCACTCGAACAACTTTGCGAGTTAGGTATTAAAAGTGATGTGCAATAGCAATCACGATTAATGGGCGATAGTTAACTTTGCTCTGTTCGGCTGTCCTACTTTTTTTCCAATTACAAACGAAGCATGAAGGCGCGAGTACAAGGGCAATCCAATATTTCATACTTAATGACGCCAATCCGATTCGATGCAGGGTTACGTTTAGTCTCCTTATTCATCATAATTAATAAACATGGAAATTCTGGGCAGGAGTACAGTCAGCATCAAAAGAAGCTACGCATATGAACGGGTCAAAAGGTCTTATTCCCTTTTAATAAAGACTTGAACTTTTCAAATTTGAAACTACTTTTGATGCTGACTGCACTAAAAGCTTACCGTGCATGCATCCTTATTTGCTTCGCCACCAGCACAGATGAAGGAAGTGGTGTCCAAAACGAAGTTTGGGCCTAACCGCGCATTCCGCATCTGAGTTTGACACGTTGTCGAGTCGACGATCGGCACATCTACTTCCTTTAAAATTTGCTGGTATTGCCCTTGTAGACCAAACATGTTTTTACCCCATCCAGATACCCAACACCTGGAAACGAATAATATTTTAAGATAAATATATTTTTTTACTATTACAAGGCTGCATTTCTACCACAGCGAATCTAAGCTTCGTATAAGTGACACATAGTTTACAGGAGAAGGTACCTCTAGTTGGAAAGCAACTTAACCCTTTGAACGCCGTTCTTTACGTACGACACTGACACTTATACGCCAACTCATCTTTCAGAACATATTGAATATGGACCTTACTATAAAGCACAAAGATGATTTTAACAACGTACGTCATAACTCATAACACACTTAGAGCCGGGCCACACTGCTACGTTGTGTTGCGTTGCGTCGGGTTGGCGCGACATCACTACGACGTATTCCATGTATTTTTTATGATATCTATGCCACATTAAATCCGCAACAAATAGCAACGCAACGGAGCAGTGTGGCCCTGGCTCAGCTCTTACAGTCGTCATTGGCACCGTAGGCAACATGCGATCTTTAGATGTTCTTATGAAAATAATAATACCTACATACATTCCGTAGAATCCGTGTACTGTCTAGGGTATGGAGGTTTGCGTGTATGCGAATATTCTGAATTTGTGTTTTTATATATATTGTCCATTAAATTGCACTAACTATATAATAAAAAACGTCACACACGACAAATCTAAACAGTTTAAATGGCCCTTAACCTTAACATACCTCTGACCAGTATAAGTGGACGTGCTGGATGGCGGCAAACATGCTCTGTTGATAGTAGAGGTAGATCCCGTCATCGGTGTGAACGGGACAGGAGTCGCCAGCCGCAGCACCGTGATGTCGTACTGCAAGGTGCTGGGGTTGAACGAGGGGTGGCTGAACACCTTGGAGACCGTGTACTCTTGGAAGGCGACCGGCTCGTAGGTGCCGGCGGCGTCCCACTCACCCAGACGAACTTTAACATTTGGAGCAGTGCCTGAAACACTACGATAACATCATTATATACTTAGTCGGCTCATAAGTTGTGTCACTGGCCTTTAAAATTTAAATTTGGAACTCCTAAAACAAAAACCGTTGTGCATTTGAATTTCGAATCTTTTTTAAATATTTGAGTAGTATTTTTGCAATTTTCTGTTTTCTTTAACATGGAGTGGACGCTTAAAGATAGCCGTACCGCAATAATTGCACTATATCGTTGTGGACACTCGCCGACTAAAATTTTTAAGCTACTTGAAAATTTAAAATTCTCTCTAAAATTTGTGTATCGTACCATAGAAAGATACAGTGAGGTCTCTAGTTTAAATGACAAGAAAAGAAGCGGTCGTCCGCGTACAGCTAGGACTCCAGCGGTTGTACAAGCAATTAGGGCACGCATTGCCAGAAATCCCGCTAGGAAACAAAATGTTATGGCCCTCCAGATGGGTTTGAGCAGAAACACGGTGAAAAGAGTGCTTAATCAAGACCTGAGACTTCGTGCTTATAAACGAAAAACTGGCCATATTCTCAATGGTCGGCTTAAAGCTTTAAGGCTTTAAAGATCTAAAGCTTTATTGAAGAAGTACGCTAAAAATAAGCATCGTTGTATACTGTTTTCGGACGAGAAAATTTTTGACATAGAAGAAAACTGTAATAAACAAAATGATAGAGTGTACGCTCGCAATAGTAAAGAAGCGTCTAATAGCATTCTCCGTATTCAAAGAGGTCATCACCCTTCATCTGTGATGGTTTGGCTGGGAGTTTCTTATGCGGGCGTCACTAGTATGCATTTTTGTGAGAAAGGAGTAAAAACTAGTGCCAAAGTGTACCAAGACACGGTGTTGACTAATATTGTGAAACCACTATCCCATACGATGTTTCTAAACCAGCATTGGGTTTTCCAGCAGGACTCTGCTCCAGCCCATAAGGCAAAGTCTACACAAGCCTGCCTCCAATAAAATCGACTTTATACGGCATGAAGATTGGCCCTCCTCTAGCCCAGATCTTAATCCGTTAGACTATAAAATATGGCAGTATTTAGAGGAAAAGGTGTGCTCAAAACCTCATGCAAATCTAGACTCGCTGAAAAAGTCCCTTGCTAAGGCAGTGGCCAATATCGACATGAAAGTGGTGCGTGAATCCATTGACGACTGGCCACGCACACTTCAAGCCTGTGTAGATAATTATGGCGGTTATTTTGAATAAATGTTATACATTTAGATTCTCTAGTTTATAAGCTTTCAAACGCTGTACAAATTATACGGAATAAACTTAAACTTTTGTTTTTATTTGATACTATGTATATGACAGAACTTATGAGCCGACTAAGTACATTAATTATTCGTTTCACATTTCTAGACTTCACATGCGCCTTTTTCAGTAGGGAATCAAATGTTGATCGTAAAAATAAGCTACGATAATTAAAATAAACAATTTAGTTAGTAAGTATTTAAAAACAAACGTTGTTAAAAAGGAAAATATTGTAGTCACAATCGGTCACTTTACTACATTTTGTCGACACCGTTACGACGTGAAACTTAAAGTAGTAACCAATTTACTAAATTATCAAATTGGTGGGGCAAGTACTTTTTTTTCCTTTAGTATCAAAGTGTAAGAACAGTTACGTAACATTACGACACTTTTTATAAATTTTGTAACAAAATGTCTACACAGTTAATAAAGACAGTCACAATACGTAATGTGTATCCCATCAAAAAAAAAATGTGTAAATGGGAGCCAAGTTCAATATTTAGAATATGATCGCATATTCTTATTTCAGAAAATCTACGGAACTTGACATCCATTTAGATCTCAATTCTTTTGTCGGCGAAGTCGACAACCACGCATTGCATATTCTTAATATTGAACTTGGCTCCCTTTTTCACATTTATGTTTTTGATGGGACATCATTACTTTTTGTCAATCTTCGCCAAATGGTGCTTTTTAAGAGCGAATTCACGAGTTACTATACAAAATACCCAAATCGCTATAGGTGCACTTCAAATATTTGAAGAGTTCCCTCGATTTCTCCAGGACCCTATGATCAGATTCTTACCTGATAACTATGGGACTACCCCTGAAGCATACCGTTTCAAACAAAAAAAGAATTTTCCAAATCGGTTCATAAATGACGGAGTTCTGAGGTAAGTAGAATAAATAATAATAATAATAAAACAAATAAAAAAATCTCTGGTTTCTGATTATTTCTGGTGTACACATATAATTACCAAGCCGCATGCCAAATTTCAGCTTTCTAGGTCACCTGGAAGTGGGTTAGGTTTTTGATTACTAGTCAGTCAGTCAGTGGTAAAAAAAGGATCTTACCTAGTACATGTACCAAATTTCATTTTTTTATGTTAGATAGATTTGGAGTTATTGGGGGTCAAAAGTGGCTCCAAACGGTTCGTGTAATATAACACACGGCTGCTGTCCGCCAGTTCCTGGGGTGAACTTAGCTGGACACGCTACCGCGTGTCTAGATAAAATATTACGAGTCGTAACATTTTATACACATTACGTATTGTGACTGTCTTTATTCGTCGTAACTTACGACGAACATGTGGACACTGTGGACACAATGTACACTTAATAACTAAAATTGGTGGTAACCGGTGGTAGTTTATTGACGTTCATAGGTGCATGTAATATGCCTAATTTAAAGAATAAAAAAATATATGTATTTCGATCCCATCTAAATATATAAAAGAAGAAACTGACTGACTGACTGACTGACTGACATATCAACGCACAGCCCAAACCGCTGGTCCTAGAGATTCCAAATTTGGCACGTAGGTTCCTTATAAGGTCTAGGGGTGCACTAAGAAAGGATTTTTCAAAATTCAACCCCTAAGGGGGTGAAATGGGGGTCCGAAGTTTGTATGGGGAAACAAGATTTGTTGGACTATTTTATTCGAAACTTCACAGGAGTATTTCTAACGATAAATGAGTAAATACGTGTTTCAGGTTTTTTGAGAAATCAACCCCTAAAAGAATTCTGAAAATCGACATGGGTATTGTTTTTATGATATACCGGGTCGCTGATAACGAAAACAACAATGATTTTAAAATCTCACGTGGAGGACGTGAAATACCATCCCCTCTGTTGGGGTGCGAGGGGGATGAAATGTCTAAATATTAATATGGGTGTCGTTTTTATGGTTTTTTGGGACGTTAATTACGAAAATGGCATCGGTTTTGTAATTTAATATTGAGGACATGAAAATTTTTGAAAAACTGTGCCAAATTTCAAGAAATAACTGACTGACTGAGTGACTGACATATCACCGCACAGCGCAAACTGGTGGTTCTAGAGATTCCAAATTGAGTATGTAGGTTCCATATAAGGTCTTGAGGTGCATTAAGAAAGGATTTTTCAAAATTCAACGCCTAAGGGGGTGAGATGGGGGTCCGAAGATTGTATGGGAAATCAAGATTAGCTGGATTATTTTATTCGAAACTTCACAGGAGTACTTCTAACGATAAATGAGTAAACATGTGTTTCAGGTTTTTTGAGAAATCAACCCCTAAAAGGGGGAAATCTGGTGACAAATTCTGAAAATCGATATGGGTGTTGTTTCCATGGTTTATTGGGTCGCTGATTACGAAAACAACAATGATTTTAAAATCCCACGTGGAGGACGTGAAATACCATCCCCTCTGTTGGGGTCCGAGGGGGATGAAATGTCTAAATATTAATATGGGTGTCGTTTTTATGGTTTTTTGGGACGTTAATTACGAAAATGGCATCGGTTTTGAAATTTAATATTGTGGTCATGAAAACTTTTGAAAAATTGTGCCAAATATCAAGAAATAACTGACTGGCTGAGAGACTGACATATCACCGCACAGCGCAAACTGGTGGTTCGAGAGATACCAAATTTGGCATGTAAGTTCCTTATAAGGTCTAAAGGTGCATGAAGTGCCGTGAGTTCCCTATGAAGATACGACCTTTTTTGATTCTATGTATTGTAGATGGTTTTATTAATCAGTGCCGTCCGATACGATTTCGACATAAATCGATATTTGAGCGTCCGAGAGGACTCTTAATAGGAATCCGAGGTACCTAAACTTTGAATAAAGTAACGGCCATATTAATTTTCTTTATTTCCGTCCCGATTTCGTACAAAATCGATATCTGAGCGTCCGAGAGGTCCCTAATACGACTCCGAGGTAAAATGTGGAAAAAGTCGCGGTCATTGATTTTCTTTTTTTTTCGTCCTGATTTCGATCAAAATCGATATCTGAGCGTCCGAGAGGTCTCTTAATACGAATCCGAGGTAAAATATGTGAAAGTGGCGGCCATATTGATTTTCTTCATTTTCGTCTCGATTTCGTTCAAAATCGATATCTGAGTGTCCGAGAGGTCTCTTAATACGAATCTGAGGTAAAATTTGTGAAAGTGTCGGCCATATTGATTTTCTTTTTTTTCGTCCTGATTTCGTTCAAAATCGATATCTGAGCGTCCGAGAGGTCCCTAATATGACTCCGAGGTAAAATGTGGAAAAAGTCGCAGTCATTGAATTCTTTTTTTTTCGTCCCGATTTCGATCGAAATCGATATCTGAGCGTCCGAGAGGTCTCTTAATACGAATCGGAGGTAAATTTTGTGAAAGTGGCGGTCATATTGATTTTCTTTTTTTTCGTCCCGATTTCGTTCAAAATCGATATCTGAGCGTCCGAGAGGTCTCGTAATACGAATCCGAGGTATAATTTAGAAAAAGTGGCGGCCATATTCATTTGTATCATTTCCGTCTAGATTTCGTTCAAAATCGATATCTGAGCGTCCGAGAGAATTCTTAATACGAATCCGAGGTAAAATTTGGAAAAAGTGGCGGCATATTGATTTTCTTCATTTCCGTCCCGATTGTGTTCAAAAACGATATCTGAGCGTCCGAGAGGTCTCGTAATACGAATCCGAGGTATAAAATAGGAAAAGTGGCGGCCATATTCATTTTTATCATTTCCGTCCAGATTTCGTTCAAAATCGATATCTGAGCGTCCGAGAGAATTCTTAATACGAATCCGAAGTAAAATTTGGTAAAAGTGGCGGCATATTGATTCTCTTCATTTTCGTCCCGATTTCGTTCAAAATCGATATCTGAGCGTCCGAGAGGTGTCTTAATATTAATCCGAGGTAAAATTTTGAAAAAGTGGCAGCCATATTGATTTTCTTCATTTCCAACCCGATATCGTTCAAAATCGATATCTGAGCGTCCTAGAGGTCACCTAATACGAATTTGAGGTAAAATTTGAAAAAAGTGGCGGCCATATTGATTTTCTTCATTTTCGTCCCGATTTCGTTCAAAGTCGATATCTGAGTGTCCGAGAGGTCTCTTAATACGAATCCGGGGTAAAATTTGTGAAAGTGGCGGCCATATTGATTTTCTTTTTTTTTCGTCCCGATTTCGTTCAAAATCGATATCTGAGCATCCGAGAGGTCTCTTAATGCGAATCTGAGGTAAAATTTGGCACTCCATTCATACCTATATGCAAAAAAGTTTAATGTTACTATATAGGCGTGTGGGGTATCTATAGATTTGCTTTTAAAAACGACATAGAGGTTTGATAATTTTTCCATTTAAATCAACCTTCAATTCTTTTTTAATCGTATGGCATTTATTTACGAACCGTGAGATTTTCAAGAAGACTAGTACGGTTGCCAGTTTTTGTTGCACTTTTAGCACCACCCAGGGGTTCTGTGTATGGTAACGGTGGGTACTCCCTACGGACGCGGTGCAACTTCGACCCCCCTTTGTCAAGTGAGTGGGCAACTTGACTGTTAGAAGTTCGCAAGCCGCTCGAAGGCCTCTAACTTGGCTTAACAGCCGGGATCAACGGCTTAGCGTGCCTTTCAAAGCACGAGAGTCAGTTAGTAACCACTCAAAGCGGTCACCCATCCAAGAACTGACCTGCGCCCACATTGCTTAACCTCGCACACCGCACGCGGTAGGCGGGTGCCGTTGGGCCACGAGCGCTCTAAATTCTTGATAGTTTGTGCCAAATTGCAATTCAATAGGTCCAGTAAAAGCAACTTGGTTGTAACAGACGGACTGACAGTAAGGAGTGCGAATGGAAGTGAGGCCAAATTTTCTTTTTGGATGCTCCAATGGTAACTGGCAAAACCTACCTAATAAATTTAATTGTAGGAAAAATAAATGTTACACATGATATTGAATTAGCCGTATTTCTGTACTTCAAAGGACCAGAGTTTATGGCCGCTGCGCGCTGTTAGGTCGTTTACAGACCTATTGGTGTTACTGTAGTACACAGATTCTTTTACTAAGAGCCATTTCAGACATGCTTTTATTTCATCGGCCCTTTCCCCTTCGGCCTCTCGGAAATTTATGATAATAGTTTTAGATCCTTATTTTTGCCAAAATCAAATGAAATTCAACAGTTTGCCGGTTCTCAGAATGTATACTAACTTTTTATCTGTTCATCTGTTAATGAATCACAATCACCAAACTTCGTATAGCGAAACCCCAGAATGTAACAACTACTTTTCTGGAGACCGCATCTAAATCGGTTCAGCCAAACGCGAGATAATCGTGGACAAACATACGAACCTGTTTTTTGTAGACGGTTAAAAATTTCGCTTAGTACGCGGGCGAAGCCGCGGGCAAATGCTAGTTGTCTATAAACTGTTACCACACATAAAAATCAATCCCGACACAGTCGCAGTTACGACACTGTTTCTACTTATAACTACTTTGAAAAATCTGTGACCGAAGAAGGCAAGTACGTATATGCTTTAGGTGGCACCAGCTGACGATATTATTTAAATCTTGATTTATTTAAGATATATACAACTGTATATTTGATATTTGCAGCATGTTATGTGGTTAATTATATCAGTAGTCAGCACAATAAGAGAAAAGTACGGCTCCCAAGATCGTTGACATCATCCTCTCTACAAATTTTGACATACTGCGTACGGCCACGGCCACTAAGGTGGAACCATTTTAAAGATAGTCTATCAAATCCATAACAAGAAAGCTTTGATAGAAGGAGAGAAAGTATTGACTGCACGGGAAAATTCGACCCCGATCAGTATTGTCCCCTCACCGATGTTCCGCGCAGCCAGCTCATCATCAACCAGTAATTGTAATAAACATATTTTTGGGAAAAAATGCCTGACTGTCGAGTTTCTTTCAACGTTTCTTCTCGGCAGTGGTCTTCTTTTGCAGAAACGCGAGTAGATTTTGACTTGTAAAAGTCCCACCTACTTGCAGAGTAAAGTTCATTTATTTCATTACTAGCTTTTGCCCGCGACTTCGTCCGCGTTCAACTCGTTCTATCGTCGGCTAATAGTGTAAACTTGCTAACGTCAATATTATGGAAGTTTACAGGAGAGACAAAAAACATGATTTAAATTAAAATATATTTATTATTATATTTATATTATTTATATTTTCTTTAAATACTGTTATTTAATTAATCTTTATGCCTGTTAAATAAATTATTACTTTTACAAATAAAATTATTAAACCCCAAAAATGGGGAAAATATTATTGGGTAATTTTTTTCCCCTAATTCCAAAATAAAAGACAGGTAAAGCGTTTTGGTTAGGCATCTACTTATTTGTTACGATGACTTTTGTAACTTAACTGTATTTTGCAATCAAATTACGTTTTAAATTATGGATTTTGCAGTTTGTCGAGAAAGAGAAAGTAAATAGATCTTCATGTAAATCAAAAGGTACTTAATATACAAAGACACTTCTTGAACAAAACTAAATGAAATCTTCTCAAATAAATATACACATATATTCGTTTTGTGTGAAAATATGCATCATCATCATATCAGCCGAAGTACATCCACTGCTGGACGTAGGCCTCCCCCAAAAAGTGCCACAATGCCCGGTCCTGCGCCAGCGGTACAGTGACTTTCACCAGGTCATCAGTCCATCTTGTGTGGGGCCTACCCGCGCTGCGCCTTCCGGTAAGTGGTCGCTACTGGAGAACCTTTCCGCCCTAGTGGCCATCGGTTCTACGTGCAATGTGCCCCGCCCACTACCACTTAAGTTTACCGATTCGGAGGGCTATATCGGTCACTTTGGTTCTGCTGCAGATGGCCTAATTTCTGATGCAATCACGCTGAGATACTCCCAGCATAGCCCTCTCCATTGCTCTTTGATGACTTTAAGCCCTCTTATGAGGCCCACAGTAAGCGACTACGTTTCAGTGACCATTATGTCATCACTGGCAACACACACTGGTCAAAGACTCTCGTCTTGAGACACTATAACAAAGTTCTTTTGAGAATATGAAAAATACCTGCTAAGTACGTTTATCGCGATAGTAAGGAAACTTCCATTAATTTTGATAAGAGCTTAACCTAACCCCAAAACAGTGATTGTTTGGATTAACAGCTCAAAAGCCACGAAATAGTAAAAAAACACAATAATAGTACCTACATACCTTTGCGATGTTATCCTTCTTCGTTTACACCAAAAACACGAAACAAAGTTATCTTTTGTGAGAACACACATCTAAGGTGATCAAAATTCTTACGAAAATAGCGGGTATATTTTAGTTAGCCGATAACTATAAACTCGTGGAGTTGACTGTTTTCCTCATTTGATTTAAACAATTTGTTTAAATAACAGGCAGTAGCTGTTTTCTCAGACGATGTATCTTTTTTGCTATACATATAATGGTGGGTAAAACGAAAAAAAATTAATAAATGGATTTAGCGGGTTTATACTCTTAGCAAACGAATTGCTTGAATATCAAATATTAAAGAAATAATTGATATTCAATTGTTGTAGGAGCCCATACAAACTTTTACCCCCCTTTTCACCCCCTAATGAACGATTTCTGGAATAGACTACATAATGATGAGTACAAAGAAACGAAAAAATAAAAAATGGATTTAGCGGGTTGACAGTCTTAGCAAACGATATTATAGAAATAATTGCTATTCAATTTCTAGTAGGCGCCCATACAAACATTTACCCTCCTTTTCACCCCCTAAGGAACTATTTCCGGAATAAAAACTATCCTATGTCCTTTCCCGGGACTTAAACTATCTCTATACCAAATTTCATCTAAATCGGTTTAGCGGTTTAAGCGTGAAGAGGTAACAGACAGACAGACAGACGGGTGACTTTCGCATTATTAGTATGGATTTCATTCATTTATTTATTTCACATTTACTAAGAAGTTTGAAGTCTACTTACAGATTAAATATACTCAGCAGCAGAAAATTTGGCCCAAATTTGGTTCGCCAGTTCGGATTTGATGCATGTTACTCGTACTCTGATTTAGGGTCAAATTTTCTGCCGTTGAGTATATTTGAATACGGTTACAAATGTTATAATCATAGATACTTACACATATGTAGAGAGGCGATGAGTGACAGTTATAACGTTGAATTGGTCAATTAGTACACCTCCAGCGATATAATCATTCTGTTTGGTCAAAATTAGTGCCTGAAAATATAATGAAAGCAGATGAGGCACCCACAAAAGAGGCACACTTAAAATTTGTACCTTAATAGGTATGCTTACATCACTATTTGATACCCTTACCTGCCATGGGTATTCACCAAAGTCGGCCTGACCCACTGCTGGAGCAATTGCAGTGGCTGGTACTGTCTGCCGTGTGCCACATGCTATCATTGTCGCCGAGGTTCCACAGCAGAGCTCCTGCCCGGCAGGACACGCAGACCCAGATCCACCACCGCCCTGGAACAGTAAGTTACCCTTTTTGTAGCGACAACTATTTGTGGTTGCGTATTTTGCGTTAAAAATTAACAAAATACGTATACACTCACCGGGTTTACTATTCTTATGTCAATCAAACCAGCTCCTGCATTCATCCCATTATTGGTGCAAGTGCCTGCTGCTACGCACCTGCAACCAGCTTGCCTTTTCCGAATTTGATGGCTGCCAGTTTCCGGCATACCCAATCTATCCCACAAATTATTTTTGGGATTAGTGTCCAACATAATACTCCTCCGTTCTCTAGGAAATCTCACGGTAGTGTCGTAAGACGGCGCTTGGACACTGTAGCCGATAATGGGTGGCACCTGCAACGCCGCTGACGGAGAGGGGGTGGTGCCGAGCCGCGGGTCAATCGAGCCTGCAGCGGTTTCGTCAGGATTAATGATACATACAATGTCAGGGTTGTCACAAAGAATTACAGGTAAAAGCACTCCACCTATTGTGGCCGCTGGTCCCATGGTAGGCGCGACCGTTGGAGGGGGTCCCATGGTAGGCGCGACCGTTGGAGGGGGTCCCATGGTAGGCGCGGCTGTTGGCGGGGGTCCCGGTACGCCTGTCATGTTCATTGGTGGCCCGGTCATATTCCCAGGGCGCACTGTGGTCGTTGTTGTAGGTACGAGTATAGGAGCCGGGGGAGCTCCGACAACAATTACATTTGTAGGGGGCGAATTTGTGGGTAGAATGCCCAGACACGCGGTCAATAGCCACAGACACATTGTACTGGTTAAAAGATGATTGTTAACTGAAGTGCGGACAGTCCGCACAGTTGGCGGTTACCGACTGATGGGCAGGTATGAAATCGGAGATGGTGATGAGCAGCATTAAATATGTCCTTACCGGGTCCAATTCATGGTATTCCCCTAACAATTGTAGCCTTCATGGTGTAATGCGCTTGATCACATAGCGATAAATTGTTGCAATTTACAAAATGTGAATAACTAATTTGTTTTACATTTTGTAATCCTGTTCATATATTGTAATACAAGTGCAACACTGACGTAAATTTATTGACTGATGGCTATCTACCGTAATCGTGGAATATTTGTGTAATGATTATATTGAAGGTGTGATTCATGATGATAATAATTACGTACCTATCTACACCAATTTGTACATTGCTATGTCAGTGGTATATAGTATCAGAGTTTTTTATTCCCATGGCTCTTCTTCTTTCTCGTCGAAACCTCATGACCATGACTAAGAGTTGTGACCACTATAAGTCGCTTCAGTCGGCAGTGCTCCCCAAACATATCGATTTTCTGCCTTCCTTCAAGAGCTTTGAAGTTTCAAGTTTGTAACTTCTTCGATTATATATAAACCAGTGCGTAGGTATTCTGCCTCTGCTTCTCTTGCTCTCAACTCGGCCGACGAGCATCAACTTTTTAAAAGCTGAATAAGAGCTGAAAGAGATAAAATAATTTATTTATTAAACCAGATAAGTGGTAAGTGATACTGATATACCAGTAGATCATGCAGTGGTACTTAAACAGTTTAGGTTTAGGAGAAATAACATCTCCTTGCCTGACTCCTAGCTGTAATGAAATAACTTTCGAGTTCAAGTACTGGAGTCGGACTGACATACTATAGGTAGTATTGTCGTTCTCGTACAAACACTTTAGTAGTTCCATATAGCGGTTAAGCGATCGATTAGCGGAAAGATAGTTACAGCCCAGCTTTCGAACGAATCGAATGTGTTTTCGTATAGGTACCTAGTCCACGAATGACTCTTTTTCTGAATAGCAGGTGTGAAAATGTTTTGTTTATCAATCACCGAAGCATGTCGTGGTCAAAATAAGTAATCACGGATGGTGTGAACTGGGTGTGAATGGTAATCACTGCGATTACAGTGGTGACTGGTCTAACCAAACGTAGTCACGTTCACGTGTACCTATGTAATTTACCTAAACGCCTTGTTTTGAATAATCCATGTCCAGCCATAAGAAGTACCTAGGCGCTATTAATAAATATAATCATCCAAGCATTTCATATTTATCCATCCAGACATCCTTTGGGTGGCCTTAGGTCAGCGTCCAAGAAATACCAATACCTTAGGTCGTAGGTTAAGCGTATTTCTTCTGGATCCGGATATATCCTAAAACAGCGACCAAGACTACCGGCGGGGATGGACAGCAGCATCCCTGGAGTACGGTGAAAATACTGCGTTGGCGATCGAAGTATTTCTTTTTTTCGCCCTATAATCTATACTAATATTATATCTACTCTACACTAATATATATGTTTGTTTGAACACGCTAATCTCAGGAACTACTGGTTCGAATTGAAAAATTATTTTTGTGTTTGATAGTCCATTTATCAAGGAAGGCTTTAGGCTATACAGGGTGGCCCATTCAAATCGGTCAGTATGGGAAAGTCTAAAACTATAAGACATACGAAGATTTGTTCTTAGGAACCATGTCACCGATTTTACAAGTAGAGAGGTACAAACAACCATAGAGACAATTTTACATGCCTGAACTTGTTGAATATTGTAGTGGTCACTTTGAACACCTACTATGATAAATTAAAGTATGTGAAAAAAATGCATTTTATTCATTTTAGACATTATGTTTCTTAGAGACATTTACTGCTTAAGACCTACACAAACGATATCTGAATAGAAATAGTGTAAGTTTATTTTTTCAAAACAACTGGGTTCGATTCCCTAGCTGGGTACAGTGTTTTTTTTTCAAATGTATGAATGCAGTTTTTCTTTTTATCAAAATCGGTGACATGGTTCCTAAGAACAAATCTTCGTATGTCTTATAGTTTCAGACTTTCCCATACTGACCGATTTGAATGGGCCACCTTGTATAACATCACGCTGCGACTAATAGGAGCGAAGAAGCGGACAAAGTCGCGGGCAACAGCTAGTAGAGGTACACAAACGAGGCCGGCAAGCCCGTTCATGCCGAGGCTTGTATAGTGTGCGTGTGTCCTCAAACATGCTATGAAATAAAATAAAATGTCCAAGAAATCAATAGATAAATTTAAATTCGTAACTAAGTTAAGGCAACTGAAACTAAACTAGAACTAAATTATAACTAGCCAGCGTCGGTCTTCGTTTTGGTGTCTCGTAGTTTAAATATGACTATGTCACCATGGAATTTTATGTCATTAGTAGTGATATTCGACAACTCGATTCCTCTAGATACACCATTTATCAAAGCAACCTGCAAAGAAGTTGTTAAGTGTACATACTAGCAATCTTAATCAAATCTATTTTAAGTTTCAGTGAATACATAATCGTAAATTTAATCCACCTTTTTATTCCAAATGAAGTTTTGACGTGATAACGTCTTTAAAATCGTTTTAGTCGGGTGACATGTTCAGAAACTTGTGTCACACCAAAACCTCACGAGCGCGATCGCAGGTATAAGTGCAGTGCAATTGAAGTAAGACGTTATCACGTAAACATCTCGATCGTAAACCTACTTTACAAACAACCAATTTTTTATTTAATATTTTTTTTAGTGTTCCGTAACCAAAGGATACAACGGGACCCTATTACTAAGACTCCGCTGTCCGTCCGTCTGTCTGTCTGTCTGTCTGTCCGTCCGTCTGTCACCAGGCTGTATCTCATGAACCGTGATAGTTAGAGAACTGAAATTTTCACAGATGGTGTATTACTGTTGCCACTATAATAACAAATACTAAAAATAAATAAATTAAATATTTAAGGTAGCTCCCATACAAAAAAACTTTTAAAAAGTTGCTCGTTGAGTTCATCAGGCGCTGGGTCTCAAAATGTATGGGACAATCCGACACGCACTTGACCAAAATTCTACTTGATATTATTTAACGTTCTTATTACTGTTGAAAAAATAAAAAATACTATGATTTGAATTAAATTAAAAAAGGTTACAAATTATAATAAAGTGTCTAGTGTTGTGTAGGTATATATATTGAAACCTTCAGTGCGAGAATTCCAGGAAAACAACTTTTATTTTAAACACTTTTAATTTCAAATTAAATTACACCATAAATAACACTTCGTACAAGATTACACGATTTATTTAAGAATGAAATTTATAACTTGGTAACCATTGAGCTCTTATAATACCTAGAGTCACAGTCCCGAACTAAATCTGTCACAATAATAGCTCATCACAATGTTGCATTCGAGTAGAAGCGAAGTGACTCAATTCATAACCAAGATCGTAAAAGTAAAAAGTAAAGAATGCGAAAACTTACTTTATTACAACCAAGATAGGACTCAAATTAGTACAATGTGAGAAATCATCTTCATTAGCGACATTTGCAACAACTTCATGTCCTTCATACCCAATGTCAGCTGTCACAATGGGAACACAGTTCGAAATGGAGTCGCATTCATATTTTTATGAACAACGTTATAGTTAGTTATTATAGTTAGTCGTCGAACAAACGTCGAACGTGGTCGAAAGATGTTGATATCAATTCATAATAATGAAAATCAAGTTATATTATTACTTTTCAAATAACACATGTTAAAAATGTTCTCAATTAAGCTGCACAAGAGCTTTTCCGTCCCTCGTAGTTGCACGGGTATAGCGGCTCTACGTCATCCTTTAAGGTTATTGGCGTCTCTTTTTCTCTCCATACAGTACACCTGTATAATTAAATCATCATCATCGTCTTCTTCCTCTTTTAACAAAAGATACAAAAGTAAATTGCGATCCCTACTTTCAAATTTCAAAAATACGTCAGTCGTGTTGTCTCGAGGAACACTCAGAACCAGCTGGAAGACGGCGCCGCCATCTGCTGCTGCATGTTGACGTATACCTATCGTATAACTTTACTATCTTAACTTTAATTTAAGCATCCTTCAACCACTTTATTGGAATTATCAATAGGTACTTTAGTCATAATTTAAGATAAAAACATTTAAAAATTTGCAAGACCTTATCACCGAAAATCGTCCTCGTCATCATCCTAGTGTTATCCCAGTACAGTTGTATGCTGAAGAAACATAATTTTTTTCATTTATTAACTTACTTTTCGGAATTACTATAATTAGTAAGGGGGTAGCTACTCCACAGATATTTTATTCCTGGAGATTGTCAAATTACGCTATGATAACATACCGAGTACTGACCCTTTTAAATACAAACTTTAATTCAATAACGATTGGTACTTACTGAAAATAAGATAACTCACCATTTTTAGGGTTCCGTAGTCAACTAGGAACCCTTATAGTTTCGCCATGTCTGTCCGTCCGTCTGTCCGTCTGTCCGTCCGCGGATAATCTCAGTGACCGTTAGCACTAGAAAGCTGAAATTTGGTACTAATATGTATATCAATTACGCCGACAAAGTGGTAAAATAAAAAGTGGAAAAAAATATTTTATTAGGGTACCTCCCCTATACGTAAAGTGGGGAGTGATTTTTTTTTCATTTTAACCCTAACGTGTGTTATATTGTTAGATAGGTATTTAAAAATAAATAGGGGTTTACTAAAATCATTTTTTGATAATGTTAATATTTTCGGAAATAATCGCTCCAGAAGTAAAAAAAATGTGTCCCCCCCTATGAAAAAAATCTCAAAAGTAGAACTTTATAAAAACTTTGTAGTGAAATTATTTTGAACTTGATAGGTTGAATAGTTTTTGAAAAAATTACAAAAACTACGGAACCCTACACTGAGCGTGGCCCGACACGCTCTTGGCCGGTTTTTTTCTTTTTAGTTCTGCTTGAATTTCTGCATTTAAGCATTAAACATTATGCAAGCAACCGGCAATGACAAGTTGTCTTGTCAAATACTATGATATTCACAACCTGTCTAGACTCGCCTCACCATACGTTCTTATTATATCTGGACCTTGAGATTCGTAACTACTATGCATAATCGGAGGTCAGGCTTATACTGGTTTTCTGAGATGAAGTTTTCGTACGTCAGTAGGCATTGTGAATATCAACCACGCTCGGAAGTGTTCGGCTCCGCTCGACGATCCCCGCGTAAACTGTGCACACCTAATACCCACCGGCTTTTACAGAGCCATTTTTACGACGTGATTGTGATTCTATACATTATAGTATTTCTATGTTGGTAACCTAGATGACCGTACCAGTCAATGAAGATCCGATTACTAAATGCCCGTTCCGAGCTAGATCGCCTTGTTTTATACCCTTCGTTGACATTCCCACTCAATGTTACTTGTCGTATTTCTACCCTCAATATTATAATGACTGGCAAAATTATACCCTTGAATATACGGATTGTTGCAATATTTTTTAGAACCCTTCAAGTCTCGTATTTTATCGTCAATGTGTTATAAAGTTTAACTAGTTTTTTGCAAGGTGCGCGGAGCGCGAGCGCCCCGCGGTAACTGCCTGGGCTGTTGGGTCTGTGGTTTACGACTTAACTCTACGAGTAGGAGGTTTGGTTGGGAGGGGGGGAGAGAGTATGAAAATCTGCTATGGGAAGCGGAGAGCGGGAGAGAGATTTGCAAGGCGGAATTTGCACTCGCGTCTTTCTTGTGGCGGGAGGGTGCTAGTGGGGGGGAGAAGCCGCGCTCTAATGGGACGCTTCGGGCCTTCGGCCCTACGCGGAGCTCGGCCTTCGGCCTCGCTACGCCTTGCCGCTAACCTTCGGGCCTTCGGCCCTCAGGTTAGCTTGTAAAACACTTTGGGATAGTGAGTCGAGAGCGCGCTCTAATGGGACGCTTCGGGCCTTCGGCCCTACGCGGAGCTCGGCCTTCGGCATGTCAGATTTTTCTGGATATCACGGGGCCCCTACCTACACGTCCATGTACTTTTTAGTTCCACTTGAACCCTCCTTCCCGGAGATCAATTATGTCAGTGAGAAATGAGTGGTTACACAGCTTTATATAGTATTAATTAACATGAGGAAACTACCCTATCATTATGTAACTTACTACTTTACTGTTCTAATAAAGAAATCTTACAAATAAGATAGTGTCATCAAGTTTTTAAGTATCAACTAGTGTAGTGTAATTGACTTTTATGCAACTATAGAAATAAATTTTCAATGCGAAGTTCGAATTTTAGAAATAAATTTTCATTTGAAAGAAAGAGCTTATTTGGATGATATAGAGCGCATGCCACTATCTAAACACGCGGCAGCGTGTCCAGCCAAATTCACTCCAGGAACTGGCGGACAGCAGCCGTGTGTTATTTTCAGTGATCGTAACTTTTGTAGCATTTTTGGTGCAACGTACGTAGTGGTGTTAACGGAATTGGGATAAATGATTTAAATTCTTATGATTCATTAGAGTTAATAGTGCTGGATTAATCTATATACCTATATATATTACGCGAAGCCGATCTTTATAATGCCCATCAGATCTACAGTTATGGACTGATTTTGATAAATTATATACCATAGGATTCGTCCCATCCTGCAGATGTGCAATAAGGTCTTAGTTTTTTTTTATTTTTGTCCTGGAAAATTAATAAAATTATATTTACGAAAAATCCTGGATGCCCCGACAAATATAAGCCTCAAAATAGTGTTCGATGACGCCGCATACAAGTGATGGGTCAGCTTACCTTGGTAGAATTGTACGAGGTGTCAAAATTTAGCTTGGTTAACACGTGACCTCCATGTGACTTGGGAACTGGCTATGATATGATTCCGGATGACATAAAATTAAATATGAAATAAAATGTTCCTGTAAGAAATATCTGGTACAGCATTACAATATAAAACTTTTGAGTCGAGAAATACTCAATATTATTAACAATAAACGAAAGTAAAATCACTAATTTGTTTACAAGACAATACATAATATTCGGTCTAAGTATTTACAGTTTACATAAATGACAGACGTATTGTGTCAACTTTTTTTTTATTGTGCTCTAATTATGTCAATATTAAATTGTCATGGTTTATACTTCAAAGAAGTTGATATACAAAACAATGACGTTTCAAATATACGTTCCGTATATCTTGACTGATATTGATATCTGCCAAAACAATGACAAACCAAATTAAACTTTACGTTGTGAGTTACAGAACTGTTTCTGAGTTAATCATAGATAAGCTGCAAAACATTTTGAAAGAGAAGAGGCTAGCTTTGTCTAAGAGTGTCTCTCTTCCACCTATTGCCATACCAGTACGGTGATCATAAGCAAAGAAGTTCAATCAGTAGACGTTACTTATTGATGGATTCAGATCAAACCGACGAGAAAACAATGTTGCACTAATTAACCTTTACGACGCCAATAACGTATTCGACGTATATGCGCACCATTGATTCGACAAAACGATGGATATATCCGTCATGGTGACGGCGTCCAATGCGATATCAACCTAGATGCATTTCTATTGATAGTGCGCTTAAAAGGTTAAATACTTTAACAAAATTAAACTAAAATAATTAATCCCTTTAATTGTCGACAACATGGGAGTTATAACGTACGTTGTCAAAATCACCTTCGTTCTTTAGTTGACGTGTAAGTGTCAGTGCCGTTCATAAAGTAAAGCGTTCAAGGGGTTAATTTGCTATTCATCAATGTTTGTCTGAGGATGTCAAACGCAAAGTTGAACCCTATAGAAATGCATGTAGGTTGATATCTCATTAGAGGCCATGACGGATATATACGTCGTTGGCTTCGGACCGTTGGTGCGCAGTATAGGTACGTTGTTAGCGTCGAAAAGGTTAATAATACTCGAAAAGTTAGAGGACATGTACTTATATATTTCTCTTTGTTACGTTTCAGTAAACATGGCCAAAATAAGGGGGATAATGGTCACGTTAAACTGCCACGTTCTAAAAGGGCGTAGGTACATTGAAAGGATGAATAAGATTCGTTCAATTAAAAGTTAAAATTATACTGTATCAGTGTCACCTGCAACAGTGACAGTGCCGGTTTTCAGGGGGTCTACCCGAAACACCCGAAGATCAAAGTTCATTATATTTCCTTCTCTATCACACCAATAAGCAAGTGTTATGTAGATAGATATAAAGAAAGATTTTAACCCAGTTACTTCACTTGACAAAATAGACCTCACAACTGTCATGCCAAAATCACACGATGGGCCATGATGGGCCACGTACAAGACGCACGCAGTTATGCGGTGGAACGAGATGCAAATATGTTTTTTTATGATTGACTGACTGGCGATTGGCCTTAGTCTCACCTGATGGAAAGCGATGGGCTTTAATGCATAACTGCGAACTATACGTTGGCACATAATGGCCCATTGCGTGGTTCCGGCATCAAATGTTAATACCAATATTGCCAATGTCGCAAGCATTGTTTTTTTTTTCTAGATTAGATAGAATAGGTTATGAGGATACTTAAAGTATTTCTAAAGAGATCCTATACGAGTACGAGTTCCACCAAGGGGGACGGAAAAGCTCTTACCCACCTAAATTGAGAATTTGTCTTAAACGGCTGGCGCCTTATCATAAACAACCTCTTTAATTTAGGCGTATGACGTGGACATGATAATGAGCCAAATAAAAAAGTGGAACTATGCAAAGACTACAAATGATGTATCTGTCGCTCTTATTCCATTTAGTACATGACCTCGGTAGTGGTATTATTATTTGAAAATTTCTCAGGGGTACTCTAAGGGAGGGTAGGATAGGAGTCATATAACAGAACATTCTTAATTGCGGAACTATGACAAAGACAACAAATGATATATCCCTCACAGTCGCTCTTATTCAATTTAGTAAGTATATGATATGATCATATCGCTCGCTAACGGTATTATTATTAGACGTCTTCTCTGGGGTACTCTGAGTTTGCGTACCTTATTAGAGCCTTATTTAGATAAGAGACGCCATCAGCGCACATTACCGAACAAAATATTTTGTAAATTGGGGGAAGTAACACACACATAAAAAACCACACATACAAAATATTTTCCTATTACTACGCACCATTACACTGAAACAATCAACACACACACATTCAGAACACTAAAATTATCTGATTATTATCAGATGGCCAAATTGACTGAAGTTGCTAAGATGCATATTTTTCATAGAAATTCTCATAGTTAGTAAGTAGATCTTATTTCTTGAAACAGGGCTGACATTTACTGTAAATTTGACGACTAGCCGTGATGATCAAGCACGAATAATTTTAAATCGACTTTGTAATCGACCTTCCGAATACGCATATTCTATCCCGTGGCTTCGCTTGCATTCTTCGTAGTACGTCGACGCGGCGAAGCCGCGCGGGTAACTAGTAGTACTTGATGGCCTAAGCAATCTACGCCTGTGGACCCCCTCCCCCATCCATAAGTAACCTAGTATCGGTCTTTTTTAGGGTTCCGTAGTCAACTAGGAACCCTTACAGTTTCGCCATGTCGGTCTGTTTGTCTGTCTGTCTGTGTCCGAGGCTTTGCTCTGTGATTGTTAGTGCTAGAAAGCTGCAATTTGGCATGGATATATAAATCCCATCAAAAACATAAATGTGAAAATAGGAGCCAAGTTTAATGTTAAGAATATGCGATACTTGGTTGTCTTCTTCACCGACAAAAGAATTGAGATCGAAATGGGTGCCAAGTTCCGTAGATTCTCTGAAATGGTTCCAAGCCCAGTACTACATTGTTTACAGTAAAACTAATTTACTGCGGCTTAATGCATTTTGAGCTTTAACTTGGCAGTTTTCTTAAATGTCCAACAGCTTTTATGGTATTACAACATTTAGATCTCAATTCTTTTGTCGGTGAAGAAGACAACCAAGCATCGCATATTCTTAACATTGAACTTAGCTCCCATTTTCACATTTATGTTTTTGATGGGATATCATTACTTTTTGTCAATCTTCGCCAAATGCTGCTTTTTAAGAGCGAATGCACGAGTTACTATACAAAATATCCAAATCGCTATAGGTGATCCTCAAATATTTGAAGAGTTCCCTCGATTTGTCCAGGACGCTATGAGCAGATTCTTACCTGATAACTATGGGACCACCCCTGAAGTATACCGTAACAAACAAAAAAAGAATCTTCCAAATCGGTTAATAAATGACGGAGTTCTGAGGTAAGTAGCATAAATAATAATAAAACTAATAAAAAATCACTGTTTTCTGATTTTTTCTGGTGTACACACACAATTACCAAGCTACATGCCAAATTTCAACTTTCTAGGTCACCTGGAAGTGAGTTAGGTTTTTGATTACTAGTCAGTCAGTCAGTCAGTGGTAAAGATGCCGTTTTTTTGGAATTTAATATCTCAATAACTATTAAACCTATATTTATGAAATTTGGGGTTCTAGTTGTTCTAAAGGATCTGTATACATGTACCAAATTTCACTTTTCTTATGTTACATAGATTTCGAGTTATTGGGGGTTCAAAAGTGGCTCCAAACTGTTCGTGTAATATAACACACGGCTGCTGTCCGCCAGTTCCTGGGGTGAACTTGGCTGGACACGCTGCCGCGTGTCTAGATCAATAAATGTGACAAAGCGGTAAAACAAAACCTACAATATTTTTTAAGGGTAGGTACCTCACCTGCACGTAAAGTGGAGATGACTTTTTTATCCTACCCTATGGTGTGGGATGTTTTTGGATAGGTATTTAAAAATGAATAGAGGTCTTCATCAAACATTTTTTGATACAGTGAATATTTTCGGAAATCGTCACTTCAAAATAAAATAAAATGTGTCGGTCCCCCCTCCAACTTTTTGAACATTTTAATAGGTCCAAAAATCATAAAAGTAAAGCTTAATAAAGAGTATCAATGAAAACTATAGCGGACATGATCAGTTATCGTGTTTTTGAGTTATCGTAAAAACTCTTCACTTTTTAGTAAAAGAACCTTTTGCTTGTTATTTTTTGATATTTTTAATTAAATTCATTAAGCAACTACGAAACCCTACACTGAGTATTGCCCGACTTGCTCTAGGCCGATTTTTTTTGTAGTGGACAGCGTACGAGCCCATTTCCAAAGAAAAATGTACAGTTTAGCCATGTAGCACACTCATACTAGAGGTCATAACAAAATTTTTGACCCGCAGGGGATAATTAATTAAATAATTTTTAAGAAAAAAAACCGACTTCAATGGTGGAGGCCGGTAAAAGATTATTATACTTAGATGGTGCACTCTTAGATAGATATACAATAAAATAAAAATGGCTATAATATATGTTTATAATGGTAGAAGACTAAGTACCCTCAATTCCTCATGGATACATGAAAAAACCTTGCTTGCTTGACAAACAAAACGAAGAGAACAAATCGCCAATCGTGAACTACGCGTCGTTGAAGAGTTCCGTTCTGATCATCATCAGCAGTTCCACTTCATCAAATGTCACTTTTATGAATGAAAATGCTTGATTAGTTCATGAAAATACTAAAATCACTATTTGTGTGCCTTTCACATTTGAGGAGTTCCCTCGATTCCTAATGGATCCCGTCATCAGAACTCGAGCATGACAAAAATCAATCGTGAAAATAGAACTTGCTTAACAAACACAGCTAGGAGGACAAATCGCCAAACGTGAACTTGTCGTCGTTGAAGAGTTCTGTTCTGATCATCATGAGCAGTTCCACTTCATCCAATGTCACATTTTTGAATGAAAATGCTTGACTTGTTGATAAAAACACAAAAATCACTATATGTTTGCCTTAAAGATTTGAGGAGTTCCCTCAATTCCCCATGGATCCCATCATCAGAACTGCGTTTTGACAAAAACGGAACCAACTTGGATATATATACTTACAATCAAAAAAAGAATTTTCCAAATCGGTTAAGAAATGACGGAGTTATGGACTAACAAACATAAAAAAAAAAAACAAAAAAAAAACATACAACCGAATTGATAACCTCCTCTTTTGAAATTTTGAAGTCGGTTAAAAATAATGAGCATTGGATGGTGTGGTGTATCTACTCTTTGGATATGTTGTCTTGTCAGTGTCAGTTTCTTATTGAATATAAAATGTGTTAGATATCAACTGACACTTGATGATACTATCTTATTTGTAAGATTTCTTTATTAGAACAGTAAAGTAGTAAGTTACATATTGATAGGGTAGTTTCCTCATGTTAAACTTTATAACACATTGACGATAAAATACGAGACTTGAAGGGTTCTAAAAAATATTGTAACAATCCGTATATTCGAGGGTATAATTTTGCCAGTCATTATAATATTGAGGGTAGAAATACGACAAGTAACATTGAGTGGGAATGTCAACGAAGGGTATAAAACAAGGCGATCCAGCTCGGAACGGGCACTTAGTAATCGGATTTTGACTGGTACGGTCATCTAGGTTACCAACATAGAAATACTATACCTAATGTATAGAATCACAATCACGTCGTAAAAATGGCTCTGTAAAAGCCGGTAGGTAGGGTGTGCACAGTTTACGCGGGGATCGTCGAGCGGAGCCGAACACTTCCGAGCGTGGTTGATATTCACAATGCCTACTGACGTACGAAAACTTCATCTCAGAAAACCAGTTTCAAAAATCAGAGCCAGAAGTATATGGTGGGTGACCTGGTCGTGATTAAGAGGACTCAGTTTGGGACAGGTCTGAAATTGAAGCCGAAGTATTTAGGACCTTACAAAGTTACCAAAGTCAATGTGAATGACCGCTACGATGTGGAGAAGGCTGATAGTTCGTCAGAGGGACCCAACGAGGACCCAACCGTACTTCCAGCTCAGCTGACTACATGAAGAGGTGGCCTAGCGGCAATACTACGGAATAAAGTTGAAGGTAACTTTTATGCTATATATAGAATAGAGATGATGGATGAATGATGACTGTAGCAAAAGAAGTTTATTTTAGTTTAAGATGTTTTATTGTTACTAAAGACTTGTTATTTAGTACGTAAATAACAAGGTAAATGTAAATGCCCTATATTGCTTGCAATGTTGTTTAACGATGAAGTTGTTATGTTAATTTTATGATATGTTGATAATTCTAGATGACCTGTTCAGTTACTTACTATCTTTGAGAAGTTATGTTTACAATTATTTTAGGAAAAGGGCATAAATAAAACAAAACTAAGATTGTTAATTATTTTATTAAGCTAGTATGGTGATGATCTGTGGTGAGGGTGACTGTATGAGTGAGAGGGATGTCAGTGGAACTGACATAGTGCAGGATTGGCCGAGTGTGGAAACGTAAGTGGGTAAAAGAGACAGACAGACTGAGATAAAGTTTTTCAAAAAAGATGGCGGTTTGCGTTTTAAAAGCGATGTGTTTGCTCCGAGTTTATTTCAATAAATAATTATATTTAAAGAAGTTTTTTCACTCTGGGCTAATCCCAACCTACATACATAAACTCACGCCTTTATTCCCGAGAAGGGGTGCAGACAGAGCACACGAAAATGAATTTCTGTGCCACTTTTAGCAATTGTAGGTTTCTACATGGAGAAAATGTGGTACTAGTAGGTATTGCAGTGACTGGTTGCGAGCCTATCGGCCCTATCGCCCACAACATACTATCGCTATTGCTATTACAGTATCCCGATATAAAGGTTTCTAAAACCGCACAGTCCTGCTGAAGTATAAAAGGCAACGTAAAAAAAGAAAATTGGTCTTTTTGACGATTTCTGCTGAAGATGCCATCTTACGTCGCAATGAAGAACTTCATGACGCGGCGCACTCCACAGCTGCGGCCGCATTTCAAATAGCTACGCTAGCTAGTAGCTGGCGTTAGTTACCAATCTGACGAGACACCGAGCGAGCGAACGCCGTACTGAAACAGATGGCGCCAGTGGCGAACTCGGCGAACGCTCCGCGCAAGCCAAGCGCCGGCCATAGGGAGGGACGTCAATATAAACAACAAGACTACAAACGAGAACGTTACGTATATGTACAGCTTATGGCGACAGGCGCAGCCAGTAGACAGTAGAGCTCAGTTTGCGCACTCTGCTTGTATTTAGAGGTTGAGCGTGCACCCACTTGACTCTGAGAGATATCGTTATCGCGTGTTCGGATCGGATCATGACTGATTTGTGCTATTTATTCTGGGGCGCGTTTGCGATAGTATTTTATGCAGTGAGGTAACGCATTAGGAACATTGCTTTTTAAATGGATAATTGATTGTTATAGTCGAAATACTATATCAAAGTGTTAGTGTATATTCATTACGTCCTGATAAAAATGTGCGCATCACCCGTTGCGATTTGTTTTTGTTTACACGAGCCCAAGCTCGAGCACCAGCTCCAGCGAGGACCCGCCGAATATATTGGACTCGTCGTCTTCAAGCACTGAGAGCTATTGACGGGTAGATTAACTTGTTGCCTTTAAAAAATGCCTTCATTTAGTCAAGAAATTAATGTGGATCTCAACTCCAATGAGAAAGAAACCCTGAAAAACGATCTTGGGGAAGGGAAAGCGAACGGAGAAAGTAGATTTGTAGCAACCGATCAGGGGCCCGAGAGCGCTCCGGAGGGATTAAATACTGACCAGCGTCTCGCTTTCGCCTTAAGAGATTTTCTGTCGGGGTCATCAAATGCAGTTATTAGTGATAGCGAGGGTGACCCGTCACCCATGGCCCTGGAGCACGGGCTACCGTTTATAGATGAACCCGTTGACTCCGAAGACGTGACGCAATCCGACGAGGAGCGGCCGCCACGCCGGGAAACGGAGGAGGTGCTGAACAACGCGGCTTGCCGGTTGAGGCGGTGGCGCGCCGCTTCACGGAAGCTGAGGCGGCCGAGGATCATTGACAATCTGTGTGGAAGTGAGGACAGGAAAGGTGGTAACAAGTCGTGTAATGGCGGCCACACGGACCTGGCGGACCGGCTGCGGAGCCTGGCGGTAGCGAGTAACATGTCAGCGTCGGCCGGCGAGCTGCTGTCACTGGCACCGCCGCCGCCGGCTGCCACCGCGCCGCCTTCGCCCGGCTGCCTGCTTTCACCATCGTTGGCCGACCAGAGTTCTGCAGAGTACTTCGTGAGTAAAGCCTTCAAAGCAAACGGTCATACAAACTTTTTGGTTCAGAGTAGTATTTTCTATAGCTGATACCCAGTTAAAACTTCGAGTATTGAATACCCAGATTACCCACTCACAATTTTATGCAGCAAATAATTATATTGTGATAAGCGGGTATATTCGGCATATCGGTTTTTTTTTAAATCATGTGGGTATTTCTAAATTTTTTAAATATCCCGTACTAAAAATTTGTCTATATTTTTTTATTACGGTATTTTGAAATACAAATAGGTACTTTTATGAACTTAAACCGTAATGACGTTCGCATTCCAAGTCACCTTGAAGCTAGAATCACGTAGCGCGTTTTCAAACAATAATTTCGTCTAACGATTTGTACGCACGTTTTATTGATATATAACCCAAAAGATTAACTCTGTGGGGTACAGTCGAATTTAATTATATATAATTAATGGAGCTAAAATCAAATATAGTTGTTTTTGACGTACTCAACTATAGTTATAAAATAGTATAATAGGGCAGTTTTTGATCTATAGCTTGCCTGTACCTACTTGCATTTGCCTAGCGAATAATCCGTGACATTATATGCGTGCTGATAAGAATTTTACCTTCCAATAAACGTGTAAGAGAAACCCAATTTATCACAAAATATGGGCAAGAGAATGCAGGCGTTTGCTGTACGAATAAGCCTCTTTAAGGGGTCCCTTGATTCTGTAAACCACGCCCCTCGTGTAAGAGTCACAATCTTCGGGAATTTTGTATTACGTAGAAAAATTGAAGCGATCTAGTTTCAGCTATAAACAGAGAAACAATCATATAGATAAGAACGTCAAGAACCATTCTATCTGAATGAAAAATTAAGCATTATCGTTTCATCGTCTGACCAGAACGGCGTTGCAAAGAACGCGATAGTTTTCATGGCCATTTCGTTAAATCCTAGCCCTCCTCACAAGTCACAGTCCCGGCTGCATCCACCACCACCGCGATATCAGCCCAAGAACGTCCACTGCTAGAGTTAGGCCTTCCCCAGTTGCATAGGCGGTAAATTAGCTTGCCCCAGTTGCATAGGGGTTTGCGATCTTAGTATCTCCACCGCACTCCAGGGATGTTGCTGCCCGTCCCTCGGTGGTCTTGGTCGTAGTTTTAGGACAGACACGACTACATATGTGAACATAAAGTAACAAATTTTTTTATACTGGTCTGCCGACAGGGTAGCCATAGATAGCGAATTGTAGCCCTGAATGCGACTGAGTTCCGGTATCAGCACCTACCAGTGCTGGCAGGCAGTACCATGGAATTCAAAGAACGGAAATCAAATGTGAACATCCCCATCGGCCATTTGCCATCTCGCATGGCTTGAATGGGCAGTCCAAGTGTGATAGTGATCGAGATATCCAAAATTCCAAACTATGTGGGTTGGCGCGGGCATGGTAGGTAGTATTCCATCCGCGATATTTGACAGAAGGGGACATATCCCCACTTTGATATCTCTGTCATTCTGATTTTGAAAGACAGCTGAGACATCAAAGTGGAGACATCTCCCCTTCTGTCCTATATCGTGGATGGAATACCGGCCATGGGCTTTGAGTCTAAAGTATATTTACTGTCTGTCACATCGTACACTTATATCAACATCAGAGATACGATAAATAACACGCAAGGACGTTGGTAGACAAATAAATCAAATAACGTCCTTCCAAAAAATAATAGCTGCTCTGCGAACTAGGCATAGTAGATTACACATATTTAGAAACCGTACTAACGGCTCTGTGAGCTATATACTCGGCGTTTTTATTTATTCAAATTTAAAAAATTCCAAGAACTGACTCGACAAAAAAAAAATATAAAATTACCCATCACACGCTCACAAATTTTCACGATAATCTGTTGATGCTACACCTATTTACCTGTAGCAGCTTGGCATCCGGTAATCGCAATCCGCCGGCCGAACATACGAAAGAATTTTTGCTGAAGCTGAAACGCAAACCTTCTTCGTTGCACTTGGTCAATAAAGTCATAGAATGGTCATATGACAACCCCATAATTTAATTTGATCTTCATCATCAGCTTTTATGACTTCCCTCCGCTTTGGGCACCGGTATAGCATCTCATGGAGTAGCGGTAATTGGATAATCTAATCTTTAAAAAGATTGATAAGTAATTGATAAGAGACTTGGGTACGTATCACATGCTCACCTATACATAACTGGTTAATATTTTTAGGTTCTTTAAAACTGCGCTCTAGACAAGACTCTAGTCTGGCTCTAATAGCCTTCTTTATATAATTACAAAAGCAGTGTTGCTATCATCAGAACATTGGAATTAACGCCTTCCTCGGACTTAAAAACCATTCGACCGGAAGGAAGTATACCTACCTGCTAATATTTTTATGCCTATTTGAATTTCCAAAGTGACGTATCCTGTGCATGACGTAGAGCTAAAGGAACCTACACACACGTGTTAGCGTGTGGAAAACCAAAACTTTCCCTATTATGACCTATATATCCAACAATTCAAACACAACTAGCGTCATAATTCCCTACTTATATTTGGGTCTAGTAAAAATGTCACCCACACTAGGTAAATATGCGGGTATTCACATAATTCTATTATTTATTTCCCTAATGCCACAAGTTTCCTCGTTATACTTCCCAACTTTGGCCAGAACAATTACTAGCAGTGGGCAAACCACTCCACCTAATGATACCATATACTTACATGCATATCGTCCTTGCTATTCACAACATACCAAACTTATCGCTACTTTGGGACCAGAATAAAACTGACTTCCGATTACTTAGAGTTGTACACGTATATTAAGAGCAATTTATACAAATGATGAGGTTACAGACGAGCACAAACTGTCTTGTAAATAGATAGATAGTTACAATAATGTCGTCCAAGCATTCTGGCAATTTTTGCGAATTATCGGCATCGGAAAAAGCAAATAGAGATGCTCTTCGAAAATCTAATCTTTTTGACAAAGCCAAACACAAAATTATACCACATATAAGTCGTAATTACCACTAATTACGAGCAATGCATTAAAAATAAGTAATTATTTTTTTAATTATCTAAAAAATCCGCTGTGACATGTCAACAGAATTATTTCTAATTAAAGTCTAATTCGTATTCGTTTTATTCGTACCGGAAGGCGTAGCGTGGGCAGGCCCTCCACACGGTGGACTGATGACCTGGTAAGGGTCGCGGGTGTCCGCTGGATGCGGGTGGCGCAGGACCGGTCATTGTGGAAGAAAGTCTTTTGGGGGGAGGCATATGTCCAGCAGTGGACGTCATTCGGCTGAAATGATGATGATGATGATGACGTATTCGTTTTAAGTAGTTTCTAGTTTGAAAACGTGTGTTCCAATTCATATATATATATATATATATATATATATATATACTAGCATTTGCCCGCGGCTTCGCCCGCGTACCAAACGAAATTTTAAAACGTTTACAAAAAACAGGTTCGTATGTTTGTCCACGATTATCTCGCGTTTGGCTAAACCAATTTAGATACGGTCTCCAGAAATGTAGTTGTTACATTCTGGGGGTTTCGGTATACGAAGTTTGGTGATTGTGATTCATAAACAGATGAACAGATGAAAAATCAGTATACATCCTGAGAACCGGCAAACTAATAAATTTCATTTGATTTTGGCAAAAATAAGGATCTAAAACTATTATCATATAATTCCGAGAGGCCGAAGGGGAAAGGGCCGATGAAATAAAAGCATGTCTTAAATGGCCCTTAGTAAAAAATCTGTGTACTACAGTAACACCAATAGGTCTGTAAACGACCAAGCAGCGCGCAGCGGTCATAAACTCTGGTCCTTTGAAGTACAGAAATACGGCTAATTCAATATCACGTGTAACATTTATTTTTCCTAAAATTTATTTGGTAGGTTTTGCCAGTTCCCATTGGAGCATCCAAAAAGAAAATTTGGTCTCACTTCCATTCGTACTCCTTACTGTCAGTCCGTCTGTTACAACCAAGTTGCTTTTACTGGACCGATTGAATTGCAATTTGGCACAAACTATCAAGAATTTAGAGCGCTCGTGGCCCAGCGGCACCCGCCTACCGCGTGCGGTGTGGGAGGTTAAGCAATGTGGGCGCAGGTCAGTTCTTGGATGGGTGACCGCTTTGAGTGGTTACTAACGTACTCTCGTGCTTTAGAATTCAAGCTAAGCCGTTAATCGCGGCTGCAATCGTTAAGCCAAGTTAGAGGCCTTCGAGCGGCTTGCGAACTTCTAACAGTCAAGTATTTATTATTAATCGTACGGCATTTATTTACGAACCGTGAGATCTTCGAGAAGACAAATTTGAGCTAAAATGAAGAAAAGCAATATGGCCGCCACTTTTTCCAAATTATATCTCGGAGTCGTATTAGGGGACCTCTCGGACTCTCAGATATCGATTTTGAACGAAATCGGGACGAAAATGAAGAAAATCAATATGGCTGCCACTTTTTTCAAATTTTAGCTCAAATTCGTATTAGGGGACCTCTCGGGCGCTTGGATTTTGATTTTGAACGAAATCGGGTTGAAATGAAGAAAATCAATATGTCTGCGACTTTTTCCAAATTTTACCTCGGAGTCGTATTAGGGGACCTCTCGGACACTCAGATATCGATTTCGAACGAAATCGGGACGAAAACGAAGAAAATCAATATGGCTGCCACTTTTTTCAAATTTTACCTCAAATTCGTATTAAGGGACCTCTCGGACGCTTGGATATCGATTTTGAACGAAATCGAGTTGAAATGAAGAAAATCAATATGGTTGCCACTTTTACCAAATTTTACCTCGGATTCGTATTACGAGACCTCTCGGACGCTCAGATATCGATTTTGAACGAAATTGGGACGAAAAAAAAGAAAATCAATATGCCTGCGACTTTTTCCAAATTTTACCTCGGAGTCTTATTAGGGGAGCTCTCGGACGCTCAGATATCGATTTTGAACGAAATTGGGACGAAAATGAAGAAAAGCAATATGGCCGCCACTTTTTCCAAATTATATCTCGGAGTCGTATTAGGGGACCTCTCGGACTCTCAGATATCGATTTTGAACGAAATCGGGACGAAAATGAAGAAAATCAATATGGCTGCCACTTTTTTCAAATTTTAGCTCAAATTCCTCTCGGGCGCTTGGATTTTGATTTTGAACGAAATCGGGTTGAAATGAAGAAAATCAATATGTCTGCGACTTTTTCCAAATTTTACCTCGGAGTCGTATTAGGGGACCTCTCGGACGCTTACATATCGATTTTGAACGAAATTGGGACGAAAATGAAGAAAAGCAATATGGCCGCCACTTTTTCCAAATTTTACCTCGGAGTCGTATTAGGGGACCTATCGGACGCTCAGATATCGATTTTGAGCGAAATTGGGACGGGAATGAAGAAAATCAATATGGCCGTTACTTTATTCAAAGTTTAGGTACCCCGGATTCCTATTAAGAGTCCTCTCGGACGCTCAAATATCGATTTATGTCGAAATAGTATCGGACGGCACTGATTAATAAAACCACTTACAACACATTGAATCAAAAAAGGTCGTATCTTCATAGGGAACTCACGGCACTTCATGCACCTTTAGACCCTATAAGGAACTTACATGCTAAATTAGGTATCTCTAGAACCAGCAGTTTGGGCTGTGCGTTGATATGTCACTCACTCAGTCAGTCAGTTTCTTCTTGCAATTTGGCACCTACTTTTAAGTTTTCATGCCCGCAATGTTAAATTTCAAAATCAATGCCATTTTCGAATTTAACGACCCAAAAAATCATAAAAATCACACCCATATTAATATTTAGACCCCAACAGAGGGGATGGTATTTCACGTCCTCCACGTGAGATTTTAAAATCATTGTTGTTTTCGTAATCAGCGACCCGATAAACCATAGAAACGACACCCATATCCATTTTCTGAATTTTTCACCAGATTTCCCCCTTTTAGGGGTTGATTTCTCAAAAAACCTGAAACACATGTTTACTCATTTATCGTTACAAATACTCCTGCGAAGTTTCGAATAAAATAATTCAACTAATCTTGATTCCCCATACAAACTTCGGACCCCCATTTCACCCCCTTAGGGGTTGAATTTTGAAAAATCCTTTCTTAATGCACCTCAAGACCGTATATGGAACCTACATACTAAATTTGGAATCTCTAGAACCAGCAGTTTGCGCTGTGCGTTGATATGTCAGTCACTCAGTCAGTCAGTTATTTCTTGAAATTTGGCACAAACTTTCAAAAGTTTTCATGTCCACAATATTAAATTTCAAAACCGATGTCATTTTCGTAATTAACGTCCCAAAAAACCATGAAAACGACACCCATATTAACATTTAGACATTTCATCCCCCTCGCACCCCAACAGGGGGATGGTATTTCACGTCCTCCACGTGAGATTTTAAAATCATTGTTGTTTTCGTTATCAGCGACCCGGTATATCATAAAAACAATACCCATGTCGATTTTCAGAATTTGTCACCACCTTTCTCCCTTTTAGGGGTTGATTTCTCAAAAAACCTGAAACACGTATTTACTCATTTATCGTTAGAAATACTCCTGTGAAGTTTCGAATAAAATAGTCCAACTAATCTTGTTTCCCCATACAAACTTCGGACCCCCATTTCACCCCCTTAGGGGTTGAATTTTAAAAAATCCTTTCTTAGTGCACCCCTAGACCTTATAGGGAACCTACGTGCCAAATTTGGAATCTCTAGGACCAGCGGTTTGGGCTGTGCGTTGATATGTCAGTCAGTCAGTCAGTCAGTCAGTTTCTTCTTTTATATATTTAGATTAATAAAATAAATAAAAAATGAATATGAATTGGAACATTTTCTCATACTAGAAACCATGAGCCGCAATTCTATCTGTGATATACATAGCTTTCGTTTCATGACTCGGGCATTTTGATTTTAAAAGACATGAAAGTGGGGATATCCCTTTGAGGCTATAACAATGACATATTGGGGACACGTCACTTTATAAGCCGGTGATGGTCAATTGAAGCCCTTCTCCTCGAATCAATAAAAGGTCGGTAACTCGCCTGTGATTCATCTGGAGTACCAAGCTTTGAGCTCCTTTAGCCCCAGGATCCACTAGTGACCTTTTGGATCGCGATCAAATGATGCGACAGAATTATTATCACAGTTAACCGCAGAATATTGTCGAAATCCGTAGCACAAGTGCACTTTGCAGCGACAAAATACACTCAAAGGCAAAAAATGGCACAATTTTGGTTCGGTTCTCATACATTTTGCTACAATTTTGTGCCTTTTTTTGCTGCTGATTATATTGCGTCATTCGCGTCGCGGCTCAACTTCAAAATGCGTGACAGCTTCGAGATGTGGAGCCCGCGACAACGAAGCAGACGTACTTGTATGACTCGCAATAATAAGATTTCCTAAGATAATAGATGTTAATTAGGTATTATGCAATTATGCATTGCCTACATACTGAATGATATTTCGTAATTTTCTAACGACTTGACGAGAGACGACTTTTTAACCGACTTCAAAATTTCAAAAGAGGAGGTTAGCAATTCGGTTGTGTTTTTTTTTTTAATGTTTGTTAGTCCATAACTCCGTCATTTCTTAACCGATTTGGAAAATTGTTTTTTTGATTGTAAGTATATATATCCAAGTTGGTCCCGTTCTTGTCAAAACGCAGTTCTGATGATGGGATCCATGAGAAATTGAGGGAACTCCTCAAATTTTCAAGGCAAATATATAGTAATTTTTGTGTTTTTATCAACAAGTCAAGCATTTTCATCCGAAAACGTGACATTGGATAAAGTGGAACTGCTGATGATGATCAGAACAGAACTCTTCAACGACAAAAAGTTCACGTTTGGCGATTTGTCCTCCTAGCTGTGTTTGTTAAGCAAGTTCTATTTTCACGATTAATTTTTGTTATGCTTGATTTCTGATGATGGGATCCATGAGGAATTGAGGGAAATCCTCAAATCTTAAAGGCAAACATATAGTGATTTTTGTGTTTTTATCAACAAATCGAGCATTTAATACAAAAATGTGACATTTGATGAAGTGGAACTGCTGATGATGATCAGAACAGAACTCTTCAACGACGAAAAGTTCACGTTTGGCGATTTGTGCTCCTAGCTGCGTTTGTTAAGCAAGTTCTATTTTCACGATTAATTTTTGTCATGCTCGATTTTTGATGATGGGATCCATGAGGAATTGAGGGAACTCCTCAAATCTTAAAAGCAAACATATAGTGATTTTTGTGTTTTTATCAACAAATCGAGCATTATCATACAAAAATGTGACATTTGATGAAGTGGAACTGCTGATGATGATCAGAACAGAACTCTTCAACGACGAAAAGTTCACGTTTGGCGATTTGTCCTTCTAGCTGTGTTTGTTAAGCATGTTCTATTTTCACGATTGATTTTTGTCATGCTCGAGTTCTGATGATGGGATCCATTAGGAATCGAGGGAACTCCTCAAATGTGAAAGGCACACAAATAGTGATTTTAGTATTTTCATGAACTAATCAAGCATTTTCATTCATAAAAGTGACATTTGATGAAGTGGAACTGCTGGTGATGATCAGAACGGAACTCTTCAACGACGCGTAGTTCACGTTTGGCGATTTGTTCTCTTCGTTTTGTTTGTCAAGCAAGCAAGGTTTTTTCATGATTCCATGAGGAATTGAGGGTACTTAGTCTTCGACCATTATAAACATACATTATAGCCATTTTTATTTTATTGTATATCTATCTAAGAGTGCACCATCTAAGTATAATAATCTTTTACCGGCCTCCCCCATTAAAGTCGGTTTTTTTTTCTTAAAAAATTTGTTTTTGAACTGTGTATGATCCATCCAATGCCGTAGCTAGCAGACAACGTACTCGTAGTGTCTGTTTATCATGACATTCTACGCCGCTCTCTTGCCAGCGTCTATGTGCCGGCTCTCTCTTGGAGCCACCCGGCATTCTTAGGGACGATGGCAAGAGACCGGTTGGGATGTCATTAGTACCGTGGAAGATAGGTAAGGTGCTTGTGTGTGACGCCACCTGCGTCGACATTTTGGCCCCTTGCCATCTTCACGGAACATCCATCAGAGCTGGTGCGACTGCGGAGGCGGCCGAAAAGACAAAAACTAAAAAATATAGGGGTCTAGGCGCCGAATACTGTTTTGTACCGTTCGGCGTCGAGACCCTCAGTCCATGGGGTTCAGGCGCCCAGGAACTTTACAATAATATATCAAAAAGGCTGGCTGAGACCACTGGAGATCGTAGAGGTGGCAGCTTCCTCGCAAAACGCATCAGTATTGCAATACAGCGAGGAAATGCTGCCACTTGCTTATTATAACTTCAATTTATTTTAATTATTTTTAGTCCTGAGTTACGTTTTTGTTTTAGCCATTTATATTTAGTCCTGAGTTATGTTTTTGTTTGTTACTGTATTTAGTTTCATTTTGAATTAGTCCCCATTTACACCTGTGTAAGTTTATTCCAATGTCGACTTGCGGTTAGTGTGGTAAACCAATCGCGAAGGACTCCGCAAAAGTTGGTGCCGGCCCGTTGGCGGTTGTAATTGATATTCCCGTGTCAGCTACCTTACACCAGGTTCGACAATTTCAACATGCCTCACCAACTTTAAACAGTAGCACAGAACTGTATAATAATAGTATTAGATCTCAGTAGGTAAGGTACAGGGAAATGTTAGAATGAGATAGAACAGGTTTAATGAATAATAATAATAAGCTTTATTTCGGATCAGCCATAGAAGATATTGGATCAGTTACCTACATCCATGTGTTTTTAGTATAAGTAGCGTGTGACTTTAGACGCGTTTAAAAAGAAAACTTTCTCTGGTGGTGAGTTTATACTAGGTAGTGGCTTTGTAAGCTGTAGACCTCGCGAGCGAGTCGATAATAGTAGTTGTTTTTTTTTAATTAGTAGTTGGATTCGGTAGTTCCATATAACTATCGAAACTGCTCACAAAATTTCACGAGAATCGGTTGAGAAATGCGTCCGTGGAGGAGAACAGCCAGGTGGAAATTCGGAGGACATAGGTATAAGAGAGCAAGTATGGTCTCTTACCTATGTCCTCCGAACTCCGAACGAAGCGACGAACTACAAGCACAGAATAAGTTATAGTACAAGCTACAAGTCCCAGTTGAAACTGACGCTTCGTTCGCTTCGGTCGGTCGCGGGTTAGTATATATCTTCTTTGGTCGCGGTTAAATATATTCTATCGTAGTATTTACTTATACTGTAGAAAGACATGTGAGTTATAATACTTACAATAGGACAAATAGTCGCTTCCACGGGATATACTCGTAGGAATAATATTCATGGCTATGGAAAATTAAATTAGAAAATACGAGTATATAAAAGAGAAGTGGTCCGAAAGAATGTCTCCGATATGTAAATCCGTTGCATGTGGGTAATAACGAACGATTGAGAATATGTGTTATTTATAATTATTTAAGAGTGACAAATATACTTTTTTTAAACATAATACTGTTCGTTAAAAAATATTTAGGCTTTTACCCTCAATGACTTTGTGAAATTAAAAATACAATAAAATGGTAGTACCTACAATACGGATAAACCACTGTCTCAGAAAATCACTATAAAAAGCTAAAGAGGAACATTATTAAACGAGATCTAAATTGAAACATGTACGTAAAACTATATAGGTATATTTAAAAATATTTGAGCCTCCTATCAACAAAGATATTGTAAAATTGGTACGCGTAGTTGGGGAGTAATAATAAGACAGATTTACTTTTTTCAAAAATTTCATTTTTGATATTGAAAATGTTATTTCGTTCGCTCCAGTATAGGGTCCCATTTCACGAAATAGTGCGATCCCCTTATATTTCAGAGAGTTGTGAAGGTATGATATTCAAACTAGGCTCAAAAGACGCGTATTTACAAGATGTGTACGATGCAAAGAGAATTATTTGAGAAAGTCCAGAACGAAAAAAGATTTGGCCGAAATAGTAAAAAAAAAAAAACAATTTACTCAGAATTTTCATTTTGGCACTCGATATTTTGGAAACGAAGAATGATATCAAAATTTTGATCAAAACTCCTCTGGACAATTTAGTCGGCTACAATTTGAGCCTAAAACAAAGACGATCGGGTCAAGGGTTTGCGCTGTAGCCTAACCTTTTTGAAAGAAGTCAAAAAGTCAGAACGACTATTAGTAGGTAATTTTTTTTTTAAATCAACACAATTGTACAATTGTAGTTAGTTTTAGTTTTATATTTCAAATTGTTTAAATTAAACATGTATTGTTTCTATAATAAATTATTATGAATTATAGTTCGAGACAACAATAGCACATTATTGCAGTGCCCGGGAAATAGCAATTCGTGGATAAGTCAATGATGTTTTGGAAGACCAATATCTTCCAAAACCTTGGCAAATAAAATAGTTGATTGAGATTGCATAAAACAAGCCATTTTATCCGAGACAAATTATTATAAGATGAGTTTTATACATGAGTTATACATCTGCTTTTCACTTCGATTGCGAGAAAATTAAAGAAATAATCAAGGTTATGATATCATATAATTTATCCTTCTCCTGGGTTTATTCCAATGTCGACTTGCGGTTAGTGTGGTAAACCAATCGCGAAGGACTCCGCAAAAGTTGGTGCCGGCCCGTTGGCGGTTGTAATTGATATTCCCGTGTCAGCTACCTTACACCAGGTTCGACAATTTCAACATGCCTCACCAACTTTAAACAGTAGCACAGAACTGTATAATAATAGTATTAGATCTCAGTAGGTAAGGTACAGGGAAATGTTAGAATGAGATAGAACAGGTTTAATGAATAATAATAATAAGCTTTATTTCGGATCAGCCATAGAAGATATTGGATCAGTTACCTACATCCATGTGTTTTTAGTATAAGTAGCGTGTGACTTTAGACGCGTTTAAAAAGAAAACTTTCTCTGGTGGTGAGTTTATACTAGGTAGTGGCTTTGTAAGCTGTAGACCTCGCGAGCGTGTCGATAATAGTAGTTGTTTTTTTTTAATTAGTAGTTGGATTCGGTAGTTCCATATAACTATCGAAACTGCTCACAAAATTTCACGAGAATCGGTTGAGAAATGCGTCCGTGGAGGAGAACAGCCAGGTGGAAATTCGGAGGACATAGGTATAAGAGAGCAAGTATGGTCTCTTACCTATGTCCTCCGAACTCCGAACGAAGCGACGAACTACAAGCACAGAATAAGTTATAGTACAAGCTACAAGTCCCAGTTGAAACTGACGCTTCGTTCGCTTCGGTCGGTCGCGGGTTAGTATATATCTTCTTTGGTCGCGGTTAAATATATTCTATCGTAGTATTTACTTATACTGTAGAAAGACATGTGAGTTATAATACTTACAATAGGACAAATAGTCGCTTCCACGGGATATACTCGTAGGAATAATATTCATGGCTATGGAAAATTAAATTAGAAAATACGAGTATATAAAAGAGAAGTGGTCCGAAAGAATGTCTCCGATATGTAAATCCGTTGCATGTGGGTAATAACGAACGATTGAGAATATGTGTTATTTATAATTATTTATGAGTGACAAATATACTTTTTTTAAACATAATACTGTTCGTTAAAAAATATTTAGGCTTTTACCCTCAATGACTTTGTGAAATTAAAAATACAATAAAATTGTAGTACCTACAATACGGATAAACCACTGTCTCAGAAAATCACTATAAAAAGCTAAAGAGGAACATTATTAAACGAGATCTAAATTGAAACATGTACGTAAAACTATATAGGTATATTTAAAAATATTTGAGCCTCCTATCAACAAAGATATTGTAAAATTGGTACGCGTAGTTGGGGAGTAATAATAAGACAGATTTACTTTTTTCAAAAATTTCATTTTTGACATTGAAAATGTTATTTCGTTCGCTCCAGTATAGGGTCCCATTTCACGAAATAGTGCGATCCCCTTATATTTCAGAGAGTTGTGAAGGTATGATATTCAAACTAGGCTCAAAAGACGCGTATTTACGAGATGTGTACGATGCAAAGAGAATTATTTGAGAAAGTCCAGAACGAAAAAAGATTTGGCCGAAATAGTAAAAAAAAAAAAACAATTTACTCAGAATTTTCATTTTGGCACTCGATATTTTGGAAACGAAGAATGATATCAAAATTTTGATCAAAACTCCTCTGGACAATTTAGTCGGCTACAATTTGAGCCTAAAACAAAGACGATCGGGTCAAGGGTTTGCGCTGTAGCCTAACCTTTTTGAAAGAAGTCAAAAAGTCAGAACGACTATTAGTAGGTAATTTTTTTTTTTTAAATCAACACAATTGTACAATTGTAGTTAGTTTTAGTTTTATATTTCAAATTGTTTAAATTAAACATGTATTGTTTCTATAATAAATTATTATGAAATATAGTTCGAGACAACAATAGCACATTATTGCAGTGCCCGGGAAATAGCAATTCGTGGATAAGTCAATGATGTTTTGGAAGACCAATATCTTCCAAAACCTTGGCAAATAAAATAGTTGATTGAGATTGCATAAAACAAGCCATTTTATCCGAGACAAATTATTATAAGATGAGTTTTATACATGAGTTATACATCTGCTTTTCACTTCGATTGCGAGAAAATTAAACAAATAATCAAGGTTATGATATCATATAATTTATCCTTCTCCTGGGTTTATTCCAATGTCGACTTGCGGTTAGTGTGGTAAACCAATCGCGAAGGACTCCGCAAAAGTTGGTGCCGGCCCGTTGGCGGTTGTAATTGATATTCCCGTGTCAGCTACCTTACACCAGGTTCGACAATTTCAACATGCCTCACCAACTTTAAACAGTAGCACAGAACTGTATAATAATAGTATTAGATCTCAGTAGGTAAGGTACAGGGAAATGTTAGAATGAGATAGAACAGGTTTAATGAATAATAATAATAAGCTTTATTTCGGATCAGCCATAGAAGATATTGGATCAGTTACCTACATCCATGTGTTTTTAGTATAAGTAGCGTGTGACTTTAGACGCGTTTAAAAAGAAAACTTTCTCTGGTGGTGAGTTTATACTAGGTAGTGGCTTTGTAAGCTGTAGACCTCGCGAGCGTGTCGATAATAGTAGTTGTTTTTTTTTAATTAGTAGTTGGATTCGGTAGTTCCATATAACTATCGAAACTGCTCACAAAATTTCACGAGAATCGGTTGAGAAATGCGTCCGTGGAGGAGAACAGCCAGGTGGAAATTCGGAGGACATAGGTATAAGAGAGCAAGTATGGTCTCTTACCTATGTCCTCCGAACTCCGAACGAAGCGACGAACTACAAGCACAGAATAAGTTATAGTACAAGCTACAAGTCCCAGTTGAAACTGACGCTTCGTTCGCTTCGGTCGGTCGCGGGTTAGTATATATCTTCTTTGGTCGCGGTTAAATATATTCTATCGTAGTATTTACTTATACTGTAGAAAGACATGTGAGTTATAATACTTACAATAGGACAAATAGTCGCTTCCACGGGATATACTCGTAGGAATAATATTCATGGCTATGGAAAATTAAATTAGAAAATACGAGTATATAAAAGAGAAGTGGTCCGAAAGAATGTCTCCGATATGTAAATCCGTTGCATGTGGGTAATAACGAACGATTGAGAATATGTGTTATTTATAATTATTTAAGAGTGACAAATATACTTTTTTTAAACATAATACTGTTCGTTAAAAAATATTTAGGCTTTTACCCTCAATGACTTTGTGAAATTAAAAATACAATAAAATTGTAGTACCTACAATACGGATAAACCACTGTCTCAGAAAATCACTATAAAAAGCTAAAGAGGAACATTATTAAACGAGATCTAAATTGAAACATGTACGTAAAACTATATAGGTATATTTAAAAATATTTGAGCCTCCTATCAACAAAGATATTGTAAAATTGGTACGCGTAGTTGGGGAGTAATAATAAGACAGATTTACTTTTTTCAAAAATTTCATTTTTGACATTGAAAATGTTATTTCGTTCGCTCCAGTATAGGGTCCCATTTCACGAAATAGTGCGATCCCCTTATATTTCAGAGAGTTGTGAAGGTATGATATTCAAACTAGGCTCAAAAGACGCGTATTTACGAGATGTGTACGATGCAAAGAGAATTATTTGAGAAAGTCCAGAACGAAAAAAGATTTGGCCGAAATAGTAAAAAAAAAAAACAATTTACTCAGAATTTTCATTTTGGCACTCGATATTTTGGAAACGAAGAATGATATCAAAATTTTGATCAAAACTCCTCTGGACAATTTAGTCGGCTACAATTTGAGCCTAAAACAAAGACGATCGGGTCAAGGGTTTGCGCTGTAGCCTAACCTTTTTGAAAGAAGTCAAAAAGTCAGAACGACTATTAGTAATTTTTTTTTTAAATCAACACAATTGTACAATTGTAGTTAGTTTTAGTTTTATATTTCAAATTGTTTAAATTAAACATGTATTGTTTCTATAATAAATTATTATGAATTATAGTTCGAGACAACAATAGCACATTATTGCAGTGCCCGGGAAATAGCAATTCGTGGATAAGTCAATGATGTTTTGGAAGACCAATATCTTCCAAAACCTTGGCAAATAAAATAGTTGATTGAGATTGCATAAAACAAGCCATTTTATCCGAGACAAATTATTATAAGATGAGTTTTATACATGAGTTATACATCTGCTTTTCACTTCGATTGCGAGAAAATTAAACAAATAATCAAGGTTATGATATCATATAATTTATCCTTCTCCTGGGGCCTAGGGTGTCATGTTGAATTCGACTTTGAATATTCTTGTTATAGTTATAGTCGGAGTTTGGAGGTCGAGTTAATTTGAAGTCGCCGTTATCTTGCGTGAATATTAGTAAAGTGGCAAATGCCTTTTTATGTGGTTACCGTAACTTGGCTGCACTTTAAAAATTGCCAATTTAATAGGAGTTTTGTATGTGAGCTATGTTTATATATTATATATCAACCAAATTGGCATAACGTTAGCAAATGTAATGCATTTTTTTATTTTGTTAAGTTCATTTTCAATGTACCTTGAAGGTCGTGTAGTGCACGAGATCTGTGAATTTTTTGAGCCGCGCTCCCGTATGGTTTCAACTACTTATTTATTTCTATATGTAAAATTAAAATACTTACGTATAGTGCTTTATTATTACGGGTATATCATCTTACTCGAATGTTTAGAACTCCTTATATACAAATTAAAATACCTACATGATATTAAATACCTACGTAAAAATACCATCAGGCTGAGGGCCTAGACCGAACTTCGAAAATCGAACTTCGTATCGTGCCATCCCTTTCCGTCATATAGAGTATAACACTAGAGTGAAAGAGAGGGCACGACACGAAGTTCGATTTTCGAAGTTCGGAGTAGGCCCTCAGCCTGATGGTATTTTTACTAAATCCTCCATCTCTTGACTAAAGCGGGTCAATGACATTGCAATTAATGCGATTATTAAGGTGTTCATACAAGACCTAAATAATTAAAAAACTAGCCGTATTTTATTTCCATTCCAATTTCTAGCAACACAAACTAATTTCCGAACTAAATAGATATGGCGGATCCTATTGTGTATACAAAATTTCATCTTATTTCAGCATGGCGTTTTAAAATGAGAACGATACTACGTTTGTATGGAAAATCGAGTTCGGTCGTGAGTACGGGGTATACAGTACTCTTAAGTATACGGAAATCTCTCTTATAGCTTCATAACAGCGTGAAAGTCAGTAATAGAGCTTCTCACTGAAATACTGCTTCTCGGTGTCACAGTCAATGTCGACATTTAACTAGCAATGCACCGAGGAGAAGTTTCATAAGTTGCGAAACTTCTATGGAGAATATTCTCTGGAACTTAAATTTAATAAACAATCTTATCGTGTCAGGACCGACGTAGTCACGTGCCATTTTAAAGATTATGCCTGCCTGGTTTACTAATATGTGGCGTGTAATATTATATACTACACAAAATGTTAAAGTTCTCATGGGAACATTCTCACAGAGAACTTTCTAAGTTTGTTACACGAAATTTCTCGGAAATTTCCAAGAACATTTCTGCAATTTCTGCAATTTGTACATTGCTATATTTAACGCACCTGTTTAATATTTTACACCACACCTTGCCATAAAGCGCGTTTTTCCGCACGCTGCACGTCCGGAAAAACCCACTTTTTGGCCAAGTGGTGACGTAAAATTGTGTACAAAACACGGGTCGTAAAAGAGAAAGCCGCATATTTATGACCCTCGCCTGCGGCGGCGGCCCGAGGCCTCAAACATCTGCGATATCGGCCTTTCTTTGTTTTACAACCCTTGTATTGTAATGTACTATTACAGTACATGTATATGGTGTTAATTTACCGCACGAGTGCGGTAATCAGCAGATTACGTGTATATGTCGAAACTTTAAAGAGTCATATGTACTGTAAAACGTTGTACGATATACGTGCGAATAGGTAATTCGCAACTCGTATCGATTTAAAACACTCCCTTCGGTCGTGTTTTAATTTATCACCACTCGTTGCGAATTTCCTATTCTCTGCACTTGTATCGTAATGTACTATTATGCAATAGTTACATAATAGGGGTTCTTCAAATTAGAGTCTCTGTTTTAGAGCCGAATTTTAAGTATTTTGTATGTTTTTTTTTTATTTATTTATTCATAATTTTTTAATATGATTCTATAATGAGTTGTCTAAGATCTAAGATGTAGTATAGACTTGCATTTGTATACTTAACAAGTTTATTATTTTAATACTGCTGTCAGTCATTATTAATTGACAAATTATAATGCCGGAGTAGAAAAAGTAGCATTACCGACCTAGTAGGTGCGTAAGAAATTAATTTCGTTCCTACCTGCGTAAAGAACAGAAGCCGATCCCGCAGACAGATTGTATTTTGGGGATAATTTCGTGCACGGTTGAAAGACGTCAGATATTTTATCGAATAAATCAAGTTTCTTGACGTCATTTACTTTCGGAGGTCGTTGATTAAATTTATTCAGTGTAAGTACTTCATCGAATATAATCTCGTGAATTATGAATAATAAAATACATGACTTTATTTATATGCTTAACATACTCTTACGTTGCGTTGTAGTTAAATAATGATTCAAGTTTTAGTATTTAAAGATGAATGTTGTATGGACCCGGGTATGTCCTTAAACTACGACCAAGACCACCGGGGAATGGGCAGCAGCATTCCTAGAGTGCGGTGGAGATACTGCGATCGCCAACCCGCATGCCAAGCGTGGCGATTATGGCATATACCCCCCATGAAATTGGGGGAGGCCTATGTCCAGCAGTGGACGTCCTAGGGCTGATATGGTGTCGGTGGTGGTGGTGGTTGTTTCAGCCTACTGGTGTTTTTCTCGATTGCATCCTAAAGAAGCCGCAGGTTCCTTTTGGCACCTAGTCAATATTTGGCATAGGTACCTTACTTACCTAGGCATTGTTTTTCGAAAGCATATCCCATCCGAACTTCCAACCCGCAGGGAAAGCTTGACCTTGTTGGGATTAGACCGGTTTCCTCACCATGTTCTCTTTCAAAGAAAAGCTCGTATTGGCTATGTGCGAAGTAGGTGGTGGGGGTAATCTAGGCGATCGTAGCGCACACCATGGCAGAAATGTGTACTTACCGGGGACCACTGTCAAATTTACTTTCACGTATTCTATTGGTTTCTTAACGGTTTCCTACGATTCGTTTCGTTTGTATGTATTTATTTATTCTCTTATTTATTTCAGTAAAATTTCCAATACGGGGTCTTTCTCGATTACTAAAGTAAATAAAATATTCATGTGTCATTATTTGACATCTCTGAGTTTTGACATTGTCTCGGGACCTTTGACGTTTGACGTTTCAGACGTGCACATAGCCAATAGACACACGATCTCCAAATTGAAAGTGGCATCGCATGCTTTACCATTAGGCTACGTGGCTCTTGTTCCTCTCTTATTATTACTGAGTACTATTTATTACCTATTTTATTAGCGCCAAAGTAGTAGATCTTTGCGTAGTAGTAGTAGAACGTTGCCGTCCTTTAGTTGCCATATATCTATATATGGCAACTAAAGGACGGCAACGTGTTTACGTGTGAAAGTTATGCTTCAGGTGATTTGTACGTCAATATGACTCATGAATATAGAATTTTACAATATACTCGTACCTACCACAGTACGAGTAGGTACGAGTACCTATGAAAACCGCGCAAGTGGAGAGGGCCTACCACGAACCGAAAACGAAGTATTTCCTTCTCTATCGCTCAAATATAATATTGCGACGGAGAGGCAGATATTTCGTTTTCGGTTCGCGGTAGGCCTATACCAATATGGCACCAACCTCTCGGTACGTCGGAGTCGGTACGTTCAGTCGAGGAATTTGATTTCTGGCCCACTAACGTATCTTGTCACAGTGACAAGAATATGAGATCTCTAATTCATAAAAGTCCGGGCGGTTCCCTGGACTCCGTCATACCCGTCCTGGCTTCCCGTCAGGACGCATTTCACCACGAAAATAAAAGGTCAAATCTGGAAAAGAACTTGAAAAAATATTTTTAGCGTACCTCCGCTACACGCAGGAAGCAATTTTTTTTTCTTCTTACAAAACCAATCGTGTGAGGTGTCGTTGGGGTTAAATAGCTCGAATAGCTTTTAATAGTAATGTGGGTTTTATTTTGCTATATTTTGTTGGAGTAAAGTACCCCCTTCTGCTAGCTAAACGGTTGCTACTGGGTATCTATGTGAAAAAAATCATGGTGGTACGAGTATAATGAATTTTAAAAGGAAAACTATCACAGTTAAGTAGGCATTACTAGTTAATGAGTTAGCCGAACTTAAGAAATGTAGGTACTTGGAAAAGCAAATTTTCATGCAATTTCCATTGATTCGGTACCTACTTAAATACTTAGACATGTTGTTAGTTGTGTCAACTATATTTTTTGGGTATAATCATGGTAGTGTATATATATATTATGCTATACTCTCAGATCATAGAAAGAACCTTTTTTTATGTTCTGAGGCTATACTATACTAGCCTCAGATACTAGCTGTTGCCCGCGACTACGTCCCGGTCTTCGCTCCTATTGGTCACAGCGTGATGTATTGTATTGTATAGTCTAAAGCCTTCCTCGATAAATGGACTATCCAACACAAAAATATTTTTCCATTCGAACCAGTAGTTCCTGTAGTAGACAATAGCGCGTTCAAACAAACAAACAAGCTCTTCAGCTTTATAATATTAACATAGATTATTTATCACAAATTTTGTGTTCATAAACGAGTTTTATTTATTGTTTGTTATAATTTATAAAATAAACAGTTCACATTCGGTCCGGTTTCGGATTCTGTTTAACTAATTGGTTCGGATGCCAAGCGTGGCAAATTAATAACAAAACAAGCTGTAAACAAGAAGTCTCATATTTTTCATTTAGTACCACCTAAATTCCAATTGAAAACGAAAACGCTGTCCGCCATGTCGAGCATAAACTACCATCCTTACATTACTTACTTCACCATACCATATCAGCCAAAGGACGTCCACTGCTGGACATAGAGGCTTTCCCCAAATTCACGGGGGGTATATGCAATAATTAGCGACCCTAGTGTGTCCTAAAACTACGACCAAGGCCACCGGGGGATGGGCAGCAGCATCCCTGGAGTGATATACTGCGAGATACTGCGATTACTTACTTATATGAATGGATTTCATTCGTGTTCGTGAAGATGTAGTTGTAGGTACCTAAACTAAATTTAATCTTGATTTTACCTACGTTGATTCTTTTAAAAATGGACGATGAAGAAAATAACTGCACTCCTGAAGAAATTGCGTACGTCACACTATCAATAATTAAGCGAAACCTGAAATGGCCAAAAATACTTATTTGGCAGGTACACAGATTTGTCACCTTTACGTACTTACAAAAAAAAAAGGTTTTAAACAATATGTCAAGCATATTTTGTTAGAAAATTTTCGTGTAAGAGTATAATTAATGAGATCTTATAAGACGGGCACTGAACCTTTGTTTATCTAGCTGGCCAATTAGGCAATTATAAATTTATGCCATAACAGCATTTAAAAAATCAACATTTTTAATTGTTAAGGATATTTTATACTAGGAGTAAACGAGTTTATTACGAAAATGAATTCTTGAATATCTTCGAAATAGAAAAAGTTTTGTATAAAGTAAAAACGCTCGTATTGTCTTTACTTGCGATGCAAGGCTTAGCGAGCAGAATAAAGAATTAAATATTAGGGGACAATCTTACACAAATCTAACAAGACCCATAATAAGCTCAACAATATATTTGATGTCAATATATTTAATGGATATATACCTACCTACATACATAGAAAACATCCAAGTCATCTATAATGGTGCTCATCACGCAAACAAATTCCCTTACCGGGGTGAGAAACCGGGACCTCCAGCTCGTAGACAGTGTCACTACAGTCACTATGTACATCAGTAGACTAAACATGCCGACATGAGACACTTTTTGTGCATGAAAAGTGAAAATAAATGTAAAATATAATAATGTTACAAATATAAGATTCTTAAGTACCTTTAGCTTATTCGACTGACTTCTTTGTTTTTAGTTAACTTAGGTACTCGAATGATTCATTCATATTGCTTTCTCCTCCGTGCAGCAAAACAACGTCATCGGAGAAGCGGCATCCATTCGCTTTCGCGGAGATAATTTGCATCATATTTAAAATACCGAAGACGACTGGTTAACCTATATCTATGAGGAAGGGCCTTCTTAGTTTTTACATTTCACCCCGTCCAATCGTCCATTTAAATATAGTCCAGTACATAATCTCATATTTATACGGAGACGCCAAAATTCTACGTTCGGACCAATCAATATCTCAATTATCCTTCCTAACTGCGTATGTATATAAACAAATGAAAATGAAAATATATTTTCACCTCAGGGGCTCGAAAATGGCGGGTTTGCTGCTTGAAACCAGTGACCAAAATGCAATTTTGCTGCGAGCGTGAAAACGACTTTTCCAGCTTGAAACCAGTGAGCATAATGCAACTTTGGTGCGAGCGTGAAAAAAACTTACTTTTTAATTTTTCATATCGTAGATTAGTTTAAGTTACTTCATTCTCTCTATCACTATCCCTTTGCGTTATATGTATGTTCTCGCCGCTGAGGAGAAAAGTTGTATGTATGTATCACACGGCTCCGTTTGGACCCTTCGGGTACGGAATCCTAAAAGATTAACATAAACTGATAAGAGGAGTCGGAGGAAAGATGGACTAAGGAGGTACAGTCAGCACCAGAAGTAGCTACGCAGGCCTAGTGCTCAAAATTATCTACACACAGACTAATGTCAAGAGATACGATCGATATCGATGTGTAGATAATTTTGAACGTGTTATTCTGCTTAGCTACTTCTTCTGCTGACTGTATTATCGAGTGCGTCATAAACTTAGCAAGCGAGATGAATGGTCAAGATAAATGTATCGGTCGAGTTGAACCAATCGATACGCGCTGCGAGTTCAGCGGCATGTGGTCTTCATGAGCCGGTCGCGTGCTCCGGGACTGGTATTCACATCGCCTACCTTCCTTTTCGTACCAATCTCGCCTTAGACGACCTAGTATATACGTCTGACCTCCGATTGCTTGTAGTGGTTACGAGTGTTGGGATCAAGATATACTAAAGGTGAGAGGATGAGGTGAATTGACCAGTTGTGAATCGCATAGTGGTCAAATCAGTTAACCCTATCTTTACAGGCACTATATATCTACGTGTAGTGTAGCAGTGTAGGTATACTATACATACTTACTGAATGATGTTTATTTAGTTATTTACCGTTGTGTAGAAAAAACGGAGATGTACGATTTGAATAAATTTAATTGAGTTGTCATTCAAAGAAAACAAATGACGAACGTTATGGAAAATCCGAAATAAATTAAGGATTCTTACGTTTACTTACTCAAAAATAAACATTCGCTTCGAGGCGGATCGTATTGTAAGGTGTTTGCAGTTGCCAAGCGACAGACAAATAATTAAAACAAACGTAGAGCCTTTCTTGTTATTTGTTGATTACTCGTATGTAAATTTTATAAATCACTGTTAGGTACCTAATTGAACAAACTGAACCACAATTGACAAATACAAAAATATTTCAAAAAGCAAACCCACCTCGTTAATTGACGCAGTTTGCTTGGTAAAATGATATTTTTGTTAGTTGTCCGGATTTTATTTACAACTGTCAGAGTTTTATATATTTTTGTCCTTTAACCATTTCAAAACAAATCAAATTATACTCTGTTTCCTACTATACTAGATTCAAATTTCACTGCATTTTTTTCTTAAATGGTAGGTGGATAGGGAACTTTTTTATTAACATACCCCCTTATTCATAAAACCTAACAAACCTCTGTTAACTAAAAGTTGTTTTGTCCCTTTCTCACAAACATAAATCTCAAAGTGACAGATAAGGATAAACCAACTTTAGCGGCTTGTTAACTAATAGAGGCTTGATGGACGTTTATGAATAAGGGGGTTAGTCGATAAATGATTGAATAAAAAATGTCAAACTTCCGCAAATATTTGAAGAGTATTTTATCTGATTTTCATCGGATGGTTGTTATTTATTTATCTATATGCTTTGTTATTTTTATTATTATTTTGCAGATCTAAGTATGTGTATTGTGTACATTCTTAATGATTTTTATTTACATTAAAAATCACAATATGTTTCTACTTACATTCCCCGAAAGTATTAAGATACTCAGTAAATGATATATAAGATACTTATAATAAGAAATAAGATACATGTAGGTTATTACATATTCTTTTATATTGGTACCTACCTAATACTAACTCTTACTTACCGCGGTCGCTTTGACGATAACACTAAAATAACTCTTTTGTTGGGATGTAACATACCCGTATACCACGACCTACATTATATGAATCAGTTTGATTCATTCTGTACGCCGACCTCGTTTCATACCATTGATCCCAAGTCTCGATACAGACCATAGACTTATGGGACCGAGATTGATACTGTAGTAAAACCTATGATATTGTATTAAATACGCATCTCACTGTATAGCAGCCAAAGTTGATCATATTTGCATACAGTAGGTCAATGATATAATGAGAACGGTTTAATGTGCTATTAAAAAGATTGATATTGTTTAGTCCGAATCGTGGCTAAGAAAAAACAAGATAGTTTGTGTTAGGTTGGTATTGTAAGACGGTAATCGGGTCGGCATCCCGAGCGGTCCGTGCCGTCCGTGATGGCGAGGAGCGCGCCCCCGTGACCCGAATTTTCGCAATGACGTCACCGAGCAGCCCCAACATGTGGGTCACGCGGCTCCAGCCGGCTCCTCGCCCCGCGCACCAGATACCGCGATAAGAAACAACTGACAGCAGACGCAACTACCACTAACTGCTTATGTAGTTGTAAGGTACGAGTATGTACAGGCCCGAACAGCTTCACCTGGTATATAATATCTTCTTTGGCTGTGCAGCGAATAAAAGGAGGTTTAGGACTCGTGTGGTCTAATCCGTCTAAATCTAATATTAACATTTGACAACCTATCATTTAAAATTAACAAGGTACTTACATATAAAAAAACAATAAAGTTATTTTTTGTACCTATTAAACGTGTGCTTAACTTGGAGTACAAGGTCGGAACTGACGTCAATCAGATTTCGTTATTGCAGCTAGCGGTCGTGGTTTTTACTTCGTTTTAGAGTTCCGTACCTTCGACAGTAATAACAGAATTTTCTCACTTCGTATTTCCCTAAAAGGGTGTGAACATCTTTTATTTAAGTGATAATAATGTTATGGCACGAAACTAATAACAAACTTAATCAAAAATATACAATGTAACATTTACCGGACAAAACGTGAAAAAAGATGAACTTGCTCCTGTGGGTATCTTCTTATTTGCTAACTCTAAATTTTCTCGTCTCAGTACATCATCTATAATGAAGATTGCGAGTGCCCTCGATTCTTGTGAACCCAATCCCTTTTGTGCTGATAAGAAAATATACTGAACTTGATTTGACGACCTTGGAAAAGTAGCGGTTTCTATTTGTTCAATCAAATCCTCTTCATTATTAATGCTCACTGAAGTCGATGTATTTTTAACAACTTCTACAAATTAAGTAGGTACAAAAAAGGCGGAGCTCCTTTTACTCCCGAGTCCCGCGTAGTTTTTAACTTACATACAGCGCGCTGGTCCTCGCCACCGTCTTTAGTACGTACCTAACTACGACTTAGGACTTTCTTTTCTAATCGCAAGGTACCTAAAACTTAGGTACTTAAATAAATATATCGGAATATGCTATAGCGTCATGTTCAAATATTAGTGAGTAATTTGTTCGCACCGAATCATTTACCGCACCGGGACATCATCATTTCATCAGCGTAGTAAGCGTCGAATTTGTGTACCTACTGTCGATGAATTTTGTGTGCAGATCAGTATTGTACGAGTATATACCTATGCGAACCCCCAAAAAACCTAAATAAATAACTACAACTTAGAAAAGGTGAAATACCCCCCCGACATTTTCATTTCAAAGCTCAATATCTCAAAAACGGGTGAACAGATTTTCATAAAACATGCCTAAAAACACTCGGAATAAAATTATCTATGACAAAAAAACTAAACGAAAATTATTTCATCCGTTTGGGAGTTACGATAGCACAGACAGATACACAGATACACAGACACACAGAAACACAGATACACACACACACAGAAACACAGATACACAGACAGACACATTAAACTTATAACACCCCTCTTCTTGCGTCGGGGGTTATAAAGCCGTTACCGTTCCGTACTGGTTACATCGGCAACAGTCTGTGACCTCAGAAAAGCGTTAAAAAAATATATTAGGAGCAAATACAATTGGTACACTTTGTTTGGATTTCCATACAAAGTGTAGCCATATTTTTTCCTTGAGTATATAATTATTTTTATTAATACTTTATTTACAAACTATAGGATCGTACCTATAGCCTATAGTGGCCTATAGTCGGACGCAAAGATATCTTTACCAAACCTAACGCACTCAAAAATATCTTGACACTGAGTTCATAGTCGTTTACACAGATTTAGATTTCGATTTATTTATTTCATGATAAAATTACAATATAATTTTGCTTAGTGTCAAAGTTATAGGAATTTACATCATGATCGTTAATTAAATAATAGTAATAATAAGAAAGCATGTCAACAAGGAATATCGTATTGTATCTCCCAATAAGGATCGTCAGTTCACATCTAGACACGCGTCAGCGTGTCCAGCCAAGTGTCACCCCAAGAACTGGCGGACATCAGCCGTGTGTTATTTTACACGAACCGTTTGGAGCCACTTTTGACCCCCCAATAACTCCAAATCTATCTGACATAAAAAATGAAATTTGGCACATGTATTAAGATCCGTTAGAACAACTAGAACCCCAAATTTCATAAATATAGGTTTATAATAGTTATTGAGATATTAAATTCCAAAAAACGGCATTTTTACCACTGACTGACTGACTGACTGACTGACTAGTAATCGAAAAACCTAACCCACTTCCAGGTGACCTAGAAAAAAATCAGAAAACAGTATTTTTTATTACTTTTATTATTATTATTATTTATGCTAGTTACCTCAGAACTCCGTCATTTATTAACCGATTTGAAAAATTCTTTTTTTGTTTGAAACGGTATACTTCAGGGGTGGTCCCATAGTTATTAGGTAAGAATCTGATCACAGGGTCCTGGAGAAATCGAGGGAACTCTTCAAATATTTGAGGTCCACCTATAGCGATTTGGGTATTTTGTATAGTAACTCGTGCATTCGCTCTTTAAAAGCACCATTTGGCGAAGATTGACAAAAAGTAATGATATCCCATCAAAAACATAAGTGTGAAAAAGGGAGCCAAGTTCAATATTCACCGACAAAAGAATTGAGATCTGAATGGGTGCCAAGTTCCGTAGATTCTCTGAAATGGTGCCAAGTCTGGTACTACATTGTTTACAGTAAAACTAATTTACTGCGGCTTAATGCATTTTGAGCCTTAACTTGTCAATTTTCTATGCAGTATATTATAATACCATAAAAGCTGTTGGTTATTTAAGAAAACTGCCAAGTTAAAGCTCAAAATGCATTAAGCCGCAGTAAATTCCAGAGACTTTACGGAACTTGGCACCCATTCAGATCTCAATTCTTTTGTCGGTGAATATTGAACTTGGCTCCCTTTTTCACATTTATGTTTTTGATGGGATTAAAATTAAACAAAACAAGAAAATCAATAGAGAGTACGATCGATGTCATTAGAATTTTCAACACGCAAAAATTTCAAATTTTCCTTCGCGTCCCAAAATACAAAAGGCCTGGGACAACTTAGCCTCCACCTCAACTCTAAGCTCCCTAATCGAAAGCGCGATAGGCAGGGACCGGGCCAGGCTCTTGGCTGTTTCAAGCCCAGAGTCGGGTCACTGGCTCCATGCCTATCCATCAGCTAACACCGGTACTGTACTTTCATTGACCCGGATACACTTCGCCTAGCCGTTGGTTTCCGTCTCGGGGTTGATGTTTGTGTGGACCACAACTGTGCATCCTGTGGGGCCCCTGTCGATCGTCTGGGCCATCATGGGCTTGCCTGTTCATTCGGCGCCGGCCGCCTGTCCCGCCACGCCGCACTCAACGACATCCTGAGAAGGGCGCTCATCAGCGCCAACGTTCCCGCTGCTCTGGAGCCCCAGATCGTGCGGGGCGATGGCAAGCGCCCTGACGGGATGTCTTTAATTCCATGGAGGATGGGTCGCGCTCTAGTGTGAGACGCCGCATGTGCCGACACTTTGTCTGCGTCCTACCTCCCATCGACCAGCAGGCGCGCCGGGGCCGCGGCAGACGCTCGAGAACGGCTTAAGGCCACCAAATACGAGTGTCTCGGCACCCAATACGGCTCGTGGGGCAAAGGCGCGCGTGGACTTCACAGGATGCTCAGCAAACGTTTGCGGGAGGCAACAGGCGATCCTCGTGCGGGCAGCTTTCTCGCACAAAGAATCGCTATTGCAATTCAGCGCGGGAATGCTGCCTAAGGGGCCAAATGTAGATTTTTTTATGGGTTAGTTTTAATTATTTTTAAGTTAGAGTAATTTCTTTTTTGTTATTTGACGTGTAATATTATTTATAAATGAGTATAAGATGTAGGTAAAAGTGAATAATATCTCCCAATAAGGATCGTCATTAAATAAAAATGAAATGTCAATAAGCAATAAGAATTAAATAACATATAAGTTAGCAATAATAATAATAATTAAAACGTGATTTCCATGTACTCGTTTACGGAATACAGAGGATTTTTCAACAAAAGATTTTTCAGTTTGCAAAGAGCTGGTATTGTGAAATCAATCATAATATACAGTGTGTTTTTTTACTTCCGTTCCTTCTAGCATATAGCCGTGTGTAGCTATATAAACGACGTAGTATATTTAGTTTTTCAATATTCAAGAAAAAAAAATTTAATTAATTATATCACCAAGGGTGAATGAAAGCCGGCCTTAAGAGTTAACTTAGAGTTAAGTAAAAGTTAATGTCAAGTATGACAATTTGAAATTCGAATGACATGCACGTCAACATTGTTTAATTGTTAAGGATCTTTTATACTATAATACTAGGGGTGTTAATTAACGAAAATGAATTCTTGAATATCTTCAAAATTTCAAAAAAAAACAAAATAAAAAAATCCAAAAAATAATTAAAATTAAAAAAAAAGAACATCAAGACATAGCTAACAAAAAAATAAGCATATGGACCAAAAATAGTAACTGGAGTGCCAACACAAACGAAGAAAAACTTGCACAAAGTTTGTGTGGAAAGAGCTTGCCCACCCCTTCGCCTTAATAGTTACGTCATGTCTGTCCGTTCGTATGTCACAGCCGATTTACTCGAAGACAATAATCACTAGACTTGTGAAATGACAACTACCAAGCATGGTGTATTATATGAACCGCTACATAAAAATGATGTGAAATCACGAAAAATAATTAAATTAGTGGGGGCACCCTATACACATGTAACCGGGGGTTGAAAAAAACTCAACGAATATAGGCGTGTGGGATATCTAGGTATGGATAAGCTTTAAAAATAGGGGTTTCTAAGAAAACTTCCCCATTTAAGTCAACCGTTGGTGAGATATTAGCTGTCAAACTCATAAAAAGTTTGTCTCCCCGATCTCCCCCTACTTCTAATTTCCAAACTATGAAGTTTAAAATTGCACTTATTAAATCCTATGGCATGCTTCAAGAGTTACAAGTCGCTTTACACATCTGTTTATAAAACAATATCTGTATTAGCTTAGCGGGCATCAGGAGACTATAAAAGGGCATTTCCATCAAATTTCCGTAACGGGCAATCGTGGATTATTATTAGTTACACAATCGCCGCTCAAAAGTACGACTGACATCCATAGGGACGTTTTAATAACTATCGACATATATAGGTACATTTACGTTGTTCATCTAGGAATCTAGGAGATTCTAACTGAACTTGTTTGTTCATTAGAGCTTGTCCACACAGCCGTTTCTGGAAAGCGGGTTTTCTGGGGAAAATGAATTACTTAGAGGTAATAAGCATTGTGGAGTAGGTACCGTCAATAATAAAATCATGCTCAATGCTTACCCAGCTTGTATAAGAATTTTAGATCTTTCTCGTAACCGCATAGCAACTACAGCCCTGTCCGCTGTTACTAAGTATAACCAAAGTTCCTGAAGATGCTGAGAGTGAGGGATCTGCATTTGTCTCTAGTTGTTAGGGTGCCTTTCCACGAGAGATTTGCTATGCAGCAATGCTGCGAGAATGTGTCAGCTACTCTACGAAAACCTGTTTCCACCAGTGCTATGCTATGTGGACCAATGAATATGATTGGTGGTAAGGCATCCTTAATGTTGTCAACACATCGAATCCTCAAATCAAAGAACAGGATCTGATTCTTCTGGAGTCACTACCTGCTTAGCATCGGAGGGGCCGTATGCTTCTTTGCCATAATAAAACGAACAGTTATGACCTGGTTTCAGTGTTCCCTCGTTTCCAGGGCTCGAGCCCCGAATGCTGCGCGGACAGCGGCGGGCAGGACGCGCCGGGCCCGCCGCCCGGGCCGCGCTACAAGCTGGCGGGCGAGGGCTCGCTGCGCGTCTGCTCCTTCCAGCACACCCGCACCGTCGTCGACAAGATCCTCGCCGCCAAGTTCCTGCGCCGCTGGGAGACGCACATACTCTGCTTGCATGAAGACCACATTGTTTCGAAAACGGTAAGTGACCATTGGAATATCCTCTCTCGGACGCTGCGGTTGTAGAATAAGCCTGCCGAAACTACCGAGGTTTTCCCAATACGTACGGGGTCCTACAGGAAAGGAGTGTATAAACTTTTAAAGGGTCGACAAATTGTGACTCCCCTAGAGTGGCTGGTGTCCATTGGCTGCGGTGACCGCTTACTCACCTGATGGTATTCGGTCACCGGTGGTATCCTTGTTTGCCAAAATGTACTTTTAGGCGCCCTTTTATATTTCATAGTGCTCCTCGTAGCGTAGCATAGTGCTATATACCCCTATTCCGCCCAGTTGATTACGCAAAGTGTCAAACTTACTCTAGCTACCTAGATCTAACTGACATTTTAGGGTTCCATACCAAAATTTAAAAATAACCCCTATGGTGCGACTCCACCGATCCGTCTGTCACAAACCACAACTTTGAATCTCAGGAATATTATGCTATTGTATATTTGAAATTTAGAATAGCTGTAAACAAGGCCAACCCAAGTTTATTGAAATTTTGCATGTAACTTTACTTTCAAATTAAAGTTTTTGTTGCTAAGTCAAGTGTAGTATCTTATGAAAGGGTTGAAACTATTACACATTCTAAACTTGTTATTTTTTTATACTGTGATTACTTTCGATTTACCTAAAAAAAAAAACCTATGAAGGAAAATGTAAAAAGAATCCCACGTCGCGTCATATCTTCGAATTTTACCAAGCGAGAAATTTGAAATTATTAGAATGTATCTAATTAATATTGATGTATAGACAGGTAGGTTTTTTTAACATAAGTATAGATGTATACCTACTTATCTTTATGTACATGTTTGTACGGGGCCTTCGGCGCGCGAGTCGGCTTGCATTTGACCATATTTTTAGGGTTCCGTAGTCAACTAGGAACCCTTATAGTTTCGCCATGTCTGTCCGTCCGTCTGTCCGTCCGTCCGCGGATAATCTCAGTGACCGTTAGCACTACAAAGCTGAAATTTGGTACTAATATGTATATCAATTACGCCGACAAAGTGGTAAAATAAAAAGTGGAAAAAAATATTTTATTAGGGTACCTCCCCTATACGTAAAGTGGGGAGTGATTTTTTTTTTCATTTTAACCCTAACGTGTGATATATTGTTAGATAGGTATTTAAAAATAAATAGGGGTTTACTAAAATCATTTTTTGATAATGTTAATATTTTCGGAAATAATCGCTCCAGAAGTAAAAAAAAATGTGTCCCCCCCCTCTAACTTTTGAACCATAAGTTTTAAAAATATGAAAAAAATCTCAAAAGTAGAACTTTATAAAAACTTTGTAGGAAAATTATTTTGAACTTGATAGGTTGAATAGTTTTTGAAAAAATTACAAAAACTACGGAACCCTACACTGAGCGTGGCCCGACACGCTCTTGGCCGGTTTTTTTTACCTACATCAGAAATTGACCTTCATTCCGTAAATCCGAACTGCGTTACTACTTTACTTCATTAAGTCAGAAAAAATGCCATTGTCTATACAAGTATTAAAAGTGGGAGCTGGAGTGGGCACAACGACCTCTACAATTTCAGTATCTTGACTGACACGCCCCATGAGTCCTCAGAGCTCTTTATTTTTAATAGATTTCGGTGCATCTAGATGAGAAACATGAGGACATTTGAAAATACTTAATGACTCTAATTTTACATACTCATTCAGAAGGTTTTCAGCTATTTTGATAGACGATACCAAACTTTGTGTAGTGACTATAGGAATTTGGACAAGAAATGATTAAATTTATTGGCTACTTTTACTGCGTCAGTTTAAAGCCTTTATTTCTGGTCAGCTTTACCGCTTTACATACGTCGCGTAAGAGTTTCAAAAATCGAAATTTAATCTTCCATATATTTAAAAAGCATAGTGAGTTGTATTTAAGATACAACCGTATATTTATATTAAGTTTATGTTTGTAAAATGATGTAAGTTAATGTAAATTAAATCCAAAAATAGTAGTATTACTTAATGCTTTAGTATTTGGTTGATAGTCACCGAAACCATGACTTTTGTTTAAGCGCCATGTAGCGTTAGTAACGTCGAGTATAGGGCAGCTAACTCATACAAGCTGCCAACACAAAGGATCCACTTCAAAACTGCAATAGTTGCCCATATATAAGTAATTGAACTCCTTTATTCTTTAAAATACCTGTGTTTATAGCTGAAATACTCAATCTCAGACGAGTATATATATCGTACAATAACCATATTTATTCTAAATTAATTCCTTCACAACGTTAATATTAATTTCATCAATAATCCCGTAAGAGAAAGTTCTTTATTAAAATTTTTAGTTTTCCCATTTGCCACAGGGTGTCCGCGGAAACGGCGGGAAACGGTGACGGTGGCAAACCTAGTCTAACTGCAGAAACGTTATGTAGGCACTCGCTGTACTACTTTGTTATCATGCCTTCATATTTCGTAAAATAATTCCGTGAAAGTAGTTTGACGCAAATATGTTGTTATATACGTATTGTGGAGAATTCATTTATTCAAATTAATTAATTTTGTTAAGTGACGCATAATAAAACTAGGTATAAAAATACATATTTTTGCACTAAAGAAAGAACTAATAAATAAATAAATACGCATTGTTGTATAATTATACCTAATTAGTGACATTAGTAACTATAGTTAAGTTTGCAAAGTATTTTCTGTAACCTTAAGGGTATAGTCATTAGCTAAATTAGTAGGATCGGAGACAAATAACTCAATGACTTATTGATATGATAATTATTTAAGGTATTTTTCAATTATTAGTATAGTAGTAGTTCTAAAATTTTATCATGTGAAATAATAATAATAATAATATTTTTTCACATCCGATGCCGTGCAGCAATAGCTGCAAAAAGAGTCCGACTCGCACTTGGCAGGTTTTTAATATTTGTTGTTATAGCGACAACAGAAATACATAATCTGTGAAAATTTCGTCTGTCTAGCTATTACGGTTCTTGAGATCTAGCTCGGCTAGCGGTAGCCATGAAAGAGGGCTAAAATATCACGTTTTTTGTATGGGAGCCCCCTTAATTATTATTATTATTTTGTTTTTAATATTTGTTGTTATAGCGGCAACAGAAATACACAATCTGTGAAAATTTCAACTGTCTAGCTATTACGGTTCTTGAGATACAGCCTGGTGACAGACGGACGGACGGACGGACAGCGAAGTCTTAGTAATAGGGTCTCGTTTTTACCCTTTGGGTACGGAACCCTAAAAATAACATGAACTTGGGGATAGGTACATCTCTGTCAATGTCGTGAATGGTCACCGGCACTACTTAGGGGAATATTTGACATCACAACAAAAAGGTGCTGGCATTCCTAACATAAATAATACTTTCACATAGCTATTGAATTTTTAAATAGCCTGTAATCTTCTCACCATCTGCACAAACATAAATATACGTCAATCCGAAAACAGCATTACTCATCACATACAGTTTGTGCGTAATGTTAAAGAAATCGTTATCACTTCGATATTCTGGAATTTGGAATCATATACTCGTATAGGTATGTTGTGATCAACTTATTACGTAAGCATGTGTATATGCAGTATTGCACATTGTGTGACTAACTGTTACAATAGGAGCTTGATGTGAGGTGATTAGATAAATTTCGCGTAAACACGCTTAGTGTACACTACTGATAATAATTATATCTTACTTCCTCTAGCGATGTTTGTCGCCGAGTCACCGACACATTTACTGGAAACCAGAAATGTTCTCGGAGTAATGTTATTTATTAATTTTAACTTTATTGCACAATACACATTGAGTACAAAGGGCGGATTTATACGTAATGCCATGAGGCATACTTATATTTCTTATTAAGTTTGTCCACAGTTCGTGGCGCTCTTTACTTTCTATAGTACATGATCCGTACGCTATGAAAAATATGCGAAATATTTATTGGCTCAAAATACTAATTACTTAGTATTAGAACAAATCTCGTATTTCGGTCATTCATAGAAAATGACATTCATATTCATCAGCCTAAAGTCAGTCTTATATTGTGAGGCTATGCCACAAGTAATATATTTGTGCTACTATCTCTGTATGTAGTCAAGTAGTTTTCGAATGAATCCAATTTACTTTTTCCGTAAAGACGGAGTTTAAAAATACTGGAACGGATTTTAGCCATGATTAAAAATTACGCTTTTCGGCAAGCTAAACGCTTACGTACTCGTATGAGGATATCACGTATCATTTATGGTATACTACACAAAAAAATCAGCCATATCGTATCTGGAGGAGCCCAAACTTGGTATGTGTCGAAAATTATTTTTGTTTTAATAAAAAAATGCGGCTGAAATGTAATGATGTGGTATGTTTTTAGAACCGCCTCAAAAAGCCCTTACGAAAAAAAACCCCATACAATAAAAATTTACTGGCTGAGCCAATTAATTTTTTTTTAAGAACTGCGGGTCAAAAATTTTGTTTTGGCCTCTAGCATGCGTGCGCCAAATGGCTAAACTGTACATTGATTTTCGTTTTTTTTTAGCCGACTTCAAGATTTCATAATTTTTAAGAAAAAAAAACCGACTTCAATGGGGGAGTCCGGTGAAAGATTATTAATCTTAGCTGGTGCACTCTTAGATTCCATACAATAAAATACAAAAATGGCTATAAGTATGTTTATAATGGTAGAAGACTAAGTAACCTCAATTCCTCATGAAATCAAGGAAAAACCTTGCTTGCTTGACAAACAAAACGAAGAGAACAAATCGCCAAACGTGAACTACGCGTCGTTGAAGAGTTCCGTTCTGATCATCATCAGCAGTTCCACTTCATCAAATGTCTCTTTTATGAATGAAAATGCTTGATTAGTTCATGAAAATACTAAAATCACTATTTGTGTGCCTTTCACATTTGAGGAGTTTCCTCGATTCCTAATGGATCCCATCATCAGAACTCGAGCATGACAAAAATCAATCGTGAAAATAGAACTTTCTTAACAAACACCGCTAGAAGGACAAATCGCCAAACGTCAACTTTTCGTCGTTGAAGAGTTCTGTTCTGATCATCATCAGCAGTTCCACTTCATCCAATGTCACATTTTTGGATGCAAATGCTTGACTTGTTGATAAAAACACAAAAATCACTATATGTTTGCCTTAGGGATTTGAGGAGTTCCCTCAATTCCTCATGGATCCCATCATCAGAACTGCCTTTTGACAAAAACGGGACCAACTTGGATATATATACATACAATCAAAAAAAAAAATTTTTCAAATCGGTTAAGAAATGACGGAGTTATGGAGTAACAAACATTAAAAAAAAAAACGAAAAAAAAAACATACAACCGAATTGATAACCTCCTCTTTTGAAATTTGGAAGTCGGTTAAAAAGAGGAGGTTATCAATTCGGTTGTATGTTTTTTTTTTAATGTTTGTTACTCCATAACTCCGTCATTTCTTAACCGATTTGGAAAATCCTTTTTTTGATTGTAAGTATATATATCCAAGTTGGTCCCATTTTTATCTAAACGCAGTTCTGATGATAGGATCCATGAGGAATTGAGGGAGCTCCTCAAATCTTTAAGGCAAACATATAGTGATTTTTGTGTTTTTATCAACAAGTCAAGCATTTTCATCCAAAAATGTGACATTTGATGAAGTGGAGCTGCTGATGATGATCAGAACAGAACTCTTCAACGAAGAAAAATTCACGTTTGGCGATTTGTCCTCCTAGCTGTGTTTGTTAAGCAAGTTCTATTTTCACGATTAATTTTTGTCATGCTCGATTTTTGATGATGGGATCCATTAGGAATTGAGGGAACTCCTCAAATCTTAAAGGCAAACATATAGTGATTTTTGTGTTTTTATCAACAAATCGAGCATTATCATACAAAAATGTGACATTTGATGAAGTGGAACTGCTAATGATGATCAGAACAGAAATCTTCAACGACGAAAAGTTCACGTTTGGCGATTTGTCCTTCTAGCGGTGTTTGTTAAGCAAGTTCTATTTTCACGATTAATTTTTGTCATGCTCGAGTTCTGATGATGGGATCCATGAGGAGTTGAGGGAACTCCTCAAATCTTAAAGGCAAACATATAGTGATTTTTGTGTTTTTATCAACAAATCGAGCATTATCATACAAAAATGTGACATTTGATGAAGTGGAACTGCTGATGATGATCAGAACAGAAATCTTCAACGACGAAAAGTTCACGTTTGGCGATTTGTCCTTCTAGCGGTGTTTGTTAAGCAAGTTCTATTTTCACGATTGATTTTTGTCATGCTCGAGTTCTGATGATGGGATCCATTAGGAATCGAGGGAACTCCTCAAATGTGAAAGGCACACAAATAGTGATTTTAGTATTTTCATGAACTAATCAAGCATTTTCATTCATAAAAGTGACATGGAACGAAGTGGAAGTGGTATGAAGTGGAACTGCTGATGATGATCAGAACGGAACTCTTCAACGACGCGTAGTTCACGTTTGGCGATTTGTTCTCTTCGTTTTGTTTGTCAAGCAAACAAGGTTGTTCCATGATTCCATGAGGAACTGAGGGTACTTAGTCTTCTACCATTATAAACATACTTATAGCCATTTTTATTTTATAGTGTGGAATCTAAGAGTACACCACCACACCACCACCACATCAGCCCTAGGACGTCCACTGCTGGACATAGGCCTCCCCCAATTTCAATTTGGGGGGTAAATGCCATAATCGCCACGCTTGGCATGCGGGTTGGCGGGCGCGCCGGCGCCCCCGCCCGCAGTCGATGAGAACAGAAGTATAAATTGGATAACATAACTTTTATTTGTCTCGCAATCGAAGTGAAAATCAGAATGTATAACTCGTGTATAAAACCCATTTCATCCTCTACTTTATAGCGACCGTCGCCTGCGGGTCGGATTGATAAATTGTCTCGGATAAAATGGCTTGTTTTATGCACTTGTTGTACAATCTACTATTAGTAACATTAGTATGAGTAGTAGCAGTATTAGGTTTAGGTACGACAATGTCCCCGTGTAAAAATAAAAATAAAAACACATTTCTATAAATCAATCCAATGCATGATAATTAATGGAGAAACTAATTGCCTCATTCAACAGTTTTAATTATGAAACACTATTTTGGAATAATCGTAGGTAAGTAGCAAACAAGTAACAAATGATTTGATAAGATTTTAAGTTAACATGGTCATTGACATTAGAATTAATGTTAGAAATGGGATATTGATATTTACCTATAGCCTGACCAGAGTTTATTTGGACCTGGCCATGTTGCGGATTTTTAGTGGTACTAATTTATTTTAATGGCAAGACATACTCTTAGACAACAGACGTTAGAAGTCATCGAATGTCTTCGATGTAAATAAACTTACATCAAGTCGAAATATTTCGTCATTATAAAAATAAATATGCCGAAAATCATCCAAACGTTGTCAGAAAGCTTTTTGTGAATATAATTACTTATTTTAAACAATAAAAGGACGAAGGATTGACTAATATTCCAACACACAATGTTTTGAAATTGGTTATTGACATAACCGGTAGTAGTGACATTTCATATTATAGTAAGGATTGATTGAATTGGGAAGATTGGTTGGAATTAACAAGTACACTTTTTTTCTTATTCAATGTATAGGTAAGTCTACAATAACAAATATATGTATAAAAAGAAAATAACGTGACCGTCGTTGCCGCCAGTGAAAAAAAATATTGCCAACAGCATGTCGGGCCATGCTCAGTGTAGGGTTCCGTACTTGCCCAATGAACTTAATAAAAAAAAACATTAACGAGCAAAAGGGAATACTTTCGCAGCCTTTCATACGACTTTTACTAAGAAAAGAAAACTTTATGATAATTGAAAAACAGCTTAACTGATCATGTCCGCTATATTTTAGTTTAGTTAGTTTATAGTTTTTACTAAGAAAAGTTACTAAAAAAAGAAAACTGAGTTTTATGATAATTGATCATGTCCTCTGTAGTTTAGTTTAGTTTAGTTAGTTCTCATGAAGTCTTTATGAAGCTTCACTTTTTTTCTCATTTTTTGGACCCATAGTTCAAAAGTTAGAGGGGGGCACAATTCTTTTTTCTTTTGGAGTCATTATTTTCGAAAATATTACAACAAAACCTCACACCATAAGATTGAAGCAAAAAAAATCATGCCCACTTTACGTGTACGGGAGGTCCCTTCAAATTCAAAATATATATTTATTTTACGACTGTCAGTTTATTGCTTTATATATCCATGCACAATTGCAGCTTTCTAGCACTAACAATCACAAAGCAAAGCCTCGGACAGACAGACGGACAGACAGACAGACATGGCCTAACTATAAAGGTTCTTATAGTTCACTACGGAACCCTAAAAACCCAATACAACATTATAAAAAGGTAGATGTTTAAAAAGGCCAATACACACTGGTCCCGGCTACACATGACGTATGTACATATATTATTGCCATATAACATGCTGTTTGCAGCGACATTATCTCAGGTCCAAACAGGCACTGGTCAGGCTATACCATTATTTATGATTTTCGAGTTTCCTATATTTCGGCGCTGATGTAAACACCATTTTCAAGGATAAACCACCAGTTTTAGGGTTCCGTACCCAAAGGGTAAAAACGGGACCCTATTACTAAGACTTCGCTGTCTGTTCGTCCGTCTGTCTGTCACCAGGCTGTATCTCAAGAACCGCGATAGTTAGACAGTTGAAATTTTTGAGATGATGTATTTCTGTTGCCGCTATAACAACAAATATTAAAAACCGGCCAAGTGCGAGTCGGACTCTTTGCCGTTTTTATAGATAATGGTACGGAACCCTTCGTGCGCGAGTCCGACTCGCACTTGGCCAGTTTTTAAGGAGTTAATCTTTGAAAATGGTGCTTGCAACAGCGCCGAAATATAGGAAACTCAAAAATCATCATATACATGGTAAATATCCCGTTTCTAACATTAACTCTAACAAATGATTTTGTTCCCAATTTCGGAGCATTTAGATGTAATCAACTAATCATCCAATAAACTAAATTGCGAGCTGGAATACAGGTAATATTAATCCCAAAAATAATAACATGTCTAATATAAGTAATAAAACCGCAAAACTAATATAAGATATTGGCTCGGACGTCTCAAAATCACCTTTCTTGCGAAAGTACGACTTCTTAACAACAGAACATCTTTACATCTTTAGCTATAAATATTGATATAGTATTTCACTGGTGGCTCTGTAAGCTGTATGAGACATCGCGATTTTATGTTTCAAATTCCAAAATTTCGAAAAACGGATTTCACAAAAAATCTATATTAATAATTTCGTGCAGGGGTACGGTAGACCCGAACGAGACCTGTCTCAAATTGAAGAACGTATAAAAATAACGATTTTTGAGTTGAACATATGTATCCGCAAAATTCGGATTGTCGCGTATTTTGCATTTAAAAGTGTTCATTTGATGACGAAATGTCGGCCATATTGCCCACAGACTATATTGCTATATTAAAGTTGGTTGACAGTGTCGGCTACGTTCGAAAATCGTGAACTATTTTTGCGTCCGGTATGTTGGCCAGGTTGCTGGGCTGCGTTCTGGGTGATGGGCCATCATCGCCCATTGTGTGGATTCGGCTAGCCGCGTCTGCAGCGTTTTATTTTTGTAGTTTTAAAGCGTTCTATACACCTATCAGCCTAGCTAGCACGATAACTTATACCGTCACGTTATATGGGCGAAATGTATTAAAACGTCACATAAAACGTAACGGTATAATCTATCGTGCTAGCTAGACCGATTGTCACAACAACCGCCTTCAAAGCGAATGTATGGGGCCTGTTACATGGATTCATATCACGATAAGTATCACGTGAATATTAAAGCAGAATCCATACAAATTTGAAAACTGCGATAATATTGACACCCCAGTATTGTGATAATATTAATCGTGTAAAGGACACCACTTGAATGTTTGCTGAGTCTGTCCGCCATCTTAAAGCTGCGTCTCAATTTTGTTTGTGACTAACTACTAGGTGACTTATGGCTTTTAAACGTCTAGCTAAATTCTATCCCTATCTCGCTCTATCTTATAACTTAGTGGTACAGCTCATGCCGTTCGCCGCGCTCGGACGTTAGAGGCGCTACTGCGAACCGAAAACGAAGTATCTGCCTCTCTCGCACATGTATATTCGAACGACATAGAGGAAGTTAGTTCGTTTTTGGTTCGCGGTAGGCCCTCAGGCGTCAACTTTAAAACGAATAGGGTATTTTACTATAAGGGAAATAAAATTCAAAATGTAATAAAAACCAGCCAAGTGCGTCGGAGTCGCACACTGAGGGTTCCGTACAACTAAAAAACAAATGTGATTTATCAATATATTGATATTTTTGGTAAAATATACTTCATAATAAACATTATCACTTAATTTCAAGTTCATAGGTCGATGGGAAGCTAAAAAATTATATGTGTGACAGACGGAATGTTCTTTGACTTTCTTCGACCGTCCGCCACGCTCGGACTAAGGTGCTACCAACCGAAAACTAAATATATATGCCTCTCTGTCGCACTTGCATATTCGAGCGCGGAGAGGGAAATACTTCGTTTTCAGATCGTGGTAGGCCCTCTGGTCTGACGGCTCCTATTCCTGGATGGTGCGCGTATTGGAATGTGAAATACCTTTGGCAAAACGGAACAAGTTGTTAAATAGCTTCCATTAATTGGAGAAAATATTACCAACTGTTATTATTATCACGTGAAACACTGAATATTGAAGCAACATCCATAGGGGCCTGTTACATGGTTATTATTATCACGCGATATACTCATATCACGATCCGTATCACGTGCAATGAATATTGAAGAAAAATCCATACGATTTTGAAAACCACGATAATATTGACACACCAGTATTGTGATAGTATTAAGCGTTTAACAGACCCCATACAATTTTAAAAATCGCGATAATATTGACACATAGTATTGAGTGTAAAGGGCCTCACTTAATAGAATTTGGCGGAGAATAGAGAGCTGCTACCGCGAAACGAAAACAAACGAACATCGTGTATTTCCCTCTGTGTCGCTCGATTGTGCAAGTTCGACAGAGAGGGAGATACACAAAATTCATTTGTTTTCGTTCGCGTTAGCAGCTCTGACTTCGCACCAAAAATACTGACTGGACACGTTTTATGTGACGTTTTAGTACATTTTGGCCATATAACGTGACGGTATAAGTTATCATACTAGCCGGGCAGATGTCACAACAATCGCTTTCAAAGCGAATGTATGGGGCCTGTTACATGGTTATTATTATCCCGTGATACGTTCATATCACTTACTTACTTACTTACTTACTCACGTTACGTATCACGTTAATACCGAAACAGAATTCATACAAATTTGAACACTACGATAATATTGACGACCGCAGTATTGTGATAATACTAGAATGTTTGCTGAGTCTGTCCGCCACCTTAAAGTTGCGTCTCTATTTTAAACGTCTAGCAAAATTCTTTCCCTATCTCGCTCTGCCATATCTTAGTGGTACTGCTCATGCCGTTCGCCGCGCTCGGACGTTAGAGGCGCTACCTTGAACCGAAAACGAAGTATCTGCCTCTCTGTCGCACGTGCATATTCGAACGACCTAGAGGGAGATAGTTCGTTTATATTCGGGGTAGACTTTCAGGCGTCAACTTTAAAACCAATAGGGTATTTTACTACATGAGAAATAAAATTCAAAATGTAAGAAAGACCGGCCAAGTGTGTCGGACTCGCGCATTGAGGGGGATTTATCAATATTATATTGGTATTTTTGATAAAACATACGTCATAATAAACGTTATCACCAAATTTCAAGTTCAGTTGGTCAGATGATAATAATATTATTATATAATGTAATTAATAATTTTGTTTAGGTTGGCGATTTCATTCTAAGAACGCTGTAAGATTTCTTTCCCTTCTTGAAATGAATATGCTACACCCTTGCCTAGCTAGTAAGATAATTGCAGTGCCCTAACGGGGTATCATGTACCTACTAACCACAAGAACACTAACATACCAATGTAATGAACATGATCGCAATAAATATATGAATATGAAAAAAAAAAAAAGTTCATAGGTCCATGGAAAGTTAAAAAAATATATATGTGACGGACGACACACGGAATGTTCTTTGACTTTCTTCGGCCGTCCGCCGCACTCGGACTGAAGTGCTACCGGGAACCGAAAACGAAATATATGCCTCTCTGTCGCACGAATGTGCAAGTGCGACAGAGAGGGAGATATACGAACTTCATTTGTTTTCGTTCGCGGTAACAGCTCTGAGGGCCTACTCCAAACTTCTAAAATCGAACTTCGTATTGTGCTGTCTCTTTCCGTCATATAGTGTATAACACGAGAGTGAAAGGGACGGCCCTCTGACTTCGCACCAAAAATACTGGCTGGCACATCAATAATTACCAATTGCACATCTGAACCGAATTTTTATGAATGATTAGTATTTTAGCTATACAAATCAGTACTGATTAGTGATTACGGTGTCAATTTTTTTATGCGCCTTTAAATACTAGCCTTATAAAAATACATAGGATTAACTTATAAAGATTGCCCGTGACCAACCGTGACTTCGTCAGCGTAATCTTTTACTCCCTATTCCATGTTAATCCAGACATATTTGTATACGAAGTTTCAGTATAATCCGTTGTTGTAATGTTTTTATTTTATACATTTTTGTACACTATTTCTTTGGAAGTTTGTATAACTGTCACGAATAAATGTTTTCTTTATTTCTTTCTTATTTATATCACCCGAGCGAAGCCGGGCTTTCTTCTAGTGTTACTATATTCCTAACCTAAAACCAAACGCATTCTGTATAGGAGATCAGCCGGAAATCCGGAAATCCGCCGGACATACGAAAGCAATTTTGCCCAAGCCGAAACGGGGATATACGCATTTTTTCTCCGGTCAATTGTTGTGATGATTAAAAGAAACAATTCTTGAGTCAAGGAACATCACTAGTGGCTCTGTGAGCTCTAGAACTCGCGATTTGTTTTTCTAATTTCAAAATTTCCAAATTATGACTCGGCAAAAAAAACATGTATTTTGTATATAATTATCAAACCTGCTCTCAATATTTCATGGATATCGGTTGAGAAATGCCACCCGCCGGCCGGATCTCGAAATCATTTTTGTGGAAGCTGAAACGGAGACCTTCGAGTTCGTTTCACTTGGTCAATTGCCTAATAATATATATATACTTATATAAGTATAGGTATATTTAGAATATTCCCTATTGACTCAATCCTATCAAGTATACAGATAATGAAATTACTTAAGCAAATTTTAAACAACTCGTGTATTGGGTAAGTACTTACGTAAAATTAAATATATAATTCGTAAGGAACCCGTTAAAATAAGTAACCTTTGCCTCTCTAAAAGCGAGTGAACTGTCGCTCGTTAACGGCATTATGACGTTATTATGACGTTTGTTAACTAAATTAACTGATTGTGGGTTTATCGTGAACTTAACAACGAGGTCAATCAGTAGATAAGGGGAACTGTATGTATGTTGTACGTGCGTCACTGATTTCACAATATTTTAACTGCACCATAGACTCGAATTTCTACATTAATTAGTCTGAACGAGCACGACACGACTAACATATACGAGCTAGTCTGCAGTTCTATCTTTTACTTTATGGCACTGAATAATAGGCTAGAATGTATCATTTTTATTCGTCCCTTAAATTCAGTGGTATGTTTATGGCTCATAATCATTTAATTTATAGTCTATGCTTACACTAGACCAAAAATATAATTATGTCGACGTTTTTCACTATTATTTCCGGTCAAGCTACTCGTACACTATGACTCGTTTCGCATTAAACGAGTGCTCACGACCGAAAACATAAGTACCTACCTTTGTTTACACTACCTGCCTAAATGTATTTTGTTGATCAAAACACCTACTGACGTCATTCGCACTGAAACTCTGATATTTTGCATCTCAACATAGACGAAACGAAGGGGAATAGGTAACCATTCTAAAATAGCTTAGGCTATTTCGGACAATACTCCCTAAGATGCAGGCGCCGCACTAGTTGACGTGTTGACACGTCATCCATTATATACTGGACGTCCTCAGGCACACGGTGTATGTTTAATGTTAAGTTGATAAAATAGGGGCAAGAATTGATACCTATTACCAACCGGAACGCTTACAGCTATATTTTATTATGTTACTATAAGCTTTCCCATTATATTTAAATCAATAGTCAAAATGTTGCGTACCTAAAATTATTATAAGTACGACAGTTCAGAACATACCCGACTGAAAATATTGCAGGATATTCATCTAAATACGTCTCGCGCATCTGTGCATTTTTATCATGCCCTATATGGCAAGTCTTCCCCATATGGGTTCCTCATGAACAATAGCTCTGTGGTTGACGTAAGTTCGTCTGACGGGACTAATTAACAAAAGACGGTGGCGCGGAACGTCTGCCTGCACTCGCTAGATTATCCGCAGCGCGGCGTCTGGTGCAGCGCGGCGCGCGATGGTGCAGACGGCGCGAATGTCAGAGGTCGTGCTGCCTCTGTCTACACTGAGATAGTCTAAATACGATGGTCCGTCACAGATATCGATTGTATTTTACAATCTTCCTGCTATCCAGATGTACAATTTAATATTGCACTGTGTCGATACCGAATAGGTATAATCGAGGTACTTGTGGAACAGATAGGTTTGGTTGGCTGGAACCTAAGGGCGGCAGGTTATAAGGGACGGCAGGTGCCAAATTTTCTTTTCATGACTAACATAAATTAGTGGTATCGAATTTTAGAGGCGGTAAAATTTAGATAAGCCTATAATGTACTGTACTTGGACCATTATCTTTTTTGTGCAGCTGTGGATGTCACCTCACTACCATGTGTAATTTGAAGTTTAATAATTAAACTAGAATATTACTCTTTAAGTAATAAATAAATGATAATTGACTACTTAAAGTTACTAGATATTCGTACTCAATACATATTCATAATTTAAATTACGAGAAGGGTTTTGTAATTTCGTCCACGGTAGTGACATTCACGGCTGTGAGTGTGCACAAGAAAGAGAAAGGTCCACTTATTTTAGTTTTCATAGTACTCAACCATTCCAAGAAGATGAAAGTCCTGGATTATTTTTCTAATAATAGAAATAACCATAGTACAGCCAATAACAGGAAAAAGTTTCAGATATTTCGGTGGCGCCATATATTTTATAAAAATACAAACATTTTATATCACCTCGCGTGTGCCCCATATCGGACTACTAAGAAATTTCTAAGTCCGTTAAATAATTAAAAAAAAAACACCTAATTTTGTAGTACGCAGGCTTAAGTACGTATTAGGGTTAGCTCAGGTGTGCGTTCGCGGCTCGCGGGTTTTTAGGATTCCGTAGTCAACTAAGAACCCTTCTAGTTTCGCCATGTCCGTCTGTTTGGTGGTTTAATAATTTAAATTATTTTAATAATTTCTAAAAAAAAAATTAAGGGGAGACACCCTACACCTAAAGTGGGGATGTTTTTTTTTTGTTTCAACCCTATGGCATTGGTTGCTGTTGGATATGTCTTTCAATATTAATAGAGGTCGTCTTCATCAATTTTTTTTGTTAAAGTGAATATTTCCGATTATAAATCACATAAAAAAGAAAAAAAAAATTGTGCCAAAATATGAAAAACATCATGAAAGTAAAGCCTAATTTGATTTTTTTGAATTAAGTTCATTGTGCAACTACGGAACCCTACACTGAGCATGGCCCAACATGCTCTTGGCCAATTTTTTTTAAGACTGTGCTGGCCAGCATCCTTGTGGTTTTAGCTGGGGGTACTGGCTGGCTGTGAATGGACGCCTGTTATGGGGCCATCCAACAGCTCGAATTGAAATCCGCGTTAGCACTCGTGACGTTTTGACGACACGAGGCAGTGTAACATTGTATCGTGTGTGATGTGAAGGGGCTCGCGTGTTACAGCACTAGCAGCTACATTATAACCTTGCGTTCAGCTATTCGTTGACCCTTCATCACTCACCATCGCGCGTGATTGAGGTTACGCAGCTGTTAGTCTGTATATTAAATAATGCCTATTGATTGTTTGTTTTTATACGACTAGTCGCTGAGACGTCGGTATTTAATTTAGTTAACAGTATTTACTATACACATGACGCGGAAAAGTCATCTAGTTATGAACGGGAATTTTGACTTAGTTTTTGCCTTCGTGACGTTTCGGATAGAATAATTATCCTTCGACGTGAATAGTTTTAAAGACGACCGTCGAAGATGCACCGTTGGCTGATGAGTGATGATGATGGCGTGAGAGAAGTGATGACTAGTCTCAGGCGGTTCTCGGAATTCTGGGGCAATTATTATTTATATTACGGGCAATCCCTGCGAGCTTTCTTCAATGGAGTAAACATTATGTTATTTCCTGCCTCCTATAGTAGAGTATTAAAATGACGTTTAATATTAAGCGTCACAGAAAATTACATTTAAAGCTTTTTCATTAACAAACAGTCTAATCTATATTTTGATATCCTAAACGAGCAACATTTGTATAGTTGTTTGTAATTCAAATCTCGAAAACCGCTCTAACGATTTTAATGAAATTTACAGTATACGTGTTTCCGGAAACGAAAAAAAAAAATATCTAGGTCTTATCTCCGGGAAAACTTGTAATCTCCAGGAAAACACGAGCAAAGCTCAAACGCCCAGGATATACGTATAATGTCTTTAAACGAGCAATTCTTGTAGGTATATTTATTTATTTCGAGGATTTCTGAAAAAAAAACGGCTCTAATGATTTTAATGAAATTTAAAATTTCGCGGGTTCAAGTGGCGAAAGGCCGATCTAGCTAGGACTCACCTTCGGTAAAACTCGTTTTCTCCCGGAAAACACGAGCAAAGATCATTCACTCAGGAACCAATATCTTTAAACGAGAAATTTATAGTTATAATAAGATATCTATTCAACAAATTTTCATGCCGAAACAGCAAAAGTAGATGATTATCTTAGTATCTACCGTAAAATGGGGTGAGTAGGGTCAAAACTCAAATTCAAACTGTTATTGTGTACAATAAAGTGCTTACATACATACATACATACATACAAACCTCGATAACATTTTATTTTTACTTATGAAAACTGAATGGTGTATATAATAAGTGTTCCGGACGTTTGTATTTTAGTTTTTATTTTATTTTGGGTAGTGCCATTTCATAACTTTGACAATAAAGAGGAAAACCCACCTCACCCCGTAGTGTCTCGTATTAGGGGTGGGAGGGGTTTTCATACAAAGGTGATTTTGGAAGATTGTTGGATCGTTTTTTTTTTATTATGCGTATTAATATAGTTCCATTTTAAATTGGAATACATTATTTTTGTAGCAGTAGCCTTAAAATCCCTTCTCACCCCCCTCTCAAACCTTCTCTCCCCATTCATAACCCACCTCTCCCCGCGAAACCTACTCACCCCGTTTTTTTTTTACGACATAGGTGGCATACGAGCAGACGAATCGCCTGATGGTAAGCGATTAGCGTCGCCTATGGACACTCGCAACACCAGAGGGGTTGTAAGTGCGTTGCCGGCCTTTAAGATGGGAGTACGCTCTTTTCTTGAAGGTTTGAAGGTACGTTTTACGGTACCATGTCACTTTCAGATTCAGAATCAAACATTTATTCGTAACAAGCACAATATTAACATTAAACAAAAGCATAGACAACACAGTGAACACACAAACAAAGACGTAGTCACGAAAGGGAACCTAATCAGCATATGCAGGCTTTACAGCCGGCGCTGATCTTCCGTAGGGCCCATATGGGCCTGCTTTTCACTACTTTGACTGATCCCAACTGTCACAGTATTGTTACGTTAGCGCGACAAAGTACTAAAACTTCTACATTTGTTGTTGACTGTACATAATATCTGGCAAAAGAATCTAGGTTAAACGTAAATATGTAGTACCTACAATACAAATAGTTGAAAGGCACGATGGCTCAGCTTGTGCCTTTGCTTTTTGTGTTTGTGTTGTGCTGTTGTTCTTGTATTTATATTTATTTATTATATCTCTCTTCTGGATCTTAGAAACGTCTCTAACGATTTCAATGAAATTTACAATACAGGGATTTACTCGTAGAAAAAACGATTTAGTTGCACTTTTAGCACTATCCACGGGTCACGTGTCACGGTCTCCCTACGGACGTGGTGCAACTTCGACCCCCGTTGTCAAGTGAGTGGGCAACTTGACTGTTAGAAGTTCTCAAGCCGCCCGAAGGCCTCTAACTTGGCTTAACGACTGCTGTCATAGATAACAGCCGGGATCAACGGCTTAGGGTGCCTTCCAAAGCACGGGAGCGCTCAGTTAGTAACCACTCAAAGCGGTCACCCATCCAAGGGCTAGCCCCGCCCGACATGAACCTCGCATACCACATGCGGTACAGGGGCGCCGCTGGGCCACGAGGAAAGATGAGCAAAACTCTGCAGTCACATAGGTGCCCACTTATTAAAACAAATGTATTTTCCCTTCAAGGGGTAAATATTCAAAACCGTTGGAAATAGAATTAAGTAGTTTTCTTATCTCTATTGACTCGCGTATGTCCTAAAACTACGACCAAGACCACCGTGGGATGGGCAGCAGCATCCCTGTGCAGTGCGGTGGAGATACTGCGATCGCCAACCCGCATGCCAAGCGTGGCGATTATGGCATTTACCCCCATGAAATTGGGGGATGCCTATGTCCAGCAGTGGACGTCCTTGGGCTGATATAGATAGATAGTATGTGTATAGACGAAGGTTCTCGTTTAAAAAAATATATGCTCCCCAAATAATTTTCTCTTCGCAGGGCTAATTAAAAAAAAAACTATGAAATTAGTTTTCTTGTACTTCACTGCTAGGTCTATAAACGAAGCTTCGAGTTTAAAAAAAACAAACGTTCACAGATCACCTCCCACTAGAAGTGTTCTGTGAAAAACCTTCAACCCCCTTTTACCTCTTCAGAGGGCGAAAAGTAAAAAATGCTTAATGCTTAGTCTATACGACCTGTTTAGCCTAGTTGGTTGTGACACTGCCTCCGAAGCTAGAGGTCCCGGGTTCGAATCCCGGCCAGGGCATTATTTGTGCATTTAGCACGGATTTTGTTCTTGGGTCTTGGAGGTTCTTTTTCAGATTTAAGTATGTATTTATTTATATAAGTAGGTATGTATATCGTTGTCTAGTACCCATAGTACAAGCTTTGCTTAGTTTGGGACTAGGTCGATTTGTATAATTGTCCCCCCCCCCCCCCCGAATAAAAAAATTATAGGAAAAATTCTTTTTTAAGCCCGTAAGGGTTATGCATTTTGAAATAAATTATAGCCTATTGTGTTTTTCTGATGTCTCAGCTATAACATTGGAAAGTTTCGTAGAAATCAGTACAATACGTCCAGACATACCTACACGGCGCAAACTTTTACGTTTACCTATAATACTAGCTACCTATAGTTTTTGCCAGCTACTTCGTCCACATGCGACACGTTTATATTGTATCTCCATGCAAACTTCTGTACATTTCTCGTTTTTTTTTGTAGGATATTCGAAATCCGTCCAATTCTCCCCAGCATCATCATCCTATAAGTCCCTCTGCTGGAGACAGGCCTCTTCTCATAGATGAGAAGGAGCGGACAGCTTACACGCTTGCCCAGTGCGAGTTGGGGACTTCATACCATTCTCCTCCATATCTCCCATGTCCCACGCACCTAAGTGAAAGAAGCCAGTGGTCAAACGTAGAAACGCACACCAGAGAGGTACACGAAGCATTACGGACCACTTTTGACACCAACCCCTATTACTTAAAATTTTATTTGACCTACACACTTGCAACTTTGTGAGTCTTAGGCTGGGTTGCACTTGCACCGACTTACGATTACAGACTGATCAACGTTGAATATGGCGCCGGCAGCTGTCATCCCATAGAAACTTGTCAAACTTTCCATACATTAAAATATTAACGAACACAGCTTACGATTACAGACGGTTTGGTGCAAGCCAGCCTTATAAGACTGCAGTTTCCAATAAGCGAAGCTTGAATTTGGCATTTGTTGTGTATATGTCGCAGGGATATGATCAAAACGATCAAATCTTGATCAAATCCCTCAGAGATGTGATCAAATCACGCAGGATGTTAAAATGGGTACTCCATTTCATTATTTCCCTAGAATGCCCATCACCTGTGATTTGATCAAATCTCTGAGTCGTTTTAGAGAAATGATCAATCGTCTAAAACTGTCAACTTGATTTGTAATTTTTCACTTGAATAGTGATTTGACAAAATCCCTAAACAACGTCAGTGAGTTGACGAAATGAGCTCGTTAGGTATGGTACCGAGTGCCGACCCCGGGAATTACCCCATTTACCCCATACCCTAGTGGGACCAATTTTACTAATTCAGTATCTGTGTTCTCGGTACCTAGTTTCACTGTTTTCCTATTAAATATTATTTACAGATAAGGTATAGACAATGGTTAAAACGCCGAAAAGGTTTTCTTGAATGAACCCCCTAGAGTAGACAATAACGTGACTGAAACGATTGGCCGCAGCGTCTGGTTTGAAGTAAAGAGAAAGAGGGGAAATTTGTATTCACGAGAAATTAAACGTTTTATGAAAAACTTCCTTATTACTATAAGTACCACGACAAGATTTCGTGAAAGATAGGTGAAAGCAACCCTATTACAAAAATTTACAGTAGACTTTGGGTCATTGTAGGTTTACTGTATCTAATATCTCTTCTCATACGGATAGTGATATGTCGCACATTCCAAGTATTTCGATTCACGGGTCAGCCGTTTAATCGCACTGTATGTACCTACTGTCCGATTGACGTCAGTGGATTTTTTAAATAACACGGGATAACATTTTCCTAGAAACTGTGTTGCGTAACAGCTTCCATCTATCTCACGAAGATTCAACACTTGAGCCAATAATCACGTGCTTATGTTGTGTTCAAATGATCAGTTATAGGCTAAAGTATACATTCCATAACCATAGTGTTTTGCGAGTCTTATCTCGACGGCTAGTCGAGTCGTAAATTCTAAAATTTTACGCTCGCGTGCCTATTGATCGACTCTGATAAAGATCATGTGCAGCAAAATGACGCACGTTGCACATAGGTGCATAAGAGTGCAGGCTAGTTCGTTGTTCAGTTCAGGGTGGTAGTGGTTCGGTGGGGCGGGGCGGCGCGGGGGGCGCGGCTGGGAACGCCGACGTCACCGGGACCTCGGCCGTTGCTCCGCAACGTCACGTCCTTTGCACGTACGCTGCCCCTTAACCTACATGCCCAACCTCCGCCTCGACGATTTGTTTAGATCATCGTCCGGCTTATTTCCAAACAACTACAATGAGGAAAACTGTTCCCGTTCGCTTTTAATGATTAGAAAATCCCAACTCATTTATTAATTAACTAAGTGCGTATATATATTGAAAATTCTATGATATTGAAAACATACAAATTAATTATAATTCCACTGTTAATATTACCTATTAACTTTTACATTGGAAATTCAATCCCGATACAAATTAGTTACAGGTACTTTGCTATAACGACATATCGCCCGCGATAGAAATGAATCGTCTGTTGTCGCTGTCCACGCATGTGACTAATAAATTATGTTCAGATTCTTTCTTTGAGATGAGATATATTGATATCGATAATAACGGACGACGTAGTTCGGTCTACATATTTTATAAATTTATCTACGCTATTATAGCTTAGCTTCAGATAGCCAATTAATACAACTCAATAATGCAAATGTATAGGTCTACCTACTAGGTAACATCGTCCAATAGGTTTGGTATGTCATACCACAAAACGGTACCTTTTGCCTGAGATGCAGACGACAAATAATAATAATATTGGTGTCCGGAACCTTAGTAATAGCCCAATCTCTTGACCAGCCAAACTTTAACACCATAGCCCAGTAATCTTTTCATTTTATTTACAATAGTCCCAACGCCTGCTGGGACCGGTTCACGGGTATCTATTGATGTACCCGTGAATAGGTTGTAGCAAGTGTATTACACAGTAAAACTCTCCAAAGGGCCTCTACGTGTTGGATCTGTGTCCCCACGCAAGCCTATCAAAAGACCGGGATGTAATGGCCCGTGAATCTCGAAGGAGAAACAAATAATAATAATAATAATGTTCTTTATACACGCCAATAAAACAAATTTTAGTAATCACACACTTCTGCCAAACCACAATGCGGTTTGTTGGCAGTTGAGGCTCCAATTAATAACAAATACGAATCACAATTAGGTACATTGGTTTATTTTAATTTAATCGTATGGCATTTATTTACGAACCGTGAGATCTTCGAGAAGACAAGTACGGTTGCCATTTTTTGTTGCACTTTTAGCACCACCCAGGGGTCACGTGTAGGGTAACGGTGGGTACTCCCTACGGACGTGGTGCAACTTCGACCCCCCTTTGTCAAGTGAGTGGGCAACTTGACTATCAGAAGTTCTCAAGCCGCCCGAAGGCCTCTAACGTGGCTTCGGTACATTGGTATTCTACTATCAAAAAAGAAATTAAAAGATTCTGTGTAGGCACAACAATACAGCGGAACTAATACAGTAAAAACCCACAATACTAAGGGGTTTTTTGAAGAATTTATGTATTAAAATTATTGCATTGCATTTTTAATTTTACTTAATAAGACATTACTAACTTTCTTTTTAAATTGATGCTTTGCGATGCACTTGTTTTTTTAAATCTGTAGGTAAACCGTTATAAATTTTCGGAATAAGGTACTTTCTACATCTTTGTCCATAGTAATTATTAAAACTAGGTATCAGTAACATATTAGCATCTTTGATTACTTGCTACATTTTTTATATTCATCATTACAGAATAGATACCTATTTTGTGGTTTCCATATATTGTTGTATGGTATGAATGGTATTTTACAAAATAGTGACTCGTGGGGTTATTTCCCGATGATAGCGGTTTTATACCGACGCGTGACCGACGTCCAGTATTTTGGGTATAGGTGTTTAAAGCCGAGACACACCGAATGCGTGCGCAGCACGTGCGCGTGCGCGTGTGCGTGGCAAGCGCGTTGTATTGTATGAAATGTCATAGTAGATGACACACCACTTGCAAGTCACACGCACGTGCACGCCACGCAAGCGGTGTGTCATCTACTATGACATTTCATACAACACAACGCGCACGTCACGCACACGCGCACGCGCACGTGCTGCGCACCCATTCGGTGCGGCTCGGCCTTTAGGCCAAACATCATCCAAGCCGACCAATCCCAACCAAATCCATTATCGCTTTAGATCTCTCCCCTAAACATTTCTAACTTTTTCAGTATATATAAATACGGTTATTATATATCTAGGAATAGGAGAGGTGGTTAGGTTTGCATTTTTACAGTACATATGGTGCTACATTACCGCATGAGTGCGGTAATCAGCAGATTACGTGCATATGTTGAAACTTTAAAGAGCCATATGTACTGTAAAATGTTGTAAGATAGACGTGCGAACAGGTAATTCGCAACTCGTGTCGATTTAAAACACTCCCTTCGGTCGTGTTTTAATTTATCACCACTCGTCGCGAATTTCCTGTTCTCTGCACTTGTATATTGTATTGTGTAATGTACTATTGCTTGACTACGGAGTCATAACGATCATTTCGCGATGTTCACTTCGCAGACTCTAGTTCACTAAATTCTTAGTTACGCTAACTGAGAAAGTTCTCATTTACAACAAGTATTAGACAAGAGACGCTATTCCCGCTATTTATATTAACTCCGGAAAACATTCTTTAGAAATCAGCATTTCAAATATAGTTAATTTATGTACAGTGTGACTTATTTTAATCTATTAATTCCTTAGTAAGTAAGAGACTTACATTTATCTCTAGCTGTTAACGCAACGAATCCTCAAATCAATCGACAAAGCACGTGATTTCTCTGGTTCTGAATTCGCATGCGTCCTAACGACCTCTACACATTATCTATCTGGTCTGCTTGTTCGCCACCGTCGTGGTAAAAATAAAAACTTTGCTTCATCACTGAAGTAATAATACATTACTATAGAGGCCGGGAAACGAAGGGTTGCTGGCCAAGTAGGATAGGGATACGCGGATTTGTAGTGCTTTTCTCAAGCATATGCAATGAAATAAGAAAATACACCACTCAAAAACAAATTTAATAGACGCCATGTTCGACATAAAAAATAAAAAAAATACTTCCTGGCCTATAGGCCTTCAATTTTATACGAAATTCCTTTACAGTTCTCCCGAGTTGTTCCGCCCGCAACGTGATACTTTGAAGCCTGTTATAACGCACGTAATGACGAAATTTCATTGCATGTTTGAGAAGATACTATTTATATTTAATGTTTCTTTCGTTGTTTCAGCCGTCCGGCATGCTGGGCCAGCCGCTGCCGTACAGCAGCATGCAAGAGGTGTACTGCATCTCGCGATGGGACACCGCTAGGAAGTACTGCCTTAGGATCGTCATGCCACATGGCTCGCTGCTCTTTCAGGTACCTTTGTGACTCTTTTTGAAATAGTACATTACTACAGAGGCCGGGACGAAAGGGGTTGCCGGCCGAAGACATATAGACTATTTATTTTTAATACGCATAGTGGCAGAATGTCATGATGCCTGTGCCACAAATTTATGTGGAATGGAAATTAAAAAAGAGGACTTTGCCGGCCTAGGCCTGCAAGATTTGTATGAAATTCCATTAACGACCTGTTGTCCTAGCCGCACCTGAAACGTCATACTTCGCAGCCGGTTATAAGGAACATAACATCAATATTTCATTGCATGTTTGAGAAAATTATATTTAAATCACACTTTTAAATAAACTGTTACTAGACATAAAATACTTACAGTAAAAATCTCAGTAGGTACCCTAACTACATAGATTTCCTCCGTGTACTCTTCAATTAGTGTAAGCCCCTAGATTTGTTGTTATAAATTTAACCGCAATAGCTCTGTGATAGCAATACCTACCTATTAAGTATCATAAGATTCCCAAGTACTACTAAAATGTGTGAGCACAATGTAAATTAGGTATGATTTGTATCCAATTAATATATGAGGTTAGACTATTATAATTGAGTCGCAATCCTATTATTAATCAAACATATAACTATATTTTGTTTGGTTTGACGTTTGTCTAACCCAGGGGTTCCCAAAGTGGTCCAGGTGGACCCCCAGGGGTCCACAGGAGACTCGACGGGGTCTACGTTGGCGTGTTAAAAAATTGGGGCTTTGGGAATATGGTAGAAATGTGGTGTAGGGGGTCTACCAGAACCAGTTAACTTTTGAAAGTGGTCTATAAGAAAAAAAAGTTTGGGAACACCCGGTCTAACCTGATGGAAAGTTAAGTCATAAATATAACATAACATAAGTATTAAACAGGTAGCTATTTAATTAGGTATAAGCATACTGTATGGGTATTATTTAATGAGGTGTATGGCAAAATAATATGATGAGATTGGGAACATTTATACTAATAATTCACCAACTGCAGTCTTAATATGGCGAAGTCGCGATTGAAGTAGTTAGGCGCCTCTAATCAAAACCACTTAAGACTGTTAAAGAGAAACCTCGAACAAAGGCTTGTGCTAATAATAGTCGCGATTAATTGCATACACTAAAGGTTTAACTGCTTGCAGGCGAGCGACGCGTATACAAGGGACCAGTGGTACCACTCCATTGTATGGCGAGTAAGTAATTGTATAATTTTCGTCTTTTCTCATAGTTTTTTTTGGGGGGGGGGGGGGGGGCAGATAATACTCTTCTCATCATTGCGTTAGGTATCCCGGTTGCATCCTGGAAGATCTCGGGGTCAGCTCTTGGTTTTAATAATAATATCCTTTTCCTTACTTAATATACAACTTATGTTGATTGCGAAGGCGGATACCTACCTACTTTATACTGATGTCAAATGCTATTTATTTTACAGAGAAACATGATAAGATATCGCAACATCCTCACTAAGAGTGATCGGAAGGAGGTTGTTATGAAGGAATTGAAGGTTGGTTTTGTTAGTTTTATATCTTTCAAGTAAATACGAGTATAGAATATTTTAATTATGTCTAGATTTTGTTGAAATGTAGGCAAACATTTAGATCTTTATTCCTCACGAACCAGATATAATTGAACTTTACTTTTTATCAACTAGCAACTGAAACTCCGTATGAATAAAGTACAATAGAGTTATGCGACATTATAACCACTAATCACGTAATATCATTGATTGGTATTGGGCGGCTAAGCCTAAGAGAGATCCTGCTTAGCGTTGTTCCATATGTATAATTTTCTACAAGCAAGTTACCTGTAGGTAGGGTATTAAAACATGTACCACTTTGTATCGCACACAATGGCATTCTGACACAACTGGCTATGTTTCACTATCCTAAGTCCATCGTACTCCGGGTATAGATACCTTTTATCATCTTTTATGAACAATCTAAAGCAACAATCTTAAAACTGAATCGTCTCCACTCTTCTTAATTTTAATGACGTATGAAATGGCTGAGTATACAATGGTCGTTATTTTGCAGAACATGGTGGATTTTGCGATGACGACCCCCCTGCAGGACGAGGCTGTGACGCGCGCGCCGTTGCAGACGCTGACCGACCTGCTCTCCGAGGTGAGCGACCGTCTGTACTCCCCAGGCCCCAGCTCCCCACAATCTCTCCAAGAACTCACATCACCTAATAAAACTTTCCATTATTCCATACGGCTATTACATTATACAGTCCATAAGTTACTTTTGCGTAGGCAGCAGATATGAAGTTATCGTGATGTTTCGATCTTCGCGTTCCGAGTGACGTAAATGCAACTGCGGCCCTATTATGCGCATTTGGTTGGCGTTCTATTGTTGTACCTATCTTACGTTTTACCTACATAGATATGTAAAATTTAACTTAAAAACTTTTTTGAGTCGGTACGTTGGTGTTGTATAAGGGACTGAAACGGCTTGCTTTCGTTTATTTACATGTTAAACATCTGCGTACATGTGTAGGTTATCAATTTTAGCAACGTACGTATTGTACTCGTACGTAGACAGCTGTGATCTGCGATTTGATTGATATATTAGGGCGGGACAACATTTTTTAACGCAATTCGAACTAGTCTTATAGTAAGCTCAATAAGGCTTATGTTATGGGTATTAGACGTCGATATATTTAATAGATAAATACATAGAAAATATCCAAATACCAGGAACAAATGTCTCTGCTCACCACAGAAACAAATGTCCTTACCCGGATTCGAACCCGGGCGGGACCTTTAGCTTCTGAGGCAGTGACACTACCAACTACGCTATTAAACAGGCCGACAAATTTGCACTAGCCGTTCGGTGAAAATTCATACTTAATCAGTTTAAATTTTGACGACCACTTTGGCTTAGTTGGTGGTATTGACTGTATTGACCCTGCTTACGAAGCCGGAGATATCGGGTTCGAAATACGAATCCCGGCCAGGGTATTTATTTGTGTAAGTAACACTAATATTTGTTACTGAGTCTTGGATGTTTTCTATGTATTTCTCTGTAGTACATACAAGCTTTGCTTAGTTTGTAACTAGGTCGATAACTAGAAGATTATCCCTGAATATTTATTTATGAATAGCAAATTTTCCCTTGGCAATATGCAACGTGAATTGACGTGTACACGAAGTAGTGGCTTTGTGAGCTATACGGTAGACGTCGTGAATGATATTTTTTACGCTTTCGATTGTTTCGACCCCCATGGGAGCCATTTTGAAAAAAATCTTAATCGAAAAAAATGCATAAGGTATAAGTTTTTAAGTTTACTTTCAATTACAATTTTTAAATTATTGATTTTTATTTTATGATTATTATGAGTTACCAGTTTTTAACCTGTACCTATGTTATATATTTTGATTTTGATTTTACTTGAATGCTCATCCGGTTTTTAGGTTATTGTGTTTGTGTTCTGTACCAATTAACAGTAGTTTTGTAAGTCATTTGTAATTTTATTAACACTTTATGGGCAATGCCTGAAATAAATGGTTTTATTATTATTATTATTATTATAATTATTAAACCTGCTCACAAATTTTCACGAAAACCGGTTGAGAAGTAATTTTTATTTATTCAATCGTATGGCATTTATTTACGAACCGTGAGATCTTCGAGAAGACAAGTACTGTTGCCAGTTTTTGAGAAGTAATACGATAGATATACGAAAGTATTTTAACCTAAATGAAATGAAATAAAATCATTATTTATTTGCTTTGAGTGTGGTGCGGTTACATGAAGCTCACATAAGATGTCAAATTGTGATATTGATCTACACACTTAGCTTATCCAAGCATGCGAAAATTACAACATTAAAAGATTACTAAGCTGAAAACCAGACGCTTCGCTCTCACTCAGTCAACTAGATCAGTCAGCATCATATAATTTAGTGACACCTAAAATAGACAACCAGACGAGAATAAGGATACGAGGGAAGTATTTGATGTCTACTTTGACTGAGTAGTAACTATAGGTACGAGTATATGTTTGTATTTGTGCACCAATTTATCACTTTCACTCTCTTTTCGTAGCGCTACGCTCGTAGCGTCCGAAAAACTGTATGTAGAGGAAAGTGCCTAAGGGACGAGCGCTCACCTATAGCGTAGCGAATTTGACGGCATTGAAAGTGTACTTAGGTCAAATACGCCCAAGTCAATTTGCGGATTTTCAGTTCCATTTTCTCGAGCAAGCTTTACGTAGATAAATACAGAGTGTTCGGAACAACGATGTAGAAACTTTACGTATAGAAGGGTGATAAATTGGACTATTAGAAAGAGTTTGAATCCCATCATATATTTTATCATATGTGTATGTATGTATGTGTCTCATCATATGTCTTATTTCCATCTGTGATAGCTTTTTTTAAGTCGAGATTTTCTAAGTTTTTTAATTCATTATTTCCCAAATTACATGAAAAACTAAAGTTAATCCAAACTTTGAGTAATTAAAAATAAATAAATTAGATTTATGACATAGTTCGTTTTAAATTTAATTTTCTTGTACATCTTTGGGACGAAAGAACCTTCGAACCTTCGAGGGAACCTTAAATGAACTGGATTACAAAAAAACCTATCATAGATTGAACTAAGACAAATAGGGTTCAAAACCTTTCTAATATGTATTCTAGTGTATCACTTCTAAGGTTCCTACATGGTTATGCCGAACAGCCTGTATAATTATGTAATGTTTGACATATGAAGCATTAATCGACAGTCTGCAGTTTCGGAAACATCAAAACTGCAAAACCGCCTCCGCCCCGCACCGCGCCGCGCCCGCTCTATGCGTTTCGAGCTTCGGCAAATAATATTACTTTACACAGAGCGAGGACTACCTATATACAATATTTTATTAATTATCATCGATACTAGCGATACATATAAGAAAATAATTCAATTCACTTTTTCATTGAATATGGTGTCCTTCTTTGTTATAAAAATAACCAAATTATTACGCAAAGAGGAAAGGAAATAAAATTTTTCAATAAGTGACCATAGTGTATACAAGAGCTACCTTTAAATAGATCCAAACATAAGTATTAACGGAAAAAAACACTACAGTGTGAAAGAGTCCTGTGTAAAAATATCGATTAAGATTATACAGGGTGACATCGGAGACGTGATCAGAAATTATTTGACTCGATGAAGTATTGAAAGACAAACTCAATAAAGATGATATCACAGTTACTACTTGCAATATTGACTATTATTTCTCAAATTATTAACAGAAAAAAGTATGTTTCATACAACTTGGTCACCCTACAGCACACGACGTCTTGTCATCCCTCATACAACGTGTGTCAAAAGTGACCATGATTTAAGTATGGCGTAATTATTTTTCTAGTAAAAATTGGAAAAAATAAACTCGTTTTCGTCGATGTAACAACTATTGCATTGAAAAGGCGATCCTGTGTAGAGTCTGAAAAATTACCTTCTGATTACGTCTCCAATGTCACCCTGTATAGATTGAGATGTTTGAAAAATATTTACATGCTAGTGTTATAATATAAAATAGCAGAATGTCACATACCACTTAAAGGCACTGAATGTAACTGCTTGTTCTATGCAAAATTAATCCTATCTATCTCATGGAATGAACAGTCAAGAACCTAATTTTTAACTCTCGTACCTATTCCAGAAGAAGGACTGTCCGTCGTGGGACGAATGGGCAGAGCGGGCAATAATGGTGGCCGCACCGCTGCTGGCGGAGCGTTGCGCGAGCAGCGAGCTGTGCGCGCTGCTGGCGCGGCTGTGCCGGCTGCGGCCGCGCGCCGCGCCGCTGCCGGCGCTGGCACCGCCCGTGCGTCGCGTGCTCACGCGCAACGTCGACTTCGCGCGTGCGCCCAACGCGCGCCGGCTCGTTAGAGATTATATTAGGTACAATTCCCTAATGTATTTTTTCTCAAACATGCAATGAAATATTGATGCTATGTTCCTTATAACAGGCTGCGAAGTATGACGTTTCAGGTGCGGCTAGGACAAGAGGTCGTTAATAGAATTTAATACAAATCTTGCAGGCATAGGCCGGCAAAGTCCTCTTTTTTTAATTTCCATTCCACATAAATTTGTGGCACAGGCATCATGACATTCTGCCACTATTCTTATTAAAAATAAAACTTTGATTTATTGTTGTTTATTTCATTGCATGATCTGTAAATGAAATAATTGACAGCAGTATTAAAACAATAATCTGTGGGAGTGACTGGTGGGAGAATCATTATTGTACAACTGATATTTTTTTATTTTCTAAAAAAGGCACGCGTCTATACCCGTAACATTGCTACCAATTTGATTTTTAGGGTTCCGTGGCCAAATGGCAAAAAACGGAACCCTTATGGATTCGTCATGTCTGTCTGTCTGTCCGTCTGTATTTCACAGCCTATTTACTCGGAGACTATGAGCACAACAATTATGAAATTTGGTAGGTAGGTGTATGATATGAACCGCTATAGAAATATGATATGAAATTTTAAAAAAAAAATTAAACTGGTGGGGGGGCACCCCATACATGAAACAGGGGGGTCAAAATATTTTTTTTAAAGTGAACATACCTATAGGCGTGTGGGTTATGTATAGATAGGCCTTCAAAAATGACATAGAGGTTCCTAAAAACTTTCCATTTAAGTCAACCGTTGGCGAGATATTAGCTATCAAAGTGGTAAAAGTGCGTCCCCCCCCTCTAATTTCCAAACTATGGAGTTGAAAATTCTGAAAAAAAAAACGATGATGTAAATTAATAAATTCTTTCAACGAAAATTGGTTTCAACAAGATAGGTTTAACGATTTTTGAGTTATTGCTGAAAAACTGTCTTTCCCATACAAAAGGGTTTAACTGCCGTAAGTTTCCTATGAAGATACGACCTTTTTTGATTAATGTATTGTATAGTGGTTTTAAATGTAGATTAGGAGGTGTTGGTACGGAACCCTTCATGCGCGAGTCGGACTCGCACTTGGCTGGTTTTAAATTAAGCATCAAGCATTTTTTTCTGACCCACTTAAGGTCGACAATCCCGTCAATTTGTATTCAAATTCAAAGAAAAAGTTCGCGAAATGTGTCATACATTATAATTACATACCTAGTAACGTACGGATTTTGCATATCACGATTGAATTAAAGTCCGCAGCCATAATAACAAAACTACTTGCGATGTAGTGTAGGTGGGTGGTGTTGTGTTCCTCCCTAGGAATCGCTATGTTGAGATCGAGAGACCTGCATTTTGCATTTACATAAAACTGTCGACACAACAAATTCTCAAATATGCCATATTTACTATGGAACATGACATTTAGATCTACCTTACGCACGCTCGAAAATGTTCCGTAATTACCCCGCTGGAATAGCAAGCGTCCATAGGCTATAGAGTTACCACTAGGATGGAAAAATGCCCTAATTTTTGAAATTTCGGGATTCCTGAGATTTTTAACGACTTACGGGTGATTGAAGGTCAGCCTTACACTGGTCCGTCGCAGACGAGTTGTTGGTAAGCATTGTGAATACAATATACAAGCCTCGGTCGGCGTAGCGTGTAGCGCACAAAGCATTTTTTATGAGCCGTGACGTGCGTGCCTATTGTCATTCACGAAAACATGCGTTCGGTATCAAGCTATCAACAAATTTGCAGCAGTTGTGTGAAAACTGACTGAGCACTACACTGCTACAGCATTAAACAACTACATTACATACTCTTTTATTTTTGCTACTTGCAAAGCCAAACAATAAAGTGCCCAACGTTCTTACCTACTACCTATAAGTATGTAAATCGATGACTAAATTGACTAGGTAATTATACTTATGTATTATTTTGAACTACATAATACCTATATCGCTAAGATAAGATAGGTACAAACATCAAAAACGTAGTCGACTACATAGTAAACACCTTTCACGTGAATTTTCTGATCACGAGTTTAATATTTAGCGTACATAGGCCATAAATTTACTAAATCCTACAGTATATAGCCATAAATTTACTAAAGTCCGACTTTTAATTAAACTGAGTTCGGTCCATAAGACCCGACGTGGGCGAAGCTCGATTCCTAATTTGAACAAAAAAAAGAACGACCTTCACTATGTCGAATCTCTGCGTACGAAAAGGACCTTGGCAGCGTGTCCAGTCCACTAATGGTTTCACCCATTTGCGGACAATACGTGGAATGATGAACTGGGTGCAGCAGCATTAGCCTCGTAGCCTCATTTGTGTACAATAAAGGTTAACTTATTAATAGGCGTCCAGTAAACATCGAGTGGCATTGCAGCAGGTTAGTTAGGTTCAGCTGCCGTGACGTCAATTATTGTTTTGCATACAACATCATTTTACTGTGATTTATGACGTTAAGTATTTACTTTGAGAATGGGTTGCGAAGATTCCGTTATTGCCTGTAGACGACTATAGACGCGTCACTATTTTGTGTTCAGGAAGTTTTCGACTCGTAAGTATAACTGCCACCTCCGTTAGAATTTGGCTAGGTTAGTTAGGTAGCCTAGAAATTGTGGTAAAAACAATATTCTTGTATTTGCCTTCTATCCCAAAGGGGAAGGTTAAATGTGTTGTCAACTGAGTAGGCAACTTGTTGAAGGTTCTCAAGCCGCCCGAAGGACCTCATCATGTGCAATGAAAAAACGCACATGTGCAATGAAAAAAAAATTGACAACCCTGTTACATGTATGGGGTGCCCACCCCAGTTTAATATTTTTTTCAAAATTTCACATCATATTTCTATAGCGGTTCATAGCACACACCTTCCTACCAAATTACATAATTGTATAGTGCTCATAGTCTCCGAGTAAATCCGCTGTGAAATACAGACGGACAGACAGACAGACATGACGAATCCATAAGGGTTCCGTTTTTGGAAATTTGGCTACGGAACCCTAAAAATATGTGTAAGTATATGTGTGACATGTAGGTATATTGTTGCAGTGCCGTGAGCTCGCACAACTCCGGCGCAGCGCTCGTGCGGCGCTTCGTGGAGGTGACGCACGGCGGGCGCGCCGCGTGCCCGCACCCGCGCGCGGCGCCCAACCTCGCGGCGGTGGCGCTGGCCGCGCTCGACGACCGCTACCGCGACCAGCCCGCGCCGCACCGCTGCGAGGACGAGGACGACGTCGTCTGCTTCGCCGACATCCTGGATCACATGTCAGTCTTTACTGTTATTACTACAACTAACGTACCTATTGATATTCTTACATCTTGCTATTGGAGAAAATACAAAAATCATTATTACGGTTTCTTTATAAGAAAAAGTATGGATCTTATCCATTTTTATATCCCACAAAATTTCTATTGGGCATATTGGGTCTTAATTCACTTGAGACGAGGCGTAACTGTGTGCTACTAACGAGCGCTTGCAAAATCTTGCGAGGATGCTCAGCCTGCCCGGAGCTGGTGGTCCAGGCGGTCCGTCTGCTGGTCCCTTCTCTATTGAGATTCCATTTTCGCCCGCGTAACCGGCTGCTACTAGCTGCTCCAGAGGCGCGCACTATATCGCGCAAAAACTCTCCTCTCGTTCGAGCTCTATGCATCAGCACCGGATGTTGATGTATTTGCAAGTGATTGGGGAATTGTATGTCGTGAATGCTTAAGGTTATGTGAGGCGATGGATACATGTAAGTCTTCTGTTATATACAGTGGAAACTGGATAAATGGAATCGCAAGGGACCGGCTGTTTAATTCCGCTTATCCAGGTTTTCCATTTATCCAGGTTTCCATTTAACCAGGATCAAACAAAACGTTTTCTCACTTATAGAGACTCTCGCTAACAGAGGTTGTGGATGCTAGTAATGTCACTTATAGAGGTCACGTATCGTATAGTATGGTCAAATAAAAGATCAAGATTTAAATAATCATCTTTTATGAAATATTATGTATGTATGTAGATAGGTATGTATTAACAAAAAATAGGTATGTAATCCTGACTTTACAAAATCAATACTGTAAATAATCCACAGTACTCATATACAAAAATAATATCGGTCGTTTGTTATGAACTAACTTATATTAAAACAAAATCACTCCTAATATTTATTTATGCTAGAGAAACAAGTATAAAATAAATCAATGTACCGATAGTACTTTAATGAAAAAAAACCGTCATTCGCCGGTTACGTCATTGAGTTTAAAACCTGTTGTAACGCCGAGCTATTCCACTCATAGAGGTTTCGGAGACGGCTGCTTCCAGTTACAGAGGTAAAAATAAGAATTTTTCGAAAAAATTGATTCCGCTTATAGAGGTCCCAAAATTCTACTTATAGAGGTAATTCGTTGCCTAGGGACTGGAACCGAGAACTTGGGTCCACTTAAAGATGTTTTCTACTAACCCAGGTTCCACTTATCCAGTTTCCACTGTATTAGAATTTTTAAATCTAGTTTGTAGTTCACAGTGACTTAGTTTTGAACTGTAATACTGTGTAATTATTTTGAATAAATAAATTGAGCGACGTGCACCCCACTAGAGTCAATTACGCCTACGCATGTTTCAGCGCATGCATTACTTATTGACGCACTGCATGTTGCATATTAATGATAACTTAATGTGACAACTAATAGTAGCTACTGCCTACGTCAATATACCACACTAGATCGTTAAAGTTCATACCACGTTGCACACATTCTTAAAATTGTTAACGAGATAGGTACGCATTATTCGTACATAACTAATGCCAGACTAATGTTAAAATTTAAACATAAAATTTTCTATTTTCGACTAAGTGAAACGAAGGTCTCCGCTTCAGTTTAGACACAAATGTTTTCGTATGTCCGGAAGTTCATTGTTAAGATGTCCGGATTTTAGGTTATACAGAAATTAAAAAAAAATTGGTTGTTTGTAAAGTAGGTTTACGATCGAGATGTTTACGTGATAACGTCTTACTTCACTTGCACTTCACTTATACCTGCGATCGCGCTCGTGAGGTTTTGGTGTGACACAAGTTTCTGAACATGTCACCCGACTAAAACGATTTTAAAGACGTTATCACGTCAAAAACGCTAGGTCTGCAGTTCACACAACTACTACTTTGGGGATCAAACAACTGTGATATTACAGTATAGATATAGTAGGGAGCTAATTATTGAAACTCACAGGTATAGTGCCACGTTACTTAACTAATAAATATTCGTACTAATGTTACGCGCTAATGTGCACTAAAACAAATTCAAATTAAAGATTTAAAAAATATGCAACGGGAGTTTTGTTTGATTAATTTATACATAGAAGATTGTGTAATTTTGTACAAGCGGCGGTCCGGGCATGTACCTACGATAAAAACTTCACAGCATTTAAAGGGCATATTCGGCGTTTCATTGTATTTATTTATATTTAAGAAATAAGACAAAAAAGAAATGAATTTGTGTTAGTAAGCTTTACTTAGGTAAGGTTATATTCTATTGTTATGTAGTAAGAGGCTCATAAGGGTTATAACGGGTCCAACAGCGCCACTCGTAAATAATTGTGATTATTTAAATTTAACGATAGATATTTAAAAAGGGGGACTGCTATGTACTGTATTTTGTATTAAAGTACCTTTTGAATACATTAAATTAGTTATTACATTGCTAAATTTGTCAATCTATGCGTTGAAAGTGGAAACGGCCGTTTTATTTTTGAACTCATGGATCGGCGAATCTTGCAACGTATTAACTAGTTTAATGTATTCAAAAGGTACTTGAATACAAAATACAGTACATAGCAGTCCCCTTTTTTAAATATCTATCGTTAAATTTAAATAATCACATTATTTTACGAGTGGCGCTAATGGACCTGTTGAAGCCCTCTTAAGGCCGCGGACTGGGCGCGCGCGATCGCCCATACATACATTGCGCCCGCTCAAATGTATGAGCACTCGCCGCCCCGCTGGGTCCGCGGCCTGACTGTTATCGTGGTGCAGGTCGGAGTACGAGGACTGGCGGTTGGTGGTGGGCGGCGTGCTGCAGCCGGTGCCGCTGTGCGCAGGCGCGCTGCGATGCGCGCGCGTAGCGCGGCGCGTGGCGCGCACGCTGCGCGCGCTGGCGGCCGACCCGCGCTGCGCGGCGCACGGCTGCGTAGCGCCGCCGCCCGCGCGCGCTGCGCGCCCGCACCCGCCGTCCTGGCTGCGCGCCGCCTCGCCCTCCGACCCGCTGCTAGCGCTGCCGCACGCCGACCTGTGTCAGCTTTGGGGAGATATGGTAACTTTGAAATCACAATCCGATCGCTCTCTGTAATTGTGTCCCATATATTTGTAACTAGCCCCTTTTTTTGTGGAGAAAACCTGCTATTCAGGTACCCAGTCATTGGGGAATTACTGGGTTATGTGGTATTTCTATCCACTAAAAACTCCACGGTGACCACCATCTGCGCTCTAATGCGGAGGACTCCAGGATCTCAGTACTGAACGCACAGGAGCCACCCCTTGCGCTTTACTCCTTTTTGGCTCCAATATCGACGTCATCTTCCCTGGAGTTGATAGTCGGGTACAGTGGTCCCCCCCCCCCCCCCCCCCGCCATGCAGTGTACTCGGAACCCCGGTGACCCCCTTTAGTCGCCTTTTACGATAGGCGGGGCAGACCGTAGACCTATTCTTGCCCGGGTCTACACGGTTGTGTAACTGGCCCCTAGCCTAGCACAAGCTCCAGATTTTTGGCCTGTTACTGCACACTGTGTCTTTAAATGCTTGTTCAAATTATAATTTAGCATTAATTAAAAACAGTGAAATGTTTTATGTACCATATTTAATGAGTTTATAATAAAACAATAAAATAAAAATCGTCCACGTACGGTCAACCAATTTGATTTCAGGACCACTTCTTCCCTTTTCACGGTGAAAATCAATATGAGAGCTGGCAGAGATTTCATATTAATGTCACTGTGACAAGGTACGTAATTACCCAAAAATCAAATTGTTTGACTGTACTTGATCGACACCTCGTTTCGAATCGTTCAAAAATAACTCTTTTAACTTTATCCACCTGTCAAAAAGGACGTGACATTCATTGATCGAAGGAAAACAAAATCTTCATTTGTTTCACATGCCGCCTGAGGGGTCTTCTACAAAACTGCAAATTGTAAACTCTTTCTATTGTTGCAGGTTGGTAGCTTGTTAAAATGCTGCGGTAAAAGAAAAAGTTTCCTGCAAAGCATGAGCAAGCAGCTACCCGACTTTCTGTTAGTCGCTTTAACCGAACATGTGAGTACTTACACTTAATAAGGTAGTTATGCTTGCTTAGCCAGACTGGACGGCAGTGGGTAGCAGGGCATGAAGCGCGTTCATATTAGATGGAAATCGATTAAACATGGGTGGCATGCAAAAAAACCGGCCAAGTGCGTGTCGGGTCATGCACAAATAAGGATTCCGTACCGACACCTCCTAATCTACTCTCCATTTAAAACGACTATACAATACAGTAAATCAAAGTAGGTCGTATCTTCATAAGGAAGTCACGGCACTTACGCCTTTTTGTTTGGACAAGACAGTTTTTCAGCAATAACTCAAAAACCGTTAGACATATCTTGTTCAAAACAAAAATCGTTGAATGTATTTATAATTGTACATCATCTTGATTTTTTTGAGAATTTTAAACTTCATAGTTTGGAAATTAGAGGGGGGGGGGGACACTTTTTACGACTTTGACAGCTAATGTCTCCCCAACGGTTGACTGAAATAGAAAAGTTTTCTAGAAACCTCTATGTCATTTTCAAAGGCCTATCCAAAGATAACCCACAAGCTTATGTGCATTGAAAAAAAATTTTTACTCCCCTGTTACATGTATGGGGTGCCCCCCCAGCTTAATATTTTTTTCATAATTTCACATCATTATTTCTATAGCGGTATAGCATATTTTATATGGATAACTTTCGTAACGAAAGTGGGAAAATTAAAGCGTAGATTAAATTAAGGCCTTAACCATGTACAATTTTTTTCATCCCACCCATGTAGTATGTAAGCAACCAAAAGCGGCCAAGTGCGAGTCGAACGCGCGCACCGAAGGTTCCGTAAAAAATATTTTTATTATATCGACGCTGGAAAGGAGAAATGGGATAAGCGACAATTTTGGAGATATTGAGTTAATCGGCAGATTTTTCTGCATCGAATGGGCTAGGTCTCGTTTCCGTCTGACGACTTTGGTGTCGCTTATCCCATAGGTGATTTAGAGGATGACTGACATGTTTTTTTTACTAACCGACTGGGTATATGACTCTTTTGTGGAAAATGGAGATTAGATAAAATGTTATATTACTTAATGAAACTTAGATTTTTTTACTTATTTGTCAGAACAGATTTAACTTAACTTGGATAGTTTTACTTCATTACAACTTACCTTTCACTTGTTGGTTATCTCTTTTTACCCGCCCGTATAAAATGTTTTAATGTCATTTGAGACATTTTACCTATATCTATATATAAAAATGTATGTGGTTAGATAAAATTACTTGGTTGTCATATCTAATCTATTGGCGTTTATCCACATTTACCTAATTGCAAATATAAAACTATTGTCGCTTATCCAGTTTTACTTCAAACAACTTTGAAATACGACTGTCGTTTACCCCAAATTGCTTAAATGAAATTCCAGTCAATTTGTCGTTTATCCCAAATTGCTTTTACACACATTTGTCGTTTAGAATGAACTAAAAACACAGGTCTGTTTTACAATTTGGTTGTTAGATAACTTTACCTTTTATGCTTTCTAAAATATAGCTCATTTAGTAGTAACTTATTATATTTATAAAGGTGGTTAATACCACACACCGTGTAAAAAAGTGTCGCTTACGCATTACTTTCGGGCATGCCTGTTGCATCCAAATGCGGCAAACGCCATCTAACTTGAGCAGTGCCCTACGAGACGTCGCCTAGGGCACACGTTGCCAACGCGTACCGTAAAGCATTTACTTTTATATTGCGACTGCTGCCCAGGTCAAAATCGGAATAAAACTGTGTTAAGTATGATTCATTTAAATTTACAGTCCTGTAAAAATTTAAAGACTGTACAAATAAATTATTTACTTACCGGACACACGTACATGCCAGTAGATTCTGTGCATGCTGTGATAGAAAGATACATTAGAGGTACCATAGTCTACGCATCATCACAGTGGTATACCGTGTTTTCTACAGCTAGGCAAAATCCGAAACCCTATAAAGTTGAGATGATGACTCACAAAGATTTCATGAAATGGGACACAGCATGTGAGAAATACTTCAAAGGAAATTTAACGGGTAAAATTAGTAAAATACGTATACATTAAAAAAGCTACATTAAAAAAGGACGCTTCAAAAATAACCGTGAAATATTCTATGGATGAGTCTGATGAATCGATTTCTGTGGTTTATGTTGATCTCAATTACAAGATTTAGAGTTTTTTTTTCTGTTTGGGCTCGAAGTATGAGTTTTTTAGTTTAATATTGAGTATGTTGTACTTTTAAGTTGATTTTATATAAGATATTTTGATCTCAAATAGGTAAGATAAATAACCTATGTTTGTTTAGGTACTGTGAGACTTATTTAAAACCTAAGACTTACTAAAAATAAAGCTTCAAAAAATCCTACAACAGTGTTTTTGTTTATCACGCCTATGGTAAATCATTAACTTGGCATTCATTAGGTACCTACTTTATAATAATGAAGGCTTTCTTCTGAATGGCTTGGTTTCATTGTAGCTTAAGTAGTTTATCACGGTTGAAATTGTTGCTAAAAAAGGGATTAGATGACTTTTCCTGATTAATTTCGTGGTTATTTATACACATAATATATTTTTACCCGACTATAAAAAAAACATTTTTTGCATTAAGATAATTTAAGCTCGAATAATTATTGTGTAAAAGTTAGATTGGACTCTTTTACCTGACAAGTTTTTCATTAATTCGTGTCGGTTAGATAATTTTACCTGAATCTATTTTTACGACCATTTTGCTTAAGCGACTCTAAATTCTAAAATAATCCATTAATAGGTAAAATAATAAAGCAATCATGTAGAAGACATCAATATTATCATGAAAAATGCTTCGTATAAGAAATTGACCGAAAGAAACACTTTTAATGATTTTTTTTCAAAAAAATTCGCTGTTTTTTGCCTCTCCTGTAAAGTTAGCTCTGTGTCGCTTATCCCATTACTCCTTTCCAGCGTCGATATGATGTAACTAAAAATGTAGGTTTTGATTCCCCTGCGAGTGTCGAAAGTTTGCGGAAATTTGCGGCACAAACGGCTGTATCTTTTGATTGCGTTGGCTTAGAAGTTTGAATTTTTCACAACTCCAAGGGACAGTTAGTAGACCTGAGCCACCACCACCACCATATCAGCCCATAAACGTCCACTGCTGGACATAGGCCTCCCCCACTTTCATGGGGGGTAAATGCCATAATCGCCACGCTTGGCAAGTGGGTTGGCGATCGCAGTATCTCCACCGCATTCCAGCCGTAGGCCTGAGCATTTGATATAAATTCCAGCCTGATACCACCACGCGTTCCTGAGAAAAAGGGTCGTGACAGACAGACAGACGGACAACAAAGCGATCCTATAACGGTTCCGTTTTTTCCTTTCGAGGTACGGAACCCTAAAAATTTACAATTTATCAGTATTTTTACCTGTGTTTTGTGTATGGCTGTGTTCCGAATCGCGCTTACAACGCTCACAACGCTTACAGTGCTGGCGGCCGGTTCGAATCATTTAGCGCGCTCAAGGCCGCGTAAGTGGTGCTTTGTTTCGGACCAGTCATGAGCGTGTTTAATGTCATGTTCATGTCAACGTCAACTGAATTTGAATTTTGAGTTCGTCAATTAATCGTAGTAGGAAATACTGGGCTGGGTTTATCTGGGTATAGCAAATTGAAATTAATCGCAATCTGCAACTAACTAATATAAAACTAACTAATTAGGTTGACACGACGACCCAAAATGAGTATTGGCTTCCGAGACAAGAGCACGCCACTTTTCTCGGTCCTGCGCTATTTTTCACTAGCTTGCACCGGCTCCAAGCTCACACAGGTCCTCGTCCACCAAATCCTTGCAGCGATACTTGGGGCGATCCACAGGACGCCGTCCGGTCGGTCGGCTCCAGTATGCTCTCTTCACCTGTCGATCTTCTCCTCCTATTGAGGTGCCCAAGCCAGCGAAGACGATGCGCTTTGGTTTCACCTATAATATTTGGTTCGGCCACCAGCTCTTCTATGTCGGCATTTATGGAAGGACTTTAGAATATGCAACACCGAGTTTAGCGTTCATATTTTTTTATAAATAGTACTCACTATTAGAAAGCTTTCCACAAAATTTCAAGTTGCGGAGACGTATGGTTTAAGAGAAAAAAAAAAGTAAAGTTGAAAGTTTCTATACTAAAATCGGTAAATAATACTACGCCATGACAGTCTGACTCCGCCTTAGCTCCGGCGCTGCGGGACGAGCAGCCCTTCCGCCTTCGCGTAACAAAGCCCGGTCGTCCATGCTCGGCTCCGCAGCTTCGCCTTGCTGGTCGCCTTCGGCGACCAGGCTCAGCCGCTCCACCTCGCACGGTTCCCGCGCTTTGTCACGGCGGGCGAGGGCTGCTCTCCCTTCGCGCCTCCGAATTTTTATATACACTCTAGGGGTAGGGCAGACAAGACCATAGTGGGGTGCTCTGATTCGGTTTTTGATATACCTAGGCCCCAGTGACGTGAGTGACGTAATCATCTGACTGTCATGGCGTGGTGTTTATTACCGATTTTAGTATAGAAACTGTCCAATTTTTTTTACGTTTCCGCAACTTGAAATTTTGTGGAAAGCTTTCTAATCATGAGTACTGTTTATAAAAAAAATATGAACGCTAAACTCGGTGTTGCATATTCTAAAGTTGAGCCGCATTTATACCCCTTCTCTTCTCGATTTTTGCCTAGCAAACCAAAGTCGTCTGCGTAGACGCGTAGAAAGCATAGGCTTTCTACGCGTCTACGCAGCTACAAAACGCTATAAAAAAAAAAAAAAATTAAAGCGTAGATTAAATTAAGGCCTTAACCATGTACAATTTTTTTCATCCCACCCATGTAGTATGAATGCCCGAACGTCGCCTGACCATGAATGCCAGACCGCGGACCGCGAATTTAAATATACGTATAGATTCTCAAACGGGTTACGGAGCAATATTCAAACAAATAAGCAGTTACAATGACTTTGTTCACCATATTGGATCCGAAACCATCAAGATCATCATACTACAAAAAAACGGCCAAGTGCGAGTCGAACGCGCGCACCGAAGGTTCCGTAAAAAATATTTTTATTATATGATGTAACTAAAAATGTAGGTTTTGATTCCCCTGCGAGTGTCGAAAGTTTGCGGAAATTTGCGGCACAAACGGCTGTATCTTTTGATTGCGTTGGCTTAGAAGTTTGAATTTTTCACAACTCCAAGGGACAGTTAGTAGACCTGAGCCACCACCACCAATATTTTTTTTTTTTTTTTTTTTTATAGGCTGATAGGGTTAACACTATCCGTTTAGTTCAATTCTGGAATCCTGTGAAAGCAGTTTCCGAACGACATGTTCCAGGACCAAATTGAAGAGCATAGGAGATAGTAAAATAAATGATGATGATGATGATGATTATTATTATTATTATAGCGATAAATAAACGAATATAACCTATGAAGTTTTGTTTTTTCGCGCCTATAATGAGATGTCACAACGTGTCGAACGTCAACTTGACGTTTGCGCTCAAGGTGCTTTCGGCTGGGAGTGTGAGCACCGTGAGCGCCGTCCATGACGTCATCAATGACGTCACGACAGACGGATAGTCTATCTCGCGCGCGATATAGCTCGCGCGCCGTCTTGTGCTAGCCGTGCTGAGCGCTGTGAGCGTGATTCGGAACACAGCCTATAATAAAGTATTTACATACATACATACTGCATAACATTTCAGTCTTATATTAGCATAGGTAATTATCGTGCCGTAGCCTACTTACCTAACTAGAAAGTATCTAATGTAGTAACAAATTCGTTGGTTATTTTGCGCTCGTTAAAGGCTTATGGCATAAGTATTTTCCTCATAAACTGCCAGAACATCACAACTTTTGACTAACAAAATCATTATGCTTTAGCCTGGAGCCTTGGAGGCGCTCTGCCTGATGCTGGAGTGGGAAGTGGCGAGCGGCGAGCAGACGCAACTAGAAATAATCGCGGCACTGCAGGGTACTGACCTTGGACAGAAGTATTATAAAGATCTCTGCGAGCGGCAGAATAATCTGCAGAGATTGGTTAGTATATAAAAACTGGTGCATAAAATATGGTATATACATCTCAAATTTACTGCATCATTACTCTCGTGTGAAGATAATACCTTAGTTTAGGCAGGGCGTACGCTTGCTCGCCACCGACGTGGTCTAAAAAAAGTATTAGCTCTGGCTGAACTTGCACTAACCTCACCAGTCACACACACGCAGGATGTCCACCGTGTTGTTGGCGTGTTGTTTGGTATCTTTCTCCGTACCTATTGGCGACGCTTATCTTGGTGTTGAAAATGTTTTACACCACACCTTGCCAAAAGACTCACTTTTTGACCAAGTGGCAGAGGCGGAGCGCTCCTACAACACGATTCCCACCGGCTTGCCTAAATTTTTTGGTACAATATATCAAACTCATCATAAATTAATCACTCATCAATAAAAATACAAAATATTTATTACATAAACACGTAGTACCATGGACAAATTGACTATAAGTATCTTAGCTTCAGAATAAATTTCAACAATCACTACTTTCATTATTTACTACTCACGTACTTCTCGACCAAGCTGAGTTTGCACCTCATTTGTATGCGGCGCCATACGCACCAGGTTCAAACTTAGCTTGGTCGAACGCGCTAACGCTAAGACAAGCCCGCGTATTTTTTCTTGCCTTACCTAGCCATCTCATTCATAAAATTCCGCTAGTCATTGGGGCCTGTTACATGGTTATTATTATCACGCGATACACTCATACCTCGATCCGTATCACTTGCTGTTTAATGAATATTGAAGAAAAATCCATACGATTTTGAAAACCACGATAATATTGACACACCAGTATCGTGATAATATTATGCGTGTAACAGACCCCATTGAAATTGCACGCACTACGTTCGTAAATTGTCAAGGACACGCATCGCAAAATGGCCGCCGAAAGAAAGCCGATTATTAACGTGTTACGGTAAGGTGTCTCATTCGAATTTAGACCTTGACTTTAGAATGATTAGGTTTATATTAGAATAAATGGCTTAGCAATTTAGAAACTGTCCGAATTTGGCGCACTTATTAAAACATTGCCATACTTTACTCTCATCGAAAACTGTGTGGAATGGATTGCGTAAAATATAAAATTCTATTATTTATAATTATAATTTAAAATAAAAATAGATTGTATCATAAAACACAATGGTCTAACGTAGTTTGAAGCTCAATAATTTAATTACTTACCAAGAATTTCGCGTAAGTGCCCGTTTTTTGGATTCTTGGGTGAATAACGGAATGGGGTGGCAATACAGTTTACATTTGCCCGGTTACTCTACGAATACGAATAGTATGAATGTTTGGTGTTGTGATTTGTTGTTTTGATGACCCCGTGAACATCGAAATGGAAAACGAGAATAACAATAGCTATGTACGATACAAGGGTCGTAAAACAGAAAGCCCTCTTTCGCATATTTATGACCCTCGCCTGCGGCTCGGGCCTCAAACATCTGCGATACCGGCCTTTCTTTGTTTTACAACCCTTGTATCGTACATAGCTATTTTTATTCTCGTTTTCCATTGCGATGTTCACGGAGTCTTCTAAATCTTCCTTCTCTGTTGATGATCAGACGACGACAATAAGTAGCGAAATGTTGCAGCAAGCGGAGGGCGGGCCGCGGCGGCTGGCGCTGCCGGTGCGCGCCACGGACGACGACGTGGCGGCGCTGCTGGAGGCGGGCGCGCTCGGCAACCTCGAGTGCCTCTCGCTCGCCTTCACCAGCGTCACCAGCGCCTGCGCGCACCACCTCATCAAGGTATAACCTGCCTGTGAAAGCCGAGCAGTATACCTGCCTGGCTTGATGGCTGATCATATCTGATGAGATGAGCTATCGTTTCATGGTCGTAATTTCAGTTTCTTCTTCTTCGGTCCCTCATTACTGAGGATCGCGATCACGTATGCTCTGTCTCCATACAGTGTGGTCATAGGCAATGTGGGTCGCACTCTGCTTACTGGCGCCAACCACCTTCTGTACAGCATCAGACCATCTCGTGGGTGCTCTACATTGAGCACGCTATTTTGAGAACAAAAGCCGCGAATGAGGGTCAAAGGTGGATATTGCTCCCGGACACCAAAATCGCTCCATACTAATTGACAGATTATTATGACGTCACAGTGCACGCGCCCCATACTAACGATGTATGGGAAAACAAGAACATTGCTATTTAAACCGTGAAATTCTGACTGCGTTTAAGGACATAGTTGTCATACAATTTCTTTTTTATTGAATCATGTAAATTCTTTTGGTAGCCTTTGTTTAATTTATAGATGATATATATATATATATATTTTTAGAAATTTTAAAGTCTCGTAATTTATTGTTATTTAAAGAAAGAAAGAAGACATTTATTCACATAACCAAACAAAGACACACAGATACAAAAAAAGGGAGGAAACGCGCATTAAACACATAACGTGTGTCTTCGCGGCAGTGAATCGGTTGCTGTCTCAGCATTATGCTGAGGTGTCAGACACCTGCAGCGCTGGTTTTCAGACAGCACCGTAAGTGATCCACGGAACGCAAACACAACATACTATATAAAAGGTACACATAATAAATAAATCATATTAATATAATCATAATAAAATACTTAAAATATAATATTCTCAAAAGCATTTGAATTGGCAGAGTTAGGTATATAAAATAAACCAGTTCAAAAAAAAACATTCTTACCGACCGAGAAAACAGATTCAGAATGCGATTAAAATAATAATAATAATAATAATAACAGCTTCTGAACAAAAACAATCATAGGAAGCTACAAGAGAAGAACATAAGGGAAAAAAGACAAAGTGGCGATATTTTAAGTACTGGATGGATTAAGAATGGGATCTTTGGAGCGTCAACAAATAGCCCTTACTTAAGCTTGCGCTTAAAGGTATACTTGCTAGACGCTCCTTGGATAGGAATTTAGCTTTTGTTTTGTAATTTTCATTTTATTGTGTGATGATTATAATAAAATGATGATTGGATAGCCATCGAGATGTCTTAAGCAAATAGACGATTAGGACATGTACTCATGTCATGAATTATTGTTATGTTTCAAATAGTGACACTACTTCTTTCCGTTGTACGAATAAAAAATACCTATAAATAATGCTAAACTACAATACCTACCTAATATAATTATAATCTCTATGAGTTTCCCACAGTGAATTCTACCTCAATGTACTTGCGCACCTAATCAGTTATCGATTCGTTAAAAAGTGAGAACCGTGAAATTAAGCCGAGCTCTACAAGACTTTATTTAAAACTGATGTGTTTGCGCTTTGCGGTGGCAGGCAGGTATGAGTACGAAATGCAAGCAGCCTAGCTAACTTGATAGTTTATATCGTCGCGGTTTATGCGACGTTTTATTACATTTACGCTATAAAATGTGGCGGTATAAGCCATCGTGCTAGCTGGGCAGTAAGTAGTAGCAATAAAGTTGCAACAATCATTCAGGTGCATATTTAGGCGATGGGCATTATTGAATATAAGGCAAATAAGTTGGTACTGCCTAAACTACTTTGAAACAATGTCCAATCCTACTTTGAAATAATGTCCAATAAATTATTATGATTACAATGTGACCATTCTTATTACCACCAGAGCAATCAAACTTGGTTCCATTTTACTAAAGAAGGTCGCTCGTCTTTGGGGGTCTTTGGTCAAGCGCCCTAGTGTTGCCAGTTTTTGACTAAACATACTCGTATAGGTATAATGTGGGTATATTAACTGAAAACATTCCGACAAATAATAATCCAGTAGGTACATGCTTCCTTAACTTACCTCATTCTACAGTACCTATTTGTATTATCTGCACAAGCATCGTCAAAATTGTATCTTATTACTTAACATTAATACAAAAAGTATCAGCAACATGCTTCGTCGTTTAGATTTAGAAATCGTTAGCTTCGGGAAAATGAGCTACTGTTTTTATTGTAGAAAATATGTTGCAGTTGCCGTCACTTAGGTACCTGAACCTGTGGGCGACGCAGTTCGGAGACTCGGGCTTGCAGCTGATCGCAGAGCACCTGCCGCGCCTGCAGGTCCTCAACCTGTGCGAGACGCCCGTCTCCGACAAGGGCATTGAGGCTCTTGCGGGTGAGTTCAAAATGACATATTAATTATTTTATATGACTTGAATTGTAGAAACTATAAGAGGATTCGGTTAGTTTCACATGTCTTTGTGTATAGCTGAAACTTCGCTATTACAATGCCATTACTTCGTGAAAAAACTTATTTCGTAAGCCATATCATTATCTTACTCGTCGTAATGAACCAAACTCGACGGGAAGGAGCGGCTATTACACTAAATTGTCTTCAATTTACGAATATTCCTAAAGTTGAGAACTGACCTGATAACAAGCAGACACTGTAACCTATGGATAATGCATGTGGTGTTTACCTCTAAGTAACTGTTACGCTTAGCAATAGAACCTAATCATAGCATTTGTGTTGATACTAACGACAGTGTAAACAGTTGTTGGTGAACCTATAAAAATAAATAAAATAAAATAAAAAAATAATCAACAAGCGCACTGCCGACCCTCTTCATTACATTTTTATTTTTGTGTGATACAAATATTTCCTTGTTGTGTTCAGCTCTGACGAGCCTTCGCCGCCTGAACCTGAACAGCACGCGGCTGTCGGCCGAGGCGTTCGCGGCACTGCGCGCGCGTCTGCCGGCCCTGCAGGAGTACGACATCCGCTACACCGAGGCGTGGTGACAACGGACCTCGCCTCGACCCTCAGCCACCAACAACATCATATAAGCTACACGATCTCACTCATCACTATAATTTTACAGTATTCATTTCGTAAGGCGCGTACAAGCACACCCGTAAACGCGCGCGATTTCTCACGTGACTTTTCAGTGTATGGAAATCCAATGCCGTTGACAAGCACGCACCGTGTTAACGCGCCCTTACGATTGAATTGATGTAGGTATACAGTGTTTTAAATGTTGCCTGTATACGAATAGTTACTATGGACGCGTTTGTATGGCTGCAGATAAACGTTCTTACTTTCTCGACTTTCTTCTGACTTGAATTTGGGTGCAAGAGTCACGGCTGTCTTCTACAGCGATCGATGATAGGTGCCTAAATATGCGACCATAATAGCCGTTTTGGGTACCGTTCGTTGTTTTCTCAATAGGGCAATATGAAGCCAATTGTAAAAACCGGTCAGATGCTACATATTCTTTCAGTCTGCGCATTGCAAAGAATTGTTAATTAATATTTAACACATACAGAGAGCGGTTCTGAATAAATGGCAAGTAAACGCTTGTTATTATTTTGGACATGGTGCAGTTTATATCAAATAGTGTCGTAAAGTAGCGAATGCTTCATCTTGTTTTTATGGCGCCATAAACTTTTTAAGCCCACTGGTCGGGAAAAACAAAACGTGTAACAATTGTAGCCTGTACTTACCTAAGAGTTGAATCCATTTGCCTTCGCGCACAATCGAGCAGAAGCTAGGTATTCCAGTAGTTTTCTTCCTACTTCCAATACCTAAATGATTATTAGTTTATTCGTTGGTCGAGTTAATGCTTTACCTGATGCTATTATTTTCCTGAACCAGTCGATACATTAACTGAGTAGGTAGGTAGGATTAAAAGTATGGATGATAAAATAGAATAAAATAAAATTGTGGTTTAGGTTAAGTCAGTAATTTCGAATGTATATTCCCATTTATAACTTTAATATAGGTAAAAATATCGAATTTAATAATTACTTATTCAATTTCATTAAATTATTATGACTTTTTCTAGAAGATTAATTTTTCTTTTGGACTGAATTGTAAATAAATTGTGGTTTAAAAATGCGTTGTCAATGAGACTGCCTACACCAATTAGCTCTAATTAAGTATTAGGCAATATAAAATGTTAATGTCTAATGGATGTTTATCTTGTTTCTGGTGTGGTGTCCTAGTCCTAGTGAACCTGGAGGAGTGACCAGATTTTCTTCCTACATTTTAATAATCGACATAATTTTATTTTCCGTAATAATATCAAGTTACAACGTTATAGTCGCGGAATGAATATATTTTCCCGTCACTAGCTCGGAAAGCCGTCTTTTTACCCACGACGGAACGGAGAAGGTATATGCGTTTAGGGTGAGAGGTTGTTTGTTTGTTTGTTTGTGTGTGCACCTCAATATCTCCAAAACGGCTTGACCGATATGAGTACGGTTTTCTGCAATTGGTTTGTGGTTTATATCCTTTGAAACAAGCGGGTAAAAACGCATTTTATCCACAAGTGGGTAAAGTAATTTGACCTTGGAGCGTGTTTAAGTAGCTTTTGACAGATAACAAAACGTAAAACGCTCATATTAATGGTTCGTTTGATATCAATTATCATTAAATAAATGGTTGGAGAATTTAATAAAAAATACCAAATTCAGCTTTATTTAATGATTTAAGTCGTAAACCTTAAAATTCTATAAGTAACATTTTTTTTATAATGACTGAGTATAATTGTAAACGCACAAGTTGAGTCGATGCAATTTCAAAACGTATCGTTAGAAATGTCATCATTGTCAATGTCAACTAAAATATACACAACTTGTCACCGACTCCGACTCGAGTAAATATTATACACAACTTTCAGAGTTTTCTGTTATAATATCGTAAAAAAATCTGTGATTCCTGTGATGAAAATCATGCCTGTGGAACTGTGTTTTTTGCAGGTTGCACTTTCCTCGCTATAGTGCCGCGACAATAGTTATTTATTACCCGCGAGTGTGGAATTGAAGCACGAGCCGGCGAAAGGATTCTAATATAGTTGAACCACGAGCGAAGCGAGTGGTTCTAAAATAGAATCCTCAGCGTAGCGAGTGTTTCAACACACGAGAAGTAAAATACAACTTTGCACCCGTGTGTAACACAACTTTTCTCCTCACTATAGCGAGGAAAGTGCAACCTGCAAAAAACACAGTTCCACAGGCATGATTTTCATCACTGGAATCACCGATTTTTTTACGCTATTATAACAGAAAACTCTGGATGTTGTGTATAATATTTACGTGAGTCGGAGTCCGTGACAAGTTGTGTATATTTTAGTTGACATTGACAATGATGACATTTCTTTCCGACGATGCGTTTTGAAATTGCATCGACTCAACTTGTGCGTTTACAATTAAACTCAATATCATTATAAAACAAATGTTATTTATAGAATTTGAAGGTTTACGACTTAAATCGTTAAATAAAGCTAAATTTGGTATTTTGTATTAAATTCTCAAACCATTTATTTAATGATAATTGATATCAAACTAACCATTATTATGAGCGTTTTACGTTTTGTTATCTGTCAAAAGCTACTCAACCAAGGTCAAATTACTTTCCCCACTTGTGGATAAAATGCGTTTTTACCCGCTTGTTTCAAAAGATAAAAGACGGCTTTCCGAGCTAGTGAGGGGAAAAAGTTTTTATTTCTTTAGAGCCAGAACACACTGCTGACTTGCGTTACGTTGCGACGCGTTAGAGTTGTCGCAGCATGTTTACACATATTTTTTTATGATATGCCTCATTAAATCCGTTGCGCCGATGCGACGCGACACAACGCAACGCTGGAGTGAGTTCCGGCTCTTAGTGTATATAAACAATAAGTTAACCTAGATATTGAATATTTCCCAATATGTAGGTGTGATACTAATTGTTTGGAGCTGATAATGAGCAGTGAACGTAACTTTTGTAGCATTTTCGGTGCAGTGAAGTGATGTTAACGGAATTGGGATAAATTATTTAAATTCTTATGATTTATTAGCGTTAATAACGTTAATATTAACCTTAATTAACCGTTTAAATTGTATTTGTCCATACCAACACCGTTAACACCACTACGCTGCACCGAAAATGCTACAAAAGTTACGATCACTGATAATGAGCCATGTTTTTCTCACTAGTCCAATTTGGTTAGTACTGTTGGCATTAAAATATTTTTATTAATTTAGTCTAAATATCGTCAACTCTGATCCTTCGACACATCTTCATATTGTTATGATTTTAAATTCTTTGACTTCCCCAGGGCACAGAATAAGTAATAGTACAAGTGCCCAGGGCCCAGCCTTTTCGGATGGTATGGTAAAGTAAATTATAATGGTGACCTACATACATTCGCATAAGTATCAAAACAATATTTTTCTGTATCCGACAGGCTATTAAAGTCACCATTTTGGGATGTTAAACGTAGTTGCACTAGATGTAAATTATCAAATAAACTAAATGCACACTACCAATAAGTACCCACCCCTACCCACCCTCAGCAAACAAGTTTTTTAAGTACCTACAAAAACAACAAACACTATATATACTACACAATAAACAATCTGCCTTTTTAGAAGATGTAAGTAGATACGTGCTGTGTTTCATGTTTACATTAATAGCTGACATGATTGTTACTATGTTATGTGTGATGATGTTACTCGTATCACTAAAGTTAGCGTCCGTTTTGGGTCAGTCGACAAAATGTGTAAAGCCGCATTCACATTTGTCTGTCGTGTTGTGTTGTGACGCTGGTTGTGGCGCATAACGGTATCGGTTGCATACATTTAATATGGTTGCATACACATTTCTCTGATGCTGTGTGAGTCAGAGAAATGTGAACGCAACCATATTAAATGTATGAAACCGATACCGTTCTGATGCGTCACGTACAACATATCACGACAGACAAATGTGAATGCGGCTTAGTGTATGCATGGTAGGGTGTTGCTGTTGGATAAGTTAGATAGGTAGGTAGATAGTGGTAGTTATTTATTATAATAAAATTAATAAAGAATACGCTTCGAATAATAATTATATTAATGTTACTCTAGAATTACTTAATTTAAGACATGTTGGCTGTGAGTATCAAATCAACACGCATTTTGGAGTGTTGATGTGCTCCCGCGTTATTAAATACACTGTAGGACACTCTTGTAAATATTCAATATTCATAATTATTATTTAAATAAATTATTTGTTTCTTACATGTATAGTCGACTAAAAACGACGTACACGTCTTATAATATATTCTATCATAGAAAATCAAACAGGTCATGAATAGTTATGAAATTGATTTAGTAGGTACGTAGGTTTCTAACATTCAAAAATCGCTGCTAATTCAAACACTTTTGTATGAAATATTCCAGCTATTCATCCACAAGCATATTTCAAATATTAGTAGACAGACAAATTGAATGTTATTAGCAGTTATTAGGCCTAAAGAGATTTAGACTTAAACCACCTAGAGAATTAGAACTTCCTCCACGAAATATAAGTGCAAGAGTTGTCCAAGTTGCCAATGTAGTTCCTCAGTCCTCATTAACATTAGTATAGGTACCTGCAATATCATATCATGTTGAACTTTTTTTGTTACGATCTCCCTTCATAACACGGAAGTAAGGATAGAAACTCGACTGCCAGCCCATATACATATTCATTAGAATTGCAAACAATTACTTGATTTAACTGGATCGCTTCTATTTTAATAAAAGTTAGCCTCCATATTGTGTAAACACAACACATGTATACACAACCATTAAAAATTTAATTAATCGCCATTATGTGTAGTTATTAATATATTGTTCTCGTAAAATTTTCAGGATTTGCTTTTGTTGTGTAAATTGAGTTACAATTGGTATGCATACCACTTTCCAATTCTGCATATCACTCAGCGTTCCTGGGCCCATAACCTTTTGGAGCTGTTAGTGAGCATTCTACGTGCAAAACTAGAGGTTAAATGGTTTTTAATTTCACTGAATGTCGTTCTCCAACCGGCTATTTTGAACGTTTCCTTTCCGAGCAAGAGATGACACATAGAATAAATATGACACACGTAATTAATGCATTTTATTTATTTTAGGCAGAGTCCATAATGTAGGTACGAGTACTTACATTAATTCAAAAAATAAATCAATAGAATGAATTAACCCTAATTTTCAACATATCAATTTTTTATGCATCGTCAACTTTGTTATTTTAACTCGTTATCATTATCGAGGCACCTACTGATAGTTATTGTTGATCAACTTGATGATCTCGTGGTTATCGACTTGCAATCAACTCTAGTAAGGAGGTACTAAAATTATCTAAGTTTACCTACCTAATAATAGCTGTATAAATACAGTCAACAATATTTTATTTCTATGACTGAATTTCTAATTAATGTTATAATAATCACGGTAGGACATGTCTATATTTTATCCTCATAAATAAGTTTAATATTTCTCTACTTAAGTAAAACAAATGTTTAGACAATTTAGTTTAGTATTTTATAATTTTATTTTAATGGTTTAGTATAGTTGATTTTCCTTTTGTAAATACTATGCGACGTCTTTATTTATTAAAACACTTAGTTTAAGTATCAAAAAATAAAACTTAAATGAATATAGGAGATGTCTGTTAAATTCAGTGATGTTTTAATGTATCTGTACCTTAATTTTACGCAAAATGGCAAAAGTATTATGTAAGTAAGTGCATTGAAATTAGTGTCACCAAGAGGTATAAGACTTGATTTGTCCACTGCGTGATAAGATAAGTGTGCGATTTTTTATTAAAACCTGTTTCAAAACTAATACTTTTTTCATTCGTTCTAATCCTAGTTAATAGAGAATAAACATGCCCGTCCTCCAAACCTCTACGGAACACCTCATCATACATCGCTGGCTCAATATTACAAGGTCCTATGTTCCATTTTAACCGGTTGACATTTGAACAATGTCATAGTGAATTCTACCCTGAAAAAGTAACATAGAACCCTGTAATATTGTCCCCCTTGTGATGCTGAGTTAGAATTAGCACATCCCCCTTTATTTTCTTGGGTGTCGTAAGAGTAGACTATGGGAATTAAGTTGAAGTGTGTGCTGTCGTGTGCTCTGCCTACCCCTTTTAGGAATATAGGCGTGGGTTTATGTATGTATATAATATTGATACAGGCACATGTTTTGTTCACATGCTGCTGTTATGCTACGGCCACATTGACGTCTCTTTTTGTATGTCAAAGAGTGAGACCAACACGAATCTTTGCCGACTCCCTGATAATGTGGCCGTAGCGTAGCATAACAGAGCTTGCAATTCTTGGGCAGGGTCTCTGATGACTGTCTAATAGCTGGACATGATAGTTAATACACTCGCGGACAATGAATACGGGTCGGTAAAATACCGTCATATATTCCTAAAATAGTACAGTTGTAGTTTTTTAATCCTGTCATAATCTCTAGATAATTTTACATTTAAACTGCAAAAATAACAGTTAAAAAAATAACGTTACCAGGTTTAAATAGGGCTCGCAAAAAACGTCATTTCTGTATATTGATATTTTTATGATAAGATCCCGGAAATTACTTATATAGTTGGGTATAGTTGAGTTGAGTGGTGGTTGGTAGTAGTACCTATATTATGTAACTATAAAAAAACCTTTAGCGGTTATTAAATTCAGAATGACCCGAAATTATTGACCGCGAGTGTAGACGAATATTTAGATTTAGATGAACAATTCTCATAGATTCTAATTGGTAAACAGATGTTAGATAGGTATAGCCTATACCAGTAGGTATCTATTTGGACCTGAGATAATGTCGCTGCAAACAGCATGTTATATGGCAATGATATACATACGTCAAGTATAGTCGGGACAGTCTGTATCGGCTTTCTTAGACATCTACTTTTTAAAATTTTGTATTGGGTCTTTTTCTCATTAACGGCAATGACGGTAACGTTATTTTCTTTATATACATTATATTATATACATTATAATACACGTGGGTTCACTGAGATTGGGAATTAATTTCTCCAAAACCTATTTCTTAAAATTGTTCCTGTTCATGGAGTCATAATAATCGGCTTTTTTTCCTTATCATTATATATTAGGAGTGCATTGGGAACAAATCCCGATGGTCCACCGATATGAACAATAATATATCGTTTGCCGATTGAAACGGATTTGGACACACCTGGATCATTTTCGCTTTGCCAACATTTTGCGTGGTTAAGAGAAGTATGGATGTAAGTCTCATTATCCAAATAAACGAGAGGTATATTTTTGTCCCTAGCTTCTTATATTTCGTCTAAATTACTTTCCCGCCAACCGCAATATCCGTCCACTTTAATATGGACCATTTGGTTTCTGCACTTTTTATATTTGAATCCCACACTGTGCAATGGCAATCGCAACTCCCTACTACCGGTAAAACCAATATCTTTTTTCAATTCGGTAAGCAGAGTTTTGTGAGTTGTTACTTTGCATTGAATTCATGCATTTTGTGCCTTATGGCACATTTGTCGAAGTCGTCTATTTTTTTCTTTTTTTGGTAGATTTTGATTTAGGTCAATGGCGGTAGAGACACATTATTTTTGTATATATTTTTGATTGCAACACTACAGACGCCGAGACGACGATTTAGTACCAAGCTAACCAGTTCATTATAACCGCACTATGAATATCAGTACCCGCCATGTCAACAACTAATTTCAAAACATTGTTTATTGGAATGCTGCTGAATCCTTCGTTATTTTTCTGCCGCAACCATTTGAATGTATTTAAAATGATTTGTTTTGCATCGGGGTGAACATAATTGGGCATTTTGATTGCAAAATCGATTATTATTCTGAAATATGTAGAGTCTGACTAGCATAAGTCTGCACCTATATATATTCATAGTAGTCTTTGGTTTTGTTTACATCGGTGACATTCAATGACTTCCAACGTCTGTTGTCAAAAAAAAATCATTGCCATTATAATAAATTAGTTCCACTGAAAATCCGCAACATGGCCAGGTCCAAATAGATACTGGTCAGGCTATACTGTAAGTTGACTTTGTACTTCTGATAAAATAGCGGACGATGAATACTTAACCCTTTCGCCGCCATTGACTTGATAACGTCAGTAAATTTAGTGCCCCACACGCTATGACTTCATATAAAGTTCTTCAGTTAAAAGACTTCAAATCAAGTGATGTAAAGGCAACCAACGTGCTGTCAAGTAAGGTTCATTTTCAGTCTTTTGCTGCAAAGACTTCGGCATGTGAGACACAACTTACGGAATCTACTGTGGTGGTGAAAAGGTCAAAAAAACAAATAGCTTCAGAATAACTGGTTTCGCTACTACTTTGTACTTCTATAAAATGGTGAACTGATAGAAATACAGATGAATACAAACAGCTTCAGAATAACTGGTTTCGTTACTACTAAAATATTCTTAAAAAACTTCAATTCCCTGCTCTTCAGTATCGGTATCATCAGCGTGCACGAAGATCACGCGCGTGATCCTACTTCGTGTATTTTCGGAGTTAGCACGCCCGATACGACGTACTGTGTAAAAGATTTCTTAAACATTATCTATTCCTTAGATTGTGTTGTAACATATGTATTATGTACAACCGTGGAATGAAAAGGTTCTTCACTCTTCGACCTTAACGGCATTAAAATATGTAGTTGAAAAGTGACGAACCTTTTCATTCCGCGACTGTACGTGTGACCACACCAGCGTGATCGCGATGATTTTGGACGACGGATAAGAATGTGCTGGCGGTCAAAGTGTTAACCGTAATACGAGTAGGTCGATTCGATTCTTACTCAAACGAGAAAAATGGCAAATAGAAATGGCTTTATGATGTGGATTAGTTACGTTAAACAAGAAACTAAAAGTTCAATAGGTACTAAGGAATATATTTCAGTAATTTTAATACCATTACATGTATGAATTTTATGATACATTGAATCACTATTTTATACACGCTTCATCAAATATGAATTTTGCTTTAGACTTATTTTCTTACTTTTGTTTATATTTCGTAGACTATTATGTACAAATATAATTTAATAAAACAATGTCCCAACGTATAACATGTTTTGAAACGAACGATAAATAAAAGAAAACTTATCTTACACCAAGATTTAAATTTATGCTACTTAATAACTAGCTATACTCTTTCATGACGCGAGTCATTAAATAAAGTTGATTGACTCGATTTTTGAACTTGGTAGCCTTTACAAAAATGCGTGAGGTAAAGTCGTGTTGCTGCCTCAGAGAACTAATGTTTTTTTTTTGCCAACATAAACCAGGGTGCCAATGATATACACACCTATATCCTTCCTAGAGCACCTGTAGAATATCGTGGTACAGTCAGCGTCATATAGTACGTAGCAGCCAATGTGGCCAAATAGTTCGGTAAACCATACAAAATATATGGTGTACCGAACTATTTGGCCACTTTGGCTGCTACGTACTATATGACGCTGACTGAACTAAAACTGCAGACATTACTTGTCCCGTGCCTTCGTATTCGAAGCGCCCTTTGAGCCTCGCCACCGCAAATTTACATCACAACAATGGTTTATTGTGACCAAATATACCTACTTATATCACCCATTAGAATTACATAATTTCTAAAATCAATGCTAATATTAGTCTGTTGAAACCATATTGAATTGCAAGAAAAAACTACAAATGGAAAGTACTACGGGTGACATGAACTAATTAGGACGTAAATTCATATAAGGGATTTATTTGTATCTGTTGCTACCAGTATTTAAGACTATATAGCTTAATTATTCTGACATTTATAAATACATACGAATACAGCAAGGCAAGCGTTCCTATTCCTAAATAAATCGTTAATCTAAATAAAGACGACAGAAAAAGCACTACTAATTCAGACACTCCTGGAACAATATTCATATACATATAAAAAATATACAAAATCTATAACTTATTTCACATAATATGTTATACATTTACCAAAAGATTCGAATGAACATGCCATACTCAGTTAAACATGAATTGTAAAAGATCAGCATGTAATCTACTTAGGTACATAAAACTGGGTTAAAGTTTACATAAAAAAACATTAAATATACATACATAGTAATTTGATATATTCAAAACGATTAACTAAATTAAAAGTTGTGCAAATACACCAATGTTAATGGCCGCCTATGCCTACAATGGAAAGAAATATTTATCAGGAAGATACGACATCCTTTGTCAAGAATTTAGCTTTTGACCGAAATCTGAACTGAATAGCCCGAACTTAAGTAATACTGGCTGTTAAGTAAATTAAGAAATCCTATGACACCTGTATCATCCTTTTAACTTCTGACCAATCTCAAATATAAAATGACGGCGATCAAAATGTCATAAAAACAATCGTCACCATTATTAGTTCGATTTTGCTTTGCACATTACCAAGGTCGCCTATTAAAAACTGTATGTGAAACAGGTACACATACCGAATGATCGTACGAGTGTTCCGTTGGACCAATTATGGTACGGAACACTAAAAACGAAGTTATCTAGTCAAAATACTGATAATTTCGTTGTCAACTACGGCATTTCCTGGTCAGTGATAACGGTAAAGCTGGTAATTGCATGGTTACAGCTATAGTTTATAGACATAGTTTATGAGTAATTGTTATTTAGTGAAGGCCGCGAAGACGGCCCACATAATCTCGCAGGCCTCGGGGCGCATGGCCTCGGCCTCAAAGTCGAGATCGAGGAGGGTGCGCACGCGGCGCGTGGCCAGCTCGTAGTCCTCGTCGGAGAGCGGCGCGAACGCGTTCTCGAGCACGTCAGCCGAGTGCGCCAGCATCAGCAGGGCCAGGGAACGCTTGTCGGCGTGCGCCACGTCCGTCACCGAGCGGCGCAGCGCAGCCTCCTGCACCTAAACATACACCATCTTGTTAGGCACTTCAAATATAATACTGGCCACTTGCCCTAGTAGCAATATGTCCAATGGTTACGTTCATTGTTGTACTCTTTAAGACCTGGACAGACGTAACTGTTTACAGGCCTGCAACATTTTACTTTGTTTATTGTTTATTGAGTGGGTAACTAATTAGTTGGATTGTCGTGCTCATTTTTATATAATATGTTTAAACAAGCTTTTATATTTATTTATTTCGGGGACCTCGCAAACGATTCTAACGATTTCGATGAAAATACATATTTTAGGAAATATATGGGGGCGAAAAATCAATCTATGGTACCGGCCAATAATATACCACATTCAACACTTTTTATGGTTCCGTAGCCAAAATGGCAAAAACGAAACCCTTATAGATTCGTCATGTCTGTCCGTCCGTCCGTCCGTATGTCACAGCCGATTCACTCGGAGACTATGACCACTATAATTATACAATTTGGTGTGAAGGTGTATGTTATGAACCGCTATAAAAATATGACGTGAAATTAAGAAAGCAAAAAATTAAACTGGGGGGGCACCCCATTCATGTAAAAAGGGGGGTCAAAAAATTTTTTCACCAGTTACCATCAAAATTGTTTCAACTCACTGGTACCTGACAGTTGTTGGTACCAGTGGAAATAATTGTTAAGTGGGACCTTTAGTTGAAACAGCTGGGAATAAACCGTACTTTCGACGTTCGAAATATCGCACAAATTAAATCTTATTGCAATGAATTATGCTCCAACAGTGGAAACGTATCTTAGACATCGAAGATACATTGAGTGCATTTTAAACAGGCAATTTGTATACCTATCGAAGATTTTCGCATCCAAAGTTTGATAAATATGGCATTTCTTTTAATATTACATCCATTCCAACCAACCAACACATCCAACTATGTATTTCATGACATTATGCAAGTTGAAAATATTCTCAAATGTAATGAAAAACACTGTGTATTGTGTTATAGTGAAGTATATGTCCATCCCGTCTCATGTCACTGACGAAACTTGCTTTTTTACCAATTAAGCGGACTCTTAACCAGAGGCTTTAAAAAAACCATAATATTACATGAGCAAGTCTGATAGTGTGTAGCTTACCCCTTACAGATTTGATTATGTATACTTTTCATAGATTACCCACATATTTTTTATTAATATATATATATATATATATATATATCATGACGACTTGCTTTGTTAATTCTCTTAAACATGCTCAGATTAGTGTCCTGACATTTATTAATGTAATGCAGCAATTAAACTCACACCTTCAACATAGATTATAACAATACAACTGTTATGTAACATCCAAAATATTGCAAAACAATGCAAATAGGTGTGACAGCAACACTCCGAATATTCACCATCCTGTTATACAGACAACATTGTTTCAGTTCAAAACAAGATTTTGCAAACAATAGACTTGCAGCTATTTGTAATAATGGAAACTGGTTAACTTGAATAGCTTAAGCAAACCATATGTTGTCATACTGCTGTTTCATAGGCTTACTGAATTAGTAGCTAACAGTATTTTACCTATAATAGGCACAATAAATATCGCTACACGCTACGCAATTTAGCACCTTATCTGCAATGGGCAGTTATGCTTAGAACATTCCCTAGATACCGCAATTTTAAACAACTAAGTTTTGATTTTACTAGAAGACCTTAAAATTCAAGAAACGATTTGATGTCAAGAAAGTATTGGGAATGAACACCTTAAGGCACTAACCCTAACCAGTAGTATAGGGTTAGCTGGGTATGCCTCATGTGAACTTGTCGCTTGTTACTCATATAGATGTCTGCATTGTCAGCAAATAAAACCTAAGCAAGTTAAATAAGTAGTAAAACTTTTGTATACATACCTTCTTAACTAAACGGCACTTCACAACATTGTCCGTCAGGGGATGAGTGGTCATATCAAATAGCAAAAAGTTTTGTTTCTCAGTTGTCAGGACTCCTTTTTCTACTAAATTTTTAGCCAGCCTTTCACGGACATTCTTTAACTGATACTTGAGTTTCATAGGATTCCATGTTTCACCTGCAAAATATATTAATTTTACTAAGTATTTACATAAACATGAACATTGGTACCACACCCTGCCAGGAAGCAAGCCTGACCCGGACAAGCCGGATATACCAGGGGGCACAAATTTGTGAGGAGTGACACACTCAGGCATGGGAAAGGAATACTGACCAGCCGCAACCAGTTGGCCATTATCAATATTACCTTTACTAATGATTTATTACTGAAAATATATATATATATACTTATTTTCTAATTAGACAAGAATAAGAAGTAGGTAAGATAGACAAACTTATAATTTTCTAAAGTGGTCATTTTCGTGACTTTGTGTATGTACTTAGGTAAATATAGAATGGACCTTGCAATGGGATTCATATAAGCTACTTTTTATCCTAGTCCTTTGCTTGCATTCTTTGTAATACATGAGTGGCTCCGTAGGGGCAGGTAGTATAAAATACAAATTATAAAAACAAGAAGTAACTTGGAGGTTCAACATCAATAAAAAAATATTTAGACAGATTGTAAATGACACTGGCTGTAAACTAGGAGTAAAGTAAAATGTGATAGAAACGTACCACTAAGATATTCTATCCAGCTTTGAACAGATTCAGGAGGGTCAGTCTCTTTCATGTGTTTCAATGCTTCATCCAGCAAGACATCCCCAGTAGGGGTATCTGAAAATTATATTAAATTATTGAATTTTAATTATGTCATTTTATCATTTGATGACAATGTACAATTATTTACTGCCATGCTTTTACGAAAATAATATACATAGTGCCATACCTTAGGTGCATAATAAATCTATTTTATTGAATATTAATAATAATAATAATATAATGGATTTATCTAAGGTCTAAGGTAAGATTTATGGAATATTATCTAAGGTCTAATTAATTAGAGATCAGAAATGTAAACAATCAACTATGTATGTTGAAATGACTGACCTTCTTAAACTCTTACCATTATCAACATAACACCACAGATTTTATTTAAACAACACCAATACATCATTAAAAACTGCACTATTTGCTATATAATTCAGTTTTTTTTTTAAACCTCTCAAATTCTGAACATGGTTTTTCAGGAGTTTCAATGACTTTCTGTACCATGCCGGTTAAATAAAATTTACAGAAAAAAATTAAGGCGGCAACCGATTCGTTTACATTTTTGATCTCTAAGCCTGGGTTGCACCACCTTAACAATCACAGACTGATCAACGTTACATATAGAGCTGGCAGCTGTCATCCCATAGAAACTTGTCAAACTTTCCATACATTCAAATTGTAACGAACTCGGCTTACGATTACAAATGGTTTGGTGCAACCCACCCTAAGGCTCAGTAGCACCAACTTACGAACACAGACTGATCAACATTAAACATGGCACCGGAAGCTGTCATCTCATAGAAACTTGTCAAACTGTGCATCCCAGTCTAATTCCGTCACCAACCTAGGTTTTTGGGTAATAGCCAGTTTGTGACGCAAGTTAGGAAGCACATGTTATAGTGCTATAAAAAGCTTACGATTAAATCACTGAAGTAACATGATTTAATGAAAGCAGGTAATTAATACTACAGCTTTCATGTTTACAAGAATCCTAAATTTTAAAATTTTACTTCACTTGTAGCCATACCAGCCAATAAATGAGGTTTGTAATGTTTAAAGAAGTAATCTATGATATAAATAAAAATATCAATGTCAAAGTCAAATGTATAAAAAATGTAGTAACCAAATTGTTTGTACCTATCTTGGACTTTCAAGCCAAAAGCATTCAAAAATTATGTTTTTATAACACAAAAAATGATGTAACCTACTCAACAGATTAAGTAGTTTAAAATTAGAAAAATAACTGTCATGTGTATAAAAGCATGTGAAGTCAACATCAAAACAGTAAGTCTGCCATCAACCTTACTACTAATTGTTGTTCATTAACAATGCAACCTCTAGGCTTTTTTACTTAAACTTGCAGATCTGAATATTAATATGTTAAGCTCTTGTTTTCCAAAAGCAATTGGCATGAAACTACCAAACTTTCTATTAGTAATATTGTAGTTGTTGAAGCAGTTCATTTTAGGCCCCCAGTTGGCAGTTCTTATCAGCTACATGTACAAAAGAGAGAGGGAAGATAAATTACCCGATTTTACAATGACTTTTCTAGACAGAAGTCCCTTTCTCCTCATACCAGCTCTTTCTAGTTCTACGCGGCCTCTTAAGCCCAGTTCGATTAGAATACATCCTCTTAAGCCGCTCGATATGCAGTCATTCCAAAATGATGTGTAACCCTGAAACATTAGTCGTGACACACAATAAGAGGGCGAACCAAATCATCGTTTCCGTCAATATCAGATCGCAGATGCTAATTACCTCTTTGTCCTTTAATCCTAAAAGTAATACTTCTTCCATTAATGTCAATCTTGTTTCTTTTGAATCTCCGTCATCATAAGTTTTATCATTTTTCTTATCATCGGTGTCATGGTTTTCTTTCAAATTCCCATCTGAATTGTCTTTCGCAACGTGTTTACGTTGTACCAAACCTTCAGTTCTATTCATTTTACATTAAAACACAATCAGCGCACTAGAGATTAATAAGAACGTAGAACTTGAAAAGATTAAATGCCTATTTTTTTTATTCGTAAACGAAAACGATTTGTTGACGTTTGCTACACGAATGTCGTGAATGTCGGAAAAATATGGCCGACGTATGCGTTTCGTTCATAACCACATAAAGTTATGCGCAGCAACTATTACATACTTTATTATTTTAGGGCATATGGCGAAATTGAATTAAACATTATATATTTATTTTACTTCCGGCGTAAATATCTGGTACATCGAAAATACAAATATTGAATTAAAACAAACTTGAATCTTCGGAGGTACCTTTGGATAACAACGTAACGATCAAGAGATGGCAGCACTTTCGGTTTTTTTTTTTGGAGAATACGAGTTTCCCTAAGGATGACAACATCAAAATCATTAGAGCCGTCTCAGAGAGTCCCAAAATAAACAAATAAATATACCTACCAAGAATATATATATATATATATATATATACAAGATTGAAGAGAGCTATGCTCCGAGTTTCTCTTAGGGATCGTATCCGGAATGAAGTTATTCGTCAGAGAACCAAGGTTACCGACATAGCTCAGCGAATTAGTACGCTGAAGTACGTGGCAGTGGGCAGGTCACATATGTCGCAGAACCGATGGTCGTTGGGGCAGACTGGTTCTTGAGTGGAGACCGCGTGTCGGCAAAAGTAGTGTAGGACGCCCTGTAGCTAGGTAGGGTGACGACATCCGTAAGGTAGCAGGCAGGGATTTGGAGGAGAAGAGCTGAAGACCGAGCTCGGTGGCGTGCCATGGGAGAGGCCTATGTCCAGCAGTGGACTGACACAGGCTGATGATGATGATGATGACGATATTATTATAATATTTTTTGGAAAGTATCTAATTGCTATGATATGTTCCCATTACCTACATCTCCTAGGAACCTGGACAATGATTTGAAGTGTTTGAAATGGCAGCTACTGGAAGGTAGGATAGTAATATATATGAAAACCCATTCCCATTACATCAAGGAGAATCTTTATTTAACACAAACAAAATATTAAATATAAAACAAAATTTGACTTAAACCAAACCCTTAAACCAACTAATCGAATAGGTAACCTACCCCGCTTCATTCCCGGTGCAAATGTGCTCAAAACGCTTGCTGCGTTACCGCGTTGGACTGCAATAGACAACCTTTGCAACAAGAATGACCCGGAGCAGGGGGTTTAGGCCCCTGTCCCGCATAAGTCTCCCAACCACGTACATAAAGGTTTTGGCCTCCGAGCAACAACAGCCGGTCATCTCCACCGCCAAAGGAACGAACAAGTAGCTCCTCAGGCTTGAATACTTTTCTCTTTTTTTAAGAGCCGCCAGCTCAGCTGCTGTCCCAGCCGCCCAGATGGTACGACCGATTTGCGATGTAGTAAAAGTGCTGACGCAAGTAGCGTCCCAGAGAAGGCACCTTCCATTTTTTCCCATAACATTATATCACGTTCATGTGATTTGACGGTGACTTCGGAAATTGCATCAGGCGTGGCTCATGCTTCCTTAGAATGTTTATTTCTGAATCCTTAGAATAGTATTTGGATAATTCTTAAATTTCCTGTATTTGTATTGGGAAAGCCGTAAGCCGTGCAAGAATCACATGCCACTTAAAAGATAATTTCCACCAAACGGCTCGCATCCCATCGGATCGGAACTGATTTTACAATCTAAACGATATTAAATCACGTACACATCCAGCGGCAGCCTAATAATAAGTAGTAACATAATTACCTATATTTTAATATCATGTATATTAGTAAGCCGCGCACAGCAGCGGGCGTCTTCCGCGTCACGCAATGGTAGCCGAAAGTATGCGATGCGAGCCGTTTCTACTCCATACAAACGTAGTTTGGTTCTCATTTTAAAACGCCATGCTGAAATAACATGAAACAATGGGATTCGGCTTATCTAAATCGGAAACTAGTATATGTTGCTTGAAATTATAATGAAAAAAAAATACATCCAGTTTTTGAGTTTTCTGATAGGTATTGTATGAAAACCTTCATAATCGCGGTATTTTTAGGGTTCCGTACCTCGAAAGGAAAAAACGGAACCCTTATAGGATCACTTTGTTGTCCGTCCGTCCGTCTGTCTGTCTGTCAATACCCTTATTCTCAGGAACGCGTGGAGGTATCAAGCTGGAATTTATATCAAATACTCAGGTCTACTGTCCCTTGGAGCTGTGAAAAAAAACTTCTAAGCCAACGCAATCAAAAGATACAACCGTTTATGCCGCAAATTTTAGAGACTCGCAAGGGAATCAATACCTACAGGGATCCCGTGAACTCAGAATCTTGAAATTTGGTACGAAGCACAGATAAAGGAAAATTGGCGAAAACCGTAAATTTTTAGTTACATCATATAATAAAAAATTTTTTTAGGGATTCTCGGTGCGCGAGTCCGACTCGCACTTGGCCGGTTTTTTCTCATAGTTTCAAGCAACAGAAACTAATTTCCGACCTATATATATGCCGGATCCCATTGTATAGCTACCTACACTGTTTCCATTCAATGTTTCATGTTGTTTCACAGCATGGCGTTTTAAAATGAGAACGAAACTACGTTTGTATGAAGCATCGACTGTGCTTGGTCACTTTTAATTTATCATTAATTAATCATTATTGTTTTGCTGAGGTTATAATTCAATGGATATGCTCGTACCTATTCCCAATTACAGCTTTCTAATAGATAGTAACCGTGAACTGAGCTAAGCTGCGACCAGAGACGGACGACATGGCTAAAGCTGTGTCCTTAAGTTACTACGGAACCGTCAAAAGGACATATACTTGTTCTAAACTGAGATAAAGCTGATTAAAGGTTTTTGTGTTTATCAGTAAAAGCGGGAGTGGTGCACAAGGCGGGCGTGCACTGAGACGCAGTAGTCAGTCGCGCGGCGTTGAGTTTCCAGCACGGCCACCGCCACTGCAGCACCACGGAGATGGAGCAGAACGGGCACGTTACGGTAAGTAGCCAGCTTTCACTGTATTCGCTAACCAAGTGACGCAAATATGACTGGATGCTCCTCAACGTCCCTCGTATATGAACTTTACACCTTGAGTGTCGTGAACGCGCGTGTTAGGGCACGGCGCCAGTTGGCTGCCGTACTCGCGGGGCTCCGGTCGTAACGCGGTTCCGTCTACAAATGACCTTAGCAGGGTCGCGATCGCTAAACATAGTCGCACCGACTCGTTTTTGACTGTAACATTCCTATGAAAAATATGTGTTCGTTCTAGTGTCAAGAAATATTGGTGACTTTGTGTGTATTATCAGTCAGTATAAACATTGATGAGATCTATTTATAATCCTGAAATTCGTGAAGCATTGTTTATGAGGTGAGATTATTTTACACTCCGTTTATTTGATGGCACTGCGTAACCTGGGTTGGTCTAGCTTATTAAATTATCGATCCTGCACCTAAGTAGCACATGCAGTGCAAGCAACTCCCGCTACATATTAGCAAGCGTAAGAATTAGGGCATGTGTTATCAATGTTATCAGATTTAAACCTACTCTTGTTTCACTGTTTCAGTACTTTAACATTTATTCAACCAAAAGTAATAATTTTCGCATCATCTCTTGGGCACAATGTACTAAAAGTACTATCTAGTTGTCTTTAATTTTTTTGACGCAAAAGTTGGCGCGCCTTTCCTTAATCGCGCTTAATTTTGCTCGATTTTCCTTCAGTTTCGATTATCGCGTAATGCCCAGTAGGCACGCGAGGTCTACTTAACTGCACCAAACAAAGCTATGGTTGAACCGTTATCTGACCGCTTTTGTAGACCTTCTACTTGAAAAACGAGAGTATATACTTAGGTACGGCTATTTTTACTACTAAAGGAATGACTGACCAGTGTAAACTGTAGTCGTCATGGAAATGAAAAACACAAGCTTATACACTATAACACGAAGATCTAGTGACGATTTGTTGCTTCTGTGCTGTTGCCAAACAATCATAGTTTTGGGGTGTAATTTAGCTAAACATCAGAAGAAGGAATAATATGGTCAAGAGCAATGAATCCGGGTCACTCTCTATATAAATATTCATATAGTGACCTGAATTCATTGCTTCTGAGTGTAAAACAGATAAGTATTATTAAAACGGATAATTAACTGACTCGTAAATTATATCAAATTCTATCAAAGTTCGCTGTATAACATATCACTACCTATCACTATTTGGCTAAGATAAACCCGTATATCCGAACCTGTAAACTTTTATTTGAATAGGTACTCACTTTTTTCTACGAAAAATGCCGCCAGGTTTTGGCATGGTTAGTCATTCGATAAAACACTATCGTATCTTCATAGCGCACTACTTACTGCGGCATTTTCATAGACTATTCGAAGAAAATTATATCATCCTAAAAAAACACGGTTCTCATTTATAACTAACTATTTGAGGTATGCGAACTAAAACTGGTCAAATGCGAATCGGCTATGAAGGGGTCGAGTAAAAGCACCGACAATTAATAACTACCTACATTTAATTATCAATTTTTCCTAGATCCCTAAACATAATTAGTCGGTCCACTAATAAATTAAGCGTCATAAACTGCGGTTATAAAATTAGCGCTGCCTTGAATACTACGGCATCGCTAATGCTTACAGTAATAATTGAATTGCGTACCTAATTATGCCCGATTTGCAGTGCCATCCACAAACAGTTTAGGTTATAGGTCCTGAAGATTTCAAAACTTGCAACGAGCTAAGGTATATTAGTAGACACTCCACTCCATCGTGATCGTTTGTACTTAGGTAGATAATCAAATAATTAAATCTAATCTGTCTATATCACGTAATGACATGTAAGTACTTTGCGGTAGTGCACTTTTTTGGTGCAGAAATGCAGATGTTAGTCAAGATAACTCTTATTTCGGACGCATCTGTAGGGTTAAAAAGGTATATGTGGACACAAGTTACTTAAAATGATAGGTAAGCTTACGTAAATTATTTTAACATGCATAAGTAAACAACTACCTAGGTGTGAATATAAATCTTGCTTATGTTACTGATATGTGTAGCCTTTGTAGGCAACTTTCTTAATTAGTGATATAACCCAAGTCCCGTAATATTGAATTTAGGTTTTAGACTTTGACTAGCGTTCGTTATTTTACTGAAGGCAATTATTACTTGGCACTGATGAGACCTAAATTGAATTCAATTTAACAGTATTTTATCAAAAAATATTATATTCGGTAAAGCTAAAACAAAATATTAAACTGGATTAAATTTACAAGCTTATAAGATCTCACGGTTCGAAAATACATGCCATACGATTATTATTATTATTATTTTATACAAGCTTTTTTTTATAGATTTCCTTGCCTTTAAGCATATATTAGCCGTGTATAGCCATAGAATCGACGTAGCATATTTAGTTTTTTTAACAATTCAAAAAAAAAAATTTTTTTTCATTCTCATACAAAATAATTAATTATATCACCAAGGGTGAATGCAAAACGGCCTTAAGAGTTAACGAGGAGTTAAGCAAAAGTTAAGTATGACAATATTCGGAATTCGAATAACACATTGCTTAATTGTTAAGGATCTTTAATACTGAGAGGGTGTTAAGTAACAAAAATGAGTTCTTGAATATCTTCGGAATGGTACAAATTGGGCTACTAGTGTCTTATAGAAGATTACTTTATTTCATTTCAGGAATTGTGTTCTCGCAATTAAGGGAATCCAATAAAAACACCCTGTACAATGAAAAACCTGTCTTAGAGACAGCAAACTTACATAGCATCAGTGTTTTAACACGACTTGATAGATTCAGCTTGATAAAAAAGTGTACCTACGTCTGATATAGTAGATTGCATTAGCTAGGCTAGGGTCTAAAATGAGGCACATCAACCACGTGATAGTTCTATTCGTTCGGGAAAATAGTTAAAGGTGTAATATGGCTTTTAGACCAGAGTCATACACAAATAAATAAATTACACTCTACTTCTCAGTGTGATGGCGAGAAATTAAATATATAAAGATTCCTCTCAGAATGAATAATAAATTCCGCAGCGGACATAGGTATGTATAAATTATTTTGGCGGCAATGGTGGCATGTTTTTTTTAATAATCTGCTTTTGACATGTCAAGACATAAAGACACCGCGGATAAAAACATACAACCTCGATGTCTTCAAGGTAAAAGTTAACAGGAATCTTCAGGGTGAGCGTGTTCCATATTCGACCATCAGGTTAGACTAGGGTCAAACGCAAGCTTTTCACTCTCTCCCGGCGTGGAGGTCCTTTAGTCGGCAGGTGTGTGGTGTCGCTTTGGACGCTTGCCGACGGGTGGGAGGCGCAGTGAGGGTACCTCAGCAGTGAGGGAACAGCTTCGGCTATTGCAGCAGGCGGTGTTCGCGTTTGTGTGCCTTGGCAATCCCGTGTCACCGCCACTAATGCTGCGTGATGGGCATACCCTGGTGGTTTTAGACGGCAGTCCGGGCGGTTCCCGGGAGTCTGTTATACCCATCCTAGTTCCCCGGCTAGGCGGCATGCGTAAATACATTTCCCCAGGGAAAAAAAGGGTCAAACGCAAGCGGAGAGAATGCGCGAGGATAACACCAACTCGGTTTCGCAGCGCCGCAGGAGGCCAGGCAGGCGACGAAGGGCCTTCGCAGCCCAGATACATTACGGGGATCTGCGGGTGATGGGTCGGAAGCTCCATCGCCCGCTAATAAGAGGTCCTGAGCTGGAAGGCCCCCAGTAGGTAGGACGCTGGCTTTCCACCACGTACGTGGGCCGCGAGGGCAGCGCTGACAGGGTTCCGGATGTGTGCTACAGCGTTCCCGGGACCCTGTCCAAATGCGATTTCTGGAGCACCCCATAAGCGATTTTAGTCTGTGCGAGTCGGACATACCCACTCGGTTTCTCCCAGGCCGGGTGGAATCCATAAAGGATTTCCCCTGGGTTAAAAAATCCCATTCACAAAAAAAATACTTCATCAATTTCATCATATTAAATCAACTAATCATGCACAATAACTAATTTAACCCTTAAAACTTTGTATTTGATATCAACCAACCAGAATACATTACCTATTGACATTATGCAGATTGAAAATGTTGAAAACTTATACACTGGACTCCAACAAAAATTAGCAATTAGCAGATATTCACGCAAACCAATAGCTAAATCAAAAAATGATAAAAGAAAGCTCATATTATATTCTAACAAGCTAACAAAAAATGCACTTTAAAAATTAATGACACGCAAACGAATTATTTATTGGTAAACGGGACTTACCGCGTACAACTGAAAATGATTTACCTGAGGTGTGCCCGACGTTCCGAATGTATCACAACATCCGTGGTCAGGAGTCAGGAGCTGACTGGCTTGAGCGGGTATCAACATCTTCTAGCCGCACGGGTTTTCCGAACTACCCGCACTTGGTCTTTATTATTCACATTTACACAAGGGTTGTCAGTTGTCACTCGCCCGACACACAACACTAACAACATCTGTTAATGTAATGGATTATGGCGGAATCATCGACAATACCGATGGGGCCATAAACACAAACGTAATGGACAGCGTATTTTGACGTTTGCACTTGCTCAAGCCAGTCAGCTTGTGACTATGGATGTTGTGATACATTCGAAACGTCGGGCACACCTCAGGTGAATAATTTTCACTTTATTTTATTTCAATACTTTTTGTACGAAAACCACAGGTTTGTATCATCATGCATATAAGCATGTTTCCAAACTTTTGGCCTGGGGTGTACCGGTGTATTAACCATCTCGTGACGTCCACTGCTGGACACCGGCCTCCCCGCTCCCCTAAATAGTGCCACAATGACCGGTTATGACTGTAACTTACACATGTAAATTTCAGAATAATAAGTAAAATTTTAATTGTTACAAATACTAAACACAGTGGGTAGCCGCTTTTAGACGTTCATAAATGTTTTTACCAATTTCCATATGGATACTTGACATAATATTTGCTAGCAATGTGTGGCGTTTATTAATGAACTTGACTAAAAAAAATAACATTCTTAAAGTTAACATGGATGGACAAGTGCTAAACACGAAATATTATATTCACCCTCTAAACGATGGTAGCCAAAATTTTGACATAACTGTCAAGTACAAAATGTACGTGAAAAAGTATGAAATTACCTACATATTCTGGTGCAACTTTCTTAAATGTGCACAAACATGTAAATAAATCGGTAAAACACCACGCCTGGGCAACGATTGGCTTATACATCCTTAATCTTATCTTGCTGAAAACAGCAGTTAAATTACAGACGACTGATAAAGTACAAAACCGCATACTTGCTTACCTTTTAGATATAAGTTGAAGTTATTAATTGTTGGGTAACTATGTGTATAATAAGAAAGTAATTTATTCATGACAAACAAACCAAGGTATTTGTTACACGAAAGAAACAGAAATATATATAATGATATTAATGATACTACACTCTTTTCAGATAGCTAATTTAATAAAGACGAAATTGCGTTTCTCTGTAAATAATAAAGATATATTTACTAGGTATTTACACTTTTTGAAGTTATTAATTGTTGGGTAACTATGTGCATAATAAGAAAGTAATTTATTCATGACAAACAAACCAAGGTATTTGTTACACGAAAGAAACAGAAATATATATAATGATACTACACTCTTTTCAGATAGCTAATTTAATAAAGACGAAATTGCGTTTCTCTGTAAATAATAAAGATATATTTACTAGGTATTTACACTTTTTGAAATTACAAGAACCGAAAACAAACAATACACTTACCTGTAAATAATAAAGAAACAACATTTTAAGCCTTTACTTCAGGTCTTATTACTTCTTAAACCAAATTAATAGTATTTACGTGCACACATAAAAATATAATCCTTTTCTGTATTTTCATCTAATGTCAATCACAGCTGTTGGACATCAGCTGTCACCTTATATAAATAACAGTTTAAGAAAAGAGGTTACACAAGTGTAGTGATTTTCTTTATATCTCCCCCGCCCAGAGAGAAGCAATTGCAAATACAATGCAATTATTCATTTACCAAACAACACTGGAGATAGTTTTGTAATATGGTAGAGATTTGATTCCGTTTTCTTGTGTCCCGTATCCACTTCATAAATACAATTCGAAATCTTCTTCAATATTTTAAAGTTTTATTTTTACTTTCATTTATTTTACATCTTATCTTATTTATTAAAGTTTGATTTAGCCTTTCATTGAGACCATTTGAAAATGATGCATCAACAGCTGTAAATATTATTTTTATATTTTCGTTCTTCAGATAATCCTGAAATTCTCTGGAGTTTATGCCAGGATATTGGTCCGCTAGTACCATATCAATTTTGTAGCTTTGTGTCACATTTTTTATTAGTTTAATGAAATCATTGGCGTTTTGATTTCTTGATGTAATTATATATGCATATCTTGTGAAATGATCAACCAGAAGATGTAAGTATTTTTTTGTTGACCGTGATCCTCCAAAACCTCCAATAGTGTAAATAGATACAATTTCAAATGGTCGTGTTGCTGGACCAAATTGTGACAATAATCCATATTTTGGTTTCCTCCTAGACTTGTTTCTAATACAAGTTTCACATTCATCACAAACTTGTTTAATGTTTGCTATAATATTCTTTGCTGTGTAGAATGGTGTTATTTTATTTGCCATCTGTGTTCGTCCAAGATGACAGTAAGTATCGTGTACATCTTTTATTAGAGTTTTACTAAATTCTTCTGATAGTATGATTTTTCTTTTTCTTTTATACTTTTTATAGTAAATTTCGTTCTCCCAAATAAGTTCATTTTGTAATTTTTTAGATTAATATTTCCGTGCTGGTCATTTTTTATGTCATCTATATTTATTAAATTTACTATTTTTAAAAAGTCATCGCTATTGTCACAAGGTTCTAGAACTGGATTTCTGCTTAAACAGTCTGCTTCTTGATTTGAACTTCCTGGGTTATATTTTATTTTAAAATAATATTGGGACAAATAGTACGTCAAGTCGCCTAATTCCTCGTCAGTTCTAGCTTTGATGTTCATATTTTCTAACGGTTTATGGTCTGTATATACATTAAATTCTTTTCCCATAAGCCAGTTTTGCCAATATTTCACTGCTTCTTTTATTGCCAGACATTCTAAATATATTGCCATCTACTTTTTTTGAGTTTCATTTAATTTTTTTGAAAAGTAAGAAACGGGTTTACTGATTCCGTTTTCATCTTCTTGCTTTAATACCGCTCCCACTCCTTTAATACTAGCATCTGTGTATATATTTATTGTAAGTCAGGATCAAAGATTTTCAGAATTGGTCCTGAACATAACAATGCTTTTATCTTATCTAATGATTCTTGACATTCTGTAGACCATATGAACTTCACATCCTTTCTTAATAAATTATGTAACGGGTCCAGGATAATTGCATTGTGTGGTATGAACTTATGATGGAAATTTATTTTTCCTAAGAACTGCCTTATATTTTTTCTTGTTTCTGGAACCGGGAAGTTTTTGACAGCTGTTAAATAATCTTTCAGGGGTCTGACAGAATTGTTTTCTATAATATGACCTAAATATTTTGCACTATTACTTGCAAAATTGCATTTAGAGAATTTTAGTCTAAACCCTTCTTTTAGTATTGCCTCTAAAAGTCTTGATATGTGTATTTTGTGTTCTTCAAATGTTTTGGAAAAAACTAAAATGTCATCTATAAAATTTACTGCAAAACTAGAGAGCTCATGTTTTCTTATGATATTGCTTAAGATTCTCTGGAAAATTGCTGGAGCAGTTTTTAATCCAAACGGAAGACACGTCCACTGAAAATGGCCTTCTTGTGTTACAAATGCAGTTTTATGTCTATCTTGAATTTCAATGGGATGGACCAAAATGCTGAATTTATGTCAAAAGTAGAAAAGTATTTGCAGTTTACAGTTTTTATCATTAATTCTTCAATCAACGGGAAAGGCTGTGATTGAGGGATGTCAATTTTGTTCAATTCCCTGAAATCTATGCATAGTCTTGTTTTCCTTTCATCTTCTTTTTTATATGCTAGAGTTACAGGTGCTGCAAATGGACTGTAAGATTCCTCAATCAAATTATTTTTTAATAGTTTTGATATCTGACTTTCTATTTCTTTTCTATCTTCAGCCGTGCATCTGTATGGACGTTTGTAACAGTATTTATCTATCATCAGGTCAATATGCGCATAATCATAATCATAATCTCGAACTGTGCCAATGTCATATTTATCCTTAGCAAAAACTTGTTTGTATCTTTCTATCAATTTATCAATTTCAGATTGTTGATATAAATCAAGATGATTTACTGATATTTCGAATTCTTCTGGTTTCACATGCTCGCTGAAGTTTATTTCACATTTGTCTATGTGCTTAGAGTCTTTTTTTATTACTTCAGAGTATAGATAGTATCCTTTCTTATTTTTGTCACCTAGTACATCAGGAATTTTGACATTTGGAATATCATCTTCCTCATTTGAGCAGTTTTTATTTACCAAGTCCTTTTTATTCAGTAGTATCTTATTTTCTTTTAGATTGTTGAATTGTATTATCTTTTTAAATCTTCATTTTGTGTTAGTTTGAATTTTTTTATACAATCCAAACCAATCAGAAAATCGTAGGTAAAGTTCTCACTATCCACGACAAAAACATCCATATTACTTTCAATATCATATATTTTTATTTTAAGTGTTACCATTCCTTTTGTTTTCTTATCACCATTAATAGTCTTTAAGTTTACTATTTGCATATCACTTGTCTCTTCTTTTGGTTGTATTTTTAATATTTTAACATTAATCAATGACACATTTGAACCTGAGTCGTAAATTCCAGAAACTTTTAAAGTGTCATTTAATAGCAACTCTATTTTTATTAATGGTGGCACATCTAGTTTTTTGAATTCTTCTCATTCAGTTCAATTTCCAATTCCGAGTTATTTACAGTTTTTACAACCGATTTTTGATTTTTCTCTTTAAACCAGCAGATTTCTTCTGAATGGTAACGTTTGCTTTTCTCTCGTTGATACAGATTTGGCATGGTCTTTTTTCTTAAATTTTCTTGGGTCTGGTGGCAGAATAAGTATAATTATTTTTATCGTATTTATTTCTCCCAGCCAGATGTTCTAATTTTCCTAATTCATTGTAAAGATCTTCCGTTTCTTGCAAAGTTTCCCTATCAATCTTATCAGCCACATAATTAGGTAAGCCGAATGCTATAAGATCGATAAGCGTTCCAGCATCAATTGATTTTCTGACTTCCAGTAACAATTTTTCTTTTTTTAATGCATATTCAAGTAAGGAACCTGCCTGATATTTGAAAGCAAGAGCATATCTAATGGCGGACCATCCTTTGTTTGCAAATATCTCGCAAAAACTTTTCTCCCATTTGCTCCATTCTGATTCCACTGTAAGTTTCATGAGCATGCAGCTGTACCAATCTACACTGGAGTTTTCCAAAAATATTTTTAAGATTTCAATTTCCTTTCTATCTGCATTGACTTGGAAACGTTCACATTCTTTATTAAAGTCCTGAATCCATTGATAAGCCTTAGAGTTTCTGCCGGTCAATTTATCAATTATGAAATCTTTAGCAATACTTCCTAAATTTTGAATCTCTGGTTTTTGTTGTTTTTCTTCTATTAATTTTTGTAACAATTTGTCTAAAGTTTGATGCGAGCCACTGGGCATCGATTCGGCATTATTAGTACTTTCCACTATTTCTTCTAGGTAAAAATCATGAAACTGCAAATTATGTTCCTCATCCAAATATATTTTTGAGATATCATCGGTCAAAGTTATCCATATTTTCCTTGTCTGATGTCTTTTATTAAATGATTTTTTTACCTTGGCATAGTTAGGAGTATTTGTAATAAGTCCATGTAGACTTGCAGGTTGATACTCGGGTGGTATTTCGTAAATCTGGCCACTAGTGGTTGCTATTGAAGTTATGCATATGATGTTTGACTTACAATCAGGTGTCGATTTCACTACAAATCCATGTTTCTTGTTAAATACGCAGAAAATGTTGTTTTATAATGATACTACACTCTTTTCAGATAGCTAATTTATAGCGTTAAAATAAAGACGAAATTGCGTTTCTCTGTAAATAATAAAGATATATTTACTAGGTATTTCTACTTTTTGAAATTACAAGAACCGAAAACAAACAATACACTTACCTGTAAATAATAAAGAAACAACATTTTAAGCCTTTACTTTAGGTCTTATTACTTCTTAAACCAAATTAATAGTATTTACGTGCACACATAAAAATATAATCCCTTTCTGTATTTTCATCTAATATCAATCACAGCTGTTGGACATCAGCTGTCACCTTATAAAAATAACAGTTTAAGAAAAGAGGTTACACAAGTGTAGTGATTTTCTTTATATATATATATATATATATATATATATATATATATGTATTTCTAAAAACACTTGATCTAGCATAGGTTATAGGTACAGTCAGCAGCAGAAGTAACTATTACGCAGGTCTAATGCTCAAAATAAGCTACATACAGAATAATGACTAACTACAAAATGACTGTAGCAATTACAAAACGTCTGTCACTTACATAAATCTTATCTGTTTTAATCTCTCAAATAACATGCAAAAAGTATGCAATTTGAAAGATCAGTCAGGTTTCGTGTATTTATACTATTTTTCAACAGAACCCTAAAACCACCACGCCTAAGTTGGACTGATATTGGGACCAAAACATAAAAATCTTTAAAAACATTCTAGAAACGAATGATTTTTTCTGTGTCTTAAGCCGACTTTGTAACATCTTATGTAACACGGATATGTTGCGTCGATAATGAGAAGTGGTCTCCTTGAATGGGGAAATTCCTGTGATATCCACAGGGCGTTTGTAGCGAAAGTAAAATGTTTAAGAGCCATGTGGCAAATCTCCACGGGACTCGTGCAAACCATTATTCAAAACAAAATGCATAGCATCTTAACATTACCTTGTATGTACATCTTTAAAGCTACTGTATTTGCGAAGAAACACCCAGAGCTATTTAATGCTAAAGACCTCAGAAATACGAGATTTCCTAATAAACTTGTACTGGATTTCATGGACCCGGGTATGTCCTTAAACTACGACCAAGACCACCGGGGAATGGGCAGCAGCATTCCTAGAGTACGGTGGAGATACTGCGATCGCCAACCCGCATGCCAAGCGTGGCGATTATGGCATTTACCCCCCATGAAATTGGGGGAGGCCTATGTCCAGCAGTGGACGTCCTAGGGCTGATATGGTGGATGGTGGTGGTGGTGGATTTCATACCTAATAGTGCTCTCTCCATGAAAAGTAGTTAAATATTATACCATCAAAAACATATTTAAATGTGAAAATGGAAGCCAAGTTCATTATTAAGAATATGCGATGCTTGGTCTTCACCGACAAAAGAATTGAGATCTAAATGGGTGCCAAGTTCCGTAGATTCTCTAAAATGGTGCCAAGTCCGGCACTACATTGTTTACAGTAAAACTAATTTACTGCGGCTTAATGCATTTTGAGCTTTAACTTGGCAGTTTTCTTAAATATCCAACAGCTTTTATGGTATTATTTATAACATACTGCATAGAGAGGATAATTATAAGGTATTTCTAAGTTTAACATGTGTATCTTATCTGTGTATATATGTGTGTGAGTGCGGTTTTCTTTATTTGAAAGCAGATTTTCTAGCGATGACGATATTAGACATGTTTTATCAAAATCGGTTCATCCATTTTTGAGATATTGATCTTTGAAATGAGAGGTTTTTTCAGGTATGTTGGTTAGTTAGTTATATATGATATGATTTATAAACATTAAAACTAAAGACAAACTAAACTATTCCGGTGCCTATATAAAGCAGTAGATCGATAAAATGATATCTCATTCATTTTTCATTACCAGCTCGTCTAACTGGTTTCAAAATGAACTTTGGACAAGAGTAGCTAACACGTTACGTCTGTATACTTAATAAGTGTTACGTTGGTTTTGCTAATTTGGAGTTCGGAGTAACGTAGGTATGTAATGTAAACAAATTAAGTTAGGTAATGTATAGCGATTATATTTTATAACTTCCGTGGTCAATGTACAGAATTAAATAATAATAACAAAACGAGTATTACGAGTTACTACTTCATAGTCATTCTCATCGCATTGATAAGGCGCCATTTGCTTACTGGCGGCATTAGAAATCTAGACACGCGGCAGCGTGTCCAGCCATGTTCACCCCAGGAACTGGCGGACAGCAGCCGTGTATTATTATACACGAACCGTTTGGAGCTACTTTTGACCCCCCAATAACTCCAAATCTATCTAACATAAAAAATGAAATTCGGTACATGTATTAAGATCCTTTAGAACAACTAGTAGCCCTAAATTTCATAAATATAGGTTTAATTTATTGAGATATTCAATTCCAAATAACAGCATTTTTACCACTGACTGACTGACTGACTGACTAATCGAAAACCTAACCCACTTCCAGGTGACCTAGAAAGCTGAAATTTGGCGTGTGTACACCAGAAAAAAATCAGAAAACCGTGATTTTTTTATTAGTTTTATTATTATTATTATTATTTACGCTAGTTACCTTAGAACTCCGTCATTTATTAACCGATTTTGAAAATTCTGTTTTTGTTTGTAACGGCATACGTCAGGGGTAGTTCCATTGGCATCAAGTCTGAATTTGATCAAGGGGTCCTGGAGAAATCGAGGGAACTCTTCAAATATTTAAGGTGCACCTATAGTGATTTGGGTATTTTGTTTAGTAACTCGTGCATTCGCTCTTGAAAAGCACCTTTTGGTGAAGTTTGACAAAAAAAAATGATATTCCATCAAAAACATAAATGTGGAAATGGCAGCTAAGTTCAATATGCGAGGCGTGGTTGTCGTCTCACCGACAAAAGAACTGAGATCTAAATGGGTGCCAAGTTCCGTAGATTATCTAAAACGGTGCCAAGTCTGGCACTAGATTGTTTACAGTAAAACTAATGTACTGCGGCTTAATGCATTTTGAGCCCTAACTTGGCATGGGGAATCGTGTCCCTTAACCTCCCCTCTGGATTTTCAGGTACAGAAACTCCCCCCCCCCCCCCCATCATTGCATACGAACTTATATGCATGGAAGGTTTCCACGCGGACCACGTGCGAGCCGTCGGGCGAGTCGCCCTGTGTGTGAACGTGGCTTTTAGATATATGCTGCATGCTCTGAGCTTTAACCACAGATGTAGCTTGAACCTTTTCGCCGCCATTGACTTTATATAGTCAATACATATTAGTGTGTTGTGAGACACAACTTACAGAATCTAAAAAAAGTTGTCGCGAGCGAGAGTGACTGACACCCACTCTACAATTGCAATATCGTTCGCTTGGCAAATGGGCATCGGCGTCTTCTAGCGTGTCGCGCTTTGTCATAGTCATAATCATTTATTCACTTAATAATAATGTTGAATGTATTAAACTAAAGAAATTATAATAAATACAAAACAGTTGTGTATATTAATTTTAGTACCGTATCTACCCACCTGTATTAATTCTTAGGATTAAATACGCCGACCCTAAGCTGAAAACAAACTAGTATCACATGCCTGATTTTTAATTTATTAATTATTTCATAATGGGACTTAAACTCGATCGTAATTGCTAGAGCCGTTTTCGAGAACCTATAATAATTGCTATTTTTATATAGATTGTAGATACGTACCTATGTTATGTATATATTTGTTCTAAAAGAATACCTACCTAAGTGATCCATCCTTGAGATGAACCCATATTTAATTTGCATGACAGCGGACAACCTATTATGATGGCGTGACTTTAATCGCGATGTCTTTACGATGCCAACCTGTAATATTCGCGAATTTACCTGCATCTACAAAGCAGTTGTAGATTAGAAGTGGTAAATACACCTCGTTACGGTCGTACTTTGCTAACTATGGATTATTATCCATATCCAAGTTTCCTTCAGCAGCGAGACGAATCGCCCAGAAGATAAGACCTATGCGGTGACAATTATTTAAATTCTAAAGATTCATCATCATCATCATTCATGTCAGCCGAATGACGTCCACTGCTGGTCATAGGCCTCCCCCAAAGACTTCCACAATGACCGGTCCTGCGCCACCCGTATCCAGCGGACACCCGCGACCCTTACTAGGTCATCAGTCCACCGTATGGGGGGCCTGCCCATGCTACGCCTTCCGGTACGTGGTCGCCACTCGAGAACCTTTCCACCCAAACGGCCATCGGTTCTACGTGCTATGTGCCTCGCCCACTGCCACTTAAGTTTAGCGATTCGAAGGGCTATATCGGTCACTTTGGTTCTGTTGCGGATGGCCTCATTCCTGATGCGATCACGCAAAAAAACTCCCAACATAGCCCTCCAAAGCTTATTAACCCGCAATAAATTTCATTCAGACCTGGTAGCGCCAACGAATCCTACGATTTCTTTTATCGCCGGCTGAATCTTTCGCAACTACATATGTACTTACTAGAAAATGAAGGCTTACAATTGATATCAATACAATTTGATGTAACATTTCCACAACATTTAAATATTCATAATATATACAAATACAGAACTATTTTATCAAATAATCAACTTAAGTATGAAAAAAGAAAAAGGAACAAAACTATTAATAGGTAACTTCTAACTAAGGACTATTGGCTATGTGCACGTCAGAAACGTCAAACGTCAAAGGTCCCGAGACAACTTCAAAACTCAGAGATGTCAAATAATGACACATGAATATTATATTTACTTTAGTAAACGAGAAAGACCCCGTATTGGAAATTTTACTGAAATAAATAAGAGTATAAATAAATACATACAAACGAAACGAATCGTAGGAAACCGTTAAGAAACCAATAGAAAACGTGAAAGTAAATTTGACAGTGGTCCCCGGTAAGTACACATTTCTGCCATGGTGTGCGCTACGATCGCCTAGCTTACCCCCACCACCTACTTCGCACATAGCCAATACCCTAAATCTAAATTAAAAAACTAATCCTGTAAATAAAGTATATACCTGCCAGGTCCCCTTCACACGATATGGTACCCAGAAGAAATATCATAGCCCAGAAGGCTGGCAGCGTTGGCCCTTTGCCAAACTTATTCTTTGGCTAAAATAGCTACTAGCCCTCTGGTCACCCCTCGTCTCAATGAGTCGGTCCGCTATTTCTTTGTAGAGGGCCTTCTCACCTGGTCCCCTACACCCCAGTGTTTCCACACCAAACGGCGCAAACATGTAGCCCTTGCTGAGGACGGCATAATATTTGCGCCGCTTAACATTGCGATATAAACAATCCTGGCACAGATTATAAGAATAATTTTTAAGAAAAAAAAACCGACTTCAATGGGGGAGTCCGGTGAAAGATTATTAATCTTAGATGGTGCACTCTTAGATTCCATACAATAAAATACAAAAATGGCCATAAGTATGTTTATAATGGTAGAAGACTAAGTACCCTCAATTCCTCATGAAATCATGGAAAAACCTTGCTTGCTTGACAAACGAAGAGAACAAATCGCCAAACGTGAACTACGCGTCGTTGAAGAGTTCCGTTCTGATCATCATCAGCAGTTCCACTTCATCAAATGTCACTTTTATGAATGAAAATGCTTGATTAGTTCATGAAAATACTAAAATAACTATTTGTGTGCCTTTCACATTTGAGAAGTTTCCTCGATTCCTAATGGATCCCATCATCAGAACTCGAGCATGACAAAAATCAATCGTGAAAATAGAACTTGCTTAACAAACACCACTAGAAAGACAAATCGCCAAACGTGAACTTTTCGTCGTTGAAGAGTTCTGTTCTGATCATCATCAGCAGTTCCACTTCATCAAATGTCACATTTTTGTATGATAATGCTCGATTTGTTGATAAAAACACAAAAATCACTTAATGTTTGCCTTTAAGATTTGAGGAGTTCCCTCAACTCCTCATGGATCCCATCATCAGAACTCGAGCATGACAAAAATTAATCGTGAAAATAGAACTTGCTTAACAAACACAGCTAGGAGGACAAATCGCCAAACGTGAACTTTTCGTCGTTGAAGAGTTCTGTTCTGATCATCATCAGCAGTTCCACTTCATCCAATGTCACATTTTTGGATGCAAATGCTTGACTTGTTGATAAAAACACAAAAATCACCATATGTTTGCCTTAAAGATTTGAGGAGTTCCCTCAATTCCTCATGGATCCCATCATCAGAACTGCCTTTTGACAAAAACGGGACCAACTTGGATATATATACATACAATCAAAAAAAATTTTTTCAAATCGGTTAAGAAATGACGGAGTTATGGAGTAACAAACATTGAAAAAAAAAAAAAAACATACAACCGAATTGATAACCTCCTCTTTTGAAATTTTGAAGTCGGTTAAAAATAATGCAGCCCCTGACCGATCGGAAAAGGTTTAATGAAAGACTGGCTTTATTCTTCACCACCAACCGGCCAGCCTACTGGAGACAGTATTATTAGATATTTTAATTTTAGTAAAGTTTTCACTTCAAGGCTGGACTCTCAAAGTCTGAATTTTATATTCTTTATTTATTAAACTGAATTTTAAAAATTCCGATTGATCAGTCGTCAATAGTCATGCGGGAATCGTCCTTAGAATTTGTAAGATCCATTTATAGCAATTATAGAAAAAAAATCAGAAAACTGAGTTTATTTTGATAAACTCGATGGACAAACAGGGGATAATTTTATCATTAGTCATAACTTATTTGAACATATATAATTGATAAATAATCCCGAGTGTAGGAATTAGTGACCTTTTTAGGTTAGTGACTTCACGCAAGAGGAAATACTACGCTACCGAACCCCACAACGGCGCGTTACCCGACACCTTCGGCCGCCGACGAAACCATGCTACGTAACCGGTTACGTGAGAAGAATTGTTTTTCTTGCTACGAAACCAGTTACGTACAAAGAGGTTTTTTCTTCGTACGAAACTAGTCCGAATTGAATTAAAACTCGATAGTGTAATGTGTGGCAAACAACCGAATACTTTTAACGTATAGCCAGCATGCGGTAGATTCAGTCGCTGCGATAAATTGGCGAAGCACTCCGTCCCCGTGCTGACGGAGACTTACGGCATGCGGCTGCAGAACGCGCGCGATTTCAAAAAACAAATCGGCGGCGGTAAATTATAATAAACTAGCTTCGCCCGCGTACTAAGCGAAATTTTTAACCGTCTACAAAAAACAGGTTCATATATTTGTCCACGATTATTTCGCGTTTGGCTAAACCGATTTAGATGCGGTCTCCAGAAAAGTAGTTGTTACATTCTGGGGGTTCTGGTATACGAAGTTTGGTGATTGTGATTCATTAACAGATGAACAGATGAAAAGTCAGTATACATTCTGAGAACCGGCAAACACTTGAATTTCATTTGGTTTTAGCAAAAATAAGGATTGAAAACTATTATCATACATCTCCGAGAGGCCGAAGGGTAAAGGGCCGATGAAATAAAAGCATCTCTTAAATGGCCCTTAGTAAAAAAAAAAACTCCAATTTTTGATGATTCATATAGTCTTTATAAACAATACAGTAGCAAAATTCCAAAACTGCTCCGATCGTCTATTATAAATTAGCCCCCATTCAGCTTTTTTCATTCTTAAATTCTGTCTTTTTGTCCCAAAATTAACGTACATGCTTCGGTGCAGCCAGAAACATAAAAATTTACTAGCGCCTATAGACGCTTTAGTCAAAACCCACTTGGAACATATTCTAAATTTAAAGCTCACCGAACAATCTTGGCAACAAGCATCCCTTCCCGTCTGGTACGGCGGGCTCGGGGTGCGCAAAATTTCCTGTGTTGCACTGCCGGCTTTTCTATCGTCCGTTCACAGTTCTGGGGATCTCGTAGAAAAAATCTTAAGGGCAAACTATGAGATCTCACACTTGGACGACGCTAGAAATGCCTGGCTGTTGGCTTGCCCGGGGCAAAATTTTCCATTTAACCCCAAATCGCAAAGGGGCTGGGATGATGTTTTGTGCAAAATAAAATACACCTCTCTTGTAGACGACGCAACAGGAGCAGATCGTGCGCGACTGATGACCGCGGGCTGCAGGGAGGCTGGGCATTGGTTAAATGCTTTACCGTCGCCTAATACAGGTACCCATTTAGATATAAATACTCTCCGTCTGGCGGTCGGGCTTATCTTGCCAGCGTAGCGCAGGCCGCTTTTCGCGTCACGCCGCTATAAACGACATAATCCGTCGGTCTCTCGCCACCGTTAACGTACCGGCAATACTAGAGCCAAGCGGTATAGCCAGAGACGATGGCGAGAGGCCCGACGGTATGTCACTGATACCGTGGAAGATGGGACGAGTGCTCGTGTGGGACGCGACCTGCGTGGACACGCTGGCGCCGTCCCATCTCCACGGTACCACACACAAAGCAGGCGCGGCGGCGGAGGCGGCTGAGGCCCCCAAAAGACGCAAATACAGGAGTCTTGACGCCAACTACAACTTCGTTGCTTTTGGAGTCGAGACTCTTGGTCCGTGGGGCCCTGCAGCACAGAAACTCTTTCAAGAGTTAGCTAAACGGCCCTCGCCCAACGCATAAGTATTGCGATCCAGCGAGGAAATGCTGCCAGCATCCTCGGCACCATGCCACAGGGGCCTATTTTAGACTTAGGTTTTTAGATATGTAAGGTTTTAATTTAGTTTATTTAGAAACTAAAATATCGATATTTAATTAAATTTTTACAAATTTGACATAGTCACTAAAGGCCATACAAATTTCTTTGAATAAATGTATATTGGACAAGAAATTCTCTCGGATGCTCAGATATCGATTTTGAACGAAATCGGGACGGAAATGATAAAAATGAATATGTCCGCCACTATTTCTAAATTTTACCTCGGATTCGTATTACGAGACCTCTCGGACGGTCAGATACCGATTTTGAACGAAATCGGGACGAAAAAAAAGAAAGTCAATATGACTGCGACTTTATCCAAATTTTACCTGGGAGTCGTATTAGGGGAGCTCTCGGACGCTCAGATATCGTTTTTGAAAGAAATCGGGACGGAAATGATGAAATGCAAAATGGTCGCCACTTTTTCCAAATTTTACCTCGAAGTCATATTAGGGGACCTCTCGGACGCTCAGATATCGATTTTGAATGAAATCGGGACGGAAATGAAGAAAATCAATATGGCCGTTACTTTATTCAAAGTTTAGGTACCTCGGATTCCTATTAAGAGTCCTCTCGGACGCTCAAATATCGATTTATGTCGAAATCGTATCGGATGGCACTGATTAATAAAACCACTTAAAATACATTGAATCAAAAAAGGTCGTATCTTCATAGGGAACTCACGGCACTTCATGCACCTTTAGACCTTATAAGGAACTTACATGCCGAATTTGGTATCTCTCAAACCAGCAGTTTGGGCTGTGCGTTGATATGTCACTCACTCAGTCAGTCAGTTTCTTCTTGCAATTTGGCACCTACTTTTAAGTTTTCATGCCCGCAATATTAAATTTCAAATTCAATGCCTTTTTCGAAATTAACGAGACAAAAAATCATAAAAATCACACCCATATTAATATTTAGACATTCCAACGACCTCGGACCCCAACAGAGGGGATGGTATTTCACGTCCTCCACGTGGGATTTTAACGTAATCAGCGACCCGATAAACCATAGCAACAACACCCATATCGATTTTCAAAATTTGTCACCAGATTTCCCCCTTTTAGGGGTTGATTTCTCAAAAAACCTGAAACACATGTTTACTTATTTATCGTTAGAAATACTCCTGTGAAGTTTCGAATATAATAATCCAACTAATCTTGATTACCCATACAAACTTCGGACCTAATCCTTTCTTAGTGCACCCCTAGACCTTATAAGGAACCTACGTACCAAATTTGGAACCTCTAGGACCAGCGGTTTGGGCTGTGCGTTGATATGTCAGTCAGTCAGTCAGTCAGTTTCTTCTTTTATATATTTAGATTTCATAAAGTTCAAAGTATAATATTTTTTGTCATATAGGTTTACAAAAGTTTTAAAAATAAGTTATTCCGCTCTTTTATAAAAAAAAATAACCTCGAAGACGAAAGCGGGAGCGAAGCTCCCGCCTCCCTCTTCTAACCTATCCGCGATCCGAGTCGGTTTCGCCATTACTAATTCCCCGTGCCGTCTCATATCTACCGCATGCTGGCTATGCGTTAAAAGTATTCGGTTGTTTGCCACACATTACACTATCGAGTTTCAATTCAATTCGAACTAGTTTCGTAGGAAGAAAATAAACCTCTTTGTACGTAACTGGTTTCGTAGCAAGAAAGACAATTCTTCTCACGTAACCGGTTACGTAGCATGGTTTCGTCGGCGGCCGAAGCCAACCTATGCGCAACGAATTTTTTATATTGTTTTATACTTTTAAAGCTAGTAAACTACTTTTTCTGAAGCAATTTATAGGCAGACGACAGACATTTGCATTACTTACAAAATAGGTACATTTAAAGAGGTACCTACCTATTATACATATAACAATATGTTACTAATTATGAAATGTAATGTTAGGTTTAAAGCAATAAATATTATTATTATTAAATATATAACACTAAGAGATACATATGGTTTGTGACAAGTAAACCAGCGGTGAGCCTCTGTCTGCCGAACTAGGATTATACTAAGTATGTATTTATTTGATGTCGACTAAACCCTGAACCTGCGTGGGTCATTGACTGAAATTTTCAATCGTTATTTTTTTAAATCTTGTTTCAGTACCTAATATCCGGTTGACATAGACTTTATATTATGTTTTGTTGCAGGAAACCTCGACGGTTATCGTAGAGAACGGTGAAGAAATCGTTAAAGTTAACAAAATGCAAATGGTCAATGGAGACGGCCATCTATTGAACGGTAAGTTTATTTATACCTATAGTTTTATTTCCCGTTTCTTGCCATATAAATATAATATCTTATGCTGCTATTTTGGGTATTTCTTAGTCAGAATCATGACCTTAATACTTATATTGATTACGATTAAAAAAATGTACCTATCTATTGTATTTCTAGAAAAATAAATTCATGAATGAAACTGAGAAAAAAGCATGTAGCCTACCTCGTTTTGTTGAAAATGCTCACTAATAATGTTATTCTAATCCATTAAAATAATATAGGTAACTGGACCTGCAATATATTACCATAGACGACACGCACGGCACGACCAAGTATATATTTTATATGCAGGGCGGGCGTGGCGTGTCGGATATTTTGTAGTATTATACGCATATTATTTTAAACGACTATATGGTACGGTCGCGCTCTTAAATTTGGGATCATTTCACCATTTTTAAAGTTCCGTTCTCAAAAGGATAAAAAAAACCCTTAAAGGATCACTCCGTGTGTTGGTCTGTCTGTTCGTCTGTCACAATTTATTTGGTCCGAAACCATGGACCGATTGAGTTAAAAATTGGTACACATATATGTACTTATATAAGCCGGTGGGCCAAAGATGGACGTGCAACGTATATTAAAGAATTTTAAACAGGGGGGCCAATTTAGAAGCTGTAAATTAAAAAGTAAATAAAATATATTTTTTAGTGTATTTTGTGATGTGGCAAATTAAAGGTCTTGTTATGAGCATCCCATTCTTTTTTCTAAACATGAGATAAATAATTTTGAACTAATTTAAGAAAATAGACGTATATTTCCCATCCAATTTTAGGCCTGACAGTTTGGGAAATAAGGGGGATGGAAATTATTTCTAAACCTACTAGGCCTAAAATTTAGAAAAAAATACATAGTTTATTTTTATACCTACGTATTACAGGATAATCTATAAGAAGTATATAAACCCAAGGGTTAACATAAGGACTTAAGTGCCGAAAGTTTCTTTCAGCCGAGTTTAGTATCTATAATCATTTACGTAACTCTATGTGATGCTAATAGAACAAAAATCCAATAAAAACTAGGTATAATGGCTGGGATACTAAATTACTCAAACTGCATTTTCTTCAGGAACAAAGTTTCTTATCATCATATGATTCATATGTAGATAACAAGTATGCTTATCAAGCTAAAAGGATGGTTCTTCCTAAAGGCTTGATTTAAGTATGTACATTAAGTATAAAACATACGTAACGACAGGTTCGTACTAATCGTGCACGAGTGAATATGTGAGGCTTCTGCTAACCTTAAACCCCACTGGGTTTTACTGTTACACTATTACACGTCTGCATATGTGCAGTCGACGTCAGAGATATAATAACACTTTTGCACCTTACGCCACGGTAATAAGGCGATAAGTGTCCATAACTATCTTTGACTTTACCTAAGTATATTATAGTCAGGATTACCGACTCGAACTACATTGAATGGCGAAAGAGCGATGGCTATTTAGCTTAAATTAAAATGCACAGAGCGCGGCGCGGCGCGGTACGGGAGGCGGTTTTGTAGTAAAGCGAACGCGGTGCAGTAGCATTACCATGAGTTTGCAGTGACCGTACTCGCTAGCGACTGCGTAAACAATCAGTATGGAGAATAAGTACAGCGCCTCTGGTGGTCACTCATAGAACTACAGATCGGTACTCGTACCATGAGTCAATTCACGTTTACTATACTCGCTAACGTTTACTCGATTCATCGAGTAGTTTACGTTACGATACGGAGTGACGTGCCTAACTTTACAGCATACAAAGCTCTCTTTCTAACTATACTGAAAAGACAGAGCAAGGACGATATTGGACAAAAAGCTAAGTACTCAAGGCTTCCTTTCAAAAGTATAGATATAAACCTACTAATTTAAAGTGTCATAGAACAGTAGGGCAAGGTAAAATGTTAGTGAATCTTGTATTTGCTATGGTTATTTTTGGTTATTATTGCCATACCTATAAACTGTGCATATACGTATCGCGGCCAGACATGAACCCTATGACACTGACAGTGTTATTTCGGATAGTGTTGTACAAGTTTCGATACTTCCATTTTTCGCTCATCATTCTGTTACAAAATTAGTAGATTATGTCGACACCATGTCGACATGTAACTTAAAGTAGTAACAAATCTACTAAATTTCCAAAATGGTGTCATGTACTATTTTCTTTACTTTAGTAAAATGTACGAACAGTTACGTAACATTACGACACTTATAAAATGTTTCGCATGCCGACTTTGTTGCATGCAGGCATGTATGGAGTGCCAAATTTTACCTCAGATTCCTATTAAGAGACCTCTCGGACGCTCAGATATCGATTTTGAACGAAATCGGGACGAACAAAAAGCAAATCAATATAGCCGCCACTTTCACAAATTTTACCTTGGATTCGTATTAAGAGACCTCTCGGACACTCAGATATCGATTTTGAACGAAATCGGGACGAAAATGAAGAAAATCAATATGGATTTTGAACTAAATCGTGTTGGAAATGAAGAAAACCAATATGGATGATACTTTTTCCATATTTTACCTCGAATTCGTATTACGAGACCTCTCGGACGCTCAGATATCGATTTTGAACGAAATCGGGACGGAAATGAAGAAAATCAATATGGCCGTTACTTTATACAAAGTTTAGGTACCTCGGATTCCTATTAAGAGTCCTCTCGGACGCTCAAATATCAATTTATGTCAAAATCGTATCGGACGGCACTGATTAATAAATAAAACCACTGACAATACATTGAATCAAAAAAAGGTCGTATCTTCATAGGGAACTCACGGCACTTCATGCACCTTTAGACCTTATAAGGAACTTACATGCCAAATTTGGTACCTCTTGAACCAGTAGTTTGGGCTGTGCATTGATATGTCAGTCAGTCAGTCAGTTTCTTCTTTTATATATTTAGATTGCTGTACCTATATAGTTATTTTTTTACAAAACAATACAATTATTCTTTATTATTCACCAAAACAAAATAAACTAACGACAATAAGAGAATATAGTAACTCCAATCGCTAAAGAGCGATCTCTCCCAGACGGTTGTCTGGGAGTGATTGCATAAGTGAATTGATACAAAGATATAAAACACATATGTATATTTAATAATATTTTTACTTGTTAAGTAAGCTTTAAAATAGTACATGAAATACAGTTACCACACTTCTGTTACTGTATTAACTGTGCCTTAATTGAATAGTACCTAACCCTAAGGAAGTTACGTAAATGTAACACAAACGTAAATGTATCACAAAGTTGGCAAGTTTTGCTATACTACAAGTAATACAATATTCAGTGATGCAAGGTTCCAAAAATATACAAAGTTGTTGAAGGTAGTGGGGTTGTAGTGTCCTTATCCAAACCATTGTGTTATCGACTCTAGAAGATGTCGATTTTTACTTACGAGGTACTTAAATACAATTGTGTTGCGTCAAGTCACTTTGTGGTCTAAGTCTAACAGACAACGTTCTCGAACCCTCTTTAGGAAAAAATAATCTGTGGCTCTTCCACCAAATTCCGTATAAGGTAATTAAAGTGCTCTCGCTCTAAACAAAGAAAATAATTTAAATTCAGCACATGTATGACCGTTTGTCGTTTGGGTATTTTGAATGAATCACCGGAATGGAATTAATAAAAGGTGAATTGTAACGAGTGACATAAACATATTACTATTACTACTTGAAAAGCTTACAAAATCCTTAAGTTTCTACTTATCTAAGCACACTATTATTAATTATGTGTCTAAGATCCTTATTAATCTATCCTGAAATTCCCGAACCCTAAGCTTGGTCAAGCATGTAGGCTCCAGGGACATACAACATGACCGAGTTTTGGAAGATATAGTATGTAAACAAGGTTTAGTATGTAAGTACATTGTAATATTTGTAATCATTACTTTCATTACACTAGAGGCGGAATAACGCGATAAGGAAACCGAGAGTGTAATGATCAAGCGTCACGAGTTTCATACGTTTTTCAACATATGTATTTAAGAGAAAAGATCCATTCTATAAGATAAAATTTTAATATTTTTTTAGGCAACATGTTTAAATAACCTCCGTCAAAAGTATTTCAAACGTGAACTACGCGTCGTTGAACAGTTCCGTTCTGATCATCAGCAGTTCAACAAATGTGACACAAATGTCACATTTGTTGATAAAAACACAAAAATCACCATATGTTTGCCTTTAAGATTTGAGGAGTTCCCTCAATTCCTCATGGATCCCATCATCAGAAATCAAGCATGACAAAAATTAATCGTGAATATAGAAATTGCTTAACAAACACAGCTAGGAGGATAAATCACCAAACGTGAACTTTTCGTCGTTGAAGAGTTCTGTTCTGATCATCATGAGCAGTTCCACTTCATCCAATGTCACATTTTTGGATGAAAATGCTTTACTTGTTGATAAAAACACAAAAATCACTATATGTTTGTCTTAAAGATTTGAGGAGTTCCCTCAATTCCTCATGGATCCCATCATCAGAACTGCGTTTTGACAAAAACGGGACCAACTTGGATATATATACTTACAATCAAAAAATGAATTTTCCAAATCGGTTAAGAAATGACGGAGTAATGGACTAACAAACATTAAAAAAAAAAAAAAAAAAAAAACATACAACCGAATTGATAACCTCCTCTTTGGAAATTTTGAAGTCGGTTAAAAAACCAATAACAAGCAAAGGGGAAGGCTTTCGCAGCGTTTCAAATACGTCTTTTATTAATAAGGGAAGACTTTTTACGATAACTCAAAAACGGCTTGACTGATCATGTCCGCTACAGTTTTCGTTTAAAATCTTTATTAAGCTTTAAATTTTATTATTGTTGGATCCATAGTTCAAAAGTTAAAAAGGGGGGGGGGGGGGGGACATTTTTGTTCTTTTGGAGTGAATAATTCCGAAAATATTTACTTTATCAAAAAATGATTGATGAAGACTTCTATTCATTTTGAAAGACCTATCCAACAACACCCCAAAACATAGGGTTGAAGCAAATAAAATTTCAACCTTACGTGCAGGAGAGCCTTAAATAATGATTTTTAGATTTTATTTTACGTTTTTGTCAGTTTTATTGATTATTATATCACAAAGCAAAGCCTCACAGACAGACGGACAGACAGACAGACAGACAGACGGACGGACATGGCGAAACTATAAGCGTTCTTAGTTGACTACGGAACCCTAAAAAAGACAGTTGGACCCTTTAAGAAAGCGCCGTGTTGATATGTATCAACCTTGCTGCGACGGACAAAGGTACCTAAGTACCTAATCGGAATATAAATCCATAATAATCAAGTGTTGCAATGTTATAAGATCTTGAATTATGAGCCTAAAAACGAAGAAATTAAACCTACGTTACGATTGAAAATAGATATTTATTTATTAGGTACCATGATAAGGCGATCACTTGCACAATGCGGTCCATAAATAACCCCAAAGCTTAAGTAGGTAGATAGTAGAGGAATGATAGGTACGATATTAAGTATTATTATCATTATATATCTTAATGGGGGGTATTTCATGAAATAACAACTGTGCCGCTATCTACAAACAACATCGGTTTTCCAAATTTACATCCGGCCGCTTATTTTATCTATCGTTTTAGAGGTCGAAAGGAACGAATGGAGAACTTTATCAGTGTCGGTCACAAGTCACACGTCAACGCGATAAACCTACCTACTTCTGTGTTTAACTTGTCTCCATCTCCATACGCATCTCACGTAAACCAACTGTGATAGTAATATGATAAATAATTCCTCATGCGTATATTTGCATGTTGGACTGATACATGTTTCCAGTTTAGTATTTATACACGTAACATTTGGGTTCGCTTAGCTGTCGACTTGACACATACTTAGGTAGGTGCATTTTCCTTCTCCAGCCCAGCTAGCACATGCTTAGGCCACCATGAGCTCTATATGTAGAAGAGATTTTTAAGAAGATTTGGTTTAAATGCTGTAGAAAATACATGGGAGTTTGTCTATGTCCGTACTTCCGTAGTCAAACTGCGGACTTTTTAAATTTTAATATGCTGCCATTCGGGAGTTTTTGTCCACTTACTTACTGCGCATGTGCTGTGTACTGTGTAGTGGTCTTAAAAAGGGAATTTTGCCAATCACCGTACCAAAAAGTAACCACCTACCAAAATAACGTATGTTTTAAGGTAAAAGCGCATGTTTCTATTAACTCCCACGATACATGCATAGCTTAGTGTGGGGGTTGCTAATAAAATGATAATTTTAGCGTTAAGAGCAATTTTGGTGTAATAATATTTTTTTTACTTTTACTTTGTGGGGACCTACTTCTGGATGGTCAAGTGATACGAGCGGCGATCAGTAAAGTAATGAATATTTACTTATAACTTATTACTACTTATTAAATTACTACTTACTTACTTACTTATTACTACTTGCCAGGGTTCCTTGGCAAGCTTCCTTTTTGAGGGCTACAGAAGCAAATTAAAACTTTCTGCAAAATTACATAATTATGTCCAGGTCCTGACCAAGTCCTGCCCGCGGATGACTACATAACCTGGATGCCTGATGGGCACGTGAAGCTGCGCATTGCGCCGCGCGGCGCCGCTGGCGAGCCCCCACTTTCCGTGCCGGGACTCCTGCGCAGAACCGTCGCCAGATACCCCGACAGCGCAGCCCTATGCACCAAAAAAGATGGAAAATGGCACAAAATTACATATAAGTAGGTACAGGTACTTATATTACTAATAATAATAAAAGTAGACAACATCATAAAGTGAGGTGTTGGAAGCCCTTTAAATATATCGCTACCTATTTTCTTATAACGTACTTTAACATTATGTGTCAACAAAAAAAATATAAGTATTTGAGACGTAATTATTACAGCATTGTATTGTTATAAAACAAACAAGAATATCAATATACACATTTTAGCAATATATATATAATATCATTATCTATCGTAGGAACTACGAAATACAAACAAAATTTTGTTGCTCTGAAAAGAGAATGTTTTATTAATTACAATGTTAAAAATAAAGTATATCACGTAAACTATTAACTGAACACTACCTGAAAAGAGAAACAACATTTAATGCTAATATTCCGTAACGTTCTCTATTTATTATAATTATTTTATTAGATTAAAATATGACACTAAGTTTTTTACATATCTTGTCAATTCAAAACCTAACTGACAACTCGGGGAATAACTATCATAGACAAGTTAAACGAGGAGCTATGAACCTCGTTTACATCTCCACCCCCCCCCCCCCCCCCCCCCCTCACACTGAGTATATTTATTTATTTTGTTTCTATTTTTATTTTTTTATGGAACAGGAACTAATTTTGTAACATGAAAAAGATTTGATTCATGTTTCTTGTGACCTGAGTTTATTCTGTAAATCGAGTTTGACATTTTTTCCACAACTTCATACGGACCAATTTTTATTTCATCAAGTTTTTTCCTATTTAACCGATTTCCACTTTCAACATAAACCAAATCTCCTACTTTCAATTCACACTTCTTCCTATTTTTGTCAAATTGTTTTTTATTGTAATTGTGTGATTTTATACTATTTTCTAACGCTATTTGTCTATCTCGTAATAAATCTCTAGTTGTATATTCTTGTTTCAATTCATCCGGTAAGATATCAAAAATTTTCCCTTCTAGTAGATACCTTGGTGAAAAACCTGTAACAGTATGTTCCGTTTCATTATATTTTAAGACACATTCGTGAGCAATAGTAGTCCAAGCCAATTTTTCCTTTTTTTCGTTTATTTTACACCGTATTTTATTAACTAGCGTTTGGTTTAACCTTTCATTTAAACCATTAGAAAATGGAGCATTTACTGCCGTGAAGATAATTTGAATATTTTTCTTTTCTAAAAATGTTTTGAACTCTCGTGAATTGATTCCCGGGTACTGATCGGATATAATCATGCCAACCTTATTTCCCGGTATCACTTTTTGTACAAGCTTTATGAAATCATTTGAGCTCTGGGTTTTAGAAGTCAAAATAACCGCATATCTCGTAAAATGATCCACTAGTTAATGTAAATATGTCTTTGTAGAACGAGATCCACCAAATCCACCAATAGTATCTATAGATATAATTTCAAAGGGACAAGTAGCAGGGCCTAAGTGTGACATTAACCCATATTTGTATTTTCCTCTAGATTTGTTTCTTATGCAAATCTCGCATTCGTCACGAACCTTTCTGATAATGCTCGTCAAATTTCTGGATGTATAAAATGGTTTAACTTTCTTTTCTATTTGTTGTATGCCTATATGACAGTAGTAATAATGTATATTTTCTATAAGTTTTTTACAGAACTCTGCAGATAAGATAATTTTTTCCTTTTTTCCTATATTTTTATAGTATATATTATTTTTTTGTTTTAGTTTATCTTTATTATGTATTATTTCGTCATTTCTTTCTTGATCATTTATTATGTCTTTTAGTTGAATAAGATTCACAATTTTTAAACTATCTTCTTGATTGTCACCTGGTTCTAATACCGGGTTCCTGCTCAAACAATCAGCTTCTAAATTGTATTTTCCAGGGGAATATATTACGTGAAAGCTAAACTGAGACAGGTAATAAGTTAGGTCTCCCAATTCTTCATCAGTTCTCGCCTTAATTTTCATTTTCTCTAATGGCTTATGATCAGAAAAAACCGTAAACCTTTTGCCTATAAGCCAATGGTGCCAGTATTTTACTGCTTCCTTTATCGCTAAACATTCCAGATATATTGCTTTTTTCTTTTTCTGTGTATCATTCAATTTCCTCGAAAAATATGCACATGGTTTTTCCTCTCCATTAGATTGTGGTTGTTTCATAACTGCGCCAATACCTTGTATTGATGCATCGGTATAAATATGTATTGGTAATTCCGGATCGTATATTGCTAATATAGGTTTCATACATAATAGTTTTTTTATAGTGTCAAAAGCTTCTTGACATGCCTTAGACCAAATAAATGTATGTCCCTTTCGTAGCAAACTGTGGAGAGGGTCTAATAGAATAGATATATTTGGCACGTATTTCCCGTAAAAGTTTATTTTACCCAAAAACTGACGGACATTTTTTTGTGTTTTTGGTGTAGGAAAGTCTTTTATGGCAGTTAAATTATCTTTCAACGGAGTTAATTGTATTATTTTTGATTATGTGTCCTAAATATTTTACCGAATCCTGAGCAAAGTTACATTTTGAGAATTTCAGTCTGAAACCTTCTTTCGAAATTGCTTCCAATAGCAACGACAAGTGGCTAATGTGCTCTTGAAATGTTTTGGAAAATACCAAAATATCGTCTATGTAATTGACAGTGAATTTGGATAAGCCATTTTTTCTTATAATGCTGCTTAATATCCTCTGAAAAATGGCCGGCGAAGTCTTTAAACCGAACGGCAAACATGTCCATTGAAAGTGTCCTTCTTGAGTAACAAACGCAGTTTTTTTCCTGTCTTCAATTTTCATAGGAATTGACCAAAATACCGAGTTTATATCCAGTGTTGAGAAGAACTTACAACCTCTAGTTTTGATCATTAAATCTTCAATTAGTGGAAATGGTTGTGACTCAGGGACAACAATTTTATTTAAGTCACGAAAGTTTATACACAATCTAGATTTTCTTCCATCTTCTTTTTTGTAGGCTAATGTTACTGGCGCGGCAAAAGGACTATAAGACTCTTCGATTAATTTTTTTTCTAATAATTTTGATATTTGCTGTTCTATTTCTCTTTTATCCTCAATAGTGCACCTATAAGGTCTTTTACAACAATACTTATCTATTAATAAATCTATGTGTGCCTCATAGTCCTTTACAGTACCTATATCGTATTTATCTTTGGCAAAAAGTGATATATATTTGCCTATCCATTCCCCTATTTCAGACTGTTGCTGATGGTCGAGATGATTTATGAAAATATTAAAATTATCAACCTCTATGTGTTCATTAAAAATTATTTTATACTCTTTATTTGTTTTACTTTCTCTTATTACTAAGTTACTCACATCCTTACCGTTATTATATATTTTCTCTTCTATTTTATTACCTGAAATGTCAGGAATTATTTCAGATTCGGCACATACTACCTTCTCATTATTATCATTCTTTAAAGTATCAATATTTTGTGTAACTTTCAAGTTTTCGTTTTGAGTGAGGCGAAATTTTTGAATACAATCTAATCCAACCAAGAAATCGTATTCAAAATTTTCCTCATCAATCACAAAAACATTTATAGTATTTTCCATATTTAAGATTTTTATCTTTAAAGTCACTATCCCTATAGATTTTTTTACGCCATTAATCGTTTTTAAAATTGCAGTCTTACTATTATTTCTAATTGCATTATCATTCAACGACAACAATTTAGAATTATTAAATACATTTGATCCAGAATCATAAACGCCAAAAACCTCTAAAGTGTCATTTATCAATAAGTTAATTTTGATTAAAGGCGGGATTTATAGTTTTTTGGATCTATTTCATTCAATTCTGTCTCCAACTGAGAATCATTAACAGTTCTTATTTGGTCTCGTTTTAAATTGTCACTAATTTTGTTCTTGAACCAGCACCATGATTCGGGGTGGTACCGATTTATTCTGTTTTCTTTTTCACAGATTCTGCATGGTCGGTATTTTATTTCCTTAATATTATTCTCAAAAACAACTGTTTTCTTTTCTGGAATCCTTTTTACCACCAAATGTTCTAAACCCCTGAGATTATTGAATAAATCTGTGGTCTCTTTCAAGTTTTCTCTGTCAATTTTGTCAGCTACATAATTGGGCAACCCTGTAGCTATAAGATCTATCAGTGTGGTTTTGTCCATTTTTAGGGTTCCGTAGTCAACTAGGAACCCTTATAGTTTCGCCATGTCTGTCCGTCCGTCTGTCCGTCCGTCCGCGGATAATCTCAGTGACCGTTAGCACTAGAAAGCTGAGATTTGGTACTAATATGTATATCAATTACGCCGACAAAGTGGTAAAATAAAAAGTGGAAAAAAATATTTTATTAGGGTACCTCCCCTATACGTAAAGTGGGGAGTGATTTTTTTTTTTCATTTTAACCCTAACGTGTGATATATTGTTAGATAGGTATTTAAAAATAAATAGGGGTTTACTAAAATCATTTTTTGATAATGTTAATATTTTCGGAAATAATCGCTCCAGAAGTAAAAAAAATGTGTCCCCCCCCCTCTAACTTTTGAACCATAAGTTTTACAAATATGAAAAAAATCTCAAAAGTAGAACTTTATAAAAACTTTGTAGGAAAATTATTTTGAACTTGATAGGTTGAATAGTTTTTGAAAAAATTACAAAAATAATTTCTGAACTAAGTTTGTAATTTAACCGTATAAACAGGTGTTTATTGTACCTGTCATTTCTACAAAATCACAATGAAATGACGTGCTTTCAAAGGTTTTGTGTTTCTGTACTTAATATGTCAACTTAATGTGACGGACGGAAAACTACGGAACCCTACACTGAGCGTGGCCCGACACGCTCTTGGCCGGTTTTTTATTTATTTATCTCCAGTAGAAGACGTTCTTTTTTTAACGCGTATTCTAGTAACGAACCCTGTATATATCTGAAAGACATAGCATACCTGACTGACGACCAACCTTTGTCCGCATAAGTTTCACAAAATATTTTTGACCACATCGACCATTCCGAGTCGACTGTAAATTTTATAAGCATTGAACTATACCAGTCGAGACACGAGTCCTCCAAAAATAACCTAAAAGCTTCAATCTTCTTCTATTCCTAATCGGTTACACTCAGTTTCAAAATTGGCCATCCATTGACACACGTTTGACGTTTTTCTGCCAAATTTTTCTATAACGAATTTCTCAGTTAAACTTCTTATATTCTGAGGCTTAGACACGTCCTTCATTCCAGCAATGTTTTCCAGCATTTTTGTTAATGTGTCTCCTGAAATCCCAACCGCCGGAGTCTGTTCCCGAACTTCGGGTGTAATCTCCTCCAACAAATATCCCTGGAATTGCATATTTCCATCTTCATTCATGTAAATTTTACTTATTTCGGGTGTCACAGAAATCCACACTTGGCGCTTGTCGTGTCTTCTTTGCAAGGTATTTCTTACTTTCTGAAAAGCTGGTGTTGTTAACATCGTATCATGTAGTCTTACCGGTTGAAATTTTTCCGGGATTAAAAAGACACGTTTATCGGCATCCGTAATTGAAGTAATATTATATTTGTTGCCGATTATATTTGTTTTCGGATCTTCACTCGATTTAACTACGAAATCAAACCTCAATTTCTCCATCGTTGTCGTATGTCGTATTAGCCGTAGAAATGTTGTTTTATAATATCATTATCTATCATAGCAACTACGAAATACAAACAAAATTTTGTTGCTCTGAAAAGATAATGTTTTATTAATTACAATGTTAAAAATAAAGTATATCACGTAAACTATTAACTGAACACTACCAGAAAAGAGAAACCACATTTAATGCTAATATTCCGTTACGTTCTTTATTTATTATAATTATTTTATTAGATTAAAATATGACACTAAGTTTTTGACATATCTTGTCAATTCAAAACCTAACTGACAACTCGCGGAATAACTATCATAGACAAGTTAAACGAGGAGCTATGAACCTCGTTTACATATATAGCGTTATTTTTCCAATATACGTATACTTAATCATTGACAACTTTGACAAACTATATTTTATCAAGATCAAAACGATATTATAAAATTTAATTTTAATAACGTGATTTTGATATCGTTATGGACGTGGAATATTGATTCCACGTCGATGGAAAAACAAACGTATGGCCCGCCTGATGGTAAGTGGTCACCGCAGCATATGGACGCCTGCAACTCCAGGGGTGTCACATGCACGTAATTTTAGATACTAACGAAATTTTAAACACTAACGGAATTAAAAGTGCCTATCGTTATGGTACCGCTTTTTTCGTAACGTTTTAAAGGCCTTGATATTGGACGTCAGAGATAGTACTCAAAATCCTTGCTACCCTCCCTCACCTTATCTATTATATTAATGTAATTTATGGTTAAGTAATTATGAAGCTTAAAATTACAAATGATTGGTTACCCCATCAATCTTATGATAATGAAGTTGGGACAATGGAAAGGGACCACTGTCAAATTTTCTTATTAAATCTTGTCGGTATACGCCCACAAGACGACATATGTTTTTAGCAAAATACCCTCCTGTTATATCTTGAGGCCCCGACCATTTCTGTGTTTCTTAATTAGGAAATCCTTTGTTATGTCTATTCATCAGTAAAAAAGTTATTTGTTAATTCTGAAATTTGTATAAAAAACTGCAGTGTCTGGAGGTTGAATAAGGTGACGTGGGTATAAACACTAGGAAACTACGATGCCGAGTTAGAATAGCACCACCCCTTTTCTTCCCATGAGTGTCGTAAGAGTGGACCAAGGTACCGGGTATTAGGAGGGCTAGCAACTTCTCTCTGCAATATCACATTTTTCCATCTTGGAACCTACGCACTGACATTAAATTTCATGTGCCCTGCCTACCCCTTTTGGGAAAGAGGTGTGAGTTCATGTATGTAAATACGAAAAATAAGGGGGGATAATAAGGGGTAGAGGACTGAGAGGGTCATACATTTATTAACGCTTTACTCGTAACTTTGCCCACGTCTCCTTACCTACACTACCTACAGTCATGTAATTTAACCTCTCGGTGCCCTAAATTAAACTGAATTTTGACAGGTATACTCGTAAGCTGTAAAACTCACTCTGCAAAACGCAGCTGGATATTGTAATTGATGTAACTTTTCTCTTAGGCAGTACCTGGAGCGTGTAAGGACAGTAGCAAAAGCATTCCTCAAGCTCGGTTTAGAACGATACCACTCCGTGTGCATCCTCGGCTTCAACTCGGAACAGTGGTTCGTGGCAGACTTGGCAGCTATTCACGCTGGGTGAGCACGAAACCTTTTCAAATTTGTAACCTGCAATTACTTCGCAAAGCAAAAATTATGTGAATTACCTTTTATAGCGGTTATGCGGCGGGTGTTTACACAACTAACTCGGCTGACGCTTGCTGGTATTGCCTTGAGAAGTCGAGGGCGAACATTTGCGCTGTACAGGACAAGAAGCAATTGGATAAGATCCTGTCAGTGCGGCACAAGCTTCCGACGCTCAAAGCCATCATTCAATGGGAGGGTCCCGTGGACAGTTCGATACCTGGACTGTACAGTGTAAGTGATTTTAGAAATTCACTAAATCAAAAAGAAAATAGTATGATGCATGCCTACCTAAGATTATGTAACAGAAATAGGGCGACCCTATTGCCTTGTAGAAATTTTGACCGAAGTGTCGTTTTCTTTTTCCAGTCGCTGTGGTCTAAATCGGCCAGGATGATGATGATGCAATTAAAAAAATAGGGTAGCCGTTGTCATTTTGTTGTTGCGACAGTTGATAGTCGCGATAGCTTTGCTGCTCAGTTCCTTTGATTTGATAAAGATGTTCAAATAAACGGCTTATACAATAAACACACCTACCACCAGTAATTCTTGTCACTTATTTTCCATGAAGCTTCAGTTCTAAGTTTAATCATCTTGTAATGCATCTTGGTTTTTCTATCACTCAAAATACTTTCCGTGTTTGTAGATATAAAAATGAATTTCATTTACTTTCCGCAGTGGGAGCAAATATTAGAAATAGGACAAAATGAACCGGATGGTCCGCTCGACCAGGTGCTCAAGTCGCTCGGCGTCAACGAATGCTGCACTATCGTCTACACGGTAAGCTTAAAATTATTTTTTCACCTCAGCGGCTCGAACATGGCAGTTTTGTTGCTTGAAACCAGTGAGCAAAACGCAATTTTGCTGCGAGCGTGAAAAACATTTTTTCATATCGTAGGTTAGTCGCAGCCTGCAGGTTTTTTTTTCATACTGCGGGTGTAATACAAACTTGGAAAATTTAAATTTCATTCTCTGTCACTATTCCTTTGCGTTATATTTTCTCGCCGCTGAGGTGAAAACAACACTCGCAGCAAAAATCTATCTTTGCTCTTATGTTGAACAAATAACTAAAGCTGGCAAAGTTGTGCCAAAAGATAGGTTCTAAAAGTGAATGAAAGTTAAAAAAAACTACTTGGAGGCTTTTTCTTTACTTACTTGCCTTATTTTTGAGATACCTACATATTTATGACGATTGAAATGGATACATATTTGCCATTTAAAACGTTAAAATTGATAACATGGATCACTCTATGAATAGTAAACCATCAGAATATCGCAATAAATTGTAAATTCCTAAATATTACCAAATTATAAAAAAGATACGGTATCTTCAAAAAATCAGAATATTATGTTTTTACCAAAGAATCTTTATGTAAAATTCACGACTAAAATAGCAAATACTTATATATTTTCCCTCAAAACGATCGGTTCGATAACTTGTGTTTGACATCATACAATATAACAAAGTGTACATTTATAGGAGCCGTTTCGGGGCCCGCTATTAGCCTCGAGTTAGATTTATCCCTAATTAGGGTTCCGTACCGAAATGGTAAAAACCCTTATAGCGCTGCTTTTTTTGTCGGTCTCATCGCTAAATATCTCAAAAACAACTTATGCTATCGATTTGAAATAGTTATAAACAAGGCTAACCCTGATGCATTGAACATATTTTTTTTAAATATATTTTTATGATTTGTTGATGATTAATGGGATCGGCAAGGTACACGCAGGTTATACGGAACCCTTGGTGCGCGATTAAGAGTCGCACTTGACCGGTTTTTTATTGTGCTCGAGCTAATTGTAAGGTTTGGTCCCATATCTATAGACATTTGATCATCTCTAAAAACTGGTCCGAATGGCACCATAAAAAAATAGTCACTACCAGCAGTTTCACATCTCAACAGTTTTCTTTTGTGAAGTAAGTAGTCCGAAATGTGGTCTATACTTAACTCTGAAAACGAGGAGTACCACATTTTTGTTAACTGGGAACTATAGGGACAAACAAAGTTTGTCCTTTCCCTTTTTCTTAAGAATACTTATTAAATGATTCGGTTATCGCTATGTATAATCAACGTAGATGGTATCTAGAAGATAAAAATCACACAACGGAAACCTGTATTTTACTGGAAAATTAAATGAGACATATTTCGCTATCAAAATCTATCAATAGGTAAAAAACTTTTGATGTGACGTGTTTGAATAGTCATGTGGTTATGTTTGTGTTACACATTTTAAATTGTAATGTCAATTCTAATTCGTCACCACTACACACAAGTCCTTTTCTTTAGTTTTTTACCTAAATCTATTATATTGCTAACGTGCATAAAGTTTGGTTGGATAAACACTGCGAGTTATCTAAAGGCAAGTGGATTCTTCTAAGCACCATTATCACTTAGGTAGTCATAATTTTCTCGCACGCAGATTATCTATAATATATATCTATCAATAGGATGTCTGATAGTGCTAATTTCAAACTACCTACACGTGAAACTAAGACTCATATAGATATAACTCAAATTTACTACTGATAAATATGAGCGGCGTTGCATGATGGAAACTTGATAAGTCATCACAGTGATGGCGCTGTTATATAAATATGTGTCGTTCGATATTAGATAAGATATGCAATTTTGATCACAGAAATATCATTAAGGAACCGAGTGCATCAGCAATTAAGCTGTCGATGATTAATGATAAATTCGTAATTAATTTTATCATTTAATGAGTAAGCAATTCAGTATGTCTCTAGCACAAAGTACCGCCGTCTCAGAGTACCCCGGAGAAGACAGATAGGAGGTCATAATATACTAAATTGATTAAGAGCGACAGAGAGGGATCTATCATTTGATGTCCTTATCCTATGACAAGGACAACTAATCAAGATAAAGAAAAAAGACGATAAAGAAAAGCAGAACTAATTCCGCTTTTCTTTATTTGCCTCAATGTCATGTCCACGTTTTATAAAATAGTTTGAGGCTAATAAACGAGGCCCCAATAAAAGAGGTAGTTCATGGTAAGCCGGCAGACGTTTAAGACCAGTTCTCAATTTAGCTGCGTATATAGATTTTCTGTTCCCCTTGGTGGAACTGGTATAATATCTCTATAGAAATACTTACTCTGAGACCGCCGTGAATGACCAATTCTCCGGCCGGCCTATTACTTACTTAGTTTGTCCTTCACAGGCAGCATAAACAAAATGCTGAAGGTGTATGGTATGGTCCAGTTATTTGCAATAGGTACTTGCATAAATCTGTATCAGACAAGGAGCCCTAACCAAGAGTATTACGACAGATATCCTTAAGAGCATTGTATATTAAATTATGCACTTATATAGTAATTGTATTTTTATTATTTATATTTATTTCCATTCAATTGTCTGTTCTGTTTTTGTATATTTCTTGTTTACTGTGTGTGTGTTTGTACTTGTAGCAACCAGGTAAATGACTTATCTATCTATGCGCAGCACGCAACACTAAGGGCGCATGACATCGACCACTCTTTTGATCTGTATTTGCGCTACGCTGGCAGTTGTCATCTCATAAACAACTGCCAAACTTCCTTCAGGCAAAATCGGATCGAAGATGATGAAAAGATGAAATGGTCGAATATAACCTTATATATTTAACCTTAAGAGTGCGCAGTACGTTCGGTTCTCCATACAAACGTATTTACGCTCTCATTTCAAAACGTCGTGCTAGAATAACATGAAACTTTGTATACACAATGGGATCCGGCATATCTAGGTCGGAAATTAGTTTCTGTTGCTTGAAATTATAATGGAGAAAAAATACAACGTTTATTAAGGTTTTCATACAAGCCGTAAAAAACTGAAAAAACCGCTGTATTTTTTTTCTTTTACATTTTCTAGCAACAGAAACTAATTTCCCACCTAGATATGCCGCATCTCATTGTGTATACAAAGTTTCATGTTATTCTAGCATGGCGTTTTAAAATGAGAGCATAAGTACGTTTGTATGGAGAACCGTGCGTACTGCCACGTACTGCGCCCTCTTAACCCTTACCTTATATACTAAACCTTATATATTTTCAGTCCGGCACGATGGGCCCCCCGAAGGCTGTGATGCTGTCGCACGATAATCTGACGTGGGACGCGCTGGCTATCACGCAGCGACTCGGTGACATCCAGCCAGGTGGCGACTCGATCATCTCCTTCTTGCCGCTCAGCCATGTCGCTGCGCAGGTAAATATTTCAATTGCATTGTCTAAGGGAGGTATTCCACGCATACAATATCTTTGTCCAATATACATTTGATCAAAGAAATTGGATGATTTCATCCAACTTCGATGGGACCCCAACATTTGATCAAAGATTCTGATGACAGTTAAATCAATATGGATACGCATGAAAAAGAATAAAACTTGGACAAAGATATTGGATGAGTGGAATGGGCCTCCGTCAAAGAACTTAAGTAATAATAATTTAGTGTCGATAAGTGTGCGGTCATGCATGTACAGCGGGGGAAAATTGTAAATTCAACAAATTTACAGCTTTCTGAGACAACGTCACTCAGATCTCTCACCGAAGCAGATACCTATAAATATCTTGGTATGTCACAGTCTTTGGGTATCGAGGGAGAGGGCATCAAGCGGGTGGTGAAGGAGCGCTTTTTCTGTCGCCTGACAAAAGTACTCAATAGTTTTTTGTCGGGCGGCAATAAGGTGCGTGCCTGGGTGATGCCCTTACTCACATACTCCTTTGGCATATTAAGGTGGACTTAGACCGAGCTCGATTTACTGGATCGAAGGGTACGTGTACTGCTCACTACGAACCGTATGCTACACCCGCGCTCGTCTGTTATGAGACTGTACATCCCGCGGAAGCCTGGAGGCCGCGGCTTCTTAAATGCCAAAGACCTCCACAACCGCGAGGTGTGCAGTCTCAGAGATTATTTCCTAAACAGCGAGTGTGGGATGCATCGTGATGTGGTAGCTGTAGACACACTCCTCACCCCGCTCTCCATGGCAAACGAGAACTGGCGCAGACTTAAAGTGCTGAGCACCGAGGACCGCAGGGCGGTGTGGAAGAGTGAGGAGCTACATGGGCGGTTCTACAAGGCCCTTACGGGGCCCGACGTAGACCTGCTCGCATCCAAGACCCAAGAACAAATATCCGTGAAAAATGCACAAATAAATGCCCTGGCCGGGATTCGAACCCGGGACCTCTAGCTTCGGAGGCAGAGTCACCACCAACTAGGCTAAACAGGTCAAATAACTTATTTTGTTTAACTTATTAATTAAAGATTTGACAAAGAAATTGGACAAAGATACTTATTGGATGAGTAGAATACCACCCCATATTAAACTCATCCAATATCTATGAAATCATCCAATTTCTTTGATCAAAGAAATTGGATGATTTCATCAAACTTGGATGGGACCCCGACATTTGATCAAAGATTCCGAGAGAAAACAAAACTTGAACAGATATTGGATGAGTGGAATGGGCCTACGTCAAAGAACTTTGATCAAAGATTTGACAAAGATATTGGACGAGAGAAACAATCAACTCAAGTAAAAAATAAATTTGTATGGGTCTATGATCTGAAATATTTTTCTCACTTAAGTTTTTTCCGTTAATTTTATACAAGTAAAATATAAAAATATACTTACAAAATAGGCACCTACTTGAGTTGAGGTGTTTCTATTTTACCGACTATCCAAACTATTCTAAACAAGATCACTTGGTCAAAGACGATAATGACGGATGATGCGGGCAATGACGTAGTTAACTAGTCATCTTATAGACGTCACACCCCGTTGTAATACTTATTTTGTTAACTATTTACATTTGTAAAGACAATACAAAACAGAAACCAGTTTACAAACAGACTATACAAAACTTTACCGTGTATTATTTCAATATTAGCTTGTGCCCGCGACTTCGGCCGCGTAGAATCGTTATAGCCTTAAAGAGAAAGATGCAATATATTTTCTAGGTGCAGGCTTAATTATTTGCTCACCTATACAATCATTACAATCTTCCACCCCTTTTTCACCACCTTAAGGTGGGGGACCGCACGCTCAACTAAACTCAATTTTCCATACAAACAATATCAAGCAATAAAAACTAATTTCCGGCCTAGATTTGCCGGATCCGATTGTGTATACAAAGTTTCATGTTATTCCAGAATGCCGTTTTAAAATGAGAGCGAGACTACGTTTGCATGAAGACCTGAGCTTCCTGCGGACTCTTAATTCACTCACTATCTCTATACATATATATGTATAGTTAAACGAAGTTTCTTTTTTATGCAGCAAAGTGTCGATCGATAAGAATGGCTATATTTGTGGTTGTATGGTCGACAGGTGGTGGACATTTACGTAACCCTGATGAACGCCGTGACCGTGTACTTTGCGCAACCTGACGCACTCAAGGGCAGTCTTATCGACACGCTGAAGGAAGTTCGCCCTACCAGGTTAGTTATTATGACTACACATTGAGAGGATGCTACTTAAGTGTGGCAAGCAAAATACGTAGGTATCTAACTACCTGCTCATGTACATCACACGGGAAATTGTAACATACGACTATTATACGCAACACTGTCCTATTGCATATATATTCGTACCATAGGTACCTACATGTACATATGTTCATTTAATAATTTTAAAGAAAAACAAACACGACTTCAATGGGGGAGGCCGGTGAAAGATTATTATACTTAGATGGTGCACTCTTAGATTCCATACAATGAAATAAAAACGGCTATAAGTACCTATGTTTATAATGGTGAAAATACTGAAATCACTATATGTATGCATGTGACTTTTACATTTGAGGAGTTCCCTCGATTTCTCATGGATCCCATCGTCAGAACTCGAGCTTGACAAATGATTGTCCTGAAAATCTAACTTGCTTAACAAACACAGCAAAGAGGACAATTCGCCAAACGTGAACTATGCGTCGTTGAAGAGTTCCGTTCTGATCATCATCGGCAGTTCCACTTTATCAAATGACACTTTTTTGAATGAAAATGCGTGATTAGTTCATGAAAATACTAAAATCACTATATGTGTGCCTTTCACATTTGAGGACTTCCCTCGATTCCTCGTGGATCCCATCATCAGAACTCGAGCATGACAAAAATTAATCGTGAAAATTTAACTTGCTTAACAAACATAGCTAGGAGGACAAATCACCAAACGTGAACGTTTCGTCGTTGAAGAGTTCTGTTCTGATCATCATCAGCAGTTCCACTTCATCAAATGTCACATTTCTGTATGAAAATGCTTGATTTGTTGATAAAAACACAAAAATCACTATATGTTTGCCTTTAAGATTTGAGGAGTTCCCTGGATTCCTCATGGATTCCATCATCAGAACTGCGTTTTGACAAAACGGGACCTACTTAGATATATATACTTATAATCAAAAAAAGAATTTTCAAAATCGGTTCACAAATGACGGAGTTCTGGTGTAACAAACATAAAAAAAAAAAACAATAACATACAACCGAATTGATAACCTCCTCTTTTGAAATCTTGAAGTCGGTTAAAAATATATATACAACTATAGATACTCTAGTGGCTCTGTGAGCTGTAGACCTCACATTTTTTTTTTAAATTTCCAAAAACGGACTACAAAACCATCTATATTTTATAATATTTTATCGAACCTGCTCACAAAATTTCACGAGAATCGGTTGAGAAATGTGACCTGTAAAGGAGTACATCCGGACAGACAGACATACGAAAGAATTTTTGTCGAAAGCTGAAACGGAGTCACTTCACTCGCTCGGTCAATAAATTATCCTGTAAAAAGTACTTTTCCTATTTAATTAAAAGTAACATTTTTACGAGCTAATGAAACCCGCTCAACTGTGAGTCGGGTTTTAGTATTTATTGTTGTATCGTCATGCGTGTCATGTACGTACAAGCATGCATTACAAACGCGACACATATGTACCTATAGCTGCGTTCAGTCAGCCAAGACAGTGATCAAAGTACACCTTTTAACTATTATTTTGCGTAAAATGAAAAATTTGGCGTTATTTGAATCACCGTTCTGGCAAGACGGAAGCAATACCTAAGGATTGATTTTCAAGTAGGCATATGATTCTGGATGGCGGGTGTCCGCTGGATGCGGGTACGTGGCGCAGCACCGGTCATTGTGGAAGTCTTTGGGGGAGGCCTATGTCCAGCAGTGGACGTCCTTCGGCTGACATGATGATGATGATATGATTCTTGACTATATGTATGACTCTTTGTCTAACAATAGGCAAAAATGATAGCACAAAATTTTTAGGATTAAAAAAAACAAATTAGAGTCGGAATTTCTTCAACACACTAAAACAATAAATTATTAAACGACACATCATCCTCCTAGCGTTATTCCCAGTACAGTTGCATCCTGAAGAACGCCTGGGGTCCGCTACCTAATCCCAAGAATTGGCGTAGGCACTAGTTTTTACGGAAGCGACTGTTATCTGACCTTCCAAACCGAGGGGGAAACCGACCTTATTGGGAAAAGGCTTGTCAAGTGAGTGGGCAACTTGACTGTTAGATTTTCTCATGCCGCCCGGAGGCCTCTAACTTGGCTTAACGACTGCTATCAAAGACAGCAACCGGGATCAACGGCTTAACGTGCCTTCCAAAGCACGGGAGCATTATTAAACGACACAATCAACTTAAAATGTTGATATTACACTTACCTCATATTAAACTCTCACAACAGGAAATTATTACGAATAATTCCACGAAGTGTGTACGAGTAATTTATCGATATTTGTGTTCAGAAAGCCATTGCCTACCTACCTATACCCGCAATCAGTTTAACTTATAAATTATAGATTTATTTAAATGAAAAGGTGGGTACAAAAAATATATATGGACACTATGAACAATAATAAAAAGTAAATTCAATCGATGTGTGGCAGGGCAGCACCGTCATCGAAACATAACCATCAGTTTAACTTGTGCATTATATATAGAAAATAAAACTACTAAGAACTCTTAGGCTGATTATTATAATTGTTTATCATAATAAGTCTTAGACCATTAAAGTAGGTAGATACCTACTTATAGTACTTGTAATAGTGGAGGCATAGAGATAATTAGTCCACTGAGACAATGGAATAGACACTTAAGATACTTACGACGATCAATTAATAGATGCCACGGAAATTATAGTAGATAATCCTTAGTGCGTATAATCAATAATACCCAATATATAATTTATATATTTATTTTATAATCTTAATCGTATTAGAGCGAGTAGATAAAATTTAATATACCTACTTAGATAATTTTGTAACCACGTAGAAATTGATCACGTCATAGATTAAATTACAAGTATTTAGATGCATACGCAATATACGCATCTAAGTTGTAAGTATTTTTAGGATTCCGTAGCCAACTAGGAACCTTCATAGTTTCGCCATGTCTGTCTGTCTGTCTGTCCCAGGCTTTGCTCTGTGATTGTGAGTGCTAGAAAGCTGCAATTTGGTATGGATATATAAATCAATAAATCTGACAGTCGTAAAATAAAATCTAAAATATTATAATTAAGGGTACCTCGCCTACACGTAAAGTGGGGATGCATTTTTTTTTTTGCTTTTGTGGGGTGTTGTTGGAAAGGTCTTTCTCAATGAATGTCTTCATCAAAAAATTTGTGATTAAGTGAATATATTCGGAAATATTGACTCCAAAAGAAAAAAAAATGTGTCCTCCCATAATTCAAAAATTAGAGAGGTTAGAGGTGGTTCTACAATAATGTTCAGGATCTAGAAATGTTCAACAATTTGATGAAATTTATTTATTATTTAATTCCTCAGACTTTTAGCTGTGCCTCGGCTATGGGAGAAGATGTACGAAAAGATAATGGCGGTAAGCGCGCAGAGCGGCTCACTCAAGAGATCCATCGCCATCTGGGCCAAGGAGAAGGGACTGAAGTACCATCTCGGCAGGATCGAAGGGTGAGTTGTCGAAACTAAAAACACTATGGGAACTAACAAATCGATTATGATAAATCAACTTTATGTAATTTTGGTATAAATCGTTAGAGGAAGAGGAAGTGATTTACACCTATTTAAAATCATATTTTAATATACTAAACTACGTTTAAAAATTGGGCACTACATTACGAATAAGCACCTGCATAGGTAAATAGGTATTTAGGTATGTACATAGACATAATTTGTAGTTCTGTATCACTATGTCTAGCCTTATGGCATACAAATAGTTGCTAAAATATGACTAAAAATAAAATTATCTGAGAAATCTTAAAGTTCAATTTGAACAACAAAATTAGCATTCATATGTATTATGAATAATAAGTGTTATTTTATTTATCTTAATCTTTTAAACACACCTATTTGCTGCGCTTCATTCGCGAAATGAATTTAATGGGGATTAAGGTTAAAACAACACATTATTGCAGCTATAGATATTTATTATTTCACGTGTACGCAAATTTTAAATTGTTTGTCAATTTTGTTTTTTGCTTATATAATCTCACTGTACGGTATCGCTATCTAGCTCGCCAGAACAATAAATAACTGCATCTGTAGTTGCCGCATATCGTCAACTTTTGTCCTAAAAGTATAACTTTCACATCAGGGCCTTATCAGCAGGCATGAGAGGTCTCCCCACAGAGTTCAGCACCCTCGAAATGTTACAGTATTGGTAAGGTTAACGTTTGCCACACTAGATAAGAGTTATATTTATTGTATGGTGTGATTTGTTGACGTATTCACTTACGACTCATGTGCACGTTTCACTATTTATGAAGAATAAGTACTACAAATAATAATTGGTACCTATTAGGTAACAAAATATCGTTGATATGAAGGCAATGTGTAACCGGCAACCAATACATTTGTCATCAGTAAAATGATGAAACTTGAGTGCATATGCATAGTCACGCAATTAGAAATAATTTCAAGTGGAAATATTACAAATTAAATATTGACATCATTTCAAATTTTCAAGCAGTATGAAAATCTTAACTCATTTCGAATTTGTTAACAAAAAAACCCCAAAATATATATATTTTTTTATAGCTATTTGTTTTCAAAATACACGGGTTTTCTGCGACTCAATATTGATAAAATTAGATAATCTATTAAATATTGAATTATAAATCGTAAACGAAAAATGTTGTTCATTTCATTTACTTGAAAGCCATTTGTTTGAAGCATATGAATTGTGTGTATTTCACTACATCATTTGCGTGAAGTGATAACTCGTAACTAAGATTGACATATAGAGTGAAAATACATTTCATTATTTAAAACTAACTTATTTTAATGTCATCCATTCATATTTAAGTAGCAGAGAGACATTCTTCGAGTCATTACACATCCCATCCCATACTATTAAACGAAAAAGACTAACATTTGTATATTTATTTGTTTGTAATTGAAATCTCAAAAACCGGTCTTCAAATTTAGGGGTTTACGGGGGTGTAAAATCGATCTAGCTTGGTCTCATCTTCGGGAAAATTCGTATTCTCCGGAAAAACACGAGCAAAGCTCGGTCGCCCAGCTACTTTTTATACGAAGTCAGCCTAAAACGACTGAAGTTAGATCCCAACTATGTAACATATATACTGCTGTATTTATTGTATAACGTGTGTACGTTGGTGTAACAAACCATAATCGTAGATATTATATAATTAAACAAAACAGGAAAATAATAAGTTCCCCGTGTACCTGTAGGTATTAAATCAGGTTATTTTTAATTACTTAAATGAGTAACGTCACCTTTATAGGTAAATATGTAACTACTTACCTACTTATACATTTTGACTTTACCTAAATAAATAAATATTAGAGAACATTTTTTACACAAATCGAAATAGTCCCATAGTAAGCTCAATAAGGCTTGTGTTATGGTAACTACTAGACGACGATATATTTAATAGGTATGTACTTACACAGAAAACATGAGTTGTCCTCGGATACATGACACGTTAATGGCTAAATGTAAATTGTCTGTTCCCTTAAGTAAATTATAATCATAAATAAGCAATAAATTATACTTAGATATGCCAATAAAATCGAACTACCTATATCAAATCATTATGTTGTTGGTGGTTGCCGTGGTTGGTTGGTGGTTGATATTTTGACCTATAAAAACCTTTACATAGGTATAGGTTTCGAATAACCTACACTATAAAATTTGGTTTAATTGTAACAAACACCTTCTCCTATTTACTTCTCCTACTTACCTACATCAATTGAAAAATAAAGAGCAGTACATCCTACATCAAATGAAAAATAAGCAGGTCGAGAATAAGTGTCTTGATTAATTATGTGTATTGTTGTATTTGCCTGTTTGTTTCCCAAAGGATTAAATAAATACTTAATTATAAAAATATAGTTACAATTCCCGCTTCCAATAGTTCCAGTCCAGATAGTCTTGTTTTTAAAAGCTATGCCATAAACAACTACAATTCTACAGGATTTAAAATTTACCTAAAACCTAATTACAGGCGTGACGGCGTAACGTTGAGTTACAAGATGGCTCGTTCAATAGTGTTCAGCAAAGTTCGGGATAACCTGGGCCTGGACCGGTGCGTGACGTTCGTCACAGCCGCCGCGCCATTGGCTGCCGACATCAAGAAGTTCTTCCTTTCGCTGGACATCCCTATCATGGAGGCATTCGGCATGAGCGAGGCTGCCGGCGCACACTCGCTGAGCATCGACCCCAAGTAAGCATAAACGAAGTTATTTAATAAGATATGGCAAAGTGCGGGATATTCTGGGCCTGGATCGGTGCGTGACGTTCGTCACAGCTGCCGCGCTATTGGCTGCCGACATCAAGAAGTTCTTCCTTTCACTGGATATCCCTATCATGGAGGCGTTCGCCATGAGCGAGGCTGCCGGCGCACACTCGCTGAGCATCGACCCCAAGTAAGCGTAAACGAAGTTATTTAATAAGATGTGGCAAAGTGCGGGATAACCTGGGCCTGGGCCGGTGCGTGACGTTCGTCACAGCCGCCGCGCCATTGGCTGCCGACATCAAGAAGTTCTTCCTTTCGCTGGACATCCCTATCATGGAGGCGTTCGCCATGAGCGAGGCTGCCGGCCAGCACTTACTGAGCATCGACCCCAAGTAAGCGTAAACGAAGTTATTTAATAAGATGTGGCAAAGTGCGGGATAACCTGGGCCTGGACCGGTGCGTGACGTTCGTCACAGCTGCCGCGCTATTGGCTGCCGACATCAAGAAGTTCTTCCTTTCACTGGACATCCCTATCATGGAGGCGTTCGCCATGAGCGAGGCTGCCGGCGCACACTCGCTGAGCAAGTGAGCATCGACCCCAAGTATAAACGAAGTTAATATTTAATAAGATTTGGCAAAGTGCGAGATAACTGGGATCTGGACCGGTGCGTGACGTTCGTCACAGCCGCCGCGCCATTGGCTGCCGACATCAAGAAGTTCTTCCTTCCGCTGGACATCCCTATCATGGAGGCGTTCGGCATGAGCGAGGCTGCCGGCGCACACTCGCTGAGCATTGATCCCAAGTAATTATAAACAAAGTTATTTAATAAGATGCGGCAAAGTGCGGGATAACTTGGGCCTGGACCGGTGCCTGATGTCCGTTACCGCCGCTGCGCCACTGAAAGCCGATATAAAGAAGTTATTCCTTTTAATGGACATCCCTATTTATGGAGGCATTCGGCATGAGCGAGGATGAGCCGCACTCAGTGAGCATTGAACTCAAGTAAGTGTAAACAAGCACTTTCACTTACAAGAACTTACCCGTCGGGGAGTACTTACAAGGAACACTACCTAAACAAACCTAACAAATATACCTAACTCAATTAACTGTGACATATAAAAACAATTACTTATTCAATTCTCTAAGCTCGGTCGCGTAGGACTGATACTTCCAAGTCTACTTAAAGAATCTGTTAAGAACGAATAATTCTGTAAGTACTAAAATGCACTTTTTGTTATAATACTGTAAATCAGCGATTGTTATTATCAATGCAATTGCCCGTAATTAATTTGATTAAGCTGCGAACGTTGAGATTACGGGCGCTACGCAGCATGACCAATCATCTACAGCTACCTATCTATTTACGTAGTACATTTAACCGAAATTTACCGAAAATAGCATTTGTATAGATAATCATTTGTCTGTATGTAAAAATAAAAACAATATTTACTAAGCATTAAGTAACTTACCCGTAAGAAGGTACAGTCGCCGTCAGATACATCTATATCATCTGAACATGCACTCTTACGCGTTGACAACAAAGTCGTGTTCAGATTATTGTTAGCAACTTGTTCACTTCGATGTATGTGATGGCATCATATATTTCGACCTCTATGTGTGTCAATCTCAAGCAAAAGGTCGCTCTTTATCGATGCCAATAAGGCCGATTTATAATTGCGAAGTAAAAAGACGCCTTATTGACGTCGCTTTCGCTTAAAAATGGCACATAAATAATTAAATAATCCTTTAGGGTGGTATTCCACTTGTCCAATATCTTTGTCCAATCTTTGATCAAATTTCTTTGACAGAGGCCCATTCCACTCATCCAATATCTTTGTCCAAGTTTTTTTTTATTTTTCATGCGTAGCCATATTGATTTAACTGTCATCGGAATCTTTGATCAAATGTCGGGGTCCCATCCAAGTTTGATGAAATCATCCGATTTCTTTGATCAAATGTATATTGGACAAAGATATTGGATTAGTGGAATACCTCCCTTAGCCACATCAGTCAGGACCTTGGGAGTCCATTTAATTAATGCTAAGCCTGCAATTGACATTCCAGCTGTGGCTAATATAGTGCTATTATTAGAAATGGGGAAAAGGACAAAATTAGAATATTTGGAATGAAGTTTTGATAAACATAACTAATATGTCAAAATGTTCATGCTCTCCCGCCATTTATTTTTTCAAACAGAATCGCAAGTGTATTTTACCACCGATAACCGCGAATTATTTCAGACACATACAAAAACAGAAAAATAGGACTTAAATTACCTGTGTCATCTTTTGCATGGCTATTTGTTTTTTCTTTTTAAAAAGTCTGGGACTCTTAATCGAAATTATATGTAACATTGTAGTCGCACACTTTTTAAATCTATGACTTACCATAAACTGTACACTGCGCCTTCAAATATGTAACGAGTAACGTCCACTTTTACGGCCATTTTTGAGAAAAACTACTTTCTACTTCCAGATTCAACCTGACCTCCGTAGGCGAGTTGCTAGACGGCACGGAGACCATATTCGAAGGCTCGATGAGTCAGAACGGCCCCGGCGAGATCCTGATGCGAGGTCGCCACGTGTTCATGGGCTACCTCGGCGACGAGGAGAAGACCCGCGCGACGGTCGACAGCGAGGGCTGGCTCCACTCCGGTGATGTCGGCAGAATCGACAGCCATAACTTCCTGTATATTACAGGGAGGATAAAGGTATAGTCCTAGTTGGTATCCAATGAGATATTTATACAGTATTGGATAACAGGATATTTTGAATTGGGGAAGACAGTGAATGAATAATTATCATTTAAATTGAAATTCAACGTATAACCTATTGCGAATTATTTAAATAATTACCCAATGCTTGCTGAAATTCTTTAATGCTCTCCTTGTCCAATTTCTTTGTCCAATTATCTACTGTGACGTAACTCTATGCTGACTAAGAAGTCGGCATACAGTAGATATATAGTTATATAGCTTAAGGCAGTATCTCAACTAGTCTCTTAAGACCTTTTTGGACCTGCGCTCCGTTGGAATACTTGGAGCAATAGGGTAGGGCTTGCGCGGCAAACGTGACCGAAAAACTCCAGATGCCCTTAAGTTAACTGCAATGACGTGCGTCTGTGTGGGTAGGTCAAATCGGACGTTTGTATGAATTTGTTTTACTGGTATAAGCTATATTTCTACTGTGGTTACGTAATTAATTCGTCGGGATTCGATTTTACAAAGGAAGCTTTTTTTTCATTTCACCGAATACATATTGACATGGACCACTAATTGCGTCAGCACCAGAGAAGCTAAAAATCACGTACGCACCATTTCTGTCGTGTAATAATGCTAGCATAACAAAGAAAGAGGATGAGTTTCTAAGATCCTCGCCAGTTACTCAGGGTGGTTAGCACCGAACTGTATCGGTGTTCGTTGAAATTTGATAGTATGGAAAGCTTGACAAGTTTCTATGGAATGACAGCTGCCTACGCCATATTTAAAGTTGATCGGTCTGATGTAATGGTAATTTGATGCAATCCGCTCTCCCCGTAAGCTTCAAGTTTGCAGTTTCTCCCCGTCCCGTTACCCATACCGCACAAAGAGTAAATTTGGTGGCTCGGAGCTGAGCGGGGTGGCGGCGGAGGTAAACACGTCACCGAAGGAGCTGCCATCACGTAACGAACGGCTAGGCATATACGTATATGTTCACAGGAGCTGTTAATCACTGCCGGCGGCGAGAACGTGGCGCCGGTGCTGATCGAGCAGACGGTGCAGAGCGAGCTGCCGCACGTCGGGTACGCCGTGCTCATCGGCGACCGACGCAAGTTCCTCTCCATCCTGCTCACGCTTAAGGTAACTGACTGGGCTGGCACGAGCCAAAACGAGTCTTTGCCTCCGACACAAGAGTACGCCACTTAGCTCGGTCCTGCACAATTTCTCGCCAGCGTGCTCCGAGCTCACGCAGGTAAAGTAACTAACAAAAATACCACAAGGCATTTATCTTCCTCCTTCTTGAACTACTTTACCGATATGACTCGAGTCTGCGATTGGTACTGGCGAGATTGCGTAGCCGGTATAAATTCATCAGCAACGATTAGATTCCTAGATACATAAAAGTATTCATTAAGAAGCTTCGACAAGATGAAACCACAACTTCAGCGTCAAAAGATTTAAGAACCACTCTCGATAGATCGATCAATATAGTAAGTGTCACTTTTATTTAATTATAGTACTTACTCGTACATTACAAAATAATATATAATTTCAGTGTAAAGTTGACCACGAGACCGGTGATCCGCTGGATACGTTGGACCCGGTGGTGCAGAAGTGGGTGGAGAGCCTGGGAAGCAAAGCTACCACCCTTCAGGAGATTTCACAAACCAAAGATCCTCTTGTAAGTAGAACAATGTATTTGAAACATAAATAGGTACTTACCCTTCTCCTTTTACTTATGCCTTAATACGAACCCCAATGTCTTTATGAGTTATGGACCAGAGACCAGCTACTTGACCGTGTTTGCCCAAATATTCCTGTATAAACAACGGCAATTGTAAGCTAGCAGACTTGAAAATCACTAATAGCCCGAGAGCTATCGGTTTCACTGTATGAAAAAACAACAATATATCGGTATCAGCAAATTTTGTGCATCAAAAATTTGGTTAAGTAATTATACTAAGTATTCTTTAATAATACACCTACATTTATTAACGCGACGGTAGAAAATATTAAAAACAAATCTATAAAAAATCCGTAAAAATCTAGCGAAAACACTATAAGAATTATTTTCTTTATGATATATTACTTCTATTTATGTTCTTTGTAATATATGAAAATCAACTTATTTTTGTTACGGTAACTTAATAATACAATCAATTATTAATATCGTAAAACATAAAAATGCATTACGCTAATGGCATATAAGGTATCATTACAATTAGGGTTTTTATATGCCTTTATTATATTTCTTGACACTTTTTATACTGAATCAACCCAAAATACCTAAAGCTGTAATAACTTTTGGAATTAATGTGGCAGCCAAATGCACTCTGTAGACTATTCATGAAGGTCAAATTTACTACTACTACTACCTATTAGATTTTTTTTTTCTCATTTCCCGTTGCACATATTGTTCGATTCTGGTCGTAAGTATTAAAATAGACATAAACATAGAAGTACTCATCATAAAAATACTGATACCCTGTTTGCTCCAAAAATTCACCAGTTTTCGGGCACATCATTTTTTTTCCAACTTCCGGTCTTCAGATTCGAAAATTTTAAAAATATAGGTTCTTAAAATCACATAATACGACCGTATAACAAAAATTGGCCAGTTATTGAATTATTTCCAAAAAAACCGTATCTTTCTCGGGCTATAAAAACTGATCAAACTGAGCTAAACCTCGTCCCTTCCGCTTTAATTTTGTTTTCAACACCGTCTCATCGCCTTTGTTTTACAATTTGTGATTATTTCACAGGTACACAAAGCAATCGAGGCCGGCATAATGCGAGCTAACAAACAGGCGATTTCCAACGCACAAAAAATCCAGAAGTTCTCAATTCTTCCGGCGGACTTCTCCGTTAACACAGGAGAGCTAGGTACGGGCTTCATTGGTTTATATTATAAGCTATCCTGTAGGATATATGTAAAGAACGAGACGAGATATACTTCATCTTTGTCTGATACGTCATTATGTGAGAGAAATGGTGCGAGGTACTGGCACCATTTCTCTCTCATGGCATTGTTTTTCTCACTTCTTTGGCCTTACTTTTGGCTAATAAGTCTGGTGCGATCTATAAATGTATTGTCAAGTACCGGGGTGACCGAGCTTTACTTGGCATCTTATTTCCCGTAAAAAACAAGTTTCTCCCAAAATTAGACCTAGCTAGATCGATTTTTCTCTCCTGTACACCCCAGTATTTATTGTAAATCGTCCGAGATCGTTTGAGTTGTTTAGAACCCATTTAGAAATAAATATACAGATGTTGCTCGTTTAATAGTATAGGATTGGCAACATCATATTAATATTGATCATCCTTTTTAGACTGTAATGTAACCGTCCACTGTTGAGCAAGGCCCTTCTTCAATTAGGTACTCGTCTCGTACTATATCGCCAGTTATCCACCATATCACGGAGATTAGAAACTGAATTGTTTTTTTTTACAATTGTTTATTCACATGAACTATGTAATTATTTTCAGGGCCAACGTTAAAGATCAAGCGGAACGTTGTGTACGACAAATACCATGACGTCATCGAAAACTTCTACAAGGACTGATGATAGACATCGATAGCAAAGCTATCCTACCAGAGCCGAGCCGCATCTTACAGGGGATTATTAGTGAATATATTTATTTTTAGACAATAACACAAGGACTGTTAAGAGTGGTGCTAATATTCTGAGATATAGGGAAATCTAGCGATGTATCGCGGGACAGCTACTTAACACATGAATGTTATATCTTATGCTGATTCAAACATAATAATAAGAGTACAGCCAAGGCATAGGTGTATTTTATTTATAAGTGACTACTACTTGCGTAGGTTAGGGACCCCAAGTGATTGTCGACACTAAATTAAATTATTGTTAGAACTTTGCTCAAATAGGGACACGTGGTGTGACTGGAATTATTGTGATGTTAAAAATTATTGTAATTTATCTAAATAAAGATATATTTTTGTAACTATAAATATATGGATACTATTTTCAAAACGGTTTTTTTAATAAAACACCATATAACTTTGATTAGAATTTAATACACATATATAACTATTACAATACATTACACAAAAGAAAGATATGTCGTAATACCCAACAACGACATACAAGAAGAAAATACCTATTAAATATAGTCGAATCAATTATAATACTGCTTATAAGGGCAATACGTGGAAATAAAGAAGTACCTAAAACTAAATTAATTGACTAACAGTGTCATTCATTACAAATCAATTTATTTTGTTTAATTGTTTAAGTACTTTATTAGTAACAATAAATGGAACGATTAATTAATGATGGGAATGTGTCATAAGTCATAAACTTCATTGATTAGTGCTATTTATTATTCCATTTATAACACCAATACCGTATATTTCTCGGATAAGTCAAAGTTACCGCATAAATATTTGAATAACTATTCATCTATAAAACTTTGATAAAAATTATAAGTAGAAGATATTTTTTATTAATATTACATAATTATTATTCAAAACGCCCACTATTTTAAAATACGAACCAAAACCATATGTAATACATTATGAATAAAACAGAAAGCAGTTTGATTTTTTCCATAATATGTGATTCAATTCCTAAGCATTTGAAAATCGTCTTAAATAAGTCAATCAGTTCTAATTGTTAAGTACTTTTATTTTATAATGTTCGGACCTAGAAAGTGTTACTAACGTCGCAGACTTTTCGTCGCTTAAGACGCAGCATTACGTCCAAAACGTCGATATAAACGAATATACTTACTTAACTAAGTTACAATAAAACATAAAATTGTCCTATAAATATATGCAAAGTAGTCTGAAAACTGTAAGTTTAGAAAAAGACAAAAACTGTATTAATTTACTTCCACGATAAGTACATTTTAGCAAAAAATACATAAACTAGTGAATCTGTGAGACCTCGCAATTTTATTCTTTTTTATTTAATTTAAAAATTTCCAAGAACTGACTCGACAAAAGATTCTGTATAATTATCGAACCTACTCACAAAATTTCACGAGAATTGGTTGAGAAATACGACCTGTAGAGGAGAACATCCCGACACACGAAAGCATTTTTGTCGAAAGCTGAAACGGAGACGCTTCGCTCGCTCGGTCAATAAACACACGAATATCCGGTCTAATACCAATACTAGATTCATTTCCAGGGATATTGTAGGGTTAAAAATAAAGGTGCGTTTACAAAAAAATACAATGTGATACTTCCGGTTGTGATATACAGGTTGTTTTTATTGATTTCCGTTCCTTCAGGCATATAGCAGTGTACCATACCATAGTGTGGTGTACGGCACATATTCAAGAAAAACATACATGCCACAGAGAGACACATACATAAACAGAAACACATGTTAAACTTATACCACCCCTCTTGCGTTCCGCGTCGGGGGTTGACAACGATAACTCCCTATACAAACACTTTTTATTGAGCTGAGCGAAGCAAAGCTCATTCTTTGGCGATAGATGTATTTCGGTTGAGTTTGTACTCCTCCTAGACGCTTCAACCGATCACGCTCACATTTTGCATGTCGATAGATGACATTATGATGATGGTTGTTTTAAAAAAAATCGGACATACAAAAACTGAATTTCCTAATATTTCAATGCTAAGCGAATAACTGTCAGGGAGTTTGAGACCGGATAGACGCGCTCAGCTCAACATTTGCAACCAGGAAACTGCAGTGCATACCTAGTATGAAGTGTATCTATAGATTTGATGACCACAAAATAAGTAATAGTACTACGCTTCGTCATGACACTATATCGATAAGACCGCCAGCTGTTTACCTTCACTTGCTCGCAACGAGTCTTAATCGCACGAAGACATAATATAATGTGGTATTCCCAGCGGAGTAATAGATTTCGTTTTAAAATGTGCCACACAAGGTTTTATATCAACCTTATTTGTATCTTCGAAACTTCTACAGTCTTTAAAACGTTAACGCTATATATAACTTTAATATTTTTAACTGTTCCAGTGTAGTTTGCAATTATTTTAATGAATTGATAATCGATAAAATCTGGCTGTATGGGCTTTTCCTTTTCGAGTTTTTAAAAGCATTTTTTATCATCTGTGGAAGTACTGGAAGTCTCCATAGAAAAAGTTATTGACTTTATTATTGCCGAGTTTATCATAATATATATAATAAATTAATAAATCACAATAATTTTTTTGCCCTATGTTGTATGTATTTATATCCTCGCAAATTTGATGAACAACATTGTGTGTACCGTTGGCAGTACATTACAAACTGATACTTCTAATAGACTTTCATTAGTAATATCCTTCTTACTAGCCTTAATGCAAAATGTATCATATTTGCTATTGCGATGTTTTTTGAAAATGCGCGTCGCAATCAGCAGCCTTGTAAACGCGATTCTTTACGAACGCAAGCAAGTATTTCAGACAATTTATTATTGCAAAGTGGTAAAGGACCATGCGTCAAAATGGTCTTAAAAACAACAAAGATGAGAATTATTTCAAAATAGTAATAGTCTAATCCACTATTAGCATCGTATTCACTTTGACTAAAATATGAATATCGCAGTTATGCAATGGAACTGAACGTCGGGCCCATTGAATGAAACGAAGTACACGTACATACCTATTTAATGACATAACTCTTAGCTCTGTTGGTTTTTGGTCCACCTTCGATACATAGTTGCCCATGGTCCTTTTTAAAAGTCGCTATGTATTAGGCGATTTCCCGTACTTGTACTGCATACATGAGAAAGGAGGTATCGTTTACGCACTGAGTGTATGGTGGCGGGAGGCGGTGTGTTCAGTCGCGCGGCGGCGGCGCGGTGGCGGGCAGCGGCGGCGGCGCGTCCACGAGCGGCAGCGGCTTGGCCACGCCGATGCGCACCACGCCGCGCGGCGCGCCCTTCAGCGCGGCCACGGCCTGCTCTAGGCTCGCGTCCTCTAGGTTCTACAACATACAATGGGAACTCTTAATAGTACATTACTATACAAGTGCAGAGAACAGGAAATTCGCAACGAGTGATGATAAATTGAAACACGACCGAAGGGAGTATTTTAAATCGACACGAGTTGCGAATTACGGTACAGTACGGCATAGTGTTGTGGGGAAATAGTTCTGATTCAAGCAAATTATTTATACTTCAGAAACGCTGCATCAGAATTATTACAAACATTAATAATATCACAAGTTGCAAAAAATACTTCATCAAGCACAACATTTTAACTCTACCATCGATTTATATTTTAGAAGCAAGCGTCTTTGTCAAAAACAACATGTCACTTTTCCCACAATACACTCGTCCGGCACATCTACGTCCCAATAGTAGATTAGCCCGACCAAATTCAAAAATGAAAATGATACACTCTAGCCCCTTTGCTATGTCAATCAATATATTTAATAAAATTCCGAAGGCATTACAGGAACAAAGTAATATACATAGATTTAAAATACAATTAAAACGGCACCTTATCAGTAAGGCTTACTATTCCGTCCAAGAATTTTTCAATGAATAAGTAAGACACAGATATCACTATTATTTTGTATAATGTATTAGTGCCTTAGTTTTTGAGTACCTAGTCTTAGATCTATTGTTATGCCCTCACAGGGTTCATGTTGAGACACTATATAACTTTTAAGATCACAATGTAATGTACACATGAAACGCAATAAACCATTATGATTATGATTATGATTACCTGTTCGCACGTGTATCGTACAACGTTTTACAGTACATATGGCTCTTTTAAGTTTCACACATGCACGTAATCTGCTGATTACCGCACTCGTGCGGTAAAGTAGCACCATAGGTACTGTAATAGCTATTTACAATACAAGGGTTGTAAAACAAAGAGAGGCCGATATCGCAGATGTTTGAGACCCGAGCCGCTGGCGAGGGTCATAAATATGCGAGAGAGAGCTTTCTGTTTTACGACCCGTGTTTTGTACACAATTTTACGTCACCACTTGGCCAAAAAGTGGGTTTTTCCGGACGCGCAGCGTGCGGAAAAACGCGCTTGTTTTTCCGCACGTTGTTGTTGTTGTTGCTTGAAAACATGTATTTTCACCTCAGCGGCTTGAACATGACGGTTTTGCTGCTTGAAACCAGTGAGCAAAATGCAATTTTGCTGCGAGCGTGAAAAAACTTTTTTTTTTAATTTTTCATATCGTAGGCTAGTCGCTGGTCAGATGACCAACAAGATTTTCATACTGCGGGGTGTAATACAAACTTGGAACATTTAAACTTCACTCTCTCTGTCACTATTCTTTTGGGTTATATGTTCTCGCCGCTGAGGTGAAAAGTTGTATGTATCACACGAGAGCTAAGATATTTGCATCTCGTGTCTGATTCCCTCGCTAAGCTCAAGATTCTAATTTTGAGTCACTCGCTACGTTCGTTATTCAATTATAGGATCTTTCGCTTGCTCAGGACTCAACATCAACACTCACAGCAAAAATCTACTTTGCTCACTTGTTGAACAAATAACAAGTTTTTAATATGGTAATGTGTGGGAGAGAGAAGCGCTAAGTCAAAGTGAGTCTCTTTCGGACTCGTATTTAAGCCCGTATTCATGGTTAATTTAAAAACAGTCTTGTGTCTTAATGAATAAAGTTCATTTATTAAGGTTTTTAGAGAATTCAATCATCATATTATAGTTATACTATGAATAAGGTATAAGGTTCTTGCTTAGACCATATAGCTCTGTGGACCCGGTGTTTATTTTTAAAATTACCTAAGTTTGTGAAGGATGATTTGCATTGATTTTTCATTCATCTTCTATCGACTACTTATGATTGACTTACTGTCTATTGTATTGCAAGCAAATAAAAATCCAGTATGAAATGTTTGCTGAATTTACTGCAACAAGCACCAGACTACATCGGAGTAGGTAACACCCTACATTTTCCAGTACAATAGCGACATCATATCAAAATTAGTGTCTAAATAGTCTGATTCGTTTAAGTCTATTAGTTAATGATAGGTCCGATTGCATCCCTGCACAAACCCTGCTCCGTTACCTGGTCGTTGACGAAGAGCAGGCGGTCGCCGGGGATGAGCCGGCCGTCCTGCTGCGCCACGCCGCCCGGCACCAGCGAGCGGATCACCACCAGCGTGTGCGCCGGCCGCAGCGGGTCCTGGTAGTCCAGGATCGAGAACCCGAGTCCGCGCTCGCCTTTTAGCAGTTCTGGAAAAATATCGCATTTTATGTTAGTGTTAGTCAGTGTGAGTGGAGGGACGCTTTGAAATACCCTCCAATTTAATTATTTTTGAAATACCCTCAAATTTAATTTGCATGGCCCTCCATATTATCATAATACGATCCGTCTAGTTCGTACATATTGAAGTAAGAGAGTACGATGTCATTTTGTGCAATCGTCCCCTCTTTTACACCTACTCCAAGCTGCTCTCCAACATTTACACAAACTGGATGATAAAGCTCAGCGGGAGTACTCCGAATTCCTTAGGTTCTGGGCAGTGAACGAAAAAAGCATAGAACGCGAGCTTCCTACAAAAGTCTACTTTGAAATGGGGCATTTATTCGTAATACGCACGCGCGGTGTTGTACCAATAAGAATTGCCAAAAATGTCAGCCGATTTTCTATTACCCAAAACAAATAAACGTGATTGGTGAATTTCAAAATGACTGGCTGTGTTTGGTATCCTAGCGCTGACGTTTTATGTGTCAAAAGGGCGGCGACAACGACAACGCTTAGCGGGTGGATGGTTGCATGCAACCAAAAGTAATCTTCATACGCAAAACCGCCGTATTATTTAAATTTGAATTTAAGCTTTATTTTATTTTTAAATATCATAGGATAACCTTACGAAAATCTAACTAGTCACTAATTAAGCTGTACCAGACTTATACTATGCATATTGGACGACCATGTACATAATTTATAGCTTGCTAAACACTGTTAGACATAGAGAACAGCAACCACTCGTAATCGAAACTTTTACAGTATATTCAGACAACGCAAACATTTAACATACCTACGTACGTTAACTCATTTTTACAAGCTTTTATTTAACGTGCCGTGTCAGTAACTTATGTCTTTTTTGTTTGTGTGGGTCAAATCTTAGAAGCTAAATTAGACCCACTTCTCGATTTCCGATTGAACTAATATTTGACGTTAGTACGCTCGGCTGAACTCGAATCTCCATAAAAACGTAGTTTTGTTCTCATTTTAAACCCCTTGCTGAAATAACATGAAACGTTGTATACACAATGGGAGCCGCCATATCTAGGTCGGAAAACAGTTCCTGTTGCAAGAAATTGTAATAGAAAAAAATACAGCTAGTTTTTGAGTTTTTTACGTCTTTTATGAAAACCTTAATAATCGCTGTATTTTTTCTCCATTATAATTGCAAGCAACAGAAACCAATTTCCGACCTAGATATTCCGGATTCCAATGTGTATACAAAGTTTCATGTTATTCTAGAATGGCATTTTAAAATGAGAGCTAAACTACGTTTGTATGGAGGACCGAGCTTACTGCATATATGTAAATTCAGTGACAAAAAATATTATGATAATATTATTATCGAGCTGATCTGATGATGGAACCGGAAAGTGGTCATAGGAACTCTGTAATAAGTTAACACAATCATACCGAGTTTGGGGTCTTTAAATCCACTCTTTGAGAAGTTGATAATAATTGTGTATATTGTATGTATAGCGTAGTTACACACTTATTCTATTATTTTTATTTCAGTTTTAGTTTTTGTTAAAAATATATTTATTTCTCGCTTGCCTCATATAGTTATATAGTCTAATTAGAATCAATAGTCTAATTGTAATTGTACGAAATGTCCCCTAATATTTATTTATTATGGAATTAGTTTACCTTTTTCGAACATTTTAATTTGTGAGATACATGCTTTCATACACAAATTAGTTATGTGCATGAAAGCATGTATCTGAACAAGTTAAAATGTTTAATAGGTATCTTAGGTACCTTTTCATTCAGCTATTAACATTATTTTGATGATGTAAGGTGGCATAACACCATCCCTATACAAAATCGGTTCCGACTAAAAAAATTAAACAAATATGTTTACCGCTTTACTTACATATGAACAGTGATACCATCTTTTTTTTAAATGTTTTCTAGAGTGATTAACGCACCACTTCACTGCACAAAAAGGCATATTTTTTATTTTTGAGATTTCAGTTAATACAACTGTTACGTTGCGCCGCCATATTCTAACTAGACAGCCGTTGGACACAACTTTGACGCCCCGCCTTAGTGGACACAAGTTTCATGGTGTCATTTTGCGACACTAGTTGTGCTTCTATGTTTTTTTCATTCGCTGATTCTGGTTAACCATTGCCAAAGTCGTTCATTCTTTGTCTGGCAAGGGTGAGACATTCACACAGCAGACAGAGCTACCATCCTTCACAAGTCTTCTATGAAGGTGGAAGTTACCTATGATCAGCGGCTCGGATGACCACATGGCTAGCCCTGTGAGCGGCTCGAGGCTCCGCGACCGAACTTTCCCGCCCGACAGCGACCCGCCCTCTTCGACTAGGCTACGTTCCTTCACAAGTCTGGTATAGAGGTGAAAGTTACCTATGATCTGCGGCTCGGATGACCACATGGCTAGCCCTGTGAGCGGCTCGAGGCTCCGCGACCGAACTTTCCCGCCCGACAGCGACCCGCCCTCTTCGACTAGGCTACGTTCCTTCACAAGTCTGGTATAGAGGTGAAAGTTACCTATGATCTGCGGCTCGGATGACCACATGGCTAGCCCTGTGAGCGGCTCGAGGCTCCGCGACCGAACTTTCCCGCCCGACAGCGACCCGCCCTCTTCGACTAGGCTACGTTCCTTCACAAGTCTGGTATAGAGGTGAAAGTTACCTATGATCTGCGGCTCGGATGACCACATGGCTAGCCCTGTGAGCGGCTCGAGGCTCCGCGACCGAACTTTCCCGCCCGACAGCGACCCGCCCTCTTCGACTAGGCTACGTTCCTTCACAAGTCTGGTATAGAGGTGAAAGTTACCTATGATCTGCGGCTCGGATGACCACATGGCTAGCCCTGTGAGCGGCTCGAGGCTCCGCGACCGAACTTTCCCGCCCGACAGCGACCCGCCCTCTTCGACTAGGCTACGTTCCTTCACAAGTCTGGTATAGAGGTGAAAGTTACCTATGATCTGCGGCTCGGATGACCACATGGCTAGCCCTGTGAGCGGCTCGAGGCTCCGCGACCGAACTTTCCCGCCCGACAGCGACCCGCCCTCTTCGACTAGGCTACGTTCCTTCACAAGTCTGGTATAGAGGTGAAAGTTACCTATGATCTGCGTCTCGGATGACCACATGGCTAGCCCTGTGAGCGGCTCGAGGCTCCGCGACCGAACTTTCCCGCCCGACAGCGACCCGCCCTCTTCGACTAGGCTACGTTCCTTCTGGATAGACGCCCTGACGCCCAAAAACAAGACCCTACTACGGCGACCGCAGAGGGTAATCAGCGTGAGGGCGTGCAGAGGGTACCGCACGGTATCCTGGGCGGCAGCTACACTACTGGCCGCAGACCCACCCTGGGAACTGCAGGCGGAGGTTTTGGCCGAAGTATATCGATACCGTGCGGAGCTGAGGGCCAGAGGAGAGCTCCCTAATCAACGGGAGGTAGAAGGGCTTCGAGAGGCAGCTATGGCCGCTCTTATTCCGAGATGGAGGGCATATTTACAGTCGTCTGCGGCCGGCAGACTAACGATAGGGGCGATTTTGCCCCACTTGGAGAGGTGGGTCGACCGCAAACACGGCGAACTTGACTTCCACCTGGTGCAGGTCTTCACAGGGCACGGTTGCTTTGGCGAGTACCTGCACCGGGTGGCTGGTCGAGAAGAAAGCCCCCGCTGCCATGGGTGTGGTGCAGCAGTGGATGACGCGCGCCACACACTGGAGGTATGCTCGGCATGGGGACCACAACGGCATGATCTGGCCACCGTAGTGGGTAGGGACCTCTCGCTGCCGATCATTGTGTCGAAAATGCTCGATAGCGAGAGGTCCTGGGAAGTAATGGCCTCCTTCTGCAAGTCGATAATGGCTCAGAAGGAGGCCGCGGAAAGAGAGCGGGAGAACGACCCATCCGCTCCCTTTATCCGTAGGCGAAGAGCGGGGCGCGCACGCCGGCGCTATGCGCATCTGCTCCCCCCGTAGCGGACTGGGTGGTGGGGTCGGGGGACCCTATCCATCCATGGAGTCCACGGGATCGAAGCGCCCCGAAATTGTCCCGGGGCGCTCTCTTTGGCCAGGCCCGTATAAAACGGGTGAGCCGCGAGGGTCAAAGTAGAATGCGTCAAGCGAACCTTTGGCCCTCCCTATAAGCGACATCGTTGGACAATCGTTGGGGGTTTAGTGGGTAGTCTGGACCTTCTGCCCAGGAGTCCCACACACTCGTCCGGTCCCCCTTCGTCCGGGCGAACGGTGCGTCAATGCATTCCCCCAACGGGGAAAAAAAAAAAAAAAAAAAAAAAAAAAAAAAAAAAAAAAAAAAAAAAAAAGGCTACGTTCCTTCACAAGTCTGGTATAGAGGTGAAAGTTACCTATGATCTGCGGCTCGGATGACCACATGGCTAGCCCTGTGAGCGGCTCGAGGCTCCGCGACCGAACTTTCCCGCCCGACAGCGACCCGCCCTCTTCGACTAGGCTACGTTCCTTCACAAGTCTGGTATAGAGGTGAAAGTTACCTATGATCTGCGGCTCGGATGACCACATGGCTAGCCCTGTGAGCGGCTCGAGGCTCCGCGACCGAACTTTCCCGCCCGACAGCGACCCGCCCTCTTCGACTAGGCTACGTTCCTTCACAAGTCTGGTATAGAGGTGAAAGTTACCTATGATCTGCGGCTCGGATGACCACATGGCTAGCCCTGTGAGCGGCTCGAGGCTCCGCGACCGAACTTTCCCGCCCGACAGCGACCCGCCCTCTTCGACTAGGCTACGTTCCTTCACAAGTCTGGTATAGAGGTGAAAGTTACCTATGATCTGCGGCTCGGATGACCACATGGCTAGCCCTGTGAGCGGCTCGAGGCTCCGCGACCGAACTTTCCCGCCCGACAGCGACCCGCCCTCTTCGACTAGGCTACGTTCCTTCACAAGTCTGGTATAGAGGTGAAAGTTACCTATGATCTGCGGCTCGGATGACCACATGGCTAGCCCTGTGAGCGGCTCGAGGCTCCGCGACCGAACTTTCCCGCCCGACAGCGACCCGCCCTCTTCGACTAGGCTACGTTCCTTCACAAGTCTGGTATAGAGGTGAAAGTTACCTATGATCTGCGGCTCGGATGACCACATGGCTAGCCCTGTGAGCGGCTCGAGGCTCCGCGACCGAACTTTCCCGCCCGACAGCGACCCGCCCTCTTCGGCACCCGCGCCTGCTAGGCTGCCGTCTGATTTCGCCTGTAACCAATATATAATTACGTAATAATTTATACCCAAATAAAACCGACTCCAATTAACTAAAGAAAAAACCGAAATCGACATAGATTAGATTCGATTAGAATTGTTTATTACATGATTAAAATTACAATATAGATTTATTTAGTGTCAAAGTTATAGGAATTTACATCAAGATCGTCAAATATGGAAATATAAAGTTGAGAACATGTCAACAAAGAATATCGTATTGTATCTCCCAATAAGGATCGTCAGTTCACATTAAAATTATACAACCTATGAAAATCAAAAGAGAGTACGATGTCATTTTAAGTCAGACATTTTTCACAAGCAATAAACGTAATGTTGCACCGGCCGGCGGCCAAGAAGTAATGTATGGAGCCATAAACAGGTAACTTCATGTCCTCTTTTCGTGACATTAATGCATACATTTAGGCGCATGTTTGAGAAAAAGGTTGTTTGACGTATCAGCGTACCTTGACGAGCGTTGGCGCGGGCGGCGCGAGGTCGAGCGGAGCGGGCGCGGGAGCGGGAGCGGGCGCGGGCCGCGGCCGCGCGCACACCATGCACACCTCGCTCGACAGCTCCTTCAGGATCGACACCACCTCCAGGTGGTTCATGCCCAGCAGCCGGTGCCCGTTCACCTCTGGACAACAACTTTTCTTTTAGCTGGTTTTGTATTACCAGTGGACGGCGGCAGCCGCGCGCAAAGCACGTGTATATTGCGCCCGACTGCCGCGGTCCAACGTGCCGTGCGTATTGTACCGGATTTTATTATGTGAACAAATTAGAGGCTCTAAATTGAGTAACATTCGAGCGCCGAATAACGTCTGCAAGAAGTAAAATAGTCAAATATCTTATTCCAATAGTAAGCTTACCAGAGCGAGGTACTGACAGCGCGTTACTGACTGCGTGTTTTCTTATTGTGAAGGCGCAATGCCGATGAGTCAGAGGGGCGCTCGGAGGATTGATGTGCCGAGTGAACTATTGCATACATCAGTGTTGACATGACATTTTGACGATAGCGCTGAGCGATACAGCGTCGACGATTATCTTGATAGGGAAATCTTGCAACAGATGTGTTGGCTTACCAGCGTCGGCGATTATCTTGATAGGGAGATCAGAGCAATAAATATGTTGGTTTACCAGGGTCGACGATTATCTTGATAGGGGTATCAGTGCAATAGACGTGTTGGCTTACGAGCTTCGACGATTACCTTGACAAGGAAATGAGTGCAACAGATGTGTACGCACCGAGCAGCTCGTCGCCGGGGCGGTGCACGGCGGCGCGGCCCACGGGCCCCTCGGGCAGCACGGAGCGCACGTAGTGGTGCGGCCGCACCTCGCGCCCGCCCTCCACGTCCACCGTGCCCTCCAGCGAGATGCCCAGCCCGCCGCCGCCGCGCATCACCACGCCCACCACTATTTCCACGTCTTCGCCTGAAAAACATGTTAAAACCAGTTTAAGATCGAGTGTTATATTATATAGTGCTCGCCGAGTCTGGACATACGGCACCGCATATAAATTTTACTTACTTTTTTTTTATAACCTCCAGTCCGCATTAAAAAAATGTATAATTTTAGACAAAGGATTCGGGTAATTGACAGAGCGAGCGAAGCGTCTCCGTTTCAGCTCTCGACAAAAATTCTTTCGTATGTCTGTTTGTCTGTGTATCCGGATGTTCTCCTCTACAGGTCACATTTCTCAACCGATTCTCGTGAAATTTAGTGAGCAGGTTCGATAGTTATATTTTTTTTGTCCAGTTAGTTTATAGAAATTTTGAAATATGATTTTTTTTGCGAGGTCTACAGCTCACAGAGCAACTAGTGTTTAATAGTTTTGAATTTACATTTATAGGACAGAGGTGGATTGAACAATGCGGTCTTAAAATCACGGCAAGCAAACCCTGTTGTGGAGATATACTCATATCATAAAACTAGGGTTCTCCCAATTGGCGCTATACTGTGTAATTTGAAAAAGGAGCGTAGTTTTTCTCACGCTACGGATCATAGGCTCAGTTCAGTGTTAATGTCGCAAGTAAATAGTCAAGTAGTTTACCTAGTATGGACTGCCATTTCTTCCTAATAGCCTCCTTCTGTTCGTTCGTGCGCGGCATTTCAAAGGCGGGCTGCGCGCGCGCGCCGGCGGGGCTTTGCGGCGGCGACGCTGTCGGCTCTTCCAGGCCGGACTCTACGCTGAAATAGATAGGGCAGGTATCATCACGTATTTTGTAAACAAACATCAATATGCAACATACACTAATGCCTGCATTCACAAAATGGTTAGCACCAGTTAATGATGAGCACATGAATAGTAAAGTCGGGCAATAAGGGATTGCCCGCTGAGTGTTTTCGTTTAGTTATACGAGGCAGGCAATCCCTGTTCCAGCCGGGATATGTATTTGTATAGTGCTTTTCTCAAAAAATGCGAGGAAATTTGCAAATTTAAAGAAAATCTAAATGAGACTCTAAGGATTCAGTAGGTATTAGAAACACTCGCTGCGGCAGCCGGCTTGACCGCGCCCCGAGCCGGCAATGTCCGACCGATTACGCCGGCAATCTCCTACACAAATCCCATTGACAAAACAGAAATAAATATACATTTGTATATTTATTTCTTGTTTGTAAATGGGTACATAAATAAATAAGTACTATTAGTCATCCTGTGGACTCACTTGTGCAGCGTCGTCATCTGTATGTCGTGGTGTGTCGGCTCGGGGCGGTGCATGTGCAGGAACGGGTTGTGCGCGACGGTGGTGGCCGCGCTCTCGCCCGCCGCTATCGCCTGCTGCAGCTGCTCATATTTGGGCCCGCGCAGGTACCTGCAACATTACATTACTATAGAGCTTGAGGACTCGTAGAAATTTTACTGACGAACATGAGTTTATATTTGTAGAAATTTTACTGTTGAATATGAGCTATCCCCTTGTAGAAATTTTTCGTCATCATTTTCAGCCCGCAATCGCCCACTGCTGAGCATAGGCCTCTCTTCGAGTACGCCACTCACCCCGATCTCGTGCTAGTGTCATCCAGGTGTGACCCGCGGTCTTTTTAATGTCGTCAACCCAATGAGCCTGTGGACGACCGACGCCTCTTTTACCTGTACGTGGCCACCAATCCGTTAACGCTTTGGTCCACCTGGCATCACTCTGTCTGGCCATATGTCCCGCCCAATTCCACTTGAGTTTTGTAATAGCTTCTCTCAACGTTCCTCACTCGGTCTTGTAGCTTAATGCCGAGCTCTCTCCATGGCTTTTGCTGTCATCAAATGAGGAAAGGTCACAACGGAACGTCATCGCGCTCATTGACGGGCTTAAGGTGGCTATAGGCGAGGGTCAGATTTTTGTATGGACTCAGATGCATATGAGGTCCCCCTAGGGCGGGAATAAGCCCCTCAGCCCCCTCTGGACCCGCTAGCGGCTTGAGCTGGATCCGCTAGTCGCCGCCGTACGTACCCGCCGGGTGTATCCTGTATACAGACAACGTATCTCTCCAGCTCCAGTGTAACGAGGTTCCCGCTCTGCTTGAGCACGTCGACGGCGCGCTGGTTGGACTTGCCGGCGAGCGAGGCGCCGTCCACCGCCACGATGCGGTCGTTGACCCGCACGCGCCGGGTGTATCCTGTATACAGCCAACGTACCTCTCCAGCTCCAATGTGACGAGGTTCCCGCTCTGCTTGAGCGCGTCGACGGCGCGCTGGTTGGACTTGCCGGCGAGCGAGGCGCCGTCCACCGCCACGATGCGGTCATTGACCCGCACGCGCCGGGTGTATCCTGTATACAGACAACGTACCTATCCAGCTCCAGTGTGACGACGTTCCCGCTCTGCTTGAGCGCGTCGACGGCGCGCTGGTTGGACTTGCCGGCGAGCGAGGCGCCGTCCACCGCCACGATGCGGTCGTTGACCCGCACGCGCCGGGTGTATCCTGTATACAGACAACGTACCTCTCCAGCTCCAGTGTGACGAGGTTCCCGCTCTGCTTGAGCGCGTCGACGGCGCGCTGGTTGGACTTGCCGGCGAGCGAGGCGCCGTCCACCGCCACGATGCGGTCGTTGACCCGCACGCGCCGGGTGTATCCTGTATACAGACAACGTACCTCTCCAGCTCCAGTGTGACGAGGTTCCCGCTCTGCTTGAGCGCGTCGACGGCGCGCTGGTTGGACTTGCCGGCGAGCGAGCCGCCGTCCACCGCCACGATGCGGTCGTTGACCCGCACGCGCCGGGTGTATCCTGTATACAGACAACGTACCTATCCAGCTCCAGTGTGACGACGTTCCCGCTCTGCTTGAGCGCGTCGACGGCGCGCTGGTTGGACTTGCCGGCGAGCGAGGCGCCGTCCACCGCCACGATGCGGTCGTTGACCCGCACGCGCCGGGTGTATCCTGTATACAGACAACGTACCTCTCCAGCTCCAGTGTGACGAGGTTCCCGCTCTGCTTGAGCGCGTCGACGGCGCGCTGGTTGGACTTGCCGGCGAGCGAGGCGCCGTCCACCGCCACGATGCGGTCGTTGACCCGCACGCGCCGGGTGTATCCTGTATACAGACAACGTACCTCTCCAGCTCCAGTGTGACGAGGTTCCCGCTCTGCTTGAGCGCGTCGACGGCGCGCTGGTTGGACTTGCCGGCGAGCGAGGCGCCGTCCACCGCCACGATGCGGTCGTTGACCCGCACGCGCCGGGTGTATCCTGTATACAGACAACGTACCTCTCCAGCTCCAGTGTGACGAGGTTCCCGCTCTGCTTGAGCGCGTCGACGGCGCGCTGGTTGGACTTGCCGGCGAGCGAGGCGCCGTCCACCGCCACGATGCGGTCGTTGACCCGCACACGCCCGCTAAGCGCGGCCGCGCTGCCCGGCGACACCGACTTCACGAATATGCCGGACAGTTCCTCTTTCTCGCACACGTAGCCTGGACAAAAACATTTTTCTCAAAAATGGCCGTGAACGTCGACGTTACTCGCTAGTTCGCTACATATTGGACGGCGAAATGTACCGTTTATGGACAGTCATAAATTAATTTAAAAAAATGCAGGCTCGCCCCGCTCAACTACAATCATCATCATATCAATCATTATATCAGCCGAACGCGGTCCACTGCTGGACATAGGCCTCCCCCAAAGAGTGCCACAATGACCGGTCCTGCACCTCCCGCATCCAGCGGACTCCCGCGACTTTTACCAGGTCAGTCACTCTGTGGGAGGCCTGCCACCGCTGTGCCTTCCGGTACGTGGTCGCAACTCGGGAACCTTTCCGAACGTACGGCCATCGGCGACTACAGTGTTACATATAAATTCCATTATTTGTCGAGTCCTAAACTTTTTTTAAAGAAAAAACAGCCATACAAAAAAGATGGCACTGGTCGTATACAGCTAATTCAAGTCGTATTTTCACATACGATTCTGTAAAAAAAAGTAAACAGCGGGAGATAAAGATCATTTTCACGTTTTAGAGTTATGTTTATCAAAACTTAATTCAAAGTAGGTATTTTTCGTTTGTATGTTTCTTATACTGCTGCCCTGAGATATATGTAGTTGTTTGGGGTAGCAGGGTTGCAGGGTTGCGTCGGAGATGATTGAAACTTAAGATCCAAGTATATAGTGAACACTTTATTAAAAGAAATATCCTATTTTATACACGTTAGGTTTAGCATATACAAGCAATATGCGTTTATGCTGGAGTAAACTATGAAGTTACTGTTAACTCTAAAGGTGACTAATGACCATACTTCAGCCCATTCCCCGGTGGTCTTGGTCGTAGTTTTAGGACATACCCGGGTCCATGCGGAGTGCGGTGGAGATACTGCGATCGCCAACCCGCATGCCAAGCGTGGCGATTATGGCATTTACCCCCCATGAAATTGTGGGAGGCCTATGTCCAGCAGTGGACGTCCTAGGGCTGATATGGTGGTGGTGGTGGTGGGATGTTTCTTATAAATTTTAAATTGTCTGGCAATTTTTGAGAAAACCACTATACATGCCTTGGCTGGAACAGGGATTGCCTGCCTCGTATTACTAGACACGCTCGGCAGGCAAGCCTTCCTTCCCGGCCTTTGCAGTAATGTACAATTAATGAATTATAAGCAATTAATAACAATAGCACCAGTGCAATATTGAAATAAGCGTACCTGCTATGGTTATGCCCAGTCCGTTTTCGTCCTTCTTTAGTTGCACCGTGAACCTGTCGACTTCTGGTGATTCGGCATCTACAAAAATAACCTTGAATAAGTAATGCACAAAGCTTAGTAGGGCGAATATACAGCGTTCTCATGGCGTTTTTTGTCACTGTCTTACAAGAAATGATAATCAGGATTATTAGTTAGAGAGGCGGGGCACAGCGGAACGTCATCATCTTCGTTCATATTTGAAGCAGACGAACTGGAGAAGTTTCTTCTTAGTGGAGGCACCTTACAGAAGATCGCAGCCGTAATAACACCACTACTTCCTCCGTAGGTGGTGGTGTTATGTTCCTGGTGGCGAGAAAAGTCACCAGAGCTTAAGTGAGTAAGTAGTAGTAAAGGACCTGCGTGACAGTGCGTTCAATAGTGAGATCCTGGAGTCCTCCGCATTAGAGCGCAGATGGCGATCACCGTGGAGTTTTTAATGGATAGAAATACCACACAGCCCAGTCATTCCCCGATGGCTGGGTACCTGGACCGCAGGTTTTCTCCATGAAAAAAAAGGGGCGGCCTACCTGTCTCAGGGGGCGGGGTCACAGCGCTATCGAAAACGAATCGGGAGGCGGGTGCGTGGTGCGCTGGCTGAGTGTGGAACACCTGCTCGAAGCCGGTTTCTAGCAAGTAGCGGTCCAGTGCCTCTGGGTCCGATAGGAGCCTGCAAACAGAAATTAAGGCTGGGTTGCACCAAACCGTCTGTAATCGTAAGCTGTGTTCGTTAAAATTTGAATGTATGGAAAGTTTGACAAGTTTCTATGGGGTGACAGCTGCCGGCGCCATATTTAACGTTGATCAGTCTGTGATCGTAAGTCGGTGCAACCCAGCCTAACTTGATAAAATGAATTGATTTCAACATCTAAGATATAGAGGGCGCGCATAACTTTATACTCCGACCCCGTCTCCAGCAGGTGAGCGTGTACAACACATGTACTGACCTGGCGGGCACGAGCGGCGCGGCGGCGGGCGGCGCGAGCGCGGGGTCGACGGCGCGCGCCACCACCAGCCGCACGCGCGAGCCCGACGCGCGCAGCACGCCCGCCACCTGCTCCGACCCCATCTCTACCAGGTGAGCCTGCAAAACATTACTTTATTACATAAAAAACAGCTAGAGCTATATCTTACACGAGCGCTCATTATCATAACTTAAGAGCTTCGCTTTAGAGTGGTGGTTACTCCACCCAATTCACCATACGCCTCGGCAGCATCTTCCTCCCTCGCATGGTTTAAATAAGTAAATCTACTCATTCATCTTCCTCTCTTGCCCTGAATTTTGTTCTCTAAGATGAGATGACAGGATAGCTACGGTAAGACAATTTGGTAGCAGGTACATAACTACAATAAGTACATTAAGCTATTAGTGATCAACAAAAAACTAATGGCAGGGTCATCATGTAAGGTTTCTACCATTTTGGTAATTTATATATAATGCCGTTTGTTATTACTAACATCTCCTATTTGCAAAATGTGATCTCCAGACTTGAGGCGTCCGTCACGGTCTGCGACTCCACCCGCTAAGATGGTCTTAACGATCACACCGCTAGTTCTTGCCCCGATTATGCCTGTAACAAAAAAACATTCCAGATCCAAAACATCTTGTGATTCTTCTGGAGTTGCAAGTGTCCATAGGCGACTGTTACTATCAGGCACGCCGTAGGCTTGTTTGCCACCGTCGTAGTATATATTAAAAAAAATACATGCCTGTCTTTTAAATTTAAGATCTCAAGACAAACATGTCACCAAGAAACTGATAGGGCATTTATAATAGTCTGAATAATCTCTGACCATCATGACAGGAGCGTAATGTACATTACTTTCATTTGATTACGCTGCTTTCATTCAACAGTCAAAAACTTTAATTTTAGACCCCGTCCATTTCCAGGCCTCACCTATCTAGAAGGCTTTACAAAAAACAAAATACATTTTCAAAATAGTTACGTTTTGGTGATTCATTTCAAAACGTTATGAAAATTCAATCTAATTTGTACCTTAAATCGAAGGACTAAGATGAAAATTCTATTGACTTGACACGTACGTGGACGATAAATCGTACCATGCCTGGAAAAGGGTTCAATTGACAGCCTCGTCAAATTGTACAAAAAAACAAAGTTTTTTTTTGCGAAATGGGTCCTAAATTGAAGAGTGCGACCGTATGTAATATGGGAAATTCAAGCTATGATTCAGTTAGGTTACTTCCAGTAGTTACTTTGCATTAAGACTACGTATACAAACCTTTAGTATACGGTTTAAGTAAAAGTAGTGCGTGCAGCGGGGCAGGGCCGCAGGACGGGTCGCCCCGCCTCGCCGCCTTTCGGGTCCAGCGGGCACTAAGCCATACACTTAGTAAAATTGTGTAGAAACTTACTAGACAGTACAGTCTAAAGGTGAAAATAATACCCACCAGAGATGTGCGAAGCTGTTTGACACCTCGCAAGACTAACATCGAGTCAAATGGATACACATTCTCGCATGTCTCCAGTGGATGCGCTTTGCTCACCCTAAAGCCAGTTTTACATTGGTAACTTCATATTTACCAAATCCAAGGCCAGTGCCGTCGTTAACGAGGTTTATGATTTCCACCTGAGCCCAGTCGCCGGCCACGATATTTGGAGACGCCGAGGCCAGCGAGTCGTCGTTCCTGGACATTTCGAGGATACCGTGGCTCTGGAATAAGTAACTTGATAACAATCGAGATAGTGATCGTTTTGTCCTATAAGTAACATTTGCACCAAATGAGATTTAAAGGGTCTTGTTGTACGAGGCGTATAGAGTAGTTATAGCCGATTTATCTCCCGCTGGAGTTGTGGATTTTCATAACTCCCTAGGGAGTTACGAGTTTCTGTGTGATCTGATTGGTTAAAAAAAAATCTATTTGGCCGCGCTCCACAAGAATACTGCTCTGTGATTAGTTGAAATACTGAAGTTGACAAATTTAGTAAGCCGCGCGCCGCAAAAATACTGCTTTGTGATTGGTTGCAATATTAAAGCTGCGCGCTCCTCTCGCAGGGACGCCCCGGCGATCATGCACTGATACTGGAGGTGAAGTTTTCGATTTCTTCAATTTTGATTAGTGTTGGAGTTAATTATTTCCTCGCAAATGTAATGAAAACATTATGATTAACTCGGGCGTAAGAAAATTGATAACTCGAGTCATCAAAAGCTTCTGATAGACTCTCGTTCACAATTTTCCGCATGTACTAATATATTTCTGTGGCATCGTAGCTCTTAAACGGGTGAACCGATTAGAATGCGGTTATTTTATTTGAAAGCAGGTTTTTCAGCGGTGGTTCTTAGATATGTTGTGTCAACAGACAGATGATTTAAAAAGCGCCTGTACGTGAGGGACAACACCTCTCGTGACTATACCTATATTACCTATAAGCCAATCCGGGATCGACATTAGCGTCCACATTTGTAGCATGCGAATTGAGCAACCGTAACATATAGTAATTCGTTTTTAGGGTTCCGTAGTCAACTAAGAACCCTTATAGTTTCGCCATGTCCGTCTATCTGTCCGAGGCTTTGCTCTGTGATTGTTAGTGCTAGAAAGCTGCAATTTGGTATGGATATATAAACCAATAAAACTGAGAAAGACGTAAAATAAAAACTAAACAATTTTTTTAAGGGTAAACCCCCTACACCTAAAGCGGGGATGCAAATTTTTTTGCTCCAACCCTATGATGTGGGGTGTTGTTGGATAGATATTTCAAAATGAATAGAGGTCTTTATCAAACCCTTTTTGATAAAGTGAATATTTTCGGAAATATTCAGTCCAAAAGAAAAAAAAAATGTTTCCTCCCCCTCTCTAACTTTTGAACTATGGGTCCAAAAATATGAAATAAATCATGACAGTACAGTTTAATAAAGACTTTCAGCGAAAACTGTTTTTGAGTTACCTTTAAAAGTCTTCCCATCTTAGTAAAAGACGTATGAAACGCTGCGAAGGTATTCCCTTTTGCTTGTTATTGATTTTTTAAAAGTTCTTTGGTAAATTACGGAGCCCTACACTGAGCATGGCCCGACATGCTCTTAGCCGAATATTAAATAATACTGATTACACTAGTTATTTAGACAAAATCATGTTGTAAAATACCTGTTTAGGTGACATGTTGGAGTCGATGGACGCCGAGTCGAGCCCCAGCACGCGCTCGCTGTCGGAGCCAGGGCCGAACTCAAGGCAGTGCGGCGGCGACACCTGCGGCACGCGCTGCTCCTCCTCGCCCTCAGCGCCGTACAGGTTGCGGGTCTGCAGCGCGAGCTCACCTGTACACATGACATGTTAGCCAGGGCAGGCGCGGCTCACTCCGTGACGTCATCGCGCCGTGTCGCCCGCCCGCCCGACGGCTTTATTAGTAGAACGCATGCACTCGCGTGCAATAGAAAGAGATGGCCACGCTTAGGCACGTTTAGCATACCTAAACGGGGGATTTGTTAACGGTGGGCCTTCTGTACGAAGTACTATTATTTATTCTGTGGCCACGGCCCGCATAGATACGTTCTTGGCAATGTATGATCAAAGCATAATACAATTTCACAATATAGCGTCGTTGCGGGGCGGAGGCTGTTTAGTGGTAAAGCGAACGCGGTCCGGGAGACGACGCACCGAAATACCACGCGGTATTCGGTAGCGCGGTAGAGCTAAGGCGACGTGTGTGACATATGAAGCAGTAATCGACAGTAGACAGTTTCGGAAAGATCAAAAATGCAAAACCGCCGCCGCCCCGCGCCGCGCCCGCTTAGCGCGCGCTGCGTTTCGAGCTTAGGTATATGTTACTGTGTGTGTGTTGTGAATGTGTGTACGAGGGGCGTCTGAAAAGTTCTAAGCCTAAGGTATTTAGAGGTCGTACATATTGTGCGTTTATGGTACTGGCCACTAGTATTATGTTTTGGGGAGGCCTATGTCCAGTAGTGGACTTCCTTCGGCTGATATGAAGATGATGATTTAATGAATGGAAAATTGACAAATTCTAGACTTTTAAAGTTTTGTGGTACCTATAGGGGTTACCATGTTAAACAACGGCGCAGGACACATGACATTGTTTCACTTTTCAAGCAGAATGTTAATCCTTTAACCGCCATAGTCTGCTACATAAGACAAAAATATCCAGCTCATTTCGCCGCAATCCGATAAATAAGTCAAATGTCTGGTATCTAGACACGCGGCAGCGTGTCCAGCCAAGTTCACCCCAGGAACTGGCGGACAGCAGCCGTGTGTTATATTACAGGAACCGTTTGGAGCCACTTTAAACCCCCCGGTAACTCGAAATGTATTTAACATAAAAAAATGAAATTTGGTATATACATTAAGATCCTTTAGTACAACTAGAACCCCAAATTTCAGAAATATAGGTAAAATAGTTATTGAGATATTAAAGTACAAAAACCGGCCAAGTGCGAGTCGGACTCGCGAACGAAGGGTTCCGTACCAGAAAAAAACGGTAAAAAAAATACTTTTGTTGTATGGAAGCCCCCCTTAAATATTATTTTAATTTTATTTTTAGTATTTGTTATTATTGTGGCAATAAAATACAACATTTGTGAAAATTTTAACCTCCTTGCTATTACGGTTCATGAGATACAGCAAAAAACGCCAACAACTACTCTATTGTATGGGAGCCCCCCTTAATTATTATTATTATTTTGATTTTAGTATTTGTTGTTGTAGCCACAATAAAAATACATAATCTGTGCAAATTTCAACCGTAATAGCTAGTACGGTTCTTGAGATCTCGCTCGGCGAGTGGTAGCCATGAAAAAGGGCTAATTTTTTGTATGGGAGCCCCCCTTAATTATTATTATTTTGTTTTTAGTATTTGTTGTTATAGCGGCAACAGAAATACACAATCTGTGAAAATTTCGACTGTCTAGCTATTACGGTTCTTGAGATACAGCCTGGTGACAGACGGACGGACGGACAGCGAAGTCTTAGTAATAGGGTCCCGTTTTTACCCTTTGGGTACGGAACCCTAAACACGGCATTTTTACCACTGACTGACTAGTAATCCAAAACCTAACCCACTTCCAGGTGACCTAGAAAGGTGAAATTTGGCATCCGGCTTGGTAATTGTGTGTAAAAATCTGAAAACAGTGTTTCTTTTTAGTTTTATTATTATTATTTATGCTTGTTACCTCAGAATTCCGTCATTTATTAACTGATTTGGAAAATACTTTTTTTTTGAAACAGTATACTTCCGGAGTGGTCCAATTGTCATTAGGTCAGAATATGATCATAGGGTCCTGGAGAAATCGAGGGAACTCTTCAACTATTTTAGGTGCGCCTATAGTGGTGAGGGTATTTTGTATAGTAACTCGTGCATTCACTCTTCAAAAGCACCATTTGATGAAGTTTGACAAAAAAGTCAAAGTCAAAATATTCTTTATTCAAATAGGCCTAGCAACAAGCACTTTCGAATCGTCAGTTATAACATGTATTAACATATATATTAATTAATTATTTAGAGCAATTTATTGATGCTATCATTATTCTTTAAAATAAATATTGTATTGTTGTAGACATGTCAAAGTAAGAAATGATTTTGTAGTAAAATTCACAATAGGATCGTCAAAACATAAATAATAATAATAATAAAAAATATATAAAAAATAGAAATCTAGACAGTTTCTAGAATCAAATCAAAATATCAAAAAAAAAGATCATATTAATATCTAATGCCATGATTAATTCATTAATATTTCAGTCACAATTAATCCCACGGTGTTTTATCATTCATGTAGTCATGTGTGCTATAATATACTTTCGATATGAGTTGACGCTTTACATAATTTTTAAATTTATTAATAGACAATTCAGTTACGTTTCTTGGAAGCTTATTATAAAACTTCACACCATTACCCATGAATGATTTTCTAATTTTCTGGAGGCTTTAATTTTTTTTAAAGTAATGATATCCCATTCAAAACATAAATGTGAAAATTGGCAGCCAAGTTCAATATGCGATGCATGGTTGCCGTCTTCACTGTGACAACTGGGCTGCCAATTGTCACATTTATGTTTTTGGTGGGTATTTATTAACAGGATATTCATCTACAAACCCATCAAATAAAGCATAAGAATAGTGTACAAGATTTAATACAACAGGGACATGGCATGTGTTATTAAATACAAGCAAAACCAATTGCTCTGGCTTGTATAGGAATATACCACTGCAAGCGTCACTTAAAAAAAAGTTTTTTTATATTCAAATCAATGAAAGTAGGATATCACATTGTGCTGAACAGAAAGCATTTAGCATGGTGTGTATACAATACAATACAATACAAATCCTCTTTATTGCACACCTCACACAAATGAATTAGTTACAAACAGAAGAAAAAAAAGAACAGCAACATGTAATATGTGTATGTGTGTATGTGTGTGTATCTGTCCAGTATTACATTTGCTTACCTGCTGGAGTGATATCAAAGTCGCCAGGCAATATAGATGGATGATGAGCCACTTGCGTCGCCAGCATCCCCACAGAGTCTTGGAGGGTAGCTATACTCTTAAGTATTGGGCTCTCGAGTAAACTTATCAACATGTTCAAGTCATCATTGGTAGCAGCCTAAAAACGAAAATTTAAACATATTTTCAACAGGCGCAGCCTTAGGAGATTGCGAGCAGGGCAGCCACCAATACCTCATACCTGCAGGGTACTCATGTACATACTTGCATAACTAGACCACGAAAAATATTAGGTGCTAACAGCAAAAAGACAAGGGCTTCACAAAAATCTACCTGCCCTGAGCCTCGCAATGGCTAAGGCCTCCTCTAAATTGCAATACAATATAGGTGCCATAGGTGGCCTAGGTCACAATCATATTAATATTAATTACAGTATACTATACATATAATACTATACTACATATAAAAATATACTAATACGAAAATGTTTTATTATATGATTTTTGGATATATATCCCTGTCAGTGATAAAAACAAGTTTATTTTTAAAACGTAAACATGAAAAAGTAGGTATTTAGAAGAAGTAAGTAGTTCTATATATAGTAACTCAATATGGTGTGGTTCAAAAAGGGGTTCGTCAATTTACACCGTTTACAAATGCACAAATGCTTGCAATTAGTTTGCCTTAAACAGTTGAGTGTTTTTTTATTCAGCATGTCAAGAAAGAATCTTATGGTTTTATGCTACATAGCTTGATAGCTCGATAAATAAATATTAGGAGGACAATCTTACACAATTCCAACTAGCCCAATAGTAAGTTCAAACTTCACTACAATACAGAGGGAGTTGCTGTAATAGGAGCAAAAAAATGTACGGTACACTAATGAGCTCTCCATATCCAGACGACATACAAGCAATTGCAAGCAATCAGTGAATGGAAAAGGGAAAGGACAGACAATGTTGGAAAGGGCAGGAGGAGGCCTATACCCTAAAAGGGATCCACATATAAAACCAAATTAGACAAACAGCAAACAAATACAAAATATGTAACAAATATTGAAAATAAATAGCATTATTATGTCTTTACTTTATCTCGGGACCATAGGTTCCCGGACCTTTGGAAGGCGTGCGTGGGGCCGAAGCCAACAGCGCAGAGGCCCTTTAAGACAATTTAATCTAAAAGCAAGGGAATACACATGGTGGATACCATCCCCGAACGCACAATATGATACATCCAGAGATGGTCCCCACCAGGTGCAAAGACTATTGCAGTGCATCACTGTGCTGCGATGGAAACTAAGGTCATTGTGTTGAATGTTGGATGGGCTGGATAATGGGCTATTGGAGGAGACTAGCAGACACCGGCCGTGAAAATCAGTCTCAATATTGTAAAAGGCAGGCGGTGACTTGCCAGCTCGCTGAGTGGGCCCCACATAACAGTCGCACGCACAGTGCGACAGTGGGGCAACATCCCTTTGAGTGACTGTAAGGTCGTCGAGAGGTGAGTCTGCGGTAGCCAGATCCCAGTAATCTGATCAGCAGGCCGCCGGTGTTATAACATTTTACACTTCCAACCTGGAGCATAGGTTTTGCTCTTGCAACTCCACTCTGGCCGGCCAATTAAGGCAAGCACAGAGGCGAAGGCCAGGTGGAAGGGGCCCTCTGGAGATTAGGGGTCCGCAGTGTCGCCACTCACCGTCAGCTTGCCACAAGCTGACCCCGCGGGCGCATTATTATTATTATAATGAGCTCTCCAGAAATTATTACCAAGTGAATTCAATTGAAAAAGGTTTTTTTTTTGTTTTTTTTATGCTAATATAGAATTGTTTTACTCTACTGGAGTAATATTAATAACTCTATTGATAGACACAATTTAAAAAATCCCAAACATATCCTTTAATGCCAGAAATGCAACAACAATTATGAGACATAACTTGATGCTGAATTCAAAAATCTATTAACTTTTTGGACACAAGAGGTTAATTTTTTTACCTATTACAGTGATACCATGTATTTAATGGATATTAACACTTAAATACATAAAAACCTTCCATGACTAAGAAACAAATATTCATGCAGTGTATTTATATGTATGAGAATTCCCGAAAATATTAGTATTGTCAGTACTTTCCATACAACCTAAACCTGGGACTGTAAACTGTATTTGTATTATACTAAACCAATAAGAAAATGACAATAAAATGAATTTCTTACCTTAAGTTTTGGATCATCACTCTGATCCACAGCAGCTTTCACACTTTCCAATTGCTGAAGAGCATTGGATAAACTTACACCAAGATGCATCTTAAATGACTGCAACACAGAACCAATGTTTAGTAGGCAATGGAATACAAATATGTGACTCTTATCAGGTATCACTTATGAGTCAACACTACAGTAAACACTACAATGTTTTGGCTCTTGACTTTTGGAAATTTGGCCTTGCAAGCCAATCTTTGTTGGTGTAGAAGGATTCCTTCTACACCAACAACCAACACAGTATAGTCAATACAAATAAAAGAAAAACATACTTAATATGTGGGAATGTAATAATTATTGTAATTACAACCACTACTGCATATTTCTACGATATTGCACAGACTAAAATCTAAATAAAGATATTAGATTGTAAGAATTGCTCAGAAGAATTGGATATTATTTATTAGCACCACTGAGCATATAATCACTACGTTTTAATTAGCACAGTGGCCACAAACTACTAAGAAGAGAAGATACAGTGGCTTTACACACGGCTATACATACCGTAAAGCGTAAAATACGTCAAATCAAATGTCAATTTGACAGCACAGAAGTGCTCATAAGGGTCAATTCGCGTAAATCAACCAAAAATGTGTTCCGGTGTTTTTAAAATAAATACTGACATTATCGTTATATATTCATTTGTAGAACAATACAGTGCCTACCGCGAACTTCGAAAATCGAACTTCGTCTCGTGCCGTTCCTTTCCGTCATATAAAGTATAACACAAGAGTGAAAGGGACGGCACGACACGAAGTTCGATTTTCGAAGTTCGCGGTAGCACCCCTGCTGTGCTACCGCGAACTTCGAAAATCGAACTTCGTGTCGTGCCGTCCCTTTCACTCTTGTGTTATACTTTATATGACGGAAAGGAACGGCACGAGACGAAGTTCGATTTTCGAAGTTCGCGGTAGGCAGTGTTAGCCACCCACAAGTCGCCGCAATTCAAGTTTGTTCATTTGTTTTAGGTAATTTAAAAATCTAATTAACACGCACTAAACGTCATTACCATCAGATGAAAAATTTAAGGTTTACAACTTCGTACTATATTTCTTGAAAATCCACCGCACGGAATCCGTGTTTTTTATTGTATGTCGTAAATGCATATCATGTTAATATTTATAAAGGAATCTCAAAGCGTTTCATTAATAATTTCTAAGAATAAAAGAATAATAAAATGTTGTCATAGAATTTCATCATTGCCATTGCAGCCGCGTCAAAGTATTTTTATTATTATTGGCTATGTGCACGTCTGAAACGTCAAACGTCAAAGGTCCCGAGACAATGTCAAAATTTAGAGATGTCAAATAATGACACATGAGTATTTTATTTACTTTAGTAAACGAGAAAGACCCCGTATTGGAAATTTTACTGAAATAAATAAGAGAATAAATAAATACATACAAACGAAACGAATCGTAGGAAACCGTTAAGAAACCAATAGAAAACGTGAAAGTAAATTTGACAGTGGTCCCCGGTAAGTACACATTTCTGCCATGGTGTGCGCCACGATCGCCTAGCTTACCCCCACCACCTACTTAGCACATAGCCAATAACAAGTGGCTGGATACCCGAGACGCCAACGCCTCCCTGTTCCTCAATTGCCATTACGAAGAGGACCAGGGGGTCTACTCCGAAATTCGAAATCCAAACTTCGTATGGTGCCGTCCCTTTCACACTTCTGTCATACACCATATGAGCGAAAGGGACGGCACCATACGAAGTTCGGATTTCGAATTTCGGAGTAGACCCCCTGCACGCACGCAAATTTCCTGCATGTGGAAGACTATTTTTTTGGCTTAAGTTTAATATAAAAAATTGTTTGACACATTTTAGCGTCATCGCCATTAGCACACTAAACTAGGTAAGATAAAAATATTACATTGATTGAACTACGATGCGTGATAGGTCTATTATGCAAGTTACTAACATGGCAGGCAAGTTATTTGGTTTCAACCTATAATTTAGAGTTTTGTCGGTATTTATCTGTTTTCGTCATCGCCGTAGACATCATTACCATTTTTTTTGTGTATATGGTAATGTTTTTGTATGACTAGTAATGACGAACTGGTATTTTCTTTTCGAAGTTTTGAAATAAAACCGAAGATAAGGTCCTCTACGAATTTGTTTAATGATAAATTTCTATTTGAATAAACATCTTATAAAATACTACACTTAAAAAAAACTCGGTATTGCCAGATTAAAGCGTACTTACAATGAGGCGTAAAGAGCGCGGTATTGTCCGCCAACAACCCTAGATGCACTTTAGGGTACCTGGGAATGTCGTTAGTCTTACTTGACTTATATTCCTGTGTCCCCTAGATGGGGCAAAGGGCTTCCACAGTGCGCCGCCATCCCGTTCGGTCTTGAGCTTCGCGCTTCAATTCGCTCTGAGTCTTCCCTATGTTGTTCGCCTCTGCGATGATCGTCCGCCGCCAAGTTTGCTAAGGGCGGCCACCTTTACACTTTCCTTGGGGATTCCAGTCTAGGGCTTGCCTCGGTATGTGATCAGGGACCGTTCGGAGCGTGTGGCCGATCCAGTTCCACTTGCGGCGTTTAATCTGCTAGTTGAGTCTCATCGCAACGTTCGCACAGTTCTATGTTGGGCCAGTAAACTCCGAGAATACGGCGAAGACAACGATTGATGACGACTTGAAGCCGACGCGAGATGTCCTTAGTAACCTTCCACGTCTCACATCGGTACAGCAACACGGTTTTTACGTTGGACCGGAATATCTTAAGCTTAACTCTCCTAGTCAGTTTCCGCGATTGCCACACAGGACAGAGCTGTGCGAAGGTTGCATTTACTTTGGTGACTCTCGAAGCGATGTCCCCTTCGGTCCGTCCCTCCAGTTTCCGACACTACACTACTGAGGTACGTGAATTTGTGGATCCTTTTCACAGCCTCTGTGCCAATGAGTAACGGCAATGAGCTTGTCGCCCCGGACCTCATTTCCTCTGTTTTCCGGGTGTTGATTTACAGTCGCTCCGTGATGTCGTTCGTGAATAACAAATATAGAGTGGGAGAAAGCACGGAGCCTTGCGCTACGGCTGAGATGTGGTTTGGGTCTGAGTGTGTTCCCTCTAATCTGTAAACACAGTTTCGATCCCTGAGAAAAATTCACAGATCTCGTGCACTACACGACCATCAAGGTACATTGAAAATGAACTCAACAAAATAAAAAAATGCATTACATTTGCTAACGTTATGCCAATTTGGTTGATATATAATAATTAACATAGCTCACATACAAAATTCCTATTAAATTGGCAATTTTTTAAAGCGCAGCCAAGTTACGGTAACCACATAAAAAGGCATTTGCCACTTTACTAATATTCACGCAAGATAACGGCGACTTCAAATTAACTCTACCTCCAAACTCCGACTATAACTATAACAAGAATTTTCAAAGTCGAATTCAACATGACACCCTAGGCCCCAGGAGAAGGATAAATTATTTGATATCATAACCTTGATTATTTGTTTAATTTTCTCGCAATCGAAGTGAAAAGCAGATGTATAACTCATGTATAAAACTCATTTTATCCTCTACTTTATATTGGCTTGTTTTATGCAATCTCAATCAACTATTTTATTTGCCAAGGTTTTGGAAGATATTGGTCTTCCAAAACATCATTGACTTATCCACGAATTGCTATTTCCCGGGCACTGCAATAATGTGCTATTGTTGTCTCGAACTATAATTAATAATAATTTATTATAGAAACAATACATGGTTAATTTAAACAATTTGAAATATAAAACTAAAACTAACTACAATTGTACAATTGTAATATATATTACCTACTAATAGTCGTTCTGACTTTTTGACTTCTTTCAAAAAGGTTAGGCTACAACGCAAATCCTTGACCCGATCGTCTTTGTTTTAGGCTCAAATTGTAGCCGACTAAATTGTCCAGAGGAGTTTTGATCAAAATTTTGATATCATTCTTCGTTTCCAAAATATCGAGTGCCAAAATGAAAAAATTGGAGGAAATTGAATTTTTTTTTCACTATTTCGGCCAAAACTTTTTTCGTACTGGACTTTCTCAAATAATTCTCTTTGCATCTTACACATCTCATAAATACGCGTCTTTTGAGCCTAGTTTGAATATCATACCTTCACAACTCTCTGAAATATAAGGGGATCGCACTATTTCGTGAAATGGGACCCTATACTGGAGCGAACGAAAAGACATTTTCAATGTCAAAACTGGTAAATTGAGTACGAGTCTGTCCGGCAGGCCGATAACTTGTATATCAATTCGTTATGCCAGACCATGTCAAAGGCTTTCGGCACGTTGAGAAAGATCGCACTGTTCTTGAACACCTGGAATCGAGAGAAACCGTCCAGTACGTGCTCCGTGAGACGGTGCACCTGTTTAACGTACCCGGATCCGAAACTGAACTGCTCGTCGATGATTATGTTGTTCTCAGCTGAACATCTGAGAATTCAAGTGAGAAGGATCCGCTCATATAGCTTTCCAAGGGAGCTTTATAAGCTGATCGGCTACAGGCCGAAGGTGAAGTCCGGGGTGTACCGAGCTTCGCTACCCCTATGACGGATGTACCTTTCAACGCAGCTGGAAAATGAGCATTGGTATTGGTCAGCGCGGCATTTAAGATACGAGCAAAAATGTAGAGTTTCGGAGAAAATTCTCAAGATACGATTAGATATACCACCTGCACCCGAAGCCGAAGAAAACGCCTGACAAGGTCACTGACTTCCTTAACCAATAGCGGTAAAACAGGTGAAGTTACGGGGAGATGCGATCTCGTGTCCACCCCGGAATCGACCCATCTATTATGTTATTAGCTTCTTCGATGTGCAGAAGACTAGGCGAACATTGGAACTCTTAAGCTAAGGCATTCAGCTTTCTCACTATCCTCGATCGCAGGGGTAGGGTGATAAACCGGACGATTCAAGGAAGATTTAGCGGAAAACACTATATATAAGCCTGTTAATTATAATCCTACCGCCAGGGTACTCCGGCGTCTGAGAAACATCATCAAAGACCAGGAGGGTCTATTTATGGTGGACGATTTCAATGGCCTATACAGATCGAAAACCGTCCAACCACTTAAATTATATGGACTGGCTAAAGTATTGTGAGTCAGATTGGCTCGCCATCATATGATCTGGCAAAACATGTGGCAGGTGTGTTGCAAACAATGGTGGGAAATACTTCGTCATACGAGAAAGACTCGTGTCATTTCATTGACATTGTTTGAAAAATACGTGTGGAAACAGGCGAGATTGTGGTGAGTTTCGATATGGAATCGTTAATCACCAATGTTCCATTAGCGGAATGTTTGGACATGTAAAGACGAAATTATAAGAAAATGGGATATCCGAAAAGTACGTTACTCTACTGGAATAGCAATGGGCAGTTCTTTAATTATTTTTTGTAATTGTTTCTACCGGCTCTACCATTGGCTGTCTGATTCAAAAGAAGCGTAAGCGAAAAAGAAATAAAAAATCGAACACAGAAAGACGAAAGTAATATGCAGAAATTAAGCAAGGCTTAGAAAAAGGGAAACAAAGATTTAAAGACAGGAAAGAAAAAAGCAGTTCCAAAGTATACACGAGAAGTCCCCTCGTGACTAACGGGAAAAAAGGAAAAAAGGCGGGTAGTGTCCAAAAACAAGAAACAAAAAAGAAAGAAAATTCAAATAAAAAAATTGTAGTAGCTCCTGAGATAATTCTTATTGATGCAACAGATAAATATGAACCTAAAAATGAAGTAGCAGATCTTTTAAAAAAGTCTCCCGTTTGTGCAGATTTGGAAGCAAGAAAAACAAGATACCGAGAACTGAAGAGAAGAAAGTACCTGCTGAAAGTAATTGAAAAGCTGGAAGAGCAAAATATTGAGTGCAGTTTCATTCACATTCCCGGTAATTTTTAATATATTCGTCATTACTATCTACTTGATATCATTACCATATCTAAAAACGTCATTCCATATGCCTACCGTAATTACCGTTTTCATGTCGTAACTTTTGATGCCAAGAACTTCTAAGTTAATGAGTGTATAATGGTGCCTCCTGCGGATTTTTCTTCCTCTTTATTATATCTTTAAATTTAGGCCACTTAGCACGCATTCCCAACAATTTAAAAAAAAAGTCAAATAAAAATGAAATAATCAAAAAGGCGAATCCACTCATAATCATAAATAAGAGTGTATGGAAATGCTACCGCAAACCACCCGCAAACCGAAAACTAAATATACGCCTCTCTGTCGCACTTGCGTATTCGAGGGACAAAGTAGCAAATACTTCGTTTTCAGTTCGCGGTAGGCCCTCAGACGGCCTACTCCGAACTTTGATTTGGGTATGACACGCCGGGAAAAATTGTTTACCCGAAGTCCTACCGCTAACCGCTGATGGCTGAGTCTTAAATTATGACTCATAATCTGTAAGCTAATTAGTAATCTGTGCTTATAATTAGATTCGATCAATTATATGTAGTATCTACTATCTCTATCTATGCTTGAAGGATGGCTATGCAGGTCCGTGAGGAAGCTACTTAAGATGTTGCAGACAGGTAGTGTTTACCAATCATTATTGGCTATTTGCGAAGTAGGTGGTGGGGGTAAGCTAGGCGATCGTAGCGCACACCATGGCAGAAATGTGCACTTACCCGGGACAACTGTGAAATTTACTTTCACGTTTTCTATTGGTTTCCTACGATTCGTTTCGTTTGTATGTATTTATTTATTTCAGTAAAATTTCCAATACGGGGTCTTTCTCGTTTACTAAAGTAAATAAAATATTCATGTGTCATTATTTGACATTTCTGAGTTTTGACATTGTCTCGGGACCTTTGACGTTTGACGTTTCAGACGTGCACATAGCACAGTATCTATCTATATTAATAATTTCGTGCAGGGGTACGGTAGCAGGGGCCTTTCAACTCGAAGTACGATTTTTTCTATGGAAATGTTAGTTTAACTTGTTTGTACCAGATGTCACTGGGTACTATCTCTATCGCACTTGCATATTGAAGTGACAGAGATGCAGCGGTTGTGCGGTTAGTTCTTAGTAAATAAACTACGGCGCTACGATCTATGTGGAATATTTCACTGGTATCTCTATCTCAGTATATATATTATTGTACTTTGTGATCTGTGTTTAGAAACACCGTACCCTTTAGATCACGAAATCGTAAAATTAAATTCTAGTGAGTCTGCGACAGGGTTTCCATAAGATCTGCTAAAAATACCGGATAGAGAACTAAACCGCAAGTTACAGTGCTTTTCGGTTGATATGGCAAAAGAAAATGATAGTGTAATAGATTTGACAATCAGCTACAATCTCGCTGATCATAATTTTTTGAACAATGTCGTTATAACTTTAGATACAGACGATTCTTTTCGCGAAGAAGAAAACCGTCAGAGTAATCACACTAACAGAAGACGTGGCGGAAGGCGCAAGAGGAGTCATTCAAAAACAACGCCAGGTATAGATCTTCAAGTACCGGTTCTCGATTTGTGCACACCTGACAACAACAAGGTACTACATTATTGCTCTTATGTATATGTTAATAATATTATTAAAACAATACCCAAAAACAGATATAATATTCTACTTCTATTTCAGAATAAAAGAAGAACTAAAGACTCCAAAAAAGAATCCAAAAAAATGGCAATAAGAGAGGAACCTGAAGAAAAAAAAGCCAAAACATCACTGGGATGTTGTCCAATATGCTTTGAGGACTATTGTGGACAAGCACTAGCTTCAACTAAATGTGGACATGTATTTTGTCTACAATGCCTTAAGAGAGCTTTGAAAAGTGAACCCAGGTGCCCAACATGCCGTACCATGTTGAACGGAAAGTCTGGATATCATGCTCTTTACTTATAAATAATATTATTGAATAGCTAAATAAATACCCAATATCAATCCATTTTTTAACAGATTCTTATAAATTTGACTGGAACGAGTTCACAGCCTGTTTCATAAGCCTGAATATGTAAATATATTAGTAATAACACTTTATTATACCAAGTTATTCTGAAGCACTCGTACCTCTTCACCCATTCAAGATTGATAGATATCTTGAGATTGTTAGAGCCATGCATGCACACACATGTTGTCATGGCTCTTGAATGGGTTTATCAGTAGTATTTGTTTTCTGGGTTATCAATTATCATTAACCCAATATTAGGTGTGTTTTACTTCCTGAGGCCTAACCTTTAAAAATTTTTCATCATAATATCAACTTTAATAAATGTATAAATAGTCACAAATATTTTCTATGTAGTACCTATATTACAAGGGCCTTAGGAGGTTAATATAGCATTTGATACAGGTTTCAGACAATACTCCGGGGCTGGCCCATAAGGAAATATAGTGTAAGGTTCATGTTTGTGCCTCTAATTCCTGAAGTGATTGTGGTATATAGTAAACAGACAGGCAAACTATGATTCAGTTTTAACTTTTAATAGGTTTAATATACTTAATAGATTTATTAAAATTTATGATAATTGATAAGTGTTTATTTATTGTTTAATAATTTTGTTATGTGAGTGTGAAATGTCTTTATATGAACTCTGCCAAAGTGTAGTCAGCAGTGAAAGTGATTTTTAATAAAATTCATAACATAAGTACCTATCTATGATTTGGGTATTGGTAATTTTGAGAAGTATAGTGTATACCTACTTAAAGTACTTAATCTCAAAGAGCTGGCTATTGGCAATGGACAAACTTTCACTGCTGACTATCACCAATTCTGGCTTAGAATGTGATAATAGTGATAACTTTTCTTTCATCAGTGAAAACATATGTACAATCATTTTCTAAAGTCCTGTGATTAATTTGCAAGAGATTTCATTTTCTGTCATTGTTTTCAAGTCAAATTTTTAATAAGTTAGATTTCTGTAAGGAATTTCTGTGTTGACTAGTGTCGTGTTTGTGAGAGCCGTAAGCATTAAAAATTATATGTCTGAAAATGTTATTAATTTATGTGGTGTATTGGAAAATGAGGGTACTCCTACAACAAATCAGGTGGTCTATTCCGAAATCCGTACTTCGTATAGTGCCGTCCCTTTTAATCTCCTGTCATACACTAAATGAGTGAAAGGGACGGCACCACACGAAGTTCGAATTTCGGAGTATACCCATAGTCTGGTTATGTCAAGTACGTATGGACACGTGCTCTCCTTTCGGCAATTTTATCGCTAAGTACATGAAAGTGGCGACGCGTATAAATCGGTAGTAAAGCGTGCAATCTGCAATATTTAGTAAATGTTATTGAAATTGTGAAGGGTGAAACGCGGAAACGGGTATTAAGGTTGGGTAATTTGACATGGCTGACGCTGGTACATGGTGTTTGAGCACATCACAAGGTTTGAATTTTGCTTAAAAGCGAATGATATAGATGACGCGGACAAGAAAAAGGCAAATCTATTGACGGTATGTGGCTCGCAATCATTTGATTTGATTGTTTCTTTGTCGTCTCCTAATAGGGTCGGACTAAAGGAAAGAGGGTCAAGGACTTTTGATCATCATGGTATCAATATGACACTACTTTTTATGATCTTATCGTAAAGAATACGTTAAAATAAGCATGTTTTGTACGGGTGACTTTACTCTGATTGACCAATCGAGCGAAGCGTCTCCGTTTCAGCTTCTGACAAAAATTATTTCGTATGACTGTCTGTCTGTCCGGATGTTCTCCTCTACAGGTCGCATTTCTCAACCGATTCTCGGGAAAATTTGTGAGCAGAGCTGCTACCGCGAAACTAAAACGTACGAAGTTCGAATACCTGCCTCTCTGTCGCTCAAATATACCAGTGCAACGGAGAGGCAGATATTCGAACTTCGTTCGTTTTAGTTTCGCGGTAGCAGCTCTGGGGGTCTACTACGAACTTCGAAATCCGAACTTCGTATGATGCCGTCACTTTCACGCAGACACGCATATAGTGTATGACAGGAGAGTAGGATATATAAATCGGGACCGGGACTGCAAACCCTACAGGAGAGTGAAAGAGACGGCACCATACGAAGTTCGAATTTCGGAGTAGACCCCCACGTTCGATAATTATACCTATAGAATTTTTTTGTTGCGTTAATTTTCGGAAATTTTGAAATTTGAAACTTTTTGCGAGGTCTATAGCTCACAGAGCCACTAGTAAATAATTGAGTTTTGGGCTTGGGCAGTGAAGTAAATTTTGAGACAGAAAATTTTCACTTGAAAACTCATGGTTGATTGCTTGCTTGTTTGCTTTTTAGTACAGTTAGACAGTTACAAATAGTTATTACTTTATTACAAACAAACAAAACCAGTTTGTTGTATTAACTATGTAGTTACATACAAACTTGGCTTCCGAGCGAGTGAGCGAAACCTAGAGTAAAACTGACTAATGTTGTTAGGTTCAGAAGACTGGTTCTAAGTTTTTTTATGCGCCTTGATAAAAATGCTGAAATTAAATAATTTGCCTTATACCCCTGTTTTTTCACTTTTGCGAAAAAAACTGAGTCCCTAATATGGGACCCTCTTTCCTTTAGGCGGACCCTCACTTTGATTTGAATTATTTCCACCCCACACCTAATGAAAAAGTGGAATCTTAAATTTCATTCAAGGAATCAAGAAGAGGAGGTGAAGGTACGGGATTATGTAGCAAATTTAAGATAATTAAGCATAGTTACATAGTTTTTTAGGGTTCCGTACCCAAAGGGTAAAAACGGGACCCTATTACTAAGACTTCGCTGTCCGTCCGTCTGTCACCAGGCTGTATCTCAAGAACCGTAATAGCTAGACAGTTGAAATTTTTACAGATTGTGTATTTCTGTTGCCGCTATAACGACAAATACTAAAACCAAAATAATAATTAAGGGAGGCTCCCATAAAAAAACGTGATATTTTACCCCTTTCTCATGGCTACCACTCGCCGAGCTAGATCTCAAGAACCGTAATAGCAAGGAGCTTAAAATTTTCACAGATGTTGGATTTTTTTGCCACAATAATAACAAATACTATTTCTGGTACGAAACCCTTCGTGCGCGAGTCCGACTCGCACTTGTTTAAAGATTTGGACCATCCGGTTTTTTAGACTACATTTACGCGACCAAGTTTTATTCTTAAGTCGGTGTCAAATGTTTTTCGTTAGTTAATGTTACTGCATACATAATTCATTTTACTATTGCTTAAGTTTTGAACTGTGGTTTAAAAGAAGACTGTTTCATCAAATAATTTTATTAACGGTAATTTTATAATACATGCAGTCTGAAACCTAAAATCAACTAATAAAACTTATATCTAAATACTTCATAATCGCAAAGCGACGTATGTTTAGGGACTATTATTCTTTGTAGATGAATTCTTCATCAAAAAAGCCATGCCATGCACTCTAAAGTGTTTTTCTAAATCTTCTGCATCATCGAACTGATCCCGACAAATTTGGCATTGATTTTCACGAAGTGGCTCCTCAACCTTAACTATATCCCTGTCGAAATTATTCTTCAACAGGGCATCAGCGTTGTGGCACTGCTTTGAAGCTATATATTCGTCAACGTCTGCTATGCCGTGCACAACTAACAGATGAGTGGTGAAGGAGGGCTTTACCACGAAGCATTGTCCGCATTCCATGCACTGGTAGGCCATGTTCGAATCTCTGTGAGTTATCCAGTGTTCTTGTAGCGTGGCTGCATCTTGGCCTTCGTAACCACATTTTCTGCAAACCAATGGATTAGTGCTACAAATTTCAGGTTCATTATTCGGAGTCTGCATTCCAATCCTCTGGTTTCTGCAATTTTTATTACCCCTGAGACTTTTGAAAGCCTTTCGTAACCGTTTTCGGGCTTCTCTTCTTTGCTTTCTCTTGTATTTTTTTACGTTTATTTTGTGTAACTCTAGCTTTGCATCCAAACACCGGTAGTTTTTGTGATCAGACTCGTAATGTTTCTTAATGTCCTCCCACTTTTCAGATATATCTTTCTGGCACAAATGACATTTAATTGTAGCCGGTGTATCCGCAGCAACGTCCTGGCTGATATCCGATGCAGAACATTTGAAAGGGCACTCGTTCGGGAGAATCGATATCTGTTCATATTTGCATTTGTAAGTGAAGCTTCTTTTACATTTGTCACACCTTTTAACTACACGATATATCAGACCTGGTTTTTCAGGGGCTTTTTGAGACGACACCGCTGGCTGTGATGTGGTCGCGTCTGACGGTGCTGGTAATTTAGCGAGCGGACCGTGGTTATTAGAATAATGCTGCAGCAAATTTCGAACTTCCCTATACACTTGACCACAAGCCCAACACGGGTATACAAACGCTGAATTTGTGATGTGGCCCCTCAAATGGTTATCCATTTGATTATGCAACACTAATCTTCCAGGGCACATTTCGCACTGGAAGAAGATTAAAGCCTTAGCTTCAGTATCATGACTCTTCAAATGTTTAGCTATAGTCATTTCATTAAAACATGCTACGACACACATAGGGCACTTGTACACCCTTTTCAAATGGTGATTCTTCATATGCGACTTGTATTCATTGGGATGAAATAGGTAACATCGCGGAAGAGGACACTTGTACCTGGCTGTTGCTCGCATCATGCGGAACCCTTCGCAATCGTGGGTGTAAGGGTATTGTATCATTTTCTTTGTTAAAGTGATCCCACATTCTGGGCAAATGAAAGGCCCATTGCCGGCGTGAATGCGAATGTGCGCTTTAAGACCACAAACCGTTGGCAAGGCAAACAGACACACCGGGCATGCATGAACCTTATTGGTATACTGCATAAAATGCTTAGCTCTGTCTTTATATATGACTGTTGTAACTGAAATTTCTTTATTACATTCGAAGCATGTAAACTTACTCGGCTTTTTGGGTTTACTTGGCTGCTGAGACAGTGAGACTTCCGTGTTTTTGTCAGTATTAGCATTGTTATTTAATTCTGTCTGTAGAAGGCCATATTTGGCTGCTAAATTATCAAAGTAGCTTGCCGGCAATGGATCTACTTTTAAATCACTGACGTTGATGGTGGCGGTTTTAAAGGCGTGCGACCGGATGTGAGAGAGAAGCTTACATCTGTTGTGGAATGTCTTCAGTCGGTTGCAGTGTCGACACATGTATGTGATTACCACTGATTGCCGGTTGATATGGTATTCATAGCTTGACTGGAAGATGAACCTGAAAAATACGTAGATGTATGTATTACTTACCTAATCCAAGTAGGTCAGTTAAGTACCTAGTATAGTTTAAAGATTAAAGATTTATTAAGTTACAGAAGAATTATGAGTGACTAGGTAGGTCTAGTTAGTTTGTTCGTTTCATTGATTTATATTATATCCACCACCACCACCATATCAGCCCTAGGACGTCCACTGCTGGACATAGGCCTCCCCCAATTCCATGGGGGGTAAATGCCATAATCGCCACGCTTGGCAAGCGGGTTGGCGATCGCAGTATCTCCACCGCACTCTAGGAATGCTGCTGCCCATTCCCCGGTGGTCTATTATATATCCATACCAAATTGCAGCTTTCTAGCACTAACAATCACAGAGCAAAGCCTCGGACAGACAGACGGACAGACAGCCAGATAGACGGACATAGTTGACTACGAAACTACAGTAGATATATAACCTAGAGCAGTAAAACAAATCCATACAAATGTCCGATTTGATGCACCCACACAGACACTACGTCATTACAGTAAACTTAAGGACGTCTCGGGGGTATTTCGATCACGCACATATCGCGTAGAATAGTTGAAGAAGTTTTTAATAAACTAGCGCGTGCTGGCCACTATTTTTATTTGACGTGACATAATGTGAAGAAATGATTTGATGATAATGCGACTGTATAGATGAATTACCCAAAAATTTTTTTTACCAGTATTTTTAGTTCCATTCGCCTTTTTCCCCATTTTCTTAATTCCCTATACATTATTTCTACCAACAGATAATTTCGTCACACGCATTTTTTTCTAGGCGTTATTTCTGCTACACGCATCTTTACCGATGCAATTTTTTTCTAATCTGTTTTTTTCACATGCGTTTGGTTACCCGTGGAATATATTTCCACTAGTTTATTTTTGCCACACGATTTAATATCTAATCTTTTTTTTCGCAAGACGCAACTTTACCATGTTTTAGCATAAACACTATTTCAATTGTATTATCATATCAATAGCATATTTAAGTTCCTATTTTTACGTACCTAAGCTAAAGTACAATTTTTGTTTTATTTTGTCTTAAGTATACATGGTTAACCGTGTTTTAATAATAAATATAAAACTGATTGTCTTTTCCTTTCCACATATAAATACCTAATTGAAATTATGCAGGGGAATAATGCAGTCTGGTCGTTTCGTAACTACTGTCAAGGACTATAAATATAAATACCTTAATGTAGTCCTTGCTACGGTATAATAGAAAAGTGACGGTAGCGAGACGGGTCACAAAGTTTACTAAAGTGTACGTTTTAAAGCTTTTAGTGTATTAAAAGCTTATCTTTACAAAACATTTGATAACTTTTTCACATTAGTCTAATGGTCTCGTTTTGAAATATTTTACAAGAAAATGGTTTGATGGGATCAATTACAACAATTACAACTAATATATTTTGCTCGGGCCCCGCCCGCTTAGTGTTTATGCTAAAACATGGTAATGTTGCGTCTTGCGAAAAAAAAGATTAGATATTAAATTGTGTGGCAAAAATATATTCCACGGGTAACCAAAAGCATGTGAAAAAAACAGATTGGGAAAAAAATTGCATCGGTAAAGATGCGTGTAGCAGAAATAACGCCTAGAAAAAAATGCGTTTGACGAAAATATCTGTTGGTAGAAATAATGTATAGGGAATTAAGAAAATGGGGAAAAACGCGAAATACTGGTAAAAAAAATTTTTGGGTAATTCATCTATACAGTCGATAATGCAATTAAATATTAGAAATACAATTGAGGCATATTTATGTAATATTGTGTGGATTCTATTTTATGAATTACTAGTTTCTCCCGCGACTTCGCCCGCGTGGAACTCGTTTAATCGCTATATCGCTCTTTCGTACAAACTTCCACCCTTCTTTTCACTTCCTTTAAGGATCATTTCCGGGATCGCCTCAAACTATCTCCATGCGAAATATTTCCTCAATCGGTTTGACGGTTTAAGCGTAAATTGTGGCCTTAGAAGTATTTTCGTCTGATAATACTAAATGTATTGAAGGTAATGCATAAATGTTAATATATAAATAAGAATACTTAATTTAATGTTGTCTGTTGTGCAGCTCCGCCCGTGTATTACAGAGAACGTAACCAAAGCCGCGGCATATAACCAACTTAGAAAAGTTGATAAACCCCCGACATTTTCATTTCAAAGTTCAATATCTCAAAAACGGCTTCACCAATTTTGACGAAATATATTTAAGAACCGGTTTCGTTTTCGGTTTAACCGTTAGGGACCTACGATGCAACATACAAATACACAGATACCCAGGTTAAACTTCTAACACCAATCTTTTTTGTTGCGTCGGGGATTAAAAATATATCCTATTTTAAGTAGTTTCGGAGATTACGTCCCCTACACACAAACACTATTAGTATACCTAGGTTACCCGCTAAATATCATTTGAGTGTCTACGGAGTAGAATACAAATCAATGTTTTAGTAAATAATATTCTTATTCAAATTTACATAAATTGAGAGGTGCAACCCTATCGCTCTAACAAAGCCCAGGCCCAAAAAGGTCTTAAGCGACTTATTTGAGTTACTGCCTTAAACTATATACTTAATACTGTGACGAAACCCTAAAAACTATAGGGCGGATTAAAATAAAATTTGAAATGTTGATGTATAATGTTATATAATCTTATATATACCTACTGTAGGCCGCTGTATAGTTATGTATTCAAATTACTAGAAAACCATCATTTTAGGAGGGTACTCCATACATGTAACTGAAAGTATAAAAAAACCGGTCAAGTGCGAGTCGGACTCGCGCACGAAGAGTTCGGTACATACAACATTAGATACTTTATTATAACCTTTTAAAATTTAATTTTAATAATAAAAAAATTATATCAATAAGAACTTTAAATAATATCACGTAGATTTTAGTTTTCCCATACATTTTGAGACCCAGCGCCTGATGAACACAACGAGCAACTTTTTAAAAGTATTTTTTGTATGGGAGCCATGGGAGCTCCCTCGAATATTTATTTTATTTTGTTTTTAGTATTTGTTGCTATAGTGGCAACAGAAATACATCATCTGTGAAAATTTTAACTGTCTAACTATCACGGTTCATGAGATACAGCCTGGTGACAGACGGACAGACAAACAGACGACAAACGGACAGCGGGGGTCTTAGTAATAGGGTCCCGTTTTACCCTTTGGGTATGGGACCCAAAAATAAGTAATTTAACATTTAGCACATCAATTGATAGGTCTTTGGAAACGGCTGTAAGTTTTCTAAGGGAAAAAATCAAGTGAATATATTCGGAGATAATCGCTCGGACAATGACACTAGCTGTCGCCCCCCACCCTAACTTAAGAACCGCAATCAACAAAACAATGTAAATTTCATAGTGCTTATTTATTTCTGGTCCCAAGTCGATGGTTCGAAAGTTAGAGGAGACAACAAGAGATTATTGTGACTGAGATATTGACTTCTTTTTAGAGTTCCGTACCAAAAACGTACAAAAGGAACCTTTATGGTACGAGTCTATCTGTCTGTCACAACGTTAAATATCTCGGAAAATACTTGTGCCATCAATTAGAAATACCTAGTTGTAACTAAGGCTAATCCACGTTTATGAGAAATGAAAAAATAAACGTGTTTTTTATTTTCTATGAAAAATGATGGATATGAGTAGGGTTGCCAACCGTTCCGCCGTCCCGTTTCCAGCACCTTAGAGGATGCGTCCCGCACAGGGTGCGTGCGGGTCGCCGTTTGTTCAGGTCTGGTCAGAAATATGAGAACGGGAGCGTATATTTTGTTTAATTTGAGTAAAGCCTGTCACAAACTGGGGCGGCCTGTGGTGGCGGCCGCGGCGGTGGTCAGTTGTGAACTATGATAATATTGATAATTCTAACAATGATTCAGACACAGGCGGCCTTGACGCGGTGGTTGCGCGGCTGACCGCGGCTGCAAGCCACGCCCCCTCCGCCACCGCGCATGTGTGAACGGTCGCGCAGTAGGAAGCGCAGGCACCGCCATTACTAATAGATAAAAATGCATAGTTAGATTATATTATATCCAATATAATGAATATATTTTTAAAAACTATTGATCATACATTTATCAGCTAGACTCAAACTGCAGGCTTAAGTTTACTTTTGAGTGTCCAAAGGTAAGCAAAAAGTTTTTTTTGGTTATTTATGTAAACGGTTTGACCGTTGACGTTTGGTTTGGCGCGAAAATTGACGTCGGCCGCCACCGCAGGCCGCGGCAGTGTGTTGTTGCGGCCTGTTAAGCGGCCAGCGCTCAGCCGCAACCGCAGGCCGCCCCAGTTTATGACAGGCTTTAAAGATCGCACGTTTTGTATTTACGCAAATAACTCGTGCCGATTTTGTGTACTGTTCATAAAATTCAATCAGGCAAGTTCGTATGCCATCTAATCTAATGAAAATCTACGTACATTTTTTTTTAATTTCGCTAAAAATATTAGCAATCTATGTTAGATTTTTCTGAAATTATACCCCGCGTCTTTTATGTCTTTATTGAAAAAAAGTGCTCGTTTTATTCCCTAGAAGACTATCAATGCAATGCATATTATTTCTTTGCATACCGGCTTGACGTCACTTTATATATTTTAGATGCCCCTTTTAAACCTATTTCAGGACAAATTAGCAACACAGTTGTTGCATTGAGGCAGATAATTCAACACCAAATTAAAATATCAATAAAGTGGCACACTTATTCCGTCAAACCTGAAAGAATCGAACTGTATGGTCTCGAACCGCACATCAATTTCATATTTCATACATTGCGTAAACCGCAGTCCGCTTCAGTGCATAACCGACCGCCGCGGAGTGCATTCTATTCAGTTTATCAATAAATCGGTATTTCGGTAATCAATGCAGTTTTAAGTAATCAAGATGTATGACCATACCCGTACATCTTAATGGTCCTTCGAACCTCCAAAGGTGGGACTTACACCGCGAACAAGTAAAATAACAGTGCTCCTGTGACTCGTAGACGAGATTGTCGCTATGCGCGGTTCGAGACCGTACACGAACATTATAATATTTATAATGCATTAAAACTGGTATAAATGTAGTTAGTTTATGAGAAAAAACCTTACTAAGTTTAACAAAATAGCGAAAATGGGTTATACGGACTCTTAAGCCAAGTGTGTCCCGCATTTCGACGACCTGTTTAGCCTAGTTGGTTGTGACTCTGCCTCCGAAGCTAGAGGTCCCGGGTTCGAATCCCGGCCAGGGCATTTATTTGTGCATTTTTCACGAATATTTGTTCTTGGGTCTTGGATGTTTTCTATGTATTCAAGTATGTATTTATCTATATAAGTATTTATATCGTCGTCTAGTAGCCATAGTACAAGCTTTGCTTAGTTTGGGACTAGGTCGATTTGTGTAAGATTGTCCCCCAATTTTTTTTTTTTTTTTTTACGCCACGTCCCGCAATTCTACCACAAATGTAGCGCAAATCGGCGCACACATATTCAACAAGTTGGCAACCCTAGATATGAGGAGGCGCAAAACATCAAAGTAGGGTATGAAAGGACTTTAGTTGCACCTTCTAAAAGTTAAATTTTGATTAATGAAGGAAAATGTTGAAAAAAATACCATTCTCCCTTTATTAAGTATCTCCGAAGTTTACGATGCAACATTTTTTGGAATTTTTACATATGATTAAAATTAACGTAAATTTTACAGGAAAGATATTGTTATAGACCTATCTAGGTTAGCTTTTTTAGGGTTCCGTAGCCAAAATGGCAAAAACGGGACCCATATAGATTCGTCATGTCAATCATGTCATGTCCGTCCGTCCGTATGTCACAGCCGATTTACTCGGAGACTATGACCACTACAATTATGAAATTTCGTGTGAAGGTGTATGTTATGAACCGCTACAGAAATATGATGTGAAATTACGAAAAAAATATTAAACTGGGGTGCCACCCCATACATTTAACAGGGGGTCAAGTTATTGCTGAAAAACTGTCTTGCCAAAACAAAAGCGCCGTAAGTTTCCTATGAAGATTCGACCTTTTTCGATCAAATGTATTGTATAGTTATTTTAAATGTAGATTAGGAGGTGTCGGTACGGAACCCTTGTTTGTGCGTGGTCCGACACGCACTTGGCCGGGTTTTTTAATAACCATAAAACCTTAATGAACGTAAATTTGTACGGAACCCGCGGTGAAAAACATTAGAATAACCCACACTACCCTGACTACCACTAGAGCTGAAATGGTCCACTATTCTAAACACACCTTATCTACATTGCTTACACCATAACTGCCATAAATATAAAAGGATAATGTTTAATAGGCTGTAGTGTACACAACAAAAAAATTAAGTATTACAGGAAGTTGCCTACACATAGTTACCAACTTCATTTCACTTCATCATCATCACAAATATGTATTACAAGGCTCTTGTTAGTCTCTAATCTTTCCTAAGTTTTTTTCTCAGTAACTTAAGACCCTTAAGTTCATTATGTCATGTACTGTGATCAAGTTATAATTTACGTAGTTTATTTTTCTACATATTGTTAGTATAATTGAATACACCATTCCACCTTAATCTCGTATTAATGTATAAGAATTCACTACTTTTATTAGGTGCTAGAAGAGCAAACTCTTACATTTAGAATGAATTAGGTGTCCCTTTACATAACAACAACCCCCTTAATTAACCATCGTTTTTAAACTAATTAATCTACTTATGTAAGTACTTGTAACAAAGTCATGGAGAATGGGTTAGTATTTTACCTGTCACCGCAGTCAATACATGGATATGTTTTGTAACCCGCAGTTGGTACAGGAATGACATAGTTTGGTATAGCCTTTGTAAACAGAAGATGCTTGATGCTTAGTTTATCATTATTATCAGAAGCCATGGTGTAAAAACTGCAACAAACAAATGGGTTTTAGAAATAGAAATAAGTTATATTGATGGTCTGGGACCTGGGTATGTCCTAAAACTACGACCAAGACCACCGGGGGATGGGCAGCAGCATCCCTGGAGTCGGTGGAGATGCTGCGATCGCCAACCCGCATGCCAAGCGTGGCGATTATGGCATTTACCCCCCCATGAAATGTGTGTGTCCAGCAGTGGACGTCCTCCGGCTAATATGGTGGGATGGTCTGCCTGAACCCAGTGTTCTTGGTTATTTATGAATTATAGTAAATAATTTAAGTGTATCAAATTATCTACATATGCCTACATTTATTATTTAATACAGTAATCTAATTTTCTTCACTCATACATCATATCAAGACATAGAGAATTGGGCCTCATCCAATGCAATGTTAGTTAAGGCACATAAAACTTTAATATCAATTTGTATAACTATAATTGTGATCGGATATTAAAGTTTATTATATGTAATGTCTTATTTTTTTGTTAGTAGAGATGGCAACACCATGATTATCTAAGAATGTGAGGTCGTTCGTGCTATTTCCGAATTGCCTGTGTTTTGAGTATATTATAATCATGAAATATACTTGTAGTAAAAAGCACTTACCTAAAGTTATATCATTGCACAATGTGTAACAGCGATTGTTTTAGAAATTTAATACCGTACCGTAGTCACAGGCCTTCTGTGAACAAGTTTGACATTCGGACGAATGGAATGAGTGAATGTGTGTTGTGATTGGACAGGATTGGATATACAAAAAAATAATGCGCCCTCTACCACAAAGTTACGTAAAGTATCGCCATACGCAAATAATGCAACGGTGTTACCAGTTTAGGAAATACATTAATCATGTCGACTGTACGCCGTGTACCGGTATGTACATACCGGTCAACGAGAAGAATACAAACCATAGATATAAGTAGAAAAAAGAGTGCTGCCCGTGGCCGAAAGACTTTCTTAGTGTGTCCCTTTTAAGGGTTTTTAATATTGTAATTATACCTGTAGATACCAACATATGTATCTATTTTTTAATATGGCAATGAGTCCAAGAGGGACACGCTAAGACTCTTTCGGACTCTTCTTCCAACTTATCTAGGGTAAATTAAAAGCAGTCTTGTTAATTGCAACATAAAGTATATTTTTATTTGGCAAGTTTTTGAAAGGTGCGAGATAATATATGCATCTCATTCTGTATATCCATGTCCTTATTTGTTGGCTGGGTGTGCACGCAGCAGCGTAAAAATAGCTACGCTACGTATTTGTTTGCTTGGAGTGTACATAAGGTAAAATGAATAAAAATTTGCCGGCTACTTATTTATTTCAAGAAAACGCGTGTGCACTATTATAAAAATATATTCATAATTAGGTGTTTTATTACTGATTAGATGCTTCATTTAATAATTATTAGTAACTAGGCAACTCCAACATGTATGCACGTAGGTTTGATAGCCATTAACTAAGTATTCTTTGTTGTTTCCAAAGATGTTGGCACTCATTAAAATCAGGAGCCATTGCAAAATTTCATAATAGATTGTATATTTCTTACAAAAACTTATTTAAAGTTGACCTACATAGAATAGAGATATATATTTCGTCATTGCAGCTAAATCACTCAACTTACAAATTCTTTGGTATACATTATTACTTATGAATATGGCTTATTAACTTCTTTGGTATGGTATATTTATTATACATTACTTATAAAAAAGTACACTTATTAATTATTATATGCACTAAGTTACAGAGATGTTAAAAAATCAGTTATTTAAGTTTATACACACTTAATCACATGTTAAAAGGCACATTTAAATGAGCTTTTATCACATATTTATACCTTCTGTAAATGAAGCATAATAGTAGTATAAATAAGCTATCAGTAGCAGATAACTTTAAAAGGTAAAATGTATATAATAAAAATATAACTTAATTTCTACAATGACACTGTTCTGATAAGTCTTATTTGGTTGTTTATAAATTAACTATGGTCAATTTGAGATGCAAACTTCCAAAACCATATTAAAAATAGACTGTAGGTACATAGCCCTGTATTTTTTCAGACACATTCAGCCCCAGGCAAAGGCATAATTTACTGATTTAAAAGGTCAGATAAAATATCCATTATACGCACAATTTGATGTTCCTGCCTATAAAACATACTATCTATTCTCATTAGATACATATCTAAAACTCTTCAGAGTTGGAATATATATCAAAAGTATTTGATTCATGGAAATTAGACAAAATTTCCTTTTCATAAACATCATATTTTAAATAGTTGTCAATATCGGATCTCACAGTAAATGCTTTGTCATCAATAAAGGAACTGTAGAGTGCCTTATTATGAAGCATATCTTCATCATTAGGCAGTAAGGCTAAATAGCTAGCAACAGCAATTGCAGCATCATCAAATTTATCAGAATGGTAATAAGATATCTGCAAGTAATTCAAGGTATCAGCTAGGAATTCAACACTGGATTTATAGCCTAGCATTGAGAGTCTACTTTGACACTGTTGTCGGCACTGCAGCAAGGATACTATATTGTTTGAGAAAGAGATCACAAATTCAGGTGACCAATGCTGCTCTGGCTGGTGCTCACAAGCTACGCGACAACCAGTTTCCCAAGCCAAGTAATCAGATATGACTTCTTCCATCGCCATTATTGTTTCTCCCCACTTTTTCTGTTCATATGAATCCAAAGCAACTTTGTGCAGGACCTCAAAATCTTCACTCTCCAGATCAACCACTTCCTCAGGCTTGACTTCAGGCAATTCAATGTAGAATTTTAAATTATTCTTCATATCTTTATCATGTGGATGTGCATGGAAATATGTATAAGCGGCTGATGCAGCTTTCTGTAATGCATTCATTTGGAAATAACACATTTGTAGGTAAGCATAAGGTTTTCTTGTTCGAAAATTGTCTAAAACAGATTCCATTAAATAACTGCTTAGCTTAACTGCTTCAAGTTCCTTCTCTCTACAATTTATTAAGCAATATCTTTCATTTAAAAATAAAGCGAAGACTTTCAATTCATTAAAGTTTGGATCAATTTGGGATGTTCTTCCTTGAAATTTACATTTCACTCCACAATTGATATAGATAGAACTGTACAGCTTATACAAATGTAAAGAATCCTCCATCTGGGATATACATTCGCTCCATCTCTCTGCAGCATACGCTTTTACACCTTTTGAATAAGTGTTTTCAATTGATACTCGTGATATTCCACTACAAGAAGACAGCAGTACCAAAATAATAATTATACATTTTAAAACAGAAGGCGGCATATTACACCAAGTATTTATGAATATACCAACAAATAAACTTTTATGATCTTCACTTTAATGAAACTATTGTTATTTGAAGGACGTACAATTGTGTCGAGAGGGCAAATGAATTTATACCATGCGGATATGGATATAATAATGACTTCTGGATAATGAGCAAATTGAGCAATGACAACGTTGTGAACGTTGAGTCGTTGACAATTTGACAGTGACAACCACACTGTGTTGCCATATATGGAGTAGGTAGTGACGTGTCACTTTAAGGCCGGGTCCAAATTATCCGATCGATGTCGGAATGTATGGAAACAGTTAAGGCTGACTTAGGGCCGGTTGCACCAACCTACGATTACAGGCCGGTCAACGTCAAATATGGCGCTGACGTACGTTAACTCCATTTTTGCGTTGCACCATCCATCCGTAGCCTTGACGTACGTTAAATTTTGACGATTACATTAACCAGTGGTCCGACCCCCTGTTAACGTCAAATCCATTCGTCAAATATGGCGGCATAGTACCATATTTATTATAAAAAATAGTTTTACTTGACCATTTAAGTAATAAATTACGGAAATTTAATTAATAAATGGCAGCGTATTTTGTAGCAGTTTGTGGAAAGTATCGGAACGCGATTCTATAACCTGATTTATGCGTAATTCACTTCTGTCAACCCAACCAACATTTTCGCTTGGCAACAAAGGAAACTTTTACAAACTTTTGTGATGTGAATTAAATGTAGTTTATAGTTTGAAAGACGATATGGTTTTAGTGCAGATATCCTAGACAAAGAACAGACTGATTCATGTCTCACACGCCTTACAATATAGGATGAAGTATATACGGAAACAACGGAAAATATCGGACAACATATAAAAGTGGTTTAAAACGGATATTCAAGGGCTATGCTATGAAAATGAAGAGAAGACCGAATTTACATTGGAAAACTAACATTATTGTGTTACGTCAATGATCATCGTGTATCAAACTTTACAGAAGTATAAAATAGTGTCACAATGACAATAAACAAGTTTAACTTACAATGATGAACAGTTTTCAGCAAGCCTAATTTGTATTAAACATTTGAATGTGTTGAAAAATATTAAACAGTTCAACTATTATTACGTGTTGTTTTATTTGTACTGGTTCATTCAATCACATTTGATTTACCCCTTCATTGAACCTAGTGACTTTCACATTCAGACAAATTCTAAAATAAAGGTTGGTGAAGGATGCTCACAGCAGACTTTGTTATTTTCCTGTCATTTCATATGCATGTACATGAGGGCTCAAAGTCAACTTGCTATATTGAACAAATCCACAAATGTTTCTATCATTTTCATTTTGAAAATGTCTGTGGCATCTATTAGAAATAACCCCATGGATAGGTATTTATTTCTAATACATGCTAGGGACATGTAACCTTAGACCTTTATGACCTGTATTTTAATATGCACCTCAGCTCAGGTACATGTTACCAGGAATCTGTATTCAGTACAGTACCTAGCTACTATATTGATATACCTAAAATGTTGGGGTACTTAGTATTCTATACAGTATCGCAGTATCAAAATGCAGCCAGTCATGTGTGTAAAAGATGAGTTAATTTTCACACTGCAGGTGGACCAGCAGAAGAGCAAAGCAACCCACACCCCAAGTATTCAACACATTACCTCAGTATTGTTTACAGATAACATAACATTTAATTGCATGACCGATTCGATAAATTAATTTGTAAAACAAATATATCATAGTGGGCTCCCAAACTTTGTTTCATCATCATCATATCAGTCAAAGTACACTGCACTGAAGTGCACTGCTATGACATAGGCCTACCCCAGAGTGGCAAAAATTGTTTAGTTTTGCAATAATTAGTTCATAAAATATGCTTTTTTTAAATAATATAAATACATAAAACAATAGTAAAGGTTTATCCTATTATATTCAAATAATATGAGTAATATAGCAAAATTTTGACAATTTATTTAGAAATGTTGTTTTATTTATCAGTACTGGAATTAAAGATGTCGGTATGGTGTGGTAGAATGTCATCTTGCTCATATTTGGAGCAGAACAAGAAGCCTTTTTGACACTTTAATGAAAGAAAAGTGTAGACTGAGTGGATGCTGTTCCCTGCCGTATCATGGGAGTGATGTGTCCCACACAGACGTAGGGAGCACAGGGGTTATTGCGGGTTGATGAAATCTAAATGAACCAAGGTATTGGGTGAAAATGATGGTTTTATCTATTTAATGCCTGACATCACTATTTTTATGAGGAAGATAGGGTCTAGCAAAAGCTGATGAAATTGCAGTTTTTAATATAATACCTACCAACCTAATATGTAAGTGCATTTGGTATGAAATCAAAAAGATATCTGTAAAGGCCAATAATAAACAAAACTGAACAATTTAAATCATCATTTTTATTACAATTGAAAATAAGCTTATGTAAAATTATTAAGTTCTTCTAGGTTACTATTAATCCCGGTATTAATAATTCCATTTCAATTGGTTTGAATGTGCCACACATTTTTGTTTCTTTCACTTCGGTCTAAAGTAATTGCTCATGCATCTTAATTCTGCACCTGAAAGAAATTCCCATATTAATAAAATACATGACATATATGATATGTACACCATACAAGTATTTGTATATATCAACATCTACTTGTTGGGATTTTTACTACTAAAATCAAGTTGTTTTAGTTATGTCCTAAAGGAGCCCGGGGTCTGCTTTGGTATCCAAATTCAAGGATTAGGCATAGGCACTAGTTTTATAAAAGCGACTGCCATCTCTGGCCTTCCAAGCCAGATGGAAAACTAGACCTGTTGGAACTAAACCAGTCGATGTTCGCCGTCACCCAAAAGCTAATGTTATAAGTTATAATCGATGTCATATGATATTTCACACTCTGACCAAGTAAAAGCCGGGTTTCGAACCCACAACCTCCAGATTGAAAGTCGCGTGCTTTAACGCTCGGCTACTGAAACTAGTTTGTAAACAGCTTTAGAGGTTAGGTTAGGTTTTGTGAGTAGGTAGGTAGCGGTAGTATGTAATAGACGTAAAATATTATAACTCACCGTAGGTATTGAAGAAGGAGAATATCATCAATCCAACATACAAAGCTCAGAATGCTTGTGAAACACAAGATGTTCTGACGGGTCGTCGTTTTGAGAAATTGTATTCTGCCCATGAATATTAGAGGCAAGTTTCTTGACTACACTTTTTTTGTTATTTGATCGATTAAGTAACATATATTCGCCTAAAATTTATCCAATTTATCAGTATTTTAATGAGTAGCTGCTTTTAGCGCGTTTTTATCGCTTGTCAAAAGTGACATGAGCACAGACAAAATTGAATTTTCATGCTCGGTTGCTATATGAAAAAATAATTACCCGAGAATTATTTTGGTGGGAGTGCGTTTCTTAAGTGGCAACCCGATTAACAATTACAATCCGTGATTTTAAAGATGGTGCAACCCAACGGATTTAACGGTCGTTAAAATCCGCATGTGATTGTCAGATTTTGACGAAGACCGCTTACAATTACAGACGGTTTGGTGCAACCGACCCTAAGGCTGGGTTGCACCGACTTACGATCACAGACTGATCAACGTTAAATATGGCGCCGGCAGCTGTCATCCCATAGAAACTTGTCAAACTCTCCGTACTTTCATATTTTAACGAACACCGCCTACGATTACAGATGGTTTGGTGCAACCCAGCCTTAATCTATATTAATAATTTCGTGCAGGGGTACGGTAGACCCGAACGAGACCTGTCTCAAATTGAAGAACGTATAAAAATAACGATTGTTGAGTTGAACATATGTATCCGCAAAATTCGGATTGTCGCGTATTTTGCATTTAAAAGTGTTAATTTGATGACAAAACGTCGGCCATATTGCCCACAGACTATATTGCTATATTAAATTTGTTGGTTGACAGTGTCGGCTACGTTCGAAAATCGTGAACTATTTTTGCGTCCGGTATGTTGGCCATGTTGCTGGGCTGCGTTCTGGGTGATGGGCCATCAAGCCATCATCGCCCATTGTGTGGATTCGGCTAGCCGCGTCTGCAGCGTTTTGTTTTTGTAGTTTTCAAGCGTTCTGTACACCTATCAGCCTAGCTAGCACGATAACTTATACCGTCACGTTATATGGGCGAAATGTATTAAAACGTCACATAAAACGTAACGGTATAATCTATCGTGCTAGCTAGACTGATTGTCACAACAACCGCCTTCAAAGCGAATGTATGGGGCCTGTTACATGTATTCATATCACGATAAGTATCACGTGAATATTAAAGCAGAAACCATACAAATTTAAAAACTGCGATAATATTTACGATTAATATTATCATAATACTGGGGAGTATTATGATAATATTAATCGTGTAAAGGACACCACTTGAATGTTTGCTGAGTCTGTCCGCCATCTTAAAGCTGCGTCTCTATTTTGTTTGTGACAAACTACTAGGTGGCTTTTAAATGTCTAACAAAATTCTATCCCTATCTCGCTCTATCTTATTACTTAGTGGTACTGGGGGACTACTCCGAAATTCGAAATCCGAACTTCGTATGGTGCAGTCCCTTTCACTCATATAGTCTATGACAGGAGAGTGAAAGGGACGGCACCATACGAAGTTAGGATTTTGAATTTCGGAGTAGATCCCCAGCTCATGCCGTTCGCCGCGCTCGGACGCTAGAGGCGCTACTGCGAACCGAAAACGAAGTATCTGCCTCTCTCGCACATGTATATTCGAACGACAGAGAGGAAGATAGTTCGTTTTTGGTTCGCGGTAGGCCCTCAGGCGTCAACTTTAAAACGAATAGGGTATTTTACTATAAGATAAATAAAATTCAAAATGTAATAAAAACCAGCCAAGTGCGTCGGAGTCGCACACTGAGGGTTCCGTACAACTAAAAAACAAATGTGATTTATCGATATATTAATATTTTTGGTAAAATATACTTCATAATAAACATTATCACTTAATTTCAAGTTCATAGGTCGATGGGAAGCTAAAAAATTATATGTGTGACAGACAACACACGGAATGTTCTTTGACTTTCTTCGACCGTCCGCCACGGTCGGACTAAGGTGCTACCAACCGAAAACTAAATATATATGCCTCTCTGTCGCACTTGCATATTCGAGCGCGGAGAGGGAAATACTTCGTTTTCAGATCGTGGTAGGCCCTCTGGTCTGACGGCTCCTATTCCTGGATGGTGCGCGTATCGGAATGTGAAATACCTTTGGCAAAACGGAACAAGTTGTTAAATAGCTTCCATTAATTGGAGAAAATATTACCAACTGTTATTATTATCACGTGAAACACTGAATATTGAAGCAACATCCATAGGGGCCTGTTATATGGTTATTATTATCACGCGATATACTCATATCACGATCCGTATCACGTGCAATGAATATTGAAGAAAAATCCATACGATTTTGAAAACTACGATAATATTGACACACCTGTATTGTAATAGTATTAAGCGTTTAACAGACCCCATACAATTTTAAAAATCGCGATAATATTGAGTGTAAAGGGCCCCACTGAATAGAATTTGGCGGAGAACAGAGAGCTGCTATCGCGAAACGAAAACGAACGAACATCGTGTATTTCCCTCTGTGTCGCTCGAATTTGCAAGTGCGACAGAGAGGGAGATACACGAACTTCATTTGTTTTTCGCGTTAGCAGCTCTGACTTCGCACCAAAAATACTGACTGGCACATCAATATTTAACAATGCACATCTGAATTGAATTTTAATGAACGATTAGTATTGTAGCTATACAAATCAGTACTGATTACGGTGTCAAATTTTTTATGTGCCTTTAAATACTACCCTTATAAAAATGCTTAGGATTAATTAACTTGCAAAGATACTAGCCTTTGCCCGTGACGTCGTTTGCGTAATCTTTTACTACCAATTCCATATAATTCCATTCCATACTTTTATTCCCAATCCAGATTACAGACTATATTTCTATACGATTCGAAGTTTCATCATAATCCGTTGTTGTATAAGTAATGTTTTTATTTTATACATTTTTGTACACTATTTCTTTCGTCGTTTGCATAACTGTCACGAATATATGTTTTGTTTATTTCTTTCTTATTTATTTCACCCGAGCGAAGCCGGGCTTTCATCTAGTCTATATTAATAATTTCGTGCAGGGGTACGGTAGACCCGAACGAGACCTGTCTCAAATTGAAGAACGTATAAAAATAACGATTTTTGAGTTGAACATATGTATCCGCAAAATTCGGATTGTCGCGTATTTTGCATTTAAAAGTGTTAATTTTATGACGAAAGGTCGGCCATATTAAATTCGTTGGTTGACAGCGTCGGGTTGGGTACGTTCGGAAATTGTAAACTATGTTTGCGTCCGGTGTGTTGGCCAGGTTGCTGGGCTGCGTTCTGGGTGATGGGTCATTATCGCCCATTGTGTGGATTCGGCTAGCCGCGTATGCAGCGTTTTGTTTTTGTAGTTTTCAAGCGTTCTATACACCTATCAGCCTAGCTAGCACGATAACTTATACCGTCACGTTATATGGGCGAAATGTATTAAAACGTCACACAAAACGTAACGGTGTTATCTATCGTGCTAGCTAGGCTGATTGTCACAACAACCGCCTCCAAAGCGAATGTATGGGGCCTGTTACATGGTTATTATTATCACGTGATACTTCATATCACGATAAGTATCACGTGAATATTGAAGCAGAATCCATACAAATTTGAAAACTGCGATAATATTCACACCCCATTGTGATAATATTAATCGTGTAAAGGACACCACTTGAATGTTTGCTGAGTCTGTCCGCCATCTTAAAGCTGCGTGTCTATTTTGTTGTGACAAACTACTAGGTGACTTATGGCTTTTAAACGTCTAGCAAAATTCTATCCCTATCTCGCTCTATCTTATAACTTAGTGGTACTGGGGGTCTACTCCCAAATTCGAAATCCGAACTTCGTATGGTGCCGCCCCTTTCACTCATATAGTCTATGACAGGAGAGTGAAAGGGACGGCACCATACGAAGTTAGGATTTTGAATTTCGGAGTAGACCCCCAGCTCATGCCGTTCGCTGCGCTCGGACGTTAGAGGCGCTACCGCGAACCGAGAACGAACTATCTGCCTCTCTCTCGCACATGTATATTCAAACGAAAGAGAGGAAGATAGTTCGTTTTTGGTTCGCGGTAGGCCCTCAGGCGTCAAGTTTAAAACGAATAGGGTATTTTACTATAAGAGAAATAAAATTCAAAATGTAATAAAAACCAGCCAAGTGCGTCGGAGTCGCACACTGACGGTTCCTATACTTCATAATAAACATTATCAACTAATTTCGAGTTCATAGGGAAGTTAAAAAATTATATGCGTGACAGACAACACACGGAATGTTCTTTGACTTTCTTCGACCGTCCTCCGTGTTCGGACTAAAGTGCTACCAACCGAAAACCAAATATATATGCCTCTCTGTCGCACTTGCATATTCGAGCGCGGAGAGGGAAATACTTCGTTTTCAGATCGCGGTAGGCCCTCTGGTCTGACGGCTCCTATTCCTGGATGGTGCGCGTATCGGAATGTGAAATACCTTTGGCAAAACGGAACAAGTTGTTAAATAGCTTCCATTAATTGGAGAAAATATTACCAACTGTTATTATTATCACGCGAAACACTGAATATTGAAGCAACATCTATAAAACCACGATAATATTGACACACCAGTATTGTGATAATATTAAGCGTTTAACAGACCCCATACAATTTTAAAAATCGCGATAATATTGACACATAATATTGAGTGTAAAGGGCCCCACTTAATAGAATTTGGCGGAGAATAGAGAGCTGCTACCGCGAAACGAAAACGAACGAATATCGTGTATTTCCCTCTGTGTCGCTCGATTTTGCAACTTCGACAGAGAGGGAGATACACGAACTACATTTGTTTTCGTTCGCGCTAGCAGCTCTGACTTCGCACCAAAAATACTGACTGGCACATCAATATTTAACAATTGCACATCTGAACTGAATTATAATATACTAATCAGTACTGATTACAGTGTCAAATTTTTTATGTGCCTTTAAATACTACCCTTATAAAAATGCTTAGGATAAACTTGCAAAGATTTTTGCTTTGCCCGTGACGTCGTCAGCGTAATCTTTTACTCCCTATTTCATATGTCAATCCAGACTACAGACTATATTTCTATACGAAGTTTCATCATAATCCGTTGCTGTAATGTTTTTATTTTATACATTTTTGTACACTATTTCTTTCGTCGTTTGCATAACTGTCACGAATAAATGTTTACTTTATTTCTTACTTATTTATTTCACCCGAGCAAAGCCGGGCTTTCATCTAGTTTATGTATAATGTACAAGTCAAACAACAAACTTAATTAATTTCTTTGGCCGTGAAGTTAGGGATTGCTGCCCGGCTAGTATGATAGCTTATACCGTCACGTTTCAGTACATTTTGGCCATATAACGTGACGGTATAAGCTATCATACTAGCCGGGCTGGACGAGTTTGGGATATGCACGTCAGAAACGTTAAATTTCATGGATCCCGGGCCAATGTCAAACTCAGAGATGTCAAATAATGACAATTACACATAAATACAAAGAGAATCAAAGAGAGAGCCTCCGAGCGAGTTGGTCTAAGGATGAACATGGACAAGACGAAGATCATGTCAAATGTCCATGTCGCACCAACTCCCTTAACAATCGGACACTTTAAGCTCGAAGTTGTAGACGATTACATATACCTAGGACAGACTGTCCAGTTAGGTAGGTCCAACTTCGAGAAAGAGGTTAATCGTCGAATCCGACTCGGCTGGGCAGCGTTCGGGAAGCTACGGCACATCTTTTCGTCCAATATTCCGCAGTGTCTCAAGACAAAAGTCTTTGACCAGTGTGTGTTGCCAGTGATGACATACGGCACTGAAACGTGGTCGCTTACTATGGGCCTCATACGAAGGCAAAGGGCAATGGAGAGAGCTATGTTGGGAGTTTCTCTGCGTGATCGCATCAGGAATGAGGCCATCCGCAGCAGAAACAAAGTGACCGATATGGCCCTCCGAATCGCTAAACTTAAGTGGCAGTGGGCGGGGCACATAGCACGTAGAACCGATGGCCGTTGGGGCGGAAAGGTTCTCGAGTGGCGACCACGTACCGGAAGGCGTAGCGTGGGCAGGCCCCCCACACGGTGGACTGATGACCTGGTGAAGGTCGCGGGTGTCCGCTGGATGCGGGTGGCGCAGGACCGATCATTGTGGAAGTCTTTGGGGGAGGCCTATGTCCAGCAGTGGACGTCTTTCGGCTGACATGATGATGATGACAAAGAGAATATAAATATGTTATTTATTTTAGTCATTGACTTAAGATATTGGCTATGTGCGAAGTAGGTGGTGGGGGTAAGCTAGGCGATCGTTGCGCACACCATGGCAGAAATGTGTACTTACCGGGGACCACTGTCAAATTTACTTTCACGATTTCTATTGGTTTCTTAACGGTTTCCTACGAATCGTTTCGTTTGTATGTATTTATTTATTCTCTTATTTATTTCACTAAAATATCCAATACGGGGTCTTTCTCGTTTACTAAAGTAAATAAAATATTCATGTGTCATTATTTGACATCTCTGACTTTTGAGATTGTCTCGGGACCTTTGACGTTTCAGAGGGGCTAGTATGATCGCTTATATGTCGGACATATAGCATTCGTCCCGTACTGTCAAGTATGTAAGTGCGAGAGGGACGAATGCTATATGTCCGACATATAAGCTATCATACTAGCCGGGCAGACGTGCACATAGCCAATAGAAATAGACACACAATGACGAACATAACTCAAAATGAGGCGCAAGATGACACTGACAGTTACATTCCAATAGCAGACAATAACGCTTCTTTATAGTCCGAGTCAAGATAAAAACTTCGTGCAAAAAATTACTTACAGACATTAGCGTCAAGTGTCAAATTTGCAAACCAACATGGTAAAAACTTCTTAGTAAAATGGCACTATCGTATACTGGCTACCAATGTTTACTTCATAAATGTCAAAAGTAAACAGTGACGTTTTATTACTTATACCGTCACGTTTTATGTGACGTTTCAGTACATTTTGACCATATAACGTGACGGTATAAGCTATCATACTAGCCGGGCTGACATCTATAAAATAAAGATACCGACTATGAAATTGAAAGGTAAATTAATTAAATATATTTGTTATGGTGTATGTCAATCTTTATCTTATTTTGTTACTGGCAGCCCTGCTAGAGATAGGAGGTCTATAAAAAGTCAATGGCTGAACAGACAATACTTTGTACTTTATTGAATTTAATAAACTAATCAGAAGACTTACAAGTGTCTTTAATTTATAATGAAGAACAACACATAACATGGTGGCAGCGCAAAAGACAGGTATGAAAACCACTTGCTACAGTAGTCAATAAAATTAAAGGAAGAAAATTCCCACGTGTGCACGTATGATATTGATGAATGATGGAAGCTCACACGCAAGTAATAAGGCCTATTAGTCTGGATAATCCAGACTGGATAAAATGGAAGCAACTATTCAATAATTTCTTAATTGCCATGAAATATGACAAAGAAGACGAAAATCGCAAGATCGCCATCTTGTTGCATTGTATGGGTGAGCAATGTCTTGATGTCTACAACACATTCGAAGAGAATAATAAAAGAACTTACGATGCAGTTGTACAAGGGTTTGATAGTTATTTTGTGCCGAAAATAAATCTCAGCGTGGAGCGTCATAAATTCTTTAGCCATCAACAAGGTCAAGACTCGCTGGATACATTTCTGACAAAATTAAAGAAACTGGCATCATCATGTGACTTTGGTACTTTAAAAGATTCTCTCATACGAGACATATTCATTTGCAATATGGACAAACAACACTCGAACATTCGTCAAAAATTATTGTCAGAAAACAACATTGAATTAGACAAACTGATCAATATGTACAAATCAATGGAATTGTCATTAAACAATACATCATTCTTAGAAAATGATGTACAAGTTGCTGCAGTACAGCGTCAATCAAGATCATTAAGTATGAAAACCTCATTTCAAAGGCCGGCTTCTACATCATATATGAAACAGGACAGTCAACAAAGGCAACAACATGGACCAAAATGTGACAGATGTGGTCAAGTGCATCGCTTTAAGTGTCCGGCTTATAATAAGCAATGCAAGAAATGCTACAAATTTGGTCATTTTGCTCAGATGTGCAAAACCCCAGTAAATGTTTTAAATATGAGTGATATTCCTACAGGTAAACCATATCCATATAAATATTCTTGCTCCAATAATTTGACAGAACAAAGTTCAACTGTTAGTAATCAAGAAACTTGTACTGAAAAAATATCAATAAATAGTATACATTCAAAAAATTGGTTAGTGGGTGTTAAAATTAATGATAAAAATGTAGAATGCTTGATTGATACGGGCGCAAAAGCCAATTGCATATCAAGTGATTTGTTTGATGTCCATTCAATCTGATAGCTTATGATGGCAATAGAATTCCCGTTAAAGGTAGTTGTACTCTAAAATGTCAAATAAATAATTGTGAATATGTGTTAGAAAAATACTATTTTTTTGTTATCTATGCTCTACCGCAGATATAGGTGACAACTGTCATCTCTCTCACTTTTTTCTTCTCTTCAACAATGGCCGTCCCGTAAGCCACTTATTTCGTGCTCGTCCCTAATTTATTTATTTAAACAATGTAAAGTGGAATATATATTATTATAATCAATGCCAAGTTATTTCATGGTGAAATAAAACAACATTGGGTCATCATCACGGTTTTTATTGATCTTCCCGAATCCACGCAGTAGCTGCCCACGTGTCTGCTCAACAGGTTCCGGGCACAGTCCCCAGGAGATTTGGGCAAATCTAGAAGAGACCGTGAGTACAATTAGACAATTACAAACACATTTAAGGTGACCCATCCACGAAAATTGAAAGTATTAAAAATGGGCAGCACGTCAAACATAACCTCAATAGAGAGACTTGAAGGAATTGGTAACTATATTAATTGGAAGTTTGCTGTAAAACTGATGTTAACTTTAGAAGGACTGTGGAAGTGCGTGGAAGGCACAGACATTGATGCTGAGCACGATAATAAAGCATTAGCTCGCATATGTTTAACCTTACAACCGGCTTTATATCAGCACGTGCGGAGCTGCAAGACCGCTAAAGAAGCATGGACTAAGCTTGCTGACTGCTTTGAAGACAAAGGATTATACCGACGTGTACTCCTATTGCGTCAGCTGCATCGTGTTGAATATAACCAATTCGCCTCGATGTCCGAGTATATAGACAACGTTATGTGCCTGGTGCAGCAGTTGGAGGATATTGGGAAGAGCATTGATGATGCTGAGGTGGCGGAGATTCTACTCTCTGGACTCCCACAAGAATATGATGTCATCGTCTCTAGTCTCGAAACAGCCTGTTTGACTAATACCCTCAGCTCGGAAATAGTCAGAATGAGACTGTTGCAAGAGGATCACCGGCGCAGCAATGAATCAACTTCAGCGGCTTATGTTGCAAACAATTACAAGAAGAGGAGGAGCTCAAGTATCGTCTGTTCATACTGTAAAAAGCAGGGGCACATGGCGAAGCGCTGCTTCAAGAGGAAGCGGGAGCAGAGTGATCATCGGGAAGCTGAGGGGCACACCATGTTTGCCTCTGCATTCTCGGCGTCCACTGCAGCTTCAGAGTTCGTGATTGACTCCGGCGCCTCCTGCACGATGGTGAACAGTCAAGATTTAGTTAAAGATGCCAAAGAAAAAAACTGTAATATATCTGTGGCAAATGGCCAATATATGTGCAGCAATTCTGTTGGTAAGCTTAAATTGTCTCCCTCTGTTAGTTTGCAAAATGTATTAGTTGTTCCTGGGCTCTCTAATAATTTATTATCTGTAAGTCAGATGATTGATGAAGGTTATGTTGTTATCTTTGCAAAAGATGGGTGTAACATTTATAAAGATTGTAAAACTACAGGCAACCCAATTATCTCAGCCAGAAAAGTTAATGGGCTTTACAAACTTAGTATTGAGCAAGAGAGGTCCTTACCCCTAGAGCATTCCAAGCCCCTTCATCCTAGGCAGGGGACAGTGAGTGCTCACAAAGCTGATTGTGTGCCATTAAGTTTGTGGCACAAGCGTTTAGGCCACCTCAACATTGCAGGTATGCGCATGCTGGGAGATGGGGATCGGTGTTCTGGTGTTGTTTTTCAGAAAGAAGATGACGGCCAGGGCAGCTGTGTCTCTTGCCTGACGGGCAAGATGTCTGAGGCATCTTTTCCCAAGGCTAGTTTAAGACGTGCTGCTTCACCACTTGAGCTGATCCATTCCGATGTCGCGGGCCCGATGCAAGTCAGAACGTGGGGCGGCAACCGTTTCTTGCTATCTTTTACGGACGACTGTACGAGGAAGACGTTTGGATACCTCATGAAGTCGAAGAGTGAAGTAAGTTCCCATTTTATCCATTTTAAAAATATGGTTGAGAAGCAGACTGGGTTGCGTATCAAGATTCTGAGAACCGATAATGGTACAGAATATTGTAACAATAACCTTACAAGCTTTCTTAAGAAGGAAGGTATAGTTCACCAGACTTCGGTGCCTTATAGCCCTCCACAAGCGGGCGTCTCTGAGCGTGTTAATCGATCGGTGTTTGAGAAAGCACGTGCCATGCTGCAGGAGTCAGGTTTGTCGAATCGCTACTGGGGGGAATGCGTTATGACTGCAATCTACCTGAAAAACAGGAGCCCCACCAAAGCATTATCGAACAAAATTCCTGAGTGTGTGTGGACTGGATCCTCCGTAGATCTCAGTCATTTGCGCGTCTTTGGCTGTGTAGCCTATGCTCATGTTCCGAAACAAAAACGACGTAAGCTCGATGCTAAGGCTAAACCCTACGTTTTTGTAGGATATGGTGAAACTTGTAAGGGTTATAGACTTTGTGACCCATCTGATCCTCGCATTGTTATTTATGCACGAACAGTCGTGTTTAACGAAAACGATTTCTTTGCAAAAGATAAGGCTGGTACGGGACAAGCCAATAATAATAGTTTTATTTCATTTGACAGCTTGAGTCAAATTCACTGTGATAATGGAATTTCATATAGTGAACAAGTTAACTGTGATACCGATAATGAAATTGTCAACTGTGATACCAATAATGAAATTTTAAATAATGAAACCGTTAACTGTGATATTAATAATGAAACTTTGAATAATGAAATTCCAAATAATGATTTAAACAGCTGTGATATTAATGATAAGTCTAGTGATAAGTCTAATCATAGTTCTTCTGATGTTTCAGAGGCGGAGATAACACCACCACCATGGTCACCGCTGTCTGATCAGTACTGTACTGGCGAAGATCGCTCTTCCGATGAAGGTGATGAAGTTTCTTCTCTGCCGGAGCCGGTGTATGCAGATCGAGGAGGAGAGCCGATTACATCGGCAGCTACCGATGCGTCTAGCTCTCAGCGCCCCGTACGTAGTACAAGAGGTAAAATGCCTAAGAAGATGTCTGACTATGACTTATCTACAATGTTGGCTGAAGCTAGTTCACTGGATGATCCAATTTCCTACGAGGAGGCCATGAACTCACCAGAAAAGGAAGATTGGCGCAAAGCAGTAAAATGTGAGTATGACGCTCTTCTTAAAAACAAGGTATGGGAATTAGTTGATCGACCAAAACATGATAACGTCATAAAATGCAAGTGGGTCTTTAAACGTAAATATGATGCCATGGGTAAATTTAATAAGTTTAAAGCGAGATTGGTTGCCCGTGGTTTTACGCAGAAAGAGGGAATTGATTATAAAGATACTTTTTCGCCTGTGGTCAGGCATTCCACATTAAGAATTTTATTCTCTCTTGCTACTGAGCTCGATTTGCAATGTAATCATGTTGACGTTACAACAGCTTTTTTAAATGGTGAACTAGATGAAAATATATTTATGGAACAGCCAATGGGTTTTAATAATGTTGACAATAATAAAGTATGTATGCTAAAGAAAAGCATATACGGCTTGAAGCAAGCGAGCCGTATGTGGAATTCAAAAATTCATAATGTTTTATGTGCTAACGGGTATGAGCAAAGCAAATGCGAGCCCTGTATTTATGTAAAAAGAACCAAAGATGAGTATATAATATTGGCCTTGTATGTCGATGATTTTTATGTATTTCATAATAATTGCATAGATAGTGTCTTGAAATTGTTACAAAAGCACTTTGAAATTCGACATTTAGGCGAACTTAAAAATTGTTTAGGCATGAATGTAACAAGGAAAAATGGTTCTTTAACTTTAGACCAATCAGATTATGTCAAACGTTTATTGGCTAAGTTTAATATGACCGAGTGTAAGCCTGTGTCTACACCGTTGGCTACAAACTGTAAGCTTGATAAGTCGAATAAGTGTTTAGATGAAAATATCTATAGGTATAGACAATTGTTAGGATCTTTGATGTACTTATCTGTCTGTACCCGTGCTGACATATCCTATGCTTGTAGCCAACTTAGCCAATATAGTACTTGCTTTGATATGGATCATTGGCGAGCTGCTAAACGCATATTAAGGTACTTAGCGGGCACGATAAATTATGGACTTTATTTCTGTAAAGGAGGTAATTTAAACATATGTGCCTATACAGACGCAGATTGGGCCAACAATCTATACGATCGCAAGTCATACACTGGTTTTGTCATTAAAATGGGTGGCAACGTTGTTAACTGGGAAGCTAGAAAACAGCGTTGCATAGCCTTATCGAGTACAGAATCGGAATATTTGGCAATCGGTGATGTATGCAAAGATATATGTTTTGTTCGGAAATCATCGACAAAACTATAAATGCAGTAGTGTATAACGATAACCAAAGCGCACAGAAATTGTTACTCGTAAAGGAATACTCACATAAGAGAACAAAACACATAGATTTGCGCTACCATTTCGTGAAAGATCTAATTAAGCAAGGCTTTATAAATGTAAAGTATTTACCAACTGAGAAAATGGTAGCAGATGTTTTAACAAAACCATTAAGTAATGAAAAACATAATAACTGTATATCTGAATTGTGTCTTAGGAATGTATTGTGAATTATAGGGTTTGCAATTTAATTTAATTTTTATGCCAAGATAGTCATGCATGATAATAAAATGTGCAAATGTGTAATATGTGTATTGCTAATTGTACTGGGAACTCTATCCGAGGTAGAGCATAAGGAGGAGTGTTAGAAAAATACTATTTTTTTGTTATCTATGCTCTACCGCAGATATAGGTGACAACTGTCATCTCTCTCACTTTTTTCTTCTCTTCAACAATGGCCGTCCCGTAAGCCACTTATTTCGTGCTCGTCCCTAATTTATTTATTTAAACAATGTAAAGTGGAATATATATTATTATAATCAATGCCAAGTTATTTCATGGTGAAATAAAACAACATTGGGTCATCATCACGGTTTTTATTGATCTTCCCGAATCCACGCAGTAGCTGCCCACGTGTCTGCTCAACAATATGACATAAAATTTATAGTTACAAACATAGACTGTCAACCTGTCTTAGGAGCAAATACATGTACAGAACTAGGTATTGTCAAACGAATGTATAGTAATACAGTAGTTACTAATGAGCGGGCAACTGAATTAAAGTCATTATTGGCTAATTACAGCAATGTTTTTCAGGGTCTGGGATGTCTTCCGAACAGGTGTCACCTGACTGTGAGATCTGATATACAACCTAAAATAGATGCCCCAAGGAAAGTTCCTTTTTCACTTCAACAGAGATTAAAAGAAGAATTGGAAAGAATGACAAGACTTAAGGTGATAGAACCCGTGTCTAAACCAACGGATTGGGTTAGTTCTGTGGTTATTGTAAAAAAACCTAATAATAAATTGAGAATTTGTATGGATCCTAGGAACTTGAATGAAGCCATACAAAGACCTCATTACCCATTACCCTCAATTGAAGATGTAAGATGTAAACTAAATGGCGCAAAAATGTTTTCACATTTAGATGCCTATTCAGGATTCTGGATGCTACAACTTGATTCTAGTAGTTCTGATCTCTGTACATTCAATACTCCCTATGGCAGGTATAAGTACTTAAGGCTACCATATGGCCTGAATTGTTCTACTGAAATTTTTAGTAAGATACTGACTGACTATTTCTCAGATATTCCTAATGTAATAATTTATGTTGATGACTTGTTGATATATGGACATGATGAAAAATATCATAATGAGGCACTAAAAAAGGTTTTAGAAAGAGCAGAGTCGATTCAATTAAAATTTAACAAGGACAAATGTATTTTTGGACAAGAGAAAATAAATTTTTTAGGTCACATATTTAGTGCTCAAGGAATGTGTCCTGATTATAATAGAATTAAGGCAATATGTGAAATGACTAAACCAAACTGTAAGAAAAGCTTGCAAAGATTTTTGGGTGTCATAAACTATTTAAGTAGTTATATTAAAAATATGTCATCTGAAACAGAGTCATTGAGAAATCTGCTTAACCACTCAAGTGCTCGCGTTAAAAAAAAAGGTGGTCTAAAGTGCTCAAGATTCACCGAGCATTAGCAGCGCATTGTCTTGTGTTGTTAATAAATCGGTTGCCTGGCTTCGTCTTAACTTTATGCTATGATTCTTTTTATGTTATAAAGCTAAAGGAACAGGCAATTTGTTTATATAATTAATTACATAGGTCACCATAGTAAAATATTTTTTTAAAAAGTCACAATCTTTACATACCGTTTCAAATGAGATCTTTTGCAATAAATATATTTTTATTTTATAATCTAAATCGATAACATATGTAAATCTTATTTTTATTTAAAACTGTAATAGTTTACGCTTCGATTGATACCAAATAAAGTATATGATCCCGGGGAAATATTTTGCATAAAACCTTTTTCATTTGCAATGTTTACATTGTCAGTTTTTCAATTCGCCGCAAAACAGTGTAGTTTGTTTATGATTTTTGTATGAATAATTTAGGCAAACGAGTACAAAAATATTGTCAGACGTAGATAGAGACACTATTAATCTTCAAATAACAAGTGCCAATTTTGTCAAAATCGCAACAATTTCTGTCACAAATTATCAATAACAAAAAATAGCCTTACATACCTAACGTAATGAGTGCCGCTTTTGACGCCCGATTAAAAATAATTCCATACACTTCAAACCACATAAAACTCTTAACACATATACTACACATGTTACACTTCACAACTTAATAGATATTCGACCGATTACAACTCGATTTATATTTTTGTTCTCATTTCAAAAGTATACAAAAACCCACGCAAAGGTCCCGTCTCAAACTAACGGACATACTCCGGCGGACCTGCGCTGTCAAAATTTAATCATGGCGGCGATATAGGACGGGATACACTGGTGCGCAACGAAACCACAGTTCACGCAGTGATCGTCAATATTGAAATTACGAAATTTACATTTCTTATTAAATCAATTACGAATAGTTACAGATCCTTAACTTATGACTTAAACAATGCTAATACGAAATTAACAGCGGTACACTCATGGTGACTTTAATTATATATTCTTGAAGTAATAATAACGTTTGGCATTTTATTTTAAATATCATTGGCTGTCGTGATATAGAATAACTGACAAAGAAGAAAAGTTGGGTAACCCGCCGATATTTTCATTTCAAAGTTATATATCTCAACAATGGCTGAACCGATTTTGATAAAACATGTTTTACTAATATTATCGTTTCCCGAGACAAAAGTTATGTTATTAACTTATTATAAATTCGAGGAGTTAAAAATGCAGTATTTTTTACATACACACCATAATAGTTGCAACTTTTTGGCTCGACATATCAGATCTCAATGACCTCGTGTTTACGTGTCTAGGCATTTATAGTTGCTTCAGTCATATTGATCCACGGCTATAAGATACTACTAAATTTCTCTTGGAAATCCTGCTCTGAAAAAAAGACAACCAAATAGGTTCACCAGTTTAAATAAAAGCTACGATGCCACAGACAGATATACACATTAAACTTATAACCCCCCTCTTTTGCGTTGCGTAGTATAGTAGTAGTAGGTACGGTACCAGAACTGACTATATTGTAATTTCATCATGTCAGCCGAAGGACATCCACTGCTGGACATAGGACATATATTTATTTGGCACCCCAACAAGTTTTTGACGTGATAACGTCTTTAAAATCGTTTTAGTCGGGTGACATGTTCAGAAACTTGTGTCACACCAAAACCTCACGAGCGCGATCGCAGGTATAAGTGAAGTGCAAGTGAAGTAAGACGTTATCACGTAAACATCTCGATCGTAAACCTACTTTACAAACAACCAATTTTTTTTTTTAACTCTAACAGGTTCTCATTGCTGAGGTGGTAAGTTTTATGTGATGTGGTATGTGTGTGGTACACGAGAGCAAAGTTACCTATATGCATATCGTGTATTCGAATCCCTTGATACGCTATAAAATCTATCATAGAATCACTTGCCCCGCTCCCTAATAGTGATTCGACTAAGGCATACTTCGCTACCTCGGGATTCGAAATTATTACTCGTCGTAAAAAAAACGACTGCTCTCTTATTGCACAAATAATTATTGAATCCTTGCCTGACACATCCCATAACCACTAACGAGTAAAATTACAATGAAAATTTAAGAAATTAAATTAAATTAATATTTGAAAAAAATACATCACAAGTAACAACAAAATTCATACACTTATTTTGTGAGGTAAGTATTTTTTATTGGTACGTGGTTTTCACTGCAAATTTTTGGGTGTTAAGTTAAGACGACTATACAATAGTTTATATGCGAGCTACAAATAACTGAGATAACGGTCAATACGAGTCAAAATCAGAGGGCCTACTCCGAACTTCGAAAATCGAACTTCGTGTCGTGCCGTCCCTTTCACTCTTGTGTTAAACACTATATGACGGAAAGGGACGGCACGATACGAAGTTCGATTTTCGAAGTTCGGAGTAGGCCCTCAGAACTGGTTTTTTGAAAAAAGAAAACCATACATTCTTATTTGAACCATTACATGGAATATGTGAATTTTATAAATTTATATGATCAGTTGAACAAGTAAAAGTGAACCCTACCTCTACTTCATACATTCATAAATAAAAGGTAAGCAGTTACATTGGTAATGGGCCGCCACTTAGTATGCGTAAAAGAACCTATCAAAAATGAATAAACTAAATTAAACCATTCTGCGACAATAGCCCAGTGTGCACCACGCCTTATGACATAATACGTGGATCCGACGCGAATCGGCGGAAGTGCCTTGTGCAACCACAGTTGCGTACAATAGTATTTATAGACGTCACAAGTTCATTCACCTAATCCTGCATAGAACATACCTAATTGTTCATTAAAAGTGGATTTATGTTGATTTTAATAGACGCATTTATTGATTTTAATAGCCTAGTACAGAAATATGGCATAATCACATAATTATGTACGATTTAAAATTAACCTCGCAAAATTTTCATCACTCAACGTACTTTGTTGGAAGAATTTATTACATTCCATTTTAATTAGTATCGAAATATATGCTTCGTCTTATGAAGCAGTAAACCAGGATTAATTTGGTATATAATACCAATTAAAAAATGCACAATTGATTGCTCACAGCATTTTTTAATCGCGAGCTCTCTCGCTGACGTACCGAACTTCGATGGTCATGAAAACAACTTTTATATTTAATAAAAATTGTTCCGTAGACTGCGGTTTTAATTTTTTTTTATGTTGCCACATTCATACTCTACCTATATAACTCAATTAAAAAGCGTTCTTTGCATGTTCCGCATAGCAACAATTTAAAAACCGTTGGAACTCCAACTCGCAACTAGTGTTGCGAGAGCACTGTACGTTTTCCCAAGTCGCAACCCTAGTTGCGGAGAGCACGTGAGTGGTTAAGAAAGAGTCAGAATGGTCATGGGACGAGAATCATGACAGAGCATTTGAAAGGCTAAAACAATTAATTACTACAGCTCCAGTCTTACGTCACTATGATAACAGTAAGCCATTAACATTAAGTGTAGATTCTTCACAGTCCGCCGTAGGTGCTGTGCTATTACAGTCAGGTCAACCAATAGCTTATGCTTCCAAAACTTTGACTGACTGCCAACAAAGATATGCACAGATTGAAAAAGAATTGTTTGCAATCTTATTTGGCTGTCAAAAATACCACTATTATATTTATGGTCACAAAGTCAAAGTAGAGACGGACCATAAGCCATTGGTTACATTATTTAAAAAAGCGCTTAGCCAAGTACCTAATAGATTACAGAGAATGATGATAACTTTAAAGATGTATGATCTAGATGTTGTCTATATTCCGGGCACAAAACTATACATACCAGATACTTTGTCTAGAGCAGCCTTACCTGAGTCTGAAGAGCATTTTATAGATAAAGAATTAACCATACATGCCAATATGTTTACCGAATCGCTTGCTATTTCCCAAACAAAATTAGAACAAATTAAAAAAGAGACAAAAAATGATAGAAGTTTACAAATACTTACTGAATACTTTTATGATGGCTGGCCTGACCATAAAAGTAAAACTGATGAAGCAGTCAGAGTGTATTGGAATTATAGATCAGAAATACATGTTGTTAACAATATTGTTTTTAAAGGCAACAGTTTAGTTGTGCCAACATCATTGCGCAAAGAAATGTTAAATAGCATTCATGTAGGCCATCTTGGTATAAACAGAAGCAAATTATTAGTGAGAGATGTTGTATTTTGGCCATGTATGTATAAAGAAATTGAACAATTAGTTGAAAATTGTCAGATATGTTTAAGATATAGAACAGCAAATGCAAAAGAAACATTAATTTTGTCTGAAAATCCGTCTCTGCCATGGGAGAAAGTAGGTGCAGACCTATTACAGTTTAAAAACAATAAATATTTAGTTATGATTGATTATTACTCAAAGTATATTGAATTAGCTCTATTAAATCATAACTCCACTGCAAAAAATGTAGTGTTGCATTGTAAATCTATTCTCTCACGACATGGCAGTCCTTTGCAATTATACACCGATAACGGTCCTCCGTTTGATTCATATGAATTTAAAGATTTTTGTAAAGAATGGGACATAGAGCATGTTACATCAAGTCCAAATTATCCTCAATCCAATGGTCAAGCTGAATCGGCAGTTAAAATTGTCAAGAGAATTTTGCAAAAGTCTGATGATGAAAATAAAGATCCATTCATGGCACTTTTGCATTATCGTTGTAACGAGAAAGAGTACATGAAATCTCCAGCAGAACTATTGATGTCAAGAAAATTAAGATCTAACTTACCTATGTCAAAAAATTTATTAAAGCCTAAAGTTGTGAGATTTCATGAACAAAATGAGAGTGTAAACAGACATAAACAATCTTATAAAAAATATTATGATCAAGGTGCAAAAAATCTATGTTTATTACAGGAAAAAGATCACATAATGTTTAAAAAGATGCCATCTAGTAATTGGGAGTCAGCAGTTGTAATAAAAACATTTGCAGGTTGTCCTAGGTCATATCTAATACGATCAAGCGATGGCAAAGTGTTTAGGAGGAATCGTAGGCATCTGTTGTATGTCAAGTCTGTAGAGAATAATAGAGAACCAAGTCGGTCAAATGTTAGTCATAATATAAGTGAAAAGTCAACAGTCAGTCAGTCTCTAACATATTCAATGCCATTGTCAAAAATGTACAGGGAGTTACATATACTTAAACCTAACTGTGATTCAGTCAAAAATCAAGATGAACAGAGTGTGGCCTGTGTGGCGTCATTGTCAAATTCATTGGTAGAGGAAGAGTCAAATTTACTATTAAAGGAAAGAGAAGTGCTAGACTCATTGCCCAATTTGCTATCAAAAGAAGGACAAGTGTCAGATTTGTTGGTAAATGATTTTGATCCGGGGTCTGAAGCATTGGTCTTGTTATTCGATTCATCTTCAAGTGAAGCGTCATATAAAACTGTAGGGTCATATAAACAGTTAGAGGATACTTGTGAGGACACTGACTCAGATACAATTGATGATGATTCTAATATTTCTAATGTTGAAAATTATGATGATGAAAATTATAATCAAGATATGGAAACCTATGTATCTAGGTCAGGTAGGAGAATTAAAAAACCTATACGATATGAATAGATTACTTAAGGAAAAGGATGTTATGGTGTATGTCAATCTTTATCTTATTTTGTTACTGGCAGCCCTGCTAGAGATAGGAGGTCTATAAAAAGTCAATGGCTGAACAGACAATACTTTGTACTTTATTGAATTTAATAAACTAATCAGAAGACTTACAAGTGTCTTTAATTTATAATGAAGAACAACACATAACAATATTAACGTTAAATTGATTTTTATTTCATCAATTCATATAAGATATGAATACGAGTATGTTTTCTTCTGCATGATTTTCACGCTAATATTATATGTTAAAACAGAATTTGAATAATGTAGTTTGAGTCGGGAACGAACGGACTTACGTTCAAGACAGGTTTAGTAGTTGCAGTTAGTCGATTTAAGCCTTTATTGGTCCTGTATATGTCGGGAATAGGGAAATGGACCGAACACACAAAACTCGTGTGGCTTGGTTTATAAAGTGCGTCACGTCTATTTTGCGCTATAATGGCGGTCCGTAATGAACGTCGCTGAGGATGTTGTGGAAATCTTGAATTAAAACATAAAATACAAATTTATTCCTTACCAAATTTAATGTTAAAAAATATTGACCTAATAGCGACTCCTTACATTTTGTTTCTTGATAACCTTTAATTTGAACTGACATCATGAAATTACCAGGACTTTACATAAATTTTGAAACGTTGTCAAAATAACTAACCTAAAGAAATATATTCCATCCTTTTCCTTGTTTTTCTGTAGCTATTACAGCAGTTTTTCACAGCACATTTTGTCATTCTTGGACAACTGTCACTGTCTGCGGTCCAAACACGACTAAACAGGAATGTACCGCCCGAGTAGTGCGGGCGGTACTTTCACGGGGGCCATTTTTGTGGGCTGATTGTGAATCTAGTTCTATAATAGTACATCAATGATTTTAGTAAATGAGAATGAACTCTTCCTAGAAAATTTTATGAAGTAAATAATAAAACAAATAAATAAATACAAACGAAATGAATCGTAGGAAAACAACAGGAAACGTGGCCGTTGGCCACCGACTTGTTATAAATAAGGTATAGTGGTCTCGGCGCCGAGTACAACTTTGTCGCATTCGGTGTCGAGACTCTTGGTCCGTGGGGTCCCGGCGCTCAAAACGTCTTTCAAATCAAAGAGATTTAAGTAAATAAATATGTCGAGGGTTGGCAATGCGCATGTGACATCCACCCGTGAAGTTGTAGGCGTTCAAATAGGCTGCGGTACCACTTACCATCAGGCGGGTCGTACGCTTGTTTGCCACCGACGTAGTGTTTAATTTTTTATTTTTATTTTATTTTATTAGGTACACTAAACAGACTTCGCACAATATCATGTATAACAAACATATGCATATTATCGCTTATAAACTAGCACGAGATCCAAAACAAGTGTACACAGCATGTTTTACAATTAAGCGCAAATGTTAAAATAATAAAACAATAACGTAGCTACAGTGAAAAACATGGAACTAAACCATTTAAACATTACAATATAAAGGAGTGATAAACGTTACATTTAGTAAGAGACAAACTTTAAGTGCCCAAGTGAAACAAACTTGAACAAAGATCGAAGCATCTGCTGACATCTGTGTCAGCACTTAATGGGAGAGGAGGATGTCAGCCAAGCATTTCTTGAACCTAGCAATGTGAGGGTCAAAAATATCAATGTCAATGCCATCGACACGACCACTACCGACAACCAAATCGTTATATTGGCGGCACATTCTTGTAATTGGATTATAGAACGAGGTATTGTTTTTATATACTCTAAGTGCAAAAAGTTTAGTGGTACGACCTCTAAATCTAGGTGTGTTAAAGGTGATGGATGATAGAAGAGTTGCTGAATCAATTCTAGAGTGTATAATTTTGTATAAATGTAAAAAGTCAAACATTTTGCGACGAGCATCCAATGTAGAGATGTTGAACCTAATTAGTCGACTAGTATACGATCTGTATGTACGTCCCAGACCATACCTAAACGCAAGAACCTTCAAAAATAGCTTCTGCACCGCCTCTATACCAATACTGTGTACAGAATAATGCGGGGTCCATATAGGGGAACCATACTCGAGAACACTTCTCACCAGGCTAAAGAACAATGTAAGCATACTTTTTGGGTCCCTGAAGCCCTTGGTTATTCTAAAGATGAAACCCAACAGTTGCCTGCCCCTACTCACTATATAATCATAGTGTGGCCTAAAGCTGAGCTGATCGTCAAATAGTATTCCAAGATCCTTGACGACAGATTTCCTGTCAAGACTCTGTCCTGACAGTTCATAGTCATAGATGATCTTACACTGCTTATTCGAGAATGATATTACATGGCATTTGCTAACATTTAGATACATATGATTTCGAAGACACCAATCAGATATTTGTGAAAGATCTTTTTGTAATAGCAAACAGTCACTCATATCATTTATAGATTTAAAAATTTTGAGATCGTCTGCATAGAGTAAGCAGGGACATGATACACAATCCACAAGATCGTTTATAAATAAAACAAATAACAACGGGCCCAGGTGAGACCCTTGCGGGACACCCGAGGTTATGGGAAGCTCCGGGGAAGTGAACCCATTGATGGCAACAAGCTGGCTTCTGTTTTCTAAATAAGAGTGGACCCAACGCAGAAGACTACCGTGAATACCATAATAAGCTTCAATTTTGTGACAGAGAATGTAATGATCTACCTTATCGAACGCTTTCGAGAAGTCTGTATATAAAGCGTCTACCTGACCTCGCGAAGCGAAAACGTTACACAAATAATGCTTGTACTCTAGAAGGTTAGAAACTGTGGACCTATTACTAATGAAGCCGTGCTGCTGATCGGATAAGAATGGTTTAACATGATTATACAGGAATCCGTGTACTATAGATTCAAAGAGTTTAGCCATACAGGACAGTATGCTTATAGGTCTATAATTTTCGCAGCACGATTTATCACCGGATTTGAATATGGGCACTACATGAGCCATCTTCCATGGTTTAGGAAATACACCAGAACGCAGAGATTGATTAAATAGTATAGAGAGGGGGACACCTAATTCTTGACCACATTCCTTGATAAACGAAGCTGGTATCCCATCCGGACCCGCTCCCTTACTAACATCCAAAGATTTAATTTTCTTGATTATGTCTGAACAGCTAATTGTAATATTTGACAGGATTGGTCTAAACAAATCTAGGTTTAAAGAGGTTAAATTGGCTGAATCCGGTGTGCTATATCGTTCGAAGACAGAACCAAAATATTCAGAGAAAAGATTACAAATACCCTGACCATCAGACGAGATCCTATGGCCGTATGACATGGATTGAGGAATCGATGTTCCTCCCTTTTTAGATTTAACGTAACGCCAAAACGATTTAATGTCCACCTTAAGAGCACTCTCAACGGACAGTAAAAATGATTTATAACATTGACTAATAAGACGCTTACATCTAGCACGCAACAGGGAAAAGGAATCATAATCTCGAGGATTACCATATTGCTTGTACAGTTTATGATACTTGTTTTTTTCTTTAAGACAACGTTTTAATGATGCGCTGTACCACATTGGAAAGTTAGCACCGTTATTTATCTTTTGCACTGGTCTATACTTCTTTATAATTAAATTTAATGTTTCATAAAATACTCGAACACACTCATTAACGTCGGCTGCGCACAACAACGCTGACCAGTCGGTCGAACTTAGCTCTGTTTTGATCTCACTATAGTTGCATTTGTTAAAGTTAAGGCGCTCTACTCTACAAGTCCTCATTGCCTTTCCCAGCGCAGTGAAAGGAACATCAACCACTATAGATGGATGGTGCACATCCAGCCTACTCATTGGCACTGCACTATAAACTTTGACTAAATCAATATTCGACAAAACTAGGTCCAAAAATCTATTATTATGATTAGGCACGCTGTTATGCTGAGAAAGACAGCACAAAGATATAGTTTCAAAAAGTAATTTAGCCTTTGAGTCTAAAGGATCAAGTGGTATAAGATTACTAGGGTTGTTTGAGCGGATCCATGTGATGTTTGGAGTATTGAAATCACCAATAAAAACAAATTTATCACCAACCTTAGCATTAAGGAAAATATTTTGAATATTAATATAAAATAGCTGTAGCTCTGCAATGGGCAGGTCAGGTGGCAAATAGCAGACACACACATGTAAATAGTCTCCATTTGGCTCATTCGGTAAGATACTCAGCCAGACATCCTCCACCCCACTCTCCCAAGAAGCCCGACGAAAAACATTATAATGCTTTTTAACAGCTATTAGAACACCTCCTCCTTCCGTTTTGTTTATATTAGTACTATCCCGGTCTCTCCTGAATAGCTTATAACGCGCATCAAGCACTTCGGCATCAAAAACACCTTTATTCAAGTTTGTCTCAGATAGACATATGAAGTCATAGTTAGAATTTAATATAGAAACATAAATTTCTGACAGTTTTGATCTAATTCTGTTTACATTTTGATAATAAAAATAGGGCATAATCAAAGAGACACAAACAAGAGAAACAAATAAACTAAAAAAAAAAAAACAATCTAAGTTAAGAAATGCAAGTGATTTGTTATTACAACCTGAACTATATAATGACCAGACCAAACTTGCTGGGAGGGACAACAATAAAATGTCCAAAAAAAGAGAAAGAAACTTACAAGTATCTAAGAATGCTCGTTAAATATTAATATTAATCAAGTCATAAACATTAGGTAAGTAAGTAGGTATGTTTATCAGAAGTTGTCAACTACAAGAGCACAGCTGCTTTAATATCGCAAAACAAAAGAAAATCAAAACCAACCCCTCGAAATGTGAGAAGAACACTTATTCATTTCAAATAGGTACTAAAAGGTATATGTATATCTTTGCTGTAAAATCATCTATGAAATACAACATTTTTATTACATAAATATACATAGACATTATGCACAAATATATTATGGCACTCAAACTCAGACAGTCAAGTAAACACCTAAAACCTGACTCACACATCTAATTTTATGTAATTGCTGCATGTACATAACTTCATATAATCATTAGTTTTAACAATCTGTAATCATTAGTTTTAACAATCTGTAAAAATCATGTGGGAATGTCATTTCAATTATGAGTCCAGGAGTTTATCATACTCCCAACATAAGCCACTAATATATATTCACACATAAGCGATCCGTATAAAAATGTTAATGGAGGAACCCTCTTTCATTAAATCAACCAGCAAATAAATATAAAATAAAAACAAACCTCACAGACCCCCACAACAGCAGCTCAGATACATGAATCTTCACTTCTATAACATATCCAGCCAAATGATTTTGTATACATAACTACCTACCCTAAGGTAAGATAGGCCAACACACAATGATAATTATAAAATCAAAAACCGGCACTGATAACATATTGTAAAGCAGCATTAAGGACACTTATAGCTACCAAGCACTAGTGATAAAATGAGGAAACATTAAAAATACTCAAAAATGAAACAAAGAAACTAGTACTAGTTATAAAACAATAGTCTGCAGGAAATCCACATTACAGGATTAATGCATCAAAAATATTCAAAAAAAAAAAAAGACAAGTACTAGTAATGTCTGCAGGAAATCCACTTTAAAGGGTTGTTACATATTCACCGTTAATAGAATACACACCTATATATGTTTATTATCTTATATATGTATGTATAATGTAATTAGGTACAATTTCAAAAAATAAAATATGAACAAAAACCAATTCGATGAATAATTGTATTGCCCAAGTGTGTAGTTTCATTGCAGTTCATTTATATATCCCTCCTATGTACCCTCAGTTAGACCACAAAGAAAAGCTAAAAATAACATTGTTATGATAAGTAATGTAAGGCTATATACTAAGTAAGTTGGCTATCAGAATAGTAAGGGATCAATTAATAAAATTATTTCTTATTATTTATTATGCAAAGTATGTGTTGAAACACAAAAATCTTAGCAGAGTGAGACAGTAATTACCCATATATATGAGGGATTGTTTCATGACTTATAACTAGGTGCATTTGTTGTAAGATCATCTAAAATAATATAAATGAAAAGAAATCTACATATACCTATTAGAATTTACCAAATTTTACCACCAACGGCAAGGCATAATGAGCAAAGGGGTTAATCAAACAATGACAGTGTACTCATACAGATATGCAAGCTCAACTCAATCCCACATTCCACATAGTCACCTCAGATAATGTTATTAAATGACTTCTCATTCTTAATATGTATTGCATTACTATTGTCACATTTTCTTATGTAAATCTGGCTGTTTCTGACCCAAACATATCTGAAACCCTTGTCTTTAGCAAAGTTCCGGGCTGCGGCATGTAATTTCTTGCATTCAGGCGATAGGTGCTCCACAACATAGATCCTACAATGATCACCATGGAGACCCATGTGAATGGTTCCGAGCTTGACAGATGGATTAGCCTTGTTAAATTTATTTGCAGCAGAGAGTAGTGCATCACGCAGCCGGGGTGATGCCAATGTCACAACTATGTTTCGTGGTCTGGTTGAGGAAGGATTGAATTTTGCTACACGACGACAGGATCTAACATCATTATCCGCTACTTGCAGACCTAGGCTAATACATAAGGTTTGAAATAGTTCAAAAAGATTCTCATGGCGACCTTCTGGTACTGCCTGAATTTCAATATTGAGGTTCCTTGAAATCTGTTCAATAGATTTGAGGCGGGACTGGAGGACTATCATGTCATTTTGTAGTGACTGACATTTATTCTCGAGACACTTGACTTCGTTTATTTTATCAGTCAGTAAGGTTTGCAGGTCGCTTTGACATGCAGATATGTGATCTGTAGTTGCCGTGAATTCATTCTTTAATGATTGCACAGACTTGTCGACCTCACAGGCGAGCATTTCTTTAAAATCGGCCCGTAGGGACTCACGCAAGTTTGTCATGAGCGTAGAAGAAGGCGATAGTTTTTGGTCTAACAGGCGGCTGATGCTGTCCAAAGTCACTGCTTGTGTATTTTTGCCACTCGGTGCACTGACCGAGGGGGTTAGGTTGTCACACGACATGTTTAGGCTTAATGACTTCCTTGACGTATCACCTCTCAAAAGGGTATCGTCACCTGGTCTGCGTCTCGTGACGTTTGTACAGGATGGGCACTGAAGAGAGGCCAGTGACCTTTGACTCAACGAGTTGGCCTTATCAAGTGAAACATTGAGGCAATCACAGCAAAACGACGATTTACACGCGTTGCAGTTGAGGGACCGAGACCCGTCAATGTTTATGAAGCAGCCGGCACAGCTCATTTTCCCTCCCAGAAGTCCGGACTCTCAGGGCTTTAGCAAAGCATAAAGTCACTACGCACTTCTATAGAAAATATCACATAAGTTATCGCACAGATGATTAGGTAAATACCAAGGAATGCAAAATCGAAAGGGTTTGGCACGATCTGAGTGGCCGACAAACAAAGTACCGTTAGGGCACGCGAACAAGTTCACAAAAAAAAAAAAAAAATTAATAAAATACTTAATAAATGGAAAGCAATAAATAACTAACTAAATATGTATGTCGAGCGTCAGCAACGCGCATGTGACACCCCTGAAGTTGCAGGCATCCATAGGCTGCGGTGACCGCTTACTATCAGGCGGGCCGTACGCCGGTTTGCCACCGACGTGGTATTAAATAAATAAATATTGGGGGACAATCTTACACAAATCGACCCATTCCCAAACTAAGCAAAGCTTGTACTATGGGTACTTGACGACGATATACATACTTATATAGATAAATACATACTTAAATACACAGAAAACATCCAAAACCCAGGAACAAATATCCGTCTTAAATGCATAAATAATTCCCTGGCCAGGATTCGAACCCGGGACCTCGGAGGCAGTGTCACTCTAAGGAATCAATTGTATCACTCACCATTGTGCTACCTGTATAACCATAACGCCGAGTTAATACAATTGTGTATGTATTGATGGACCCAATGTAACACAATTGTGAGTGGTACACATCACAGTAAAATGAAGGATCGGACCGGAATAATACAGTGTTCGAGAGAAACTTTTCCAGGATGCCTCTACACACTATTAGTCAAGATTAATCTTTTTAGTCACGAAACTAGTCATACTAGTAAAGTGGCATTCTGAAGTGGTGGTTTAGAGTTAGTATGATATATCATCTTTATTGCACAAGGACTCCTTAACATATAAAAGGCAAGAGGAGTTAAACCATATTGATTCTGACATTGAAAGTGTCCCCAAATTTTACACACATGTTAGTTTAAAAGAGTATGTGATTGGGTTAAATAAATGAGAGCACATTTATTAGTATTCTCAACTCTTATCATGTATTTGGCTGTCTGTTTGGTATATAGTCTTTCATCTTCTCTAAGATCTCATGGCTCGAAAAATAAATGCCATATGATTATTATTTATAGTCTTTGAGAGTATGGAGCCAGTTTTGAAGCGGTTTTAAGGAGTGTTTGTAAATTATATGACTAATAATTAAATTAGCAGATAAGGTAATTAAAAAATAGATATAAAGTTTTTAATACATTTATCTTTGACATTATAAGGTAGGATGTACTGCATTAATACTGTATAGGTAAGAATTTACAAGCGTCAAATTAGACAACAAATTACTACTTGCAAAACCTATTCTTAACATTTTTGCAAGCAAAACCCTGCTAGACAGGATTTTGTTTAGCCAGCACCTAGTTTCATTACAAGACAGAAAAATGGTAAAGGCTATGTGCATAGTTCTACAAAAATGTTGGCACTGAATGTGTTAAATATTCAAAAGTACATGCACTACACTTAATTCAAGACTTATTAGTAAGGTTAAGAAGTAGTTGGGGATGATGTTGTTGGTGTGTTTGTTTGCATTTCCATTTGTTCAATTCTCTTGTGACGTATCAGGTTAGACAAGATGCCATCGAACGAAGTAGTTTTCTTCTTGGCAGACCCCCGGAGCGTGTCTTCGCCTTTTTTTCGTACTCGCAGTCTCAATGAACTCACTTCATCCATAAAATCAAAATCTGATTTCTCCTCCCTAACCGGCGAGGCCAGTATTTCAGGCTGGCTTTCTTTTGTCACCGGTACCGGTGACGGCGCTCGTCGTCCTGGGCACTTCCATTCCAGGGGCAAAGTTCCATTCTTGTCGATATTATTGTACAGGTCTTCTAATTCGTTTGCGTCCACTACCCAGCTTTCGCCGATATGAGTACCATGTTTAGAGAGTTCGTCGTCTGAACACGGCAAGTTCCAATCATCACCCTGTAGGTCCACTTCATTCATAATGATTAATATTATAAATGAGAAACGTAATGCAATATCAGTGATATTTCCAAACGTAAACAATAAATCAAAACAAGTAAAACACTACATTGAATTGAAACAAAATATGACGTTGAATTGAAACTGTGTCATGTAATTGAATGAACCAAAGAGAATATAATACTCCTGTGAATGAACAAATAACCAAAGACTCCAAAGAAAATATAATCACTAGAATGAACTGACAGCTTTGAAGCTTTTTTTAACTGCTATATCTTGGATTCTAGTATTTCTGCTCAATTATAAGCTGTGTTCAGGACTACAAACGAATAAAGAAAGACAGAGAAGAACCTATCGCTTTCTTACGTTAACAATGGTATTACGGTAGTTGACCGAGTGAAACGAAGGTCTCCATTTCAGCGTCATCAAAAATGCTTTCGTATGTTTTGATTTCTGGCTGATCTCTATAGCTCACATTTCTCAACGTTGTTTTTCGTGAAATTTTGTGAGCATATATAGGAGTATGTCCTGAAACTACGACTAAGACCACTGGGGGGATAGGCAGCAGCATTCCTGGAGTGCGGAGGAATCCGATTGGTGCGATTGCCAACCCGCATGCCAAGCGTAGTGATTATGGCATTTACCCCCCTTGAAAGGAGGAGGCCTACGTCCAGTGGTGGGCGTCTTTCGGTTGATATGGTGGTGGTGGATATATTTTTGTCGCCAGTTTTAGCCGCATGTGGCCGCGAATGTCAATATTATCGGGGTTTTCAAAATTGGTTGGATTTTGTGTCAATATTTATCAATATTCACGTGATACGGAGATCCGTATCACAATATGAATTTATCTTGTGATAATAGTAAACGTGTAAAAGGCCCCATTGACTTGTACCATTTCCAGTTAAACAATGACATATAAAACGGCGTTACTGCGAACCGAATTATCTGTCTCTCTGTCGCACTTGCATATTCGTCTGACAGAGAGGGCGATACTTGGTTTTCAGTCCACGGTAGGCCTTCTGACTTTGCTTTTTGTAATTTATGATTTTCATCAATTTTCATCACAAAGTACAATATACTTATATATACTGAGATAGAGATACCAGTGAAATACTCCACATAGATCGTAGCGCCGTTGTGTATTTAGTAAGAACTAACCTCACGACCGCTGCATCCCTGTCACTTCAATATGCAAGTGCGATAGAGATAGGACCCAGTGACATCTGGTACAAACAAGTTAAACTAACATTTCCATAGAAAAATTCGTACTTCGAGCTGAAAGGCCCCTGATTTTCATTTTATTTTTTCTTGACTGTTATCGTATTATTTTACAAAATACGTCAAAATTATTATTGTAGACATAATTTACTTGTTCTTAGCGTTTCTTCTTTCTTATAATCATTTTGTGCGATGTATAACAACGGTGTGCTCGTAGGAAATTGGATCGAGGAACGTCTTAAAAATGAAGTATGTAAAAATTCCAAACTCGATTTTTTTCTTTGACTATTTCAGCGATACATGTAGGTAATTATTTTATCCCTCACACATATATCCTTGCCATGTTTATAGACAGGTACAGAGGAAGACGACCCACGGAGTTATCCCGGATCTAAGATCTTCTTCTTTGCATGCCCCTCCTCGCAATTTTTTAACCAATGATATTTGTTAATAGAAGATAATCTATTACTTTGGCCACTCTATTTTTCTATCTCTATTAAATAATAATAATAAATAAATAAACATTGGGGGACAATCTTACACAAATCGACCTAGTCCCAAACTAAAGCAAAGCTTGTACTATGGGTACTAGACGACGACATTCATACTTATATAGATAAATACATAGCAAACATCCAAGACCCAAGAACAAATATCCGTGAAAAATGCACAAATAAATACCCTGGCCGGGATTCGAACCCGGGATCTCTAGCTTCGGAGGCAGAGTCACTACCAACTAAGCTAAACAGGCCGTCAAATTGCACGCCGCTATTGCACTTGAACTTGCCTTATTAGAGCTGTAGAGATGGACATATGCAAATTTCGTCATGGTAACCAGCCCGGCTAGTATGATAGCTTATACCGTCACGTTTTATGTGACGTTTCAATACATTTTGGCCATATAACGTGACGGTATAAGCTATCATACTAGCCGGGCAGGTTACCAGGCTGCGCTTCGATACTACTTTACCTCACAGCTTTTACTTTTAGTAAAACGTAAATGACCAACATTGTGTTTGTCACCAGGATGACTTCAAATTCTTTTTACGGAAGCGGGACAGACGCGAGCTTTTATTACAAAAAGCGAGGACTTTGTACAGCAATCTATTGAAGGAGGTAATTCATTCATACATATTCTACTGTTTGCTGTCTGATACGCTCTGACGCCTGACAGTATGGTCCGTCGGCAACAAAGTGCATCAGATGAATGTGCAGATCACTTTAATCCATTTAAAGCTGAAGTAGGATCCACGCGAAAGATGAATTGATAAGTACGCACCTTCGAACAAAATAATGATTTTCCATATATGAAACGTGATTGGGTGCCAAAAAATGTGATTCCACCCGTAGGTTCCTCAGAGCGCTTTACTAAAATGTAACAGGTCCAGTAGCTCCACTCGTAAATAATTGTGATTTTTTAAAATTTTACGATAGATATTGAAAAAAGGAGCCCACTATGTAAAGTATTTCGTATTTGTATCGTTAAATTTAAATAATTACAACTAGGTATTTACGAGTGGCGCTAGTGGACCTGTAATATTTTAGTAAATCGCTCTTAATCCTAAAAACTACTACTTATACGGATTTTAACGAAACTTTCCAGTAATGTAGTTGAGAGCCACAGAAAGTGATACCTGTGCAATTTTATGCTAGATGGGAATCACAATTGTTAGCATCGAATCGCATTCAACTGGAAAATTTGCGGGTCAAGAGTATGCTATCGCATACTTTCAGCAGCTAAGGGATGCATCGCATGTTTTCAGCTGCTAAAGTTAACAGCAATTGCATTATTATGTTATTGCATGCTGTCATTCAGCTGCTAATGGATGTGAACGATGTGATTACATAATTTAAACTGCGATAAGATACCATCGCATGCCTTCAGCTGCTAAAGTATACTATCATATGCTTTCATTCACCTTCTAAAGGATATGATCACATAATTTCAACGGCTCTAGGATACCATCGCATGTATTCAGTTGCTGAAGTATGCTATCATATGCTATATGCTTTCATTCATCCGCTAAGGGATGTGATCACATAATTTCAACGGCTCTAGGATACCATCGCATGTATTCAGTTGCTGAAGTATGCTATCATATGCTATATGCTTTCATTCATCCGCTAAGGGATGTGATCACATAATTTCAACGGCTCTAGGATACCATCGCATGTATTCAGTTGCTGAAGTATGCTATCATATGCTATATGCTTTCATTCATCCGCTAAGGGATGTGATCACATAATTTCAACGGCTCTAGGATACCATCGCATGTATTCAGTCGCTAAAGTTTGCCATCGTCTGCTTGCATTTAGCTGCCAAAGGATGTGATTACATAATTTTAACTGCTATAGGGTACCATCGCATATGCTAAAGCATGCCATCGTATGCTTTCATTCGGCTGCTAAACGATTGAATCGCATAACTTCAACTGCTATAGGATACCTTCGCATGTATTCAGTTGCTAAAGTATGCCATAATTTACTTTCATTCAGCTGCTAAAGAATATGATCACATAATTTTAATACCATTGCTTGTCTTCAGCTGCTAAATTATACCATCGTATGCTTTCATTCAGTTTGCTTGCTTACTTTACTGATCCTAAAATTTACACTGGAGACATCCCTTTTCAATGTCATATAAAATAACATTATTGTGCTGTTTCATACATACATTTTGGCTAGAAATAATAGGTTTATAGATTTTTTTACGATGTGATATCGATGCTCGTTAAGTCTGCTAAATAAAAATATCCAAACTGCACCGAAAACTGTCAAGTGACTCCGGCTTGGCAGTCTAATTCTGAAATTATTATTTTTGTATACAATTGCAAACGGCACTTATGAATGAGCTGCAGTGTATGAACTAAGTGTTGATAAACAGTTGAAGGAAATGACTAATGAGGAAAGTGCACGTGTATACAAAATTCTAATGGAAGTTTTTTAATAGTAATATGATTAATTATGCTTTATTTTCAGAGACCTCTAGCTATCAGTGGAAATTATGTGATGTTCGGATTTAATGTACAATTAATTGCACCCGATATATCAGGTAAACGTTTCATTTGCAAACATCGGCTCATTAACTCGTGATAAGACAAGACACCAGTGTTTTCTTTCACTTGAGTCATTGAGGGTACCTATTAACCTCTTATGCCGAAGATACTTTGTTGTACATACGAGCATTCCTCAGGTCTAGTAGTCCATAAGGGCACTAGCGAGCTCCATCCAAGTTAAATGGTAAGACCGTCTTCTAATTACCGAATCCTAAGATTCAATTATAAAACCCTCTTACGCAGGCGCGTTTTCCTACCCTCGGCACGGGAAAATAAATATTTTTCCGCACGCTGCGCGACCGGAAAAACCCACCTTTTGGCCAAGTGGTGACGTAAAATTGTGTACAAAACACGGGTCTTAAAACGGAAAGCCCTCTCTCGCATATTTATGACCCTCGCCTGCGGCTCGGGCCCCAAACATCTGCGATATTGGCCTTTCTTTGTTTTACAACCCTTATACGTAAGAACTGTTTTATGTTTGTATTCACATAATTATAATTACTTAGCTGGATGCTTAATTTCCACATTCTAAATAGGTCACCAAAAAGTAGTTTTGATGAGTAAGTCAGGTAGTATCAAAAAACTAGTGATTTTCAGACATTAAAATATCGTAAAAAGGGATTTTTATTGCGCGAAACTGCAAGTACGATAGCAAAATTGCCACTGCAGGCCTAATACCGTTTAACTCTGACGGAGCCCGCTAGTGCCAGAATAAATATCCCTTGTGGTCTTTTAAAATTGAGGTATATGTAAACAAAGTATCTTTGGCATAAGAGGTCAATAGGTACCCTCAATGACTCAAGAGAAAGATAACACAGTAGGACGTACATGTCGTACATACAATAAGGTAATTGATTGACACTTCTTCGGGTGTAGTCGTATTCCGAGTTCAGCCGAAGGTAAAGCATTATTCACTACATCCGCATACAGACACAGATGTGGAGAAAAATGATTTACCATCGGCCGTCCGTCTGTCCGCGGCTTACCTAAAAGTTTGCCCTTATCTAGTTAAATCCGGCGGCGTGTCCCGCTACGGGCTAGCGCTCTCTAGCGTCGTGGGCCCGCGAGAGGTGGACTGTGAGCAGAACGTGTACGACGGCTGCCTTATGACACTCAGCCCGCTCACCACGCCCTGTTGTCGGAACACCTTCGTCATACTCAGGTACAGGTACATACAGATGTAGTGAATAATGCAATCCCATCGGCCAAACTCGGAACACGACTAGACCCGAAGAAGTGTCAATCAATTACACAAACAGACATGAACCGCCGAGTTACGGCTTGGCGGGTGCGAGCGTGGGCAGTGCGCGACCCATGCGACGATGCCGTCGCCTGCTGGCTGGTCCCGCGATGCGAACAGTGCACGCTGCTAACGCACCAAAGCTCGGGCCATTTCAGTAATAAATAATTTGTTAAACCATGTCCCGGATGCTGACTTATATACTGACAGATTGAGTAAACTCATTAATGTTGTTATGTTAGGCTTGAATGCCATCTAGTTAAGTAAGTAATTAGAAATGTAAATTATAGATATAATATTTACCGTGTAAGCGTGTTGGTGTCATACTGTAAGCTTATATGTGAAGAAATAAAGGTCTATTATTATTATTATGCACGTGTCAATCATTTAATACGATAATTGATTGCCACGTCGGGTCTCGTCGCATTCCGAGTTCAGTCGATGGCAAGGCATTATTCACTACATATGTACATGCTACCGCCTTCACTTGGTACTACTTCTACCTATGGGGGACACGCAATAGCCAACGTGGTGGTGGTAAGTGGACTGTGAAAATTATGCATCACTTGGTTCAACTTTGGCTGGGCACGTAGTACTAGCCAGCGCCGTGACGTGAGATACTTAGACTGTAAACATGACGTTAACGACGGCTGTCTCATGAGTTATGAAACCCAGCCTGATCACCGCGCTTTGTTGCTCGATCACCGCGCTCTGTTGCCGGATCACCTTCGACATACTCAGGTACACGCTACTGACGTCACTCGCTTCTCAATCAATAGGCTACGGTGTTTGCTTACCATCAGGCAGGCCGTAAGCTTGTTTGCCACCGTCGTAGTATAAAAAATACACATAGGGGACAAATCCGATTTACTAGGCAATTTTCCCTTCTAAATCTTAAAGTGTTCACTGTGGAATTATACCAAACTTAAAAGATTGATACTTTAAACTAAAACGCACAATTAAAATGTTGATGAAATTTGGGGCGAAACCTTCTTATACTAATTCTTCGTATCCATTTTTTCAGCACTGAAGACGAATCAATACGAGGCAAGAAAGTTAATTACGGCGATCAATTCTTGTTAAAGGCCGAAAATTATGGAAATCCAAGTGTAAATACAAAATTAACTTTTCTCAAACATGCAATGAAATATTGATGTTATGTTCCTTATAACAGGCTGCGAAGTATGACGCTTCAGGTGCGGCTAGGACAAGAGGTCGTTAATGGAATTTCATACAAATCTTGCAGGCCTAGGCCGGCAAAGTCCTCTTTTTTAATTTCCATTCCACATAAATTGTGGCACAGGCACCATGACATTCTGCCAATAAAAATAAAACTTTGATTTTTTTGTTGTTTATTTCATTGCATGTTTGAGAAAAGCACTATACATACCTCGGCGGAAAACATGGGGTTGCCCGCCTCAGACCTATCCGACCTCGCTTCGCTCGGCCGTCTATATATGTCTTCGGCCGGCAACCCCTTACGTCCCGGCCTCTGTAGTAATACTATTATTACTTTTCAATTTGAATCATTAGGTTTTTAGAAAAAATATGTTTACAAGTCTCAAATTGAACGACGAAATTGTATTTACCTACCGTTCATGGAATGAGCTCTCGAGAATTCACTATTCCTGGAATTAATATTAGTTACTACATCTTTGAAGATCATTTTCTTTTCGCATATTTTCTTAATCTGAATTTTCCTCATTATGTTTTTTCCACAAAGCGTGAATTCGCTTTCGTCGATCGTATTTTTCTATAGTTACTTACATTCTGGTATGTTTTAGCCGTGTGTATGTGTATATATGTTGTACATCTTTTTGCTTGCAACTGTGGTCAGGCACCCCCGCTGTACGTCCGGTACCAGAACGCATCCGTGCCGGAGCCGGCAAACCTCATTCCTATCCAGCTTAGCGCTAAGCGAGACACCAATTGTCGCTGGACCACCGTTCCTCTCCTGCCCCGCGACCGCCTTGAGGGTATCGGCCAACCTATTCAGGTCAGTCTGTTTCTAATTACTTACTTACATGCTTTACGACTTTTTTGGTTGCTCGGCCGGATCAGGCAAGTCAGCTGTCGCGCACCCGTAAGATGCATTTCGCCCGGACGGGTTTGACAGCGACCCTCATCAAACTTGTATCTTCACGAAGCCACGCAAACACGAAGACTCTGACTAGATGACAGAGAACGTAAGCCTTATATGGTAATTATATTATACTAGCTGTCCCGGCGAACTCATTTCCGTCCCCGACCCGTTCCGTACAAAATATCTGAGAAAGAGTTTTTTTTTCGTATATATTACTGCTATTCGGAGCTAAGAAAAATCCAAAACATCAAATATCATTATAAATAGTATTAGTTATAGTTCTCGAGTTATAAATAGTGTAACTAACACGAATTAGTTATGTACAGGGTGCATGGAAAAAAATATGGGCCCTGGAGGGGAACTACCATTGTAACTAGAACTATGCTGTCAAAGCACTTTTATTCTTTATTGAATGCTAAAGAAATATTAATATATTAATCATAAGTATTTCATTAGTAATAAATAAAAATTATATAAACATTGGATAAAAATAAAGTAATAAAATGTAAGCACAATTGGAACGTCACCCACAACACTAAAATATACCTATTCATATTGATACACCAGGGGGTCTACTCCGAAATTAGAAATCCGAACTTCGTATGGTGCCGTCCCTTTCACTCATATAGTCTATGACAGGAGAGTGAAAGGGACGGCACCATACGAAGTTAGGATTTTGAATTTCGGAGTAGACCCCCAGTTCTTCGAGTATAATGAGTTTCAATAAGAACGTATCTAGTATTTAAAGCAAGCAAATTGCGATCGTATATGCAAGAAGTAAGGTGTTGTTTCGCTTGAGCGAAGCTTGTTATTTTGTTATTGCACCTGCTCGCGAGTACAATTCATTTCAATAAGAGCGTATGTATTGCATGAAATAAGTGATTTGCGACCATATTTGCTTGACGTAAGGTGTTGTATTGCTTGGACTGTAGGGTAATTAAGCTTGCGGACAATTCACTCAAAGGCTTCAATTTTGGTGGCTAACACAGATCAAGGTATAAATAGCGCATGGGGTTCGATTCGGGATGCTCATTCTTACTTTTGTTGTTGTGCGGATTGTCATTTGAAGCTGGCTCGTTTTAACGTAGTGATAATTCAAGGTACTATTTTATTAATTATTAATTATCATAGTTGAGTGGTTCATTATTGTGCAAATACTTTGAATTATGGTGAGTTATTCAACTGTGAATTTAGATTTTATTTTATGAGTTTTGTGTGTTTTGATTTGATATCGAGCCAGATCAATGTCTGAATAGCATGGTCTATTTAACAAGTTGGATCTCACCATCGAGGTGAAAAAGAGATACAGCTTGGAATCCTATTAGTTTTGTTACCAAGTTTAAGAGGGCTTGGCATCGTCTCTTTATCAACATAGATGATGATATACTCTTACGTGCTTTGGGGTCTAGCCACAGATTGATGCGAGAAGGTCGCAATTTCCAATAAGTCGACCGCTATGAACGGTGTTCACTCGTAGAGATCTTGTGTGTGCCTGAAGTTCGTTCTTTATTAAATATATTTATGTACTTACCTTATATACGTTAGGGCGCATCATTCACAGATCCCTTTAGTCTTCGGACGGTTGTGAATGGAGCAAATACACAGGCTTTAGGTTGCCTATCTCGGTCTAGCCTACCGAACGTTACAGCTTAGGTTATAGTAGGATTCACATTTCATGACACTATTAAATAATTGGGTTTTGCTTACACTAGAGTAGGGACTAGTTGAGAGTAGAGTTAGGTTTAAAGTCATTTGTAGTAGGTAATAGGGTGTTAGGGCTAAAACAATGATTAGGGTTGGTTTAGGGAACTAGGTTTCAATTAATAGGTTGTTAGTGATTGTAGGAAGTTTGGTAGACGTGAATAAGTAGGTAAAGGTCAATTGTGAATAATGGTTTCCAAGTGTGGTTATGAAGTATGGGGTTTCATGGGCTACATGTGATATATGGTTTAAAGGTGTAACTACATTTAATTTACTTTGTTCATTGAGTTATTATGATTCCAGTTATGATTAGGGTATAGCATTGTTTCAGAAAGAAGAGATAATTCTAGACATTGTAGCAGGCGGAGCAGTCTACAGGTCCATTTATCTATTATCATGAGTGGAATAATGCTCGCATTTCTATCATGAGTAAATGAGTGCTCAGTATTTCAGGTATTGACTAGATTCAAATATTTCATATGAATTGCCCTGAATAGTCGATATTGAGTGTACCACTTTATGGAAAGTAGGTTTTTAGGGAGTTAGTGACGAGGTGGTTTGTTTTCATTAGATACAACTTTGTATCTCAACTCTTGTATATAAGAATGTTAGCGTAAGTACTCATTAATTGCTAGAATTTATTTATCAAGCTTAAATTAATAGATGATTCCTCTAATCATCGATATGACTATCTGGTGAGTTTCTTTGATGCTTCTTCTCATCAGCAAGTCTAGGTTACGAAGCATTGGTAGATTCATAGGTCATATAAAAATACCTATTAAAAATTCAATAAAATAAAATAGGTATAAATACGTAGCTAGGAGGTCTGTCACCCATCCAGGCGTAAGCAGTAGCATTGTATGGTAGTGAAAGAGTCGCACCATACAATAATAATCAAAATTATTCTTAGCTAGCTAGGAAATCAAGTATCAGTGTTTTATGATGAAATAATTTTGATTTAGGGAAAAATTATGGCTTTTAAGGAAAATTTGCCTTTCTTTAAAAACCAATGGCTACTGTGTTACGCTTAGCCCGGCCTCAGGTAGTCTGGAGGGGGAATATTAATAAAAACAAATAATTATTTGGTTATATAAAGAAGCATACAGTAGGTAAAGCAAAGATCAGTACTTAATCTTCTCTGTAATCATAATAGTGATAGGTTTAGGAAAATGGGTAATGCAATTCTGTAGGAATATTAGGCTAGGGCTAGGCTAAAGGTAGGGCTAGGCTAAAGGTAGGGCTAGGCTAAAGGTAGGGCTATAGGTTAGGTAGTGAAGAGTTCAGATCTTGTTTGTTTCACATTAAAGAATTTGGGTTACGCGGCACACAACGTAGGGATATTACTAGACGATCACTTGGCCAAATCAAATAAATAAATTAAATCAAATCAAATTAAATCAGTCGTTAATAAATCAAGCTGTAAAATATTATTCATTTTATTAAATTACTGTCATACATTTATTTTACTATTAATTATTAGGGAATTTCAATATTAATTATTTTATTTAGTAAGGTCGAAGGCACATGTTTGCTGCTGTGACCAAAGGATATGTATTAACATATGTTGTTATAGCCTTTAAGTGACATTTTTGGTTCCGTGACCTTGGATAGCATGTAGTCTTTATGACTACATTTTTGGTGGCGTGTAAAAAGGAGTGTGAACAAATTTTGATCTGAACTCTTCAGCTAGAAAATCGAAAACAAATAATATCATTGTTTATTGTTGCTACAAGTAGGTTACGTAACAAGTATGTAATAATTCATAAGTTTTAATAGATGCGTGCGTCTGTAGGCTGCGGTGATTGCTTGACGTCGGGCGGGCCTCGTGCTGGCTGGCCGTAGTGTAAGAGATGTTCGCTGTGCTGCTTTTTGTTATGAACTGCACCTGAAACAGATTTAAGTTAACATTAGTGTCAAGTATACACTAAGAAAATGATTTGAAGTTATAAGAGTTTAGTGGAATAGGGGGCGATCATTGTTATGATGTGGTTAATATTATAAGAGTTTAGAGAAACAGGGGGCGTTAGTTATAATATAACCATGAGAAGTTCTGCAAATTATTGACATAGTCCAAATCATTCACATCATGTATAAATTGATCGAAGCAGGTCATAATAATCATTCACAGCCGTGGTCGCTCACTGCTGAACAAAGGCTTTTCTTCTAGAACATCATACAACGCAGATCATCATTGTCAATAAAGAGATAGTATATTATTATAGTTTCTGTCACAGAGTAATAGTTGTAGAAAGAATAACGAAGAGTAGAACAGTTGCAGATACCATGTTTTCATACATATGAAATGGACATCTGTACAGAATTATAAAAATTGTTTTTATATTCATCATCAAGATCATCATCATCATTACTATTAGTCTGTTATGTGTCTCATAAAAGGGGGGGGGAGCGGACAGTGGTACTCATGATGGTCCGGTGTTGGTCGGAGACGTCACATACATTTTTGAATTTATTTATTCATACATATTATATTATAATTAGCTATTATTACTCATTATTAAATGACCTAATTACCTTAGAAGTATCACAGTAGTGGAAGTCAAGCAGCTATGCCAGCAGTCTAGCAAGCCAGCTTTATTTTGAAAATTTTGATTTCTTGATTGCCGAAGCAACTGAAATGTAGAAAGTAGAAAAATTAGGATAGTGATAATATATTTCTTTATAGGAGCTAATATAGGTAGTTTTAGACAACAGAAATGAATAAAATGGCAAAAATGCAATTTTTTTGAAAGTGTCCGAAGCTAACTGCGGAGAGAACAATTGACACAAAATTGAAATTTCACTGAAATCGGTCTAGATATATTTGAGTCATGTAAGATATATATTATAAATGACTTTATTCAATAGAGATTATATGAACTTACATTTAGGATCCTCCAGATTGGAAAAAGGAACAAAAAATCATTTTGTAGTCAACGGCACGAGTCAGATTTACTAAAGGATGTTGTTTGCGCCTGGGCATGTGGTTGTTTAGTGAGTAAATCATCACTTGATGCAGTCTTCATTATCACTGTCCTGAAAGTAGAAGAAATAGAAATATGATAATAACATAGTATGAAGGAAATTTGCCAGATTTCTTGATCTTGTCAACTTCAAGTCAACGCCATTATCAGTCTTTGTTTGAAAACATGGCTACTGCGCAGTTTTTTCAAATGTGTCAGCTTAGCTGTTTATTCAATTCGATTCATAGGAGTAAAGTCATTTTCGCTTAGTGACCACTTTCTATTATAGTTGAAGTTATTATTGACACAAGAAGTTACATTTTTAAGATAAATTTAACAAAAATACTTTTAATTCGCCATATTCGGTTGAAATTACGTCGTTAGTTGAAGTGGTTGAATCACAGACAAATGAATGAATGAAAACAAAGAAGTGTTGTCAGTGATAAAAAAAGAATGAACAAATAAGATGGTTTTTACAAGATAATTTTTTTTTTGAATTATTGTTTAACCTGTTTTATAAAACTTAAATTATGTTCTAAATAATAAAATAGGAGTATACATAAGTGTAAAAAAATATATCAGAAATTATAAAATTACACATAGGAATAATGTCGATTATCTATGATTAGGATAAGAGTTACTCTACCCATCAACATATTATACGATAGTTAGTTGTGAGTCCGATTCATATTTTCGAAAACAAGATAAATTCCATTGATAGATAGAGGGATGCTCCGGTGATAAAATGGTTTTAGTTTATTGAATGGCTCTTTTATGAATTGGGGTCTTTTACACGATACTGGGATGTCAATATTATCGCGGTTTTCAAAAGTCTATGGATTTTGCTTAATTGTTCATCAATATTCACGTGAAACGGATTGTGATAGGAGTGTATCGCGTGATAATATTCTCTCTTAATTTATCTTCAGTATTCATCAATATTTTCGTAATATAAAGATTGTGATATGAGTAGTGTGTCGCGTGATAATAATGACCAAGTAAAGGGACAAGAGATAAAAAAAATATTATAGTATTATGGTCGTATAAAGTAAATTTACCTTTATTATTCAGTGAAGACAATTTTTAATATGTACAATATAAAAGTTACGTCTTATTGTCATAAATAAATAAACAAGTATGGGGTGGCTTTAAGGCAGATGCAGTGTTTACAAAAGGATACTAATTTCTGAACGTAGAAAATAAAGTTTCGCTGTCAAAGATATTTGACACTTGACAAGTTGAGATTTGATAGTGGTTTTAAAAAATGTACAAGTTAGAGTTTTACACAAATAATCTCTTTCTTTATTTGCTGGATTGACAATAGTTAAATGTGATATATTTTCAAGCAAAATAGTGAAGTAAATTATTGTGACTAAAGGATAAAGTGAAATTTAATACCAAAGATGTTATAGCCATGTTATAGTGCTTTGTTGAATGGGATCGTAACAATTTCATAAGTTAACAATCAAAAAGTAAATACAATACATAGCTGGAATAGGATTTTATACATTATTATGATAGAAAGGGTTTCAAATAATTTCAGGACTGAAAGTAGTTCACGTAGAGAATAGTGTAGTGTAAATATGGGTGTTTGTGTATTAGTGGTAATTCTAATTTTCTGCCGGAATTACTTAGATAAACAAAGTGCGTATATAATACTAAAGTACGATACAAAATAATATCTTACATATTTCAAAGGGTTCGTTTGATGTATGTATGTATGTATATAGAAAGTTTGTTGTACATAAAACAAGGTAATATTATGTCATATATATTAAAAGAACAAAGCATTTAATTACAAGGTAGTTATCTTAAAATGCACTGGGTAATTTATATTAAAAGTTGTGTTGGAGCTAGATTTTTGAAATTGTTTCTCCAATGAAATTTTGGTATTTTAATATTGTGATACAGCAAAGTTAGTGTTCAGAAAGGAATAAATTTTATTTTGTACAAATCATACTAAAAACTACGATTGATTCAATTGTAATAGTATAAACTTACTTATAAAAAATAAAAATAATGTTGATTACACTGCAAAAATTTATTCATATTAGACGGGTTCATCGTTCACTTCGGAGTGTAGAAATGAATAAATTATTATTTTTCTATTAAAATGCAGTATGTATTTATATTGTTTATATATGTTTGTAGATATAATAGGATACATTTTAATATTATGTTCTGTTGGTACATAGTGCATGCTTAGTGATGAGTTTCAGAAATGATTATAAATTCAGTTTTAAATAAAATCAATCAAAAGAGTAGTTGTAAAGTGATCGGAATAAATTCAATAACACTTTGCAATTTTCGCTATTAGTTATCAAAATATTTATATTTGTAGAAAAGTGTGAATATCATTTATTTTATTTGTATTGAATTAGTTGGCATTCATTGAAGAAGAGTGGGGTAAAATTTAGTAATTTTTTAAATAGATATGTATAAGTTTGCAAAATTAATTATGTCAGCAGTTATATGGACTTTCAAAAGATTACATACCGAAGACTTTTGGCTGTCTGTAATAATCGAGCGAAAGAGTGTATGAGGAAGCATGAAGTAGATTGAATGACTGAATTACTAAGGTATGATGAAAGTTAGTTGATGTATGTATAGTATAAAAAAAATCAGGTTTGTTTTTATGTGAAAATGGGTTATTGCAGGTAGGCAAATGTTGGCTTGTAATCAACCTGGATTTGTTGGTATTTTGGGGAAACCTGAGGGGGGGGGGGGACACAACTAGTCAGCAAAATCTTATCAGTAGGTTAAAATCGTTTTACGATTCGACCCATTTCATTAAGGGTATTTTTTGTTGGCTAGTACTGCACAGAAGCTAAGACTAAAAATGAGTGTATACACACCACATCTTGAAAAGGATTATTCGACAAGAATTTACCTGACTGCAAAGGAGGGTAATCATAAAAAATGATTTGTCGATGTACAATCATTTTGTGAATTTATGCTCTAAATTTTATCTTCATTTATGTGTATTTTTACAGTATTTGAATGTTAAGAGGTAAAGGTTATGAGACAAGGCCTATGGCTAGGTATTCATATTAACATCAAGTAAGACTACTTTTCATGCTAGAGGTGGCATGTTCATCATAAATTGTGGTGCAATATTGCAATAATTGACTTGAAGTCTAGTCAAGAAAAAGGAGGGTTTTCTAGTGTTTGATTTGGATATTTAGTATTCAATCTGGTTAATCACATTTTGAGTTTTAATGCTCTGATAGCCATAAAGGTAATGAGTGGTAATGTTGGGGCATTGAGCTGATGAATGTTTGATTGACTACGTTCATAAATGAACATTTCATATATTGGGGTGGAAAGGAGTCTGAAATCGAATATCTGATTCAAGTTTGTGACATGCGCCAAGAAAACTTGATTGAAAAGGGTGATGAAGTATCGAGATTTGGTTCGAATTTTGACTAATGAGATATGAGCATCTCAGTACTTACATAAAGATTTTTTTCTGTTTGCATGGGGAGTTTTTGGGGTATCATTCCGTTCGAGCAATGTGAACATGGATCGAAAGATGCCCGGCCAGATCTGGACATCCAGCTTGATATCGCAAACTCGGATTACTAGAATCTTTCAGCCTCACAAACTGGAACTTCAGGCGAATGGGAAAAAATTGTGGAAATGGTGATCATCAATCATTACCAAAATTCAGAGGACTGAATTTTATATCTAGTCACTCACAATCAATGAGTATTGGTTTAAAAACACATACACGTTTAAATTAAATATGGGGAATGGGGGGACAGGGTTTGGGGAATAGTTAAACTGACAAATCTAGGGTATGTTATAATATATAACATAATAGTAGTTCGAGGATTCTTCATGAATCGCTCTATCCATAGCAATTACATGGCAAATCCTCGAGGGGGCGTATGTAACTAGAACTATGCTGTCAAAGCACTTTTATTCTTTATTGAATGCTAAAGAAATATTAATATATTAATCATAAGTATTTCATTAGTAATAAATAAAAATTATATAAACATTGGATAAAAATAAAGTAATAAACTGTAAGCACAATTGGAACGTCACCCACAACACTAAAATATACCTATTCATATTGATACACCAGTTCTTCGAGTATAATGAGTTTCAATAAGAACGTATCTAGTATTTAAAGCAAGCAAATTGCGATCGTATATGCAAGAAGTAAGGTGTTGTTTCGCTTGAGCGAAGCTTGTTATTTTGTTATTGCACCTGCTCGCGAGTACAATTCATTTCAATAAGAGCGTATGTATTGCATGAAATAAGTGATTTGCGACCATATTTGCTTGACGTAAGGTGTTGTATTGCTTGGACTGTAGGGTAATTAAGCTTGCGGACAATTCACTCAAAGGCTTCAATTTTGGTGGCTAACACAGATCAAGGTATAAATAGCGCATGGGGTTCGATTCGGGATGCTCATTCTTACTTTTGTTGTTGTGCGGATTGTCATTTGAAGCTGGCTCGTTTTAACGTAGTGATAATTCAAGGTACTATTTTATTAATTATTAATTATCATAGTTGAGTGGTTCATTATTGTGCAAATACTTTGAATTATGGTGAGTTATTCAACTGTGAATTTAGATTTTATTTTATGAGTTTTGTGTGTTTTGATTTGATATCGAGCCAGATCAATGTCTGAATAGCATGGTCTATTTAACAAGTTGGATCTCACCATCGAGGTGAAAAAGAGATACAGCTTGGAATCCTATTAGTTTTGTTACCAAGTTTAAGAGGGCTTGGCATCGTCTCTTTATCAACATAGATGATGATATACTCTTACGTGCTTTGGGGTCTAGCCACAGATTGATGCGAGAAGGTCGCAATTTCCAATAAGTCGACCGCTATGAACGGTGTTCACTCGTAGAGATCTTGTGTGTGCCTGAAGTTCGTTCTTTATTAAATATATTTATGTACTTACCTTATATACGTTAGGGCGCATCATTCACAGATCCCTTTAGTCTTCGGACGGTTGTGAATGGAGCAAATACACAGGCTTTAGGTTGCCTATCTCGGTCTAGCCTACCGAACGTTACAGCTTAGGTTATAGTAGGATTCACATTTCATGACACTATTAAATAATTGGGTTTTGCTTACACTAGAGTAGGGACTAGTTGAGAGTAGAGTTAGGTTTAAAGTCATTTGTAGTAGGTAATAGGGTGTTAGGGCTAAAACAATGATTAGGGTTGGTTTAGGGAACTAGGTTTCAATTAATAGGTTGTTAGTGATTGTAGGAAGTTTGGTAGACGTGAATAAGTAGGTAAAGGTCAATTGTGAATAATGGTTTCCAAGTGTGGTTATGAAGTATGGGGTTTCATGGGCTACATGTGATATATGGTTTAAAGGTGTAACTACATTTAATTTACTTTGTTCATTGAGTTATTATGATTCCAGTTATGATTAGGGTATAGCATTGTTTCAGAAAGAAGAGATAATTCTAGACATTGTAGCAGGCGGAGCAGTCTACAGGTCCATTTATCTATTATCATGAGTGGAATAATGCTCGCATTTCTATCATGAGTAAATGAGTGCTCAGTATTTCAGGTATTGACTAGATTCAAATATTTCATATGAATTGCCCTGAATAGTCGATATTGAGTGTACCACTTTATGGAAAGTAGGTTTTTAGGGAGTTAGTGACGAGGTGGTTTGTTTTCATTAGATACAACTTTGTATCTCAACTCTTGTATATAAGAATGTTAGCGTTACTCATTAATTGCTAGAATTTATTTATCAAGCTTAAATTAATAGATGATTCCTCTAATCATCGATATGACTATCTGGTGAGTTTCTTTGATGCTTCTTCTCATCAGCAAGTCTAGGTTACGAAGCATTGGTAGATTCATAGGTCATATAAAAATACCTATTAAAAATTCAATAAAATAAAATAGGTATAAATACGTAGCTAGGAGGTCTGTCACCCATCCAGGCGTAAGCAGTAGCATTGTATGGTAGTGAAAGAGTCGCACCATACAATAATAATCAAAATTATTCTTAGCTAGCTAGGAAATCAAGTATCAGTGTTTTATGATGAAATAATTTTGATTTAGGGAAACATTATGGCTTTTAAGGAAAATTTGCCTTTCTTTAAAAACCAATGGCTACTGTGTTACGCTTAGCCCGGCCTCAGGTAGTCTGGTGGGGGAATATTAATAAAAAACAAATAATTATTTGGTTATATAAAGAAGCATACAGTAGGTAAAGCAAAGATCAGTACTTAATCTTCTCTGTAATCATAATAGTGATAGGTTTAGGAAAATGGGTAATGCAATTCTGTAAGAATATTAGGCTAGGGCTAGGCTAAAGGTAGGGCTAGGCTAAAGGTAGGGCTATAGGTTAGGTAGTGAAGAGTTCAGATCTTGTTTGTTTCACATTAAAGAATTTGGGTTACGCGGCACACAACGTAGGGATATTACTAGACGATCACTTGGCCAAATCAAATAAATAAATTAAATCAAATCAAATTAAATCAGTCGTTAATAAATCAAGCTGTAAAATATTATTCATTTTATTAAATTACTGTCATACATTTATTTTACTATTAATTATTAGGGAATTTCAATATTAATTATTTTATTTAGTAAGGTCGAAGGCACATGTTTGCTGCTGTGACCAAAGGATATGTATTAACATATGTTGTTATAGCCTTTAAGTGACAAAAACGTTGATATAGCTCAATTTGCTGAAAGAAAATTTCACTTTATTTTTACTTAGCAACAAATTTGCATCCACAGATTTTTGAAAGAGAAAAAAATATTTTTAAAATACGAATTGTACTTAATTTCTTTTTTTTATTTGTGGCCTCTCTTGTGTACCCTAGGTGACTAGGTAGGTCACTAAGAAGTGTTTGTTCCTTGATAGAAATGGGATCATTTGGCATCAATAATTTTTTGGACAAAAATTACAACAAAATGTTTTGTTTTGATGACTGTACATTTAAAAAAAACTGCGACTGCAGTTTTATTGTTAAGAGAAATAAAATAATGTTTCCTTTCAGCAAATTGAGCTATCTCAACATTTTAAGGTAGTTCTCTTCCAAGGCGCAGACATTTTAAGTATTTTTAAGGTAGTTCTCTTCCAAGGCGCAGACATTTTAAGGTAGTTCTCTTCCAAGGCGCAGACATTTTAAGGTAGTTCTCTTCCAAGGCACAGACATTTTAAGTATTTTTAAGGTAGTTCTCTTCCAAGGCGCAGACATTTTAAGGTAGTTCTCTTCCAAGGCGCAGATATTTTAAGTATTTTTAAGGTAGTTCTCTTCCAAGGCGCAGACATTTTAAGGTAGTTCTCTTCCAAGGCGCAGACATTTTAAGTATTTTTAAGTTAGTTCTCTTCCAAGGCGCATACATTTTAAGGTAGTTCTCTTCCAAGGCGCAGACATTTTAAGGTAGTTCTCTTCCAAGGCGCAGACATTTTAAGTATTTTTAAGGTAGTTCTCTTCCAAGGCGCAGACATTTTAAGTATTTTCAAGGTAGTTCTCTTCCAAGGCGCAGACATTTTAAGGTAGTTCTCTTCCAAGGCGCAGACATTTTAAGTATTTTTAAGGTAGTTCTCTTCCAAGGCGCAGACATTTTAAGGTAGTTCTCTTCCAAGGCGCATACATTATAAGGTAGTTCTCTTCCAAGGCGCATAATTTTTTCCACCCGGTACGAGTACCCGGTAAGATATACCTACCTACCTACCTGTGCTGTGGTGTGTGTGTGTCGTCCAAAATATTAGGGAACTCAAAAAACATTCCCTAATATTTTGGAACTGTTGCAAGCACCATTTCTCAAGGATTAACTGACGTGCTGCGAGTTTTATTTGTACTCTACCCACACTCCAGCGATCTAGCCTCTTCTTGGTTCGCTTTTTTCCCACAGGTAAAAACCACACACGCACACACATACCACAGCACAGGTAGGTAGGTATATCTTACCGGGTACTCGTACCGGGTGGAAAAAATTATGCGCCTTGGAAGAGAACTACCTTATAATGTATGCGCCTTGGAAGAGAACTACCTTAAAATGTCTGCGCCTTGGAAGAGAACTCCGCGGCGGCGAGGAAGAGGCACGTAGCGATGGCGGCGGCGGCCGGGGCGCGCGCGCTGTCAGCGGCGCGTTTGATGTCTGCAGCGGCGAGCGGCGCGTGACATCGCGCGGTTTCTACGACGAGTTTGTACCTGACACTCCTATTACCTTTAATGAGTCTTCGATCGAATGAGTTTTACTCAACAGCTCGTCAAAAGACTTAAACTCTTCACGACGTAGGCGCTCCCGAATGCGATGATGTAGTAAGCCGTACACCATATCTAGTCGCGCTCTCTCTGTGAGGTCTTCCATAGGTAGTCGGGCGAAAATGGCTCGAGCTCGGGCCACGAACTGGTCGGTATTCTCGTCGATATGTTGCTCGTTGTCGAATAAATCTCGATATAACCTATGTGGCGGCCGGCGGTCTCCGAAAGCTCGTCGAAGTCGATCCAGGGCATCCGTCCAAGTTGTTGTAGTGCTTTTGATTCCTTGCCACCAGGTAGCTGCGGAATGCGTAAGCAGTATTGAGAAGCCTCTAATGGCGTTCTCGTCGCTAACACTACAGCAATCCTTATAAGCCTCCACTGCGTCGATGAATCCTTCGAGGCTTTCTTCGACGCTACCGCTGTAAGTGGCGTGGCACTTAGAAAAGTTGCCGGTCACGACAGGGCCGGTGGGGGCGACGACGGTCACGTTGGCGGGCTCGGCGGCGGCCGGGGTCGATGCGCGAACTTCATGTAATAACCGCTGGAACATGTCGACGTTGGATTGCTGAATGCTTTGCAGCAATATGGACAGGTTATCCATTGACATCGTCACATGTCCATTGCGTACACTGTCTTCATCTGCACGGGGAAGGTCGGACGCGGCGTTCACTGTGTTTTCTATGTCGTCGTGTAGCGCGGCGTTGCCGTTGCCGGACGGCGATCCGTGAGGCGTCCGGAAAGCTTGGCCGGAGCGAGTCGACATTTTAATTTGTACGGCACCCGAAAAAGCGTAAAAATGTCTATAACAACAATAATATCACTAGTGCACAGTTCACTCGCACGTGGTTTTAACTTAAGACACACGGAATGGGCGCCATGAAACGGGGAGGTAACGTGTATGTCGTTACTGTTGGTGATTGTTTCTTAAATCAAAACGGCACGGAGTTCATACACATTTTTATTATTCTTGCGAACACTTTCACATACGAGCACGTACAAATAATAAACAAAGCACAGCACAAAAAAAAGGTTATTATTACGTTCTAAGTCTAGGAACAATCATCGTCTAACCGCTGCGGACGCTTGCCTTCTCGGCGCGGGCGCGGGGACGGGGTCGCTACTTCTGTCGCCGTTAGGTGGCGTTGTCCGTTCGCCTCTAGACACTTCCCGCGTTACAACTGTGATTGATAGTAATAATACAAATAATAAACTGTGATTGATTGTAATAAACAACTGTACTTAATTGACAGTAATAAAAAACTGTGATTCATAGTAATATAGTGGATGGTGGTTAAGAAGTCAATCCACCTGTCATTTCCATACAGTTTATAACCTCAAAGTGACTAAGGTTATTAATTATACAAGATTAGTTATATTGGAACACTGTACCATATTTTAAGATCTTTTACCTAATACAATACAATATAATGCAATAAATCATACAATATAATGCAATAAATCATATGATATGATATGACTTCTTAACCGCCGACTATATCGATAGTAATAAATAACTGTGATTTCCTAATATGGCGCAATAAATAATTCAAACTGATTAAAAGTTAGGTGTTACTATCATTCATTACTATCTTCCCTAATTTGTCTTAATGATTGAAGAATTGAAATGGAATGTAATGTACAGTCATGAAAATAGAAGATAAAATATGTTTACTAATAATTTAACAGCTATTGTTTGTTAAATTTTAACAAAAGCTCTTTGAGTCAGTTTTTTTGAGCTCAGCTCAATATAAGGGTTGTGATAAATTTGCTTAAAATAATATACATCTTAATAATGTTTGTGTATTTCTAACTATCTTATTTGAAACCATATATCAATTTTAGCTTAGTAAAAGCTATCTCTACATTTATCGACTTTCAGGCGGTACAAAGTTCGCCGGGTCAGCTAGTCAGTATTAAATATGGGAGATATGTAAATCGTTATATTTTAATTACAACATGACCACTTTCTATATTTTCAAATACTTATTAACGTTATTCAATTGTTTTATTTTACCCTAATAAAATGAATTTTACTTTTTGAGGTCAATTTTTATACCTTCACTAAGTCATCACCAGCTCGTGATTTTCATGTAGCTGGTTTTGAACATATGTGAATGAGAAGTAGTAGTCGGAAGTTAAGGCTAAATAACAGTGGGAACGGTTATCAGTTCTGATCTTTACTTGAAGAGCAGCCCCCTCGTCCATTAGAAGGCTCTGAAGTACAATTTCTGCCGAAACCTCGTGATATTTTTTCTTCAGGTTATTTATAATATTTTTCACAACTCTAATAGAATAATGTTCTACAACTCTCCAATAATATTTGTGCTCAATTGGTGAAAGCTAATTTCGCAGTTTTTATTAGTGGGCCTCAATAGTCCAGGAAGAAGTCGAAAAATACACCCTAATTTTAATGACAGAACTGGAGATACAAAAAAACACTGCACAGATAACTTGCTTATTCCTTAAACTGTAATGATAAACCAAGGTTTTATTTTCAATTATAATATTTTTTATAAGTGCATTAGAACTTTTTCCACACCACTCCAAATAATTACAAAACCAACTCTTATTTTTACCATCTTGTTATTTTTTCCATTCATATGTTTTTTGTTTAGCAATTACAGAAAAACAAATGAATAATGTTTATATATTTTTGATCTAATTTAATGTTGATTAGTGTCATGGTATAACCCACATTAAAAGAATATCATTAACAGAGTGGTTCATACCGATTATCAAAACTTATTGATCGCCCCTCGCAAATGACCATGTTAGCTTGAAATCTTATATTAAGTTATACCTATAGCTAATCGGTTTTCATGCTTTTCCGTATTCATTTTGTTATTACCAGTACTTTCCCTTTTCAGACTGGCAGTAAGCTAATAATAAAGAATTGCGTTGCTGACAAGAGTTTGGGGGTTATGTACCAAAATTGGAGACAGACGTTCTTCGGAATGGTAATTTATAAACTACTTATATACTAGCGTGTGCTCGCGGCTTCGCCCGCGTACTAAGCGTAATTTTTAACCGTATACAAAAAACAGGTTCTCTGTTTGACCCGTATGTATGTATGGACGTATGTAACTATGTATGTTTGTCCACGATTATCTCGCGTTTGGCTTAACCGATGTAAATGCGGTTTCCAGGAAAGTAGTTGTTACATTATGGGGGTTTCGGTATACGACGTTTGGTGATTGTGATGAACGGATGAAAAGTAATTATACATTCTGAGAACCGGAAAACTGTAGAATTTTATATAATTTTGGCAAAAATAAGGATCGAAAACTACTATCATACTTTTTCGCGAGGCCCAAGGGGAAAGGGCCGATGAAATAAAAGCATGTCTTAAATGGCCCTTAGTAAAAGTATCTGTGTACTACAGTAACATCAATAGAAGGTCTGATAACGACCGAGCAACGGTGATAAACTCTGGTCCTTTGAAGTACAGAAATACGGTGGTAAATACTGACGATGTAGAAGCTAAACCATCCAGTAGAGTTCTTAAACACTTTGAACATAACGCATCCGGTCTTCCAGAACACAAACTTTCCACGTTTGGAAACGATTGTCATGTTGCTATTTACCTAAAATCAAACTGTTGTGAATTTGTCATTCTAAGTCAGATACATCTAAGTATTATGTAGATGCAAACAGTGTTTATACGGCGTATTCCGTTCGCTTCCAATTTTGTTTTATATGAAGTAAATATATCGCAGGGCAACTAGTGCAGTTTCCATTGGAGCATAAAAAAAGAAAATTTGGCCTCACTTCCATTCGCACTTCTTACTTTTTGCTCGTATACTGAATTTTGTTCATCTGTTAATGAATCTTAGTTATTCCTGACTAACCCCTTTAAAGCTATCACATCATACCTAAAAATCTATTAGGATACGCGGGGCTCGTTCCGTACCTCAAAAGCAAAAAGAGACCCATATAGGATCACGTGTGGCTCTCTGTCAGTCCGTCTGTTACAACCGATTTGCTTTAAAACGACTGGACCGGGTGAATTGCAATTTGGCACAAACTATCAAGAATGTTCATGTCCACAATATTAAATTAAAAATCGATGCTATTTTCGTAATTAATGACCTCCAAGGGGATGAATTTCGAAAAATCCTTTCTTAATGCACCTTTAGACCTTATTATAAGGAACCTACATGCCAAATTTGGAATCTCTCGAACCAGCAGTTTGGGCTGTGCGTTGATATGTCACTTACTCAATTAGTCAGTTTCTTCCAAAGAGTACTATGAATATGTTTCTTCTTGCAATTTGACACAAACTTTCAAAAGTTTTCATGTCCGCAATATTAAATTTCAAAATCAATGCCATTTTCGTAATTAACGTCCCAAAAAACCATAAAAACGACACCCATATTAATATTTAGACATTTCAACACCCTCGCACTCCAACAGGGGGGATAGTATTTCACGTCCTCTACGTGGGATTTTAAAATCATTGTTATTTTCGTAATCAGGGACCCGATAAACCATAGAAACGATAACAATGTCGATTTTCAGAATTTGTCACCACATTTCTCCCTTTTAGGGGTTGATTTCTCAAAAAACCTGAAACACGGTTTTACTCATTTATCGTTAGAAATACTCCTGCTAAGTTTCGAATAAAATAGTCCAACTAATCTTGTTTCCCTATACAAACTTCGTACCCCCATTTCACCATCTTAGGGGTAGAATTCTGAAAAATCCTTTCTTAATGCACCTTTAGACCTTATATGAAACCTACATGCCAAATTTGGAATCCCTAGAATCAGCAGTTTAGGCTGTGCGTTGATATGTCACTCACTCAGTCAGTCAGTTTCTTCTTGCAATTTGGCACAAACTTTCAAAAGTTTTCATGTCCGCAATATTAAATTTCAAAATCGATGCCATTTTCGTAATTAGCGTCCCATAAAACTATAAAAACAACACCCATATTAATATTTAAACATTTCAACCCCCTCGCACCCCAACAGGGGGGATGGTATTTCACTGACCTTATAAGGAACCTACGTGTAAAATTTGAAATTTCTAGGACCAAGGGTTTGGGCCGTGCGTTGATATGTCAGTCAGTCAGTCAGTCAGTTTCTTCTTTTATACTCGTATCTTTAGATGATAACCCTATTAAAAAAAAACTAATTATTAAATATCTTAAATCGAAGGCATCAAAAGAGAATTTTCGAGAAATTTTATGTTTCTACAAGTAAGATGTTTGATGTTCTACTATCTTCAGCATCAATTGGTGTTGTTTTACACTCTAAGTTAAACGAAATTCTAACCATTCAAATAAATCGCCCATCGCCCCTTGTCGCTTCCGTTGCAAAGGCGCCCAAACAGTGAAAAAATGAAAGTAAAAACTTCATTGTTTAAGGGCAACATTACAATAAAAAACACTGGCGTTGTTTCCTCGCTGGTTTGCCATGGACAACCTTTGCGCCAGGGACGATTCGGAGCGGTGGTCCTCCCACTTTTGCCGGAGTTGACGGCCTATGTCACGCACAAACCCGGGTATGTCCTAAAACTGCCTCCGAAGCTAGAGGTCCCGGGTTCGAATCCCGGTAAGGGAATTTGTTTCTGTGGTGAGCAGAGGCATTTCCTAAGACTTGGATGTTTTCTATGTATTCAAGTATATATATCGTCGTGTAGTACTCATAACACAAGCCTCTTTGAGCTTACTATGGGACTAGTTCGATTTGTGTAATAATAATTACAAATATAATTATTATATTATTACAATTGTAATATTTATTTAAATGTGTCTGCAGGAGTGCGGCGTGAACTGCAGAGACTTCATCGACATCCATAAGCGGTTTACGGCAGAGAATATTTTCTCGCTCGTGAGCGACGTTGCGACTAAAAAGAAGGAATAGAACGGATTGTTTATATCAACTGGTTGTTACTAACACCACAACGAATTGTTCATTTTGTTTATATCAATAAAGAGTGTTAACAATAATTTTATGAAATTTTATTTTCGGATCCGTATGTAAAAATAGAAATCTGAGCTCTTATGACATCTAGGTAATAAATTTGCTTGCGTAGAGATTTTTGGGAAGTTTTTCCTGGATAATATATCCAGCCTTTGTCGGACAGATAACCTCACAGTTATCTGTGATATGTCCCCTTGCCTTACCAGCTAAAGTCTTACCCAGGGTAACTCTAAACTACGTACCAACCAATGTACCAACTCGCACTTGAGAAAGAAGATTCTGTGTTTCCAGCGAGTGTGAAAACCTTTTTTGGAACCCGAAGCGAATATAAACCTTGTTTGAAATGGTGAAGGTTAGTTGACTGTGTCGATTATATTCTCCTTTTTTTATGTATTTATTTATTGGAGAAGCAAAAGAGAAGCAACAGAAATAAGTACAATATTAGGTACAATGAAAGTATTTTAAACATTACGTGTGTACCTACCTACTTCCTTAAACGCTCTCACTAAGCGATTTACTTATTTTGCAACATAGGTAAGCAAAATAATACACCATGGGTATAGGTACCTTTTTGCGGTTATTTACAAAGAGTATTTACTCTTGTCTTGTGGATGCCACAAAGACCCGATGTGCGTCTTGGCTTTCAAAACGAGTGCACGGCACTGATCTCGGTCTTGTGTGGTCGTCAGTCGGCAGCTGCAAAGAGAATATAATACTCCTTACGGAGAAGAGACGTAACTGCAGATATACTGTCATCCACAGTAATTTGTATGTTTCTCGATATCTTTGATGTTCAACAGTATAAAACTGTCACTGTCACCAACTGTCACGATGACTGGTAGCTAGGAGCTCGCGCAGATTTGTATCACGGCTGTTTATCTACGTAGAATGAAACGTGTATGATAGCGGCCATATTGTGTCAAAAAGATTTTGACGACATACTTAGCTCTCATTGGCTACTGCCTTGTCTGCCAATGGAAATCAAACGTCAACATAAAGTAACAAATAAAAATAAAATGGCGTCTCCTCGGAATTTCGTCTAGTCGTCTCTGAACATTTTTTTCATTTTTGTAAATGTTGTTATTTAATTTGAAGTATTGATAGATTACTATGCAATAAACAAACGGAACAGTGTGTAGCTAACCGAAAATTCATCTGGAAACGCGTAAAAACCATTGTTTGGACAACAAATGGAAGATAGTGAAGTGCGTCGTATGTGGCATGCCATGCAAGTTCTCATTTTGCAAAATGTACGAGTGTTGTGGTTGTAAAACGTAGAACTCTGTGAAAGGACGAAGATATATCGTTTTCCCGGATATGAAATGAGATACATTAAAAAATAAATCTGTTGATAAGTAAATTGTTTGTTTAATTTCATATAATACGACACAACGTAGTTCACGGTATTTCAATTGAACACCTGAGGGGCTAGTATGATCGCTTATATGTCGGACATATAGCATTCGTCCCGTACTGTCAAGTATGTAAGTGCGAGAGGGACGAATGCTATATGTCCGACATATAAGCTATCATACTAGCCGGGCAGTTTCATTTTACATCGGACGTTGGTGTTCAATTGGAAATACCGTGAGCTTCTACACAGAGTTAAATTTAAATGAGCTATATATTTTTTATCGTTGGATGTTCACAGTAAGTACCATTGCCAGTGTCATTGAATAATAAAAAAAAAAAAACGTCAAAAATCTATCAGCGGGTACAGATTAAATATGGTTGCTTACGGTCTATATTTTTGGTTCGTGAGTTGGCGGTCTGAACCCTTACTAGTCTGTGATTTGTGTCCACCACGTCAGTCCACCGGTATCTAAGGCTCTGTGAACTGTAAATCTAGCAATTTTATTTTTCTATTACCACAATTTCCAAAATTTCACGAGAATCGGTAGAGAAATGCGACCTGTAGAGGAGAACACCGGACCGGACATACGAAATGATTTTTTATTGAAGTTGAAGCGGAAATCTTCGTTTCACTCTGTCAATGACGGAAATCAAATTTTTCGACCTCTTTGTAGATCGATCTAGTACTACATCCTTAGTTTTCGAATAAACATAAAATGAAATTTATGACAACAATGACATATGTTAACACATGTTTAACTTCACATCAGTTAGTTTTTCTTGTTTATGTATTAACGTACGCAACTGGGGAATTCAGATCACAAGTATATAAACTCGCCTAGAAAATGTCGAAGCTCTCAAAATTGGATGAAGACAAAGGCATTGTTTACAGTAACCGCGTGCTCCTCGGTAATTGGTATGAAGCTTCCAAATTGGAGGAGGTGAGGTTATTTCGTTCGTTAGTAAAGCGATCGCCGTTTTACGTCGGTATTATTTCGTTTCATTTCACTAAGGGCCGTCTCTACTGCCCAAGAAAGTGGGATTTGATTTCGCACTAATCACTGCGTATCAGGAATAATGATGAGGATTATTAAATTTAGCTGTGAAGCTCATGATTGCTGTGAGATAGTACACTGATTGAATCCGTCAGGAGAGCAGGCAGTGTTGCCGATCGGTCTTCATTACAAAGGCCAGTTGGTGCCAGTGTCCCAGCAGACTAAGTGCATCTCACATAAAATGCGTCAAAATCTACGATTACAACATGTTATCTGTAACACGTCGTTACTCGTAGTAAAACAATTAATTTATTTCATTTGGCAAAATATTTTATCAAAATTCCGCTATTGCAACAAACAGTATAGTGCTTAACCCTTAAATGCATAATGATGTATATATGCATCGTATATTTGATGGTCCGTGGCTCAAAATGCAGCTATCCAAAATCACATTTATTACTTTTATACAACATGACACATCTATTTCAATTTATTAAAAAGTTATACAAAAAATCATGCATATAGGGTTAAATATATCTATAAATAAAAACTAAAGTTAAAATCTAAAATTAAAATCTAAACTAGTAAATCTAAATTATAAATAGAAGATTTCTCGTAATTCAACTCCAGCCGGGAGCGTGCCTAGAACGCTGGCAGCGTTGCCGCGCTGTATGGCAATGCTGAGCCGCTGAGCCAGCCCTCTGAAAAAAAATAAGATTCTGAATGCACTCTCACCCCAGGGCCCCAGGGTCTCGACCCCGAACGGCTCAAAAAGTAGGTTATTTAGAGCTGCGTATTTGCGCCGCTTGAGAAGCTCGGCCGAATTGGCAACAGAGCCAGCCTTGATAGTGGTGCCGTGGAGATGAGATAGAGACAGGGTGTCCGTACAGGTTGCGTCCCAGACGAGGGGCCGTCCCAGCCTCCAGGGCACAAGGGTCATGCCGTCGGGCCTCTTGCCGTCGTCGCGAGCAAGTCCAGTCAGCTCTAGAATAGCTGGTGCGCTAGCGCTAGCAAGTGCCTGACGGATGACGTCATTAAGACTGGCATGACGAGAAGCGCGCCCTGCGCTTCTGCTGCAGGATAAGCCGTGGTGGCCGAGCTGATCGACCGGGTCACCGCAGCGGCAGCGATGTGGGGCAACGCATGTCCCACCCAGGCGGAGAGCGACAGAAATGCAAAAAGTGGTCCAAAAAGGTTTCAACTTGAGGAGACGTCAGTGCTTGTAGTCACTGTCCGGATTCCAACTCACAGCTGGCAAAAAGTCGAGCTCGCTCTGAAGGGTTGGTTGCCGTTTGGTGAAGGTTATCCCGTACCAACCTACAGAGCGGGTCAACCCATTGCCGCTGCGAATTGGGGATTCCGGGCAGGTCCGCGTTCGGGCAAGCCTGGGTCCACGCATTTATGTCCTCGGTTAAAAAAGGTACAGTAATTTTGTGGGACTTTAGAATTTTTGTTATCAGGGCATGTGAACTATGTGCCGAGGATATAAATGCGGGGAGCGAAACACTGGACATTTTTCTGATACCCAGGCCACCATGTCGTATAGGCAGGGTAGCTAGGGTCCAAGAGCGCTCGTCTAAATGTATATTTGTAATGGAAATTAGAAATGATTGAATGATTTTGACAATTTTTTCCAAAAATTGGGAAATTTCCAAAAATGGCTACATATTATACGTAAATAAATTTGGGTATGAAAAGACAGTATTGCATGATCTTAAAAACCACGCGTGCGTTCAGATTTATTAGCTTGTTTGAAACTTCCTGAATGTTTTTAATTTTACTGTCCAAGAAATTTTAAAAGGATTCATCTAAAACGGGTGCTCCTAGGAGGTTTAGTGAGCATTTTTCGATAATTTTTATATTGGGTGCAAGAGAATGAAATTTGCTAATTTAATTTTTATATAGTAGTAGATATCGATATAATTTATGTTAGTCGTGCTTACGAGTATCTGTAATTGTTTAGTCCGATATTATTTATGTAATTGTTTAGTCCTAATATTAAAATCAAATCACAAATAGTTAGGTATTGATTCTAGGTTAAGTTTAAAATAAGCTGTTGTTTCGTCCATGTAGCCTGTAATGTATGCACTGTCATCTTGTAATACCATGGATGCAACTAATGAATAAATGAAATGAAAATGAAATCTCGTTGGCGCTCTTATGTTTGGAATACCGTCTCCAAACCGCAAGTGCGCCTCTTTCTATACCTGACAGTTTATTTTATAAAACAATTAATTTGATAATTTTAATTTTAGCACAGATTGGAGATGTTTCGGAATCAAATGGAAAAAGGCGACTTAATGCTGGCGAGATACCGAAAGATGACTGAGAACCTTAATGCGCCCACCGTTTTGACTCAGTCTACGGGGACCATTGCCTTTGGTGCCAAGATCGCATTGCTTGCACCTCAGGTTTCAGGTTAGAAGCTGTCAAAAGGAATTTATGTATTATCTAGACACGCGGCAGCGTGTCCAGCCAAGTTCACCGCAAGAACTGGCGGACAGCAGCCGTGTGTTATTTTACACGAACCGTTTGGAACCACTTTTGACCCCCCAATAACTCCAAATCTATCGAACATAAAAAATGAAATTTGGTACATGTATTAATAAGATCCTTTGGAACAACTAGAACCCCAAATTTCATAAATATAGGTTTAATAGTTATTGAGATATTAAATTCCAAAAAACGGCATTTTTACCACTGACTGGCTGACTGACTGACTGACTAGTAATCAAAAACCTAACCCACTTCCAGGTGACCTAGAAAGCTGAAATTTGGCATGCAGCTTGGTAATTGTGTGTGTACACCAGAAAAAATCTGAAAATAGTGATTTTTTAATTAGTTTTATTATTATTATTATTTATGCTAGTTACCTCAGAACTCCGTCATTTATTAACCGATTTGGAAAAATCTTTTTTTGTTTGAAACGGTATACATCGGGGGTGGTCCCATAGTTATCAGATAAGAATCTGATCATGGGGTCCTAGAGAAATCGACGGAACTCTTCAAATATTTGAGGTGCACCTATAGCAATTTGGGTATTTTGTATAGTAACTCGTGCATACGCTCTTGAAAAGCACCATTTGATGGATTCTCGAACAACGGCAAGAAATAGTATAAAAGCCGAACATTGCCTAGGACAGGTCAGTTTCTCGCCGACTTTTCATCAGTCAAGTCGCAATTGGTCAGTGCAGGGCCAAGCCAAGCCCTGCACTTCAAGAAGACCTCGTGCTCACGTACTTACTTCGACGTCTCTTCTCTTTCTCGATACGCCGAACCATTCTTCCCGAGCCACGGTGCTCGAGTCTCCGTACCTACTTACTCGAGTCTCAGTGCCTACTTACTGGGGCCGTCGTGCCAACAAACTCGAGTCGTCGTGCCAACTGACTCGAGTCGTCGTGCCAAGAAACTTGAGCCGTCGTGCCAACTAACTTTAGCCGTCGCGCCAACTTACTCAAGCCGACGCGCCAACTTACTCAAGCCGACGCGCCAACCTACTCAAGCCGACGCGCCAACCTACTCAAGCCGACGCGCCAACCTACTCAAGCCGACGCGCCAACCTACTCGAGTACCACTACTCGAGGCGCCGAGTCTTCTGTCTCGAGGCTCCAAATCTTCCATAGTTATTTTTTTTTGGTATTTATCTAAAATCTGTGAGTGCCTTCATAACAAACACTGTCCAAACAAAAGCTTACCCCGACCTTGAGCATTTTCTTTTATTTATTTTTACTTTTACTTTCAACTTCTTTTTAAAAAAAAGGTCTGCTTAACTCGCCTTTCAATTTCATTTGGAAGGCGACGTAACGTGACAAACAGCTGTTGAATATTTAAGAAAACTGCTAAGTTAAAGCTCAAAATGCATTAAGCCGCAGTAAATTAGTTTTACTGTAAACAATGTAGTGCCGGACTTGGCACCATTTCAGAGAATCTACGGAACTTGGCACCCATTTATATCTCAATTCTTTTGTCGGTGAAGACGACAACCAAGCATCGCATATTCGTAATATTGAACTTGGCTCCCATTTTCACATTTATGTTTTTGATGGGATTATTTATTTATTTCGTCGTCTTCGTAACTGTTTTGTTTAAACTTAGAGGGCATTAGACCTTTTTGGAACTAGGGTTTGTCAAGTCAGTGGACAAGTTGAACCTCTAACAAGAAGGTTCTTAAACCAACTGACACTTAACAGAAAGACAGGTATTTCAAACTCATCAATCTATGTATGATGGTTGCCATTTTATCACTTATTGTCGTGGATAAAACACCCGTCACTCTCGCACTCGCATACTTGTCAGAACGGGACGAATACCTTATCCACGACCCACGACGATACGTGATAAAATAGCAATCATCATACGCCTCCTATCTTTCCCTTACTGGGCTTAACAACGGTTGTCGTAGATATCAACCGGAATCAACGGATAAGTCACCACTCAGAGCGTTGCTTACCGTCTAATCACTGCCAAAATAAAAGCAGCGCTATAGGCGCATCCCTAACTTTGGATTATTTAATATAGTCTTTGTTTTCCGCGATTGTTACCCATTAAATGAAAGTATAATATTTTATACCCAAATAAAACCGACTCTAATTTCGTACTTCGTCATGCCACGCACATGAGATTTTCCCATGCCCTTTACCACATGTACTGCTTTCCGATAGCAAATGAGGCGGGTACTATAGAAAACAGCTAAATCATTTTATATGAGCCGATGATGTTTGAGGAGTTCCGTCGATTTCACAGGAAACCCATTCTAAACTTCAGTTCTTCATCATAAGTTCAACATCAAAACGTGTATTTTGACGAGCATTAGTGGCTATGTCAACGAAATTTCATCGGAATCTGTGAAGTGCCTACATCATTGAGGAGTTCCATATGTCATCTGTGGTCATTATCACCAGTTCCGGTTCCCCAAATTTGTGGTTTCCGAGAGCCAATGCTTAGTTAACTACAGAAGATACCGAAATTGGCATATGCGGGGCTATCATCAGACCTTCACCAAATTTATATGGGACCACCTTGAGGTTACCTACTTTAAAAAATAAAGAATTATCAAAATCGGCTGACGTGGTCGAGAGTTATAAGGGAACATACATACATATAAAACAAACATGCAGACGAACTGAGAAGAAAACCTCCATCCTTCTATTGAAGTCGGTTAAAAACGGAATTAATAATGTATAATTTATGTCCGTGGATTCTTAAGCTTAATATAGTACTATAAAAACAAAAAAAAATTATGTGAAGAACAAGCGTTTATAACGACGCGTTTACGTTCATGTTACTGCTATGCCACTTATAGAATTGACAATATTTATTTATTACAGTTTCTGACTCTCCCAGTGGGGACTCAAAGGGCATTTTCTTGGGCGGCCGCTTATCCGCGGACGACATAATGTACTCCCAAGACCTGCGCGACGGATGTGCAGTCGTATGCCACCGGGATCTGAAGCCCACAGCGAAACATACCTTCGTTATCACCAGCGCCGATTACTGCAATAGAGAAAATGAAGTTTTGAAATATAATCAAGAATTTCTGCTGACGATCGCCAAAAGTGTGAAAACGAAGGTGATTTATTGATAATTAATTCCCGCTAAACCTGTCCGGATATCCACGTGACGAACTGTGGATATTAAATTACATGTACATGTATACGATGGTGGCAAACAACCTAACGGCCTGCGTAATGGTAAACTGACACCGGAAGTATCAAAATTGCAATTTTAGTCGATTATAGTAACAAAACGACTCATGAAGGGCTTTTTTCTGCCGTAATCATACAAAATATATTATTTACGCATAACAATTGTCATTTGTTTGTCCAAGCAAACAAGATAGGTCAAGTTAAACATGAATTAACGTAATAATTTAATTAAACACTCACAGGTATACATGGGGGTCGGGAAGTATCATAATACAACCTTTTCTTGATTTTAGTAGATGACATAATGACCACGTGCTCTGAGCCTGAATATATTATGTTCGCTGATGACACATGTATAATTGTTAATGCAGATAACTTTAAGAACTTAAAAATCAAGAGTACATACATCAAATTGCCAAGTGGTTCTCGTCTAATGGCATGCTACTGACCTTCAGGAACAGAAAGTTGAATTCCTAAAATGTTGAATTCCCAAAATGTTGAATTCCCAGCAAGTTGAATATTTTTAGTTTCGCAAAATGTTGAGTTCTTAAAATGTTGAATTCCCAAAATGTTGAATTCCCAGAAAGTTGAATATTTTTAGTTTCGCAAAATGTTGAATTCTTATAATGTTGAAATATCAATACTGTACTTTACCATGTTTTTGGGACAAAGTAGTGTTACTAGTAATTGTTACAATTTGTGGGATACATCATATAAATATATACTATTTTCACTTCGATCTCTTTTAAAATAATTAATGCTAGAAGAGCAAAGAAAAAAGGTTTATACTAATGAACCTATAGAAGTAAGGCATTTAAAAGTTTTTATTTACATTGTTTGACCGACAATAATTATGTAAACTCATAGAAGAGAATAAATGTGATTATTTTCCTTTTGACTGGTTTTTATTTTTATATCAAAGTACAATTTAGTAGATGCTCAAAAAGTTACCTCGATTACTTATAGATCCCATAATGTAACCGAAGACCTTTGAAATACTTCTCATCGCTGGTCTGCCATAGTCTAGTTTTAACATCCTGCAAGTTCAACTTTTTGCAATCTCAACATTTAAAGAATTCAACATTTTAATAATCAACATCCTGCAAGTTCAACTTTTTGCAATCTCAACATTTAAAGAATTCAACATTTTAATAATCAACATCCTGCAAGTTCAACTTTTTGCAATCTCAACATTTAAAGAATTCAACTTTATGCAAATTCAACATTTTAAAATTCAACTAGCTGGGAATAAAACATTTTGGGAATTCAAAATTTTAGGAATTCAACTTTCTGTTCCTGAAGGGCTACTGAATATCGAAAAAACTAGCATTATGCATTTCCAATTGCGAAAAATGATTATACATCCATTTGATATAACCGTGGATAATAACCTCCCACAAGTTCAGCAAGCAAAATATTTAGGTTTCACCATAAACTCTGGGCTAACGTGGATCCCCCATATAGATGCCGTCTCTGACAAACTAGCATCAGCGTGTTTTGCCCTCTCTAGACTTTCACCATCTCTGTCACCTCAAAACAGCCTACTACGGGTACTTTCACTCAATTTTAATACAAGGTGTTGAGCTATGGGGCACTGCAGCTGAGTATAATAGATTATTTAAATTGCAAAAACGTCGCTTAGGATAATTTCAAATAAACCCTATGATTATCCAGCCCAGTCTTTGTTTAAAAAACAAGAAATTCTTACATTACCTTGTGTCTATATCCTAACAGCCTGCACATAATGTAAGATCAAGTTTAGAACTATACACGGCCCGAGGGCAGATCCACGGCCGAAACACCCGCGGCGCGCACCTTCTAATTGTCCCGCGCCGCCGACTAGCGAAGGCTCGGAAGTCACTCAGTGTCATTGGTGTAAAGTTGTGCAACACCCTTCCGAAGGACATCCTTGATTTGGCAAGTGACGCAATATTCGCAAGCAAATTAAAAAAAAACTGCTAACTGAATTAGCTTGTTACAACATAAGCGAGTTTACATTGAGGCCGACTAACGATTCATAATTGACTAGACATTAAAAAATGTAAAACAATCAACAACAAGCAGAAACAATGTAACAATGTGATATAATATACCTATCTAAATGTAAAAATTACATGTAAAATTAGTTATAATTTTATCAATAAATATCTCAATACTCTCAACACTGGCAATACAGCAACTCACACTTACGCCGGCAGAACCATCGATACAAGTGATGACGTAGGCTTGTGTCACCCACGCTACTGAAAGTTTCACCAAGGGGGACAGAAAAGGTCTTATGCAGCTAAATTGAGAACTAGTCTTAAACGTCTGGCGGCTTACAATAAACAACCTCTTTAATTTGGTCGGGTAATCGTTTATTTGCCTCACACTATTTGACTACGTTTATTGACGTTTAGATAAATACTTCGCGAATATACGGCAATGAGGGCGTTGCTCAAACGTTTGAACCACTTATTTAAATGTTGTCAAATAGAGACAATAAAAATATTAAAGTTTTGAAAAATTCTGTTTCCTTATTGGTCGATTTTAGTGTAGCTGTTTTCTTGTTTGGTTGATATCAAATACAGTTATTTTTACAATAATTATTGTTGGATTTAAGGAAGTGAACAAATTAAAATGTCTTATAAATCATAAATAGGCACATATATTTTCCCTAGGGGCTAAATGTACTACTTTATCCCCGCTTGATAAATCTTATATGACACACTTTTCGAGCATGAGAAGTGAAAATAATATATTTACCTACTTTTTTCAGCCGCTATACTTGCGGTTCGACCCGAACCCGATCCCGGGGCTGTGCGGCAAGTTCCCGCTGTATCTGAGCGAGCACGCGGTGTCCAACACGCGCTGGCGCATCCTGCCAGTCCAGCTTCCGCACATCACTCGCTTCGAACAGGAAGGGAAACCGGTTCCTGTGAGTCTTTACTACTTTCTTAACCCTCAGAGGTTCATAATAACATAAGTATATCATCATAATCATCATCCTTGCGTTATCCCTTCGAATTAAACAGTCACAATATTTTCTCATAATGTGGCAATCACAATTTTTAAACTCCATGCCTGTGTCTGATGTATAGATTTGACAATGGGACTCAAGAATATGGTTTTGACGTATTAAAATTTTGTTCCCTGGGTTCTGTCACTCTCGCTTACGGTAGCGCATAGAAAAGTGTGTGTATGCGCGAAGCATCGATTAGTTTATGTTTTGATTATTTTTTTTTTTATCAAATAATTACAATATAGAGGCCCAACGTGCAGTTGTTGACGCTAGCCCTACGCCGTAGCTCGTAGCAAGTAGGTAATCTTGTCGGAAAAATGCAATGCAGTGCCTTGACGCGTCCGCGTACTAAGCGCGCTGAAATTGTGAAATCCAAAAATGTTTGCTTACAGTTTTTTTTACTGCATTATGTTCTTGTTGTCGTGTTGAAGACTCTCAAATAATCTACTAATAATCGTTTACCAGGCCGTGGTTAGTGGTTGATGATAGTGGCCACATGCCTGGCAAAATTGGATGTTGATGGAGGAGTAGGTAGAGTAGAGGGAGTGTGGACTACACCCCAGAGGGGCTTATGGAAGTCCACACTCAGTGAGAGACATAACTCTGGCTTGACTACAGATAACTGAACACTGATAACTTACCCGAACTGACCATTTATTCCCAGCATCATTCTTATGTAGGTACTAGTGGCTACATAGCACAGACATATATAATCATTCATAAATCTCGCACGCTCTTAATCTTTAACTTATCTTTATCACGTAGTAAAGATAATTTAATAAAATTAACATTATGTGCCTACCGGCACAATCGGAATTTATTCGTTAAACACTGTTTACCATAAAAATTAGCATTTACTGTTTATCATTTTACAGACAAATGAGGATATTGTTGTCAACCACTGCTCGACCAATTTAAATTTAGGCGTAGATGTAAGTAAGGATGGAATGGGATTCTACGGAAAAGTAAGTAATCAGTCTACTAATTTATACCTATACACTAAAATGAAATATTTAAATAAAGATAGAAATTAATTTAGGCACGTATTTTACAGATATACGCTCCTATGATGAAGACCTGTTTAGATGTATACGGACGTGAGCTTCCCCATAACATTTGGCATATTCATATTCCCATTGCAAAATAAACCAATTTTGGACATATCTGTTTGCCACTGTGCCTACTGCTACGTAAGATTTAAGTATTTACTTTATTATTTGATTTTTGGCCTGCAAGCAAGAATCTAAATATCTCTAGGTCGATCGCTAAAACTGAGGCGGCGCCTATCACAATCGAAGGAATTCAAACCCTCCATACAGCAGCTAGAGTTTGTATCTAAATGGCAGCAGCGGTACCAGCGGCAGCCGACCGGCTGCCCGCCACCACCGCCTACATTCAAATATGAAATCTAGCTTCTGTATGGAGGGTCTGAATTCCTTTGACTCTGGTAGGATGCGCGCCGACTCTGCTGGCCTTTTTAACCGACTTCAAGATTTCAAAAGAGGAGGTTATCAATTCGGAATATGTTTTTTTTTTGTTTTTTTTTTTTTAATGTTTGTTACTCCATAACTCCGTCATTTCTTAACCGATTTGAAAAATTCTTTTTTTGATTGTATGTATATATATCCAAGTTGGTTCCGTTTTCGTCAAAAGGCAGTTCTGATGATGGGATCCATGAGGAATTGAAGGAACTCATCAAATCTTAAAGGCAAACATATAGTGATTTTTGTGTTTTTATCAACAAATCGAGCATTATCATACAAAAATGTGACATTTGATGAAGTGGAACTGCTGATGATGATCAGAACAGAACTCTTCAACGACGAAAAGTTCACGTTTGGCGATTTGTCCTTCTAGCTGTGTTTGTTAAGCAAGTTCTATTTTCACGATTGATTTTTGTCATGCTCGAGTTCTGATGATGGGATCCATTAGGAATCGAGGAAACTCTTCAAATGTGAAAGGCACACAAATAGTGATTTTAGTATTTTCATGAACTAATCAAGCATTTTCATTCATAAAAGTGACATTTGATGAAGTGGAACTGCTGATGATGATCAGAACGGAACTCTTCAACGACGCGTAGTTCACGTTTGGTGATTTGTTCTCTTCGTTTTGTTTGTCAAGCAAGCAAGGTTTTTCCATGATTTCATGAGGAATTGAGGGTACTTAGTCTTCTACCATTATAAACATACTTATAGCCATTTTTGTATTTTATTGTATGGAATCTAAGAGTGCACCATCTAAGATTAATAATCTTTCACCGGACTCCCCCATTGAAGTCGGGTTTTTTTCTTAAAAATTATATTATTAATTGTCCCTAAGTCCCCTTTGACGTCTGCTGAATTTTGACGTCTCTTCTCATGCCGCAGTCTCAACACAGCTTGCTTACTTATGCTGGATCCCACACAATGGCCCATGATGGCCCAACGTTCAGGATGTAGTTATGAGGTGCAATGAGATGAAAATGTGTCTACCTCCCTTTAACTCATAATTACGTAGTGACGTATTATGGTTGCCAATGGCCATTTTATCACTTTCGTCGTGGATAAGACATTCGTCACGTTCTGACAAGTATGAAATGCACATAGCGCGGCGCGGCTCGGTGCGGGGAGGAGGCGGTTTTGCGGTAAAGCGAACGCGATCCGGGGGCCGTCGCAGCAAAAAACCGCGCGGTATTCGCGCAAGATAACGGAGCGAAGGCGGCGTGTGTAACATATGAAACAGTAATCGACAGTCGACAGTTTTTTCCTCATTGACAGTTTCAGAAAGATCAAAAATGCAAAACTGCCTCCGCCCCGCATCACGCCATGCCCGCTCTGTGCGTTTCGAGCTTTACCTATAGTAATAAAATGGCAACCACCATACACCTGCTGTGCGTTGGGCCATCATGGGTCATTGTACGGTGCGGCTTTAAACGGAAGGCCTATAATACAAAAAGTCAATGTCAGAAATTATAATAATAACATTTAACTTAAGGTATTTCTGTCTAGGTATACAGTGGATAGTGTTAGCGAACCTATCTCAAGGACAGTGGTCTATCTCCAGCAAAGATGCGACGCATGAAGACGCATAGTTAACATAGGTCTAGGTAACTTTGTCAATTCTATCTGTAAGGTATTGACAAAAAGCATAGGCACGTACTTCTATGTGAGTATTGATATTTATACACCTGTTTTTTTTATGATTTACTGTATTTATGTTTAATTATTTAGTAAAGTTTCATAGTATTTTTAAAACTAACACCTTTGTTTTATTTCCTGGAATATTAAATGATTTACGCCTTGTTGTGATTTGTGGATATTGCCCTTTGAACGAAAAGAACACCTAAAATGTTGCATGTTGTCCTACGGGGTCAATAACGACTATAGGTACTTACGTTATTATTATTGTATATCTTTTCCGCTCACGGGACAAAGGTGTCCCGGACCTTTGGAAGGCGTGCGCGGAGCCGAAGTACCGAGGTACCGATGTACCAAACGAGTACCACATATCCAACACGTAGAGGCCCTTTTGACAATTTAATGAAATGCAAGGGGTACACCAAGCGGATACTGTCCCTGCGCGTGTCATGGGACGCACACAGAGACGGCACCCGCCAAGATGCACAGGGACTATTGTCGGTTTATGGAATCTAAATGAACTGTGTTATTTGGTGAGGATGATGGACTAATGACTGGGCTATTTGGTGAGACATCGGACGCCTGCCTAATAAAACAGTATTAGCAGGCGTTATTAGTATTATTCTCTTTATTTTTCTTACAACTTAAGTTAGGTTTTTTACAAAACATTTATGAAAGTAAAATATAATAATACACATACAAAATATAAAAGCATTATAAAAAACCTAACCTAGAGTGTCGCCGGCAGCGAGGCGGGGCCTAAGCTACCGGTGGTTAGGGCGACAGAGAGAGGAACCTCCGGACTATCCGCGCCGTGTCCAGGAGTACCGCCTTCTGTATCTGACCCTTGACCCAACCATCTAGCGAGAGTCTCTTGAGATGTTGGTCGAGACTCTTCGCAATTAGACCGTTCGCAGAGACGACTATCGGGACAATGATCGTCGAATCAACATCCCACATGGCGGTTATCTCGTGTGCCAGGTCTAGGTACTTGCTAGCCTTGTCCTTCTCGGCCTTCACGAGGTTCTCATCATGGGGGACGGTGATGTCGACGAGCACTGCCTGGCGCTTCAATCGATCTGTCAGCACGATATCAGGTTTGTTGGCTATAATAGTCCTATCTGTGATGACAGATCGATCCCAATAGAGCGTAGCACGACCATTTTCGAGAACTGGCGCGGGTGTGTACTTATAGTACGGCACTTCGAACTCCACAAGACCGTACAGAAGAGCAAGCTGCTGGTGAATAATCTTGGCTACCAAGTTATGTCTGTGCAAGTACTCACCGTTAGCAAGATGACCACAGCCGGAAATGATATGCCTGAGCGACTCTCCGGGACGGCGGCATGCCCGACAAATGTCGACCGTACCGTCCTTCAGGATATACCTCCGGTAGTTGTTCGTCATGATAACTTCGACCGCAATTGCACAGACAAAACCTTCGGTTTCTGCAAAGAGATCCCCGAAACGTACTCGTAGCCAGTTCACCGACGCGAGCAGGTCTACGTCGGGCCCCGTAAGAGCCTTGTAGAACCGCCCATGTAGCTCCTTACTCTTCCATACCGCCCTGCGGTCCTCGGTGCTTAGTACTTGAAGTCTGCGCCATTAGTATTATTATTATTGTTGTATGTCTTTTCCACTCACGGAACAATGGAGTCCCCGACCTTTGGAAGACGTGCGCGGAGCCGAAGTACCAAACGAGTACCACATGGCCAACTCATAGAGGCCCTTTTAACAATTTAATAAAATGCAAGGGGTACACCAAGTGGATACTGTCCCTGCCCGTGTCATGGGACGCACACAGAGACAGCACCAGCCAAGGTGTACAGGGATTATTGTTGGTTGGTTGGGAATCTAAATGAACCGGGATATTTGGCGAGGATGATGGACTAGTGGCGGGGCTATTGGGTGAGACATCGGACGCCTGCCTATTAAAACAGTCTCACATTTTATTTCCGGCAGACGGTGACTCGCTCCCTGCTAAGATGGCCCCTATTAATAGCGACATATAACAATGGCCTAGGGACAACACCGGTCAGAGAGCTGGAGGAGTAGAGAGGTGGCACTGGATTTTCAACATATAGCCAACTCGCCACTTAGGTGACCACATCTACCCTCGAGCAACAGCTCTTGCGACTCCACTCTGGATGGCCGGTTAAGGTAAGCCAAGAGAGAGAGAGGGGGCGTCCAACCAACCAACCGATCAGTAAACGCGCGACCCCAGGCGCACCCCCAGGAGCACTCAGGTACGTACATAGGGTCGCTGCTCCCTAACAGCCCGCCACAACCTGCACATCCTTACGCCTTTATTATTATTATTGTATGTCTTTTCCGCTCACGGGACAATGGTGTCCCGGACCTTTGGAAGGCGTGCGCGGAGCCGAAGTACCAACCGAGTACCACATAGCCAACACGTAGAGGCCCTTTTGACAATTTAATGAAGTGCAAGGGGTACACCGAGCGAAGGCTGTCGCTGCCCGTATCTGGGACGCACACAGAGACATCACCAGCCAGGGTGTACAGGAACTATTGCTGATTGATAGAATCTAAATGATCCGGACTATTGGGTGAATATGATGGACTAATGGCTGGGCTATTGAGTGAGACTACGGACGTCTGCCTAATAAAACTGTCTCACATTTTTATCTCAGGCAGACGGTGACTCACCATCTGCTAGATGGGCCCCTATAAATAGCGACATTAAAAAATGGCCTAAGGGCAACACCGGTGCAGAGGGCTGGGGGTAGAGAGGTGGCACTGGAATTTAAACAAATGTATAGCCAACTCGCCACTTAGGTGACCACATCCACCCCCGAGCAACAGCTCTAGCGACTCCACTCTGGACAGCCGGCGGGGGGGCCTGTTCATACAACCAACCCACAGGACACCCCCAGGAGCACTCAGGTACATATGGTCGCTGCTCCCTAACAGCTCGCCACAAGCTGCCCTACGTTGACTGACTGCACTGGAAATCCAGTGGGCGATGGGGTCGTCACATCCCTACGCCTATTATTATTATTATAGACATCAGCGAAAAGTAACTGTGAAGCGTTCTGAGTTCCGCGTTCTAAGTAGTAGCCCAATATTGCCTTGCGCAGACACAGCGGCAACCAGATCGCGCCGCCGGTCAGAGTGAACGCTCGCTTTCTTGCGTTCTATTGTCAGAAATACAAATACTCGTTTTACACGGGGTTTTCTTTTTATAATAGGGGTTTTTTATAGGTAGGTGTAATATTATAAATTTACTTAGTTTCTCGGCATTATTTTTTTTTTATTTTAATTTTAGTGTTTTGTTTCAATTTAGGTAAAAAAAATATGGTAAATAAAACACCATAATAACTCGTGGAACGCCTCACTCGCAAGATGGCTGAGACCGAATGTATAGCAAGGAAAAGGTGGTATTTATATGATTTTAATGATACAGATTTAAAAAAAACCGTTATAACATAAAAGCAGCATGGCTTGAAAAGCCATGGAAATTAGTACAGAGGATGGTAAGTGAAAAAAAAACATTATTACCCACCCAGTATCTTTTATTTCTTATTAGACTCCTCCAAACTCCACAAAAAGAATGCTTCGTCTTCTGAAGACGAACTAACGAAATACGTATGTTTCACGTACAAGTTTTGTTGGGAAAATGGAACGCAGCATTCTTGACCGTGTCCTATGGCTGTTAGAACTCGCGTAGAACTCAACCGAACGCACGCTGAACGCTTTTCTGTCCGCGCGGGCTCTTAAAAGAGTATTACACCAACTACACCAAGATTCATATTTCATCTCTAATGACAAAACACTGATAAATGAAGCTTAGATTACCAGTAGGTACAATCAGCATCAAAAAACATGTAAGTACACCTATCTTTCGATCGTGTAAAAAATAGATAAAAAAACAAAGAATTGAAATAAATACCCGGGCAAGATTTAACTCTTTGATGCTGACCGATTTACCCCGTAAAGTAATAAAGTGATGACCATTTTTTTCTCAAAATAAGTAATGTTTATAAACTTACTTTTTCGTAAGCTATATCCCTTTCTGTACGGGTGACAACCAGAGTTGCCAATTAGGCAACATCACTGTAGTACGGGTGTTCGGGTGTACGGGTGTAGTACGGGTGGGGGGGGTGGGGGTTAGGCTTAGATTTATTCCGCCAATAAGGCTTAGTAGAGCAGAATCTCTGCAATAGTTTCAGTTTGGGGATCAGGGGATGGGACGATAAGGTGACAGAACGAAATAAGAACCGATCTGACAAGAATTTGCGTCTGAGGTCGAGGGGAGGATCACCACACTCCACCTGAATGGCTCTATTGGGAGAAGACTTCATACTTCCAGAGACTATCCTAAGAGCCTTCATTTGGATCGTCTCCAAGATTTTAAGGGCTCCCTTATTGCAAGGCTCGAAGATAAAAGTGCCAAAGTCCAAGTGGCATCTAATAAAAGCATTGTAGAGGAGTTTTTGAGAGTATGGATGGGCGCCCCACCAGGCTCCTGAAAGGGCTCTTAGCATGTTGATATTTTTTTCGCACTTTTTAACGACGTAGGAGAGACGGGGGACGCCTTGAAGACGTCTGTCGAAAACAACACCTAAAAATTTTGTAGATTCTTTGACGGGAATAGATTCATTGCCAAGTCGGATGTTGCACTGAGGGGATTGTCTGCTCCTGGAGAAAATTATCGCCGAACTTTTGGATGGAGAGAGAGAGAGACCATGCGAGGAAAGCCAAGATTGTAAAGACTCGAGAGAGGAATTTTTTTTTTCGGAGGCTACTTGGGACCTATCATTGCAGTAGATGGCAATGTCGTCCGCATATTGCAGGATTTTACAATGCAAATTGACTGACTTATCCAGATCCAAAGTGTATAAGTTATAAAGAAGAGGGCTAAGAACCGAGCCTTGCGGCAGGCCTTTCCATAAGGACCTCTCGCCAACAATTCCACCCTGCCATCTCACCTTGATCTTCCTAGCCATGAGCAGGCTGGATATAAAGTCAATAACTTTGAAGGGAATACTCAGCATTGACATTTTAGTCCTGAGTACCGAAAGGATGACGTTATCGTAAGCTGAGCTTATATCTAAAAACGCAGCGGCAACAGACTCATTTCTAGAGAAGGCCAGGCGAATATCTGTCGAAAGGATGCAATGGCTGTCCGATACACCTCTACCCTTACGAAAGCCGAACTGAAAACGAGACAGACAATTATGGTTCTCCAAGAACCAATCCAGACGGTTTTTAAGGAGATGTTCCGTTATTTTGCAAACAGTAGATGAAAGGGCGATGGGACGGTAAGAAGATGCTTGATTCGGATCCTTGCCCGGTTTTAATATAGGAATGACAAATTGCTCCTTCCAGGAGTCAGGGACTAACCCCGAGTCGAAGAAGTTATTGATAATGTCTAGCAAGTATGCCGCCGTCCTAGACCCGGCTTTGGTCAGGAAGGAATAAATTATACCGTCAGGGCCAGGAGCTGAGTCCGATAGGGATTCCAAGACACACCGGAGTTCAGACATTAAGAAAGGGGTTTGAAGGAAGTTAGCTGAATTGAGAGAGGGAGACGAGTAGGCTGGGGGTAACTCCGATAAATCCGGAACGTAAGGTTGGGCCAATTTATCTAAAAATTCGTCGATCCATTTGGGGTTAGAAGAAAACGAGGAGGGTGATGGGGAAGCAACGCTGGAGCACCGAAAAATGTTGATTTTTTTCCAGACGATTGAAGGGTGAGTCGAAGGAGATACAGATTCACAGAATTTGTTCCAACCATTTTTTTTCTTGCAGGCCAATCCTCGTTTGCATTTAGCCTGAATCCTTTTATAAGCTATGTAATTCTCCGTTGTCATTTGAGCTCAGTATAATTTTTCCGCCTCTTTACGTTTACTAACTAGGTCCGTACAATCAGGGTCCCACCAGGGCAACGAGGGCCGTTTATTGACCATAGCATTTTTGAGAGGAATAGATTCCTCAGCGCAGTTGTCCGAGGAAACTGGCGGGAGATCGGTAATTTTAACATCTAAAGAAGAGGCAAAAAGGGGCCAGTCGGCTTTAATAAGATTAAATTTCTGTAAAGGGGGGCAGGGAGATGGCAGGGGAGAATCAGCTGAGAGAGTTATAGATATAGGTAGGTGGTCGCTACCTAAAGCACAGAGCGAGATATCCCAAGAGCAAACAAGCAAGGGAAGGAGAACACACTGAGAGATCAACTGCAGAAGGGTTTAGTAAGGGAGAAACGCGACGAGTAGGACGTCCATCGTTTAAGATGCAAAGATCTTGGGAGTCAAGAAATTAGACCATTTTGAGGCCAGAGGGGTCAGAGTTGACCGAACCCCACAGAGGGCTATGTGAGTTGAAATCACCTAAAATTAAAAGTGGCGGAGGGATGTTAGATAAAAGGGACCAGAAAGAAGATATAATTCTAGGGGAGGGGTGCGGAATGTAGACAGAAATTACACTGATATCCATGACTCGAGCAGCTGCGATAAATAATGATGGGGTAGGAGGGAAAGAGAACCGAGTGAATTCAAGACCATTCTTAATGAAAAGACCACAGCCACCGTAGCCATCCAAGCTATCATGCCGGAGACATGTATATCCTGAAAGCCTAAAGGTGGAGTCAGGTTTTAGCCAAGTTTCAGATAAAGCTATAGTAGAAGGGTTATGTTTACTGCATAAATAGAGGAGATCAGATTTATTACTATTAATGCTTCTAATGTTCCATTGGAGAATTGTTACTGCCGTCCTGAGGGCTGAAAGCGGTGCGAGGCCCCCTCCCTAAAAAGGGGAGACCAGTTTCAAAATTTCGGCAACGTTGGACGGTAGGTAGGATGGGTTTGTAAAGATGAAGTCGATGAACAATGACACCATCGAAGAGACAAAAGATGGAAGGTCGAAGGAGGGGGCAGGCAAGGTTGGGGAGTGACAATCTTGGGGGCAATTTCTCGGCTGAGATGAGTCCTTGGGGTAAGCTGTCCCGTTTCCGGGAGAAGGGGTGTTGAAACCTGCGATGAGATCGTTGTGTGCCTTACGGTCATAGCCAGGAGACAAGGGAGCTCGTTCCTTTCTTTGGATGAAGACTGTTTTTTTATAGGAGTTTAGGGCAGCCTCACTATAAGGGCGTCTAGAGGCAGCGTGACGCTTTTCGGCCTCCGAATATGAAATGCCTTCATCGGACATTGTAACTTTAATCAATTTTTGTCGGCTATACTCGGGGCATTTTTTGTCAGTGGCTGAGTGACTGCCGGAGCAGTGAAGACAAGACACAGAGTTTTCATCCACAGAGCATTCTGAAGATTCATGAGGCTGTGCACATTTTGCACACCTTGGGCGAGACCGGCAGTGGGCCTTGACGTGACCAAACCTACAGCATCTGAAACACTGAATGGTAGGGAAATTATAGGGCTCTACCTCCACGGAGCAATTAAATAAGAATATTCTGGGTGGCAACGCCTGTCCATCTAATGTAACTACAACTTTCTCAGAGGGAACCCATTGGATAGTCCCGTCACATGAATCTCTCTGCTTAAAGTTGATTCGACGCGCCTTTATAACTTTTCCAAAGCCTTGGGGGGACAAGAAGAGTGAGGGAAGTTCCTCATTCGAGAAATCTTTTGGTATGTATTTAACAAAGCCTGTCCTTGTAATGTGAAATGAGGGAATGAATACCTTGAGGTCCTCTGCGGGCGGGGAGGGAAGAAATCTGTTTGCTGCCTCAGCTGAATTAAATTCTACAGCCAGTCTATTTCTGCCCACTTTCTTCACACCTCCTTCTTTAATTCCCACTGTGCCTTTGTTATGTAGGTACTGTCCAAATTTGATTTGGTTAAGGAAAGAGTCCTGTGCTACTTTTGTGACATGGACAACATAGGGTCCCAAGTCTGATTTTAGATATTCATTCCGGTGGGGGGGGGGGGGAGAAGTTAATTGAGTTAGCGCCGGTTGAGCCTGCGAGGCAGACTCCTGAGATAGAGGTAGTAAGTCTGAGGCGACCTTCTGGGGCAGTGTATTGTACTCTTCCGATAGAAGTGGGGCCACTTGATTCTTGTCAACGGGATGCATGGCAAGCATGTCAGAGTGTGGGGCCTCAATAGGGCTCATCTCAACCTCTGCGACAGCCTGGGACAACACAGGGGGGCAACCTCCATCCGCTCGGGGAATTTTGCTTGGGCTGCTAATTCAGTGGGGCTGGGAATACCATCAGGGCTATTTAGTTTACCGTGATCTCTCTTAAGACTTAAAGGCTCTGAGGCAATCCCAACCTCCACATGTAAAGCGGGGGATGACGGATTTGCAACAATACACTGACCCCCTGGGTCCGTCCCAGGGTCAAAAATATCATTGGACGACATGACTCGTCCCTGACAGGGTGGCAAGTATCTCACATGAAGATAGTTGCCACCCTCTCCGAGTTCGCCTACTCACCAAGGGTTAGAAAGAATAAGACAGGCACAACTAACAACAACACAGAACCGACACAACACAGTTTCAAAAGATTTTAGCACAAAAAACACTGAAATTATTATTTTTCTTCGCCCAATAACAGCCGTCAGCCAAGCAAAATTATTGTGGACACAAATGGAACTAAGTGAATTCGGGTACATCTCTTTGGTTTGGTTGGTTTGCCTGCGTTTCACGTTCGCGTCCGTTTGGCGCAGTACGTGATTGCGAGGCAACCGCTATAGATGGCGCCATAGATTGTATTCGGCTTTCTTAAACTTGGTAAATATAATAAAAGGATGCGTTCTAAGTTCGATAGCATAATGGTAATATTCTAATTGTTCGATCGCGCTGTGATGTACTGCGAATGTGATCTAGATTATCACAAAATATCGTTCTTGCAAAAATGGCTCAATTCCGTTTATATCTCGTAATCGTATTTCAATATATTTCACGCACTTGTTCTGTTAAGTTAGCCTAGCTCGAGACACCAGGGCAGCGACAGCAGAAAGGCGTCGAGAGACGAGAGAGAAATGTAAAGACCTCTTGATCCGTGCAAATTTAGCTGCCACTTTCAGTCCCACGAGTTTTTCATCTTCGGTACCTAAGTTGCTATCCTTGACTGAAGGTGAAATCTGGTAACTTAGACGCTTCAGGCTGTATACTTCCAGCTGCTATGGACGCGGGCCTTCTCATAGATGAGAGATAGGAAACGGGGCAATACCTAGTCTCCACATCCAACGCGGATTAGGGACTTCATATTCCTACGTGTGAATTACTTCGCAGTTACCCTTACTAGTCTGTGCTTCGCAGATGTGTTTCACCGAAAGCTTTATTTAGTAATTGTAACTTATATTCCTGGACATTGTGAATTACCTTATTAAAACAACACGAATTCCTTTCCTCGTTAAATTAAATTTCCCTTTTTTCAATGTAAGTAGGCAGTTTCAGATTTGTTAAACTGAAAAGTATATCACTTGACGAAAGTATTTATTAGCATGGTGTTAGCTTAGGAGTAAAGTAAGTATCTAATACCCATACAAGAAGGTGTTAGCAGTGCAGCCGACATTGACAGTATGCTTTCGTAAATACAGCCCGCTGAAAGACGAACGAACATCGAAGGCGTATGAGTAGGGTTCTGTAGGCTCTCTTTAGGTACGGAACCCTACAATTAAAATAAATTTAATTTGTCAAATTTCTTCTCAATGTGTATATAAATATTTCAAGTAGAAACTCAGTTAAACGTAAAGTCTTTAGTGCGGTTATCTTTCAATACTTCATCGAGTCAAATAATTTCTGATCACGTCTCCGATGTGACCCTGTATATGTTTCATTTCACTACTCTTTGGTAGCATGAAGTTGATATACCTACTCAAGTACCCAAAAACAAAACCTGACAATAATGACGTGAATTTCAGAACAATATAAATGTCGAATAGTTTTTGGTTCGGTTTTTTTGAAGAGTTTTTTTTATATTGGTTTTAAAAATGTTTAAATCAAAATTGACCGAAGAACGAGGAAATGTATACAGTAGTCGTGTGCTTGTTGGGAATTGGTATGAAGTTTCCAAATTGGAGGAGGTAGGGATTCTTAGATTATGATTTGTAATTGTAAAATAGGTATTATTTGGTCCTGATTAAGTAATGGGGCTTACTGGCTGCCCTGGACATTATGATTGAAAACTCGAAAACCACGCACGAGAGGTTGATAATTATTATGTATTTTACCCGCCCTCCTCTTTCAACTACACTTTAGTAACTTTCTGATTTGACAAGATGAAAATGATTTGTGATTTGATTGCATCTATATATGGTAGAAGCCATGCATAGTGCGGGTGATAGGAGCCTTTGGAGGAGTCTGGTCAGCAAGACTAGGACATAATGTCACGATCCTCAGCATTGAGGGAACGACTGATGATGATCTTAAATTGAACGCGACTTTACATACATTTAAACATAATTTCATGTTAGTTACTAAGATTGTGTAATACCTAACTCAATAACTCAATGATTTTTTGTTAATCATAACAACATCAAATTTTGTTTATATTCATCTAAACACATGTGAAGCGCGTTCATTTCAAGATTAGCTTCACTCTGAAAGCTTATATAAGTAGGCAAATTGGTAAAACAACTCTTAAATTATTTGGTCATTTAACTTCCAGGCCAACTTCAATATGTTTTTGGATCCAATGGTAAAAGGCGAATTATTGCTAACAAAGTATCGGAAGATGTGTAAGAACCTTAATACGCCCACTAATTTGACACATTCTACGGGTACCATTGCTTTTGGCGACAAGATTTCTTTGCTTGCACCACATGTTCCAGGTTAGAAGCTCAATGTACGTAAAAGCGAATCGTCAAGTGTAAAAATAAATAGGTACAAAACACTCAAAATATGTTTCAATACTTATTTTTTATATCAGTGTAATAATGTCCATCCCTGAAAGGGCACTGTGGGAGGTGTATAGAGATAGGCTGATAACGATGATCGAAATAGGTGTCCCATTTTGTCTTCAGTATAATTATTTGCTGTAGGCCTGTAGTGTAGACGAATAATACACGACATTAAAATCCTATGTAATTATCAAACTTGCTCACAAAATTTATCGAGAATCGGTTGAGAGAACAACTAGAAATACGGATATACGAAAGCGTTTTTGCCAAACCTCAAATGGAGACCTACGTTTCACTCGGTCAACAAATTTTGTCAAGATTACCTTGTGTTACCATTGGTACCGATGAATGCTTTGACTGGTTCGATTGGTATGGCAATTTTATTTTATTTTTTTATTCGAAAAAAAAACATACAACATAATTGAAACACTACCTAATGTGCCTTTACATGTTAAAAAAATGTTTACAGCCACTAACCCAAGCAGAGAGGATGCTAAAGGTCTTCTTTTGGGCGGGCAACTTTACTCAGATGCTTTAATATTCACTCAAGAGCTACACGAGGGGTGTCCAATGGTGGCCTTCCCCGATCTGCTGCCCAGAGAGAAAGACACCTTTGTTATTACCAGCAAAGATTACTGCAACAGACCCGGTGAAACTTTGAAATATAATCAAGAATTTTATCTGATACTCTCCCGAACTGTGGACGCCAAGGTATTATTTAAAACTAAGTGAGATTCGATAAAGTAAGTACGTAGGTATGTATTACGTACATTATACTACGTAAGGCACGTTAACAGTTTAATGGTTTTATTTTCGAATTTATATTCTATAATAATCATCATCATCGTCAGCCCGCAGTCGTCCACTGCTGGACCTATGTCCCACACTGTGTATGTGGGCCTATGCTTTTCCCAATTCGCGACACCACACTCGGTCCTCAGCTCTCCGTATCCAACCGCTTCCCGCCACTCTCTTCAGGTCGTCGGTCCACTTGGCGGGAGGTCGTCCCACAGAGCGAGTCGTTCGCGGCACCTTCGCGATCTCCACTCCAGAACTTGTCTGTCCCATCGGCCATCGGCTCTTTGACAAATATGCCTCGCCCATAGCCACTTCAGCTTGCTTATCCTTAGCGCTATGTCGATGACCTTAGTTCTCCATCGGATATCCTGATTCCGGATTCTGTTCTTCAGAGAAACTCCGAGCATAGCCCTCCATAGCTTGCTGAGCGACTAAGAATTTGTGGACAAGGCCTTTCGTAAATGTCCACGTTCTCGGCCCCGTAAGTAAAAACCGGAAGGACGCACTGGTCGAAGATTTTCGACTCGAGGGAAATGAAATGAAATGAAATGATTTATTATGTATGTGGGAAATGGGTTACAATTAGCAGTTACAGTTGCACTTAGTTTAGTAGGGTCTCCAATCCCTACCTTTTCAGGTGTAACATTTAGTTACGGTATTTCCATATACGTAAAATAAAATAAATATCAAGAGAGAGCTTACAATAAAATTAAAAGGGATCATTCAAAAAATCACTATTATTATAATAAATTAATAACATTTGTCTATAAGAAAGTTCTTGACCAAATTCTTAAATAATTTTAAATTCTGACATTTAAAAAGGTATCTTATTATTGGCTATGTGCGAAGTAGGTGGTGGGAGTAAGCTAGGCGATCGTAGCGCACACAATGTCAGAAATGTGTACTTACCGGGGACCACTGTCAAATTTACTTTCACGTTTTCTATTGGTTTCTTAACGGTTTCCTACGATTCGTTTCGTTTGTATGTATTTATTTATTCTCTTTTTTATTTTAGTAAAATTCCCAATACGGGGTCTTTCTCGTTTACTTAAGTAAATAAAATATTCATGTGTCATTATTTGACATCTCTGAGTTTTGACATTGTCTCGGGACCTTTGACGTTTGACCTTTCAAACGTGCACATAGCCAATATTTGAATTTTGATGCACATTATATAGGAGTTTTTGGAGGCGAGTGCTAACTTGGCAGCAGGTTTATATAGCTTATGCCTGTACTGTGTTCGAACCTTGCGGGTACGCAGCTGCTGTACCTCCACAAACTGGGTTTTGTACTTGTGAACGAAAACCGATACCTTCAAAATGTAAAGACACGGAGCGGTCAGGATTTTGCTATCAATGAAGAACGGTCGGAATGGGGCAGTTCTCCCTATCTGGACGATCTGTCCTTGGTATGTTCTATAATAATACTTTACAAACATATAATATAAAGCTTTTTTACTTATTGGACTGCTTGACCGGAATGATTTGTTAGTAGTTATTTTCGCCCACTAAGATGAAACTGAAGATGTTCTTAAAAGAGTGCAACATAGTGATACACGAACGAACTTCGGTTTTATTTCGCGTTCGCTTTAGCTTTGTTAAATAGCGGCAAGCCAGGTGATTTTTGTAATGAGGTAGTGTCAAAGCTTACCATACATGGATCCTGGGAGCCTATCTTAGGTATTCGCAATCCTCATTTACTCAATTGTCGTCATCAACATCATAAATTTCGCCAGAATGTGCTTAGGTACTATGTTTTGCATTAAGTAAGCATCTGTTGGATAATAAACAGCCAAAGCTGCTAGAGCACATAGTTTCTAAGTCAATTTGAAACATCATTTCATTTTCAGCCGCTATATGTAAGGTTCGACCCGAACCCGATCCCGGGGCTGTGCGGCAAGTTCCCGCTGTATCTGAGCGAGCACGCGGTGTCCAACACGCGCTGGCGCATCCTGCCAGTCCAGCTTCCGCACATCACTCGCTTCGAACAGGAAGGAAAACCAGTTCCTGTTAGTTCTTTTTCTCTAGCTTATGTTGATCCCACTGCTGGACAATGGCCTCCCCTTTATTTCGTCACTCGTGTCGCCACACCAAACGCGTCGAGGTCATCCCGACATTTCCGATCGGCTACTGCCTGCTCTCTGTAAGTGTTTATTACATTTTGGTAAGTTTTAGGTATCTACCGTCTTAACTGATTGAAATTTTCTGGTTGAAATGATCTTGAGTACTTGGTAGTGTGAGAGGAGCATAGTACATTTTGCATTAGTACTATTAGTAGTTTACTAGTATTAACATCCATGCATTTTTACGGTTCCGGCGACAAAACGGAACCCTTATAGTTTCGCCAGGTCAAAAACTATAAGGTGTACAAGTATTAAAACAAAATTTCAAATAATAGGCCTCTACATATTTTATTACGTATTTAAATTACAAAAAAATAAGGAGGTCACACCACACTAAAATTATTATGTAATTCTACATGTAGAACATTTAAAAAACTGTTCATGTGCGAGTTGGACTCACGCACGAAGGGTTCCGTACCATTATTTATAAAAACGGTAGAGTCTGACTCGCACTTGGCCGGATTTTAGAATAAAATTTGTTGTTATAGCGGCAACAGAAACACATCATCTGTGAAAATTTCAACTGTTTAACTATCGCGGTTCTTGAGATACAGCCTGGTGACAGACAGATGGATGGTCAGACGGACGGACAGACAGCGAAGTCTTAGTAATAGGGTACCAATTTTACCCTTTGGGTACGGAGCCCTAAAACTGATTAAGATTCCTTTATTGGGTTTTGTAGTTATTACCTAAGTCACTGTCATATTTTTCTAGCTGTTGGTACTCCTTAAACTAAATAAAGAATCACTCCGAAAGTCATAATTAATGTGCCCTCTAAATTTCGAACCGTGAAATCAAAAAAATATGAAATCATGGACATAGGGGCATATGGGCTAAATACTTTTAAGGAAAAATATTTTCAACAAGATAGTAAGTCCAGTAGAGTTTTTAAGTTATCGCTGAAAAACTGCCGCGACCAAACAAAAAGACGTCAGTGCTGTAAAGCTTCCTATTAAGTAAATACGACCTTTTACCCGTTACTAAATTACTGTAAGAGAAACGGTTATAATGATATTTGTTTCTTTTGCGGGTTACTAAAGGAACACATTTCTGATACATAAGTCCCTAGAGATACTAATACTTTAGAGTCCAAAGAAAGAAAAATATAGTGTCAGTATTAAGTTACCTAATAATATTAAACTTTCAGGTAAATACGGACATCATTGTAAATCATTGCGCAACCAATATTAATTTAGGCGTCGACATCAGAAAGTGGATTGCGGGATTCTTTGGAAAAGTAAGTCATTCAAGTCAAGGAGATTAATTGAAATCCGATTGCTTATTGAAATGTGGGCGGTGATTAGTTAAGTAACAAATACAATACAGTACAAATACTGTTTATTGTACAACTCACACAAGTGAAGGTACAGGTAGTGTTGGTAGGTAGGTTGTCTTAATGATGGTACGTATGCATATTAGTTAGAGAGCCCAGAATGCTAAATGTGGATTTCCTCGAGCGTCGTTGGGTTCTATTGAGTTTTATACATTGGGTGCTAGATAGAAAAAAAAAGGTTATATGATTGGTACACCGGTGGTAGTTTATTGACATTCATAGGTGCGTGCATACGTATGAGTAAAAGAATATAATTTTTACAAGCTTTTATTTAACTTGCACTGTTCGTATGTAAGTAAGTATATAAATAAAAGTAAGTATAAATATGTAAGTTGTCATCAAAATTTGCAATCCCTGTTGAGCTGAAACAAATTTCAGCTCAGCTCAGCATGCCAAAGCATACTTATGTATGTTCGGTGACAATACGTTATTATGGCACCACCGAGCTGATCTGATGATGGAGACAGAAAGTGGCCATAGCAACTCCTGAACTACACAAGATAAACACGTCGTGTTTCGGCTCATTCGATCCGTCTCAATCTTAACAAGTAGTGATTGTGGAATAAGGTAAAGTCGGTATATACAATCTTGACAATGAATTTTTTGACAGAAACTTATTACTTTTACACCTCCACCGGTGGAGGTGATTTGCAGCTAAAAACCAATGTAAAAAAATGTCGAGCGCGTCAGAAATTGATACTGTATACACCTCACGTGTCTTTGATAATGGGCTTATCTGATGCTTTAGATGGTGGGGTGGCTGTACGGAAGGGCGTTAGTGGTGTTGGAGGGAAAAAATCGAAAGCGCCAGATATTCTCAAGAGACTTCAAGTATACCCGAAAGAAGCTCCTGTTCAATAATCTGACGATTTGGGTGTGACACGAGCTCGTGGCGATTTTATTTAAATGCCCTATACGCGCGTTAATATATAAAGGGCTCATAATTGGTAGAGGTTGTCAACAGAGTGCAAGGTAAATGTATCCCCAATATCTTAATCTGACGCGCTCGAGTAAATCCCGAAATCCCCTCTTCGGCTCTCCTACCATATGGGGTGTGTAAGTGACCTATTATTTGACTACGGACTGTCGGAATGGTACCCAGTCGAAGATTGGCTTAACGGTTACTTTATCACGGTCACTTTGTTGAATTGCAACAGTACGAATACCACAGTCGAGCATACACTCCACAAGCCATAACCACCTACCTAATACATACCCTACCAATCACCTTAATTAATTTCATCATATGTTCTTGCAGAATTGCGCTCCACTAATGAAAACCTGTTTAGATGTACACGGGTGTGAACTGCCCAATAACATCTGGCGTCTTTACAGCCCTACGTAAATTGATGAGATCTTCTTGCTTGTTTTTTGAAGCTGTTTATCAATTTGATATAACTTTATTTTATACAAGTTTATATTACTTTAATTAATAGTTATTATTGCGATTGTATTGTATTTTCAATCAAATAAAATATCTTTTTTTATCCAACTTGTATTATATATTTCGCTGATACGTACTTAGGTTTAATAAGGTACCCCATAGCATAGATCATGTAGCGGAGAAAATTATTATAACTCGGGAGATGAAAAAGGGATTTTAAGATTTTCTTGAGCTGCGCGGCATATTATTCTATATATATGATTTCACGTCTAGGGCAATTAAATAAAATCGCTATAAGCTCGCGTCACGCCCAAAGCTCCCATTCAATAATCTGATAATTTGAGCCGCCCAAATCATCAGATGCCCACGCCCAAATCTCTGGACTGGAGAAGGCTAGGCATCAACATAAATGGCGAGTACCTCACTCACCTTCGGTTTGCTGACGATATAGTAGTCTTGGCTGAGACCATGGAAGATTTAAGTACAATGCTCAATGACCTCAGTAAAGCCTCCGAGCGAGTTGGTCTAAGGATGAACATGGACAAGACGAAGATCATGTCAAATGTCCATGTCGCACCAACTCCCTTAACAATCGGACACTTTACGCTCGAAGTTGTAGACGATTACATATACCTAAGGACAGACTGTCCAGTTAGGTAGGTCCAACTTCGAGAAAGAGGTTAATCGTCGAATCCGACTCGGCTGGGCAGCGTTCGGGAAGCTACGGCACATCTTTTCGTCCAATATTCCGCAGTGTCTCAAGACGAAAGTCTTTGACCAGTGTGTGTTGCCAGTGATGACATATGGTACTGAAACGTGGTCGCTTACTATGGGCCTAATAAGAAGGCTCAAAGTCACCCAAAGAGCAATGGAGAGAGCTATGTTAGGAGTTTCTCTGCGTGATCGCATCAGGAATGAGGCCATCCGCAGCAGAACCAAAGTGACCGATATAGCCCTCCGAATTGCTAAACTTAAGTGGCAGTGGGCGGGGCACATAGCACGTAGAACCGATGGCCGTTGGGGCGGATAGGTTCTCGAGTGGCGACCACGTACCGGAAGGCGTAGCGTGGGCAGGCCCCCCACACGGTGGACCGATGACCTGGTGAAGGTCGCGGGTGTCCGCTGGATGCGGGTGGCGCAGGACCGGTCATTGTGGAAGTCTTTGGGGGAGGCCTATGTCCAGCAGTGGACGTCTTTCGGCTGACATGATGATGATGATGAAATCATCAGATTATTGAACGGGACCTTCTTTCGGGTCTATACTTGAAGTTCCCTTGTGAACATCTGGCGCGTCCGGTTCTTTCGCCCCCAACACTAGTTTGTGCCCTTCCCTACAGCCACCCCCACTATCCGAACCTACTAGCGAACCTACTATCAGATTACATACGCCCATTATCAATAAGAGACACGTGGGGTATAAACGATTACTTTTTTGAAAGGTAGGACATAGCGAAATGTCATCTCGCTCGTATTTGGAGCAGCTCAACTGGGACAGTACCTACCTCCGCCTTACAGAAGACTGCAGCCACAATACCGGCACTACTTACGATGTTACGATGAAGGTGTGTGGAGTTGCTGATGGTGAGTAAGGTTTCCAGAGCTCCTTGAGGATGCGCTGTGCTGACGACGGGGGACCTACGCTGCCTTAGTAGCGAATTGTAGACGATTCGAAACTGACAAGCGATATTGAAGACAAGAGATTTTGCCTCATTGGGCGTGTTCTATAGTTTGTATAATGGTTTGTGCTCCGAAGAACTGTTCGACGTTCGACATGACACCGCTTGCCGTCGGGAGGGCATTCATCCTCACACCTTACGTAGAACTTAAATGGTCGCGTACGGTACGGTTTCAGAGGAATTTTTTCCCTCGGACTCTCCGATTGTGGAATGAGCTCCCTGCCGAGGTTTTCCCGAGGGACACAGTATGGGTTTCTTCAAGAAAGGAGCGTATACATTTTTAAAGGGTTGGCAACGCGCATGTGACACCTGGAGTTGCAGGCGTTTATAGGGGTGACCGCTTAGCATCAAGCGGGTCGTATGCCACCGACTTGGTATAAAATAATCCAATATCGGACGCGCTTGAGTAACTGTTTTTACCCGTAGGCACTCTCTCCACCGGTGGAGGAGTACATATCATATAACCTTTATTTTATTTTTACCATCCAATCTTAAAAAAAACAATGGGCCCCACGACACGACGCTCGAGTAAATCCACATTTAGTATTCTAGGTTCCCAACTACTAAACTCTGGTTATTATTCTCACGGAAAAAATGTAAACAAAGTTATGTCATTGTCAAAGTGACATATCAGGGTTTCTTAAAGCACGGGTCGGTATTGCAATAATATATTTAAAGTTCACTTCAACAGCAAAATTCTGTATAAATTTGAGAAATATGTATTAGTAGTACCACTAAAGCATTTTATTGTATAGATAGTGAACAAAGGAGAGCTTATCCGTTTAAGACCTTCACTGCCAGCAACGCACATAATGTGCTCACATTTAGGTTTACATTAGTTTGCTCCTAGATGGTTAGAAGCCGAGTGAGGTGACGTGCGTGAGTGGAGTGACAGACGGCGCAGTCAGTTTGGGGCCCTTCACACGATTGATATCATCGCAATACTGGGGTGTCAATATTGTCGCGTTTGTATGGTTTTCTCATCAATATTCATATAATAAGTATCGTGATATTGGTGAACCCCGTGATAATAATAACCTTGAAAAAGATCCCTTTGTCAAACAAAACAAAGCGTATGTTCCAGCCCAGAGAAAACGTCAAATAATAATACTGCTACCGAGCGAGATGGTCATATACTATGTTGAATATTCAATTCCATTGGGGCCGGTTACATGATAATTATTATCACGAGATTCAGTCATATCATTAGTCGTATCATGTGAATATTGACGAATATTGCAGTATTGTGATATAATTGGAGGAAATCCGGATATTTTGAAATTCGCGACACCTAAGGGGAGTCGCGGCAATAATACTGTCCTTATAATCGCGTTGCGATTATATTTATATCATGATATTATCTGTCACCCTCCGTCAAATTTTGTGTATTTTCGCCATTGCTACTGGTTCTGTGATCGAATTAAAACTAAAATAACTTGCCCAATATTTTAGTTTTAATTCGATCGAATTGAATTATTTGCAATCATTACCGATTAATATTATCACAACACTGGGGTGTTAATATTATCGCGGTTTTCAAAGTTGCTTGGATTTTGCGTCATGATTCATCAATATTCACGTGATATGAGCGTATCGCGTGATAATAATAACCGTTTAAGAGACCCATAGGGGCCTTTTACACGGCTATTATTATCACTTAATACACTCATATCACGATCCATATCTAGTAAATATTGATAAACAATAAAGCAAAATCCATACAATTATGAAAACCACGATAATATTCACACACCAGTATTCGATAATACTAAGCGTATAAAGGGCCCCGTGGGGACATAGTTACAAGGTATTCTTGACTATTACTTAAGGGGAGGTCGTCAAGCGAGTTAGCGTTTTCGAGTTTTCTAAAAACAACACGAAACGTAGAAAAAGGGTTTTAAAAATTTGAAAAAATTCTATGTTTTACTTAAGGATCTAGTCTAGTCAAAGTTGCACTCAGATACATGATCTAATGAACTTCGCTCGATAGAAAGAGACCCCAAAGTTACTCCTTTTTGTAAAGCATTTACAATCTGACGACTAAACTATTGATGTTTTAAATAAAGTTTTTGAACTAAACTAAAGCCATTCAGTATTTCTAGACATTTTTGCAGAATTTAAAAAGATATAATGATTGTATGAATTAATATGTTTAAATACCTACGAAATGCGCAAGCGCGGAGGCTCGGCAGGCCCGATCAGTCGCGCGCTGGCGCTTACAGACAACGGACCTGTGTCAGTTTTATCCGCGACAGTTTCGTGCACCAAACAAGCAGTTTTTGACGAATTTATATAATGGTTGCAAATTATTTAAGAAGGGCAATAAAAACCCGAATGAAAAAAGGCGTAATTATTAACAAATAAATTATGGTCATAGTGCCACAGTATAAAAATGACAGTATAACAACTGAACTGAACCCCTCATGAAATGTAACCAAAGTTGGTAAAATTATAAATGAAATGTTTATTACCAGAAATTGTAGATATAGTAAGAGATCTACGAGTACTGCTTTGCACTTGAATATTTTTTTAAGCTGTGAGCTTCAACACATTAATTCCGGCCGTCTTTTTTTTAATACCACGTCAGTGGCAAACAAGCCTACGGCCCGCCTGATGGTAAGCGGTCACCGCAGCCTATGGACGCCTACAACTCCAGAAGTGTCACATGCGCGTTGCCGACCCTTTTAAAATTTATACACTTTCTATCTTTCTAGCTAATCTTCTTTTATAAGGTCTACCCATGTCCAGGTAGCTACCGTGGCAAGTTTGGTATCATTTTATATAACATTGATTCTTTTGTCATCTTTATGTAAAAATCATTTCTGGTATTTATTTTTTAAAAATACGGTAACCTTTCGCATAAATAGTAAAAAAGTAAAAACTTCGCAATGTTTTTTATGCTTTGAGAGCTAATAACTTTTGATGAATAAATTAAACCACCAAAAAATATTCTGTCTGTATTTTATGTGGCACTCTTTAGGGGAGGCCTATGTCCAGCAGTGGTCGTCCATCAGCTGATATGATGATGATGACGATGACACGCACACGACAAATAAATATAACACCCTGTATAAATACAACACAAATAGATAAAAAATTGCATGACCTATTAAACAAATCGAGTAGAGAGGTATAAGACATATTTCTTAGGTTCTTAGGTTTCATAGATTAAATAACGAATTTCAGGGTTGTACTATGAATTCTGTTTTTTTTTTCATTATAATGGATCCTACCGTAAGTTCGACTTTCAATTATTTATTTACTACCTATTTATAAAAAAATGATATCAATGACATACTAAAGTTTAATCATAATTAATGCATTTCTTAAGTCAAAATACAGTTATATTTCTATACTGTGACCAGTATGAAGCTAGCGGGGTCATCCGAGTTCACAGTCATTTCGTCCGCGCGGGCTTGTTCACGCACCGCCAGGACAGCGCTAAATACCTACTCTCGCAGGACTAGAGGGCCTTAACAGAGTATATCAACTTAATACTAACGCGTGACAATTATTGCTGTGTAAATGCTCCAATCAATACTGATTATTGCTGACAATACTGACACACCAGTACGAGTATCATAAGTAAAAATAACTGTATAAAAGACCCCTTCGAATTATGAAAAAAATTTGGCAAGCGACCCACAGATAAACAACCCCAGTGTTTCACAGCGGTGATACCAGTGCTAAAAAAATAATCTGCACACAAAAACAGACTTATATTTTTTTATAAATTTTACGGAGGATTTTTGTAAAAATGAATATTAGCATCATCAAAATTAATTCGTCTTTCATAATTAAAGTGTACTTTATTGTAATAAGACGTATTCTTCTATTAACTCTGGACATTATAAATCTCCTCATTGCTGGAAATGTTTTTTGTTAACAGCAACACCATTGTTTACATTTTTTTCCGTGAGAATAATAACCAGAGTTTAGTATTAAGCGTTATTTTTAATTGACTATAGTGGTCGACGATTAAGAAGTCAATCCTGACATCTGTCATTTCCATACAGTTTATAACCAAATCACTTTGAGGTTATAAAATGTATGGAAATGACAGGTGTCAGGATTAACTTCTTAACCGCCGACTACTATAGTACTTACTTATATTCGGAATTGAGGCAAAATATTTCCACCACCATCCACCATATCAGCCGAAAGATGTCCACTGCTGGTAAATGCCATAATCGCCACGCTTGGCATGCGGGTTGGCGATCGCAGTATCTCCACCGCACTTCAGGGATGCTGCTGCCCATCCCCCGGTGGTGTTGATCGTAGTTTTAGGACATACCCGGGTCCAAAAATATTTCACCAAGCACTAATTACCAACTTTGTAAACCGACTTCAAAATTTCAAAAGAGGAGGTTATCAAATCGGTTGTATGTTTTTATTTTAATGTTTGTTGCTCCATAACTCCGTCATTTCTTAACCGATTTCAAAAATTCTTTTTTTGATTGTAAGTATATATATCCAAGTTGGTCCCGTTTTTGTCAAAACTTAGTTCTGATCAAGATCCATGAGGAATTGAGGGAACTCCTCAAATCTTTAAGGCAAACATACAGTGATTTTTGTGTTTTTAACAACAAGTCAAGCATTTGCATCCAAAAATGTGACATTGGATGAAGTGGAACTGCTGATGATGATCAGAACAGAACTCTTCAACGACGAAAAGTTTACGTTTGGTGATTTGTCCTCCTAGCTGTGTTTGTTAAGCAAGTTCTATTTTCACGATTGATTTTTGTCATGCTCGAGTTCTGATGATGGGATCCATTAGGAATCGAGGGAACTCCTCAAATGTGAAAGGCACACAAATAGTGATTTTAGTATTTTCATGAACTAATCAAGCATTTTCATTCATAAAAGTGACATTTGATGAAGTGGAACTGCTGATGATGAACAGAACGGAACTCTTCAACGACGCGTAATTCACGTTTGGCGATTTGTTCTCTTCGTTCTGTTTGTCAAGCAAGCAAGGTTTTTCCATGATTACATGAGGAATTGAGGGTACTTAGTCTTCTACCATTATAAATATACTTATAGCCATTTTTATTTTATTGTATGGAATCCAAGAGTGCACCATTTAAGTATAATAATCTTTCACCGGCCTCCCCCATTGAAGTCGGTTTTTTTTTCTTAAAAATTATTTCATGTCAAACAAAATGATGCGGTACCTATATACAAGGCACAGTGAAGTAAATATTACCTACAGTGTAAAAACTTTGAAATATGTTGGTTGTGTTGGACATTTTGTTTGCGTTCGTTATCATCTCGTTTAAAATACGGGATTCGATCTGAAGGCTTCGGACTTATTGCGTCTACCTTCGACATGAATAAGTCATATGCTTCGTTATAAGAATTGCTTGCATATCTTGGATTGGATTTGTCGCGAAACCAAGCGTAATTTTTTGAGTTGTGAATATAAATCGAAACGTTTTTAGAATAAGGAGCACTCAAATTGTTACTAACGACATGATGACGGTTTGCTTCTCTAATTTCGTGCTAATTTCTCAAAACCATGAGGCGGTCAAGCAAAAAGAAAAAAAAGTTAAGCGGTCGCTTTGTGAGGCGTAACGCGTCAGCCGGAAAACTGGGACGTCAAACAAACGATAAGTACGATTTTTATATATTGAAATCATTTTAAGTATTACGTATTATTATAAACTGTATTAAATACTTATACATGCCTATTATATGGGGGCTGGTCAATAACCCATTTAAAATATCTACCTTCCATATGTACATGTAGGTGTAATCTTATGAATTTTATTCAAAATCTTATGCATGTAAAGAGCGTGTATTTGCGAGGGATATGGGGTGCCCATGAAATAAGCTTATCCCGAAGGGAAACGATATTTTTATACAATAACTTTACTGATTCCCTCTTGTCATTTGACTCTCCCTATTTTCGTCGACGTAGTTTTACAAATATGAAAGTACCTACCTCTATAAACGTCCTCTATTTGCACAATTATCTATTTATCTAGACGAATAAAAAGCAAACTACTACAAAAGTATAGAGCTAAATTTATTTATGTATCGTAGTTATGGCAATCATTTTGAACCGTGACATCTCTGAGAAGACAGTACAGACAGAGCAAATGACTTCAACAAAAAGGGTGATGGAGTTCTCACTTGGAGTAGTATCTTATCCTAATGTTACTCGTAGAGACAAACTGTACTGACATGAGAAGTAACACATAACTTGTTCGTTAGGTCACGAATGCCACAAATAATTGATTATCTTGTTAGTTTAACTGGCGTTTTGGTTAATTTTGAGTTGCATGATTGCATTTTTGAGGTAATAATATCATTACTATAGGCACGGTCGCACTCTTTAATTTGGGACCTATTTCGCAAAAAATTCTTTAATTTCTATACACTTTTTCAGGATTGTCAATCTTATGGGGGTCACAAATTAAAGTCCTTGACTGTACACCAATATGAGAAAGCCGGCATGGGTATCTAAGGCTTAAATTAAATGCTGCAGATAGCAAGCCAGCAGTTGTTGGATGCATAGCTCATTTCTATATTAATTCTTATAAGCAGGTACTGAATATATGAGTATGTAGTCACGTTTATGGTGAAAATTAATTGGTATTAATGGACGTAAAAGTAACCAGTTGATTTCGTGTTACCCAATATGAAACTACGAAGATAATATACATTTTACAACGGCTAGGTTGAATGTCCTCATTTTCCGTTCACTAACAAGTAGGTATCTAACTATTGTTCCGATAATATCGGTAAGCTGAAAATAATGAAGTATTTCTTAGTGCTAAATCTCTCAAACTTAATTTAAGTATAGAAGTGGTGCTCGGAGCTCGATCGATGACTATACGTAGTTAAGAACTACACTGGCTTCAGAGGCACTCATTCACAGGTTACTGGGTGTAATTGACTACAGAATAAGGTAACTCGATTGCGATACGTTACGTATTGTACCTAGAGTATACATGTATATTTTGATATATCCCGGCAAGCTAGCTAATATTTCTCTTAATTTTCTCGCATGACTCACTGCGATATATTGTTTTTTACTATCTGTTTGATAGACTAAATACCTATGCAGTTAATGCAGTATGTAACCAAACGTAAGGCAAAGAAATGTACCATATCATACATAACATTCATAAGTATGATAACTACCTGATTTATTGAAATCCAGTAACTTTTACCGTCGGTTGAAAAAAACACAATTAAATCATCTTGTATTATTTTATGTGTTTACCATCATGCCATCATATATTAAATAAATAAATAAATCAATGCCAAGATGATACAAACAGAAATGTCATAATCTCAAAATGAATAAGGTAAGCGTCAACTTTCAAGTTTCAACACAAAGAACACTAAAATCCGTTAGGTTGCGTGCGATGCGGCCGATGCGTGCGGTGCAGATGCGGGCCTGTGGACGCTTACCTTTAGAGCCTTCGCCTTCACAGGATGTTATGAAATAATTTGAACCGATTGCAAATAATAAGTACTAAACAACAATTTTGGACCCGGGTATGTCCTAAAACTACGACCTACCTACGATGGGCAGCAGCATCCCTGGAGTGCGGTGGAGACACTGCGATCGCCAACCCGCATGCCAAGCGTGGCGATTATGGCAATTACCCCCTAATGATTGATACAAACAGGCCACGGCCCCGAGGTTGGTGCAGGACCGGTCATTGTGGAAGTCTTTGGGGGAGGCCTATGTCCAGCAGTGGACATCTTTCGGCTGAAATGATGATGATGATGATGATGAAGCAATAATTTTAAAAACTGCTGCAAAGTTAATACGAACCATGCCATTACACTATTATCCATTTCGGCGTTAGCCAGCTTAAAGCTTTGCTTCAGGATCAGATTCGTACTATATGTAGGTAACAGTTGTAGACATTAATTTTGAATAAATTCATTGAAATGATATAATAAGGTTATTGTAACCTTCGGTGTCCCCCAGGGGAGCGTGTTAGGTCCTACACTATTTCAGTTATATATTAACGACTTAATAAATCTTAAAGTGACAAATGGTATTATCCAGTCTTATGCCGATGACACTGTCATAGTGTTTGAGGGAGAAACTTGGGGATCGGTGTTCAGTAGCGCAGAAAAAGATCTCCGCACAGTATCCTCTTGGCTAAGAAGTAACCTTCTCACTCTGAATGTCACTAAAACGAGTTACATATGTTTCACCAAATATGATAAAGCCCAACCGAGTGAAAACCTAAAAATAAAAATTCATAAGTGTTCTTCTGCTTGTATCAATAATGTTAATAATATTAGTGAAGCCCATTGTGATTGCACTGAGATTGAGAGGGTTACCAGTACTAAATATTTAGGTATCATGCTGGACCAGCGACTATCATGGCACACACATATCGAATATGTGAATAATAGGATTAGAAAACTCATATGGCTTTTTAAAATGCTCAGGAATATAGCATCTAAACATCTCCGAAACCAACTTTATATTACAATAGCACAATCTGTAATGACCTATTGCATCGCTGTCTGGGGTGGTGCCACCAAAACAAAATTTCTAGAAGTAGAAAGGGGGCAGCGTTGCTTGTTAAAGGTGATGAACTTTAAGCCATACAGGTTTCCCACGAACGAGCTTTACTTGACAAGTGGTCAGCTGTCTATGAGGAAACTGTATATCTTGCATACTATACTAAAACTAAACAAAAATATTAGATTTAATCCGAGCTTGCTATCACGCAGACGCACAGGCAATGTCGCTCCCCCTGTAAGTACCAGATCCGTTTTTGCTAAAAGGCAATTTAAGTCACAATCAGCATATGTATACAATAAAATTAATGTAAAAACTAATATTTATGAACTTCAACTGCGTAAGTGCAAAACTGCTGTAATTGAGTATTTAAAAACTTTAACTTATAGTGAAACCGAGTCTATTTTGTATAGAACCAGTTAGTGTAAAGTAACGTTCGTAGCACACACTCATACACACACACCCACCCACACACACACACACACACACACACACACACACACACACACACACACACATAACGCGTGCGCACATACACATAGTTTAAGTTGATGCAACAAAATTTTATTTATTTAAATTGTATTCATAGCATTACGCAAAAATTGTATAATTAGAAATATTAGTGTAAGTTAAAATAAAATTCACTTAAATACCATTCTTGTTAAATATTGTAACTTAAAATACATTTATTTCTAAATGTATACTGTTCCCAAAATTGAAGTGGAAGAGCGGGATTTCCTGATACAAGTATATTTTATTACTTAATAGGAAGTCTCAACCGACCTTGTATCTGCCCCATGAAAAACGAAATAAATATTTTCATTTTCAAATATTTCATTTTCATTAATTATATGATTATAATTAAGAGCTAGTCAGGTTGTCAAGTTGTCATTTACCTGCGAGGTTATTTGTTTTGCTCGAGTTAAATGCTTGAGGTATTATGAAATTTTAATTAGTTTACCACTCGCGTGGGGTGCTTGCTGTAAGTTTTCGCTTGTCGAATTCATAATGAACATAATGTGGCCTCATAATTACGAACTGTGAAACGCGCATTTTTAAAACGCTACGTAATGAATAGCATTAAGAACCTAGCTGGTTTTTAGGAGCCCCTTGAGCTCAAGTCTAATTAAATTTGCGAAGACTCGGGAATTCGTCGGTCGTCTTGCTAATGGGATTGCTCATTCTTCACCGACCGCTACGCTCAGTGGCTGCCGATACTTGTCTGCTGCTGAAAGGATCGGGTTGCCGGTGGCTTTTCATCGCTCTTCGACACTAATCTTCTCTAAGAGGAGGGTGGCGTCGCCGTGAGCGGCGATGTTGCGCGAGTGAACCTACTTCATATTTGATAAATAATAATATAACATAAATAACAAAAGATGGCGGGCTAACTAGTTATAGATAAAGAGTATGTATGTATTTTGATTATAAACTGCCTGTATTTACCATTGGTTCCTAAGTTAATGTTTAAATTGTTAAAGTACTAACAGAAAACCGTTATAATGCTGAACTAAATTACTGATACTGTTTTGAAACAATAACTATTAAAAGATTTTTTCTGAAAAAGAAAGTCTGTGCTCTCAGAACAAAGGACGAGACTGTCTAATTACCCTGGTTTATTTTCCCCGGCTAAGGGAAATCAAGCTGTTCCAACGCTTCTCCGTATTTACCGTTGGAACTTACCCCTCAAGTGAGATATGGTTCAGTAGATTGCACAATCTCAGTGCGTGGTGGAAGGAAACTAGGTTTTTCTTTTTGTTATATGTGGCAAGTTAAATAACGTTGCCGGTGTATTTTAGATCTATCAAAATTCTTGGTTTTGAGCTACCCGCTCATTAATAATAATAATAATTAATAAATATTGAGCGACAATCTTACACAAATCGACCTTGGCCCAAACTAAAAAATGCTTGTACTATGGGTACTAGACGACGATATATATACTTATACAAATTCGAACCCGGGACCTCTAGCTTCGGAGGCAGTGTCACTACCAACTAGGCTAAACAGGCCGACGATTATGCTACTAATTGTCTACGGCACGACACAAAACCGAATTGTTGGTAATAATAAAGTTAAATAAATAAGTTTCGCGTTAGACCCGTTAACAAATCATTGAAGTAAATTGTTATAGATCTACGAGTACTTGTGACTTTAATAATCTTCATTGCGTAGCAATTAGTGCTCACGGGGATTTGCCCCATTTAGTAGACATTTGGCCAATTTGATGGACTGAATGGAGTTAGTTAGTGTATTAAATGCTATTTATAGAGCGCTTATGTGAATTGTTTGGTAACTAGAGGCTACATATATTATGGTGGAGTTTCAAAAACAGTCTAAAACTAATTAATGTAATCCGGTACTTTGACTTTCGTTTTAATCTACGTATAATTAGAATAAATTACAAACAAAATGCTACAAGGAGCTGAAGGAGCGTTCGTGGCCCAGCGGCGCCCGCGTACTGCGTGCGGTATGCGAGGTTAAGCAATGTCGGGCGAGGTCAGTCCTTGGATGGGTGACCGCTATGAATGAGTGGTTACTAACTGAGCGCTCCCGTGCTTTGGAATGCACGTTAAGCCGTTGATCCCGGTTGCTGTCTATGATAGCAGTCGTTAAGCCAAGTTAGAGGCCTCCGGGCGGCTTGAGAACTTCTAACAGTCAAGTTGCCCACTCACTTGACAAGCCTAATCCCAATAAGGTCTAGTTTCCCCCTCGGGTTGAAAGGTCAGATGGCAGTCGCTTCCGTAAAAATTAGTGCCTACGCCAACTCTTGGGATTTGGTAGCGGACCCCAGACATCCTTCAGGATGCAACTGTACTGGGAATAACGCTAGGAGGATGATGAGATACAAAATGCTACAAAATTGCTCAAGAAATTATTCCTAATTTAGTTATTAAATAAGATAATAGCGATACCCTCCACGTGGATATTCCTGGTATAGAAATGCTGATGTCTACCAATGAATTTGTAAGTGAATTGAATTGTGAACTATTGTATTCTGACGTACTTATAAGTTAATAATATCAGAGAGCTGTTTTTTCGAGTTTCTTTGGCACGCTCTGTATCTTAACTCGATGGATTTTAACCTGTGAGGTGTCATTACATTTCAAGATGTAGAAGTGACGTAGCTTAGGCTATAATATTAATAAATTGGCCGGTTTTTGAAAACATCTTTTAATTTCACTTTTTTTCAAATCGCTGTTGATAGGGTTTGCTTTAACAGTAACAATAATCCAAACGTCTCCGCAAACTTTCGCGTTTAGGATACTTAATTCCTTTATAAGGAATAGGATTACAAGAATATTATAAAAAAATATTAAAAGAAAAAAAACACTATTACTCGTACAAAAAATCTATTATTGTTAGTTATCCTACTCTCTCCAAAGGTACCTTATCGATGAGGTAGAAAACGGAATGAGTCCGGGTCGTGAGTTCCACACCCTCTGGCCCTCTATTTATCTCCCTTCAGGCGCCACTTTCCGTGAAACGTCGTTCATTAACGCCCACAATAGACTTGATAACAATTCTAAAAACTCGTCGCTGGGAGAACAAAAGCTTATCATACCGACAGATCGCTTGATACTCGCATCATTGTGTTGCGCTTTACAAACGAATACGTTTGCTCATTGCTGTGCCCCCACTCAGTGAAATACGACTGCTTAAATTCTTATAATCCTACTTAATGTCATTCTCTTCGTATATTGTGATTGTCTATTCATGCTAGAGTTTAATTAGGCCATAGAGTAGATTTCATAATGTGGTGTTAAAAACAAAGATAAAATTGCGCTTTGTAAAATTAGTTGCCGATCTAGTTAACATGCGGTTTTCACAGCTTGAAGTGTTGTATGTAAGCACTTTATTGTACACAATAACAGGTTAACACATAAACATGTCACACAAGATCGAAGTAAAAAGGTGAACTTATCCCTAAAGGGATATCTTCCAGCTAACCTTTGAGCAATTGATTGAAATACAGGTAAATATAAACATGCAAATACATATATGATTACTATAATACGCCATACATATATATTGCAAATATACCATAAATAAATACCTTATTCAACCAATTCACGAGTCGCCTGCCTTAGAGACAGGGGCGGCCAGTGTTCTTTGTTCTATTCTGAGTCTGATATAGGTAATACCTAAGTACGTACGCTACATTTGGACAGGAAGCCCTTACATTAAATATGAATATGACTGCAAACAATAAGCCTTTTGAAAATAGACAGGTGGAGTAAAAGGAACCAATCTTAATTTGAACCTACAGTGTGTTTGCGCTCATATCTGACAAAAGTTTATAATAGATTTTCCAACAGAAAATGAAAAATTGATCACCCCGGCTCACATTAAACCGCTGCCGTCGGCGGCGGCGGCGGTAGCTTAGTTGGAATTAGCAATGGATGGATTCCAGAGGTCGTGGGTTCAAATCCGATTCTCAATGTAACTTGAGTCGATGGTGCCGTTTCAGAAGTTATAGCAACTTTGACGTAGTGACGATAGGTGTCGCTACTAGTCTCCTTAAGGCTTAATTAAAAAGAGTGAACTGATGGAAAGATTCGTCGCCCCGCGGTAGCTCAGTTGGAAAGAGCGATGGACGGATTCCAGAGGTCGCGGGTTCAAATCCCGCCCGGGGTGATCAATTTTCCATTTTCGGTTGGAAATTATAATTCCGCTAAGTGGACGTATCCGCTTGTAAAAATAATTACAGTTTATAATAGACGTAACAAAATTATATAAGACGTCCATACAGACGTAATACACATATATTATCACATTCACTTTATATCTATTATGAAACGAGCAACTATTTTAGTCGTAGTTCAGTCGAATAGCTGTCAGATTGTTTTATTAAACGAGGTTCGATGTCTAGTTATTAGAGGTTTGGCGCAATGGAAAGCAAATAAAAGATTATTTGAGCAGAATTGAATAATGAACGTTTATTGAACACCACTTGGAAGCAAGTATACGTCCCTACTGAATCAAATAGGGTAGCGAGAGAATTACCATTTACAAAATATAATAGTGTTGCCAGATCATGTTTCAATTTGATTTGACGTATCAATTTATACATAATTATTTTAGATTGATTTTTGCATAATAAAATGAATATAAACCAACATGCCCCCTCAAAAATTAATCTCCTATTTACACAATTAAAATAAAATCATCAATTGACAATATATTACTTCCAAGTGCTCGCTGGGGAATATACAATATGATCCAACATTCGTTGCAAGGATTAGGGAAACCCAGAAAAACCTAATCAGATCATTTGGGCAAGATACTTAAGTATCATAATTAGACAGATTGATATAATCATACAAGTTCATCTATTGTACAATATTATGAATCTTTAAAGAATCTTAAAACTTATTCTAAACGCAATAAGTTTTTTTTTTATATTTCAGTTAACGGCTTTTTCATCACATTGGCCAACTGCTTATCTGTACGAACATACTTTATTTTATAACTTTTTTTTTTACTTATTCTCGTAAAAATGGTATTTGATATCAATATGCTTTGACTTCTTATGATAATCTGGATGGTTGACAATGCGAATGCAACTGTTATTATCTTATAGTATTCATTTATAACAATTTGGTCGGTAATGTTTAAATTGATACTTTCAGTTAGAGACATAAGCCACAGGCTTATTTACATACATACATACATACAATCACGCCTGTTTCCCATAGGGGTAGGCAGAGATCACGGATTTCCACTTGCTACGATCCTGACATACAACTTTCGCTTCATGAACTTTCATAACATTCTTCATGCATGCGCGCCGATTTAGGGTACTCCTGACCTGGCCTTTCTGCAGAATGTCTCCGATTTGGTCGGAGTACGTTCGCCGAGGTCTTCCCCTTCCAACTTTTCCATCCACTCTTCCTTCATACACTCGTTTTGTCAATCTTCTTTCATCCATCCTCTCTACATGTCCAAACCATCTTAGCATACCTTTCTCAATTTTCGTCACTATATCTTCATTCACTCCACACCTCCGTCTTATAACGGTGTTTCTCACTCTATCTCTCAAAGTAACGCTACACATACTTCTCAGCGCTCTCATTTCCACTGCATTCACTCGACTCTGATGTTTCTTCTGCCACACCCAACTTTCACTACCATACATTAGTGTCGGCACCAACACTCCTCTATGCACGGCCAGCCGCGCCTTTTCTGACACTTTCTGGCTACTCATAAAGGCGTGAAGTGCCCCATTCACTCGATTCCCAGCTATCACTCTCCTTTCAATATCTCCTTCATGCTTACCGTCTCTCGTGAACAAAGTCCCCAAATACACAAACCCATCCACTTGCTCCAACCTCTCTCCATCTACAGCAATTTCACAAACTGTCATACACTCATCTCTTTCAAATACCATCACTTTCGTCTTGCTTACATTCATTTTCATTCCTTTTCTCGCAAATAATCTGTGCATGCTAGTTACCATCTTCTGTAGCTTCTCAGCCGATGACGCTAATAAAACCTGGTCATCGGCGTAGAGTAGACATTTGATAAGCAACCCATTCATTTCCAACCCACATTCATCGTCTTTCAAATCTTGCAAACAACTGTCCAGAAATAGATTAAACAGCCACGGTGACGCTACACATCCCTGTCTAACACCCTTTTCGATGCTAAACCATTCAGTGTAGGACCCGTTTACTCTCACGCAAGCAGAGGAATCCTCGTAGAGAGATTTCAGAGCTTGAATGAGATGGTCGCTCACTCCATATCCGGACAGTACCGACCAAAGTTCATTCCTCACCACTCTGTCATAGGCCTTCTCCAAATCCACGAACGCGCAATAGACCTTTTGACCTTGGGCCAAATATTTTTCGGCTATGCATCGTAAAGAGAAGACCTGATCCGTACATCCCATACCTTTCCTAAATCCCGCTTGTACATCCCATATTTTCTCATCGGTTTCTTGCATTACCCTTTCAATCAACACTTTCGCATATAATTTGCCAACGATGCTGAGTAAGCTAATGCCCCTGTAGTTCTTGCAGTCAAGTTGTGAGCCCTTTCCCTTGTACAGTGGCACGATGACCGCCTTGCACCAATCTTTTGGAACTATGCCGGTATTAAAACATAAGTTGAAAAGGCGATACAACTGACTTGCTACGACGCCTTGCCCAGCCTTCAGCATCTCGACTGAAATTCTATCATACCCTGCTGCCTTTCCTGGTTTCATTCCTTTCAAAGCTTTTACAATTTCATCCATACTAATACTACACTCCTCATGTGGCAGTGCATTATCATTCACTCCTGACGTATTTTCCTCTTCTCTCTCAAACAAACCTTCAAAATATTCCTTCCATCTCCCTAATATGCATTCCTCATCATTCAATAAACTTCCATGCTGGTCTCTAATCGAGGTTAGCTCTGAGGTCTGAGTTTTACCTCTGGCTAGTCGAATGGCTTTCCAGAAAAACTTTATGTTTGCCCGGAAATCCTGAGACAACCTCTGATCCATCTCATCATTCTGTTCATCTTTCTTTCTTTTAACTACCTCCTTTACCAGAACATTCAACCTTTTATAGTTACTTTTCCTTTCACTCACGTCTTCAAGCGTGGCTTTTTGACTTCTTTGGTCAGCTCTTATCGCCAACCAATCTAGCCACGCTTTCTTCTTCTCACTTACTGCCTTTTGTACCTCTTTATCCCACCATACATTCTTCTTCTTCTTCCCTTTGCTCCTTTCTTTCACACCACATACATCCCTGGCTGTACTTACAAGCTTATCATTAAAACCATTCCATAGTTGATCAATCTCGCATATATCATCTATCTCTCTAAGATTTTCCTTTAGTTTATGAATATACTCATCAGCCACACTTTCCTCTTGCAAATTTTCTACTTTTATTCTCTCCAGAACACTAGTGAATATACGAGGTCGATGCCGCCATCCTTGAAACAGCCCTTTCATTCGGCTCATCACCAGGAAGTGGTCTGTATTTATTCCGGCCCCGCGATACACCCTAGTGTCCAGAACATTCTTCCTCAATGTAACATAACACATCTAGCTGGTCATGTCACTTTCATATTAACATAATTTCCCAAGGGACAACTGATTACAATCATATTTTTATTTAAAAATTATAATTAAGTTATAAGGCATAATTGAGAGACTTGGCGGGGACACTACCGTGCCCTTTATGTATTTTAAGGTCAATCTATATATCTGAACAAAGTTTACCTAAAGTAAAAGCCTTTTTGTTAAAGAAACATTTAAAAACAGGATTCATACGGAATAAATGGTTAAAAGGAAAGGAAATGGAAGGTAGTACAAGCATTACGTCCGAATACCTTTATTTATACCAGCTTAATCTATAACATAATATAAATACCACACTAGAAATAAATCTTTTACCTAATTTTTACGTTATTAATTACTTCGCATCAAGCTATGACAAAACACTCGGTAAACGAATTTCAACTCTATTGGTTAAGGCCTAAGACCTATTTCTTACTCTATTATTTGCCTCCCTTCAAATAAAGATAAAGAACTTGTCAGGTGTCATACGATTTTCAACCTTATTAGTATGAGCATAAGGTGCATCTACTCGTAAGAATAGGGCGTGGCGCAATCCACCAATAGGAAAATGTCCAAGATGTCCACAGTGTCCAAAGTGTCCAAGGTGTCCACAGTGTCCAAGATGTCCACAATGTCCAAGATGTCCACAGTGTCTTAAGTGTCCACTGTGTCCAAGTTGTCCACAGTGTCCAAAGTGTCCACAATGTCCAAAGTGTCGAAGTTGTCCACAGTGTCCAAAGTGTCCACAATGTCCAAAGTGTCCACAGTGTCCACAATGTCCAAAGTGTCCAAGATGTCCACAGTGTCCACAGTGTCCAAGTTGTCCACAGTGTCCAAAGTGTCCACAATGTCCAAAGTGTCGAAGTTGTCCACAGTGTCCAAAGTGTCCACAATATCCAAAGTGTCCACAATGTCCAAAGTGTCCACAATGTCCAAGATGTCCACAGTGTCCACAGTGTCCAAAGTGTCCACAATGTCCAAAGTGTCCACAGTGTCCACAATGTCCACAGTGTCCAAGATGTCCACAATGTCCAAGATGTCCACAGTGTCCAAGGTGTCCAGTGTCCAGGTTGTCCAACATGTCCAGAGTGTCCAAGGTCTCCGGCGTCCACAGTGTCCAAGGTGTCCACAGTGTTCAAGATGTCCACAGTGTCCAAGATGTCCACAGTGTCCAAGATGTCCACAGTGTCCTATGTCCACAGTGTTCAAGGCGTCCACAGTGTCCAAGATGTCCACAGTGTCCACAATGTCCAAAGTGTCCAAGATGTCCACAGTGTCCAAGGAGTCCACAGTGTCCAAGATGTCCACAGAGTCTAGGGTCGGATAGTATAAAAGGCGGAATTAGGGCGGGGCGCAAGTCAGTTGAGTTTGGTCGGTTGGGCTGTCAGTGTCTCTGGCAATGCGTTATCAGTGTATTTTCGTGCTACTTACGGGAGTGTTCCTATTCGTTAAGGTCGAGATTCCCGTGCGGTGCGGAAGCTCTGCTCGGTGGGGAATCTCTCCTTGTTTTTAATTTATTTACTTACTCTTTCTTTTGTGGTTGTGATTATTTATATAAGCCGGGCAGATCGCTGTCCATGTTTGCGGTATACTTGCGCGGGGTGCACGGTGTCGAGCTCTGTTTGCCCTGGAGTAACAGAGGAGTACGAGAATGGAGGTATCGTCTGGCGTCAACACTGCCAGCGTGGATGGCGCGTCTGGGCCCCTCCATGCCCGATGCCGGTTGCTGAGTGGAGGTGAGAGCGGCCATGGTTTGGGTTGGCGCGAGGGTGTGTGCTCCGCTCGCAGAGGTTCGCAATATTCGAGGTATGGTCTTAATGTATTTATGTATCGATTACTTTTATATACATCTATAAATGCCCTTGGTCTGAGCGAGGGAAGGCATTTATACAGGCTGATAGTTTATGCAATCCTCTGTTTAGCCGACTGAATCCTTATAGTTTAAAGTAGGGAAAACACATACTTATTTGAAGCTAAAATCCTGAATTGGAATTAATTTCAAATACGCAGATTAGGGCAATACTTAGAGTAGTTAGGATTAATTTCACAAACTAAAGCTTGGGTAATGGGTTTCTAGTAGGTTATTCTAGGGCTATTTAGGTGACTTAAATAAGGGAAACACGTTTATAGGGCGATTTAGGGAACAAATAGGTATGGGAGTAGTAGTGGTAGGGTACATGTGTGTAGTATTCCTCTGATTTGATATTCTAGGTTACAGTTATGAAGACTTAGGTCTTAGGCATTTAGGTAGTCTAAATATAGGTATCAAAATAAGACTACCAGTTGTAGGGATAAATAGTTACAATATCAGCTAAGATCTTAGGCATTAGAGGTCTAGGTTTCTGGTATCAAGGGTTCGAAGTGCTGAGTCTTCTTTTATTTATAACTAAAGGCATTCATAATAAATTATAGATAGGAAACCAATTTATTCTGGAGTATGGAATAAATTGATTTAGGACCTAATGGTGAGGCGGAGCAATCCATTAGTTGTTAGTTACTGTGAGTAGATGAAAGCTCGGATCAGTAACTAACCAGTAACAGTTCACTTCTTCACGATCAGACTCAGAACTCCTGACCTTCATATATCAGAATTGGTAGTGTTAGAGCTTACTGGCTGTTAGGGACCCCTAGGGTTCAGAGGTTTTAGCACCTCCAAGTGAAATGGTTAGTTAGAGATGATTCGCAATCATCTATAAGACTTGACTAATGAGCTTATTCTCATTAGGGAGTCTAGATCGTTTTAGCTTAGCATAGAGGTCATGCCCCATCCTACCGGTCCAGTAGCACGGTATGGAAGCCAGAGGTCGCTCCATACAACAATAAGCAATCAAAATTATTCTTAGCTAGCTAGGATATCAAGTACCAGAGTTCTATGTATTAGGGAAAAATTAGGAAATAATTTTGATTTTAGGGAAACTGAGTGGCTTTTAAGGAAAATTTTGCCTTTCTTTAAAAACCCATTGGCTACTGATACCGGCAAGAGACCAGGATAGGTTAAGGTCGGGGTTAAATTACCACAAACAATAATTATTTATCCTATTTTGAACTCTATGAACTTCGGAATAGCCAAAGTTCAATAATTAGTTTTCCCTGTAGCAAATAAAGTTCTATATGTAGGAAAGTTAGTATTACTAACGATTATGAGTAGCTAGGCTAAATAGGCTTCATTTTAGGTAGGTCTAGGTAAGCTAGGTATTTGAGGAGTCCAAGGGTTTGACAAATAATCACATTAAAGATCATGGGTGCTTACGGTTCACAACACTACGGGGTCCTACCACAGACGATCACATTGGCCAAATCTTCGTTAAACCTTAGCTTATCTGGTTAGAAATTAAAGACACCATACGTTAAATTTATTAGGGTAGAAAAACTTAATTCTAACAGGGGCGTCCGTGCTGCCGGGGTTGAGCAGGTTAGGAGGCCCATAACAAATTGATGCTGTTTACGACGAAGAAGAAGATGTAGAAGAGGGGGGGGATTACAATTTGGTGCCGTTCACCAGAATGAAGAGTTAGAAGCTCCCGTTTCAATTTGGTGCCGTTCACCAGAATAAGAGACTGCTCCGTTACAAGTTGATGACGTGACTGTGGATGTAGTCTTTTCCATGACGATTTCATGCTGTGGTCGATCAGGATGGGTGCAGCAGCCTCCGGAGCACTCCTGGGTCTTCGGTTGCGCGTATGGTGTCTGGAATAGGTGCAGTGGCTTCTGGCCACAATTTGTTGCAACGTGAAATGGAGTGTGATCACGTCGGATGCTTGGACTCTTCATCTCTTCTTAAAACTTTTGCTAAGTTCTTCATCTGAAAAAAAAAGAAGAAAAAAATTAATCATTATATTTTATTTAAAATTGTCATTAAAATATAAAGCGTTAGAAAAAAAAAACGTATTTAGGAAGGAATGCAAGGCTTGTGTAATGAAAATCCGGAACGTAAAATAAAACTCTGGGGGTAGTGTTAAAATGCCAGTAAAATAAAAAGAAAACCCGGTATTCAATTTAAAACCCTGGGGGTAGACATTTTTAAGAAAGCAATCATAACCGAGATCGATGAAAATGACGAATATACGAATAAGTAACGTGCGTCCATAGGCTACGACTTTATCTCATCATCAAATATACAGGGTGTTTGTTTGTCACCACTGCAGACCACTTGAATTCATTGTAATTTAACTCTTAAATAAGAAGCGTCCATAGGCTATGACACTATATCATCATCAAATAGGATGTGTGCTTGTTTGTCACCACTGTAGATTACTGGAGCGCATTAGAATTAAAATTATAGATAATAAGCGTCCATAGGCTATAGCAATAGATCATGAACATCATCACCAATTAGGCTGTGTGCTTGTTTGCCACCACTGTAGATTCATAACTTAAACACATTAGAATTACACTCATAAACGATAAGCGTCGATAGGCTATGGCATTGGATCATGAATATTATCATCAAATGGGCTGTGTGATTGTTAACCACCGCTGTAGATCACTTGAATGTATGAGAAGCGTCCATAGGCTACAGCAGTAGATCAGAAATATCATCATCAATTAGGCCGTGTGCTTGTTTGCCGCCATTATGGATCACTTGAATTGTAATTAAATGTAAATAATTAAAATAAAAAATAAGTTCATAAATATCAGCAATAGATCATCATCAGGTAGACCATGTGCTTATTTGCCACCATCAGGCAACGCCAGTAATACATCGGAATTAAATTCAGAAACATTAAGCATCCATAGGCTAAGGCAACATCAAATAAACAGTGTGCTTGTTTGCCACCGTCATAGATATCGAAATTTATAAAAATTCATGATCATGAAGCATCCATAGGCTACGACGTGAGAAAACCATTGATCGTTTCATACACTTGCATCGATTCATTAGCATCATAATTACAATCAGAATTTAATTAATATATAGCAAATTATTTTAGGCATGTGGCATTTAAAGGGTTCATGAGCATGAGAGGGTTAAGCGAACCATAAAAACGATCCTATTCTCCCTTATCAATTTAGATGACTGTACCTAGCAGGATATTTTATACACAAATGAGGATTAAAGGTTCCGAAACAGTAAAGGATTTTTTAGGTTAACTTAGTTGAACATAAGTTTAAAGAATATTATTACAAACATGAGAAGGATTAAGTGGATCCATGAAAGCGATACTCTTCTTCATTGCGAGCTGACTGTACTTAGTGAAATATATCGCAGAATGTTACCAAACGGGGAAGTTTTATCAAGAAATTGCATTTCCATACATACATGCATGCATAAATGTGAGCCCACATTCCAAGTGTCTGTAGACAGATCACATACAAATTGAATTCAGGAGAACTTTTAACAAAAGTAGGCATTTCATAAATTTGATACAGGTACAGGTGTTCTGAACACTAATAATAGCATATAGAGGCCTAATCTTCATCGTGATCATCATATCAGTCGAAGGATGTCCACCGCTAGACATGGACCTTCCCTAGGGAATGCCACAATCACTCCTACAGTCTTTGCTAAATCATCAGTCAACCTTAGTAAAATTTATTTTAAGAAAAATAATTACTAGTTAAGTGCTCATAAATTTCAAGAACTACAAAACAAAATTTGACAGTAAAGGATGACACTGCATTCTTAATATTATAAATAATTAGTTACCTTGAAAGAATAGAAGCAGATACTGGAGAACTGGAAAGTGTAGGACTCAGCAAGTCAACAGTCCGGACCCTGAAAATAGAAAATTAGCCAAATGTAACTAAAATCAGGAGATTCGTATCCTATCTAATGATTTAGGGTTATTTACTTTAACTAGTTTGTTATCACAGAAAAATGAAAGGGAAATAATTGAACTTTATCAAAATTGGAATTTCTCCGAGTGAGAACGATGAGTTATTTTTTTTGGAATTTCTCCGAGTAAGAACGATGAACTATTTTTTTCATTTTTATATTGATTTCTGATTGTGGGTCAGTTAAACTCTAATATCACTCTAGAATAAAATAAAATTATGGTTACTTACTTGGATATTAGGAGACAGCAACACCTTTTCATGGGAGAATTGTGAAGATTGTAATCTCTGTTTGATGACATGCATAGTTCTTCGGTTTGAATTGAGATACATGCGCAGATTGTCTAGAATATTGTTGCTACTAGCACTATGGTTCATTATTCTGGAAGAGCTGGAAAATAGATACAGAGAACCATTGAGAATAAAGAAATTTTAGAGCTCGAACAGGACGGAAGGAGAAATTGTACAGTTTTATCGAGAGGGAACATAATTGGAAGTAAAGTGGCATTGTATATAGCATTCACATACATATATGGTAAAATGTATCACTACGAATGTTAGGAAAATCATGAAGGATAATGGGTTCGGAAAATGATTTTACTATGAAAGAAGATGGTACATCTTGGGTAAAACATGGATATTAACTTTAAAATGTCTCCCATTAACATACAAGGATCTTTTAGCGAATCCTCAATAATATGTTTTCATGAAGTTTTAATCACGCGTGATTCCATATATGATAAATTATTATTGAAGTGAACACTATTGCGTCATGCTTTATTGCGGCATGACAATTGCAAATATGAATAGCAGACAATGCGTGTATAACTATAGTAATTCAATGAAAACTCACCAAATTCTTGCTGGAGGCGGATTTGACTCGGCAATTCATTGAGTCGCGGATGGCGGGAAACAGTTTTATTTATGGGACGTCTGTACTAGTAAAGCTGAGGGGATTTGATTTGTTGTGATGCACGCTTAGCTACTTCACGGAGGGTACTCATGGGCGTGCTTTTGCTGAATAGCACATTATTTCGAGAGTTTGCAACTACGCAGTTTCATCATGTAGAAGATCACAATAGAAGTTAATGCCAGGAACGAGATTCACATAACATGGTCCTAAACTATAAGTAATTGTGTGCTTTAGACTATAATCAATCTTTAAAATAACCCCAGAAACAGAAATTAAGTAACTAATTAATAAAATGAATGCACGAATACCATTGTCGACCGCTGTGAAAGACGCGCCGAGAAAAGAAGGAAAAGATAAAAAAACCATAGATCATATCTTCTTAGTAGTCTGTGGAACAGATCATAAGACTCTTTCACACCAGCCTGCATAAATAAGAGTGTAATATACTGAAACTAAGTAACTAAAAACTAAGCATCTAAACTAAGCAACTAAGCATCTAAACTAAGAAACTGCCAGCCTGGTTGGTGTGATAGCTTATGCCGTCGCATTTTATGTGACATTTCAGTACATTTTGGCCATATAGCGTGGCGGTATGAGCTATCGCTGTCATACTAGCCGGGCAGGTGTACCTTGTTCACACACTTAATTTTAGATTTTTAGCATGGATTTCAATACTACAGAGGTTTTCAAAATTATTTTAAAAGAAATTAATAAAATAAAAGCATTTATTTCTATGAAACTACTATACTATATCTATGTTTATTTCGGATAAAGTAATCTATAGAGTGTTACTATTACAAATTAACTTATTACGTTTTATTTTGCTTAAATTATTGTCAATATCGTGACATGAGGTATCATAATAAAATAATTATCGTGTAAAAGGCCCTATTATTATTGTAACAATACCGGGATGTCAATATTAATTATTATCACATTATTCGGGATTGTTTGCATTTCGCTACAATGTTTGTCACTAAACACGTGAAACCACAGCGTGAAACGTGTCGTGTAGACCCGGCTTTCAGGGTAACTGCGCTTATACAATCGTGTTCACCATTCACCTCGCGATTCGCGCGAATGTGTAAATGTCATTGCGTTTTCAATTAGAAAAAAATATCCGTGAAATTTAGTAACATAAGTAATGTCATTAATTGCACACATAATTAATTAAATATAATGTTATTTGTAAATTTACACAGAATAAAGAAATTAATAAACGTTTCGAATGAATGCGATACTAGTGATCTCTTGTGGTGATTAGAATCAAAGATCGAATGTTGAAGTTTGTTGTCGAGAAAACTGTTAGGCTATTTTGTCGTTAGATGGCGTCTTAACTTTTATCATAAATTATCTCAATAAGTCATTACTAGTATTTAAAAATGAGAAGAATAAGATATTACTAACCCTATGATGGCTTCGAGCACGTTTAAGAAGTTGCATTATTGTATTTCTAAGACAATTTAGTTTGTAACTTTAGCAGTGACGGTTGGGTATACATTTTATTAACTACTCTACGTTAGATAGCGTGCTAATGTGGTGCTATCAATAAAATCATGATCAGTTTAAATTATGACAAAGGATAAATAAGTAGATTATTCTTACGTGATTGGTCACATAAAGATAGATGATATGCAAATTCAATTGAAAGATTATACGGATCAGATGGCATTTTAAATGTAAATTTAAGTATGGAATAGAACTTAGATGAACTATTAACCGGTAGAGGACACTATAGGGAACCATAGTGCTTTGTGTATTTATTAGTTATTTGTACCGAATTGCCAGAGATTGTCGTAAAATATTATTTTCTGCCTCATACTATACCTTTTGTATGAACAATTTAGCAGATCGAAGTGCTTAAAGATTAAATTATGGATTATTCATTACTCAGATAGAAATTGGGATCTTACTTACTATAAATGGCCCACAATTATTAGTCTTACCAAGCCACTAGTGTGTACTTCTTTTTGCATTTGATTGAGTTGGGCTAGCTTCATACAAGCTATGGGTGGAAAAGGATTTTAGGATGATATAGCTACAATGATTGAGTGAACATAGATGGGTGGGTAAAAGCTTTAAGTTATTAATTATTTGGTCATATAATTTTTGCACAGAATTATGGCAATTCACCTAGCTATAGGCATATGCAATACCAAACTTAATTTCAAGGCAAACCAGTATGGATAATAGGTATCTTCATCATAATAGGGATCTAATAAAGAAGGTTCATATGTCAGGCTGCATTTCTATTCTTTATTAGAGCTTGTGTAAGAAATAAAAGAAGCGGCAGATTTATATTTAATGAGTGCAATAATAAACACAGTGAACAATGAATGTTTAATGAAAATGTAGCATAGGTCACATAAACATATAGCATACTAAGAAACAAGCAGTCAAGTTCATGAAACCATACCGAAGAATTAAAGATAAAATGCAAACACAACACATTCTATATTTTACAATGGCTTGTATGCTACACATTTTTATTGTGAATAGTTCATAGTAAAATATGTAGAATGAGATTATAGGTTTTGTGAGAAAGCAGGATTACAGTCAGGAGTAGGGAAGCTTGTTTCCGGGATCAGGGTATCTGTAACACAAAATATCAATGATTAGTTAGCGGAATAAGTATGTAAGTAAAAGGGGAACAAAGCTTTGCTCGTGTGTACCCGGAAATTAGAGCTAGCTAGATAAATTTTTCGTCCTTGTGAACAATTTTAATGGTAAATTTATTGAAATAGTTAGAGTGGGTTTCAAGATATTAATTACAAACAAATAATTTTACAACTGTTGTTTATGTACTAATAAAGGGATAATGTGAATAGTCAGGACATAGCTAAAAAACAGTATTTTTGAAAAAATAAAATAAAAACTTGTGATCGAGCGACAGCTTTGAAAAGGATATATTGATGATCTGACGATTATATTTGATATAAAAATAAATTGAAGCTTATATTATATATAATTAATCTTTACATTTTTATCATATAGTTAATAGGCATATGGAGATACAAGTTTACAAATAACAATAGATGTATTGGAATAAATGGGTTGGGAGACTATTTTCACTGTTTGAAAAATGTATGAAGTTTGGTCATATGTTTGGTTTACTAATCAAAATCATAGTAAAATAAGGGATAAAATGAAAAATATTTGGTAATTATAATCAAAATAGGTGATACCCACAGTTCAGAAAAGGTGCAGCCGGTGCCTGCACATTGCTAAGTGATGAAGAATTTTGTTGGACTACAAATATTGTTATCTTTGGCTGGGTATTTGACTGCAATTAGAAATATGATTATTAGTTCTATGGGTGTCTATACGTCAAGTAGGTATGTGTGTATTTTTTTTACTGAACACATCAACAAAACAATAATTACATTTTAACTTTGAGTCTGTTAGTTGACATAATTTTGTAATAACATAGTGATATGTTTCAGCGTATGATCAAATTTTAATTTAATGTATGGTAAAGGAAATGTGCACATGAGCATTGGAAACTTACATAGATTTTTCAGTATATAGAGATCATTGGGACGGGTCGTTGAAATTTGTAGCCTTAGATTGACTCGTAACTTCATTTAGAGCATAATTGCTTGAATTTTCACATGATAGTAAATGATTTTCGGCATGTTTAGCATAACTTTACTGCGAAAACAAAAGGGAATTACGTTATTATTGTGGTATGGTAGTTAAGTGATAGATTTGGTTATTCACACGGTTTTATACTTACATTTACGACAAAGAACAGGTTGGTGAGGCTTAATTGCTATTTCCTAGAGCTCAATGCTAGGATACATCCATGTAATCGTAAATAATCAATAAGCGATGCTGAAAACAAGATTTGAAATAATGTTAAATAAAACTTTGCGATATAATATAGAAATATAAAATGGTTATGCAGATATGGTTTAAAATAGTACTCACCTGTAATATATATTTGTTTTTCTCTCATGTAAACTTAACTTTGTTTAAATATTGTTTGTATTTCCACAGGAAGACATTTTGTTAGTATGAATGGCGGTGACCGGCGTATGCGTTGACAGACGGTTGTCAATGACGTTGACGTTGACACATGATGGAATAAGAGTGACAGTGACACTTGGCATGAGCTGTTTCGGACACTAGTTTAATCGTCATAAGCAAACGATCAATTTTTCGGGCACGAGTTTAGAATGTTGGCAGTTAGGTATATTAGATGCAATGGTTAAATCTGAATTATCCATTAGTATAGGAAATATTTCGCACTTTTTTTCTCATAAGGATTTTGCGACAGAGTTGCAGTAGAAACAAGTCATGTATCCTTTTTTCTCGCTCGATTTGGTATATGACCGTCTCGCTCAGTAGTGGTTTGGCTGATTCTTTGGGGTACTGAGAAAAATGCTATTTCGGGTTTGTGAGGAGTTTGAGATATTGGAATTTTACACGCATTCTCTCACAAAACAATTGTCGTTTGTATATAAAATTTGTTTTGTCTTAGATACATTATTGAAAGTAAAACGCTGATATGATGTGATATTTGATCGATATAGCGAGGAAGGGTAAATGGTTAAGCTGGTGTAAAAAGGTCGAGGGCCTCAGTGATGTTTTACTATATTTTCTTTACTTAGCCTTACTTCTATGTCAGGTTCCGTTGTAATATTTAATAGTAGGTAGTAGTATAATCTAAGGGTTATTCAATCGGGGGTAGAGGATTTGATTAGTTGTCCTATGGGAATTAATTCTATGTTAGTTTATTATTATTATTATTTTAAGAAATAATTGGGAAATTTTTTTTTCATTTGAGTTTCATTATTATTAACGTTGCATCAAGAATCATGTAGCATTAAAGTTTAATTGCTTATTAACTTGAAAAGAGCAATATTTATATTGTGGTTGTACTTATGGAATTTTGTTTGATTGATAGAAGCTGGGCGTTAAAGATAAGACTGAAAGCATGACTAGTATGTGTTGGTATGATTGTGAAGGATGAATGGTCACAAAAAGTAGAGAGTTAGGTAGACTATGAATGTGCTATGTGAGGTATGAATGAGTTTCTTCCAATTGGACGAGATTTACAGTACAACCTAGATCTGTTGGTAACTGGTCCCTCCAAATGATACACGATGTGTTACCACAGTAATAGGAGCTAGGTTAAAGTCATAATATGACAAGGTCTTTTTGAGACTTACTGTGTTGACACAGACTCCACTCGAGCTATTTATAGCTATCTTAATGGGTATACACACCTCACATTGGATAAAATAACCGATATATAAGTATTTATTTATGAACACTTGTCATCGACCAATTCTGAGTACTATGAATACAACACGAATTTGGTGGTACGTTATGACAATTTTGTTTTATTTTAAAATAAGTCCTGTACACATATTTATTTATTTATTTAATCTTTATTGCACAATAAGAAATCTTAACGTACAAAAGGCGGACTTAATGCCATGAGGCATTCTCTACCAGTCAACCTTTAGGCAGAACAGAAAGACTGTAGGCGGTGCAACTATAAAATACCAGAGAACAAATTTGTGCAGAACAGTAATAGATAAATGATATTATTATGATTTTTCTTAGATAATCATCATTATTATTATGGTTACATTAAAGTTATTGGATCACATTTATAAAAACATGGGTCATGATTTTAATACCTACAGAAGGAAACTATCGGTATTTTATTAATTATTACCTATTTACCTTATTAAAATTTAAAAGGAGTCAGTCAGTTGGTTATTTTGTTCAAGTGGAACATACGCCAATGGGATAGGCTGGGGTATTTCGGTGATGGGGGGATGGATTGAGCCTTGATTCTGGCGATTAAACGCTTTAAGTACTTATCAAACACTTTTCTGTCTTGTGTGGGGAGCCTATGCGGGATTTGCTTATAGGGAGGACAATGTTTCCTAGAGGCGCCGTCTGGACAATGTAGACACAGTCTCGGGGTAAATCTCCTTAGTCGAGGTCATTAGGACTTACCAGTCTCACAAACTTGGTACCTCTGACGAGACAGGAAAACTTGAGGAAAAAGTTGTCAATGGTTATTGTTGAGGTTTAGTGGTTCGTTCACCCTTGCTGGAGCACCGCGTCCTCTCGCTATTGGTTTAAACACTCACCACATTAAATTCACTTTTCTGGAGGGATTGAGATATCAATAAGTTGAAACTTTTCAAGTATATAGTTAAGTAATTTGTTATCGTAGAATGTTTTACATTCCATTTATTAAGATTTTTATAACTTTCGTTAAATGGATGAGGTTAACGATGACTTTTACAGACAAGATCTGAGAGATCTCATCTTTCAAATTCACCGGGGGGTAGGCTGTAACATAACACATCTAGCTGGTCATGTCACTTTCATATTAACATAATTTCCCAAGGGACAACTGATTACAATCATATTTTTATTTAAAAATTATAATTAAGTTATAAGGCATAATTGAGAGACTTGGCGGGGACACTACCGTGCCCTTTATGTATTTTAAGGTCAATCTATATATCTGAACAAAGTTTACCTAAAGTAAAAGCCTTTTTGTTAAAGAAACATTTAAAAACAGGATTCATACGGAATAAATGGTTAAAAGGAAAGGAAATGGAAGGTAGTACAAGCATTACGTCCGAATACCTTTATTTATACCAGCTTAATCTATAACATAATATAAATACCACACTAGAAATAAATCTTTTACCTAATTTTTACGTTATTAATTACTTCGCATCAAGCTATGACAAAACACTCGGTAAACGAATTTCAACTCTATTGGTTAAGGCCTAAGACCTATTTCTTACTCTATTATTTGCCTCCCTTCAAATAAAGATAAAGAACTTGTCAGGTGTCATACGATTTTCAACCTTATTAGTATGAGCATAAGGTGCATCTACTCGTAAGAATAGGGCGTGGCGCAATCCACCAATAGGAAAATGTCCAAGATGTCCACAGTGTCCAAAGTGTCCAAGGTGTCCACAGTGTCCAAGATGTCCACAATGTCCAAGATGTCCACAGTGTCTTAAGTGTCCACTGTGTCCAAGTTGTCCACAGTGTCCAAAGTGTCCACAATGTCCAAAGTGTCGAAGTTGTCCACAGTGTCCAAAGTGTCCACAATGTCCAAAGTGTCCACAGTGTCCACAATGTCCAAAGTGTCCAAGATGTCCACAGTGTCCACAGTGTCCAAGTTGTCCACAGTGTCCAAAGTGTCCACAATGTCCAAAGTGTCGAAGTTGTCCACAGTGTCCAAAGTGTCCACAATATCCAAAGTGTCCACAATGTCCAAAGTGTCCACAATGTCCAAGATGTCCACAGTGTCCACAGTGTCCAAAGTGTCCACAATGTCCAAAGTGTCCACAGTGTCCACAATGTCCACAGTGTCCAAGATGTCCACAGTGTCCAAGATGTCCACAATGTCCAAGATGTCCACAGTGTCCAAGGTGTCCAGTGTCCAGGTTGTCCAACATGTCCAGAGTGTCCAAGGTCTCCGGCGTCCACAGTGTCCAAGGTGTCCACAGTGTTCAAGATGTCCACAGTGTCCAAGATGTCCACAGTGTCCAAGATGTCCACAGTGTCCTATGTCCACAGTGTTCAAGGCGTCCACAGTGTCCAAGATGTCCACAGTGTCCACAATGTCCAAAGTGTCCAAGATGTCCACAGTGTCCAAGGAGTCCACAGTGTCCAAGATGTCCACAGAGTCTAGGGTCGGATAGTATAAAAGGCGGAATTAGGGCGGGGCGCAAGTCAGTTGAGTTTGGTCGGTTGGGCTGTCAGTGTCTCTGGCAATGCGTTATCAGTGTATTTTCGTGCTACTTACGGGAGTGTTCCTATTCGTTAAGGTCGAGATTCCCGTGCGGTGCGGAAGCTCTGCTCGGTGGGGAATCTCTCCTTGTTTTTAATTTATTTACTTACTCTTTCTTTTGTGGTTGTGATTATTTATATAAGCCGGGCAGATCGCTGTCCATGTTTGCGGTATACTTGCGCGGGGTGCACGGTGTCGAGCTCTGTTTGCCCTGGAGTAACAGAGGAGTACGAGAATGGAGGTATCGTCTGGCGTCAACACTGCCAGCGTGGATGGCGCGTCTGGGCCCCTCCATGCCCGATGCCGGTTGCTGAGTGGAGGTGAGAGCGGCCATGGTTTGGGTTGGCGCGAGGGTGTGTGCTCCGCTCGCAGAGGTTCGCAATATTCGAGGTATGGTCTTAATGTATTTATGTATCGATTACTTTTATATACATCTATAAATGCCCTTGGTCTGAGCGAGGGAAGGCATTTATACAGGCTGATAGTTTATGCAATCCTCTGTTTAGCCGACTGAATCCTTATAGTTTAAAGTAGGGAAAACACATACTTATTTGAAGCTAAAATCCTGAATTGGAATTAATTTCAAATACGCAGATTAGGGCAATACTTAGAGTAGTTAGGATTAATTTCACAAACTAAAGCTTGGGTAATGGGTTTCTAGTAGGTTATTCTAGGGCTATTTAGGTGACTTAAATAAGGGAAACACGTTTATAGGGCGATTTAGGGAACAAATAGGTATGGGAGTAGTAGTGGTAGGGTACATGTGTGTAGTATTCCTCTGATTTGATATTCTAGGTTACAGTTATGAAGACTTAGGTCTTAGGCATTTAGGTAGTCTAAATATAGGTATCAAAATAAGACTACCAGTTGTAGGGATAAATAGTTACAATATCAGCTAAGATCTTAGGCATTAGAGGTCTAGGTTTCTGGTATCAAGGGTTCGAAGTGCTGAGTCTTCTTTTATTTATAACTAAAGGCATTCATAATAAATTATAGATAGGAAACCAATTTATTCTGGAGTATGGAATAAATTGATTTAGGACCTAATGGTGAGGCGGAGCAATCCATTAGTTGTTAGTTACTGTGAGTAGATGAAAGCTCGGATCAGTAACTAACCAGTAACAGTTCACTTCTTCACGATCAGACTCAGAACTCCTGACCTTCATATATCAGAATTGGTAGTGTTAGAGCTTACTGGCTGTTAGGGACCCCTAGGGTTCAGAGGTTTTAGCACCTCCAAGTGAAATGGTTAGTTAGAGATGATTCGCAATCATCTATAAGACTTGACTAATGAGCTTATTCTCATTAGGGAGTCTAGATCGTTTTAGCTTAGCATAGAGGTCATGCCCCATCCTACCGGTCCAGTAGCACGGTATGGAAGCCAGAGGTCGCTCCATACAACAATAAGCAATCAAAATTATTCTTAGCTAGCTAGGATATCAAGTACCAGAGTTCTATGTATTAGGGAAAAATTAGGAAATAATTTTGATTTTAGGGAAACTGAGTGGCTTTTAAGGAAAATTTTGCCTTTCTTTAAAAACCCATTGGCTACTGATACCGGCAAGAGACCAGGATAGGTTAAGGTCGGGGTTAAATTACCACAAACTAATTATTTATCCTATTTTGAACTCTATGAACTTCGGAATAGCCAAAGTTCAATAATTAGTTTTCCCTGTAGCAAATAAAGTTCTATATGTAGGAAAGTTAGTATTACTAACGATTATGAGTAGCTAGGCTAAATAGGCTTCATTTTAGGTAGGTCTAGGTAAGCTAGGTATTTGAGGAGTCCAAGGGTTTGACAAATAATCACATTAAAGATCATGGGTGCTTACGGTTCACAACACTACGGGGTCCTACCACAGACGATCACATTGGCCAAATCTTCGTTAAACCTTAGCTTATCTGGTTAGAAATTAAAGACACCATACGTTAAATTTATTAGGGTAGAAAAACTTAATTCTAACAGGGGCGTCCGTGCTGCCGGGGTTGAGCAGGTTAGGAGGCCCATAACAAATTGATGCTGTTTACGACGAAGAAGAAGATGTAGAAGAGGGGGGGGGATTACATCAATCTTTCGTTCACTATCACAAAATCAATCATACTCTTTCTTACGTTCTCCGCCTCACGCGTGTACAAATGAATCCATTTGTGGGCAAACATTGTATTTGTCACAAAAAGATTTCTCTCGAGGCAAATATCTAACAAACTCTCACCATTCTCATTCACTCTCTCGTCACCGTGAGTACCCAGAACCTTTTCAAATCCATCTCGCTTTACCCCTACCCATGCATTAAAATCACCTAACATAATCAACCTTTCATTATCCTTACATCTACTTGTGACATCCCTTAATTCCTCCCAGAACTGTTTTCCCTCTTCCTGGGTCGACTGTGATGTTCTCGTACCCAGGTTTACAGGGGCATATACCCCAACAACAAAGATACGAGTCAGTCCTAATTTCATTCTGACCCATATTAATCTGGGACTCACGCATTCAAATTCATTCACACACTTGGCAATCCTAGCTGAAAGTATGACACCAACCCCCTGACATGCTCTGTCTGAAACGGTCACTCCAGACCAGTACGCTGTATAGGGTCCATGTTTCGTGGTGTCACACCCTTTCCGTTTTGTCTCATTTACACAAAGAACATCAATCCTCTTTTTATCCATCATCTGCCTTACGTCATTCATTTTTCCTTCCATTCCTCCTCCAACATTCAACGTAGCAAAACGGCACTCCGTGAGCCGCTTTTCGCCCCCACTGGAAACGTGACGTGACGGGTGGCGGACCGCGTCGCCGCCATGCGATGATTTTTATTTTTTCCAATCTCCATAGCGTTCCCACGAGTAAATAGGGAACTAAAGGTCCATCACAGCAGAGCCCTATACTGTGGTAAGGTGGATTACAACTGTGCCCTGTGACCACCAACACAGACACCCTCCGTTCGACACCAGACTCCCCTCTGGCCATGCATCCCTTGGCACGGGTCGGCTAACACCTTGGATTAGGGGTTTTATATCGGGGTTTTCCTTCCCCTAGACAGGTTGCAGGCCAATGCTAACGAGGCCCATCTCCCCGGGTTGTATTTCGGAGTTACCTTCTCCTAGACAGGTTGCAAATCATTTAAATACATAACCGATAGTACTTTTTCTTACACTACTACTACTGTCCCGCCAATCACAGTCAGCATACCCACTTAAAGGTTTTCATATCAACCTCTTTTGTAGGTTAATTTCAAATTTATATAGTACCTTTTGAATAACTTAGAACCTTTTTATAGATATTGCCATAATTCTAGGTTATTGTTACAGAATATTAACAAAAGTACTCAAATCAGGGTGAGTAGGTACATACCATAGGATACACAAAATATCCTAGAAGGTTGCAACATGGCGCATCATAATTGGCTTTTGTGTTTAATGCCTCATAGTTTAATTGGGCTTCGGTGGGTAGTAGACACATGATTACATTCGTTCATGTTAAATTTACTTAATACTATCTGAATATAGGTTTTGATCTAAAGTAATCGTATCAGTATTTCTAGTTACTTTTTATATCGATAAATAATTTAATATCATTTAGATCCATCATCTCATATTTAGCATGTAAGTAATTTTGTTTTTATAACATTTATTGTTTGAATCAGCACATGCTATTACCAAATCGTGAACATATTATACTATATATGTATTCTTGCAAATGTGCCCTTTATCTAAAACAGGGGTTCCCAAAGTGGTCCAGGTGGACCCCCAGGGGTCCACAAACGATGTGACAGGGGTCTACGCTGGAGTGGCAAAAAAATAGGGGTTCACAGTTTGTACGTGGGGGTCCACGAAAATGTATCTGGTTTCGATGGTAAATAACGAAACAGATAATGATTTTTGTATTATTTTTATAGCCTGGACGACTGATAAATATATAATAAAAATATTGCGTTCCTCCGTGATAAATATTTCGGTGAATCAAACTACCTATACTATATTATTAAAATTACAACTTTCGGCTCCAAAACTTGTCGACTGCAAGTCTGCAACATATCGCGAACGAGCTGTTGGACAAACGAACAAGTCTAGGCTTGCGAAGCACCGTCGCGTCGCTATCGCCGGCGCCGACCAAAACGCTTGTTCGGACGTGCAAAGGGACGAAATACCTATGACTTACGGTAATGTGCTGTGCTTGTAGGCACTTGTTTGATTCTTCACCAATAAATACGAATGCTAAGAACAAACGTTACTCATTTGTTTCCGGATTTCGACTACAAAAGTAAAGTGAATTGCTGTTCCTGGTTGCCAGAATCGTGTCGGAAAAGTAAGTACATTATTTGTTTATTTGCTATACAACTTATAGGTATCTCTTTTTGTAGTTAATATATTTGTCTTCTTTGTGTATGATAGACATGTATGAAATATGAAATAATGAACATTACGATTATTACCTACCTACTTCCATAAAACAACAGACAGCCGAAAAAAGTTTATTAGTATTCTTTTTTTGATTCATAGCGAAAAATTATAAATTCTGTTCTATAAAATAGCCATATCCTGTTAAGTAAGACTAAGAAGAAGTTAAGTAAGAATGTTAAGATCACAAAAACTTTTTTATACTTACAGGTAGCTAATTTGAAACATGGTGGAGCCAAAGAAGAAAATTAAGTGTCGACAGTACAGTGTGGAATATTTAAAATTTGGCTTTCTTCCATCAAACGCGGACAAGCGATTGCCCATGTGCCTTTTATGCAATAAAGTTTTGAGCAATGACTCTATGAAACCATCGAGGCTCGAAGATCATCTAAAAAGGTGCCACCCTGATAAAACAGGTAAAGATTTGAAATATTTTCAATCATTGAAAGAAAAATATGAAAAGAGACCCACCCTGCAAGGTATGTTCGCTTCAACATCTGAAAGTAACGATGATGGCTTGCGGGCATCTTACAACATCTCATTACTCATAGCGAAATCTGGAAAACCCCACACCATTGGTGAACAGTTAATTTTACCCGCTGTTGAAGAAGTTTTAAAAACTGTTCTGCACAAACCTCCATTTGACATACTCAAAAAAATTCCTTTGAGTAACAACACTGTACAAAGACGTATTGACGAAATGAGCTCTGATATTGAAAGTTTCTTGTGTAATTATCTGCAAACAACTCATTTTTCTATTCAACTGGACGAGTCAACTTTACCTGATAATGAGGCATTATTATTAGCATTTGTGCGATTTGTTATGGACGAAGAAATTCATGAAGAGCTATTATTCGCCAAAACTTTGAAGACTGACACTAAAGGTGAATCGATATTTAACATCCTGAGCGATTTTTTAAAAGAAAAATCAATTCCGTTCACAAACGTTACATCGGCGGCAACAGATGGAGCTCCTGCAATGGTCGGGAAATATCGTGGGTTCATAAGCCATCTAAAAAAAATGATACCAGATTTAACTGCAATTCACTGTGTCATCCACCGACAACACTTAGTAGCAAAAAATTTGAGTGCTAGACTGCACCAATCGCTCCAATTTGTGATTAACGCGGTTAATAAAATAAAAAGCAATGCTTTGAATACGCGTTTATTTGCCCAATTGTGCGATGAAAATGATGAAGACTTCCGACGATTGCTCTTACACACTGAAGTACGCTGGTTGTCGAAAGGTGCATGTTTAACAAGATTTTACTCACTTTTTGAGTCTGTCTTGGAGTTTCTGGATAGTAAAGCTCCAGATTTAAAAGAAAACCTGATCAAGTTCAAAGCAGATATCGCGTATTTGACAGATTTGTTCAAAAAGTTTAATGATATTAACTTACAACTGCAAGGGGACAACCTCAATTTAATTAAAACAAAGAGTGTGATTTCCGCTTTTCTTGGAAAATTGAAGTTAATGAAGCAAAACATTAGTCGACGCGAATTTTCCCAATTCTCAAGCTTGTCACAGGTAGAATGCGAGGATGATGATATTCAGACATATGTTCAACATTTGATTGCCCTGCATGATGATTTCAAAACCAGATTTGAAGACATTCTCACGATGGAAATACCACCATGGATTATAAATCCATTTGATGAAATGGAAGTGGAGAACGTGATATTGCAAGAGGAGCTACTTGAGCTTAGCACTAATGAGGAGCTGAAGGTGAAATATAAAAAAGGGTATCAAACTTTATGGCTGCAAGCAGAAATACCCGAAAAATATCCTGGACTGTGGAAAATTGCGAGAAAGCTTTTGATATCATTTCCCTCGTCATATCTTGTGGAAAAAAGTTTCAGCACCGTTACAAACCTTTTAACGAAAAATAGGAACAGACTGAATATCACAGAACGAGGAGATTTGCGATTATTCCTGACAAAACTGAACCCAAATATTGACAATTTGTTGTCAATTCATCAAGCTCATCCCTCCCATTAATTTTGAGTGTCATTGTACTTAGAAGTTACGTAACAATGTTTAATTTTAATTATTTTACGACTGTTATTATCATCATAAATATTATAAAGTACTCGAATAAACACAACACAAGCAAAATATACTATATTTAATTTTATTTCACCACTCCGAGATTTAGATTTGATTGATTTTATTTTATTTGATGCTGGAATAGATAGGTTGTGAGTAGATGTCAAAAAAGTAAAGTATTTATTATTGACAGCATATTAACCAATCATTTTTCACTTTTTTTTCTAAACCTGTAAAGAACATTTATGTCACACCTGGCTAAAAGTGGATTTTTTCGCCCGATACATGTGCGGAAATAGCCGCTTTTTCGCCAAATGTTGACATAAAATGATGTATACAACACGGGAAAAAGCCTTGATCGCACATTTGCGTCCTTCGCTTGCAGCTCGGGCCGTAAATATCTGCGATCTCGGCCTTTCTTTATATTACGAGTATCTCCCTAGGTGTACATATAATATACTATACTATTTCATAGTTATATCGTCACCAGAGTTAGGTAATAGTCACATTTTTGTAATTTTTTGGGAATATGGTGTAGGCTGTAGAGTAGGGGGTCCACCAGAACCAGCAAATTTTTTAAAGTGGTCTATGAGAAAAAAAAGTTTGGGAACCCCTGATCTAAAATTTACATATATCAGTCAACGGTTGAATTTTGAAAACCCGTGATTGCTCCAATACTTCAAAAGTACCTCTTGCCCATATAACACATTATTTAGTTTTCATACATAATTATTTATATTTAAAACACCATCCGGAACTTTCATATAAATTCCTTCTTTTAAGACACTATTTAAAATGATGTACTCGTATCAACATATTATGCTGGTTGGAAGAGCTAATTATAAATAGAAAACTAGCTGTACTAGCAACTGGTGCAAATGTTTCATATTAGTAAGGTATTCTTCGCTAAAACCCCTGGCTACAAGACGTGCTTGGTAACGTAAAGGTTTTCTTAATCAGTCACCTTCAATCGTTAAAATGTATTTACAATCAACTATAATTTTGCTTCTCGGTGTTGGTACTAGTGTCCAAGTATTATTGATTTTGAGTGAATTTAATTCATTCTGAACAGCTTTCTCCCACTGATGCTTATGGTCAAGGATTTTAATATCATTTAACGATTTAGGTACTTTACTAATTATTTACTGTACACTGTACAAATAATCATCAATATCATCACCTTTTTTTTTATTACACAGTGTACGGCCCTTAAGTCTGTCACTCCTCCTAAGTTCGCCTAGGTTTATTGACTCGTCATTATTAACAGATATCATTTCAGAGTTAATTTCAGATTCAAGTGATTCATTTCAATCTAATTCTCTGGAGTTAGATTTATGATCTTCTGTATCTATTTTTAATTATGCCATACGAATAAATAAATAAATCTAATCTGCGAATTTTACTTGGACTGCCTTCATCACATCAACTTTTATATTAGTTGATTTAGGGATATCTGATACTTGAGACTTTGAGGACACTGATTTTTGGCACAAGTGCACAATTAGTTTTATCCTGGGAATATTCAAATTTACTCCCTTCAGGCTTCAGCAAAGGCCTGGACACAAGAAAATCTCATTTTTATTCGTTATTGTGTATAACATCCCTGACAGTTAGATATTTTTCGCATTCTGTGTTCCATACCTTATAACCATTTGGTTAGTAGCCAACCAATATGGCTCCCATGATTTCTCATCAAATGTTACTTTTCTGATTTTATTATGTACGAGTAGGTACACAGAAAAACTTTAGGGGTAGGGGTATACTAGGTTATTTTTGTTATCTAGCCACATTTCATACGGTGTTTTAGACTGTTTTAAAGCCCTTGTTGGTGTTATATTGATTAAATGAACTGCAGTCTGCACTGCTTCACTTCACAAGAATTTATTCAACTTTATCACCATACGTGATTACACGTGACGTGACGTACACCATTTAATTGTGGAGTCCTAGGTAATGTTAAATGATACGTTATACACTTATCTATAGTTTCTTCTTCAGTAGTTTTTTTCATTTCGGTAGATACATATTCTCCACCGTTGTCACAATATAAATTGACTAATTTTAGATTAAATTTGGCTTCACCTTTTTTTGTAACAAAATACTTGAATGTTGAAAATACATCCAATTTATACATTCGTGTATATACAACACAATAATGTGTAACCTGATCAACAAATAAAACAAAATATTTTTGTTGTCAGTCACAGACGTTGCTAGCACTAAAAATAGTGGTCATTTAACATGACTCTTAGATTTATATAATGAGTAGTAGACGTGTCTGTTTTCCATTTACACAAGCCTCGCACAAGTTTGCAACTATTTTATGTCTTCAATCATGTTATTCGCTTTTAATTGAAGGAATTTATTCTTATTGATATGGCCTAATAACCCTCTGAAACTGTTGTATGTCTTCAATCCTGTTATTCCCTTTTAATTCAAGGAATATATTCTTTCTGATATGGCCTAGACGTTTATGCCATAAATTGTAAGTATTACTACTGCTTTGACATACTTGGGAAACAGCTTTATTTATGTTTTCAGCTAAATTAAAATTTAGAACAATCAATTTGCGTAAAGATTTACCTGTCATGATGACTTTACCATTCCTTATAATGCGTAGCCTTTTCTGATCAAATGGTACCGTCAACCATCAAATGGTGGCATTGGAAACCGACAGCAGATTATATTACATCTTGCGGCTGAACAGCGCGTTCTCCAAGACACCAGAGACGCCGGAATTGCTGGTGACTTTAATACGGCTTCATTTGTAGCTGAAAAATAATAAAAATACCATGTTTAGCAATAGAAAATTTTACAGGTTTATTAAGATTTTCGTAAACAACAAAAATATCATCCCTGTTTATCATGTGATCTGATGCTCCCAAATCTAATAAAAACGACACTTTATTAGCATCTTTTTCTTGCTGGTATAGTCGCCGGTCATAAATGAAAACCCTGAAAAATCGTCGAAAGTCGATGCTTGATATATCCCAACAGTTTGGGTTGTTCTCGTCTTGTCCGGTGTATTTTCTGGTTATTCGTCCTTTTGCAATACTTAATAACAATCCCTCTTAATATGTCGCTTACAACCACTGTGATGGAATTTGATTTAGATTTCCCCTTTTTTTTGTTCTGCTGGGGTAGGTTCACGTTTCTTTGTTCTCAACATTTTGCGCTTTTAAGCTTGTATTGTATCATAGCCCTCATTTGTCAATTCAATTTACTGATCTAGAAGCCTTTCGGCTCTCGATTATAGAAATCCCATTTTATCCTCTAGAATATCTTCATCATCAACATGAATCACATCCAATTCGCTGTGTAACGATCATATTCGAAATTTCCAAATACTGTATTTTTCACTTTTCACTATCAAAAGTTCTAATGTTTCGTTTTTGTTTAAATTTGTCTATTGTAACAGATTTCAAATCTTTTAATAATGGCACTTTTTCACAGCTTCTATATTTAGAATATTTGCACTTTGATAACTACTATTTACAGTTTAACGATCACTATTTTGCACTGGGCACCATAACCTATTAGAGGTTTGGCGCAATGGAAAGCAAATAAAAGATTTGAATAATGAACGTTTATTGAACACCACTTGGAAGCAAGTATACGCCCGTACTGAATCAAATAGGGTAGCGAGAGAATTACCATTTACAAAATATAATAGTGTTGCCAGATCATGTTTCAATTTGATTTGACGTATCAATTTATACATGATTATTTTAGATTGATTTTTTGCATAATAAAATGAATATAAACCAACACTAGTCTCATCTCGAAGGCACGAATAGGGTTTGGCTCAACCTTCACACAACCCTCTTAAACATCTTACAAGTTATCGTGCGTGAGGAATTTGCTCATGGAAATCTGTTGCTGGTTCGAGGTCAATAAGGGTTCCGTTTTCGCCATTTTGGCTACGGAACTCTAAAAAGCGCACCTAGTCTCCGCTAGTGAACGTATTTCCATTTATCTTTCACCACAATGTTAATAACTAGCGTTTACAGTGTTACTGCCCAATGACTGTAAGGCGCCTTCCTGACATGTCGATGCGGGGGCGGTACGATATGAGAAAACTGTCAGCTGTCATTGTCAACCGATACTAATGCAGTACTGCCCCACTTCTGCGCATGGTATTACTACTGCGCCACAGATCAAAGAATACTACTGCGCAAACGTATTACTGACAGTATTTCGTCATTTTCGTCAAGTGACGAAATCTCACATCGGTAAATTCACGTCAAATAGCAAAATACCTATGACATATCGCACCCGCCCCGCTAAGTCAGGAAGTCACCTAAGTACGTCTTGTTATAAATGGAATATATGCCTATAATTCTGTTTAAAATTGGATACCGCTAAATTCACGGGGATCTTTTTCCGCAGGTTTAACAAAGAAGGTTCTACGTGCGAACTGACGCGTGCGAAGTTCGCGATGTGAGCGCAGCCCCCGATATCCTGCCACTACGAGTAATATGATACTTAGAAGCTACTTACAAGGAAACTGGTGAATTTTATGATTACGTAATTAGCACAACTTGCGGCGTAACTTTTTAGGTAGCGGAACTTCTATAGTCGAAGTCGTACAGTTTAAAAAAAAAAGAGTAAAAAATAATTTTTAAGAAAAAAAAACCGACTTCAATGGGGGAGTCCAGTGAAAGATTATTAATCTTAGATGGTGCACTCTTAGATTCCATACAATAAAATACAAAAATGGCTATAAGTATGTTTATAATGGTAGAAGACTAAGTACCCTCAATTCCTCATGAAATCATGGAAAAACCTTGCTTGCTTGACAAACAAAACGAAGAGAACAAATCGCTAAACGTGAACTACGCGTCGTTGAAGAGTTCCGTTCTGATCATCATCAGCAGTTCCACTTCATCAAATGTCACTTTTATGAATGAAAATGCTTGATTAGTTCATGAAAATACTAAAATCACTATTTGTGTGCCTTTCACATTTGAGGAGTTTCCTCGATTCCTAATGGATCCCATCATCAGAACTCGAGCATGACAAAAATCAATCGTGAAAATAGAAGTTGCTTAACAAACACAGCTAGAAGGACAAATCGCCAAACGTGAACTTTTCGTCGTTGAAGAGTTCTGTTCTGATCATCATCAGCAGTTCCACTTCTTCAAATGTCACATTTTTGTATGATAATGCTCGATTTGTTGATAAAAACACAAAAATCACTATATGTTTGCCTTTAAGATTTGAGCAGTTCCCTCAATTCCTCATGGATCCCATCATCAGAACTCGAGCATGACAAAAATTAATCGTGAAAATAGAACTTGCTTAACAAACACAGCTAGGAGGACAAATCGCCAAACGTGAACTTTTCGTCGTTGAAGAGTTCTGTTCTGATCATCATCAGCAGTTCCACTTCATCCAATGTCACATTTTTGGATGCAAATGCTTGACTTGTGAAATCACTATATGTTTGCCTTAAAGATTTGAGGAGTTCCTTCAATTCCTCATGGATCCCATCATCAGAACTGCCTTTTGACAAAAACGGGACCAACTTGGATATATATACATACAATCAAAAAAAGAATTTTTCAAATCGGTTAAGAAATGACGGAGTTATGGAGTAACAAACATTAAAAAAAAAAACATACAACCGAATTGATAACCTCCTCTTTTGAAATCTTGAAGTCGGTTAAAAATGACTACATCTTGTATGGACATCTACTCGTAAAATAAAGTTTAAGTACCCATTTTACTTGCTATCTAACTCCAAACATGGAACTCTCTAGTATCATACAACCCTATTATAAGTACATAAGAGTGCATGATTAGATATTTTTGAATGAACAGAAGAGTGCAGCAGGTACCTAAGTGTTTCAGCGATATAAACTGGGGTCAACAAGGTCCTGATTTTTGCTTATTCGTTGCGACATTTCTATATTTGTAACCCAGCGCGCGATCGGGGAACTTATAATTGTGGATTTAAAAGAAACAGATATAAAACATTAATTAAGTAAAAAATTAAATGACCAATTAACGGAACAGAATAAATACCTACATAATAAGAGATCCTCTTTATAAAATAATACAAACCTACTTCAAATATTTGATAAGAATCGATTAAGTACTGGTGCTTCAGGGTAAACAATTTTCCGAATTTATAAATTTTATACAGTTTAGATCTTACTTCCTCGTACATTGTACTTTTTAGTTAAAACACTGTACATACAAATGTTATTGTAATGTTCCGATCGGGCCATGAATTATTCACGTGGGAACGGTAACCGGCAACGAACAACTGTACCAACCCAACAACTCGCAACTCCAAACAAAAAGTTGGTTTTTTCGCTATGAAACAATAACGACAGCATTCAACAGATCCAAACGCAATCACGTGTTTAGAATTACCATATACTGTACGGTTACTCAATTTGATTTCAGGACCGCTTCGTATTTTGTCACAGTTAAAATCAATATGAAAGCTGTTTGAGATCTCTTGTTATTGTCACTGTGACAAGGTACCCAAAAATCAAATTGGTTGACTGTATGAAAAAAACGGCTATGTGTGTTGACATTATGCGGATTCAAAATGCCAAAAACTTATATTTACTACTAGATTTTGTTTGCGACTTCGTCCGCATAATCTTCTACTCCCTATCTCATATGCAGAGGAGTATTTAAAGATTAGGCGCCTCGGGCGTGACGATAAAAATTTTATTAGAGAAAAAAAACCAGCAATGGTACCTATGTACGGGTTTGCCGCCCCTAGCAGCCTGACGCCCCGGGCCATGGCCACCTTGGCCCTAGGGTAAATACGCCCCTGCTCATATGTTAATCCAGCCTAAAGACTACTTGTATACGAAGTTTCATCATAATCCGTTTAGTCGTTTTTGCGTGATTGTGTTTTTTTGAGCAGAAACATCCAAACATCTATACTTTTGCAATTATAATATTAGTAGCAAATATTAAAAAAAAAATATTTCACATAGGTAACAAAATATTTAAGTAATCAATGGGAATTATACGAAAGTTTGTTTTTCCAAGTACATTTCATAAGTTTGGCTATTTCTCGTTGACTATTTAATTCTACTTAGGCGTGATAGTTTTCCTTTTAAATTCATCATATAGACGACTACAATGCTTCTTTTCATATACCCAGTAGCAAGAGACGAAACTAAAAAAAAATGTTAAAGAAAGCTCACATTCTTTTTAAACGAGCAATCAATGATACTTTTTAAACGACCTATCTAACAATACTTTTTAAACGAGCTATCCAACGATACTTTTTAAACGACCTATCTAATGAATGATACTTTTTAAGGCCCTCTAGTCCTGCGAGAGTAGGTATTTAGCGCTGTCCTGGCGGTGCGTGAACAAGCCCGCGCGGACTAAGCGACTGTGAACTCGGATGACCCCGCTAGCTTCAAACTTGAAGCTAGCGGGGTCATCCGAGTTCACAGTCGCTTAGTCCGCGCGGGCTTGTTCACGCACCGCCAGGACAGCGCTAAATACCTACTCTCGCAGGACTAGAGGGCCTTAAAAAGTATCATTCATTAGATAGGTCGTTTAAAAAGTATCGTTGGATAGCTCGTTTAAAAAGTATTGTTAGATAGGTCGTTTAAAAAGTATCATTGATTGCTCGTTTAAAAAGAATGTGAGCTTTCTTTAACATTTTTTTTTAGTTTCGTCTCTTGCTACTGGGTATATGAAAAGAAGCATTGTAGTCGTCTATATGATGAATTTAAAAGGAAAACTATCACGCCTAAGTAGAATTAAATAGTCAACGAGAAATAGCCAAACTTATGAAATGTACTTGGAAAAACAAACTTTCGTATAATTCCCATTGATTACTTAAATATTTTGTTACCTATGTGAAATATTTTTTCATACTTGAAGCTAGCGGGGTCATCCGAGTTCACAGTCGCTTAGTCCGCGCGGGCTTGTTCACGCACCGCCAGGACAGCGCTAAATACCTACTCTCGCAGGACTAGAGGGCCTTAAAAAGTATCATTCATTAGATAGGTCGTTTAAAAAGTATCGTACCAGTAGGTCACAGTAAAGAAATATAACTGTATTTTGATTTAAGAAATGCATTAATTATGATTAAACTTTAGTAAGTAATTGATATATTTTTTTTAATAAATAGTAAATAAATAATTGAAAGTCGAACTTACGGTAGGATCCATTATAATGAAATAAAAAAAAGGATTCATATACAACCCTGAAATTCGTTATTTAATCTATGAAACCTAAGAACCTAATAAATATGTCTTATACCTCTCTACTCGATTTGTTTAATAGGTCATGCAATTTTTTATCTATTTGTGTTATATTTATACAGGGTGTTATATTTATTTTTCGTGTGCGTGTCATCGTCATCATCATCATATCAGCTGATGGACGTCCACTGCTGGACATAGGCCTCCCCTAAAGAGTGCCACATAAAATATAAGTACAGACAGAATATTTTTTGGTGGTTTAATTTATTCGTCAAAAGTTATTAGCTCTCAAAGCATAAAAAACATTGCAAAGTTTTTACTTTTTTACTATTTATGCGAAAGATTACCGTATTTAAAAAAAATAAAGAAATGATTTTTACATAAAGATGATAAAAGAATCAATATGGTATATGAAACGATACCAAACTTGCCACGGTAGCTACCTGGAAATGGGTAGATCTTTTAAAAGAAGATTAGCTAGAAAGATAGATAGTGTATAAATTTTAAAAGGGTCGCAACGCGCATGTGACACCTCTGGAGTTGCAGGCGTCCATAGGCTGCGGTGACCGCTTACCATCAGGCGGGCCGTGCGCTTGTTTGCCACTGACGTAGTATTAAAAAAAAGATGGCCGGAATTAATGTGTTGAAGCTCATAGCTTAAAAAAATTCAAGTGCAAAGCAGTAGATCTCCTACTATATCTACAATTTCTGGTAATAAACATTTCATTTATAATTTTACCAACTTTGGTTCCATTTCTGGAGGGGTTCAGTTCAGTTGTTATACTGTCATTTTTATACTGTGGCACTATGACCATAATTTATTTGTTAATAATTACGACTTTTTTCATTTGGGTTTTTATTGCCGTTCTTAAATAATTTGCAACAATTATATAAATTCGTCAAAAACTGCTTGTTTGGTGCACGAAACAGTCGCGGATAAAACTGACACAGATCCGTTGTCTGTAAGCGCCAGCGCGCGACTGATCGGGCCTGCCGAGCCTCCGCGCTCGCGCATTTTGTAGGTATTTAAACATATTAATTAATACAATCATTTTATCTTTTTAAATTCTGCAAAAATGTATAGAAATACTGAATGGCTTTAGTTTAGGTCAAAAACTTTATTTTAAACATCAATAGTTTAGTCGTCAGATTGTAAATGCTTTACAAAAAGTTTGGGGTCTCTTTCTATCGAGCGAAGTTTATTAGATCGTGTATCTGAGTGCAACTTTGACTAGACTAGATCCTTAAGTAAAACATATAATTTTTTCAAATTTTTAAATCCCCTTTTCTACGTTTCAGATTGTTTTTAGAAAACTCGAAAACGCTAACTCGCTTGACGACCTCCCCTTAAACGAGCTATCTAACCATAACACGCACACGATTATTTTGAAAAAAAAATTAAAAGTTTCTTCTGCATAATTTATTATGGCGTTTTGTCGGCGTGATTGAAACCTACGAATATATAAGTACTTATGCAAAATTACATTACAGCTTTCTAGTAGAAACGGTTACTTAACTAAGCCGCGTACAGACGGACGGACATGGCGAAACTATAAGGGTTCCTTGTTTATTACGGAACCCTAAAAATATCTTTGGTTATAATTTATTCATTCGGTTTATATTTCATAATTCATTTATTGCTTCATGCGGTACATAGGTCTTACAAAATAATGATAAAAACAGATCGCAGCATGAACCCTGCTAGGGCACAGCAAATGTAACTTAAAACAAGGTGAATATTATTCAACATCTAATTAACACGACTTATGAAGACTTACTTCGTTTTTACTTCGACTTTTTAGTTTACAATCTTGTAATCGGACTCTCAAACTTTTCTTCACTTCATCCAATTAAGGGACGATTTGCAGGGTTAATAAATATAAAAGCAGGCACAAATACACCAACCGTTTATTTTATATCACGGGGAGAGCTACAAGGGAAAAGTTATACTAATTACCTAAGACCAAAAATTACTTTGCAAAAGTTCATGTCATATCATTGACCGAAAAGGGAATCCTCTTAACTCGAGCCACTAAAGTCCTCTTTTGAAAAAGTCTTGATAAGTCTCTTAACTTATCAAGACTTATTCGAAAGTACAGTGTTAAGGCCCGCACATCAGATTTTAGGAGTGTTTACCCCGCTTGAAGTAAGTGCCCATTGAGGACTGACGGGAATTGGGAATACCATATCTATAAAGATGACGAGACTCGCGACTTGAGTTCCAATCAGAAGCAACGGGAAAAAGTGGAAGAGTTTTTTCCGGACAGAAAATTACTCTCAAGAACGCGCTCATAAATGTTTATTACCCGATAAACGCCTTACTGGAAGTTCACACTTTTCCATTAAGCGACACTCCACCAACTGACCTCGTTGGCGACTTGTATACAAAACTTGATTTATTAAAAGTGCTTGAGGAAAACACTAAATATCTCGCACACCGAGGGGTAGCGTTCTATTAAATTGTATTGAAAGTGGCTAATATATCTCGATGCTTACCCCTCTCGATGACAGTGGATCTTTGTTTATTGTTTATGCGTGACCCGTATTGCGAACAATCCTGAGAGTTATTTGTCAACAAGTTTAGTCTTCCATAGACAGGGGCTATTATTCTACAAGAGCCATGGATTTCCATTTTAAATGAGAAATAGGTTTTCGAACTGTGAAGACGAATGTCGTATAATACTTTTAGCCCATTCAAGACAGAGTTGTTGGAGCATCAGCTAGTCGTTAAGTATCTACCTGACTGTCATACAAAACAATTACGGTTAGATCTACCGTTTTACCGTTTATAGTGCTGATTCCCAATTGGTCGCCCCTCCCCCCTCTGGGCCATCGATTGGTGACGCGCTTTATGGTTTGTGCATCGACAAAATGTATATACATAAGTACTTTATGGTATACAACTTATCCCAAGGTAATAAGGGATAAATAACTATATTCTAATAACAAGTTGTACAAGGAAAAATATTAAACGGAGAGATCCGATCTCTTTCTTATAATGGAAGACTCTTACACGTGCTCCACAGCACGCTGTATTCTTTAGGGGATTCATTATATTTTACGTATTTTTTACTTTAGACAGTCCTAGTTACTGAACAAAGCTCCCGAGGACGGGACGCCCTATGTAGCCGACGAGGGATCTTCATCTGTTTTGTTCCAAAACTATATAGGTGCCCTTTAAGGGTATAAGATGAAGTTATATACCATCAATGTCGATGATGGTAAAAGATAATATAAAAAGCGGCTAAGTGCGTGTCGGACCACGCATAATGAAGAGTTCCGTACCCACTACTACTAGTCTTAATTTAAAACCACTATCATATACTGTGAATTTAATAGATCGTATCTCCATAGCAAACTCACGGCACTTACATTTTGTTGCTTGGGCGAGGCAGTTTTTCGGCGATAACTGAAAAACTGTTTGACTTATCTTGTTCAAACCAAAAATCGTTGAAAATTATAACTTTACGCCTATAAATGTACACTACCTCAATTTTTTTTGAGACTTTTAAACTTCATAGTTTGCAAATTAAGTAGAGGGGAAACAAAGTTTTTACGACTTATATCTCACCAACACTTGACTAAATGGAAAAAGTTTTTTATGCAGGACCCCCCCTAATATAGGTACTAATATTTTTTGTAGTTTCACATCACTTTTAGGTATGTAGTGGTGTATAGAATACAAAATTTCGTAATTCTAGTGCTTAATAGTCTCTCGAGTTAAATCGCTGTGATATACGGACGGATGACGGACAGACGGACAGACATAACGAAACTCTAAGCGTTCTGTTTTCGCCATTTGACTAAGAAACCCTAAAATCACGAGTAGAATTTTAAAATGATAAACGCGAGGGCTAAAAAAGCACATTAAATTAATTTATTCTCAAGCATTGAAATACTTTGAATTCACTTACATTTCCTTTAAAGAAATTTGAGTGCTCCTGTTGAAAGAAAAATTCCAAGAAAATATTTCAAGATAAAAATTCTGTTACTTAGTAACGACGCCCCATAATTTGTATGGCGGCGATCATCCGCCGAAAAACTTTGGACGTCATTAAAACTTATAATGTGCAAAGATTCTAGCTCCGTGACGAAAACAGGGTATACCTCTTCCAAGTTAAATATTTCTGGAGCAAACTAAGGCCAAACGGAGACATTTTAATTTAAATCACGTCGCATCAAGGGCCTAAGGTTTACGTGCTGAATTTCATAACGCTTGTTAGTCTGTAACGCATATTTTCAAATCTTGGTGAATATGATATTCGTCCATGGAATATTTCATTACAGCTTACCTTTATAGTAGTATAATTTACTAAAATTCGGTAGCAATTAGGTATGCAGTATCTTAAGTGTGTAAGGAGGGGGTAGTTTCTTTTTCATCACACTTGCTTGTAAAGGGTCTTATTGTACGCAGGCGTATAGAGTAGTTATAGCCGATTTAGCTCCCGCGGGAATAATGAATTTTCATAACTACCTAGGGAGTTATGAGTTGTGATCTGATTGGTTTAAAAAATCTAGATGGCCGCGCTCCACAAGAATACTACTCTCTGATTGGTCGCAATATTGAAGGTGCGCGCGCGCTGCGGGCTCCTCTCGGCAACCATGCATTGATACTGGAGATGAAGTGGTTGATTCCTTCAATTTTGATTAGTTTTGGAGTTATTTATTTTCTCGCAAATGTGATGAAAACATTGTGATTACCTCGGGACGTAAGAAAATTGCAAACTCAAGTCCTCAAAAGCCTGATTCTGATACACTCTCGTTCGCAATTTCACACTTACGCCCCTCGTTAAACAATGCACTATAACAGACTGAACCAATATATTAATATAATCCTGTTGAATGATAATTATACATTTAATGAGTTATCATATCAGCATTAACATATACATATGTGATTTTAATGCTCATAGTCTCAAGTGAATTTCCGTGTGATTTCAATGTAAGTACCGAGTTTTCTTTTTTAATTTTAATATACCTACCCGGAGTCAGTTCATTCCCACCCGAGCAGAATAATAGTCAAAACACCGTAAAAGTACTTTACTTTGATTTGACAAAAGCCATCTTCTTCCACAACCAAGATAAATGGATTTTTATCTCCCTTGAAAAACGTCGCAGGTAATCTCGTTGGTCGCGTCACGGGTGTTTTCTTACGTGGTAATATTTTCAGATGTTAATAAAAGGTGAACATTACTCAGGCTGAGTAATTTTTGCGCTCGCCGATGCGAATGGTTTAGCGATGCGCGATAATAATATGTTGGAATATACGAGTATATTAACGTGTTAAATAACTATTCGTAACTCTACCATACTCGGAGTTATACTTATGTAGGACTTATTGAGACATTTACACGCGGAGTTTTTTTTTACTCTGGATAGGTTTGCGCTTGACCACAAATCACCTGATGGTAAGCGATATTGCGGTCTAGGCTGGAGCGCGCTTACCTAGTAAAAACCGGTTCACTCTCGTCTTGAAGACCGTAAGGTTGTAGTTTTCAGAGAACAAGGATTCCGGCAAGGAGTTCTACAGCTTGGCTGTTCTCACAATAAAAGAGAAAGCGAAGCACTTCGTGCGAGTTTTTGGAACTGCCACCGTAAAACGATGTCGCCTTGCGTTATCCCTGGTCGTAGTTTGATTGTTGCAGCCTGTGCCACTTTGATTCTATTGTTATTTGACTCATTATCAATACAATGCAATATATATAATACCTGCGCACTTACCACAAGGGCACCAACCACCAGGTCTTAAGTGGCCGCAGGAAGCTCAGTGCTCCATATACTTAAACTTTATTTCGTTCTCTTTTTAAAACGGCATGCTGGAATAACTTGAAACTTTGTATACACAATGGGATCCGGCATATTACAGGCCGGAAATTAGTTTCTATTGCTAGAAATTGTAATTAAGAAAAAATACAGCTATTATTAAGGTTTTCATAAAAGACCTAAAAAACTCAATAACTCGCTATCCTGAACTGATCGATATGTACGAGTATGATGCCCACAGCCGCTTTCTACCATCGCACAGCTTGCCGTCAGTAGAGCATTCATCCTTACACCACCACCACCATATCAGTCCTAGGACGTCCACTACTGGACATAGGCCTCCCCCAATTTCATAGGGGGTAAATGCCATTATCGCCACGCTTGGCATGCGGGTTGGCGATCGCAGTATCTCCACCGCACTCTAGGAATGCTGCTGCCCATTCCCCGGTGGTCTTGGTCGTCGGTGGTCATCCTTACACCTTAGAACCTAAATGGTCGCTTACTGTCCGGTTTTAGAGGAATTTCCTCCCTCGAGCTTTCGAGGTTTTCCCGAGGGACAACTGTATGAGATTCTTCAAGAAAGGAGTGTACCCACCAAAAACATTTCATGTAAAATGTTGCCAAGACGACCACATAAGGTTTGCCCTATGAAAAAGATATCAGATATCATGTAGAGCCAAGCTTCTGAATCTACACGGCCTAACTCTACCCTACTTCAACAAATTCTGCATATCATACCGTCGTGGAAGTGATGCGAATATTTAGTTTCTGATCTGAAGTAAGTAACGAAACAGCCATTGATACCTCCACGTGTTCCTGAGAAAAAGGGTCTAGACAGACAGACAGACGGACGGACGGCCAACAAAGTGATCCTATAAGGGTTCCGTTTTTCCTTTCGAGGTACGGAACCCTAAAAAGAACAAAGTCTTCACGATGCTCAGGCCTGGGGAAGGGCAGTCAGCGACGAAGTGCGGCTCAGTTCTCAAGGACGCCAAGGGCGGGTACTCCTCTTCTATCAATTAATACAACATAAATTGTTAACCTAAAGCGTGGACACGAAACAATCTGGTCATGTATGATATGGTAAATCTTGTCAATGAATGTGGATTTTCAAGCAGCACTAATTTTAAATAATTTGTGGTTATCAAACTAGATAATAAAATACAATCATAATATAACGTTAAGTTGTCTGTGACTTTCAGCATTATATATTCCACCATACTTATATTTTGTTGAACAGCGCCTTCGGGCCTTCTGTACCTAGTTTTCCTGTTAATATTTTTATTGTATTTTTTACTGGATATTTCAAATTTTACCTTATTACACCATCCTTTCACATTTGCTAACATTTTTCTAGTTGACTTCAGATTGACGTAGTTGTTTTTTTTTTGGTTTATTTGCCTTTTTTTACAAAAAAAATGCCTCCCATATAAAACAACTTTCAATGCTTGGAGTAGAAAGTCTTCCTGACTGCCTCAAGTAGAAAAGAGTTCAAACAAGTATGTTTTTGGAAAGATGACATTCTAATGAGCTTAAAACAACTCGTAAAAATATAAATACAATTGTAGCTTTGTAGCAGGAAGCGAGTGAAGATTATCAGAAACCGCTGTTCAACAAAATATCGGTACGGTGAAATATATAATGCTGAAAGACACAGAAAACTTAACGTTATATTATGATTGTATTTTTATTATGTAGTTTGATATCCGCAAATTATTTAAAAAAAGCGGTGCCTGATAATCTACATTAATTTTAAAGATTAGCCATATCATGCATGACCAGATTTTTTCGTGTCCACATTTTACTTAGTATTATAGATAAGCACCTACTTACGGTAGATAACCTCCGGTACGGGGGATAAATATGGTCATTTATTCTAGAATAACAATCTTAATAGGCGCTAATCGCTTACCATTAGGTTATTCATCTGCTCGTTTGCCTGGTATCTCATAAAAAAACTTAGACTACAAGTGTAAGTACCCAACTACATAGGTATGCCACTTTATTTTTTTCTGTTAGGTTCTAATCCCTGACCTAAATCATTCATTAATATTTAACCATTAATCAGGAATAATGTTTATTATCACAATAAATTCACGACAACAGCGCCAAATGAATGTAAATTGTGTTGTTAAGTAAAATGTTATTCATAGAACTAGTAAAGCTTCATTTATATGCAGTGGAATTATTGGGGTGTTGCGAACAATGTGAAGTAGACTGAAATTAGGCAAGGTTACGAACGTGTACGTGGTCCTTCCGGGCACCAACAGTGCTAACCAGGAGTATCAAATATTTGTAAAAAAAATATAAATTACAGACAACACTATTTTGCTTGGTTGCGAGCAAAGCTTCACACTGAGTTGGAACTTTTATGTTTTGCTGCAATGAACACTACCTTTGATATTTCCCTAAAAAAATCGAATTATTTTTATTTTTGATATTGTTGTTTTTTTTTCTTTCTTGTAACTTATGTGGTGAACAAATAAATGATTTATCTATCTATCTAAATTCTATTGAAATTTTGAATTTTGTTTGTGGAATTTCAAAATGTCTGCGTTATGTGGTCCATTTCATACTACGTTCTTTGTCTCTGTTTGTTTACCACCAGGTATATACAAGTTTGTCACCATCGCGGTATAAATATATTTTTACAATTGGCCAAAAATTAATTCGTCTGAACATCTGGAATTCATGCGCCTGATTAAAATTATGGACCGGTGCACAAGGTACAATAAGGCTGGGTTGCACCAACTAACGATGACAGACTGATCAACGTTAAATAAGGCACCGGCAGAACCCATAGAAACTTGTCAAACTTTCCATACATTCAGATTTAACGAACACAGCTTACGATTACAGGCGGTTTGGTGCAACCCAGCTTTAGTCGTAGGTACGAAGGCTGGAAATGTGTCTTGCAGCGTCAAGCGCCATAGCCTAGTCTCAGAATTCAATGCTGCAGCGGCATTCACTTTGTGTCAGGCGACTCAAAGGCTTTATTGGTAGCGTGAAAGTATGCTTTTATAACATTAAATTATCTAGTAAGGAATAACGGAAATACTACTCCAAACTATAGTATCCACTGTCATAGTTATTTTTATTTTACAAATCAGCCGGCAACACCTTAAGTGATTAATCGGGTCGGGTCTTAGGCAGTTTTGTATAAGGTAGAAAGACGTGTGTTATCTGTAAAATGATTGCAATCTAAAGCAATGAATGAACTGGGAAATTTTTCTTTAATTGACACTTAAATATAACCTTATTTCAAAAATAGCAATACGAGTAGTAACATTTTGACATGATTAATGAACCACCAGAATTGGTGCTCCACATCACTACGGCAACAAAATTTTGGGTTCCATTACTCGGAGGTCATAACTTTAGATCAAAATTTCTCTCGACACAAGGAGTTACTGCAGATGGTCTAAGGAAGCGTCCTTTTAAATATTTGCTCCAGTTACAGGGCCCACTATGTATATAAGTCTTAAATTAAATAAATACATTTCTTGATGCTTGACTTCAAGTGCGTCGGAAATCCAAATTGGGGCCGAGCTTTAAAATATCCCTTAGAGGTTTGTCAGTGGTGTCGTGGTTGCCAGATGTTTGTGTTAGGTGCAGTGTGCGTATTAGGCATCCCGCGTGCAAACTCCGCGCTGCTTGCTGTTGGAGACGCGTTTTCATCGTAGGGTTGGTTGTGTTTTTTAGATTCAAACAATTGCTATCTTCAATTCAAATAGTCATTTGCATTTCGCAACATACAAGTACAAGTAATAATAAGACAGCTCGCCCGTGTTGATTTTTAGCGAATGGAAACTTCAACTTCGATACAACCTTTCAAAACCAATTACAAGTCACCTTTACATATATATATGTAATGTACTTTATATATAGACACCAAGACAAATTGAGTTTCTTCGACTTATTTAGGATTCTACTTATGCGTAGTATCACCCTATTTCGACACTAATGGGTCTCAAGAGCATAAAGGTTAAGTAAAGAACCTACGATCGGAATATAGCGAATACTTAGTCATGTATTGTTCTGACAGCCCTACAGAAACCGTGCAAATATGGAGCGTCTTGGCTAAAGTTATTGGCTATATACGTAGCTCAAAACAAGCCTCCAAGTTTCCCAATATCAGCAATATTATTCGGTTCTTCGGCCTTTTATGCAAATGGGCTGAGTTGACACGACAAGTCTTCATTACAAACAAAGAACTTCTCAAACTCCTACAATTTACCTGTCAAATATTTGAAAAGATGAAAATAAGGTAAGTCTCGTTATAAACATAAATTAATTACGAGCTTCTACGAGACATATTACAAAGTTTAAATTTTTGTATCCTAAATAATAAATATAAGAATGCTGTTATACAATTTGAAATCATATAATTAGGTAATTTTGCAGATAATCCTTCCGATTTTAACGTATAGATAACATTTCTTACATTGATTATATTTGGATTTGTTGGCAAGTCCCGAGTTGAATAAATATGAAGAGAAAACATCCTTGTATAACAAGCACCCACAAAACTTTGCGACTGCCAAAGAAAATGACTTATAGGTTAAGAAAAGAAAATAACTTAAGAAAAGGACCTGTTGTATGCAGTTGTGACGTGTTTGAATAGACATTTGTTTTGTGTTATACATTTTAAATATACAGTGTGTTTCCGGCATGCGGGCTTTTCTTTAAGCAGGGTATCGAAACGTAGTTACTAAACCTAACCATGAGCTTATTTTTAGCTATTATAAAACAAAAAAAACTTCAATTTACTTTGTTTTCGAACAAATTTAAATTGCCAGCAATGTAAAGCAAAGTCAATTGCCAAGACATAAAGACAAATGACAACCCTAATGTTTTGTTTAATACGACGTCATCTTAAGTAAGTGCACCTAATATATTGAAGGTGCAGATTTAGGGATGATTCACAGTAGACCGTTCCGTGTCCGGGCCGGCCCGTTTTCTATGACAGCAAACGCAACGGCCGGCGTTTTTCTCTATAAGAAAACGGGCCGGCCCGGACACGGAACGGCCTACTGTGAATCATCCTTTAAGAAGTTTAATTGTATAGTTAATTTAAATAATTATGATTTGCTAATACATGCAAACAGTTGCTACTCGTAATGATCAAATGAAACATACTATTGTTGGTTTTGAAAAAGGCCCGCTAGCCGGTAACGCACTGTATAAATCATTCATGCCTATGTTCTCAAAGAGCCATTTCTAGCTTTTGTAAGTTGAAAGATAATAAAATAAGATATTGCAATGATAGGTTGCTAGCTCATCGTCCAGACACAACAACGCTATTCCCATAGCCAACTCTTTACGACACTCATGGAAAGAATCTATTATATTATACTCCATTCTGAAAATAAATTAAGGGCGTGTAATAATTCCCTTCCAGTAAGACCGAGTCGAACAACTTCTGAAGGGCCCTAAGGACCGGTTTTCCGCCCGCTTTCAGGAGTCCAGCTGTAATTTCGTCTTCACCGGGTGCCTTGTTATTCTTTAGCTGTTTGAGAGCCGTTCTAATCTCGTACAGGCTGATGTCTGGAATATTTTCGGTATAGTGCCGGGTTAATCGAGCCCTGGGGTCTTCCGCCAAACCAACTTCGGGTCTGCTAGTTGACGTGTATATCTGTCCATAAAAGCATTCTATCTCATTCAGAAGCTCAGGTTTGAATGAAACGATTCTACCGTCTTCAGTTTTTAATTTGGCGAGCTGGCCAGCCAATAGACAGATCTCTTAAGAACACTTTAGAGCCCTTATCCCGCTCGATGGCCGAATACGATTGAAATGAATTGGCGCAGATCGCGAGTAAGGGACTTGGAGATCTGTTTATTGAGTTGTCTGTATATTGTCGCATCGGCTGAAGATTGCAGAACCATTTTACTCGTATTCCTTTCCTCGATATTTCTCCAGCGGTGCCCAGTGGACTACCGCTATATTGAAGTGCTGATGTGTTTGTACGAGAACGCCACAATGTCAGTCTGACTCCAGGACCAGGACTCGAAACCTATTCCGTTGCAGTGGGGAGTCAGGCAAAGAGACGTTATTTGTCCTAATCTGTTCGCCAAATTTTTTCAAGAGCAATGGACAGGGCTATGCTGCGAGTTTCTCTGCGTGATCGCATCAGGAATGAGGCCATCCGCAGCAGAACCAAAGTGACCGATATAGCCCTCCAAATCGCTAAACATAAGTGGTAGTAGGCGGGGCACATAGCACGTAGAACCGATGGCCGTTGGGGCGGAAAGGACCTCGAGTGGCGACCACGTACCGAAAGGCTTAGCGTGGGCAGGCCCCCCACACGGTGGACTGATGACCTGATAAAGTAAGGGTCGCGGATGTCAGCTGGATGCGGGTGCGGGTGGCGTAGGACCGGTCATTGGGGGAGGCCTATATCCTGTAGTGGACGTCCTTTCGCTGACATGAGGATGATGATGAGATATTTACTGAATTTTGTCCAAAAAGCCAACAGCATGACGCTGCATTTCGAATTCTCGTGTGCGGCTTTACGCGGGGGCGTGGTTTACAGAATCGAGGCAACGCCTTAAAGTTTACGTTTATAGCAACCAGAAATGTATTTAAGCATAAAAGTGTTTCATCCACTCGCTAAATAAGAGAACGGATGAAAATATTATAATAGAGGAAAAGTGTAATAAATATTTTCCAGTCGACAAACAAGCCCGGGGGTGCGCTACATTAAATAATATCGACATATCCAAGCCAATTTCGTACTTTCCGCTAAGCTTATTTCATACTTCCCGCACGCAAACATATCCTATACGAAAACAGATTCGATTTGCATTTTAGGGTTATAAGACGAGCAATAACACATTTCACATTTTTGCTCACTCGAGTATTACTCGACGTAGAAAATTGAACCCGGGTTTTTGCGATAATGCACTGAGAATTTATGCTGCCTTCAAGGATTTGGTGTAAGAAATTACACCTATTCCAGTTTTCAATAGTTTTGGTGCAGGTTATTATAATATTCTGCATACACACGAACGGTTATAGAGGTAGGATACTTTAAAACCAAATATCATAACTTTATACTTTGTTATTTGTTATTTTATTCAGCATAGCTAATTCAATTTCAAACGTACAATATTATATTCATGCAAACAAAACGAATGTCCTCACCAAACAATTGATCTTCATTGATAGCCTAACAAGCCTATTCGGTTCGAATAGCCCAATTCGTTTCTCGTTTCTTTTGTTTCGCCAAAATGACTTTGTTTAACGATTTACGGGCAGTTCGAGTGACGAATGCGTGTAGGGATGAATGTCAACCCGTAAATTGGGCCTACACAGCACTCGGCATTACGCCAGATACCTTCATTACTCTGACGGAAATTAAAACCTACGCTGTACTGGGCTAATGTGTTTTATACACCGCTAGCGTCTATTCCGTAGCATTACGCACGGAACGCTGGATTATGTGGGTATGTGGGGTATATATTTTGAACGTAAGTACGCATTACACTCATAAATAAGGCTTTAAACGGAATCATATATATGCTTCGCTGCAAGAGAACTATTACAAACCTTATATAACAGTTTCACTGCTAATAACGTGTTACTATTTGCGTTTTATAATAGTTCCTTGAGTTTCGTTCCTTGCGTTTGCTACAGAGACGATCCAGGGGCATTATTCTCAAAGCGACTCGTCCTTACGTCTCATCTCACACCTCACCTGTTTTTATATGGAAAATGTCAAAATATGACAAATGACATTTGACAGTTTCTATATAAAAACGGTTGAGGTGTGAGGTGCCAGGTGAAGATGGGTTGGTTTATGAATAAGAGGGCAGGTAACACGATAGTTTGTACGGTCATGTTTTTGATGTAGATACTTCTTTGTAGGTATGAGTTTGCCCTACACTCAACCTTTTCAATTTTATTACGTACGCCATAACGATTATTGTTTTTTTTTGGTGACATGACAATCGGCTACGTGTTTACTGTTTAGGTTGTTGATTACAATATAATACAAATACTTTTTATTGCACACCTCAATTAAATAGGACTATTAATCTAAATATATAAAAGAAAAAACTGACTGACTGACTGACTGACTGACTGACTGACTGACTGACAGACTGACTGACTGACATATCAACGCACAGCCCAAACCGCTGGTCCTAGAGATTCCAAATTTGGCACGTAGGTTCCTTATAAGGTCTAGGGGAGCACTAAGAAAGGATTTTTCAAAATTCAACCCCTAAGAGGGTGAAACGGGGGTCCGAAGTTTGTATGGGGAAACAAGATTAGTTGGACTATTTTATTCGAAACTTGACAGGAGGATTTCTAACGATAAATGAGTAAATACGTGCTTCAGGTTTTTTGAGAAATCAACCCCTAAAAGGGGGAAATCTGGTGACAAATTCTGAAAATCGACATGGGTATTGTTTTTATGATATACCGGGTCGCTGATAACGAAAACAACAATGATTTTAAAATCTCACGCGGAGGACGTGAATTACCATCCCCTCTGTTGGGGTGCGAGGGGGATGATGGGTGTCGTTTTTATGGTTTTTTGGGACGTTAATTACGAAAATGGCATCGGTTTTGTAATTTAATATTGTGAACATGAAAAATTTTGAAAAATTGTGCCAAATTTCAAGAAATAACTGATTGACTGAGAGACTGACATATCACCGCACAGCGCAAACTGGTGGTTCTAGAGATTCCAAATTTAGTATGTAGGTTCCATATAAGGTCTTGAGGTGCATTAAGAAAAGATTTTTCAAAATTCAACGCCTAAGGGGGTGAAATGGGGGTCCGAAGATTGTATGGGGAATCAAGATTAGCTGGATTATTTTATTCGAAACTTCACAGGAGTATTTCTAACGATAAATGAGTAAACATTTGTTTCAGGTTTTTTGAGAAATCAACCCCTAAAAGGGGGAAATCTAGTGACAAATTCTGAAAATCGATATGGGTGTTGTTTCCATGGTTTATTGGGTCGCTGATTACGAAAACACCAATGATTTTAAAATCCCACGTGGAGGACGTGAAATACCATCCCCTCTGTTGGGGTCCGAGGGGGATGAAATGTCTAAATATTAATATGGGTTTCGTTTTTATGGTTTTTTGGGACGTTAATTACGAAAATGGCATCGGTTTTGAAATTTAATATTGTGGTCATGTAAAACTTTTGAAAAATTGTGCCAAATATCAAGAAATAACTGACTGACTGAGAGACTGACATATCACCGCACAGCGCAAACTGGTGGTTCGAGAGATACCAAATTTGGCATGTAAGTTCTTTATAAGGTCTAAAGGTGCATGAAGTGCCGTGAGTTCCCTATGAAGATACGACCTTTTTTGATTCAATGTATTGTAGATGGTTTTATTAATCAGTGCCGTCCGATACGATTTCGACATAAATCGATATTAGAGCGTCCGAGAGGACTCTGAATAGGAATCCGAGGTACCTAAACTTTGAATAAAGTAACGGCCATATTGATTTTCTTCATTTCCGTCCCGATTTCGTTCAAAATCGATATCTGAGCGTCCGAGAGGTCCCTAATACGACTCCGAGGTAAAATGTGGAAAAAGTCGCAGTCATTGATTTTCTTTTTTTTCGTCCCGATTTCGATCAAAATCAATATCTGAGCGTCCGAGAGGTCTCTTAATACGAATCCGAGGTAAAATTTGTGCAAGTGGCGGCCATATTGATTTTCTTCATTTTCGTCCCGATTTCGTTCAAAATCGATATCTGAGTGTCCGAGAGGTCTCTTAATACGAATCCGAGGTAAAATTTGTGAAAGTGGCGGCCATATTGATTTTCATTTTTTTCGTCCCGATTTCGTTCAAAATCGATATCTGAGCGTCCGAGAGGTTCCTAATACGACTCCGAGGTAAAATGTGGAAAAAGTCGCAGTCATTGAATTCTTTTTTTTCGTCCCGATTTCGATCAAAATCGATATCTGAGCGTCCGAGAGGTCTCTTAATACGAATCCGAGGTAAAATTTGTGGAAGTGGCGGCCATATTGATTTTCTTCATTTTCGTCCCGATTTCGTTCAAAATCGATATCTGAGTGTCCGAGAGGTCTCTTAATACGAATCCGAGGTAAAATTTGTGAAAGTGGCGGCCATATTGATTTTCTTTTTTTGCGTCCCGATTTCGTTCAAAATCGATATCTGAGCGTCCGAGAGGTCTCGTAATACGAATCCGAGGTATAATTTAGAAAAAGTGGCGGCCATATTCATTTTTATCATTTCCGTCTAGATTTCGTTCAAAATCGATATCTGAGCGTCCGAGAGAATTCTTAATACGAATCCGAGGTAAAATTTGGAAAAAGTGGCGGCATATTGATTTTCTTCATTTCCGTCCCGATTTCGTTCAAAATCGATATATGAGCGTCCGAGAGGTCTCTCAATATGAATCCGAGGTAAAATTTGGAAAAAGTGGCAGCCATATTGATTTTCTTCATTTCCAACCCGATTTCGTTCAAAATCGATATGTTAGCGTCCTAGAGGTCCCCTAATACGAATTTGAGGTAAAATTTGAAAAAAAGTGGCGGCCATATTGATTTTCTTCATTTTCGCCCCGTTTGTGTTCAAAATCGATATCTGAGCGTCCGAGAGGTCTCGTAATACGAATCCAAGGTATAAAATAGAAAAAGTGGCGGCCATATTAATTTTTATCATTTCCGTCCAGATTTCGTTCAAAATCGATATCTGAGCGTCCGAGAGAATTCTTAATACGAATCCGAGGTAAAATTTGGAAAAAGTGGCGGCATATTGATTTTCTTCATTTGCGTTCCGATTTTGTTCAAAATCGATATCTGAGCGTCCGAGAGGTCTCTTAATATGAATCCGAGGTAAAATTTGGAAAAAGTGGCAGCCATATTGATTTTCTTCACTTTCAACCCGATTTCGTTCAAAATCGATATCTGAGCGTCCGAGAGGTCCCCTAATACGAATTTGAGGTAAAATTTAAAAAAAGTGGCGGCCATATTGAATTTCCTTTTTTTTCGTCCCGATTTCGTTCAAAATCGATATCTGAGCATCCGAGAGGTCTCTTAATGCGAATCTGAGGTAAAATTTGGCACTTCATTCATACCTATATGCAAAAAAGTTTAATGTTACTATATAGGCGTGTGGGGTATATAGACACACATTTGCTTTTAAAACCGACATAGAGGTTTCGATATTTTTTCCATTTAAATCAACCTTCAATTCTTCTTTAATCGTATGGCATTTATTTACGAACCGTGAGATTTTCGAGAAGACTAGTACGGTTGCCAGTTTTTGTTGCACTTTTAGCACCACCCAGGGGTTCTGTGTATGGTAACGGTGGGTACTCCCTACGGACGCGGTGCAACTTCGACCCCCCTTTGTCAAGTGAGTGGGCAACTTGACTGTTAGAAGTTCGCAAGCCGCTCGAAGGCCTCTAACTTGGCTTAACGATTGCAGTTGGGATCAATGGCTTAGCGTGCCTTTCAAAGCACGAGAGTCAGTTAGTAACCACTCAAAGCGGTCACCCATCCAAGAACTGACCTGCGCCCACATTGCTTAACCTCGCACACCGCACGCGGTAGGCGGGTGCCGTTGGGCCACGAGCGCTCTAAATTCTTGATAGTTTGTGCCAAATTGCAATTCAATAGGTCTAGTAAAAGCAACTTGGTTGTAACAGACGGACTGACAGTAATGAGTGCGAATGGAAGTGAGGCCAAATTTTCTTTTTGGATTCTCCAATGGTAACTGGCAAAACCTACCTAATAAATTTAATTGTAGGAAAAATAAATGTTACACATTATATTGAATTAGCCGTATATTTTCTGTACTTCAAAGGACCAGAGTTTATGGCCGCTGCGCGCTGTTAGATCGTTTACAGAGCTATTGGTGTTACTGTAGTACACAGATACTTTTACTAAGAGCCATTTAAGACATGCTTTTATTTCATCGGCCCTTTCCCCTTCGCCCTCTCGGAAATGTATGATAATAGTTTTCGATCATTATTTTTGCCAAAATCAAATGAAATTTAACAGTTTGCCGGTTCTCAGAATGTATACTGACTTTTTATCTATTCATCTGTTAATGAATCACAATCACCAAACTTCGTATAGCGAAACCCCAGAATGTAACAACTACTTTTCTGGAGACCGCATCTAAATCGGTTCAGCCAAACGCGAGATAATCGTGGACAAACATACGAACCTGTTTTTTGTAGACGGTTAAAAATTTCGCTTAGTACGCGGGCGAAGCCGCGGGCAAATGCTAGTACATTGTATAAAAAACTTAAAACTAGAGGTAAGTAATAGGTGATCTATCGCTAAAGAGCGATATTTTACAGACAACCTTTGGGTAGCGCAAAAATAGCGACAATTGTATTAATATAATAAAATTAACAAGTTTATCCATCGTATTGTCAGGGTTATAATATTTTTTTGTAACTTACAGTTGCAAACATGTCGTTTTGTACTAATTATGGGCTCTTTATCAAAAGTTGGCAACGGCTTCTGTAGTATAAGCTACATATCGTAGCAGACGCGTAGCACGGCTAAGAACAGTAGTTGCCTACGTTCTACTCTTAATTAAGTTTATAATTTATCTCATATATTTGTTTTGTCTGTCTTTCTTAAGTCGAGCATTTACCATTTCTGCAATATGTTTAAGCCTTTATGCGGAACATTAGGCACGAATGTCAAAAACAAACACGCATTGTCGATATGTCATAGCAATCGGGGCGCGCGAGGCACGTGAGATTAACATTCCTCTAATTCAAATCAAGTGCTTTGCATCATCTTATATAATGCGCACTTCTAAGGTTTGGAATTCTCTGCCGGCGTCTGTATTTCCGAGTTCATACAATCTGAACATTTTTAAGGCACGAGTGAATAGGCATCTTTTGGGTGAGCTCGCTTCATCGTCGGCCTCATCTTTGCCCCTGGCTAGATGCTGGCCAAGAGCAATCCCATTTTTAATAATGTTGGATCGTGGGCGTATTCCATCAGGGAAGGTTCATGTCCAGGGGTTCCTCGGGCATAAACAAAAGACGATACTCATTTTACAAAGTTAACCTTTTACTTCCACTTCAACATTGTTACAAATGTCACGCAAAATACAACGAACTAGTGATTTCGATTCTCAGATGCCGTCTCACCAACTCCATTTCTCCGCCAGGAGCCTTCGTTATCTCCCAAGCTTTTCTCATCAATGACAATTGACAGAGCACTCGTTAGTCTCTTGTTCTGTAATTATCTTTTCTTTTCAACAGCCCTCTACTGGCGTACAACGGAACTATCGAGCTATTCAAATATTTTAAAATTTATTAGGCCTCTCAATCTATCTCAATAATTCTAGCCTTTAGGCTGTGTTATAAATGTTATAATAATTGAGCGTGACACCTGAATAGGTCGATCGATTCATAACAACTAAAATTACGCATCAACTCCATGATAGTTCAGTCGAAACTTATTAATATGTAAACTCATCGTCGTTATATTTCTATATGAGCTCCAAACCGCGAGTGGTGAAGAATCACACAAATCGGTGGCGTGAAATCGTAGTCGTAAATCGTATTCGTTAAGTATTGGAGTCCGAGTTCCGAGATACGCTTAAGTTCGTTGTGCCTGTGCCAGAGGAGTTAGTGCTCAAAAAATTACATATTATGAGGAAATAGATACTTTTCCTTTCTTGAAGGCATTAGTTTGTTTTAATTTCAATATGCACCTGCTTGCTATTCTTCGTGCACTCACCTACGCCTACCTACCTAATGGCCGTTTTTCCATTAGCCGGCACCGACGCTAGCGCCAGCGCCGTGCCGGGGAAGCAAAAATTTATAAAAATGTATAGCTCGCTCCTTCACTTACCGGCGTTGAGTCCCGCCGGCGCTGTCGCCGTCGCCGGGTAGCAAGCTTCCCACTCGGTGCCGGCCCGGCAAAACTGCATATGTATTGTACGAGTATATGAATTGTAGCCGTGTGCGTGTGTGAGTGCGCGTGGCGGGTAGGAGGGCGCGGAGCGGAGAGAGAGAGACTTATCTGATTTGTGGTTCGCTTTCAGTGCGTAAGCGTCATGGCGTTTAAATACGACATCGTGACTTTTACCCAGTTAACCGCCCACGCGGTCGTGTCGGAGGTTTTCCCCTGGATTTTCCCCAGGCAACTCTCCCACCGCGTATTCCTATCGCTTTAATGGGCTCGGCCTATAAAGCCACAGCCTATAAAGCCTTGTCTCTGGGACAAAACGAATGAAGCAAGTAAAAATAAAATTTTACGCGTTGTACTTTACGTGTCGTCATGCTCAAGTCCGTGTCAGTACTGTACCACTCATCGGGCGTAAACCGGCATCGACACCGGCACAGTGGAAAAACGAAGCCCCGGTGCCGGTGCCGGGCTGGCTAATGGAAAAACGCCCATTCCAGTACCCACGAACGTCATTAAGGCGAGTGTAGCCCCCGTAATTTGGTCTCTCTCGCTCGTTAAATTAGCTTGATATGCTATGCTTCGTAATTTGAATGACAATTCATATTGTCAAAAAAGTTCGGAATGTCAAATGTTCAAATTTTAGACAAATGAATTTCCAATATTTTTTTGAAAGTACCCTAATATTAGCATAGCATTCTGTGACTTAGAAGCAGTAGTTAATTTTAAATTGAACAGCCTTAATCGGGAATTAGTTTGACAATACATAATATTTAACTTTCTGAAGACAAGAATGAGAACAAATTGAAATGTTCAGGTTATTCAATTATTCAATATCACAAGTCAACATGTTTTTTTTCTAGAATTATTCGCTGGCGCATTTTAAGAGCCATAGCGTTGATAAAACAATTTTAAGAGGCTTCAAAGAAAAAGTGTTATAAAAGAAGCTTTATTACTCGTATTGTCATCGAAGTCGAGAGTTACGTCTTATTTTCAAATCTATATTAACCGGCCACGTGGAACCCTTAGCTGTTATTCGCTGCCAAACAAAGTTCTCTTCTACATATATTTGTCTCTAAAGGGACTCAGATGGGTTTGCATTGTATTCCATTTTCATTTTCGGCGGGAATAGCCATATCGATGATAAACTTGTCAGCTCAGAGGGAGGTGGTAGATCAGTGTATTATTTACGAGGATTTATTTGAGGTAAGCCAATTTCACGTGTCTACGTAAGAGAAACTGTAGGTATGTGGCTGGTATAACGTTCCATTCTCATAGATCATATATGAAATGAATTTTTGTTTGATACAATACGTTTATAATAAGATAGCATGTGAGATATTGCGCGTTGATATTGGCATAATAAATTGAATTACACTATACTTAGTAAAATGTATATGTTTGCTATTCAAAAACAGTTGTTATACCAAAGCTTAAACAATATTGTGACAATGTAAATTAACACGTTGTTTTAACATATTATATGATAAAAATTCTTAAGTTATTGTAAACTATGAAACTTCCACTTAACCCTTTTCAATTTACTTATGTAAGTATGACTTGTATTGCGAGGCGAGTTACACTGTAATAAACTTGAGCCTATTCATTTTACAATCGCGTTTTCAATCCGTTTTGGATATGTTTTATTCGTACGGTGATAAAGTATTCGCTTTGGAGCTGGGAGCTCGACACTGATTTGAATGAAAAGGACGTGTCAGGAATATGGCGCGCGGAGGGTTACCACTTCTAAACCGACGCCGTGAAAAGCGTAATGAACGGAGTTTACAGAGGCTTCATTGACTAAGTTCTCTGGACTCTGGTTCAAGGGTTTTAACTTTAGGTACAAACTAAACGACATGCTATTACCTATCTATTCGTGACACGGTCCATCCATGCGCGGGGCGAAAGGGTTTAGCAGGCTAAGGAGGGACGTGTGGCCCCTGTCAGGAATATTTAAATTTGTAAATGTCAATGGTTTGTCACCTCATAACTAGTAATCACTCCAACTTTCAGCCCTCTATCTTGAACTGTCGCAGAGATAATGACATATATATATATTGGGGGACAATCTTACACAAATCGACCTAGTCCCAAACTAAGCAAAGCTTGTACTATGGGTACTAGACGACGATATACATACTTATATAGATAAATACATACTTAAATACATAGAAAACATCCAAGACCCAAGAACAAATATCCGTGAAAAATGCACAAATAAATGCCCTGGCCGGGATTCGAACCCGGGACCTCTAGCTTCGGAGGCAGAGTCACTACCAACTAGGCTAAACAGGTCGTCGATACATAAAAGTATTTTCTTGTCATTATTTCAAACTCGTCTATCTTCTAATCCATAGCAACTACAGCATCGAAACAAAATCACAGCTATGTATCTTTAGTGGACTATATTCTACAATTTTATACGTGAAAAAACCGGCCAAGTGCGAGTCGGACTCGCGCACGAAGGGTTACGTACCAGAAAAAACGCCAACAACTACTCTGTTGTATGGGAGCCCCCCTTAATTATTATTATTATTTTGATTTTAGTATTTGTTGTTGTAGCCACAATAAAAATACATAATCTGTGCAAATTTCAACGGTATAGCTATTACGGTTCTTGAGATCTAGCTCGGCGAGGGGTGGCCATGAAAAAGGGCTAAAATATCACGTTTTTTGTATGGGAGCCCCCCTTAATTATTATTATTATTATTTTTGTTTTTAGTATTTGTTGTTATAGTGGCAACAGAAATACAGAATCTGTGAAAATTTAAACTGTCTAGCTATTACGGTTCTTGAGATACAGCCTGGTGACAGACGGACGGACGGACGGACAACGAAGTCTTAGTAATAGGGTCCCGTTTTTACCCTTTGGGTACGGAACCCTAAAAATTAAAGAGATAAACGTCCATTTATTTTTTGACAGCTCTTTTCAACGACTTTTGTTTGAAGTACAATTATGAAAAAAAAAACATGTGAATTACTTATTATTAGCTACTAGTATACGAAAAATCAATTGATTATGTTTGGTGCAACATACTGAAAAAAAATACGAACATGAATGTCAATTGTTTATCATAAATATACAATAAACAATATAAACTCTGTAGTCGTACAGGTGTCTATCGTGGAGGATTATTATTCTAGGTACACGGGAGATATGATATAAATTCTAAATGCAACTCTTTTTATTACTTGGATAATTTAGTTATTTTTTTCAGTATGTTGCACTGAATATAATCAATTGATTTTACGTATCCTAGTAGCTAATATTATAAGTAATTCACATGATTTTTTTCATAATTGTACTTAAAACAAAAGTCGTTGTAAAGAGCTGTCAAAAAATAAATTGCCGTTTATCTCTTTTATTTTTCACGTATTAAATATTTATACAATTGTATGGTATAGTCCCCCTTAAGCTACATAGCTGTGAATTTGTTTCGATGCTGTAGTTGCTATGGATTAGAACATAGACGAGTTTGAAAAAAGAGTGTCAAGAAAATTCTTTTTTGACATTATCCCTGTGACAGTTCAAGATAGAGGGCTGAAAGTTGGAGTAATTACTAGTTATGAGGTGACAAACAATTGACATTTACAAATTTAAATATTCCTGACAGGGGCCACACGTCCCTCCTTAGCCTGCTAAACCCTTTATGTTTTTAATTACTCAATCAACCGAGTGGCAGCATTGCATTCTACATGAAAACTTAAATTATGGTGGTAAAGCAAAAACGCATTTTTTCTGTAAGTTACGTACCGTAAATATATTTTTTAGGCAGTAAACAATCGTAAAAATGTACATAGTATCTGTTGAAATTCAAATAAAAGAAAAACTAATAGTATTGTGGCGTGAAAAGCGATGATTTTTCTTTAAAGGTTCAGTAAATAAATAACATTTTGGTAACTTGAATCAGTTGCCTTGGTTTTATCGACAGACGCGCCTTTTGATAAAAATCTTCTTAGTTATTTTCTCAATTTTCATTACTAGTATAATAAAGTGAAATAGTAAATTGGAATGAAATATAAAGGAAGGAAAGGAAAAATATATAAAATCCGGAACTGTCTTCTAGTTTCTGGTTCTGTATCTGGTAACCCTGTGTGGGTGACTGATTGCAACCCGCGCCGGGATAAAACCCTGGCCCATAGCTACCGCTACGTCAAGGTTCATTTGACGCTTTGTATTTATAAGCATCTTAATTAATTGGGGCTGGGCTAGCAGGGTTCATGTTTAGGGCCCTGTACCCGAAGGGTCATTCGGAGCCCTATTGCTGTTACTCACGTGCCCGTCTGTCCGTCTATTGTCTGCCACAACGGTTTTACAGCCAAACGGTTACATGAATGAAAATACATCTTAAATTTTTCACAGATCTTGTTGTCCCAAAGCCAAATTGATAAATAGTACATTACGATACAAGTGCAGAGAACAGGAAATTCGCAACGAGCGGTGATAAATTGTAACACGACCGAAGGGAGTGTTTTAAATCGACACGAGTTGTGAATTGCCTATTCGCACGTGTATCGTACAACGTTTTACAGTACATATGGGTGTTTAAAGTTTCGACATATGCACGTAATCTGTTGATTACCGCACTCGTGCGGTAATGTAGCACCATATGTACTGTAATAGTACATTACGATACAAGGGTTGTAAAACAAAGAAAGGCCGATACCGCAGGCGAGGGTCATAAATATGCGAGAGAGGGCTTTCTGTTTTACGACCCGTGTTTTGTACACAATTTTACATCACCGCTTGGCCAAAAACGCGCTTTTTGGCAAGGTGTGGTGTAAAAATATTTTTAGTTGTTCTTAAGTAATTTAATCCTCCTTAAAACATTTAAAAATATGTTTTCGCTCCCATACCGCTAAAGAGGGGCGCAATAAAAAGATCTGCCCCATCGAGTGGGGTATCGTTGTTTAGAGCTCGTTGAGCGGATAAAATATATTGTCGGACACGTACTGATTAACTGCGGATGCTCTAAGGAAACATCCTTATAATTTTTGCTTCTACGTACCACAACCTGTATATAACTGATTCGGGTACTTAGTTAACTGAAGTCATAATTTAGCAGTGTGGATGTGGTAGAGTGAAATAACTGGTTTTCTCTTATTATCCGGTAAACGGGACTTAATCGCAACTGACATTTATTCATCTTTTTTGAGTTTTGCCCGGCGTTTCGAATGTATCAGAACATTCGTGATCACGAGCTGACTCATTTAACTTACTTTTTAACCGACTTCAAGATTTCAAAAGAGGAGGTTATCAATTCAGTTGTACGTTTTTTTAAATGTTTGTTACTCCATAACTCCGTCCGATTTTGAAAATTATTTTTTGATTGTTAGTATATATATCCAACTTAGTCCCGTTTTTGTCAAAACGCAGTTCTGATGATGGGATCAATGAGAAATTGAGGGAACTCCTCAAATCTTAAACGCAAACATATAGTTATTTTTGTGTTTTTTCTAGCTGTGTTTGTTAAGCAAGTTCTATTTTCACGATTAATTTTTGTCATGCACGATTTCTGATGATGGGATCCATGAAGAATTGAGGGAACTCCTCAAATCTTAAAGGCAATCATATAGTAATTTTTGTGTTTTTATCAACAAATCGAGCATTATCATACAAAATGTGACATTTGATGAAGTGGAATTGCTGATGATGATCAGAACAGAACTCTTCAACGACGAAATGTCACGTTTGGCGATTTGTCCTTCTTACTGTGTTTGTTAAACAAGTTCCATTTTCACGATTATATTTTGTCATGCTGAAGTTCTGATGATGGGATCCATTAGGAATCGAGGGAACTCCTGTGATGCTTCTGTGAACTTCCTGTGTGAAAGGCACACATATAGTGATTTTAGTATTTTCATGAACTAATTAAGCATTTTCATAAAAAAAGTGTCATTTGATGAAATGGAACTGCTGATGATGATCAGAACGGAACTCTTCAACGACGCGTAGTTCACGTTTGACGATTTGTTCTCTTCGTTTTGTTTGTCAAGCAAGCTAGGTTTACAAGACACATTTTTGTCAAGCTTGAGTTCTGATGGAGGATTCCATGAGGAATTGAGGGTACTTAGTCTTCTGCCATTATAAACATACTTATAGCCATTTTTATTTGATTGTATGGAATCTAAGAGTGCACCATCTAAGTATAATATTAATCTTTCAGCAGCCTCCCCCATTGAAGCCGGTTTTTTTTTAAATTATGACTATTCTCTTTACTTAAATTTACAAATTTCACATTTTACTTCAGTAATAATTACATAACATTATAACGCGCGCTGTATGTGACCTATTGCAATGAACGATCTAGTTATTATGACATAAATTAGGATAAGGATATTTCAACTGATGATTGAAACCAGGAAAACGCTCATAGCATGTGTCAATAATTCGCGGGTAAATTTGGGCGTCGTGACTTCCTTTGATCATGGTAATTTGATGCAGTACCTTCAGCATGTCGTCACGATCTGAAAAAGTAAAGAGCACTTGAAAAAACACTCAAAATAACGTATAGGATTTTCTTATGCATACGTAATGCGACGACGTTATACGACTATGATCAAAAGAAAAATTAGAATTATCTTAGTATAGAAGTTTAGTAAAATAGAGACAATTGTAAGTAATAACAGAGATTCAGTAACTGCATTTAATGTCTGGAGTCGATGCAAAGTGGGTAGCGAGCTATCTAGCAGACGCGATAGAAACGTCAATTTTAAACTCTGATAGGAGCTCGTCTTCCCTTTGAGACTCTTTCACGCCACACTCTCCGCTTGAATTATTCATATTGTCGGCAAATATCTATGAAATATCGTAGGTGAAAGGGACTAAATGAAATTCTGCCCGTTATTGATATAGAGAATCGACGTTAAACACCTTTCCCGGTTTATGAAATTTAAATTCATTTAGCCTTAATTTATCTAACCGAGCGTTGGTTCTTTTATTAAGAGATTGGTATTAATTAAACGTGGATAACTAAATCCGCTGGACAACAAAGGGTTCCGTATTTATTAACAGAAATGTTTTTTCCGATGTAAAAACCTTTGTACTGGCGTGTATTCTGATGTACCTAACTAGTCTCCCAAAGTAAATGTTTTCTTTTGTGTCTAAGGTATATTATTTGGTCGGTAATTCAAATCTCTGGCAGCGTATTGGAATGGACATGCAGTCTTATTGAGAATTGTAAAACTGTATGTTAATGAAATGAAAGGGTAGATTTGTGAAGAGTGGGCACCCAAACAACGAGGGTACGGGAAGTCATCAATCTTGAGGAGGGCTGACACCGGGGTCCACTTCCGAAACTCTTTCTACGGCCGCCTAAACTTTTGTAACCTTACTGTGACAAATGGTCTGGAAGGTTAGAACAGAACTTATTTAAGCTCAGTTAATTAATAATCAAACACTAAACAAAAATCCTTATATTTTCTTTATTTCACTACGCTTACAAGGCGGTTTTATCGTAGGTTATGTATTTCTGATATACGACACGCTTCCTTCAAATAAATAGAGTAGATGAATCAAGTGCATACCTGTAGCGGCAGTAGAAAAATAAACCGGTCAAGTACGCGTCGGACCACGCACAAAGAAGGTTCCGTACCAACATCGACACCTCCTAATCTACATTTAAAACCACTATTTAATACATTTAATCAAAACTAGATGCGGGGGAGGGGGACACACTTTTTACGACTTTGACGGCTAATATCTCACTAACAGTTGACTTAAACGGTTTTTATAAACCTCTATGTCATTTTTGAAGGCCTATCCATAGGTACCCCACACGACTATGTGCATTGAAAAGAAAATGTTGGCCCCACTATGTTTCGGGTGCCTCTCCCAATTTAATATTTTTTTCGTAATTTCACATCATATATAGCGGTTCATAACATACACCTTCACACCAAATTTCATAATTGTACTGATCATAGTCTTCGAGTTAATCGGCTGTGACATACGGACGGACAGACAGACATGACGAATCCATAAGGGTTTCGTTTTTTGCTATTTGGCTACGGAACCCTAAAAAAACAGTTCACAGATCAACATTTACGAGTATTTAATGGCTACGCCCAGCCCGGATCGCCTTCTATAGTTACGCTGTTTTCTTTGTAACTTGGGGTAGGTACCTACGCCCACATTTAATATTCTCTTCATAGTCGGTACAAAACCGGCATCCTTTGTATAAATATGTAAGAGAATAATTTAGTACGTATTTCAAGCAGTTAGAAAGGATTATTGTATCTCCGAATCCGTTAATAATTCAACAGTTTAATTTCCTTTGCGGTTGATTGAATCGGTGGGTGGCAACCTCGGCGTCCAAGAAAATTGAATCCTCACATTCAATGCGGACTTTGACGATTGGCCGGCTTTCTTCGCTCGCTTCCCGAGTATTATTAGGGTATTTTCGTGGAAAACTTATTTATCGTACTATTCACCTCATAAAATTGGGTCTTAGCATAATTTTAGCTGTCCATATGTTATTAATGTGTTTTGTCGTTTTTGTCGAACACATCCCTTTACAATAAAGTGTAAATTAAATACATACATTATTGTAAAGGGATGAATGGAAAACTAGGGCTTCTGCATGTGTGATATCGCTTAGGCTTTCAAAAAGGTTACAATACAATGCTATACAAATACTCTTTAAACAACACCTCAATTAAAGGATATAATTTAAGGAAGGAAGGAGAAGGTTATTGTAGTTTATAAGATATTTACGTTACGCTGGGTCTTGGATGTTTTCTATGTATTTAAGTATGTATTTATCTATATAAGTATGTATATCGTCGTCTAGTACCCATAGTACAAGCTTTGCTTAGTTTGGGACTAGGTCGATTTGTGTAAGATTGTCCCCCAATATTATTATTATTATTGCTGAAACAATTTGCTTCTTTAGAATGTTTAATAGATGTAGCTACCTCATTATTCAAGTCAATCTTTGAGTTAGAACATCTACTTTTAAAATGATTAAGTACATGTTAATGAAAAGCGTGCCCATAGTAAATACCCAGGGAAAGAAGCTAGCTATATTATTAATCATTTTTTAATACTCAGGACGTGCTCAGGACATATCAAGTTGTTCAAGTAAATTTAAGCATATAGCAAAGCAACTTTCTTTTACTTATGAACCTCATGACAGTGCTTAAGCAAAACAAGCTGGAAAAAAACACACAAAAAACAATTTTCGTCTGGGGGACAAGTTGGTAGACAAGACATCATTGTGCAGGAAGCAGTTGGGGTTCTAGTATTATAATTTGTTAGTGTAGTTGGTAGTCGAGTTGGTAATCAGCAAAACTCTCACGCCGACTTGCCGCTTGAGTCGAATGTTTGCTTTAGTTTAATTGTGCTGTCAGCGCCGAAGTGAAATGGTACAAGGTGTCTTTTACGTTGCTACTTCGAAATCCAGCTGAATTGTCTGTTGGGATTGACGTTAGGTAGTAAATGCTGATGTGATACTAATCCTTTGTAAATTATGTTGTTAATAGGAAAAAAGGGATTTTCGATTTAAAAACATTACTTGCAAGGAACACAACAAACAAGTCAAGCAAATAAGAAACGGTAGATCCATGAACAGGTGATATAGAGCCTGTAGTTTTGTAATAGTATTAGGTATTATGATACAAGATACAAGTGATGTAGGTTGATCATTCATTACATTATAGGTATTACTAGCGCGAGCTGTACGGCGAGCGCGATAAGAGCCTTGAGAGTAATGATCACCTCCACGAGTGTCATACGACGTTTTTCATCACATTTGCGAAGAAAAAATCTGCTCTTTAGGACAAAAAATGTTATATGCCGTAAATGCTTTTCTGTAGTAGATGGCAACAGGTTATTATTATTACTATTACCATCGCCAAAAGTATTTCCAGTAACGTCAATACTATTTTTCATCACAATTGTTTTTGTATTTAAAATACTTCACATAAAACTCTTTTATCCATTATATATTGATTTATTTGATTTAGCTTTGCACCCACTAAGCTGATAAGTTGCACGGGATTATTCTGGTTCATCTGTTATTAGTGAATGCACTAATAGCCACCTGCAGCCAAATTTTCTCGCAAAACATTAATGCTACGATTTACCAGATGCACACACGAATATTTCTTAGCCATTGTTAGCGCGCTGGATAAGGTCAAATGCACAATGGGCATTTTTAACGCAAATTTCCAATATTTCTGCTAGAGTAGCATCATTTGATACCTAACCGTTAAAAAATATACATAATTAAATATTGGGGGACAATCTTACACAAATCGAAATAGTCCCAAACCAACCAAAGCTTGTACTATGGGTACAGGATGACGTTATACATACTTACGAGTAAATACATAGAAAACATCCTTGACTCAGGAACACTCGTGCTAAATGCACAAATAATGCGGTAACCGGGATTCGAACCCAGGACCTCCGGCTTCGTAGGCAGAGTCAACTACCAACTAAGCCAAAGTGTTCGTCAAGCATGCGAGATGTCAAATATAAAAACACCTGCGCTTATCACTGCCGGGCTCACCTTTGACGTAACTTTGTTGCGACACCGAGGGCATGCGGCCCTCTTGTTGTGTTACGCTTTATGTGTCGCACGTTATTTCACCCGTGTAGCGCATCGTCAACAAATGAATGAAATGCAAATACGATTTATGTGGATACAATGAGCGCATCCTCTGCATATACTGTTAGTGTGTGTGAATTTATTACGCATGTATGTTAGCAACACAATTTGCGTGATACACCCGTCATTGCGCCTGGGGACACAATGCGTCCGCACCCCACCCCGCCTCACCCGTTCGGCCGCTGAGTGCATTTCTATCTAATTTACCAAAGGTGGTACAAATTTGAGTAATGGATGGCGTAAGGAAGATACATATATGTATGTACTACAAAACCCCCAATCATAAGAACCCTAATACACATTCTGCACGTATTTGTATTTGTTTTTCGCTGTTCTGTCGAAACAGCGAATCCCCAAATCAATAAAGGATTAGAGACTACTAGGAGTTGCTGACGCCCATAGGCTATGGTGTCCGCTTACCATCAGGCTGGCTGTGAAGTTGTTTGCCGCCATCATGGTATTTTTTATTTCATTTATTGCTTTTGTTAAATTATACTTTCTTTGAATGAATATGGCGTACTACAAGTACAGTTGATGGTATTTTAATTCGTCTAAAATTTCATACATAGAGGAATTTTAAGAGTAAATATATTAATAGAACTTCACAATGTTATCGAAAGTGTTTCACTGGTATATAAAACGAAACTTTCGGATTGACATAAGCCTTTTTTATCACGCGGAGCCGCGGGGAAAGCTAGTCTAAAATAAATTGATACCCGCCATCTTTGGACCTATATATGGAAAACTATTTGTATCTATTTGGAAAACTGTTTGAATACTAATATGCATGTTTCATGAAATCTCATCATAAAACTCTGTATAGCCTGACCAGTGCCTATTTGGACCTGAAATAATGTCGCTTCGTCTATATCTAAGTCTTGTATAGTCGGGACACTGTGCTTTCTTAGTCATCTACGTTTAAAAAATATATTGGGTCTCTTTTTAAACGAAGGCTACGTTATTTTCTTTTTATATATATTTGTTATTGTAGACTTACATATACCTTGAATAAGAAAAAAGTGTACTTCTTAAATCCAACCAATCTTACCAATTCAATCAATACTTACTTTAATATGAAATGTAGGTACTACCTGTCATATCAACAACCAATTTCAAAACATTGTGTATTGGAATATTAGTCAACCCTTCGTCCTTTTTTATTTTAAATGATTAATAATATTTACAATAAGCTTTATTACATCGTTTTGGATGATTTTCGGCATAATTATTTTTATAATCATAAAATATTTCGTTTTGATGTAAGTTTGTTTACATCGGAGACATTCGATAACTAACTCTATACTTTTATACTATTCTGTGCGTCTAACGTCTGTTGTCAAAGAGTACAATATGTCTTGCCATTAAAATAAATTAGTATCACTAAATATCCGCAACATGGCCAGGTCCGAATAGGTACTGGTCAGGGTATAAATAGATGTAAAATTGAGTAATGAATAATGAAACAGCCCCCACAGCATGTTTTTTCTACTCATTTGCGCTCAGTTTTAGCATTTTTCAATGCTCGTATTTTCTTTATTTTGATCAGTATTTGCGTATCCGCAATATCTGCATTCAATCATACTTAATTATCAAGCCTTGTACCCTTATTTCTGTCTTGTTTATTAGTTTTTATACTTACTGTATATTAGCTACTTGGCTATATATTTTTCATGGTGCCATTCGAACTACCAACTTTTTTACGGGAAATATAGTAAATCGCTGTCTTGTATATTTCGAGGATTTCGGAAACGGCTGTTGCGGCTGTAAAATTTACAAGGCAAGGGTTTACGGGGATAAATAATCGATCAAGCTACTAGCTCGTGTTTTCCAGAAGATCTCATCTTCGGGAAAACACGAGCGAAGCTCGGTCGCCCATGTATGGTACATATGTATAAACGTGTAAGCTGATGAATAAAATGAAATCGGATAAGTATGTGGTTCCGAAGATTACCTACCATCTGCATACAAATGCACAAACCTTACTCTTTATACCCAATGGTAATATGTAAAGTCGTAGGGACAGTTACTAATAAATACAGAACATAACTTGATGTTATTTTAGTTGTATGCAGCTGAAAGGCTCCAAGGGTCCCACGACGCGGTCGTAGACGCTTTGAAGTGATTTTCTATAAGCGCTTGCGCCCGGCCCAACTGTTATTCAATATTCGTAGTAAAAGAACCGATTTTTCCAATAACTAAAAGTGCTTTGTTGTAAAAAACGTTTTCTGTAAACCAGACGACTTTTTTATCAATCGCATTTCATTTCAGAGTAAATATTTACTTAACAAAATATATTTTCATATATCTAGAGAGATCTAGAGTCCGTATAACATTTTACACCCAGTAATGTTGTTTCTCACAGCGAAACTGCATTAATACCTGTTTGAATGCATGTATGTTTCAAGTTTTACGGAATATGTGTGCCACTTTTTGAAAAATGTGATTCGGATTTGAACTATCTACCTCAATGCAACGACTGTTATGCTGATTTGTACTGAGAGATGATTTCAACCATCGATTTTTTTTTCAATGCTTAAAGACAAATGACAGGGTCTTACTCGTATTTGAGTAAAATCGAATCTTGCTGATATTTTTACCGAAATTAAACTTTATTTTATAAAAATAAAATATACTTTAAACTTTATTCTATGGTGCCGTCCACATATTACGTCATGCAAAATTTCGATTTAGACATAATGTTAGTAAATTGTATCAAAATCATCACTTAAAATTACTTTTAATCTCGCAAACAATTTTTCGACTTAAGTACATGAAAGCGCGTGTACCTACCAAAATATACAGATATTGTACTTATATGTATATATTGTATATTTCCAACGTATCTCATAATAGTTTGACTCTAATACTTAGGTGCTCATAAGCCAGCTCTTTACAGCCAATATTTCGGAATTTTGATCTAAAACGGACTCTTACTCTCTAGAAGACTTACTCAATCTGGCATTGTAAAATACCAATTTAAATCTCAAAAAGTTTAACGATTTGATTTATATCCGAATACTTCCATTGTTACAATTACAAAGGTCGAAAAGAACGAATAAAAAAAAATGCCTCTCATTTAAATTTCCGTCAATACAACATAACTGGAAGGTCTGGAAGTATTGCGAGGTAACAAAGGGGTGCTTAAATTGTAGGCGGGCGCGAGCGCGGGCCGGGTGACTAACTCACTGATCGTCACCCGCCACGCACACAGCCACCTTACACGCCAACATTGGCTTACACAGCGTCCGGATTAAGGGTTATTTAACGTGTCCACAAGCGCCACTCGTAAATAATTGTGATTATTTAAATTTTACGATAGATATTGAAAAAAAAAACCGGCCAAGTGCAAATCGAATTCGCGCACGAAGGGTTCCGTACCATTATCTATAAAAACGGCAAAGAGTCCGACTCGTACTTGGCGGTTTTTAATATTTGTCGTTATAGCGGAAACAGAAATACATCATCTGTGAAAATTTAAACTAACTATCGCGGTTCTTGAGATACAGCCTGGTGAGTAGTGACAGACGGACGGACAGATAGCGAAATCTTAGTAATAGGGTCCCATTTTTCCCTTTGGGTACGGAACCCTAAAAAGGAGGCCACTATGTAAAGTATTTTGCATGTAAGTATCTTTTGAATACATTAAACAAGTTTTTACGTTGCAGGATTCGTCGATCTATGAGTGTATAAATAATACGGCCGTTTTTACTTTGGACGCATAGACCGACTGCCGACGAATCCAACAACGTAACAATAGTTTAATCTCAGAACATGAATAATGCTTCAAGTATACATTAAAGTCATCACGAGTTATCATTTCGGTTCGTAATATTTTGTACGGAAATGCGGCCTTAATTGCACCCCTCAAATGTATCACGCAAATCTGTACTAATATTATTAAAGCTGATGAGTTTGTTTGTTTGTTTGAACGCGCTAATCTCAGGAACTACTGGTTCGAATTGAAAAATTCCTTTTGTGTTGGATAGTCCATATATCGAGGAAGGCTTTAGACTATATAATATCATGCTGCGACCAATAGGAGCGAAGTCGCGGACGAAGTCGCGGGCAACAGCTAGGCTTTTATGATATAAACTCTTCATATATTTTCTTTTCAGTGTAGTCATGTTTCTGTAGCACCGTGAGAATACACTAAGCCTTTCCACACCGCGTACATCTGCGAATTGCGAAATTGCAAACAGAACTCGTATTCCTTCCCGTCACACCTGTCGTCCTTAAAACTTTATTGCGTGACGTCTTCATTAGCTCCGAGTTCTTTGAAACCAGCGAATTTCAGCGTAAATGTAAATCTACTTTTGTGATATTGTCGATGATACGTATGTGCGAGGCGCTCGGGCATAGAACACCCGCGTTGAAGTAAACATTGTTTTGATTCCTAATAACCAGATGATAGAAAATATTTTGTTAGTTTGCGCGTAAAACGTTGTCGCGGCGTGACTTTTTATTAGGAGTAGTAACGCCACATGGTCTTATTTGAAACGAGTAGATAAGGCTCTTAAATGAGCCAGTGAATAATTCTGATATAGCACATTGTTTAACGAGGGGCGTAAGAGGAAAATTGCCAGTTGTGTCGAGTGTGTGCGAGTGTCGAGTTTGTAATTTTCTTACGGCCGAGTTAATCACAATGTTTCTTTTTATCACATTTGCGTGGAAATAAGGAGCGCTCGTGGCCCAGCGGCGCCCGCGTACTGGGTGCGGTATGCGAGGTTAAGCAAAGTCGGGCCAGGTCAGTTCTTGGATGGGTGACCGCTTTGAATGGTTACTAACTGAGCGCTCCCGTGCTTTGGAAGGCACGTTAAGCCGTTGATCCCGGCTGCTGTCTACGACAACAGTCGTTAAGCCAAGTTAGAGGCCTTCGGGCGGCTTGAGAAGTTGCCCACTCACTTGACAAAGGGGGTCGAAGTTGCACCACGTCCGTAGAAACTACCCACCGTTTCCCTACTCGTGACCCCTGAGTGGTGCTAAAAGTGCAACAAACTCGCAATCGTACTTGTCTTCTCGAAGATCTCACGGTTCGATAATAAAACGCCATACGATATTTTTAATTTTTATTTGATTGACTTTTAGTGACTTTATTAGTACTTTTTCTGACCGAAATCATTTGGATTATTCAGTGGCACTAATAGTTGAAATCTACTTTGTTTTGGCAACAGCTAAACTAAAATATGTAAATAGATTCCATCAAAGCTACCACTGTGTTGCCATTAGAATAAAACGTTCAATAAATAGAAAAAAAAAATTAGCGAAATAATGGACGTATATACAACATTTATTGGTAATTTTAATTATTGTGTTTAAATACTCAGTTTAAATAACCAGACTTCATAAAAAAGCTGTCGCACAAATTAATATTTAATAAAAACTATTTTGTGGTACAAATGTTTGTTTAGGAATGGTAAAACTCAGGTGTAAACCACCTTTGGTAATCAATTTTAATATAATTACCATTATTGTCTTAACATTGAGTGCATATCTTTTCACCTCAAAAAGGAAATTCATATATGGGGTTGTTTATGTGTTGTGTAGTACGCCCTTTATGGGGAACGTATGGCGGCCATGACACTTGTCACTTCATTCGGCATCTGACGTCTGTCTTGAGCGCTCGAATGTTTTCTTTCCTCGTTGTGGTATTTTTCATTGTTGAGTTTTTGTTTACTGTTAAGTTTGTTTTGTGTATTTATGTTGACTCTTTGTTAAGTTTGTACCGTGAACGTGAGTTTTCGTTCCCCGTGGCAGGTCCCTCCCAGGACATGAAAGAGAATATTTCTCTTTCCCCAGCCTACGAAGCCAGAGGCCCCGGGTTTGCATAGGGATTTATTTGTGTTTATCACGAATATTTGTTTCTCAGTCTTGGATGTTTTCTATGTATACAAGCATGTATTTAAAAAAAAAACACAAAGCATGAATACTTACTTGACAATGTACTAAAATTTGTATTATGTTCTTAGGTGTTGCAGGTTGTTAATGATGACCCGGACCTACCAAATTTGTCTGCATTTACCTTGCGACTGGTACTTAAGCACCTAAATTTCAAATATGCAAGTCGGAAACGCCATAGCTGCCTCATTGACCGGGCTGATATAATATTGTGGAGAAAACGATATTTGGTAAAAATAAAACAATATCGCAGAGAGGGAAGACCAATATATTACCAAGATGAGACTTGGGTTAATGAAGGTATATATATTATAATTTACATAATTTGTTTGGGCTCATTAGAATTGTCTTAATAAGTAATTGAAAAAAATTCTTGAAAAATAGTTGCAATAAAACATTGTACAATTGACATTAAAAATATGTTTACACTTTTGATCCTTACTCCTGTAAAAATTTGTAAAAGTGTAACAACTAAATATCTTTGATGTTGCCTGTACCAAAAGTATTCATTAAGTGATTGTAAACATTTATTCATCACTATGTTACGAGATTTACGAGTAATTGTAGTAATTTTTATTTTAATCTGATTCTTTCTTGTTAAAGGGCACACGGTAAACAAAGTGTGGCAAGACCCAAAAGTTTTGTCATCTCGACAAGCATTTTTAGAGGGTCTTACAACCGGACTGAAGGCTCCATCAGGAAAAGGAAGGCGGCTCATTATAAGCCACATTGGCAGCGATGAAGGATTTTTAAAAAATGGACTACTATTATTTGAATCGAAGAAAAATACTGATGACTACCATAAAGAAATGAATGCTCAGCATTTCGAAGAGTGGCTGACTGGTATATTGCCAAGGCTTAAGCCCAATTCTGTACTAGTCATAGACAATGCTCCATACCATTCTAGAAAAATGGAAAGTGGCCCTGTAAAGAGGTGGAACAAGGGCCAAATTATTCAATGGCTGCATGAAAGGAATATACCCTGTGACATGTCCATGATAAAAACGGAGTTATGGGCTCTGGTAGAAAGCCAACCCAAGATCAGCAAAATGGCAGTTGATGAATTAGCGGCTGCTCACAATGTAACCATTTTAAGACTCCCCCCATACCATTGTGAACTAAACCCTATTGAATTAGTGTGGGCACAGGTAAAAGGACATGTCGCCAAAAATAATAAAAGTTTTAAAATGGCCGAGGTCAAAACATTATTCCAGGAAGGTTTGGAGCTTGTTACACCAGAACGCTGGAGATCGTGCATAGATCATGTTATTAAAGTAGAGGATGAAATGTGTCAATTAGATCATTTAATTGATGATGTTGTAGAGCCGTTTATTATAAACACAGGTAAAGATGAATTGAGTGGATCGGAACTTGAGAATAAATAAACTTATTAAAAATATTGTTGTTTTCATTTGACACAATACACTGTTAGGCCACCCTTTTTAGGCCAGCTGTTAAAAAATAGGGATAATTTTCTACCATGGCAAGTCTTTAATTTTATTACAGATTTGGACTTTCATAGACACATAAAAATTACATAAATTATATGATTTGACAGTCTTTAACAGACAGATCAACCTCACTTAATGCCAAGCTGAGCAAGTTATGTACGTAGTGCCTAGTGACGATATCTTTAATAGTAAGTATACTACACCACTAGGGAGATAAAACAGAAAGCCCGAGATCGCAGATGTTTGCGGCCCCAGCTGCAAGCGAGGGCCTCAAATATGCGATCAAGGGCTTTTTCTTTATCTCCCGTGTTGTGTACATAATTTCATGCCTACACGTTTTCGTACGCGTAGCGAGCGTAAAAAGCTACTTTATGGCCAGGTGTGACATAAAATATTTTTCTTTGTATCTTCTAGAGAAGTCCAGAAAGTTTGTTTGGGCCGCTACTAAAAACATATTTGTTTCATAATGTGTAGGTAGTAGGAGTAGGTATCGCATTATGTAGGCAATTGCAGCATTTCATTAAAGGTATGTATAATAAATTACGTATTTTGATGCAGCAAGTAACTTCCGTATTCCATACATAGACAGGGATTTCAATATATTATTCACCTAGTTAGATAATTGTATTTTTTATTATTAAGAAAGGGTTGGCGACATCTGGTCCCACATATTGAAGTTGACAGATGTCATTGTGACAATGTCATTTCTTGGTAGATTTGATGGAATCTAATTACATATTAGAGTTTAGTGCGACTTAAGATAAAAGGTCGTGAACTGACGTTTAATTAATCATTTTTTTTCAATTCGATACAACAAGTAGGTACAATACGAATAAATAAACAATAATCACAAATAAAATCACGCCTGCACATGAGACCTAAACATTTTCTGTAAGGACTCGGGGGAAATCATTCAAGGAAATCTCGTTTATTCCCTGCGTTTCTTTGTGGATAAACAAAACCATTGCAAATTTCAGAAGTTTTTTTTTTCACCCCCGTAAATATCAGAATTGTAAGTTTCATTGAAATCGTTAGAGCCGCTACAGAGATATCCCCGAAATATATAATGGACAATGTTGGTTTATATTAATTTTATTATGCAAAACTCAATCTAAAATAATCATGTATAAATTGATACTACGTCAAATCAAATTGAAACATGATCTGGCAACACTATTAGTAAATATATATTTAGTAAATGGCAATTCTCTAGCTATCCTCTTTGATTCAGTACGGACGTATACTTACTTGCTTCCAAGTGGTGTTCAATAAACGTTCATTATTTAATTCTGCTCAAATAATGTTTTCTTTGCTTTCCATTGCGCCAAACCTCTAATAGGTTATGGTGCCCAGTTCAAAATAGTGATTGTTAAACTGTAAACAGTAGTTATCAAAGTGCAAATATTCTAAATATAGAAGCTGTGAAAAAGTGTCAATATAAAAACGATTTGAAATCTGTTACAATGGACAAATTTAAACAAAAAAGAAACATTAGAACTTTTAATTGTGTAAAGTGAAAAACAGAGTAATTGGAAATTTCGAATACGATCGTTACACAGCGAATTGGATGTGATGCATGTTGATGATGGAGATATTCTAGAGGATCAAATGGGATTTCTACTATCGACAGCCGAAAGGCTGCTAAATGACTATTAAGTTGAATTGAAAAATGAGGGCTATGAAAAGTGCTACTAGTTGCGAACAAAGAAACGTGTAACTACCCCAGCAGAACATTAAAAAAAGGGAAATATTAATTACATTTTATCAAATTCCATTACTGGCCGTAAGGGACATATTAAGAGAGATTGTTATTATTTCAAAAGGAAGACTTACCAGATAAATACACCCTGGGCAAGATGAGAACAATCCAAACCGTTGATATAAATCAAACATCGAGTTCTGAAGAATTTTCAGGGTTTGCATTTATGACCGGCGACTACCAGCAACAAGAGACGCTAATAAAGAGTAGTTTTTATTATATTTGGGAGTATTGCATCATATAATAAACAGGGATGATCTTTTTTTTTTGTTTACGGAAATCGGAAATCTTACCAAACCTTTTAGCCGCGAGATGCTATATTATCTACTGTCAGCTTCCATCTTTCTAAGGCTGGTCTAACGGTAATATTTGATCAGCAAGGGCCACGCATTACAAGGAATGGTAAAGTCATCATGACAGGTAAATCTTTACGCAATCTGATTGTTCTAGATTTTGATTTACCTGCAAACATAAATCAAGCGGTTTCCCACAATACTTACAAATTATGAACGTCTAGGTCATATCAGTTAAATAAATTACTTGAATGAAAAGCGAATAACATGATTAAAGACATACAACAGTTTCAAGAGGTTATTCCATATGATAACTTGAACACATTCAACAATTTGCGCCAAACGTACGTAATATACATACACCATCCAACTATGTTACAGAGCGCGTAAACTATAATGTCAACATATCCACTGAGAATTCTTTTGATTCTCTGCCGTCGGACGATGACAGCGACAGCACGGATGACTGCTCAAATATACTAGACCGAAGTTGTCCGGCCACGGGCCACAGTCTAAAGGAAGAGCTGGAGGAAATTAAACTTTTAAATAACGAATTGCAGGAAAAATTTATTAAGGCAGAAAATGAAATACAAAACTTAATAATGGAAAATGGATCGCTTAAGAAACAAATTATGATATATGAAAAGAAAAATGAGACGCTGACCCGTATCTGCAAATCAACTCCGCTAAATAATTATAAGAAAGGACAGAAGAGTATAAATAAAACAAGGCATAATGTGACGGACATAGGACAGAAATATTCGGAAGTCAGGGAAAACAATATTGCTTCCTTGAAAGCAGAAAACCATGATTTGACTTCTAGCCTTAGACAAGATTCAGACAGTATACCAAACAGTAAAGAAGCCGCATGGAAAGTAAACACCGGACCTAGACAAGAGTCAGGCAGCACACCAAGCAGTAAAGGGGCCGCTCCGAATGGAAACACAGGATCTTCTACTAGACAATTCCCTGCCACGAAGGAAGTTACGCCACGTCGAAAAGTAATATTTTTTTGCGATCAGGTTGGAAATGGTGTTCGTAAAACACTTCAGAGATCCCTAGGTGAGGAGTACATTGTTACAGCAGTAGTTAAACCCAATGCGTCAGCCGAACAGGTATTGCTTACGTGTGACAAAGTATGTAAAGACTATACAAAGTTAGACTACGTCGTGATTTTAAGTGGTTCCAATGACAAGAACCCAAGGAGTTTTAAATGGATCATATTCAATTACTTGCATTTACTTTCCAACACAAATGTTTTAATTGGGGGGATACTTTTCAACAAGCATTTGAATGTTTACAAGCAAAATGATTTACTAAGCATAGTCTGCACTCAGTTCTCTAATGCCTCATTTGTACCATTCGACTGCCAGAACTCTCGCAGGCATATGAGTGGAATGTTATTAAAGGAAATATTGAGAATTCGGTATCATACATCATATAAGCACATGGGTCAAGTGTCTCCCACAAAGGAGCTTCTTGTCAGGAGCAGCGAATCAAGAAGTCTCACTAACAACGATTATAATGAAAACAATATTATTTTGAGCCAGCCTCCTCTGGATATTGACACAGTGTGTAAAAGTCAAGAGAGATTTTTTCGTGAATAAAAATAAGTCAGTGGTTGGGATAATGCACCAAAACATAGCTGGAGCTTTAAATAAATCCGGTGAATTAGAAGTAGCAATCTCAAGCTTAGAAGACAAGGGAATACGTGTTGATATTATATGCCTCACAGAAACATTTATTAAAAGCGGTGAAGAATCAAATTTAAAGATTATGGGATATAATCTTATTGCAAATTTCTCTAGGCGTACTACCTGAAGGGGAGGTACATGTATTTTATGCAAAAAAGATTTGAAGTGTGAAAGTTTGAACTTGGTGCATGATTTAGCAATTGAAAAAAATTTCGAATTATGTGGAATTAGCATAAGGTCTATAAAAACGACAATCATTTGCTTATATCGAACCCCCGATTCAGACTTTAGCATTTACCTACAATTACTAGATCAGCTTCTTAGCCGACTAGAAGTCAAAAATAACAGCATAGTAATATGTGGAGACTTTAATGTAGATTTTTTATGTAATTCAAAGCATAAAACTCAATTAGATGAAATATTCATGAATTACAAACTACTTCCACACATAAAAGAGCCTAGAAGACAACAGAAATATATAGACAACATTGTTAGTAATCTGGAGAATGTCACTGGTAAAACTCATAACTTATGTTTATCCGATCACGATACAGCCCAAACAATTGAAATAGTAACCAATAAATGCCCATATATTGATTTCTGGTATGAGTATAAGCGTAACTTAAGTGATGAAAATCTGCAAAAGTTTGTCATATATATCAAGAGTATTAGCTACTTTGAAGTGTATAACGAACAAGATACCAATAGGGCCTTTGACACGTTTCATGACATATTAGCTATGTTATTTGAACAATGTTTTCCAATATATAGAGTGAAACGCTCTTTTAAAACTAATGATAAAACCTGGATTACAAAGGGCTTAAGGAAAAGCTGTAACACGAAGAGGGCACTAAGATATAAATACTATGCTGAAAAATCTGTTGGTAAAAAACGATCCTACAATGAGTATTCAAAAATATTACGACAATGTATTAATTGTCTGCAAAAAAATTGCAATGACAGATACATACTTCAGGCGCAAAACAAGTGTAAAGCAACTTGGAATATCATAAACCGTAACATAGGAAGTAGAAGGTTGACATCCAACATTGATAAAATTACAGTGGATAATACCTCAATCAGTAATGGTTTTGACATAGCCAATTTATTTAATGATTTTTTCATTGATTTACCTAATAGTTTGAACAATGTACCAACTAATACTAATAATTCGATTACTAATAATGTTAACAGTCTTTTTCTAGAGCCTACCAGTCCGCTAGAAGTTTTTAAACAAATTATGTCGCAAAAAAATACAAAATCAGCAGGATATGACAAGATAAATACTGAGGCTCTTAAAGCTATTGCAAGTCATATCGCAAATCCGCTAGCACATATAATTAACCTGTCTTTTGAACAAGGTATATTTCCTAAAAAAATGAAGATCTCTGTTGTTAAGCCACTATATAAAAAAGGCGACAAGACGAAGATTAATAACTACATACCAGTGACATTAATTCCTGTATTGTCTAAAGTTTTCGAAAGGATATTTTACTCAAGACTTACTAAGTTTTTAGATAAACATGATATACTCGTTGTTGAGCAAAATGGATTTAGGAAAAACAAATCTACGTCCCTAGCTGGCTTCAACCTAATCAAAAGCGTTTTACTGGGTATAAATAATAAAAAGCGATAGTTGCCTTATTTCTCGACATGAGTAAGGCTTTTGATTGTGTTAATCACAAAATATTGTTGGAAAAACTGCTCAAATATGGACTGCGTGGACCAGCCTTCGACTGGCTCCATAGTTATCTTTCGGAACGTCTTCAAGTCACCAAAGTTACGAAACTGAATAAAAACAATAGAACCCTAGAGGATTTTACATCTTCAGTTAAGCAAAATAAGTCGGGAGTACCCCAAGGTAGCATTCTGGGTCCGTTGCTATTTCTATTATACATAAATGATCTACCAAGTACAATACATCATCCAACGGTACTGTTTGCTGACGACATAACTGTTTTGGTCGAAACAGATATATGTAATGAATCGCAAACTTATGATAATAAATTAAATATGGCGTTAGAAGATGTAGGAAAGTGGTTAACTAAAAATAACTTGAAAATTAACGCCGAAAAAACAAGTTTTATTCAGTTCCGTACCAAGCAAAGCAAATATATAAAGCTAGACGTTACGTTTAATGCTAAGCACATAAAACAAGTAAGTTACACAACAATCTTAGGATTTGTAATTGATGAACACTGTGACTGGAAAAAACACGTAGAGACAGTTTGTGGCAAAATCAATAGATTTGTCTATGCTCTTAAGAAAATAAAGCATATTTCTTCGCAAAAAACGTCATTGATGGTTTACCATAGTTATGTTGAATCTCCCTTCCGATATGGAATAATACTATGGGGTAACTCGACCGATGCCCATAAAGCTTTCTTAGTGCAAAAAAGATGTATACGAGCTATATGGGGCCTTCGGTCGAGAGATTCATGCAAGCCAATATTTAAATTAAATAAAATCTTAACGTTTCCATGTATATACATACTGGAGGCATGCAGGTTTGTGAGAAATAACATGGAACTCCTTATAGTAAAAGATAATCACAACAAGCGTACTATAACCCATAAGCCTCTATGTTTACCGGTAACAAAACTAACTATTGTTAGGAATAATGCGTTTTATATTCTTAGCAAAATCTATAATCACATTCCTAAATCTATTGAGAAGTTGCCAACTAATGTTTTTGTTAAGGAACTGAGAAAGTGGTTTTGTTAAGGAACTGAGAAAGTGGTTTTTTTCAGAAGAATGTTTTTATTCAAACCAGGAATTCTTAGAACACAAATGTGCAAATTATATACCAAGTGACGATATATTATAACTTAAATTGTAGACCATTTGTTAAGATACCCTACCACTGGGTGAATTAATAATGACATTCCATTTGTTTTTTATTTAATTAATATTTTATTAGGTATTTTAACATGTTATTGATGTGACTTATGTAATGATAAATGCTAATTAATGATTATTTTGATATGTAATTAATTACTTGCCTTTTTTTTTTGCTTGCCACTAGATGTCTGTTCTTAAACCTAGACATAAGTACTTATATTATAATTTTGCATGTCACCGTGTGACGAGATAGATGGTTCTATAAATTATAAATAAGATCCTATTGTACTCTGTCTTATGCGAATAAAGATACTTACTTACTTACTTACTTACACTTATAAAAAGGTTTTGAGGTAGAGATTTGATATTAACCTACAAAAGAGGTAGCTATGAAAACCTTTCAAGCGGGTATGCTGACTGTGATCAGGTACGAGGCAGCTATAGTAGTGAAAGGAAAAGTACTACGGTACGGTTATGTATTTAAGACTGCGCAGTACGTTCGGTTCTCCATACAAACGTATTTATGCTCTCATTTTAAAACGCCAGGCTAGAATAACATGAAACTTTGTATACACAATGGGATCCGGCATATCTAGGTCGGGCCATAGTTTTTGTTGCTTGAAATTATAATGGAGAAAAAATACAGCGATTATTAAGGTTTTCATACAAGCCGTAAAAAACTCAAAAAGCCGCTGTATTTTTTTTCTTTTACAATTTCTAGCAACAGAAACTATGGTCCGACCTAGATATGCCGGATCCCATTGTGTATACAAATTTTCATGTTATTCTAGCATGGCGTTTTAAAATGAGAGGGTAAATACGTTTGTATGGAGAACCGAGCTAGGCCGAGCGTACTGCGCCTTCATTAACTTGGTGTCCAAAGACACAAAAGGCTAAATATAAGGCTTTATATGAAACAGTTAAATAAGCCTGTGGCGTATGTCTCTAACTGAAAATATCAATTTAAACATTTCATTTTATTCTTGTATATATTTTCGTTGTACATAAATAAATAAATGATATTAACATTTAAACATTACTGACTAAATTGTTATACATGAATACAATACAGACAATAACGGTTGCATTAATTGGCATTGTCAACACCCATCCTTTCATAAGACTTCAAAGCATATTGATATCAAATACCATATTTACGAGAATAAGTTTAAAAATTTAATAAAAATAAAGTATGTTCGCACAAATAAGCAGTTGGCCAATGTGATGAAAAAGCCGTTAACTGAAATATTTATCAAAAAAAAAACTTATTGAGTTTAGAATAAGTTATAAGGTTATTTAAAGATTCATAATATTGTAAAATACATGAACCTATATGATTATATCAATGTGTCTAATAATGATACTTATCTTGCCTAAATGATCTGATTAGGTTTTTCTGGGTTTCCCTAATCCTTGCAACAAATGTTGGATCATATTGTATATTCCCCAGCGAGCACTTGGAAGTAATATTATATTGTCAATTGATGATCTTATTTTAATTGTTTAAATAGGAGATTAAGTTTTGAGGGTGCATGTTGGTTTATGTTCATTTTATTATGCAAAAATCAATCTAAAATAATCATGTATAAATTGATACTACGTCAAATCAAATTGAAACATGATCTGGCAACACTATTATATTTTATAAATGGCAATTCTCTCGCTACCCTCTTTGAATTCAGTACGGACGTATACTTGCTTCCAAGTGGTTTTCAATAAGTGTTCATTATTAACCGAATTTGTCTGTATTTCTTCGTGTGTTTCTTGTACAATAAAGTATTTACATACATACATAAATTATTTAATTCTGCTCAAATAATCTTTTCTTTGCTTTCCATTGCGCCAAACCTCTAATAGACAAATATAAAAGAATTGCTAATTTAAATAATATTATTGATTTCAGAAATAGTACATTACGATACAAGTGCTGTAGCATTACCATGAGTTTGCAGTGACCGTACTCGCTAGCGACTGCGTAAACAATCAGTATGGAGAATAAGTACAGCGCCTCTGGTGGTCACTCATAGAACTACAGATCGGTACTCGTACCATGAGTCAATTATACGTTTACTATACTCGCTAACGTTAACTCGATTCATCGAGTAGTTTACGTTACGATCGGAGTGACGTGCCTAACTTCACAGCATACAAAGCTCTCTTTCTAACTATACTGAAAAGACAAAGCAAGGACGATATTGGACAAAAGGCTAAGTACCCAAGGCTTCCTTTCAAAAGTATAGAAATAAATCTGCTAATTTAAAGTGTCGTAGAACAGTAGCATAAGGTCAAATGTTAGTAAATCTTGTATTTGCTTTGGTTATTTTTGGTTATTATTGCCATACCTATAAACTGAGTGATGCAGTCTTCCCAGTTTTTATGATGAGTTTTTTTTGTTTCATGTGATTAGATGTACATAGATTATATATAATTAATAAACCTAATCTCATTTTATAGTATGTTGAAGTGAATTTTTTCATTTATTTCTCATATCAGCCTGAATTCATCTCTGTTATTTGTCGTTCATCTTCTTATGCAGCCGTCGCTAACATATTCCACACCAAAAAATGCCTTGCCGATATTATTTAAATAAATAATTATTACAATAACTTATGAAACAAGATCTCTAATAAGCTTTCACGCTCCAATTTGCTAGTGAAATAGTTTACTACAGTCGATACGGTATTTTTCGAAAGCGACTGTCAAATTGGTGACTCATGGTACCGATCTACGGCAAGCGCTACAAAACGTTAGTCGCTAGCGAATATTACGTTAGCGTATGGCGGGCGCAGTGAACGCGCGGTTGACTCATGGTACGAGCACAATCGAAATCTACTCGAAACGCGTTTATTCGGTAGCGACTGTAGTAGTATATTTTCGATAGCATCTCATGGTAGCGGTACAGAGAACAGGAAATTCGCAACGAGTGGTGATAAATTAAAACACGACCGAAGGGAGTGTTTTAAATCGACACGAGTTGCGAATTACCTATTCGCACGTGTATCGTACAACATTTTACAGTACATATGGCCCTTTAAAGTTTCGACATATGAACGTAATTTGCTGATTACCGCACTCGTGCGGTAAAATAGCACCATATGTACTGTAAAATATATTACATTTCACTTATTGAAAACAGATTATCCCAATTGTATGTATAATAATTGCCATAATTTGTTCTCAATAAGTGAAATGTCAATGAAGAATAAAAAAAATAACCTCAATTGTTTATTTAAAATTGTATTAAATAAATTACATGTAATTTAGTCATCAATCATTCAGTTCTAGGTATCAGTATCAATTTCCCAAACGTGAGGATTAATTAAAGGAGGTTAAGTTGGATATAGGTAGGATAAGATATAATTTCTCGCCACTTACTAGCAGGAAACTCAAATATCAGCTGAATGTTACGGCTTGGAGTAAACCACAAACATAAACTACCGAGGATTTTCCTACCGACAACATTTCTATCTTCCCCAAATTAGCGTTTGGCGATTTTAATAATACCACTTTGTCGTGGATATTTTGATTAAAATTACAAAACTAAATACGCGTAACATTATAAATATCTCGATTTGCTTGCAACAGATATTAAAACTATGAATATAATTAAAAAAAAAAATTGTCAGCCTGTTTAGCCTAGTTGGTAGTGTCACTGCCTCCGAAGCTAGAGGTCCCGGGTTCGAATCCCGGTAAGGGCATTTGTTTCTGTGGTGAGCAGAGACATTTGTTCCTGAGACTTGGATGTTTTCTATGTATTTAAGTATATATCTATTAAGTATATCGTCGTCTAGTACCCATAACACAAGCCTTATTGAGCTTACTATGGGACTAGTTCGATTTGTGTAAAAATTGTCCCCTACTATTTATTATTATTATTATTTATTATTAAATTGATTGTAATATGACTGCCTAAAATAGCGCTGTTAGTTAGATATATTTTTTGATCAATTTTCAATCACATCACTTGTAAATCTGTCTATATGTCCTTATCCCGTAATTTGAACATTTTTAACGTATAAATGTTTCTGACTGTCAGTATGTTTTCCTTTTTCCAAACATGAATTACACAAATAAAACCGATTCCTATTTTTATTACCAATTCAAAAGCAAACATCAAATATCCATTAATCTGTCTGTTGCCGTTTAACGCGAAGACGTAAACCTATTCTCTGATCCGCTTACATCGCGTCACGGGCTTAGTTAATGGAATACCTACTGGAAAATCTTACGTCTGAGTAATGCGACCTGACTGGCAAGCCACGGTTGACCGGGGTTGCGGATAGTATTACCAGGAGGTCTATTTCATTTTGAACTTTGCGTTGCAATGCGATTTTAATGGGTACCTCGGGATGCTCTGTGATGAGAGTGGGAAACCAACTTAAATCTCAAACTATCAACACAATGAATGCACTGATGAACTGATATACCTTTGAAGTCGCAAATTCGAAAAGCGCTTACCATATTAGAAAGAAGAGAAACAAAAGTAAACTCAAAGAGCATTGTTCCAATACTATCTCGACAGTATTTAAATACTTTGTACCTTAGCTACCTATCCACTTTGTGCCACAACATTTAAAGCCATTTTTTATACCGTATAAGTAAAGAAAAATAATACGAATTTCAAAAGCATAGCAGGCTACCTACCTGAAGGATGTTCAATCTTACAATAATATTGAACATCCTTCATGGCACACATCGAAGTGACGTTGCGATGCGAGGTGACCAACCAAATTGACACAATATTATAATACCTATTTAATACGCCAGCGCGGGATTAAAACTTCAGTGTGTGTCGTGAATATTTAAATATAAATTTGGTAACGACAGGTTCTTTTTGATTATAGGCACCTAATTTTATTCACTAATAATGTTAAATAGTGCAGCTCATTACTAAATGCGTCAATGAGGTATTGAGAATGGATGATAATCGTATGCCAATCATATCATCATGTAGGCGTGGAGGGTCCTTTATTATGGTAAAACATAATTTGAAATGTAAAGAACGTCAAGATATTGTTGACATGTCCGTCGAGCGTCACATAGAACTCTCTTGTGTAGAGTTAGACCAATTTATAATTATATGCGTATACAGGCCCCCATCGGCGGATTACAGTCTATTTGAGTCAGTGATGGAAGAAGTGCTAAGTAGTATTTTTAAGAGTACAAAATGCGTTATTGTTTGCGGTGATTTTAACGTTAACCTACTTGAGAAATCGCCCACGAGTGTGAGTCTAGTGAATACCTTTAAATCTTTTAACTTAGTGAACTTGTTTTGTGAGCCTACTCGAATTACAGCCACCAGCGCGACATGTATAGATAACGTTTTCAGTAATAAGGATGCGATTAGTAAATTTATTATAAATACCTTAAGTTCTGACCACTGTGGACAACAGGTCTCCTTTAGCGGGAAAACCGACAACGCTCCACGAGACACTATGTGCAGACCTATTTCTGAAAAGAGCTTAGATTTATTTAATCGTAATATTACGAAAAGATTACATTATCTTCCACTTACTGAGGAATGCCCTGACCGTTTGTGTACTCGATTGTTTAATTGTATCAAAACGGAATTTGATGTCTGTTTTAATTTGAAGAAGATTCAAAGCAAGGTCAAAGCTAAATTTAGCGACTGGGCTACGCCAGACATTCACGAGAAGAGACGCCGACTCTATGACTTGTATGATTCGCGAACTACTGATAAAAGGCCGGAATTTCTAGAGTACGTCAAAAACTATTCAAAATCTTTTAAGATAATGTGTGTCGCTGCTAAAGCCAATTACTTGTCAAAAAAGATCCAGAACTCCAGTGACAAGATTAAAACTGTATGGCAAGTTATCAACAACGAAACTGGGAAACGTAAGATAAAAGATCCGCACTTCAGCCTACGAGTCGATGATACTCTAGTAAGTTCTGACCACGAAGTAGCAAATCATTTTGAGCGGTTCTTTTCTAACGTACCCATCGAGACCACGAAGTCTTTGAAGTCATCACCAAATGTCGCTGAATCCTTATTGAAAGAAAATGTTACGGAATATACAAAAATCTTTAGCTTCACTTACGTAACCCCCCATATTCTAATTAAAGCATTTAGATCATTAAACTTAAAGAAGACTGAAGATCTCTGGGGCCTTTCAGTGAAAGTATTACATTCCGTTGTAGAATCAATCGCACCTTTCTTAGCTGATATTTTCAATAAATGTATTGATACTGGAGTTTTTCCTAACCTAATGAAGCACAGTAAAATTATCCCGTTGTTTAAATCAGGAACCAAAACTGACCCTACCAACTTCAGACCAATCTCAATACTACCGGCATTAAGCAAAGTTTTTGAGAAACTTATTCTTAATCAGCTTGTGTCCCACTTTAATCGCAATAACCTGCTCAATAGCAATCAGTTCGGATTCACTAGAGGTCGTTCTACCACTGATGCCAGTGTGGTACTAATTAAACATATTTTTGATGCCTGGGAAGAGGCTCAAGATGCTATTGGGGTGTTTTGTGATCTGTCAAAGGCATTTGATTGCGTTAATCACGAGAATTTAATTAGAAAGTTAAGTCACTATGGGATCAAAAACGGTGCTCTTGACCTTGTTACATCGTATCTGTCGGAGAGAACACAACGGGTAGTGATCAACGGGACTCAATCAGCAGGGACAACGGTTGCTCTTGGAGTTCCTCAAGGATCTATTCTGGGACCATTTCTGTTTCTTGTTTATATCAATGATTTACCAAACCTTGTGAAAGATAAACATGATATAGTGCTATTCGCAGATGATACGTCGCTTATCTTCAAAGTAGGCCGCAAAGAGAAAAACTTTGACGGTATTAATGAGACACTAAGTACTGTTGTGAACTCGTTTACAGCAAATAATCTACTCTTAAATTCCAAGAAAACAAAGTGCATCAAATTCACTCTGCCTAATGTCAAGGAGGCAAACAATTCCAAGATCAAATTGAAGTCTGATGAACTGGAATTTGAAGAGAGAACAGTGTTTTTAGGAGTCACCTTAGATTCAAAACTGCAATGGCACGCGCATATTACCACTCTGGCTGGCAAACTTAGTTCTGCGGCCTATGCAGTAAGACGTATTAGACATTTGACTAACGTTGAGACGGCCAGGCTGGTGTATTATAGTTACTTTCATAGTGTTATGTCCTATGGAATCCTTTTGTGGGGAAAAGCGGCAGACATCCAGACCATCTTCGTGCTACAGAAACGAGCTGTACGCTCCATTTACGAACTAAAGGCCAGGGAATCCCTCAGAGAAAAATTTAAGGAGGCAAATATTCTTACTGTAGCATCTCAATATATTCTTGAAAATATTATGTATGTTCGGAAAAATCTTCATGAGTTCAAACTTAACAGTGATATCCACGACTACAACACTAGAAGTAAACACAAGATTGCAGTGAAAGCCAGTCGTCTCCGGAAGGTTAGCACGTCGTTCGTGGGGAACTGTATACGATTTTATAATAAAATACCCACCGTAATAGTTAATCTGCCACTGAGTAAATTTAAGTCTCATATTAAACGTTATTTGCTAAGCCAGGCCTATTATGCTGTCAACGATTTCTTAAATGATAAAAATGCTTTTAAGCCAGTGATAGTATAATCTTGTTAGTTAAAATATATATATATACCTATGCTTCACTTAGCCTATTTCCTTGTACAGCTCTTTCGTTGCGTTTTATGAAACATGATGCTGTTTCTTGCCGAACAGTTGTTTTAATCTTTTATATTATTTATTAATGTCCGGCAGCCTGAATATGTCATGCTCGCTTAAAAGGCTTTGCTTACGGTGGCGTCGTTGATCGGGTCGCCACCTTCCCTAACAAATGGTCGAGGGAGGCGATGGCTGAGATACGCGTCATACTCGTGATCGGGTGCTGTTTGTGGAGTCCGGTCTGTTCATGCTTGCAAGGGCATGATTAATACCTTAATACTAGTGTTATTTTATTGGAGATTGACGAGAGACATCATCCTGTTTTGGATTAATTTTATTGTTATTGACGCTTAGAGACCTTATACATCTCTGAGAATATTAAATTACTTAAGAGGGTACGAACGAAAAGTTGGTGTTTTAGCAAACTTTAGGTTTTTTCAAAGGCCATATTTTTGTTCAAATGCTTACATTGTTAACGTAAACTACTGTTTTGTATAGATAAACTCTTATTCTAGACCATAGCAATGCTATAATTCTATTTCTATAAACGGTTATTTAAAACAACCAGGTTTTTGTCGACGTGTTTTCCAAAAACACGCGTCAGAGCTATCTTTCAGCTAGGATATTTCCCTTTTAAACTTACAAAAATGTTCTACTGTCTACTTTTTTCAATAGGATATATAGTCTTTTAGTACATAGCAATCGCAATAGTTCTAAAATATGCGTTTTTACTATTAAAAAAAATTAGTACAGAATGTCTAATTTGGCTTGATTAAACATTTTTTTTCTCACGTATTTGATGATGTTATCGAAGTAAAATATTTTATTATAAAACTGCAGGAATTGTTTTATTTTGTGTCTTTTTTTCAACGCTCATAGATTAGCCATTTAATTTAGTCCATTTTTTAAAAACCACTATATAACCGCGCGCGAAAACTTCGTTTGATCCATTACGCGCCGGGCCTTCCCAAAGAACGGACGTATCGCTCTCGTCGCTGCCTAAAGGTCGATGACCGAGCGTACCCGACACGCGCCTGAGCTTTAATGCGTCCACTACATATTGATACTTGGTAAGTAATATTACATGCTAAGTAAGTTTATATAATTTATATTTTCTTAATGAACTAAAGGTTTTATTTACCTTGTACTGTTCATATGTAAGTAAGTATATACTTAAATAAATAAATTTCCATTAAAATTTGCAATCATTTTTTCAGCTACTTGCCGGTATTGGATTAAGCTGAAATTTGGCATACTTATGTAAGTTAGATAACAATATATTATCATGGTACCACCGAGCTGATCTGATAATGTACACAGAAGGTGGCCATGGCAACTCCTAAACTACACAAGATAAACACGTCGTGTTTGAACTTATTCGGACCGTCTCAACAAGTAGTTGACGATTGTCGAAAAAAGTAGTCAGCAATAAAATATTTTAACAAAAATTACATTATTCACAAACTTATTTCAGAAATGGGCAATAAACGCAAATTATTTGAAACGAAAAAATTCAATACGACTGCGGACAGACCGGCAAAAAGGTAAGTCACAATGCTACTAAATATTTTTCATACGTATTATTTATGTTTATACTGCCTAGGTGTTATGTAAGTTACAAACGTATAATTTTTTCTTTGAATAAATCATTCTCGGCTTGTTATCACGCTGCTGTCGTAGCATTTAACACCGTTAAGCTTCAAACCAACTTATACTAGTGGCTTCGTGAGCTGTAGACCTCGCATTTTTTTTTCTAAAGGTCAAAATTTCAACCGAGAAATGCGACTTGTAGAGAAGAACATTCGGACATGCATACGATAAAATTTAGTATATTTTTTCAAATTTCCAAAAACTGACTCGTTAAAAAAAATCTATATAACATTTCTGATGAGAAATGCGACCTGTACAGGAGATAATCCGGACAGACAGACACAGACATACGAAAGAATTTTTGTCGAAACCTGAAACGGAGACGCTTCGCTCCGTTCACTCGCTCGGTCAATAAGACCAACTTTGACAAAAGTCCCTCAAAGTTTTGGAATTGAAACGATGTGACCGTGTGTTTTACCGTAGACGTAATCGTCGGTCGGGCTTAAAGAAAAAAATCGTGTCCCGAAATGTTGAAACCGGCCCAGTGCACGCGGACCACGCACAATAAGGGTTCCGTACTGACACCTCCTAATCTACATTTAAAACCATAATACATTTAATCACATACGATAGTATCTTCATAGGAAACTTACGACACTTACGCCCTTTTGTTTAGGCAGGACAGTTTTTCAGCAATGATTCAAAAACTGTTAAACCTATCTTGTTCAAACCAAAAATCGTTGAAGGGATTTGCTAATGTATATTATCTTGATTTTTGTCATAATTTTAAACTTCATCGTATGGAAATTAGAGGGTAGGGGACACACTTTTTACGACTTAGACCGCTAATATCTCTCCAACGGTTGACTTAAATGAAAACAATTTTTAGAAACCTCTATAACATTTTTGAAGGTCTATTCATACCCCACACGCCTATGTACATTGTTTTTTTTTTACATGTATAGGGTTTGGAAAATTCTTTTTTTGTTTGAAACTGCATACTTCAGGGGTGGTCCCATAGTTATCAAGTAAGAATCTGATCATAGGGTCCTAGGGAACTCTTCGAACTCTTCAAATATTTAAGGTGCACCTATAGCGATTTGGGTATTTTGTATAGTAATACGTGCATTCGCTTTTATAAAGCACCATTTGGTGAAGACTGACAAAAAGTAATGATATCTCATCAAAAACATAAATGTGAAAATGGCCACTTTTCTAGGCAGTATGTTATAATACCATGAAAGCTGTTGGATATTTAAGAAAACTGCCAAGTTAAAGCTCAAAATGCACTAAGCCGCAGTAAATTAGTTTTACTAGAAACAATGTAGTGCCGGACTTGGCACCATTTCAGAGAATCTAAGGAACTTGGCACCCATTTAGATCTCAATTCTTTTGTCAGTGAAGACGACCACCAAGCATCGCATATTCTTAATATTGAACTTGGCTCCCATTTTCACATTTATGTTTTGATGGGTCCATGTTTTCCACGATTTTTAGTTTGAACAAGATAGGTTAAATGGTTTTTGAGTTATTGCTGAAAAACTGTCTTGCCAAAAGAAAAGGGCGTAGGTGTCGTGAGTTTCCTATGAAGATACGACCTTTTTTGATTCAATGTATTGTATAGTGGTTCTAAATGTAGATATATAAGGAGGTGTCAGTACGGGGCCCTTCTTTGTGCGTGGTCCGACACGCACTTGGCCGGTTTCATTTTGTAAAGATGTGATGTAAAAATTTTTTTATTTTTATCACAAGGTCGTAATGGTAGGCTTTTCTCTTTGTCTAGGTTATTCTGTACAAATTCAAACATTTTCTTCCAGGTTTGCAAAAGGAGAGCTAACACCACCTCTGCTCTGCGCAACTCGTTAAGTCTCACGTTTACTCGTACTCCTGAAGCAAAGTCGCGGCTATAATACTATACTCTTGATGTCATGGAAAACGTGAATAAAATTTAATGATTAACAAAAACTTTATTTCGTTTTCAGCCAAAAAATATATGTCTATTTGCGGTATGGACTGGAGCAGAGTTTAAGACTGTAAGAATTAATAAAGCTGACCGGTTTCGGAAGGAGAAAAAGGAGCCAAAATTAAAGTTCTTTTATCAGAAATGTCTTTTCCCCGGAATGGTTGATGGGAGAAACAGTAGGCCAATGCCAATTAGTAACATACGTACCTACGAGACACTTAATAAGTTCGTACATAATTTTAATAAAATAAAACATGTAAAACTCATCAGATTTTATTTTTTTCCTAGCTCACTATAAAGTAAAATTATAACAATGATCAAGAAGTGTCGGATCAACCGGCGTCACTCGAACCGCACGCACACAGTAAACATTGTAGTGTGGGTGGTAATCATGGCCGCTCGCAGGCGATCGCGACTATGATGAGTTGTAACGAAATGTTCGTACCCTCTTAAGTGCTATTTTCATTTACTACTTATTTTAATTTAGACGCTTAGAGACCATGTACATCTCTAAGGACTTAGGAATAATGGACGCTCAGAGACCATATACATCTCTGAGATATTAAATTTATTGTATATACTTTTGTGTATTCGGACAGAGACCGTATATATAGGTCACTAAACATTTTTTTTTATATAATGTCTTATAAGTTAATTTTAATTGAATATTGTGAGTTTGTTTATCACTATAGTTTTAAAATCATTATTATTATTGTCTACTTTTTTTTAGTTCTGCAATTCTGTTTTGAAAACATTATAATTATCATTGTCAATTTATTTAATTGTATAATTCATGTGTTGACTTGTAAAAGTGCCCTTGTGGCCTATTTGCAGAATAAAATTTTTGATTTTGATTTTGATTTTGATTATCCAATGATAGTGCGTAGGTTTTCTTTTGTATAGCTGCCTACAGGTGATAGAAGTTTAAGAGAGATAGAGCACAGTGAAAAGTCATTTCGCTCATATTGGGGGCAGCGCAACTGGGGAAGTACCACCACCTTACAGAAGACCGCAGCCATAATAAAGCCACTACTTATTCGTTAGTTAGTTATGTGGTGTTGTGTTCCTGGTGGTGAGTAAGGTCGCCAGAGCTCCGGAGGATGTGCTGTGTTGGGATTGGGGGACCTGCATATCTATGTAGCTGTCAACACAACGACTCCTCGAGTTAATATGGGGTCGGCACAGTGCTTGTAATTCTCTTGGAGTCGCAAGTGTCCATAGGCGACGGTGTCTGCTTACCATCAGGTAGGCCGGAAACCTGTCTGTCGCCGTCTTTGTATAAAAAGGTGATGCCGATGGAATGGAAGCGCTCACTTCCGACAATTAACACTCCTAAACACCGCCATACATATGTTTGTGTGGCCTTAACGGTATTCAAATCTCAAAGAGCATGAACAGCCTAATAAATTTACTATGATAATCACTTAAGATTTATCTGCTTTATGGTATTAAGGCCGTCTTTTGTATTGTAAGGGTCTCTTTTGTGCAATAACAAATAAATAAATACCTAAATCGGGTTTATGTCAGTCGGACGTTTAGAACTCGCAAATATTACGCCTTAACCGGCAAATATTACTCCCAGGAGCAAATATCGTCAGTCATTTACTCTCGGGCGATAACAGCCGAGAACGTCCACTGCTGGACATAGGCCTCCCCAAAAGAGTTCCAGAATGACTGGTCCTGCGCCGTCCCATCCCACATCCCGCGAGCGGACTCCTGCGATCTTTACCAGGTCATCTGACCACCTTGTGGGGGGGGGGGGGGGGGGCTTACCCACGCTGCGCCTTCCAGTATGTTTTATATATTGTGTATTTAGAGAGTTGTATAATGAAGTTCCTTGGTTGTCAGGTGGCGCTCCATTGGTGGGTTCTCCTGTATGAACCTCACAAATACATAAATAGAAATTTGTTTTTTTTTTGTTATTTTACTCCTAATATATTGAAGGGAAATAAATGTAAGCTGACTCGAAAGTCCGCTGGTCACAATTTAGGGTTATTGATGCCTGCAGCTCAGGGACGGTAATGCAGTCTAATAGCATATTAGCTATCATTTGCTAGTATTATCAATTTAGAGGGAATGACAAAAATCTATATTATTTACTTGTCTGAGAGGGTCAAACAACCAAATCCACCGATGGAGCTCCAGCTGACGTCCATGGGGTTTCATAATACAACTCTCTTAAAGGCATTTTCAGAAATAAGACTACCCAATAAGCGTGAGTTGTTAAAAAAAGTTAGTATATATCAGTTATGTTACGATAATTAATGTTAAGATAGAGGGGAGCAGAGGCAGGGGAAGACCGAGACGTGCGTTTATGGATCAAGCCAAAGAAAAGGTTAATGTAAAGTTCAGGCCCGCGGTCTACATGTAAGCGCAATCGCATGTCCGCCATACGCTTTCATAAGTACTGGGTACTAGGCATACGTAGGTATAGGTAAAATGGACATTACATATTTAAAATTTGCAACACAAACAAAACAGCCCTTTTCGATCACGTCACATGTATATACACAGCACAGGTTATCTTCTTAAGTTTTTGAACTATAGTATTTAAAGGCGCAATTCTTGATTACTTATTCAATTCGGGGATGTTGGAAATGTCTGCAACGATTTCGAAGAAATTGATATTTACGGGGGCGAAAAATCGATCTAGGGTTTATCTTCGGGAAAACTCATTCTTCGTAAAAACAGGACAGATGCCGAGCAAAGCTCGGTCGCACAGGCACTACTCTCCATTTGACGTAAATATAGCTTATAAAACTAAATAGACTTAAAACGGCACTGTTTTTGATCAAAGTCGCAGTTGGCGTGCTTCCGTTTCCGGGGAAGATGCAGCTGCATAGCTTCCGGTCACTAGCGCTTGGGAGTCTATTGGGCTTGACATGTCGCATACTTGAAATCATTTGACCGAATTGTATCATCTTAGTCCGTACAAAATGCGACTTTACTATGCGGAGATATGTAGAGGTTTAGTGGAGGGATGATTGTATTATACACCGGAGGTGTGTATATTGGTAAATTACCGGTTAATTACCTATACAAACAGTATTTACAGATTGTTAATGCTTACATACTATGTTACTCAACTACGGGTGTCATGTTGTAGGGCGTAACTGTTAGTTACCGTTAAAGTGCTAATTAGGTGCATAGTACAATGCAAGCAAGAAGGATTAAAATCGAATAACAGTTTTAATAAATTTTAAGTTTACCATTATGTCCTTAATTAAAATTCCGTTAATTGCTCGCGCTTGCTTCCACGGGTACCAAGGCCACAGGTTGAAAACAAGTTTATTTTATACAACGATAACGGTAAACAGACAGGGTAAGTAGATACCATATCCAGTCGATGCCACCACAATCGTGATGTCTATGTTGGACGGATACTTTGTGCGCCGACATAATCGCGAAATACCCGGCAACTGCAAATGAGTCACATTGTTCATTGCTACCATTCATGGAATTAAGGAGAATCAATATTATCTATACTAATATTAATTAAAAAGAGGAAAGATTTGATTATTTGTTTGTATGTTTGCATTGAATAGGTTCCGAAACTACTGAACCGATTTGAAAAATTCTTTCACTGTTGGGAAACACTTTCCCCGGGTGACAATAGGTTATATTATATTTAAAATAAATAGGGATCCTTACTAAAACTCCAATAATGTAACCACAGGTATAAAAAAATATCTAAAATATTCTTTACATCGCGTGCGTTGTGAAAACTATTGATGCTAGAATAATTATTTGTGCAAAGCCGGAGCGGGCCGCTAGTATTATTATATAGCCTATACTCTGTCCCACTACTGTGCAAAGGCCTTCCCTCTTTATCTTCCACTTGTCCAGGCTCTGGGCAATTCCTGGCCTGTCATTGAGAAAAGCGTCCAGGTCCCGCCATCTCCGCCTCGGCCTGCCACGTCGTCGCCCCCTACCTTGCGTCACCCAATCCGTGGCTAATTTGGCCCACCTTTGTGGATGCATGCGGCAGGCGTGGTCAGCCCAGTCCCATTTCAGCCTGGCGGTCTTAACTCCAACATCGGCAATACGGGTTTTTGAGCGCAGCATAGAGTATCATGTTAGGAATAAAATTGACTGACCGAGAATCAATAGAATGAGAAAAATGCAGAAACTGTGACCGGTGTCTGTGCCTTTTCGGGAGCTCTGGTGACAGTTGCAAGTTATGCAATTGTTTGCTAATTGTTTGATATCAATCGGCATTTTCTCAATTAGAATGTGATAGTTGGTATGACGCGCGTTTGTAAAGTTACTTAGTTGCCTGGTAGGAACACTACAAGCGTATAAATTATAAGTAGGAATTTAGTGCTCGAAACAAATGTTATTTTTGCATCAAACCGACAGGTTGAGTCAGACAGCCCTCAGTCCGGAATTAATGCGCCGCGTATAAAATGTACGGATCAACCACACTAAATAGCCAAAGTTTCCTTGTTTGCGCGGAGTCCAATGGTTCCTGAATCTACAGTGCGGATAATTTTGGGTGTATTACATTGGGTTTGTTGTTGAAAGAGGTTTTCGTTATGTCCTAGCAGGATGTTGCGACGTACTGTGTTTTCATTGCGCACTTGCAATATAGGTACTCTTTTCGCTTGAGGTCATAGCACTTGCTGGTCTCTCATTTATTTTCCATCCGTCATCTGGCTACAAATTCTGTTATAACTATTGCCTTTCACACACCCATCCACCTTTCCTTTAGTTAATCTATACCTCGGATGTTACTAGGTAACTACTGCTCATATTTACGTCACGCCTTTTACATTTATTATCCTTCATTTATACATCTACCTACACTGTCAGCAAAAAATGTAACTGCTGGAATTGTTTTAAAATATTTACGTTCCTGATCATTAACGTAGGTACAGTCGCCATCGGATCGGTATATTGGAACGAACAATGTGCTAACAAATATCTGAATACGCCTTTATTTTCAAGGCGTTAGAATGAATGTTGAGATATTTTTGAGAATCTGAAGCTACAAGAATTCTATGCTTATAGTAAGGTACTACTGACAATATAGGCCTCGTGTTCATACGTATCTAGGTATTCCTTATTCAGGTATTTGATGTTGCTGTTTCTGCGTGCATACGCTGGAAGATCACTCGTCACACAATCATGGATTATGGGAATATGCACTCCGTGGCCTGGGTATGAGGTGCGATATGGCTAAGCGCGGGTTGTTTATGTGTTTCCTATGCAAATACATCGGTAAGTTACAAAGCAATGCGAGCGACGTTACAAGAGGTGCTTTACTGGCTATGTAGGACGTAACTAAATAAGGTAAGTAAGTTATATCAATAGAAAATGATGCAATAAAAATACCTATACTTGATGAAGCCATCGAAAAACCATGTTAAAATTATTTTACCGCACAAAGTCATTTGACTTGACTTGTTGATTGGTCGAAATTTGTCCAAAGTTACTCCCAAAGAGTGTTGCATCTTTTTGTCGTAAGCGGAAGACAAGTTAATCTCTTACACGGGGTCGTTGCTTATAGAATCGAAGCATCACCGAAATATTTGTATCCAAATCTTTTGTTTATTTAATTCACGTATTTCCCGGATTCGGCTCCTAACGAATTTGATAAAATTTACAAATCAGGGATTCACGGGGTCGAAAAATCGATGTAGCGTCTCATCTTCGGAAAAACTCGTATTCTCTAGAATTACACGAAGGATGCCGAGCAAATTTCGGCCGCCCAGTTACTAGGTGATTTAAGTAGAACTAATGTCAAGTTCATATGAATTGAATGCATAAAACTTTATTGGCATTTTCAAAAAAAACCCGTTCAGCGAACAAGGCGCAAACGCGCGTCACCGTACTGCAACAATTTTTTGCTACAGATCGTGCTACGAGTTAGGGTATACTTAGCGTGTGAGCGCTGAAAGGGTTCGTTAAATACGGTAAAAAATCTGGTTTAATCATAAATTTAAATAAAAAAAGAATAGACCGCTCCGAGCAGGATTCGAACCTACGACATCATGACCCGGCCAATCGCTCTAGCTAACTACATAAAAATTAATTCTGTTTTTATTTATGATTGATCCAGGCATTTAAATAATTAGGTACACATAAGCTTTTATATATATTTTCTCGGAAAAGTTCATCCTCTTAATCTGCACATCGGAAGATATTGTCTAGAAAACAACAAATTAGTATCCATTTCCTTTGCTAACAAACACTTAATGAAATGCGGGATCACGCTTGTGGAGAGCAATTTGCTACTCAATGGCAGGATATCGGTGCTATTTCGGCAAATAGGTCGGAGTGAGCACGCGTGGACGAGGCGCGTCGGCCTGGCGGCCAACTTTCTATTGCGTATTCACCAAATATGATCGCTCGGTTATGATTGTGGTACTATAACAGAGATTCGGAACAAATTGTGTTTCTCACCAGCATACTAATCCTATGGGAGTTGTTTTCTTTATATTTATGCGGTTAACAATAATAATATCTAAAGTAGGTACAGTCAGCCCCATATAGTATGTACTATATGACTGTACATATATCATGATCTCTCTGCATCCAGTAAAATTAACTCACTACTATACGGAAGAGTACCGTAAAACGGTGGGAGAACGGAAGGCGGGGGCAGTAGAGAAATGATTCCAAAATTTCAGTTGCTATTTAATTTTCGAGCTTAGTTTGCTCTTAAAGTAATTTTAGTATATTTTAGACACGTTTTTTCTTCTTCTAGCAACAATGAGCCGCCAAATTATAAATAAAAAAAACACTGTCTAAGTTAATGTTCAAAAGCTACGGATTTTGGTCACTATTTTAATTAGTTTTAAGTGACGAAAGAGTAACTTTTCGGTAAAGGAAAACACCGTGAAGAAAACCGGTCCAACCCCAACAAGATGTAGTTTTCCCGCTGGGTTTGAAGGTCAGATGGCAGTTGCATTAGTAAAACTAGTGCCTACGCAAAATCTTGGGATTAGATGTCCAAGCGGACCATGGACTTCGCTGGGACACAACCAGGAAAACACTAGGAGAGTGATGTTAAATAAAGTAAGAATAATACATTGCTTAAAATTCGTGTTAAATTTTAATAATGTCTCTCTATTCGAGAAAATCTTAGTGCCTATAATATGCAGTCAGAGAGGACGATAAGTGTTTCGCACTTGCCGCTCACACGGCGCCGTATTCCTGTTTTACTTTAAATGCGAATTTCCAGTTTCAACTCGCTGATGGAAACGTCACCTTCAAGCGAGCTGGGAGCATGTTGCGAGTTGAGAGTCAAAAGTTTCGTGCATCTTGTAAAACTCCTGGCTATCTGTATCTCGACGAAGTTTTAATTAGAATTTATTAGCGCTCAAGTTCAGCTAAGAAACTCATTTTAAGTCTCTTGCGCTTTCCTATATTATACCTAAAGAATGAAAATAATGGGCTACAACATATTACTAACTAGAATACTTTAAGGTTAATCTTAATTTGCTATAGAGCTGTAGAGAATAGTAGGTTGTTAATCAACGGTTGAAAGTGACCCATTTCACTCGAGTTAAACATTCTACTTTTCATTTCCACGGTGAGGAAAGTAAAATAGTACACGCACATTTTATAAAACAGGTATTATTGAGAATAATCAGTGGTAGGTACAGTCTAAAAAACTATCTAATTGTATTTTTTTAGGTGTACGATTCTATAAATAAATGTACAGAATTATATAACCTCCAATCTTTTCACACTGGTCACTTGCCACGGCCAACTAGACTATAATCAAGTTGGCCACGACGTGCAACTAGATCGCCATACCGAAATGTGACAAAAATGTGCCATGCCTATCATGGCATTACGGTGGCCAGCAGAATAGAGAAATGTTTTTAAATGTTGTATTTTTGTTATCCCGAAATAAAATAGACCTGAACCTGAACCCCAGAACTGTTAAAGATTATAATATCAACCTACAAGATAGTAATAAACACTTCGTTCAATGTAAAGCTGAGTTTAGTGTATATGAAAATCTTCTATTTAATCATCATCATTAACCGAAATAGCCTATTTTAATAATATTTATATTAATTCAATTATCTTTAATCCCCTGGCTAATAGTGATAACTAACAAAAATACTTTCCAACATGGGGATGAAAAAGCAATTTTCCACCCAGATATACGCCATGAAAATTAAACTTTCAGAACAAGTGAGGTGAAAAAGTATAAACAAACTTCTATGTAGGGGGTATACTGAACGACTTTGCAGACTGTACTTATCTCCAGATTTTAAGTGAGTATCACTGTCTCGCACGGTGTAGAATTTTCTTGCAAATAATGGGCTGCTTAAGAATATCTAGCGTATAAATCGCGGCGTGTATGCGGTGTAGTGGCAGTTTTCCCCACGAGTCGCAACACAAGGATCTTAGGCTTAGGGCGATGTTTTTGTGGCTCGTCGAGATAGCGGTGGCGAATTGAAAGCTGCCCCTTTGCTGGCTTATCCCCGTGTAACAGATACTTTGTTATTTTTTATTCTCATTCCCGAGGCACTGGCCTACTGATAAGACTATTTTCCTTAATACAATCCTTTGATACAGTTCAGAATGACACTTGATAAATCACATTATTTTTGTGTATACGTTTTTGATTACTACACTAGAACGTAAAAGGGGAGTACGAGAAAGGGGTTGTCATGTTATCAAGTAGGTATTTTTTGCCATCGGTAATCCTACATGGCAGAGGGTTAAGTTTCTCAAACAGATGTACGAGTAAGTAATCGTATTCCGAATGGAATATTAGTAGATAAATTATCTTCGCTTTCAATTCAGTTATAGAAAACGTATGTAAGTGTTAATAAATAAAATTATTATATATAAAACCGCCCTCTACCTACGGTTAAACAGCTTTAGATCTAATGGGATTTGAAAAGACTTAATGAATGAATCCTATTTCAGTAATATGTACGTGCACATTTTCTTTTACACTTTTCATTCACGGTCTGCAAAGGGGACTCGAGAGACAATTTGTAACTATATTTCGAGCGTACGGTTAAAATTGCATTCGTTGAATCAAACTCAAAACAAATATTCAGAAGCAGGATCATAATTACATTGGTGATGTCATCGGAAATCTGTATCGTGTCATTACTACTGGCACAAATGTAGATCTGTTTCCTAGATTTTTTATCAGGGGCGGCAAATTTGCTGAGCTAAATCGCTTGTATAAATTGACAGTTCCGTGATATGAGTTCACCGACACGAGTCACCTGGGAGAGAGCAATTATGGAGACATCACAGACGGGCCGGCGCGCCGCGGCTCTGTGCTTATTTGTACTGCAAGCCAACAATACGGTCGAGATCAAAGAACGGCACGGGAATTAATTTGCGAACGTTTTCTCTCACCCCCGCGCCAACCCGCTAGGACCAGGACAATCCCCGCGAAAATATTTTTCATTTTTAACACGGTACTTATAGCCATTAAATATGCTTTTGATGTGAAATAGGGCAGATAATATAATGTATGTGTAGGTGAAATGTACCTATTCGTGCACTCGAATTTGAACTTAAATATTTTAACCCTCATGATAGGTTTTTGATGAAAAATAAATACACTATAGAGCGTATTTGCTTCAATTAAGCGAATTTTAACCGGGATAGGCAATTTCGGCTTTTTGATAGCTTGTTTGTTTCACTTGTCAGTCGGTAACTAGATAATGTCATTTCCGATGCAGTATCTAGTTTGTGAATAATAATGCGCGTCAAAAATAATACAATTTGACAGCTTGATGCTTTTGGATCGCAGCGTGTAACAGGATTTCCAGAATACAGCATAAATATCAATTACAAACGAGCTATATGGTTATACCATCCTATTACTTAATAATTTAAATGAAAGCATAACTTTTGTATTCTTTGTGTAATTTTGGTTCGCGAGGGCTCTCATTATGTCGTTAGTGTACTGAACCGTTTATAATTAGCGTAAAATACGCTACACTGAATATTAACATGAAAATAAGCTCTCGTCAATTTAATTATGAGAAGAAAGAGCTACATGAAAAATATATTTCACATCTCGCTATTATTATGTGACGTCAAATTCGGTACATCGGCACACAAAATGAGAGACTATTTAATATTGGTAGGTATCTGCCTCAGTAACGTGAAGAATTCTGAGCTCTTCAGAATCACTTCATAACATAACTTGTAGGGGCGAGAACCAAATTAGTGTTAGTAGATAAAATATGAATACTCTGGCAAAATTTAATACATATGGTGCCATCGAAACGAATGTATAAATTATAGCTGATAATATTTTAATGATCTAAAAACTGCAGGTGGCTGTCCCGTCGAACGTCGTACTTACCGCCCAGACCCGTTCCGTACAAAATATATGAGAAAATATTTTTTTCGTAAATGTCAATGATATTTTAATAGTTATTCTGCTATACGGAGTGAAGATAAATCCAAAAAATATGAAGATACACCCAGCCGTTCTTGAGTTATAAATGGTGTATGTACTCGTATGTAACTAACACGGCTTTATTTTATACATTAAAAATATTAAATTTACTCGTACAGTGAGCGATAATCAGCGTCAGTTTATTTAATTTACATACAATGATCGACTTTGCAAGGCTAACTTAGGTGAAAATCAAGCTACTTTCCAATCAGTTTACCTCGAGTATCACGTACACCTGAGTAGGTACCATATAAAGGTTATTAGAGAAGATTGACGAGGGAAGGCGGACCGGTCGGCGAATCGGCGATATGTTAAGGTAACGGAGCGCCCTTCGTGTGCACTTGATTAAGGGACTCACGAGCGGGGATCATCTGCCGCTGGCCACTTTTGGGTTTGGCTCATCGCAGTCAGGAACTCGGGAATAACAAGATTATGTATAACATTACTTTGTACAAATTCGATAAGTTTACAATTCCTACGTAATTCTCAGATTAAGCCTTTCTTTGGTGAAATCCGCCCTTGGGAGTCTGTTATATAATGGGTAAACTTTTATTGGCTGGAATTTATATTGGCTGCTGGTAATGATATTGATGATGATGATAATTTAGCTGCAACTTACATAATTGGACCTTTTTTTTGGACCCGGGTATGTCCTAAAACTACGACCAAGACCACCGGGGAATGGGCAGCAGCATTCCTAGAGTGCGGTGGAGATACTGCGATCGCCAACCCGCATGCCAAGCGTGGCGATTATGGCATGTACCCCCTATGAAATTGGGGGAGGCCTATGCCCAGCAGTGGACGTCCTAGGGCTGATATGGTGGTATGGTGGTTACATAATTACTTTATATGTATTAGTTATACTAGCTTTTGGCCACGACTTCGTTCGCGCAGAGAACTCGCTGTCGCCTTGGAGACATAGTTGTAGGTAATATGTTGTTTAAGGAGCAGGCTTAATATTGCTCACCCATAACATCTTTCACTACCTTATTAACCCCCTTTAGGGATTATTACATTCAATTTGCCACTATCTTGGCCGCACACGGACAATTAAAAAAAAAATATATATTGTCAAAACGAATGATTACCTATTTCGCAATAATATATCAAATGTACATATTTTTGATAAATGATTTTTTTTACAAGATTCGTAATTAATAAAGCATTAATTTTGAGATTAAGTGGAACGTACTGTCAGCTGCGACAAACTCTTCTACCTATAAATGTCTATAAGCGAAGTTTCAAGTTCCCCGTTTATAAATACTTGCAACCCAAACAAACTTTCAACATCCTTTTCAGCCCTTCAGATGGCTAAATTTCACGCTGAATATAGATTTCATACACTTTCATGCTAAGTATATGAAGAAAGTTTCAAGTTTAAATAAATATTTGTTCGTCAAACATACTTTTTACCTTGTTTTCATCCCTTTAGGTCGAATATTAAAAGCGATGAAATAGTTTTCTTTCATGTTAATGTTTAGTCTATTAGGGAAATTTCAAATAACTTTCTAAATATGATTTTGTACCCCATACAAAATTTCCACCCCCTTTCAGCGCCCTAAGGGGATGAATTTTTAAATAAATTATAGCCTAGGTACGTCTTATCCTGATATCTAAGCTAAAATATTGGAATGTTTTATAGATATCAGGTAGTTTTAAGATTAAGGGGAACGTACAATTCATCCAAAGATCGGCACTAACTTATAAGTTTATAATATTATATTAGGATTAACGTTTATGATGTGATGTCAAGTTTCTAAAAACAGCTAGAATATACCTCCATTCTTCCTCTTCACCTGCTTTTATAGCTTACGCCGTATGATCATCCATTTACGGACATAACCGTTAAAGATGGTCATAAAACTAACCCTCGTCCCTTTTCTAACGGTACACATATGTAGCGGTGAATATTATAATAAAATTCTCCTTATATAACTGTCTTAAAATATATCAGCCCGAAAGTCGTCGGTATTCAGTATGCTATGTAGAGAAGGCACCACTTAAATTGTTCCGGCGCTAAAAATGGGCCGTATATTTTTACAACTGGGTGACATTTTAATGAAATGCTCGGATTATGCCATTAAAAAATTAGAATAATAGCGCGAACCTCTTCACCGCAGATCTCTACCGACTTTTAATCAAAATGTGGCTCATTAAAGTGTGAGACGTCCTGGTCCCCAGGGTAGAGCGAGAATAGGCAACGGTCCTGTTAAATAGTGGAGCCTGGCCTGATGGCGGGGAGTGTTCTTCATTAAGTCGATATCCGGCGAGCACTCAGCCGCGAAATGTGCTCTTACTAAGATTTACTTTTTCGAGATCCTTTTCTGTCTTTGACGCATTTTTCAGCTGCAGTGCAAATCTCACATTTATCTTAGCAAAGAGATATTACTTTGTTGACTTAAAGAGTACGCTTTAAAGTCTCAGACGTCCCGGAAATATGCACGGAGTGATTTTTAAATAGATGTTTCAACTTTTCACTGAGAAAAATCTTATTTATCAGTAAGGATTATAGTATATTGTTAACCGAGGGTTGAAAGCCCCTCACTTCAGACGATATATTATGGCGCTCGAACGTAGTGAGAGATTTCAAATAAGAGTATAAAAAAAAATTACAAATACATTTTCTAGATTTTATATACCACGTCGGTGACAAACAAACGTACGGCCCGCCTGATGGAAGATCAGTCAAATCCTATCGAGTCCATTTTAAAATCGTAAGTGTGTGGACCATTTTGGAGGGAACTATTGACTGACGTTATAGTGTATGTGTAAGGACCGGTTTCTAAGTGAATCTGAATGGGTTATATTGAAAAAAATTATGCTCATAGTTGCTGCAAGTGAATGAAAAGTATAGTATAACATTTTTGATTATTTTTTATTTTATAATGATCAATTATTAGTATGCTTCGATACTATTTATAACTCTGGTCTAAATGCCATATTATCCCTCGAACTATTTTCTTTCACTTCGTTCGGCAAAATAACCATCTCGTGGTGATGTGGTTTATTTTAGACCATAGTTATACAATCTACTTTTGTTTATTACCAAATTATGGAATAAGTGTATGTAATTGTTAAATTGTGTTTGTGAAGATTGTAAATAATTGTGTTTGTGAAGATTGTGAATTGAAAATAAAATTAGTTATTTTTTTAAATAACTTTATTAAATTTAAAATGAAAGTTAAGTAAAATTTTGGATGCATGCAAAATGTACATAACTACTATACGAAATGAAAACGTATGGGTTTGATTCCCGTACGTTTTCCCCTATTATCGTGAATAGCGCTTACGTAACCGCACGGCGGGCGGTGCACGCCACCGCCAGCTTTGCACGCCGACCACTCTCCATTGTAAATAGGAATTAGGCCAGTCAAGGGACCGGCACGGCACTGCTAAGAGATCTGACCGATAGGGTCCGATTGAGATCCCTCTTCCTCAATGCGATTGATTTAGCTTTATTGCTGCTAATAAATTTACCCCTGGTTTGCCAGCGCTTTTATTATTTTCTTTACGTAGATCCTTTTATATCGAAACCTACATACATTAAGAAATTGCTATAAAAACTCGTTTTCACCCGTGAACAGTAACGCTTGCTTGGCCACAATATAGTGTAAATGCATTAGGCCCAGCCTCACCGTAAGCGGTTTGTTGCCACCCCCGACTGTTATTTTCAGACATTGTCTCGAAAAGTGACTTTTACGACCACTCCGTTCTCTGTTGAGCCATGCCTTTACTCGTATTGCCAATAGAATTACCTAAAAGTAAATAACTTTTAAGAGTGGACAATTTCGTGTCACATCCCGTTACTGTGTATCTGTATAGATGGCATGTTGTATAATTCTACTTACTGCTTCTATGTTAGCATTTTAGGTAACTAAGTTGTCTTATAGTACAATGTTTTTGATGCTGTAGTCACAATCGAAAAAAAAAACGGTAATGATGAAAGGTTACTTATATTCACTGTATTATTCCTGATAAACTTCTCTGAGTCTCGACTAAACACTAACTAGTAAGTTATTTTTATAATTATATTAAATAATTATAAAAATAAATCAGTAAGGATATTTTATCTTAGATAGGTCCGATGTATTATTTACCCACTTAATATTTCAGTATTTCATATTGCTGAAAGAGCAAAAGTTGGCGTTTTGTATTTGATAAAGAAAGGAAACTGAATAATTTTCTTTGACGTGCCGTCAACTATTATTGTGCTTATTTCGTGAGTTTTGAGGGCGCGTAATAAATGTAAATTATATTTATTGGCAGTGAAGTAAGTGTCCGCGGGCGCCTGCGAAGTTGCTTACAACAAAGGGCAGCGAAGACAGCGAGGTAAACAACTTGCAATAAGTTTCCCGACGCCGACGCGGGTGAGTATATAATGTCTACTTTCTCGTTGCTCCCAGCTCTAAATGCTATTATTAAACCCTAACATCTAACCCAGATAAAGTAATCTTATCTATCAAAACTTAAAATAAAAACTGACTGTGAATGACGGACACATACCGAGTGATCCTGATCGCATAAGTGTTCCGTTGGAATATGGTACGAAACACTAAAAATAATTTCAAAGCCACTGCCTCTGACGTAATTAAAATTATAATCTTCCTCTACTAAAAAGGTTAATTTCTTAAAAGACCGAGGATTTCACTCGTTGGAGTGCCTTTTGAAATAATTTATAGTTCTCAGTATGTCTTGCGTTCTTTCTATTAATTTTTTTCATGGAAAAGTTTTCCGAGCACAAATTTCGAGCCTAGTAGGTATAAATTTTCCACCCTCGCCGACCGCGGCTTTTCACTTAGCCCGGTCAGACTTTATTTAATGTTTCTTTTGACAAAAGTTATTAACTCTCAAAATATTCTCTTTAGCGGAATTAGTTTTTTACCACCAAATGGGTGACTTGCGAAACATTGTCCGGGCTTTCACTTAAGTAAACTAATAAAATCAGCGTTTCTTGAAATGTTTATATGGAATTGTGATTTTTTTTGACCATCTGGCGAAATCCAAAACTTAGGTAAATTTGTTAAATAATTTAAATATACACTGCCGCTCATAAGTATTTAAGCACCCCATACCTTTTTCCATACATCTGTATACAAAAAGGACTTCCAGAAATACACTGCCAAGTCAGAGTCGCTTGACAGTTTTGCATGGATTTTGCATTTTTTATTTAGCTGACTTATTGAGCCTTAAATCGGTTCCAGAGGCCCCCCTTTTAAAATGGTAGTTTTCTTTTTGCAATGACTTAAATAACTACTAATTGCTGGTTCACACAAACACACTACACTTTTTTATTCATTTTGAAAGACCTATCCAACGACACCCCAAACCATAGGGTTGAAGAAAAAAAAAACCATCCCCACTTTACGTGTAGGGGAGGGAGGTACCCCTACCCACGCTGCGCCTTCTGGTACGTAGTCGCCACTCGAAAACCTTTCCTCCCCAACGGCCAACGGTTCTACGTGCAATATGCCCCGCCCACTGCTACTTAAGTGTAGCGGTTCGGAGGGCTATGTCGGTTACTTTGGTTCTACTGCGGATGGCCTCACTTCTGATGCGATCACGCAGAGATACTCATTACTCCCAGCATAGCTCTTTGGGTGACTTTGAGCCTTCTTATGAGGCCCATAGTAAGCGACCACGTTTTAGTGCCATATGTCATCACTGGCAACACACACTGGTCAAAGAGCCTCGTCTTGAGATACTGCGAAATATTGGACGAAAAGATGTGCCGTAGCTTCCCGAACGCTGCCCAGCCGAGTCGGATTCGACGATTAACCCCCTTTCTCTAAGTTGGACCTACCTAACTGGATAGTCTGTCCTAGGTATATATCATCGTCTACAACTTCAAGTAAAAGTGTCCGATTGTAACGGGAGTTGGTGCTACGTACTCGCGCTTTCAAAACGAATGATTAACCTTATTTCAGAATATCAAATGTACCGATTCTAGACGAATGACGCCCGTAAAATATTACATGTACAATGATAAAAGTCTCGCTACGCACTTCTTCCATAAAACGTCCCAACAGAGCGGGTTCTTCATGTAAGTATGATGGCAGAAGGCTGGAAGCAGAGTGGCAAAACATGCAAGGCGGAAAGCCGAGTATTCACAGAGAGCGGGCTTCTTATGTAAGGTTGAGGGCCGAAGGCCTGAAGCAGTGAGGCGAGACACGCGAGGCCGAAGGTCAAGCTTCCCAACAGAGTGGATTCTTCATGTAAAGTTGATGACTAACGGGCCAAAACGGAGTGGCAAGGCATGAGAGGCCGAAGGCCGAGCATTCAAATAGAGCGGGATCCTTATATAAGGCTGAGGGTTGAAGGCCTAAGCCAGCGGGCTCCTTATGTAGGGCCGAAGGCCTGAAGCAGAGTGGCAATTCACGCGAAGCCGAAGGCCGAGAATCCCAACAGAGCGGGCTCCTTATGTAGGGCCGAAGGCCATATTCAGAGGGGCAAGGCATGCGAGTTTAAAGGCAGATCATTCACACAGAGCGGGCTCCTCATGCCGATCATTCACACAGAGTGAGTGTAAGGCTGAGGGCCGAAGGCCCGAAGCAGAGCGGCATTGCACGTGAGGCTGAAGGCCGAGAGTCACAATGCCTCGACATATAAAACGATAGACAAAAAGACACGAATTCTTAAAACTGTTGAAATGTGTTCTGTTTCGATGCCCTCCAATAGCTTCATTGATTTATCTAATATCTTCAATGTACAGATTTTCGACCCTCTACAGCTGTATTATATGTATACGGATAAGCATAGATCCAGGGGCCTTTCAGCTCGAAGTACGAATTTTTCTATGGAAATGTTAGTTTAACTTGTTTGTACCAGATGTCACTGGGTGCTATCTCTATCGCACTTGCATATTGAAGTTACAGTTGCAGCGGTCGTGCCGTTAATTCACAACGGCGCTACGATCTATGTGGAGTATTTCACTGGTATCTCTATCTCAGTATATATATTGTACTTTGTGCATAGATCTAAGGTGCTTCAACCGTCAATGTTGACGATTGGGCTGCCCAGCCCAAGTGAGCTCTTATATCAAACAGTTATTATAGTGTGAAGGGTCACCAATTATGTAAACAATAATACACGACAAAATTAAATTGTACACCTACGATACAAAGACTGCATTGAAGCAGCTATTTTTGTATTTAAGCATATGAAGACAAACAATTCCAAAGTATCGCAAATTTATTTTGATTTACACGCAATAATAGACCTAATTGCTAAAAAGTTATGCACAAAAATAGCGTCATCAATCAGGAGGAATTATGATATTTCGGCTTTAACATATCGAAACGTCAGTTTGTTTACAATCTCAGACCAAGTAAAAAATATAGACGGAGCGTCATGAACAACAAAATGAAGCCACTTTTCTAAAGATGTGTGCGTATCAGTGTTGCTACTGGAAGGAAAAACTCCCTATAAATGGGGTAATTCGTTCAAGTTCCCTATTCGTAGAGAGTACAATAAACCAGGATAGGCTAATAATAAAGATGATGACTACTAGTAACCGTTCCGTAGTCACTAATAATATTAACACTAAACGTAATGGGATACTCAGCATCTTATTTTGAACCCCTGACCTATTTTGTACTTAATTCAAAAAATTGCAAAATATAACGTTCCGTTTTGGTAACAGAATTGAACTATTTACCTATTGAAACTGCATGCATGCTGTATGCATTTTTGCATTTCGCAATAAACAATGTTTAGATTTCTATTCAATATGACATGACTGTCAAACTTAAGCAGATCACAAATTAAAAAGTCTTTGACTGTTCTACGTGCGAATTTAATTATATACTTATTTTTTGAGATTAATAAAAAGAACGGCATTTATAATGGCGGTGTTTCTAATTACAGGAAATAAAAATGCCATGTAGAAATTTTAGTAAACATTTTGTTGAAGAACAAAGTTTTTTCAACTAAAGTTTGTAATATTTTAACAGACCCTTGAGTAACAGTGAGTCGTATGTATTTTATTTGGGAGTTATTGAATGAGAATCTATAAAAAAAACAAATAACTATCCTTTTAGTTCGGTTCGTCACTTCATCTAAGCTAAGTGGTCGCAAACCGGCACATCAAATTAGCTGGTCGCTAACCGATCTATCGAACCTACACCTACGGTTGGGGTAACTAAAAATCATTCTCTGGTATCACTCGTGCTTTATGTTACGTCAATCAACGTCAACTGAATGTCGAGGTTTTGTGTTCCAAGTGAAGTAAAATTTATTCTCTAAATAGTGTTTTAAAGTATTAGTTCAATACTTACAAATGAGAAGTTATATTTTTTGGATTTATTGCACGTCCTGGTGTTATTTTTGCACCCCTTAATCACGCAGGAGACCATATTTTCAGTGTTGGTTTTTGACAGTATGTGACAGCATATCGACATATACTGAATAGTTTTGGGCTTGGTTTTGGTTTGTGTATGTGTGAGTGAACGTGTATTTACTTAGTGGGCTTGGTTTTGATGGCTTCACTAGGTTGTTCGTGAAACTCCGTCTATATATTTTACTTGGTCTGAGTTTACAATACGTCAAATTCTGCTATGGCTTACGTTAATTTTATTGACACGCCGTTATACTCCCAATTGGCTGAATATTAAAGCTTAGAATGGCGTATGAGGATTTAAATCACCCCGTTTCATAGACCATATTTACACCCCCGATTTCATCCCTTTGAGGGTGATTATCGGGACAAAAAGTATACTATAAGTGAATCCAGATTACATACTGTTAGTATACAAAAACTCATTTTGATCTGTTTAGCCGTTTTTGCGTGATTGAGTAACAAACATCCAAACATCTAAACTTTCGCGTTTATAATATTAGTGCGGTTAGTGGGATTTTAAATTTGTTAATATTTTTGAAAAATGCAAATTTTTCGTTGTTTTAATTAAAACCCGGATAGCGAATGATATTGCATTAATTACAATTTCAATTCCGCTGAATTTTTTAATTCTAAATGCAAGTATGGAAAACGTTGTCCCAGAAAAGATATTGTGCTTAAACTGGCGGTTTGTAGGGGTGAACAATGTTTACAGACTGGCTTTTCATGATTATTTTTAAATAATATAAGCCGAGACAAAGTTTGGATTGCGCCCGCAACCATAAGCTAAAATTCTTTGAACATCTAAATTCCGCTCTCAAAGGAATTCCTGAATATTCCCTCTTCCTTTGCTTAAGCTTTAGTGTGTTTGTCAAATAATTTGCTTTATTGATTCTCGAATAAATACACCGTCATTTTGAATGCAATAGGGAATAGTTATTTGTTATACAAGGGTGCAAAGTTGTATTTTACCTGCGAGTGTGGAATTGAAACACGAGCCAGCGAAAGGTTCTAAAATAGAATCCTGAGCGTAGCGAGTGTTTTAACACACGAGAAGTAAAATACAACTTTGCACCCGTGGGTAACACAAAACTTTTCTCCTCACTATAGCGAGGAAAGTGCAACATGCAAAAAAACGCAGTTCCACAGGCATGATTTTCATCACTGGAGTCACTGATTTTTTTACGATATTATGACAGAAAACTCTGGAAGTTGTGTATATTTACGTGAGTCGGAGTCGGTGAGAAGATATGTATGTCAACTAAAATTTTATTTATATTATGTACTGTAAAACGTTGTACGATACACGTGCGAATGGGTAATTCGCAACTCGTGTCGATTTAAAACACTCCCTTCGGTCGTGTTTTAATTTATCACCACTCGTTGCGAATTTCCTATTCTCTGCACTTGTATCGTAATTTAAATTACTATTAAAAAAAACAAGACCCCATATAATTGAAAATAAATGTTTAATACGTACGTTGCGGGGGCGGCATTCCGCGGCGACGTCGGCTGCAGCTCGCCTCGACACGTTGGAGATAACTCCGGCAGCGAAGGTTACAATTCAATTTTCCGCTAGACCCGCAGCGCCCGCGAAAGGGTTTTCACTCTCGGAATGACCCGTTGGCTGCCAGTTGCGAAATACGGGATACATTTTAGTAAACTACTTTTTCAATTTCTGTTTAAGCCTATGAGGTTTCTTGTAACATTTCCAAGAGCACAAAAATACATACGAATCGTACAATAGATAACAATGTTACCATGAGAGGATCACTTTCAAATATTAAGCTATTCCATATTAAGTTTCACTAAGTAATAGAAAGAATAACTTGAATAATCGATGGAACTACTCGTACTAGGATTGTTTAGGCAGTGCGTTCAGTAGTAGTTAGAGCGCAGATGGTGGCAATCACATTATCCAATCATAACTCGATGGCGGGGTAAAAGAGGACTAAAAATATAATAAGTTCTTTTAATTAAAAAAATACTCTGTTACTGCAATATATTGGTATATTTGTTTAATGTAGTTCGTAACACAACGTAATGGGCCTTACAAAACAAAACACTACAGCAGTTTTATTTCGAAATCGTTCTGCAAATGGCCGGTGAAATGGGATTAAGGAACTATGTAGTCGGATCCAAACAAAGCTCCATTATACGCGCGATAAGTGGGTAGTGTAATGTAGTGGGTTAATTCGCGAAATGGCTGCGCGGGCAGGTAATTTAACTCTTCTCTGCTAATACAGAGCGAATCGCCGCGCACTTTGTCTTTTCACCGCGCCTTGTTACCTACTGCACTCGAGTGGGAAATAATGTTTGCTACGTACGTTGTAACGATGTCGTTCCTTTACGATCGATTTTTGTAAGATGTCGTAGAGTTTATTTGGATACACTACAGTATAATGCTTTAGACAGTGCACGCACGTATATATCTATATGTGGCCGAGTTACGAACGTAATTGCGCACGTTTACGAAAAATCGTCATTGCAAAGGTTATCTTACGGGAAAAACACTTAAAAAAAATACACACCACATGTGTCCGCGGCACCGAACTTGCTTCTATGAGGCTTCTCCTGTAAATTGTTACTCCATCTAGTTTGGGTACAATTTACACTCAGATCCGATCCATAGTCTCCATTCCGTTCTGATTTTATTTTCGTGTGTCTCATTTAATATCAATACTCCGAGATGCTTGTGTACAAACTGATAACGTTACTAATTACTAACAGGAGTGGCTGTTACTGCGCGATTTCTTTTATTAATTTACCCAAGCCAACTAATTTTCATTATGAATCCATTAAAGGGTGCCTCGTTATTGGTCAAGCTCGATTTCTTTGTCCGGTGATCAAATTTCCCAGACTGACCGGAAGAAAATCAATTAAGTCTACTCCTCAACGGCTGTTGACTCTGTCTAATTGAAACCAAACTGCAGCGATCCATTGAATTGGAGCCAGTTAAACTTATAGCTAAGTACCTATGCTAAAGTTACTATTAATACCGAATTTATTGCTTGTTTACTTGCTATGTATTTTGAACTTTTCGGCACCTATTTATATAGTTCTGTTGCTTGAATCGCTTTGGGACTTGTAAACAAGACAGTTCTATACCAATTACTTTGTTTTCGATGTTCTAAACCAGTTAACAGCACTTTGTCACCGTTATGGAGCTTCTTAATAGTTCTATCTAAGTGCAAATTCCCCTTAAGTGCTGAAGTTACGAGTTAATAAACAACTAGATTTACTTTAATCTTAACGCTGACTACGAGTATTACCTATAAGTCGCATTATGACACTATTTTATTATTGTTTTATTAGTTCTTTGCTTATTACCCGTTGCTTCTAGGACACTAATGATGAAAGTTTAGTTACCGACTTATATACCGTCGTTAAAGTAGGTTATTCTGATAGTGACGTTTATTCGTATGAAACAATAAATATTGTGTATTGTGTCCTTTTATGTTCTTGTTTTATTCGTATATACAGAGTGTTACCGAACGAGGGACTATTTCGCAAACGGAGAATTATTCAGCCTTAATAATTTATTTATTTTCCCCTTTAAAATATGTTGACATTTATAACCGTTTCAGAAGATATAGCTTGTTATACTAAAGTGCAAAAATCTGCATGTATCAACCCTTGAAAGTAGATCCGATAGCTGTTATAGGTGAAGTTAAGGGCATGTGTAATTTTAACAACTGTACAGCGATAGGGTAGGATATCAGGGTTCCCACTGATAGGAAAAGACTTCATTTTAAATGTTTATTTTTTACTTTTAAGTCCAGCTTAACAGTGATTATAAGTCGATTGTAGAACACTGGGATATAACACTATAACCTTTATATTTTACAGTGTATTCTACCTCAGTTGTAATTTATCCTGGCGAAGTGACCTTTACACGGAGGTATTTACTAACCAACCCATGTCATTACTTTGCGTAAAGTAGCCCGAAGGAAATAGGTAACAATGTTTTGTTTAGTCGCAAATAACAGACACCTGTCCCGAAATTAGTGGAGGTATTTACCACTGGTAGGACCTGTAGATAGATGTGGGACCTGTAAGAAAAGAACGTACTAATATCCTGTAAAATTCTGTTAATTTCTGATGATCATCAGTTACTAGCCCATAGGCGGGATTTTACTTCAACAATAGCCTTCTCAATTTTAAAAAATGTTTATTTTATCTTTTTAATCTTGTTATTATTATCTTTTAATCACGATTAAAGAGGGCAGGCTCCATTACCCCAAAAAAAACTACATTATATGGTATATATGTACGTAAGTTTCTAAGGTCCTCGCTACTTATATCCTAGACATTAATGAAATAATTTCAGCATTTTATTGACTACTGAAACAAAGTAATGAAGGCTGTATTATTTATAGGCAGGCCCGGTGAAAGCGGCCTATTTACAATGGCACGGGGTGTTGTAGCATTCTACTGGCGCAGACGGGAGGGCACGCGCACATGCATAAACACACAAACATACTCGGAGGGGCAATTACCACAATTTGCAATTAATTACTCCACAGCAGTGACCGCGACAGACCTCGACTACAGACCCACGTGCGTTATTTAACCGCGCATTATGAAAATCATTGTCGGATTTAATTAAAAACACAATTTGAGTACATGGTTTACATAGGCAATGACTGCATCAAACACACATTAATAACACTCCCATTAATTATGCTTAAATTCATTACATGAATAGATACCGTATGTACAAAAGCCCTCTAAAGCACAAGGGTGGTCCGCGAAAAATCCCCATGAGGTATAAAAGAGCTTTTCCAACGACACCTAATTTGATAGGGTGCGTGAAATTGTTTATTCTGTTCCGAGCGAGATTTTTTGTGCCCCTCTTTGCACTGTAATTAACTAATAGAGTTAGGATACTGACAGAGCGATATGGTTTATTTTACAAGGTATGGCAGTATTCGTTTGTAAAATCATTCTAAAAAATTTGCATAGGTAAATAATATGAATAGGTATGTACATATATAAGTATAGTAAGCCTGAATTCGACCAAACAAGTATGTATAAGATTCATTTCAAGAAGTTAATCGCAGACTCCTTATTCCTTTTTGAAGAAAAAGAGTTAAGCATTTGTATCTTTGAAACATACTGAAATAATAAGTTGTTGGAATGGGGCCCCGGAATCCGTAGCAATAGAACAACGGGCGCAATGTATCCAGTGTCTCCGAAACCAGTTAACGCTGTGCCCCAAGTTATTCGGTTCGGGAAGTCATTAGCAATTCAAATACCTAACCACCGCATGGTTACTCCCACTGAAGAGGGGATTCTCTTTCACATGACCGCTTTTGTAAATTATTTATTACTGTTTGGCCAGTTTCAAAGTCCCGCTTTGTTTCCCAGGAAATACGGCGACGCAAATGGAAATAACTCTTAGGACCCATTTCGCGTTATTTCACCTTTCCCTCATCCTGTTTATGGGGTGACTCGAAAAAATGTCGAAGTCGAAGACGAAGTCAAAACGTAACGCTGACAAAAATTATTTTCTCGTAATTACGAGATGGAGTTTATTTAGTTATATTCCAAAGAACACCACTTGTAAGGCTTTAAATTAATAGTACCTCACATTTTTTCACATTTCAGAATGTATCTTTAAGTAAAAAGTTAATTCCCTTAGGCGCCTTCCTGACTTGTCGATGCGGGGGCGGTACGATATGAGAAAACTGTCAGCTGTCAGTATCAACCGATACTAATGCAGTACTGCCCCACTTCTGCGCATGGTATGACTACTGCGCAAACGTATTACTGACAGTATTTCGTCAAGTGAGGAAATCTCACATCGGTAAATTCACGTCAAAGAGCAAAATACCTATGACATATCGCTCCCGTCCCGCCAAATCAGGAAGTTGCCTTAGTATGACCAGATGAAGTACAGAAAAGCATAATAAAGTGTAGGTAGTAACTTCTTTTGTTGGATAATGTACATACCTTGACGACGTTGTAAGGGTTCAGCAAGACTGTAATCGTATAAAGTTAGTGAACTATTATTTTCCTAATAAGTCAAATAATAACTATACGGTTCGGTTTTACTATACATACTTATGTTAACGCTGGACAAACGAAGTAACTACTTACATAGGAAAACTTCCCAGCCAAACGGTGTCGTGAAAATTAATCAAGCAGTGTAACTACTGAACTGTAGTATCGAAACTATCTTGCAAGGAAGCCTCAACAACTTTGGCAGTCTACTACGAGCATAAAGTAACATACTTGTTTCAGTAATTCAGATCGATATTATACTGCCGCTTATATTTTGCGACTTTTAAAATCCGACACAAGAGCACGTTTGTAAAACTCTACACTTCAGGCAGGTTGCGGTGAAAACGATTTTGTAAAAGACTTAAGTGTTGAGGTGGTATAACATGTCGTAGGACTTTTGGCGTTGGTTAAGTCCTGTTGCAGAAGGAGCGGGAAGAATTTCAATCACAGGCGCCGCGGGCTGTGCTCGCTAGACAAATTGCAGACGACGTATCGTGGCTGTATCGCACTACAGTCTACACGCTAGATGTTCTTGCCAATAACATTAAATTGGTCTAGTTCGTGAACGCTTCTCCGGAATTGCTGTAAGTATTACAATTGAAAAACTATTAAAAGTTTCATGGACCCGTTATGTTATCAATGAAATTAAAAGTTATTATTCAAATTCGTACTAAGCATCACAAGCCTTAGAAGAATAAAAAAAATCACATGCATTTAACCTCGTATCCAGGTCTTAATAGGAGTGTGGATCTTCCCCACCCTTTTATCGTTATCTCCCTGTATTAAGCGTACTTGCATTATGTAGCAAACACACAGGTTGCGTCGCTTATTGAAGCGCGAGGCTCGCTGTTACGAGATAATTGGAGAACCGGATAAGGACATTAATAACAAAACAGATATTAGAGGCGGGGGTCGGGACCCCTGCCGATTGTTATTTCCAAACAAGGTAATTGTAATAAAGTTACAGGATACGTCCGTTCGCTGCCCTGTAATATTGTTAAGGAAAATAGGGCCTACAGGTTGTGATTGTGGCCCACTCACCAATTTGAAGGTCTTCGAATAGAAACCAATTTGCGAATCGGCTACAGGTGAAGTCGGTCTGCTTGGTTCGGCCGGGGCTCGCTGATGCCGCTATCCCCTGGCTTAGGCGTTGCCCTCAAAGCTAAATCAAACGTCAATTGCACTGAAGCCTTTAATCACCCCGCAGCCTTTGATAAACTGAGCTTGTTACCGAGGTGAACACATTTTATAATAGATGTCTAAATGTAAATGTATGCTACGCCTCTGTGTTAACTAGGTGATTAATTAGATCAAATTTGTGCAATAGACATACAATACTTATGTAATAGATATTTAAATGTGTTTAGAGGCTTTTCTATGTAACCACAGCAAGTACACACTTATGGCTATGAAGAAGTAAATTGGTCATTTCATTACATTTACTCCAGAAAAATAGAAATTACAAAATAATAACTTTACGGCTGTGTAATTTGTAAAAATGTATTTTCATTATTTCATACTCTCTTAATTTCTTCTCCAAAATAATAATATAATACGTATAATATTTAGGATAAATAAATAAAAATATTAGGCGGCATTTTTTTACAGAAATTAAACTAGTCCCATAGTAATATCAATAAGGCTGGTATTATGGGTACTAGACGAGGATATATTTAATAGATATATACTTAAAAACATAGAAAACATCAAAGTCTCCGGAACAAATGTTTCTGCTCACCACATAAGAAACAAATGCCCTTACCGGGATTCGAACCCGAATCATTATTAACATTAATGAAGAGAATAAAGCATTCAGTTTTAATATAGGTATTTTAAGGCTCTATGACAAATATTTGTTAAAAATACTAGCCAAGTGCGTGTCGGGCAATCTAGGGTTCCGTAGTTGCCACTACGGAACCCTACCAAATAATTGAACCCCCGCTATAGCTATGTATAGCCCGCTATATATCGTATTTTTCAAAATTTTAATTTACCTTGTAGTATATACCAAATTACAGGTTTCTAATAGTAACGGTCGCTGAGCTAAGTCGCGGACGGACAGACAGACGGACAGACATGGCGAAACAAAAATGATGACAGATTCAATCTATAAGGCCGTACTTTCTACCCTCAACATCTAAAGGCATAATAATATATTAGTTGCAGGCAGGTACAGGTGTGTCTTTGAGCTTATTACGTTCGGAGAGTGATTTCCGTCTCGGCGTCGAGTCTGTTTCGACATTGTATCCGATCTAACAATCATGTGAGAGGGAATTATGTAGCCAGACGTCGCGTCGACTGAAACAAGTGCCTGTCTGACAAGTTTGTCTAAGCCATGTTTCAATTTAACATAGCTGTCCTTTGTGTAATTTAATTCTAGTGCCGTTCTTTGTGTACCTATCTAACCAGATGACGAAGGTTGGTTACTAATCATAGCTTTGAAGCGGTTTCATATTACTTAATTTAATACGCTCCCTCAAATGTAGGAGCAACGTAACACTGAAACGAGAAGCAAGCTTCCCGGCATGAAGAACAACAATAAAAATGTTACCTTTCAGAACAATGTACACTCACAAAGCTCAATTAGGAGATTAATTTATTGTTAAATTAATTTTGACGTTATAATATAAGGGGAACTCCCGCTAATTGGATTAAAATTTTAGCACTCCTTGAGGCGGCCGTGTTATCGATTTTTGATTTAGCTACTCTTTCACAAATGATAATTTGGTTTAGATTTCCTTATTTACAAAATATATCTTTGTACGATCGACGTCAAAGATACCTAAAAAACACTTTTGCACTTTATTCCTTTTTAGGGTTCCGTACCCAAAGGGTCCAAACGGAGCCCTATTTAATTGCTGTGACTCGCGTGTCCGTCTGTCGTCTGTCACATATTTTGTTCCGAAGATTTTTTTAACTTGCCATTCACATTGATTTTTAATTTAAATTATGGTTATAATGTTTATAATTAGGTGTTACACGAAATTGTGAAAATTAAGTAGATTTGTAAGGTTTTAATTTAGTTTATTTAATAATATACAGTTTATCTATCAGAGTTGAATGTCTACAATAAAGAATAAAATAATTAATGAGATGTACATTTATCAATAAATAATCCAGTACTAAAAAAGATTATAATACTTTTAAGTGAAACTCATCGCGCCGGCGACTGCACGTTCTAACTATGTGTCGGATTCTGGCCCCATTGTTACGAGTCACTGGACATTTTCAATGGCCATTGTTAACGATCACAAATTGGATAAGTTTGTAACTATATATACTTGCATGTTACATAGTCCTTTTTGCTATTAAACTTTCACATTGAGTCGAAGAGCTACTTGAGTTAATTTGTTTTATTCTGTCGTCGAACCTTCAGTGCCTGCTAGTCTTGGAAACGTTCGAGTTGGCGAATTGTGTCTCTGCATCTCATTCTGAATGCGGCAATTTCTTATGTCATCAATGTATAGAATCTTACCACGTTCACTAATTTATGCTAGTTACCATACCTAATCCTACCTTACATTGATTATATGTACTGAATGTACCACCATACACCAACATGATTACCATGATTTTTTTCATATACCCAGTAGCAACCGTTGAGCTGGCAGAGCGTAGCGAGGGACCACTCGCTTCTAATGAAAATTAGCACTTTAAAAATTAATATCACGCTAACTGATAGGTTATCAAACAATGGTTAAATTTCTTTAACCATTGTTTGATTAACCTATCAGTTGGCACATCCTATCCTATATTATTAAACGAGCAACATTTGCATATTTATTTGTTTGTTTAAATCTCTAAAAGTGCTCTAACGATTTTAATGAAATTTACAATATAGGTATACACGGGCGACAAATCTTTCTACTCGTAGCATGGAAGTGTGTAGGGGAGGTGCCCTAAAAATATATTTTTGTAAGATTTCAAAAAACTCTATGCCAAGTTACAGCTTTCTAGTAGTAAAGCTTAAAACGCACAGAGCGCGGCACAGAGTCGCTGCGGGGCGGAGGCGGTTGTGTCGAAAAGATCCAAAATGTAAAACTGCCTCCGCCCCGCACCGCGCCGCGACCGCGCTGTGCGTGTAGAGTTTAACGGTTACTGAGATAAGCCGCGAGCAGACGGACAGTCATGGTGAAACTACGAGTATAAGGGTTTTACGACAGACTCTAATCATTTATACCAAAGAAAAACCAACTCCAATTTGTACTTGCTATGCCACAATTTGTGGTTTCCGTGAGCAAATGCTTGGTTACCTACAGAAAATACCGATATCGGCATATGCGTGCCTATCAAATTCGAGGAGTTCCCTCGATTCCTCCTCGATTCCATCATCAGACCTTCACCAAATTTATATGGGACCAATGTCGGGGTACCTGCTTTGAAAGAAAAAAAAAAGAAAAATTTAAATCGGCCGACGTGGTCAAGAGTTATCGGGGAACATACATACATACAAAAACAAGCAAACATGCAGACGAACTCAGTACCTCCTTCCTTCTATTGAAGTCGGTAAAAAGTACGACTATAAACTAAACACAAATGCATCTACTCGTACTGGCTACAAATAAAGGCGTAAGGCAGCGAAGCACGCGAATGGGGCCGCTGCCGCGCCGCTGCTCTATTTGCACACGTTTTGAATGTCATTGTCACGCTGCTAATTGCCGAGGATAGAACCCGCGTCGCGCTCCCTCTGCTATATATATTTACAACACCTATGTGAAGCGCCAAATATGCAATTTCGGATGTCGTCCTTCGCTACCGCTCTTTTATTCTAGCTTTTTGAAGCGACGTGTGTACTGTATTTGTGTAAATTCCAGCGAAATATTGGAAAAAATCGTTTTCAAATATAACTGGCTTTTGCAGTTTTCATGAAAAAAATACTAAACCTTGATTTTTATGTGTCATCTCTGATCTGGTGGGCTACGCGTACGTAGAGTGAAAACTTCTCAGAAGTAATTATTTTTATGTCGTTGAGTATGAGTAAAAATGATTCTGGAAAGCGTTAGAAGTGGCAACAGGCAGGGGGAGCGGAAGAGGCCTCGGTACCGCGGCTTCGAATTATTTTTTCCAGGCAGTTGAACTCGAATACGTTCTTACTCGAGTCGGCTCAACTCTAAAGCAAACTTTACTTACGTGTCTACATTACTCTTATAATATTCAGCAAGAGGTTTGTTTACGACTGTCGCAAGCGAGCTCTTAAAACCAATGTGCACTATAATTCGAAATGTGGAGTCTAGATTGCGGTTCACAGAGTTGCAATAAAAATATGTAAGTACGAGGAATTTCTGCACAATCTGCGTATTCGTTTAGTTGGCACATATATATTCAGAAAATAATTTACCTAAACCGTTGTAACCGAGTGGTTAGAAACGTGAAACTCAATCTGGAAGTCGTGGGTTCAAACCCCGTCTTTGTTTAAAAAAAATCAAATGTACAAAATATCGTTTGATATATTTACTTATCAGTAGCTTTTCGGTGAAGGAAATTATCGTGAGGAGACGGTCTAACCCCAAAAAGGTCTACTCGTACTAGTAGTTCTTTTCTTCTAGGTTTGAAGGTCAGATATCATGTCAGTCACTTTATTAAAACTAGTGCCTCTGCCAAATCGTGGGATTAGGTGGGTCAATTCGCGTAAATCAACCAAAAATGTGTTCCGGTGTTTTTAAAATAAACAGTGACTTTATCGTTATTTATTCATTTGTAGAACAATACAGAACGTGTTTAGCCACAAGTCGCCGCAATTCAAGTTTGTTCATTTGTTTTAGGTAATTAAAAATCTAATTAACACGCACTAAACGTCATTACCATCAGGGTCACCAGTGGAGGGTCCTTGATTATGGTGAAACATAATTTGAAATGTAAAGAACGTAAAGATATTGTTGACATGTCCGTCGAGCGTCACATAGAACTCTCTTGTGTAGAGTTAGACCAATTTATAATTATATGCGTATACAGGCCCCCATCGGCGGATTACAGTCTATTTGAGTGAGTGATGGAAGAAGTGCTAAGTAGTATTTTTAAGAGTACAAAATGCGTTATTGTTTGCTGTGATTTTAACGTTAACTTACTTGAGAAATCGCCCAAGAGTGTGAGTCTAGTGAATACTTTTAAATCTTTTAACTTAGTGAACTTGTTTTGTGAGCCTACTCGAATTACAGCCACCAGCGCGACATGTATAGATAACGTTTTCAGCAATAAGGATGCGATTAGTAAATTAATTATAAATACCTTAAGTTCTGACCACTGTGGACAACAGGTCTCCTTTAGCGGGAAAACCGACAACTCTCCACGACACACTATGTGCAGACCTATTTCTGAAAAGAGCTTAGATTTATTTAATCGTAATATTACGAAAAGATTACATTATCTTCCACTTACTCAGGAAAGCCCTGACCGTTTGTGTACTCGATTGTTTAATTGTATCAAAACGGAATTTGATGTCTGTTTTAATTTGAAGAAGATTAAAAGCAAGGTCAAAGCTAAATTTAGCGACTGGGCTACGCCAGACATTCACGAGAAGAGACGCCGACTCTATGACTTGTATGATTCGCGAACTACTGATAAAAGGCCGGAATTTCTAGAGTACGTCAAAAACTATTCAAAATCTTTTAAGATAATGTGTGTCGCTGCTAAAGCCAATTACTTGTCAAAACTCCAGTGACAAGATTAAAACTCTATGGCAAGTTATCAACAATGAAACTGGGAAACGTAAGATAAAAGATCCGCACTTCAACCTACGAGTCGATGATACTCTAGTAAGTTCTGACCACGAAGTAGCAAATCATTTTGAGCGGATCTTTTCTAACGTACCCATCGAGACCACGAAGTCTTTGAAGTCATCACCAAATGTCGCTGAATCCTTATTGAAAGAAAATGTTACGGAATGTACAGAAATCTTTAGCTTCACTTACGTCACCCCCCGTATTCTAATTAAAGCATTTAGATCATTAAACTTAAAGAAGACTGAAGATCTCTGGGGCCTTTCAGTGAAAGTATTACATTCTTAGCTGATATTTTCAATAAATGTATTGATACTGGAGTTTTTCCTAACCTAATGAAGCACAGTAAAATTATCCCGTTGTTTAAATCAGGAACCAAAACTGACCCTACCAACTTCAGACCAATCTCAATACTACCGGCATTAAGCAAAGTTTTTGAGAAACTTATTCTTAATCAGCTTGTGTCCCACTTTAATCGCAATAACCTATTGCAATCAGTTCGGATTCACTAGAGGTCGTTCTACCACTGATGCCGGTGTGGTACTAATTAAACATATTTTTGATGCCTGGGAAGAGGCTCAAGATGCTATTGGGGTGTTTTGTGATCTGTCAAAGGCATTTGATTGCGTTAATCACGAGAATTTAATTAGAAAGTTAAGTCACTATGGGATCAAAAACGGTGCTCTTGACCTTGTTACATCGTATCTGTCGGAGAGAACACAACGGGTAGTGATCAACGGGACTCAATCAGCAGGGACAACGGTTGCTCTTGGAGTTCCTCAAGGATCAATTCTGGGATCATTTCTGTTTCTTGTTTATATCAATGATTTACCAAACCTTGTGAAAGATAAACATGATATAGTGCTATTCGCAGATGATACGTCGCTCATCTTCAAAGTAGGCCGCAAAGAGAAAAACTTTGACGGTATTAATGAGACACTAAGTACTGTTGTGAACTGGTTTACAGCAAATAATCTACTCTTAAATTCCAAGAAAACAAAGTGCATCAAATTCACTCTGCCTAATGTCAAGGAGGCAAACAATTCCAAGATCAAATTGAAGTCTGATCAATTGGAATTTGAAGAGAGAACAGTGTTTTTAGGAGTCACCTTAGATTAAAAACTGCAATGGCACGCGCATATTGCCACTCTGGCTGGCAAACTTAGTTCTGCGGCCTATGCAGTAAGACGTATAAGACAGTTGACTAACGTTGAGACGGCCAGGCTGGTGTATTATAGTTACTTTTATAGTGTTATGTCCTATGGAATCCTTTTGTGGGGAAAAGCGGCAGACATCCAGACCATCTTCGTGCTACAGAAACGAGCTGTACGCTCCATTTACGAATTAAAGGCCAGGGAATCCCTCAGAGAAAAATTTAAGGAGGCAAATATTCTTACTGTAGCATCTCAATATATTCTTGAAAATATTATGTATGTTCGGAAAAATCTTCATGAGTTCAAACTTAACAGTGATATCCACGACTACAACACTAGAAGTAAACACAAGATTGCAGTGAAAGCCAGTCGTCTCCGGAAGGTTAGCACGTCGTTCGTGGGGAACTGTATACGATTTTATAATAAAATTCCCACCGAAATAGTTAATCTGCCACTGAGTAAATTTAAGTCTCATATTAAACGTTATTTGCTAAGCCAGGCCTATTATGCTGTCAACGATCTCTTAAATGATAAAAATGTTTTTAAGCCAGTGATAGTATAATCTTGTTAGTTAAAATATATATACCTATGCTTCACTTAGCCTATTTCCTTGTACAGCTTTTTTTTGCGTTTTATGAAACATGATGCTGTTTCTTGCCGAACAGTTGTTTTAATCTTTTACATTATTTATTAATGTCCGGCGGCCTGAATATGTCATGCTCGCTTAAAAGGCTTTGCTTACGGTGGCGTCGTTGATCGGGTCGCCACCTTCCCTAACAAATGGTCGAGGGAGGCGATGGCTGAGATACACGTCATACTCGTGATCGGGTGCTGTTTGTGGAGTCCGGTCTGTTCATGCTTGCAAGGGCATGATTAATACCTTAATACTAGTGTTATTTTATTGGAGATTGACGAGAGACATCATCCTGTTTTGGATAATTTTATTGTTATTGACGCTTAGAGACCTTATACATCTCTGAGAATATTAAATTACTTAAGTGCTATTTTCATTTTTTACTTATTTTAATTTAGACGCTTAGAGACCATGTACATCTCTAAGGACTTAGGAATAATGGACGCTCAGAGACCATATACATCTCTGAGATATTACATTTATTGTATATACTTTTGTGTATTCGGACATAGACCGTATATATACGTCACTATTTTTTTTTATATAATGTATTGTAAGTTAATTTTAATTGAATATTGTGAGTTTGTTAATCACTATAGTTTTGAAATCATTATTATTATTGTCTACTTTTTCTTAGTTCTGCAATTATGTTTTGAAAACATTGTAATTAAAAGTGCCCTTGTGGCCTATTTGCAGAATAAATTTTTTGTTTTTTTTTGATTTTGATCAGATGAAAAATTGGAGGTTTACAACTTCGTACTATATTTCTTGAAAATCCACCGCACGGAATCCGTGTTTTTTATTGTATGTCGTAAACGCATATCATGTTAATGTTTGTAAAGAAATCTCAAAGCGTTTCATGAATAATTTCTAAGAATAAAAAAATATTAAAGTTTTGCCATAGAATTTCATCATTGTCATTGCAGCCGCGTCAAAGTATTTTTATTATTATAACAAGTGGCTGGATACCCGAGACGCCGACGCCTCCCTGGTCTTCAATTGCCACTACGAAGAGGACCAGCACACACGCAAATTTCCTGCATGTGGAAGACTATTTTTTTGGCTTAAGTTTAATATAGAAATTGTTTGTCTAACTTTAGCGTCATCGCCATTAGCACACTAAACTAGGTGAGATAAAAATATTACATTGATTGAACTACGATGCGTGATAGGTCTATTATGCAAGTTATTAAAATGGTAGGTAAGTTATTTGGTTTCAACCTATAATTTAGAGTTTTGTCGGTATTTATCTGTTTTCGTCATCGCCGTAGACATCATTACCATTTTTTTGTGTATATGGTAATGTTTTTGTATGACTGGTAATGACGAACTGGTATTTTCTTTTCGAAGTTTTAAGATAAAACCAAAGACAAGGTCCTCTACGAATTTGTTTAATGATAAATTTCTATTTGAATAAACATCTTATAAAATACTACACTTAAAAACAACTCGGTATCGCCAGATTAAAGCGTACTTACAATGAGGCGTAAAGAGCACGGTATTGTCCGCCAACAACCCTAGATGCACTTTAGGGTGCCTGGGAATGTCGTTAGTCTTACTTGACTTATATTCCTGTGTCCCCTAGATGGGGCAATGGGCTTCCACAGTGCGCCGCCATCCCATTCGGTCTTGAGCTTCGCGCTTCAATTCGCTCTAAGTCTTCCCTATGTTGTTCGCGTCTTCGATGATCGTCCGCCGCCAAGTTTGCTAAGGGCGGCCACGTTTACGCTTTCCTTGGGGATTCCAGTCTAGGGCTTGCCTCGGTATGTGATCAGGGACCCTTCGGAGCGTGTGGCCGATCCAGTTCCACTTGCGGCGTTTAATCTGCTAGTTGAGTCTCACCGCAACGTTCGCAAAGTTCTATGTCGGGCCAGTAAACTCCGAGAATACGGCAAAGACAACGATTGATGACGACTTGAAGTCGGCGCGAAATGTCCTTAGTAACCTTCCACGTTTCACATCGGTACAGCAACACGGTTTTTACGTTGAACCGGAATATCTTGAGCTTAACTCTCCTAGTCAGTTTCCGCGATTGCCACACAGGACGGAGCTGTGCGAAGGTTGCATTTACTTTGAAGAAGAAGAAAAATATTTATTCGTGACCAAAAATAATTAGTATACAATAAAATAAAAAAAAATCGTCATTCGTCACGAAAGGGTCTCGCCTCAGCATAAATGCTGACTCAGGGAGCCGGCGCTGATCTTCCGGCGAGACCTAAGTAAGAGCATGTTCACATTATATCGATGTCGGATTCTACACCGACATCGATCGGATAATGTGAACACGGTCGGAAAGTGACGGTGTTTCTAGAATGCTCCGCCTAAATTCGAACGCGACCAAAAAAAAAAAAAAAACGAAAAGCGAGGGACCTGTTGTGACACTGACATGCGTCAAAGGGGCGTGCAATCAAACGACGGAGCATATTATAATCACTATAAACCAAATATTTAGGCGTAATTATACAATAAAATTTAAAATAGGACATTACAATTTACAATAACAATGCATGTACAAGAAAAAACACAGAAAGAGCAAATAGTATTGTTAACAGAAAAGAACAGAACATACAATATGCAGGAAGAACAATGAAGTATTGTTGTGCTATGGTGATGTTTGGGCAATATGTTCATGGGACGTACAACAATGGTGAGTAAATGAAAAAATCAACTACAAAATGGGAAATAAAATGACCCAGACTCGCTTCACATCGAACACATCTAAATTTGTAAATAATACATTATATTATATTTTGTAGGCTCCTACACATTGAGAACACAAAAAGCAAGAAACATAAACACGTGCACTCATGAAGGGGTACAATTCCACAACTCCAAACCGGACACAAAACGAAGGTACATACTTCTAAAATTGAGAAAGCGTTACTTATATTTAATATATTGTATAAAATTGGGTTAAATTAGACTCGTGTCATGACACAGGCTCTCTTGGTGTTGCTGATGTTCAAGTATGAATTGCTTTAGTGTTGTTTTAAAGCTTGTTATACTTTTCAGGGTCCTGATAGGCGGCGGGATTATATTCCAACACTTTGTTGCCACACATCGAAAACTCCCTCTGAAGGCAGCCGTAGCATGTGCAGGTGTTGCTAGCTGTATGCTACATTTCCGTGCTCCCTGTGGTCTACGATTTGTTACCCATAACAACTTTTCGAAAATATATGAAGGAGCTTTGTGTTGGATAACTCCAAAAAGCAAACATGCCAGATGGAGTTTGCGACGGTGCTGCATTTTGAGGATGTTATGTGCATTCAAAAACGAAGAGACATGGGCCCTTGGAGGAATACTAAAACAAAAACGAGCACAGGCCTTTTGTACCCGTTGGACAAGCCTCCTCGTTTTTGCTAGAAGACGTGGTCCATATACTGAATCCATGTAATTTAGTTTAGATAGTACGAGTGACTCAACCAACTATATCCGCAGTGTTTCACTTATAAATGGCCTTATGTTATACAGTATTTTTAGTTTGTAGAAGCAATTACTAACAGAGCCTGCAACATGTTTCTCAAATCTAAGATCACTATCCATGACGAGACCCAGATTTCGTGCCTCGTATACACGCTCAATGGGTTGACCTAACAGTTCAACATGCGTGGTTGGCGAGATGCTGTTTAGTTGATATTTAGTCCCAAAGATCATATATTTGGTTTTCGCAGGATTAAGCATTAAACTATTGCTTGCTGCCCAAGATGCTATATTTGAAAGGTCCGCATTAAGTTTTTGTATAGCAATATCTATTTCTGACGGTTTACATGATATATATACTTGAATGTCGTCGGCATATATGTGATACTTACAGTGTGCAATGTGGTTTCTGATGTCAGCAGTGTATAATATAAATTGGTACCCATCTGGAGAGGCCCATTTTTTCTGAGAGCTCATTGGACCCATCATTGAGACTCAGTTTTACGTATTGGTAACGATTGTTGAGATAACTATCGAACCAGCATCGTGCACTATTATCGAATCCGTAGTAGCTCAACTTTGATAGTAACAGGTTTATATCAATACAATCAAATGCCCTAGAAAAATCAAGCAACACAAGTAGTGTACACATGCCTTTATCCTGAGAGGTCAGCATGTTGTCAGTGACATCAAGTAGAGCAGTAGTTGTACTTCGCCCTTTTCTAAATCCTGACTGTACATCTGGCAAGATACCGCTACTCTCAAGATAGTTGGTCAGTTGTGAGCAAACTGTCTTTTCTAGTATTTTAGATATACAGGGTAATATGCTGATAGGTCGCAAATCTTTTAACTCTGTAACATTTGTGTTTTTAGGCAGTGGACGTACAATAGCCAGCTTCCAGAGGTGTGGGAAAGTAGAGCTTGTAATTGATGTATTTATGATATTTGTAATTAGGTCCACTGTGTATGGGAATGTCATTATCAACATACTCAAACTAATACCATCATTTCCTTCAGCATTCGACTTCAGACTTGTGACAATTTTAAGTATTTTATCTGAGCCTATCGGTTCGATGTGAAATGAAGAATCAGTAAATCTGAAAAATTCAATAAAAGTTAACTGAGAAATAGTTACGTGTGATGTGATTGGTAAATTTAATTTTTTTTTATTTATTATGTTGGGGTCGTTTAAGAAAGTAGGCAAGTCTGTGTTATTTTTCGGTAATAGGGCAGATTTCAGGTTTTTCCATAGTTCTTTAGGTTCTTTTATTTTTTGATTAATATTATGTTCAAAATAAGCTGATTTTTCTTGGTATATTGCCTTGTTTACAATAGAATTCAGTTCTTTATAGTATTTTTTTTCTCATTCTCGTTTTTCTCTTTTCGGCAGCAGCATTGTCGCGCATACGCATCATCAACCGAACTGTGCCTGTGATCCACGGGTACGAAGGGCCCCTGACAATTGATGTTTTGAGTGGCGCATGTAAGTCAAATAAGTAAAGTATATGCCTAGTTAAGGCCTCGACCTTTTCGTTTACATTTGCCAATTCTGACATCAGATCCCACCCTGTAGTTTGCAGATCCTTGTTGAAATCCGCCTCATCAATACTTCGGATAGGCCTGTGTGTTATAGTGTAGGGTTTTAGTTTGCTCCGCTTAATATTGAACTCGCATACAACCAAACAGTGCCCATAAAGTGAACCCACATGCTCAGTATTAATTTTTTTCGCCTTCAAGTCTGTACATACCAAATCAATCAATGTCTGACTAGTATTTGTGAAGTGTGTAGGCTCTGTTACTAATTGTATTAAGTTAAAATTAGATAATAAATGATTCAGCTTAGTAACTTTTGTGTCAGTGGCGGTCAACAAGTTAATATTAAAATCACCCAATAGTACTAAATTGTCATATTTGGGCATTGAGCTAATGGAATCGTATATGGCGTCAAAAAAGAGGTCAACATCCTGCCAAGGTGGGCGATACGCTGTGCCTATTAGTATTTTTTTCCCTCGCACCGTCGTAATGACCCACATTTGTTCGACTAGTTTGTGCTTTGGTTCTATAGGGTGCGGCCAGGTACTTTGGTGACTCTCGAAGCGATGTCCCCTTCGGTCCCTCCAGTTTCCGACACTACACTACCGAGGTAAGTGAATTTGTGGATCCTTTTCACAGCCTCTGTGCCAACGAGTAACGGCAATGAGCTTGTCGCCCCGGACCTCCTTTCCTCGGTTTTCCGGGTGTTGATTTACAGTCCCGCCTCCGTGATGTCGTTCGTGAATAACAAATATAGAGTGGGAGAAAGCTCGGAGCCTTGCGCTACGGCTCAGATGTGATTTGGGTCTGATTGCGTTCCCTCTAATCTGTAAACACAGTTTCGGTCCCTGAGAATAAACTGGTATATTGAGTACGAGTCTGTCCGGCAGGCCGATCAGATATAACTTGTATATCAGATCATTATGCCAGACCATGTCAAAGGCTTTCGCCACGTTGAGAAAGATCGCACTGTTCTTGAACCCCTGGAATCGAGAGAAACCGTCCAGTACGTGCTCCGTGAGACGGTGCACCTGTTGAACGTACGAGTGCCCGGATCCGAAAATGAACTGCTCGTTGATGATTATGTTGTTCTCAGCCGAAAATCTGAGAATTCTAGTGAGAAGTATCCGCCCATATAGATTTCCAAGGGAGCTTATAAAGGCGAAGTCCGGGGCAGCTTCGCTATCCCTATGACCGATGTATCTTTCAACGCGGCTGGAAAATGAGCATTGGTATTGGTCAGCGCGGCATTTAAGATACGAGCAAAATGAGGTGAGTTTCGGGAAAAATTATCTACGATTAGATATACCACCTGCACCCGAAGCCGAAGAAAACGCCTGATAAGGTCACTGACTTCCTTAACCAATAGCGGTAAAACGGGTGAAGTTACGGGGAGATGCGATCTCGTGTCCACCTCGGAATCGACCCATCTATTATGTTAATAGCTTCTTCGATGTGCAGGAGACTAGGCGAACATTGGAACTCTTAAGCTACTTGCAAGGCATTCGGCTTTCTCACTATCCTCGAACGCAGGGGTAGGGTGATAAACCTGACGATTCAAGGAAGATTTAGCGGAAAACACTATATATAAGCCTATTAACTATAATCCTACCGCCAGGGTAACCCGCCGTCTGAGAAACATCATCAAAGACCAGGAGGGTCTATTTATGGAGAACGATTTCAATGACCTATACAGATCGAAAACCGTCCAACCACCTAAATTATATGGACTGGCTAAAGTATTGTGAGTCAGATTGGCTCGCCATCATATGATCTGGCAAAACATGTCGCAGGTGTGTTGCAAATAATGGTGGGAAATACTTCGTCATACGAGAAAGACTCGCGTCATTTCATTGACATTGTTCGAAAAATACGTGTGGAAACAGGCAAGATTGTGGTGAGTTTCGATATGGACTCGTTAATCACCAATGTTCCATTAGCGGAGTGTTTGGGTATGTAAAGATGAAATTAAAAGAAAATGGGATATCCGAAAAGTACGTTACTATACTGGAATAGCAATGGGCAGTTCTTTAATTAATTTTTGTAGTTGTTTCTACCGGCTCTACCATTGGCTGTCTGATTTGAAAGAAGCGTAAGCGAAGAAGAAATAAAAAATCGAACATAGCAAGACGAAAGGAATATGCGGGAATTAAACAAGGCTTAGAAAAAGGGTAACAAAGATTTAAAGAGAGGAAAGAAAAAAGCAGTTCAGAAAGACGAGAAGTCCCCTCGTGACTAACGGGAAAAAAGGAAAAAAGGCGCGAAGTGTCCAAAAAAAAGAGACAAAAAGGAAAGAAATATCAAATAAAAAAATTGTTGTAGCTCCTGAGATAATTCTTATTGATGCAACCGATAAATATGAACTTAAAAATGAAGTAGCAGATCTATTAACAAAGTGTCCCGTTTGTGCAGATTTGGAAGCAAGAAAAACAAGATACCGAGAACTGAAGAGAAGAAAGTACCTGCTGAAAGTAATTAAAAGCTGGAAGAGCAAAATATTATACATGAAGTGTAGTTTCATTTACAACCCCGGTATTTTGTAATATATTCGTCATTACCATCTACTTGATATCATTACCATATCTAAAAACGTCATTCCATATAGCGCTAATTGCTTACCATCAGGCGATTCGTCTGCTCGTTTGCCTCCTATGTCATAAAAAAAGGATGAAATTGCCGCATTAGCAAACCTGAAACAAAATCTGTTCTGCGTGTTGAGAAATTATTTATTTCCCTAAAAATAACGGTAGATTACAGGGGGCTCCAAGATCGCGTTTTTTGGATTCTTTTGTTTTAAGTTAATCACAGGTTTAAAGGGTTGGGTTTTTGTTGTTAGCAGGGGTTTTCCTGATTTATGTTTAGAGGTTCATGGCCGTTATTCGTGGTAATTTATGCGGTAATAAATTGAGTTGGCACTTAAGCAAATATTAGTTTGTCGGACTTAGGTCTCAATAGTTGAGAGTTGAGGATGTTTACGAAGTGTTCGGGCTCTAAGCCTCAATATGTAACGTATCGTGGAGCTTGTCGGTCTGCTCCAACTGCTGCTACTTGTGCCAAAGTTAGGTTAGGTGGATACTACTGCAAGCAAATTATGTATGGGTATTGCATAACTGTTAAGGCAGTGCACTAAAAAATAACGCTGATCTGATCTGACTATATGATTGTTTCTTCGATTAGAGCCGACAAATAATTACTTAAAAATTGTATAGGGAAAAATCCAAAGCTGAATCTTGATTTTCCTCATTATCCTCATGCTAGTCAAACAATACATTATTGAACAGCACTACCAAATTAAAATTGTAGTTATATCTAAAATTACATTCTTGTTCAAAAGAAAATATGAACAAGACTTCACTAAGTTAGATATTTATCGAAATTTATTAAAAAATCCAATCCCGAAAAGTATTGCATTTCGTTTTCTCACAAGAAACGCGTCCATTCCACGGGCGTGATTTACAGAATCGAGACATCCCTTTAATAAAAATTGTAAGTAAGAAAGTTTTGAAATGTGCCAAAACTTTCATTTATCCGTGAATGCAGTTGGTAATTTGGTGCGTATTATATGGTTTCTAAGATTTGTTTTTGGTAAGAAACCCATCTTATGAGTATAGACACATTTCTTGATACTTACGTTTGTCTTTGAGTATTTCCGATTACCTACGTCAAATACTTAGATAACTATCTACAATTTACATGGGCCTGAAGAGCGGTTACGTTTAGATGGAACTCTTAAAGGGTTCATTCGAATTAACTATGCTCGATACCATGTCAAACTGAGCAAAACTATTTCTATATGTTGATATGGTAACTCGCATAAAGTTAACAGCGTTTCCGATTGAGTATTGGCAAACTTTATAAGCAAAATATGATTTGACGACAAGCTCCATCAAACGTTTATTGCCTGTATCCCCGTTTGACTCGTTTGTGCGTGATCCATACGCCAGAATAACGCAAAAAAGTATAAATAGAATTGAATATAACTCACTGCCTCAATCTGAAATATATTTAAATATATGTATATGGGCAGGCCCCCCCACACGGTGGACTGAGGGAGTAAGAGATGCGGGTGGGCCAGGACCGGTCATTGTGGAAGTATTTGGGGGAGGTCTATATCCAGCAGTGGACGTCCTTCGGCTGACATGATGATATGTGTATGAAATTGAATATACCTCCGCATCTACAGTTTTCCCTAATAGGTAAACATGTTGATCACGTCGTGTACTGACTAATATATCTAACTGACGACCTGTTTAGCCTAGTTGGTAGTGACTCTGCCTCCGAAGCTAGGGGTCCCGGGTTCGAATCCCGGCCAGGGCATTTATTTGTGCATTTTCACGGATATTTGTTCTTGGGTCTTGGATGTTTTCTATGTATTTAAGTATGTATTTATCTATATAAGTATGTATATCGTCGTCTAGTACCCATAGTACAAGCTTTGCTTAGTTTGGGACTAGGTCGATTTGTGTAAGATTGTCCCCCAATATTTATTTATTTATTTAACTCAAACCACTTTTACACATGGAACCTTACAAAGTCAGGTCTAGCAGGTCAGTTTTATTCGTCACTAGCTGTTGCCCGCGCTTCACCCGCGTCTTCGCTCCTATTGGTCACAGCGTGATGTTATATAGCCTAAAGCCTTCCTCAATAAATGGACTGTCCAACACAAAAAGATTTTTTTAATTCTAACCAGGAGTTCCTGAGATTAGCGCGTTCAAACAAACAAACAAACAAACACACTCTTCAGCTTTATAATATTAAGTATAGATTTCAAATCCTAATAGCCACGTGTTTAGCGCGTTCGCTTCCTACGCGTGCGATACAGTCGCTGTAATACGGCTAGGATGAGAATAGAATATGGATCAAATTGACGCCCTTACCTGACCTTCGTGCTACGACTCTCGTAGACGCTACGACGTAGCGAGCTCGTTGTAATCTTGTCGGATTTTAATGTGACGTATTAACACTTTCAGTGCCAGTAACCTGAGTGACTGAGCGTCGGGTGCGCTCGTCACGTAAGCGCTTTCGTCTACATACGGTTTTTTGCATGTTATTGGCTACGAGCGTAGCGCTACGAACTCGTGGGCAATTAAAGTGGCTCTAGTGGCTCTGAGAGCTGTAGACCTCACGTTATCTTTTTTAAATCTCAAAATTACCAAAAACTGACTCGACATAAAAATCTATATAATTACTCACTCAATGTGATAATTTACTTTCTTCGTAATCAAATTGCTGTCATAACACTCATAACAGTTAGAGGTTTTAGGTTGGGTTGCACCAAACAGTCTGTAATCGTAAGCTGTGTTCGTAAAACTCTGAATGTATGGAAAGTTTGACAAGTTTCTATGGGATGACAGCTGCCGGCGCCATATTTAGCGCTGATCGGTCTGTGATCGTAAGTTGGTGCAACTCAACCTTAGTCTTTATAAACAAGTTGTTGTAGGGTGACCATGATTGTAGAGAATTAAACTTTAACTTAACAAAAATTAAAATACAGGAAAAAGATATGGGTGTTTCACTTAAATACAATGGTAAACGATTCATTGCCATTTAGTATGTATGTAGTGTTGGTCCTGCTCACGTCTCCTGAATCACCCTGTATGCTTATTATAATGATAATACTTATACTTAACCTACTTAAAATTAGTAAATCTGTATTTAAGTATGTATTTATCTATATAAGTATGTATGTAAAAATTAGTATTTAAGTATGTATTTATCTATATAAGTATGTATATCGTCGTCTAGTACCCATAGTACAAGCTTTGCTTAGTTTGGGACTAGGTCGATTTGTGTAAGATTGTCCCCCAATATTTATTATTATTATTGTCTTTTGCGCTCACGGGACAATGGTGTCCCGGACCTTTGGAAGGCGTGCGCGGAGCCGAAGTACCGAGGTACCGAAGTACCAACCGAGTACCACATAGCCAACACGTAGAGGCCCTTTTGACAATTTAATGAAATGCAAGGGGTACACCGAGCGGATGCTGTCCCTGCCCGTGTCTTGGGACGCACACAGAGACAGCGCCCACCAGGGTGTACAGGAACTATTGCTGATTGATGGAATCTAAATGAACCGGACTATTGGGTGAATATGATGGACTAATGGCTGGGCTATTGAGTGAGACAACGGACGTCTGCCTAATAAAACTGTCTCACATTTTTATCTCAGGCAGACGGTGACTCGCCATCTGCTAGATGGGCCCCTATAAATAGCGACATTAAAAATGGCCTAAGGGCAACACCGGTGCTGAGGGCTGGGGGTAGAGAGGTGGCACTGGACTTTAAACATATAGCCAACTCGCCACTTAGGTGACCACATCCACCCCCGAGCAACAGCTCTAGCGACTCCACTCTGGACAGCCGGTTAAGGCAAGCCAGAGGCGGGGGGCTGCTCCCTAACAGCTCACCACAAGCTGCCCTACGTTGACTGACTGCACTGGAAATCCCTTACTATTTATTATTATTATTATTACATGACAAAACTGTATTACCAAAGTCGAGATAAGCAATAATGGAAATAACTTCCACTTGACTATAAATTAATCGTTTGTTTCTTTCTTGCAAGAACTATGTGATACAATGAAAATTGTTAAAACTGTTGGAACCTGTTCTGTTATCGATTATAAGTCATCATCATCATCATCATGTCAGCCGCGATTATAAGTATACCCAGCCAACTTTTTTTCGAATATCTTCCATGTACAGACTTTCGACCCTCTTCAGCTTTATTATAAAGGGTGATCCGGGAGACGTGAGCAAGATCAACACTACGGATTTAGTAGATCATAAGCTACTGCTACGTACCGCTATTAGTGAAATTAACGTTTATTTATCTTTGGTGTTGATAACAATTTTTTTTACATTATTTACGAAATTCATGGTCACTCTACATAACTCTACAATCAGAATACTTCAGTCAAGTCATACGTGTCAAATTGAATGTCATCTGAGTCCGATTACTTTTGAAATATCGTATCTCACTCAATGTGACAATTTACTTTCTTCGTAATTAAAGTGATGTCATAACAGTTTACCCCCTTATTCATAAAACTTAACAAACCTCTGTTAACTAAAAGTTGTTTTGTCCCTTTCTCACAAACATAAATGTCAAAGTGACAGATAAGGACAAACCAAATTTAGCGGCTTGTTAACTAATAGAGGCTTGATGGACGTTTATGAATAAGGGGGTTGATTTTTATAAACCAGTTGTTGTAGGGTGACCATGATTGTAGAGAATTAAACTTTAACTTAACAAAAATTAAAATACAGGAAAAAGGTATGGGTGTTTCACTTAAATACAATGGTGAACGATCTATTGCCATTTACTATATATGTAGTGTTGGTCCTGCTCACGTCTCCTGAATCACCCTGGATATGCATAGATTCAAATGATGGATATCAACATTTTTACAGAACGAGTCTGGATTCTTAATGACATAAATAATATTCTCATAAATGTATTGGGACGCTACAGATAAAATGTTAATTTCTTTAAAAAAATCTCTTACAGATTCACATGAGCCCAGGTTGTATATGGAGCGAATGGCTCTTTTTTGTAACACAAAAATTGTCTGAATGTCAGCTGCAGCAGGATCAGTCATGGAACGTCAACTTTTGTGAAACCGAACAGATTACTGGTGGGCAGTTTATTTCTATTGAAGTGCACTAGCATATCGTTTAACATTATTTTCTCAAAAACTTTACTCAACACAATACTACCAAGTATTAATATGGGACGGCAATTGGTTAGGTCGTTCAAATCACTCGATTTAAATGGAGATATATTTATTACTATATTTCTATACTATATTTCATTAGATTCAGAAAAACACCTTCGGATATGCAATTATTATAAATCATGTGCGCAAGTGTAGGGTGTAGTGGGGTGCAATGACATCTATGACATGATTAATAACTTTTACTTATGTAACTTTTGCTGAAACGGAATTAATATTCTGTATTGCTTAGTTGCACATTTATTAAAGAACTACAATCAAACATGTTACGTGACATCCAATTACTTTTGAATTGAATTTAACCATATTACGCTGCGCTCACGAATTGATGATGTATATTTTAATGAGATAAATTCATGTTACAAATATTTGAGACACAACCAAGCTATTGCCACTGCACATAATAAATTAAAGTATTGAATATGAATTCACGCCGATATAATTAATGTTATCATGGATTTCGCATACCAATAATTATACAAAAGTAGACTAGACCACAGAATTCAGCCTTTTGGACAAAATTATTATTCAACTACTTGTACTTTTCTTTAAAAAATCTATCGTCCCGCGTTTGAATCTCGATCAGAGCATTCACTTGTGTGATGAGCACGAATATTTGTTCCCGAGTTATGGATGTTTATGGGATGATGTGCCAATATGTCCCGGACCCGGGTATGTCCTAAAACTACGACCAAGACCACCGGGGGATGGGCAGCAGCATCCCTGGAGAGATACTGCGATCGCCAATTCGCCTGCAAAGCGTGGTGATTATGGCAGTCCTTCGGCTGATATGGTGCCAATATGGAAAAAAGACCGGCCCGTAGTATTTCAACAGGACGGCTGCCCAGCGCATTAGAGATTTATAGTTAGGGAACATCTAAACATGGCTTTCCCGAGCGCATGGATTGGCAGAAATAGGCCTATTCAATAGCCCGCTCGATCCCCAGACCTAACTCCAATTGACTTCTACGTCTGGGGAAGAGCCAAAGAACGGGTGTACGCAACAGAAGTAGAAAACAGGGAGCATTTGATCTCAAAAATATAATGTGGCAAGAAGTTATGGAAATAAATAATTACTGTTACAACAGTTTTTTTAACATTTGAGATTATTTTTTCATGTTTTCTCAATTTATTTATCTGATCAAATCATACTTTTAAGTATTTTCAAAGAATTACTAGGTGGTGTTAGTGACTCGCTATTTTAGTCAAAAATCATTTTTAGCCGGAAAATTCGAAATGATTTTGTACATGTGGTATACCGTTAGAATAGTCAAGAACTGGTGATTTTTTAATGCTGGAGGATCTGAGGATGTCTTACTTTTTTAAAATTGTGACGCAAAGTTGAGCTAGACGATCATTCCAGGAAATAAAATAGTAGAATTAGCATACATTACAAATTTTGAAAATATAAACAATTTTTCCCTTCACTAGCTCGGAAAGCCGTCTTTTATCCTTTGAAACAAGCGGGTAAAAACGCATTTTATCCAGAAGTGGGGAAAGTAATTTGACCTTAGAGCGTGTTTGAGTAGTTTTTGACAGATAACAAAACGTAAAACGCTCATAATAATGGTTCGTTTGATATCTATCATCATTAAATAAATGGTTTTATGATTTAATAAAAAAATACCAAATTTAGCTTTATTTAATGATTTTAAGTTAGACCTTAAAATTCCATAACTAACATTTTTTTATAATGCAATTGAGTATAATTGTGATCGCACAAGTTGAGTCGATGCAATTTCAAAATGCATCATCAGAAATGTCATCATTGTCAATGTCAGCTAAAATAAAATTTTAGTTGACATACACAACTTCTCACCGACCACAAACCAATAAAAGATACTACGTATCACCGACTCCGACTCACGTAAATATACACAACTTCCCGAGTTTCCTGTTATAATATCGTAAAAAAAACAGTGATTCCAGTGATGTAAATCATGCCTGTGGAACTGTGTTTTTTGCATGTTGCACTTCCCTCGCTATAGTGAGGAGAAAAGTTTTGTGTTACACTGATTTAATAAAAAAATACCAAATTTAGCTTTATTTAATGATTTTAAGTTAGACCTTAAAATTCCATAACTAACATTTTTTTATAATGCAATTGAGTATAATTGTGAACGCACAAGTTGAGTCGATGCAATTTCAAAATGCATCATCAGAAATGTCATCATTGTCAATGTCAGCTAAAATAAAATTTTAGTTGACATACACAACTTCTCACCGACCACAAACCAATAAAAGATACTACGTATCACCGACTCCGACTCACGTAAATATACACAACTTCCCGAGTTTCCTGTTATAATATCGCAAAAAAAACAGTGATTCCAGTGATGTAAATCATGCCTGTGGAACTGTGTTTTTTGCATGTCGCACTTCCCTCGCTATAGTGAGGAGAAAAGTTTTGTGTTACACACGGGTGCAAAGTTGTATTTTACTTCTCGTGTGTTGAAACACTCGCTACGCTCAGGATTCTATTTTAGAACCACTCGCTTCGCTCGTGGTTCAACTATACCATCCTGTCGCTGGCTCGTGTTTCAATTCCACACTCGCGGGTAAAATACAACTTTGTACCCTTGTATAACAAATAACTTTTGTGGTATCACATTTAAAAAAGGTAAAGACCGAGAAAATAAATAAAAAATGCATTTCGGTACAAGAGGTGGATGCGAAGCTGCAGTTCATGCGCTCCGCACCTTCCTCAGTACTGATGATTGCCAAGTTTTATTAAAAATAGACATAAAAAATGCATTCAATTCGGTGAACAGAGACACCCTGCTGGCTGAAATTAGAAATCATATCCCAGAACTTTATAATTACCTTCTACATTGCTACGCAGATCCCACTAAATTAATGTACCGCAACCATGAGCTCTCTTCAGAAGTTGGATGCCAGCAGGGTGATCCCCTCGGTCCGGCCATTTTTAGCTTGGCGATAAATCCAATTATTCAAAATTTAACCTCCAAATTTAACATCTGGTATTTGGACGACGGAACCCTAGGAGGAAACATAGACTCCGTACTTTCCGACCTCTCGACCCTCAAAACCAAATTTAAATCGATTGGCCTTGATCTAAATTACAGTAAATGCGAACTCTACATTCACGATACATCCTTAAATCATTAGCAAACAAATTTAATATTCTAACACCAAATATTAAATCTGTTACTAAAGATTCCCTTAGCCTCCTAGGGACTCCAATTTTTGATGATTTTCTTCCTGTCTTTATAAACAATACAGTAGCAAAATTCCAAAACTGCTCCGATCGTCTATTAGAAATTCAGCTTTTTTCATTCTTAAATTCTGTCTTTTTGTCCCAAAATTGACGTACATGCTTCGGTGCAGCCCTTTCTGGAAACATAAAAATTTACTAGCGCCTATAGACGCTTTAGTCAAAACCCACTTGGAACATATTCTAAATTTAAAGCTCACCGAACAATCTTGGCAACAAGCATCCCTTCCCGTCCGGTACGGCGGGCTCGGGGTGCGCAAAATTTCCTGTGTTGCACTGCCGGCTTTTCTATCGTCCGTTCACAGTTCTGGTGATCTCGTAGGAAAAATCTTAAGGGCCTCGTCCGAAAACTATGAGATCTCAGACTTGGACGACGCTAGAAATGCCTGGCTGTTGGCCTGCCCGGGGCAAAATTTTCCATTTAATCCCAAATCGCAAAGGGGCTGGGATGATGTTTTGTGCAAAATAAAAAACACCTCTCTTGTAGACGACGCAACAGGAGCAGATCGTGCGCGACTGATGGCAGCGGGCTGCAAGGAGGCTGGGCATTGGTTAAATGCTTTTCCGTCGCCTAATACAGGTACCCATTTAGACAGAAATACTCTCCGTCTGGCGGTCGGGCTGCGTTTAGGAGTCCCAGTATGCGCGCCGCATAAATGCCTCTGTGGCAGTGATGTCGACCGGCTGGGGCACCACGGATTATCTTGCCAGCGTAGCGCAGGCCGCTTTTCGCGTCACGCCGCTATAAACGACATAATCCGTCGGTCTCTCGCCACCGTCAACGTACCGGCAATACTAGAGCCTAGCGGTATAACCAGAGACGATGGCAAGAGGCCCGACGGTATGTCTCTGATACCGTGGAAGATGGGACGAGTGCTCGTGTGGGACACTACCTGCGTGGACACGCTGGCGCCGTCCCATCTCCACACACAAAGTAGGCGCGGCGGCGGAGGCGGCTGAGGCCCTTAAAAGACGCAAATACAAGAGTCTCGACGCCAACTACAACTTCGTTGCTTTTGGAGTCGAGACTCTTGGTCCGTGGGGCCCTGCAGCACAGAAACTCTTTCAAGAGTTGGCTAAACGGCTGGTCGATGTAACCGGGGACAAAAGAGCTGGCAGCTTCCTCGCCCAACGCATAAGTATTGCGATCCAGCGAGGAAATGCTGCCAGCATCCTCGGCACCATGCCACAGGGGCCTATTTTAGACTTAGGTTTTTAGATTTGTAATGTTTTAATTTATTTTCTTTTTAATAATAATTAATTATTTCTGTATATATAGGTATAATATTACCTACTTGTATTCGTTGATTTTTTATTCTATAAATTAGTTTAAGAACATGCATGCACTATCTGGACTACAATATTTGTATCACAAAGTACAATATATATAATAAAAAACTCAAAAAACACCGTAGGCGGGCCTAAACAAATTGGAAAATTATTTTATGTTTTAGAGAAACTGTAGATGTGGGAAGTTGGTCCCATATACTTTTGGTTAAGGTCTAATGACTCGCTACCCACTGGTAACATTTTTTCCCATATGTTATTACCGGACTGCAAGTCTCAGTAGTAGTTACGATGCTACAAAAACAAAGTCTCATTAGTCCGATCTTCAGACTATTGAAACTAGGGGCTAATGACAAGATCTATGAGGAATCACAGTCGGTTTTATTTTAGATCTTGGAGCTGATATTTAACTTTTAAGTAAATGATAAATTAGTTTTTGAATGTAAGTATACAGTACGCGTAGTAGTGGTTTTTGTATGTAGTATACCTATTGTTATGGAATAAACGATCGCGCTTTATTGAATGACTTTAGGGATAACACAGTATACGTATTATTAAGTCACGACGACGATGTGATAAATAAGCCAAGATCATAAAAAATATTATGTAAGTATAATAAACAAGAAGATTTATAAAGTTTGAATAAAATATTTTTAGAGTAAATGTAAATTATCTATCTGTGCATAAAATTACGATAAGTTTGTTTGTTTGTTTTGTTTAAACTCTTTATTGCACAAAACAAGTACATAAAAGAAAAATAAACTTAATTTTAGACTTTTGTACAAAGGCGAACTTATCCCTATAAGTATTAATATTCCTTTTTTTTCTAGTAACTGAAAAAAGCTAGTCCGTCTCATATACGTGACAGTTGAATAAAGTATATAACTTATTCTAATAAAACAAAGGTGTAGGTACAATACGATCCGTAATTCTCTAAACACACTAGTAAATCCCGTCTGAACTTAATAAATGGCGACAAGCACTCAGCGTGATTACAATGAAAATATTTGAGACCAGCGGATTGTTCGGTCATTGCTTGGGTCCGAATAAAAGATTTGTTTCATGAAATATGGACACGTGTAATGTTAGCTTCAAATAACAATCCTTATGGATCCAGACAGTTTATCAACCGAGTGAAGCAAGGTCGTAGGTTCAACTATAGCAGGGGTTCCCAAACTTTTTTTTCTCATAGACCACTTTAAAAAATTTGCTGGTTCTGGTGGACCCCCTACTCTACAGCCTACACCATATTCCCAAAAAATTACAAAAATGTGACTATTACCTAACTCTGGTGACGATATAACTATGAAATAGTATAGTATATTATATGTACACCTAGGGAGATACTCGTAATATAAAGAAAGGCCGAGATCGCAGATATTTACGGCCCGAGCTGCAAGCGAAGGACGCAAATGTGCGATCAAGGCTTTTTCCCGTGTTGTATACATCATTTTATGTCAACATTTGGCGAAAAAGCGGCTATTTCCGCACATGTATCGGGCGAAAAAATCCACTTTTAGCCAGGTGTGACATAAATGTTCTTTACAGGTTTAGAAAAAAAAGTGAAAAATGATTGGTTAATATGCTGTCAATAATAAATACTTTACTTTTTTGACATCTACTCACAACCTATCTATTCCAGCATCAAATAAAATAAAATCAATCAAATCTAAATCTCGGAGTGGTGAAATAAAATTAAATATAGTATATTTTGCTTGTGTTGTGTTTATTCGAGTACTTTATAATATTTATGATGATAATAACAGTCGTAAAATAATTAAAATTAAACATTGTTACGTAACTTCTAAGTACAATGACACTCAAAATTAATGGGAGGGATGAGCTTGATGAATTGACAACAAATTGTCAATATTTGGGTTCAGTTTTGTCAGGAATAATCGCAAATCTCCTCGTTCTGTGATATTCAGTCTGTTCCTATTTTTCGTTAAAAGGTTTGTAACGGTGCTGAAACTTTTTTCCACAAGATATGACGAGGGAAATGATATCAAAAGCTTTCTCGCAATTTTCCACAGTCCAGGATATTTTTCGGGTATTTCTGCTTGCAGCCATAAAGTTTGATACCCTTTTTTATATTTCACCTTCAGCTCCTCATTAGTGCTAAGCTCAAGTAGCTCCTCTTGCAATATCACGTTCTCCACTTCCATTTCATCAAATGGATTTATAATCCATGGTGGTATTTCCATCGTGAGAATGTCTTCAAATCTGGTTTTGAAATCATCATGCAGGGCAATCAAATGTTGAACATATGTCTGAATATCATCATCCTCGCATTCTACCTGTGACAAGCTTGAGAATTGGGAAAATTCGCGTCGACTAATGTTTTGCTTCATTAACTTCAATTTTCCAAGAAAAGCGGAAATCACACTCTTTGTTTTAATTAAATTGAGGTTGTCCCCTTGCAGTTGTAAGTTAATATCATTAAACTTTTTGAACAAATCTGTCAAATACGCGATATCTGCTTTGAACTTGATCAGGTTTTCTTTTAAATCTGGAGCTTTACTATCCAGAAACTCCAAGACAGACTCAAAAAGTGAGTAAAATCTTGTTAAACATGCACCTTTCGACAACCAGCGTACTTCAGTGTGTAAGAGCAATCGTCGGAAGTCTTCATCATTTTCATCGCACAATTGGGCAAATAAACGCGTATTCAAAGCATTGCTTTTTATTTTATTAACCGCGTTAATCACAAATTGGAGCGATTGGTGCAGTCTAGCACTCAAATTTTTTGCTACTAAGTGTTGTCGGTGGATGACACAGTGAATTGCAGTTAAATCTGGTATCATTTTTTTTAGATGGCTTATGAACCCACGATATTTCCCGACCATTGCAGGAGCTCCATCTGTTGCCGCCGATGTAACGTTTGTGAACGGAATTGATTTTTCTTTTAAAAAATCGCTCAGGATGTTAAATATCGATTCACCTTTAGTGTCAGTCTTCAAAGTTTTGGCGAATAATAGCTCTTCATGAATTTCTTCGTCCATAACAAATCGCACAAATGCTAATAATAATGCCTCATTATCAGGTAAAGTTGACTCGTCCAGTTGAATAGAAAAATGAGTTGTTTGCAGATAATTACACAAGAAACTTTCAATATCAGAGCTCATTTCGTCAATACGTCTTTGTACAGTGTTGTTACTCAAAGGAATTTTTTTGAGTATGTCAAATGGAGGTTTGTGCAGAACAGTTTTTAAAACTTCTTCAACAGCGGGTAAAATTAACTGTTCACCAATGGTGTGGGGTTTTCCAGATTTCGCTATGAGTAATGAGATGTTGTAAGATGCCCGCAAGCCATCATCGTTACTTTCAGATGTTGAAGCGAACATACCTTGCAGGGTGGGTCTCTTTTCATATTTTTCTTTCAATGATTGAAAATATTTCAAATCTTTACCTGTTTTATCAGGGTGGCACCTTTTTAGATGATCTTCGAGCCTCGATGGTTTCATAGAGTCATTGCTCAAAACTTTATTGCATAAAAGGCACATGGGCAATCGCTTGTCCGCGTTTGATGGAAGAAAGCCAAATTTTAAATATTCCACACTGTACTGTCGACACTTAATTTTCTTCTTTGGCTCCACCATGTTTCAAATTAGCTACCTGTAAGTATAAAAAAGTTTTTGTGATCTTAACATTCTTACTTAACTTCTTCTTAGTCTTACTTAACAGGATATGGCTATTTTATAGAACAGAATTTATAATTTTTCGCTATGAATCAAAAAAAGAATACTAATAAACTTTTTTCGGCTGTCTGTTGTTTTATGGAAGTAGGTAGGTAATAATCGTAATGTTCATTATTTCATATTTCATACATGTCTATCATACACAAAGAAGACAAATATATTAACTACAAAAAGAGATACCTATAAGTTGTATAGCAAATAAACAAATAATGTACTTACTTTTCCGACACGATTCTGGCAACCAGGAACAGCAATTCACTTTACTTTTGTAGTCGAAATCCGGAAACAAATGAGTAACGTTTGTTCTTAGCATTCGTATTTATTGGTGAAGAATCAAACAAGTGCCTACAAGCACAGCACATTACCGTAAGTCATAGGTATTTCATCCCTTTGCACGTCCGAACAAGCGTTTTGGTCGGCGCCGGCGATAGCGACGCGACGGTGCTTCGCAAGCCTAGACTTGTTCGTTTGTCCAACAGCTCGTTCGCGATATGTTGCAGACTTGCAGTCGACAAGTTTTGGAGCCGAAAGTTGTAATTTTAATAATATAGTATAGGTAGTTTGATTCACCGAAATATTTATCACGGAGGAACGCAATATTTTTATTATATATTTATCAGTCGTCCAGGCTATAAAAATAATACAAAAATCATTATCTGTTTCGTTATTTACCATCGAAACCAGATACATTTTCGTGGACCCCCACGTACAAACTGTGAACCCCTATTTTTTTGCCACTCCAGCGTAGACCCCTGTCACATCGTTTGTGGACCCCTGGGGGTCCACCTGGACCACTTTGGGAACCCCTGAACTATAGGGAGGTCAACTAGGGGCAATGTTAGTTCAACATTTTTGATGACTGTGAATTTTGATATTTATGAATTACATCTCCTACATTTTTACTTTGAATATGGCGAAGATAGCTTGAAGGTTACGGGGAGAGCAAAGGTAACGTGCAACGTATACTCGTCTCAAACAGACTGTATTGTCTCTAGAACGAATTTTATTGAAATACCTACAACTTAGAAAAGATGAAAAACCCCCGACATTTTCATTTCAACGCTCAATATCTCGAAAAAGGCTGAACAGATTTTCATAAGACATGATTAAGAATACTCCCGAGTATTCTTAATCATATATATGACACAAAAAAGCTAAGCTATATTAAGCTAATTTTTTTTTTGTATTTTTAAGTTATGGCACTCAAGGTCTTTTAACATAAAATGTAATCTCATCAATTCTGTAATAGACTGTTTGTTGCCCAAATAAATTAAAAAAATAAATCAACGAAAATCGGTTCAACCGTTTGGGAGCTATGATACCACAGACAGATAACCAGATACATAGACAGCCACGTTAGACTTATAACACCCCTCTTTTTGGGTCGGGGGTTAAAAACCACATTGTACTAGATCCATTATGTGAATATCCGCAACGCAGGCGTCGTCAAATGAGAACAAAATAATTTTTAAGAAAAAAAAAACCTGACTTCATTGGGGCAGGCCGGTGTGAAAGATTATTATACTTAGATGGTGCACTCTTAGATTCCATACAATAAAATAAAAATGGCTATAAGTATGTTTATAATGGTAGAAGACTAATGAAGAGAAGAAACTCAATTCCTCATGGAATCATGGAAAAACCTTGCTTGCTTGACAAACAAAGCGAAGAGAACAAACGCCAAACTTGAACTACGCGTCGTTGAAGAGTTCCTATCTGATCATCATCAGCAGTTCCACTTCATCAAATGTCACTTTGAATGAAAAAATTGATTAGTTCATGAAAATACTAAAATTACTATTTGTGTGCCTTTCACATTTGAGGAGTTCCCTCGATTCCTAATGGATCCCATCATCAGAACTCGAGCATGACAAAAATCAATCGTGAAAATAGAACTTGCTTAACAAACACAGCTAGAAGGACAAATCGCCAAACGTGAACTTTTCATCGTTGAAGAGTTCTGTTCTGATCATCATCTGCAGTTCCACTTCATCAAATGTCACATTTTTGGATGAAAATGTTCCATTTGTTGATAAAAACACAAAAATCACTATATGTTTGCCTTTAAGATTTGAGGAGTTCCCTCAATTTCTCATGGATCCCATCATCAGAAATGCGTTTTGACAAAAACGGGACCAATTTGGATATATATACTTACAATAAAAAAAAGAATTTTCCACATCGGTTAAGAAATGACGGAGTTATGGAGTAACAAACATTAAATAAAAATAAAAAAAACTAAAAAAAAACCATACAACCGAATTGATAACCTCCTCTTTTGAAATCTTGAATTCGGTTAAAAAGTATGTGGGAGTCACCTTGCAGTTTCATCTGTGATAACGTAATGTGCCTAATTATATCGCGACATAATTCGAGGGTTCTTAGTAAATATTAAAACAAACCCATTGAACTGCCATGCATTCTGACATTTCTGACAGACGCGCAGTGCGTCGCGTCGCGTGCGGCGCTGCGCACTTTCACGCCTCTGCGTGAAGATGGCCTTAGGATCAGGGGCGCTACCGCGAACCAAAAACTTAATATCTTCCTCTCTGTCGCACTTGCATATTCTCGCGACAGAGAGGGAGATACTTCGTTTTTGGTTCGCGGTATGGCCTCAGATATGTCGGTCTCTTCATTGCCATGTCAATAATGGATTACAAAAATACTGTCCAATTTATATGATGGAACACCTATGAAAATAGAAGCGTTAATAATAAATTACTAGACTATTGGGTAACTTGAACACAGAGAACAACGTCCAATTGAAAACTTTAATGAAAGACTGACCTTGATTTGTTAATCATTTAAGCCTCTAAAACTGTTCTTCCGCAATGACTTCCCGTTTCCTCTACTTAATTCATTACAACGATTAGGTACTCTAATATTCATGGCGATTGAACAAGATTAAGATCCTAGTTGTTTTTATGGGTAATTCATTAATAAGAATTAACCTAAAAATAACGTAACGTAACGTATTAATTTATCTTGATGTTCCTTTTAGCTGTTAGATGCACCGCCTACAATTTTTCGGCTTTGCCTTAAGGTTGACTGGTAGAGAATGCCATATGGCATTAAGTCCGCCTTTTGTGCGATAAGGTTTCTTTAGTGCAATAAAGATTAAATAAATATATAAAAATAAGCAGTTTTGTTTATGGTTTATATCAAATCACAACTATTCCGATACGTATAGCTACTTCATATATACATTAGAGATTGATAAAAGATTTTTCATCAAGAAACCACTACCAAAAACATCAGGTAAATTATAGTTAGGCATTATAATAATAATCGTATGGCATTTGTTATCGAACCGTGAGATCTTCGAGAAGACAAGTACGGTTGCCAGTTATTATTATTATGCATTGCGTAGCCGGACAATATGTACATATAATAGTACAATGTTTTTCATCACACTTGGAGGAAATAAATAAACCTAAAGCTTAAAATAATTGATAAATGCTGGCGCCGTTCAACGTCCGCAAATTCATGAATGAGAGACAAAAGTACATGCGTAAGAAAGGCATGTATGCATTACGCCCTTGGGCGGTTATAGGCATACTGAGCTACAATAGTAGCTTAGTATGCCTGCTTATCATGGCACCATTTATAAGCAAGTGTGATGAATAGATAGTTGAACACCTACAATATATGAGGTTGTTATAAACTCATAGGAATCATACCTATAGGCATACGTGTAGGCTGTACTGCAAAATTTCCACCTCTTAATTTGCAATTTTCCAAGTAAATCTGTCTTGCCCTCCGATTTCCCGGCTTTCAATTAACTATTAATCATAAACGCCCGGGAAACCCTTTCATTTAATACGGTTAATGACTTTTCACCCTTTGACGAATAGTGGACATTGGGGGCTTCAATTGCCTGCTCGAACCTTGTTTTGTCGTTTGCTTTTCATAACAAATTGAGCATGTGTGAGACGCGCAGGGTTTTGTAGAATAAATGTAGCTACGGCAGAACACGTAGGTACGAGTACCTACATTAGGTTCTTTAAGCAACAAACAACATATTGCGACTAGCGAAAACGATTAAAGAGTATTGACAAAACAGCGGTTTTTCATTCATTTTCCTCCGTCATCCCTAGCCATCATCATCATATCATTCGGAAGACGTCCACTGCTGGACATAGGCCACCCTCCGGATAATTCAACATCTTGGTCAGTTTAAGACGTAATTTATGCACCTACTCTCTAAGGGTGGGTGCCAGAGTAGGTGCATAAATTAGCTTAAGACTAAGACCGCATAGTTACTTGTTTGTTGATACCATGACTGACAACTGTTTAAATAGTTTTCTTGTACAACTTGGATTAATATCAGTCAGTACAGTCAGTTCGGTACACCATACAAAATATATGGTGTACCGCGAACTATTTGACCACTTTGGCTACCACTTTGTATTTGATGCCGACTGTACAGCTGTGTACCTATTTGTCCTTCCTAAGGTAAGACTTGTTAACTTGAAGTGATTAGTTTCATTGGCCACTTGAGACGTAATGTCGGCGGATCCACCACCCAGCCCACAACCACTCTAGTGTGTGGTTCGCACAAGATAGGACCGAAGGGGCTCCGATTCCAAAACCAAGCCGTTTGAATCGAATTAGAGGATGCTATCGGACACCGTTTGGGCCTGGGATAACACAGTAATTGCACCAATTAGTTGTAGCTACTCTATTTACTCCTAGACTAGACTTATACCACATAAATAGAAAGATAAAGAACGAAAGATAGACACATGATGTCGTCCTAAATAACCTATACATAGTGTGTATAACTACGCTCAGGCGTCAGCCTCACGTGCCTTGCCGTCCACCACGTCTTCATTATCGCGTATAACACTCTTGGCTTGACTTGGCACGCCCATCGGGCCTTCGGCCATACATAAGGAGGCCGCTGTGTGTGAATGATCGGCTTTTGGTCTCGCATTTGTTGCCGTTCTGCTTCGCATTTTCGGCCATCGTCATTACGTAAAGAATGTCGGTTGGGACGCTCGGCCTTCGGTCTCGCGTGCCTTGCCGCTCTGCTTTGGGCCTTCGGCCCTCAGCCTTGCATAAGGAGCCTGCTCTGTTGAAATGATAGGCCCGCATGTCTTGCCGGTCTGCTTAGGGCCTTTGGCCATAATACTTACATCCAACTCGCTCTGCAGGGACTACGTTTTACGGCAGAACTGCGTAGCGAGACTTCTATCATTATAATTGTTATTTTTTTGACAGGATTCATTCGTCTAGAATGAACACGACACGATGGTTGTTGACATTTGATTTTCCGAAATAAGCACTTAATCATTCGTTTTGTCAATAGTATTTCTAGAGAATAGATCCCCAAGGTCCTGGTGTCCTTTTCGACGCCGTCCAACCATCTCAGCTTGAGAAAAATTGTATGGGAAAATAAATAATTGTAAGGCGAGAACGAGTTCTACCCGAACGAAGTCGCGGGCAAAAGCTAGTATATAAATAAATTGTAAACATGGCGCTTCTCCCAACACTCCATAGTTTTTATACAATCTTAAATAATAAAAGATTCCTCAAACTATGTTTGCTCAAAAATGTAACAATTAAGGAAATATACAGTTCAATTTTTTTTTACACAAAAAATACTTCGACGAATAAAAGTGGGAAGACTTTTATTTAAATATTTTTATGTAAGTTTCATTACGTGCGGGGTTTCTGAGTCAAATGAGAAGTCGTGTCGTATAAGGAAACTAAGGAATTGGCTCTGGATAGGATAAGGTGGAGAGAACTGCATACTTCATCGGCTACACCGACAAGAGTTTTACTCTTAAATTCATGATGATATCAAGGCCTGCAATTTAGTTAAAATTGCATGCTGGTTAATAACATCAAACAGTTGCCTTTAAACATGACTACGAGTAAAAAGGGAAACCAAAAGCATGGCTTGTGCAAAGGGCTTTCTATTCCATCGCCGAATACATTTCATCTTTTGAATGAGGTAGGTCATGTGTCATGTATCTATCTTCTATATAAATTCGAATCCATTGATCAGATTGTGATGAAACTTTGATAAACTGTTTTAGGGACGCCAGCAACAAACAGTTCCTGGGGGCCAATTCGCGGTCCGAGCGAGATGCATGTCTATCGTGACATTGTATAGAATGGTAGAGTCACTTGTATGGAATCTCGAATAGAGATCACCTCGATCGAACCCGAGAATTGGCCCCCTGGCCCAAAAACAATGAGCTTTTTTCGTTCAATATCTGTAGGTATATGCATGTTGCATTGCAACGCATGCCGGGTGCAGCTAGTATAATATAATACTATAGTAGACCTTTGACTATGATTGTTTAAACTTATTTTTAGTTGTATTAAGTTATAATATTTTTTGCATGCCAGATGCTGGTAAAATTGTGTTATTTAAGTAGGTATAATACTGTCTGACCATCTTACAAACGTTATTACAAACGAAATAAAATTATTTGTAGTTTGCTATACTTTCACCTGTACGTACATAAACGCTCCTAACCCAAATAATATGTATGTATTTGGGCCACACTGCTGATAAGGGCACCGCGCCGCATGTCCATAAATGCAGCCAAATACAGTTTATTTATATCGACGTTTTTCATGACCTACACGTCCCCGATAATCTATAGGTACACAGTAATTATGAATTATGTGTATCCTTTCTCCTCGGTGAAATGAAAGCTTGCGAGGGTGACGAGTCGAACTGTCCTCATTAACGGTAATGGCGGTCGAACTGATGTTCGAGATAGAACGGTTTAATTAATGCCGTAGCCACAGGCCCTTTGTTATACCGAATTATTATAACAGTTCCGCTAACAACGATTTAGTTGCATTTACTATCGGATTAATTTTGTTTGATTGCGTTGGAGCTGTGATACCTACCTATACTATTGTAGGTGCCTTATACTACCTCTACCTATACGATATGCCTTGCCTTGTACTATATAGTAAAATAGTGTGTGGCGCCCGCGTACCACGCGTGGTATGCGAGGTTAAGCATCGTTGGCTGTGGCCAACTCTTAGATGAGTGACCACTTTGAGCGGTTACTAACTGAGCACTCCCATGCTTTGGAAAGATAGTTAAGCCGTTGATACCAACAGATATATCATAGATAGGCAGCAGCCGTTAAGCTATGTTGGAAGCTTTGGGGCGACTTGAGAACTTCTAACAATCATGTTGCCCAACTCACTTGACAAGCTTAAACTCATAAAGGTCTATTTCTATCTTGGGTTGGAAGGTGAGATGGCAGTCGCTTCCATAAAAACTGGTGCCTACGCCATTTCTTGGGATGTCCCATGCTCCGGGAATCTTTCAGGATTCAACTGTACTGGGATAACGCTGAGATGATGATGATCATACTCTCAATTAGATAATTATGCAACTTGTTTGATTTAACTAACCACGTCTAACCTCGAACTCATACCGATTTCAAAGATTCTTGTTTTTAATTTTTCGTCGGAATAACAGTGTGTGATCAACGTTATAAACATTTATATTTCAAAGTATATTATCCATTAAATGTGGGTAAGGAAAAATAAAACACAAATATTCAATTATTAATGTTTAATGTGGACAATCGAAACAGTTTTGAAAAAATACATATAAAACTGTAATTGGATACTTACAAACTTCCGGGTTTTAGTGGGTTTCAGTCTTACCACTTTGCCCAACCAATTGACCCTCTTACTTTACCTACCAGTGACTTGCACTTACAAATTTATTTATAACATTCAGAAATAGGTACTGATTGTGAGATTTACTTATGCACATACTTTAAATATGGTTGGTTATGTAGTATGTAACTACACGCTTACGAAGTTCACACCTGACACTTTACTGCATTGCATTGGTATTTGTAATATTTACAAATCTAATAAAAGGTTTACTGATAATTTATATTAGGTCAGTGAAATTGTTCACATATCTGTTCATTATTCCAAAAATACTAATCTACATAACAACTGTACATGGTTTAATAACTTGTTTTGTGAAACTGATATAAATAAGTAATATAATAATATATTTTAATACCCGTCTTAGTCGTGTACAAATAACTCCTAAAAAAATCGAAGTTTAATATTTTGATAAAGGTACGTAATACCTAAAATTCATACAATGTTTTTCTACTCCAGCATTGTAATCATCTGTCAATTAAATGATAGACAGCAGTATTAAAATAATAACCTTTATATACCAATGCAAGTATATACCATAGACAATTCATTATACAGAGTGATTCGGGAGACGTGAGCAAGATCAACACTACGAATTCAGTAGATCATAAGCTACTGCTTCGTGCCACTATTAGTGAAATTAACGTTCATTTATCTTTGGTGTTTTGAAACAAAATGTTTTAAATTATTTACGAAATTCATGGTCACTCTACAATTTCTTCAGTCAAGTGATACGTGTGAAATTGAATGTCACCTGAGTCCGATTACTTTTGAAATATCGTATCTCACTCAATGTGACAATTTACTTTCTTCGTAATCAAAGTGCTGTCATAACAGTTAGAGTTTTAGGCTGGGTTGCACCAAACCGTCTGTAATCGTAAGCTGTGTTGCACCAACATACGATCACAGACCGATCAACGTTAAATATGGCGCCGGCAGCTGTCACCCCATAGAAACTTGTCAAACTTTCCATACATTGAAATTGTAACGAACACAGCTTACGATTACAGACGGTTTGGTGCAACCCAGCCTGAATCTTTATAAACAAGTTGTTGTAGGGTGACCATGAATGTAGAGAATTAAACTTTAACTTAACAAAAATTAAAATACATGAAAAAGGTATGGGTGTTTCACTTAAATACAATGGTGAACGATTCATTGCCATTTACTATGTATGTAGTGTTGGTCCTGCTCACGTCTCCTGAATCACGCTGTATACCTGGTGGGAGAAAAATAATGGATTTCCATACATTATGATACGATTGGTTTTGTTTTAAAGAGGTACGCCTCAATGTCCTTTTTAATTTAAATTAAATTATTCTGCTGTCGTTGATAAATATTGTAAGCAACGTTATATAATTAGATCTCAAAATTCTCGAGTCTTAAATAACAAAACTCGCTACGCTCATTTTGTTACAGTGACTCTCGGATCTAAGAATCCTTATTATGTAACTGTTGCAAAAGATACTATTATCAAGCTAACGGAATATATGTATAGGGCATTTTTTTTTAATACCTCGTCGGTGGCAAACAAGTGTACGGCCCCGCTGATGGTAAGCATTCACCGCATGGACGCCTGCAACTCCAGGGGTGTCACATGCGCGTTGCCGAGTCTTTAAAAATTATACACGTCTTTGGCACACTAATCTTACGGTTGTATTTTTAATAAATTGTCACATTTATTGATGGGTATTATTAAATACTTAGCGTTAATTCGTAACTTAAAGATATACATAGAATTAATCTGTCTATTGATTTACAAACGCCTGTACACAAGACAAACATAAATACTTACGTGGTTTCATGTTTTCATTAGAAAATATCTTAACGTATGAGCAGTAAAAACATAAACATTAAAATAAAATATAAACACAGGTTTAACATACATTTTTGAAAACACGTAATTGAGTATTTACAATAATTACGCTACGTTATAAATTGAAGTCCGTTCACAGCTCGGTGCTCATCTCAGCCGTGGCCGAAGTTTTGGCGCCGGCCGGCGGACCGTCCCCGCCCGGGGCCGCCTCGCTCGAAGAATTCAGTTGCTCTGCAACCTGTTTTCATTGAATATCTTATTACCAAAACGAATAGTCAAATTGTAATATTGAATCTGAAAGCATACTGAAATAAAAATAACAGTGAATCACGAGTATTGTTATGTACAATTTTAATCACAATCACGAGGTGCCATAAAAATAAAACAACACACGAAACATAATAAAACCAGTGTAGGCTCAGATCATGTAGGTCATCGAGGTTAGTCAAATTTTGTTAGTCTACTTTGATACCACATTCTTAACCACTACACCACAACCGGCATGCACAAATTAAAAAAAACACAAAAACCTCCGCAGGCGGGGAGGCGGTCATACGAACAAACCGGGGTTGCGTGCAGCTAGGACATTCCGCTACGTGTTGCGACACAGAGGTGGGTCGGGCGCGAGCCTTACTTACTGCGTGCTTTCTATGAGAGGCTTAAGGATAATGTCGAGGGTGTTGTCTTGGCGGTGGATGCGCGCGTGCGTGCGCGCGAGGTTGGCGTTGTGGTCGCGCGCCTCGCGGGACTCGCGCGCGTCGCGCGGTCGCGCCGCGTGCCGCCGCGCCAGCGACCCGCCCTCGCCGACCAATATGTTGTTGTTGCTAGCATGTCTCTGCGTATCCCATAATCACAAGAGCGTCAACGACTACCGGTGCACACCATAGCTTTATACAGTACTTGTGACGTAGGTACAATCATATGAAATAAATAATTAATGTGATCTGTGTCCCCAGATAGCGAGAGCCAAAATGACGCAAAGCACTACACAGATAAACCTTTGATTGTACTGTTCATCACGCGTAATGCTTTGCTATCTTGAAAAAAATGAAAGCCCCGTAGCATAGAATAGTGTATGTATATGATATTTTGAAGTAGGCAAAAATAATATAAATATTAATATCCAAATTCGCGTCAGTAAATTAGACTATTCAACTCATGTCTACTATAAAATGCGCATATAATAGTCAAGTAGGTACACTTATAAGTATATCGAATTTCGGATACTTGTTTATCACCATGATACTAAAACCTCCAACTTAGTCCTTCCGTTACTAGGTTTGATTTCAAATTTTGACGTCAAGTTTAAAAAAGAAAATTTTAAATGTTTTCATACCAAAAATATTTATAAACGTAGAAAAGAAAGACAGTTAGAGCGTTCGCAGTAACAAAGTTTATAAAACTGTAAATGGTTTGATGTCGGCAGCCTGTACACGGTTAGCTTCGTCAGCGACCAAGAAACAGGAGCTGCGGATTAATCCGGCGGCCCTTGTAAGCTTCTTTGTAATTTATTGTACTTAACAGGCTTCTTTTTTTAAATCGCTGAAGCAATTAAAATTGAAATGTTGAGGGTTTTTTTAGACCCGGTCTTCGAATTAATAAATAACGGCTTTTGTTTTGGCTGTACGTGATTTTTTATTTTCCTTACGAGGCTATTTTCACAATTAAACGTTTTCTTTTTTTTATATTTGCACATTTCATTAATGTTAGCAGAATTCCAAGTCGTATCATTATTGTACTGTTCCTTAGAAAACTTTCCTGCTTTTTACCCTTATGTAAATAACATATAGGTATTATTCTGTAAAACCAGGGCAGGGACGTCACTATTAAAGCTGATGTCTGCTGCCTTTAGTATCCGGTCCATATATGACACGCTTAGGCGACTTCCTGACTTGGCGGGGAGGGTGCGATATTTGATAGGTACGAGGGCTGTTCCGAAAGTTTTTAGCTGCTCTCACTCTATTCATGCGATTTTTTTTTATTTATACCATTATGTGGGTAATTTCAATAGTTATGAGCTGGGATAAAATCGTTAGTAAGCAGCAAGTATTTTTTTCACAACATTTTTTTTACCAAAAGGCCTTTTGTATGGGCTTTAAAAAATTTGCAAAAATAGTACCATTTTTGATACCTAAAAATAGTTTTGACATCTAAATCCCTAACAATTGTGGTGGAAAATGCCCGGGATGACTTCCTAACTTAGTTTTGCTGATTTTAATGTAAAATCACTAAATGATTTTATTTAATTTAAGTTTTTTTGTGATGATGACCAGTCCCTAGTCTCGCGACCTAGACTAATATTAGACACACCTGCTCATTGTCGCTGATTTTCATGCAATCGAAACAGATTACGTGGGTAGAGACAGAGAAGATTCATAGTTTGTGGTGTATAAAATTTCGTTTAGTTGTGGTGACGTATTAATTAAGATTGACCCGCAACACAAAATTGGTATTGTGACCCGTTCATCGCATATTCGATAGGGCTGTTGACACGTCGTACTTAAAACAGAATAAAAAAACCCCCAAGCGACTTTCATCAACAGTTTCACCCCAACACATATGTATCGAAATTACCCGCATAATGGTATCATTAAAACATATATCGCATGAATAGAGTGAGAGCAGCTAAAAACTTTCGGAACAACCCTCGTATTTTGTTCTTTGACGTAAGTTTACTGGTGTGATATTTCCTCACTTGACGAAATACTGTCATAATTACGTTTGCGCAGTAGTAATACCATGATATCGGTTGACACTGACAGCTGACAGTTTTCTCATATCGTACCGCCTCCGCATCGACAAGTCAGGAAGGCGCCTTAATGTCAAAAAATGAGCCTCGATGGCGTTTGACCGACTGTTACTCTAGGTACCCGATTGCGGTAGGTGGGTCTAGGGTAGGTTTACCGTTCTAGTCGACAAGGGCCGCCGGATCGCAGAAGTTCGGTTAGAAAGCGAAGCGCCCACTCACGAAGAGAGAAAAGCCAGTGTCCGCGGGGTGGGGGTAGTAGCGGGGGAGGAGGTCGCGCGGGCGGCGCGAGGTCGCGCTGTCGCTGGCCACGGACAGCAGCGAGCGCTGCGAGCCGGTCGCCGAGCGCAGGCGCGGCGCCGCCGGCGGCCGCCGCGCTACCGCCGCGCCGCCCGCGCCGTCCGCCACGCGCCACTGCCTACTCACTGGCGCCGCTGACACTGGTACCCCGCACTTCGCGCTGTCGCTCGACCTGTCCGGAACAAAATACAGCATGTACTAAAGAAACACCTCAAACTTAACTAAGCTGTTGACACAACACATTGTTAAGTAGCACTACGCTAAGTCAGCTAAGTAGAGCTAGTCGGTCCCATCTTTAGTGGATTTCTTTTTAACAACCTATAAGGGGTAGTTCTTGAAAGTAATGAGAGTTAAAATTAAAAGCAGCCCTTTTATTCACAAACTGACTAGTTTTCACCGGTCATCTCACACCTGCCCGGTTTTATATGGAAACTGTCAAATATCATTTGTAAAGTTTTGACAGTTTTCATACAAAAACAGGTGAGGATGAGTCGGTTTGTCATTAACACCCCAGCATAGGTACTTATATCACCCGGGTCAAAAAATCTTGGTTGCTGTCGGTAAGCCGTTCAAAAATTTCCCCTGCATTCCCTTTTTGCGCACTGAATTCAAATTGCCGCTCACTCCCTTAGCCGGTATTTTATGGGTAGTTTTCCAATCTTCTTAGTAATAACCTTCCAGACATCGCCATACCTATCCCAAAGTTCAAGATGTTGGACATCAAAAATAATTCGGGTCTCAGCATTAGTATTTAGTGGTTGTACGTTGTTATGTAGACTACAGTTTTATAGATTTTCAGTTCACATAAAATTATTCTCATATTATCGTTTCATAGAATAATCATTTCTCAGAATGCTCAGATTATAGAAATTTAAATCATAGATTTCTGTTAAAAATACATCTTTATGTTTCGATTTTCATGTCAAAAAATATATTCTTAATCCTCATATTAATTAGTTCATGCATAATTTATTCCTATAACAACAGGTTCATATAATTTTGTTTATAAGGAAAATTATTCTCATATTATTATTTTATAGAATAATCGGTCGCAGAATATTTAGTGTTTAAAAATGTAAAGTTTTGATATTTTGTTACAAAGAAAGTTGAATGTTTCATTATTCATGTCATAGAATTTTAAATCATATATTATTTAGTTTAGGACTTTTTGGCAAGTATGTTTTGTATATTGTAGTAAAGGATCGTTTATTATAATTTAAATTCTATCTATGACCCGCAAACAAGTCGACGGAGCCCCGCTTCGCGGGGCTCCTATTTTCGCTCTAAGGGTCACAAGGCAACTAACGAAACTACCTGTACCTGGGTAAAAGTCGGACTTTTTGGCAGGTATGTTTTGTGGTTTCCCTCCGTTAGCCCTAATAATTTCATATCTAATTTCACTAGCCCTAATGTTGTAAACCATAAAATCACAAACCCGAATCTTAATTTTGCCTAACTTTTTTAAATTTTCACCTAGCCTAAAATGCCTGTGACATACGGTTAGAGACAGACAGACGGACATGACGAAGCTTTAAGGTTTCCGTTTTTGCAATTTTGGATACGGAAACCTAAAAACAGCGAACAATGTTCGTTAAAACATAATTCTAGTGTTTCATTTTTTTTAATTAAAAGAATATAATTTTAAAATTTGTTGAATGTTGTTTCTCTGAAATAGGTTTCGTTGAAGTAAATAGGCGTTGATAATAATATTTGAAATAAAAATACACGGACCAAATGGTATATGGAACGAGTTTCTGTGAAACATAATTCTATGAAATTTCTGTCTGCGAAACAAGCAAACACCAAATGAAATTCTACTGTTTGATAAGGTTGTAAAATAAAAAATGAGATTATAAAATTCATTGAATGGTTTTTCTGCGAAATTTGTTTCATTCAAGTAAATAGTCGCTGAAACAATAATATTCGAAATAAAAATACATGGACCAAATATTATTAGAAACATTTTCTGCGAAACAATATTCTGTGAAATTACTGTCTGCGAAAGAAGGGAACACCGTATTTAGTATGTATCGTTCAACTGACGTTTCGTTGCACTAAAATGCTTTATCTACTTATACTAAATACACAATGTCAGTCACTGTGTTTACAATGTCACACAACACGATAAGCATGAATGCGATAGGAAAAAATGTGTGTGTAAAATGAAACGATTTATAAAACCATCAAGCCGTTCAAGCTTTACGTATATATACCTACGCTCGAAAAACAAAAACAGCCTACCGCAGTCTTGTAAAAAGATGTTCCAAAACATGGCCACCATCAATAAGTACCTAAAGCCAATGTTCATTAAAATACATGAACATACTCGTACATAGGTAATTCCTACAATGCTCTGAATAACGACATGAAAACGTTGTAAATCTCCCATATCCCCGCAACAGTGCATTTCAGATGTTCAACAAGCTATTCGTTTCGCACAGTATTTAAAACGCATTGAATGACACGTGATCGGATCAGTCGATCGCATCGCATCATTTACGAGTATCGCCTTTCAGCTTTAAGCGCAACGAATTTATTCGCATTTACCAAAGTACCCCACACTTTGTGTACAAAAAAAAATTCAACTAATTGAGATCCTCAACCTTTTTTTTTAATCGTTTTGTAAGGAACTTGTTATATGTCAAAAATCGAGAAAAAACCAGGCGTCTTTCCTCCGTAGATTATCCATATTTCATACAAGCCATAAATTACAAAGGCGCCTACATACCTGTATGAATTCATCGACAAAATTAGGCCTTAAAGATCCATGAAACTTAACACTTAACAACAGGAAAGATGAACACCGCGTTTACGTAGGTACGCGACACGCCTATACAATTGAATTTCCATACATTCTGACATCGCGATCGCGTGCGACGTGCATACGCGCGTTTATACACACCTGTGCGTGAACCGGCCCATACTAAAAAGCATTTTGACCCTTATAAATATTTTCGTATAGGGTAGTGATTAAACGATTAAATAAATTACTTGTTCACCTTTCGGAAGAATAGGCGTAATCCTGATCGGCCCCCAGGCCCGAGTCGGTGTGTTCGTGGGAGACCCGCGCGCTCCCTGATATCAATTCCCCGCTTGAGCTGTTGCTATTGCTATTTGTCACTGGGCTGTAAGGGTTGTTGTTGTTCGAGACAGGCGTCACGTTGCCTTTATATCCGTTGTTTGTTAAGAAATCATCTCCGTTCCGGCCGACGGTCTCGTCGTAGCTCGGGTATACACGCCTGAAAACATTAGTAATGTTATATAAGCCGGGCTCACCGCATAAATCTATTCTGCGGTTTTCCAAGTTCGTACCTTCCGTATTTCTCGACGGTTCGGTGCGTGCTGAGGATGCTTGAACTCGATCGGAGGGATCCCTGGTTATGGTTTTCATGGGCGCTCTTGCTGTGAGTTAAGGAACTCTTCTCTCGCCTCGCTAATGATCCGTGTTCTGTCCTAAAAATAAGTGTTGAATTATATAGAGTTTTTCATTGCAGTGATCTATAAATGCAATTTGTATATTTAATAGCTGTTGCCCGCGACTTCGTCCGCGTGTTCACTCCTATTGGTCGCAGCGTGATGTTATATACCCTAAAGCCTTCCATGATAAATGGACTATCGGACACAAAAATATTTTTTCAATTCGAACCAGTAGTTCCTGAGATTAGCGCGTTCAAAGAAACAAACAAACAAATAAATTCTTCAGCTTTATAATATTAGTATAGATTACACTTTATCAAGTACCAAATGTTACGCATGTATACCGATATTGTGGTACCTAACTAGTTCAGTGCAAAGTCTCACTAGTTTATGAGTGTGTAGAGGTAGCATATCAAATCGAAAACAATAGCTACTTACTAAACAGCACTGCTGAGATCGCGATTGGGTTTAATATTTATAACGCAATTTCTACAGATTTATGTTAACTCCGCGTTTTTATTACCTCACTGTAACGTAATTGGATAAGGTCGAGGAAATCTAGAATATCTAGATCAATGTGCCTATTTTGTGTGCCTTTTTCTTTGCTCTTGATTATACATGGGTGATGATTATACTTACTGCCTGTGCCGGGAGGAGGTCCGTAGTTTGGTTTGCCGCGCGTGGCTAGTCTGCACTACGGTGTAAGGGATCTCCTTCAGTTGTTCTTCCGTCATACCCGCCGTGTCCACTAGAGAGAACTCTAAATGCTGCTTTAGCTCCGTAGGCAACCACTTCTTATCGTTTGGAGATCCAGACCTAGACCTAACACAAGACATTTATAATAATAACATAACATCACTTTGCATACTCAAAGGAGGTAGGAAGAACACATGGATTAGAATTTTCATTGCGACTTCTAGCAATTGTAGGTGTAAAGGTTGTGAGAATTTGATATTACAGCGATGGAATGCTAAGCATCGCTGACAATGACAATACACTTTTACCTTGTTCCTATAGTCGACTCATACGACATTCACGGAGAGAAAGGGGAGGTACAAATCAAACCCGTCACCACACAATAAATATCACTAATATTGTAATAAATATCACTACTAGGGAAATTTAGGCCAATTACCCACATCTAACGACAGGCCCAGTAGGTAATTAACTAAATTAAAGTGGTTCTTGAAAGAAGTTTGCCAGAACTACTTATTACAGTTGAAAAATATTGGAAGCCGAGCTCGTCAAAGCAAACAATCAATAAGTCTGCCTTCTCAAAAGTCAAACGTAAGATTTCGACGAAGTGAATAGTAAATACAAACTTCTGGCATCTAGATTTCAGTTTGTCTTCGTTTAATAAACTCTACGCCCGATCCTGAAGGGCAAATAGGCAAATAATCAAATAGGGAATAGTGAATATTTATTTAGGAATGTGTTACCTGCTTTGGATTCTAAAATTAAGTGACTGGCAGAAAAAAACTTTCTCAATTTCGTGTAATGGTTGGTTACGATCAAAGTTTTCCGCATAGTCACTATTCGTAACTATAAAAGTAAAGCTATATAAGATGTACAGATGTGTCAGATAACAAGGCAGCGAACAGAAAGTTTACCGGTGTTTCCTGTGCCTCCTGTGTTTGTGTGATGATCTATGTGTTCCAGTTTCTGGTTCCATTTGTGAACGACGAACGTTTGCCACCTACAATTTGAACATGGTTTAATTAAAATGTAAACTCCATCGTATTGCAGTTCTATGTCCGTTTCTAGACGTTCTTAATCCTTATGAATTGAATAAGGCAAGCGCAGCGTCTGCAGTTTGATGGTTATGTTTATGGTCGGCACTTACTTGAACGCCGCTGCCGGCTGTCGTCTGTCTCAGTACCTCCTTCCACTGCGACTCTGATTCCACCAGCTCGTATTCTCTGAAACAACAGTGTGTTTTACGGTTTCTCGCAAGTTATATTTAACGCCATTAATGACTACCACTGGATACAGCATTTACTTTCTGCCTCAGCTTAGCCTTAATACTAGTTACGTCCTCAGTGGTATTTTCTCCTCCATTTTGCGCCATGTTCAGAATCTTGTACTAAGACACTAAGATCGCGTTTACGGACAAGCGAAGTGTTGTCCAACGCGGGAACTCCCAAACATATAAACATATGGCGAGTGGTTACATATATTCTCCCGCAATGTCGCTGCTCGTCGCTGCACGGATCGCTATATAGATCATAAACGACGCCTAATTAGCTATCACTAGCTAATCAATCCCATTTCCATCCTCAGCTCCATTTCACGCCATATTCGTAACCTTGTACTAAGACACTAACATCGCCATTATGGACAAGCGAAGTGTTGTCGAACACGTGGGCTCACAAATATACGGCGAGCGTTTACATAAATTCTCACACGATGTCGCTGCTCGTCGCTGCATGGATCGCCTGTACATAAACGACGCCTAATAGGCAACTGTATGTGAATGTTTACGGTACACACTTGGTATCAGGCTGCGAGTCGTCCCGCTCGGAGCCAGACTCGTGCTTGTGGCGCGAGCGGTGCCGCCGGTGCCGCCGCCCCGAGCGCCCGGAGCCGCGGGACATCTCGCTCTCTGCGTCCGACTGTTGTCTTCGGGACCGGTGCTTATGCCTGACCAATAAACAACCAATATTTTTTTTGGTTTACTCAACAGTTTCGAATATTTAAATAAATTCAAATAGTTCATTAAAAAACACGAAATATATCTGTCAGGTTTATAAGTTAAATCGGTATAACATAGGGTCGATAGGCCAGTCTGCGACCAGCTAATTTGGTGTGCCAAATTGTAACCACTTAGATGAATTGATAGGATATTTTCTCTTTTGTTTACTAAAATCAAGTTCAATAACTACCAAATAAAATGCATACAACGCACTGTATCTTTAGAGTTTCTAAAAATATTAATATCTTTAATTTCATCATCATCATCATCCTCCTAGCGTTATTCCCAGTACAGTTGCATCCTGAAGGATGCCTGAGGTCCGCTACCTAATCCCAAGAATTGGCGTAGGTACTAGTTTTTACGGAAGCGACTGCCATCTTCATCTGACCTTCCAACCCGAGGGGGAAACTAGACCTTATTGGCATTAGGCTTGTCAAGTGAGTGGGCAACTTGACTATTAGAAGTTCTCAAGCCGCCCGGCGGCCTCTAACTTGGCTTAACGACTGCTATTATAGACAGCAACCGGGATCAACGGCTTCACGTGCATTCCAAAGCACGGGAGCGCGCAGTTAGTAACCACTCAAAGCGGTCACCCATCCAAGGACTGCCCTCGCCCGACATTGCTTAACCTCGCATACCGCACGCGGTACGCGGGCGCCGCTGGGCCACGAACGCTCCGATTAATATCTTTGATTTCAAATATTAAAAAACCTCGTTCCTCAGGTGGTCGCTAACTTACGTTGGGTACGTAACCAGCTTAGCGCTGCCATAGGAATGTTATGCATTATGTTCATGTGTTAATTGTATTATCGTCGTAAGAGAAAAGGTCATTAACTTTTTTATGTTACGAGGATAACCCCGTTTTTCAATGATTACATTTAGCGCTAATTAAATTCATTATAATACCACTCACAGCAAAATATTGTCACAACAATGTTAAGTCGATTCGTGTCGCTTATTATTTTAGCCCTTGAAAGACATATGAACTGTCACAGACACGGCAACTAGTCCTACCTTCGGTTGGAGCGTGAGTCGTTGGAGCTCTGCGAGTCGACGGAGGCAGAGCGGTGTCTCGGCGCGGGCGGCGGGCGGGTGGCGCTGGGCGAGGCGGAGTACAGCCCGCGCCGCGCCGGCGCCGAGCGCGTGGAGCGCGGCGACCCCGGCGCCGGCGCAGGCTCCATGCTCGCTCCTTCGCTGATCATACTGCAGGAGTTATGTAATCATTAAGGCCTCTGTGCAACACATACGAGGCCAGCATGGGAGTTTCATTACATTGCGGGTTACCGTGGTATAATGAGTCGGTATAGTGACACTGCCTACGAAGCTGGAGGTGCCGGGTTCGAATCCCGGTAAGGGAATATGTTTATGTAATGAGCAAAAACATTTGTTCCTGACACTTGAGATGTTATGTATCTATGTATTGAATATATCGTCGTCTAGTACCCATTATACAGCGCCCTGTAACCCGGGCATAGAATACGGCTACGGTATCCCCTGCCTGTCGTACAAGACAACTAAAGGGACCCTTGGGGTCGTCTATGAAAACAAATGGTGGGACCCACAGAGGTGTGACTCTAGGGTGGCACTGGTGCGTTCCAAGGGAGATCCCAGAGCCGTCCGAAATGAGTTGAGGAGGACGATCGGGGGGTTTTAGTGGGTGCAAGTCCGACATAAACTCCGAACTGTCCCGGCGGTGCGGTGGTATCCATAATGGATTTTCCCCCCGAAGAACAAAAAAGTACCCATAATACAAGCCTTATCCAGCTTACTATGAGGCTGGTTCAATTTGTGTAAATTTGTACCCGGCGGCCGTGAATATTTATTTATTCACGGCCGCCAAACGAGAGGGGACAACACGTGACATCTTGGTCAAATCAACTTGTTGACCTCGTGAGTTCCAAATTAATTGTTAAGATTTTGGGACCTAAGAGGTTATGGTGCAACACCACTAATAAATATCTCAACTTCTGTGCTCCCTAAATAGTCAGTAAATAAATGCTTGAACATTGCTAACTACTCAGTCGTTTGTCATGTAAAGCTTGCATTCGTGGTATCGCAGACACAGAAAAGGACATTGGTATCTTTAGCCTTTTAACTAACCCACATCCAACTTATCCCCATGCTAACATGGCAGAAACTATATACGTACCTAAATAATAAACATCATTCTGCTAAAAATCTCAAATCTCCACTTAGGTACGGGTGTTTGTGTCTATTCGTCAAGAACAGATGGTTACTACGTACCTAAACAATATAATATTCTGAAAGACGACCTGAAAGACCTATTAAAATCGCTTCAATCAATCAATCAATGATATTTTCAATCAACCCACGTAACAATAAATTCGATCAAATCGACATCTCTCTGGAGTAATTGACACTCACGAAATGGGTCGGTGTATAGAAGTAGGTTGTTTTATTTCCGGGGGACAGTCTTTTATTCTCAAGTCTTCTAGTTTGTGCACTGAAACAAAAATACAAATTGGTTATTTCTTATTTTAGTTCAAGATAATAATTATTAATTCAATTTCACAAAAAATATTACTTACGAGAATGATAAAAACACTTTTCATTTAAATTGTTCATCGTTTGCAAATGACGAGACTATTTGCGTACATATTGTGCCTGTATATCCAAGGAGATGTAAAAGCGGTTTTAATAATATAATAGGCGTGATTTAATTGGTTTTACCGTCGTGCATGGAGGCATGGGCCGGCCGCGCGATCCGCCGCGACGGCGTGCGCGTGAACGCAGGTGGCGGTCGCGGCCGGGCTCCTCTCCCACTAACAAAACAAACAAACAATTCTTAATTAAGGGCGCTTTACTAAAATGTAACAGGCCCACTAGCGCCACTCGTAAATAATTGTGATTATATAAATTTTACGATAGATATTGAAAAAAGGAGGCCACTATGTAAAGTATTTCGTATACAAGTACCTTTTGAATACATCAAACTAGTTTTAACGTTGCTGTATTCTTCGATCTGTGAGTTCAAAAATAAAAAGGCCGTTTATACTTTGGACGCATAGATCGATAATTTTTACAGGTAAATTACTTTCGAGACGTTTTTGCATCTGTAGTAGTATTTGTATATTTACAGGGACACACGTACACGTATACAGACACACGTCAACGTGTGTGTGAGGCTGGTTACAGAGGTCACAACTACAAATGCAAAAACGTCTCAAAAGTAATTGACCTGTAAGTATTTATTAGTATTGTCATCAACAAAATGATTCCGTGGTTTGATCATGTTTCTCCAGCTAATTTATGTCACGTTTCAAATACCACAAGTCACGTTTTGAGGAAAACGCCTGTTGACAAAATAAGGTTTCCTTTATTCCAAGATATTTTGTATTTCGCGCAGCAAAGGACTCTTGCTCAATTAGTTAGTTGTAATTGTCGGGTAGGTAGTTAATTAGACATTTAAAACAAAAGGTGGCAAACGATTTCAAAATATAGTTGAAAAGTTCACCCAGAAAGAAAACGCAAAAACTAAGGGACAAGCAACTTATTAAAAAGTTCAATGAAGAATTTTTAACAACTATCAGACTGATCAGAAAGACAGCTTGAGCTAGTAACTTGGGAACATTTTTCTTGAGCGGGAACAGACTTCCGTAAGTTTTAGTCATAATTTAACTATTGGATGTATAACTTGCTATCTAACTTACGTACTTATTCACGGCGGTTTAGCTTTAAACCCATCCATAGTGCTAGTTTTGTGATATGAATACTAAAGACTCCTTTTTTTTGAATGGAATACAATATTTTTTGATATGAAATATTTCTGTAAAACGCAGGCTCTAATACTTAGGTACAACGATAATGTGATATATGGCTCATGAGAACCAATTTAGAAAGATATCGTCACTTACCTATTCCTCAGTCGAGTTCCTAACGCGAAGATATCAGCGGAGGCTGGCGAGGTCTGCTGGAGGCGGAAGAAGGCGTGGTGGTCGGAGCAGCAGCGCCAGAGGTGCCGGCACGCCGATCGCGTCGGGGACTCAAAGCCGTACGTTGACGTCTCATTCTGAGTAACGAAAACTCGTTGTTGAACATCAAGTCAAGTTTAGATACCTAAGTATTTTCGTCTTCGAAGTATAAGAAATTAAAAAAAAAATGATTAGAGATCTATATTTTTGGCCATCTATCGTCCGTGTATCTGTTTGCACGTGTCCCTCTCAATTCAAATTTGACTTGACACTGCAGATTTGTACGTTTTACTAATTATTACATAAAGAAATTGTAATATAATATTATCAATAAATGTAGCATCTCCAAGTTCTATCAAAATACGAAAGATTTTTTTGTGTGACATGGGAAATCTTTGCGTAGTGACATTTAAATAGGCCAATACCCAGCAACAAGCCGGCGGGACGTGGGCGGCCGCTCGCGGTTATCAGCCGCCCCACAGCGCTGTAAATACGCCGCTCAGTCCTCTGACTTATCTATAATTGCCTTCCTACGAATGTCTTTCAAGGAAGCCTCACAAGGTGGACGTCTTGCAGCACTTCGCTATTCACTGCGCGATCGCGAGATAACCGGCGACCGGAAACGGGGTCAAGACTTCCAGAAGATTGTTTATTTCGTTCTCAATTAGTGAAGTTTCCACCAGATTTTTCGCTTCGATTGGCGCAGGGGCAAAACGTTCGTGTTCGTTGATTAAAGATGAGTGCTTACATTTTTGTCCGCTACGCGGAGCATGAAGTAACGCCCCTTGTAATACAGCTTGGAGACGCGCGGCCAGTAGTAGTTAGCAACCGTGTGTTTTCCTTTTAGCAGCAGCAGCCCGCTGGGCGCTAAGCCGAGGAAATATTCCACGCTGTCTTCGCCCTGCCGAACATAATTAATAACATTACGTGCTCATGACATCACAATAATGATATACTATTTACTATTACTATCGGGATGACAGTGTTATTTATTCTCTGACCATAATATTTGTCTTGATAACTTATTGCTCCTAACATGGTTAACTTTAGTACCTAGCAGAAACATAGGTAACGAGCAAGTTAAATTAAGTATAGTAGTTTTCGTGCCTCGCTTTTAGTTTTAGCTCGGGGTTTTCTATGAATGAAATATTGAGCTTGGGATTTCAGACTGTTATGACGCCTAGTGAAAATCTTAGTTTTATTTTAGAAACGAGACGTTAACTCGGGACAATAACCAGTGTTTGTAATCCGTACAAATAATAGAAACAGACTTAAATAAATGTCTTACTTACCAAAACGGGGTGTAAATCGACGCCATACATGTCGAGCCATTTCACTTTATCCAGGTAACTCAGTTCAGCCTGCGCCGGAGAAATGCCGCTGTAACAAATAACGCAATTTAGTCGAAAGGGGTAACTGAAACAAAAGACAATAATAAAGAATAGCAGTGAATTATCACAAATTGTGGCATTATTCTGGAAAGTGTAACAATGAATAATCAGTTGGTTGCGGCGCCCGCGCCCGTCGCTGCCGCCCGCACTTGGTGCTAAGTACACGTAATTTGCATGTAATTGCGGCTTTGTGACGCGCCCTCGGCCGCAGACTGCATCTTTGTACGGTTAAAAATTCATTCAATTAGGCGAGAAGCGCGACGAAGTTTAATTTCCGGCGCGGGCGGGGACTCTTCCGGCGTGAAACTGCTCCTTCTGAAATCTTAATTCCCTGAAACTTACTTTCTTCAGATGGAGCCAACTTGCTACTCTCTTTGTCGAGATTTTAGTATACAACTGTCTGTATACGCGTCTTTTTTGTTCCAAGCTGCTTTTGTAGTTAGCATTGTTTGTGAGTGCATGCATGTCTGTATAGGTAAGTTCAAGTGAAGATTTTCCGTTCTGCCATAGCTTGCATATCTAATTCCTAGGGGCGCCTGGAAGTTTTCTCCTTTACTTAGGTATGTACTTGCATGAAACTCAAATATCAGTACTATCTACCGTTAGAGTTGCGAACATTTGGCTCCACCGCTAGGTATATTAAACTTATTACTCTAATTACCTATACTTAATTAGGTGTAAAAATCTATTAAAAAAGTGACACGTATTTTTTTTATTTTTTACTCCTCTACATACTGTTTTTTGCATGTTGTCGGCTACCACCGTAGCGTTACGAATTCTTTGGCAGTGAAAGTGTAAACAGGCCGAGCGCTTAACTGAGATGGCGTGGCCCCCTATTACCCACCCGGTACCCTTTGTCGTCATCTTCCGCTCCTCTGCCCCGTTACAGGTGCCGTCTGACTTAGATGTGTCCAGTATTATAGCTCGGATATCAGAATGAAACATATGTAGGCTATAATTTATTTCAAAATTCATCCCCTTAGGGAATTTAAACGGGGTGGGAATTTTGTATGGTAAACAAAAATATTATTAAGAATGAAATTCCCTTTTTAATTATTATTACTTATTAAGTGACTTATTAAGTCTAAGCATTAAAATGGTAGATTTCTTTTTTCAGCATTGTTAGAAATTTGCCTTCTGAGGGGTCGAAAGGGGTTGAAAGTTTGGGAGGCAAATATTATTTTTAAGAAGAAACTTTGTTTATAGACCTAGCATTAAAGTATAAGAAAACTGGTACAGTTTTTTGAATATTCGCCCTCTGTAGGAATGAAACCCAGGTTGAAATTTATTTGGGGAGAAAATATTTGTTAAGACGACAAACTTGAAACTTCGTGTATAGATTTAGCATAAAAGTATTAAAAAAAGAATTTCCGCGTTTTAAAAATTCACCCTATGAAGGGGTGAAAAGGGGTTGGATGTTTGTTTGGGGATCAAGTTGTATTAAACTTTAAAACTTTTATTATAGACACTTAGTAAACTAAACATTAAAATAGTATAATACAAATTTGTCTTACTCTGCAGATGACTGTACGTTCCAGTTAATCTCAAAAACTACTATATCTTTTCCGTGTTTAAATATTCCCGTAATGTAATTAAATTCAATAGGTAAATAAAATTATTTTAGTGTCCGGATTTTCACAAAACTGTCATTAGACTTTGAGTCTCCTTGCTTGGACAGTAAAGTCGCTTTTTGGGTGGACTCCTTTGGTACAACTTGGCTAATTCATGATTGATGAATGATGATTTTAACACAAAACAGAGGATTTTAAGTGTACTCACGTGAGCGTGCGGTGGATGTCGGCGGCGCGTGTCTCCAGTTCTGGCGTCTGGTGTGTCAGCAGCCGGAACTCCGACACGTAGCTGGACACGTGTCGTCGGGGGTCGTAGTCACCCAGCTCCGCTGTACAAACATGAATTTATTAATTATATACATAATTGGTATGTCAGAAAGAAAGCAGTCGATAAGCCAAGTGAGAGGCCTTCGGGCGGCTTGAGAACTTCTAACAGTCAAGTTGCTCACTTGACAAGCCTAATCCCAATAAGGTCTTCTTTCTTTCTTCCCCGGGTTGGAATGACAGGTGGCAGGCGCTTCCGTAAAATCTAGTGCCTACTCCAATTCTTAGATAACGTAAGGATGATGTTGATACATAATTGGTGACTGACATCGTTACTATTAATATTTCCATGTTTACTCTCTCAATTAATTAAATAGTTTGTAAACTATTTTTCCTTTGAAAACTTTGTTTATTTATGATGCTATATGAACTTTTAAAAATACACATACCTAATTCACTTTTTTTGTTAACTCGCCGTAATAACAATTTCATTTGACGGCATCCCGTTTTCTTAGTAAAGTATTTAGGAAGGTTTTTCTTAATTTACTATAGGAAATGTAACAATTTGATGGTATGTACTTATATCATCAAGAAAGTAGACGAGGCATCCTAAGAATTTTTTGTAACTAAGTTACACTGAAAAATATTGAACCTCAGTATCATCATCATCATCATTCAGCCGGATGACGTCCACTGCTGAACATAGGCCTCCCCCAAAGACTTCCACAATGACCGGTCCTGCGCCACCCGCATCCAGCGGACACCCGCGACCCTTACCAGGTCATCAGTCCACCGTGTGGGGGGCCTGCCCACGCTACGCCTTCCGGTACGTGGTCGCCACTCGAGAACCTTTCCGCCCCAACGGCCGTCGGTTCTGCGTGATATGTGCCCCGCCCACTGCCACTTAAGTTTAGCGATTCGAACCTCAGTATAATATTGTTCAACATTACATGAGTAACTTAGGTGTTGTAAAAGACAAAGAATATATTTTTACTCTAGCAATGAACGCAAATTACTCATATTTTCAGTAGATGTCATAGCATAGATATTAAATATATTTATTATAAATACAAAATAAAAATACATGTTTAATATTTCAACTTAGAATATATATAAAACTAAAACCAACCATAATTAAAATAACTAAAGCTAAAACAGCGTAGAACATTATTCAGAAGATTATTTCACTCACACCGAAAGCATAATCATTGTAGAGTGATAAATCATGTTACCTAAACATGCTTGTAACCAAACCTACTCTCTAGACATAAAATGCTCAAATCCTAGTTACATAAATCATGAGTAAGTCGTGTCCTAAAGTACCTATCCCTAGTTTACTGCTGCTTACATCAATCTATTTGCCTGACGGGTACATTTTGAGAGATACTCTAAGTTATAGTACCGTTGGTTCAAGTTAAGTCGGTACTTTATCTTTAAACTAGCTGTTGCCCGCGACTTCGTCCGCGTCTTCGCTCCTATTGGTCGCAGCGTGATGTAATATAGCCTAAAGCCTTCCTCGATAAATAGACTATCCAACACAAAAATAGTTTTTCAATTCGAACCAGTAGTTCCTGAGATTAGCGCGTTCAAACAAACAAACTCTTCAGTATTATAATATTAGTATAGATTTAACATCTATTCTGATTTTATAATGATTTTACAATCAAATTTGTGTAATTGAATTATAACAAACGAAACCTAGATTCGAACTACATAGTTACGCATATAAGATATATATCATCCGCAGGTCCTGTGTCGGTACAAAAACTAAATTATTGCCGCCCGAGAACACATTTGACTACTACATATAATAAAACTACACAAATACTCCGTATCATGTAAGTAAGTCCATTTATAGTTAATGGGACACTTCAAACAAGCGGATATAAATAACCGGGAGCGACAGACCGTTTTAGTAACAAACGCCTTGTTTGGGGCCCATCACACATAGTCAAACGAAAATACCTATCACAAATAAACGACACGCGTCCGTAACGCTGTTATAACGCCGACCTGCCACCCCAGTCTTCGGAAACAATTAATCCAATCAATTCAAAGGGTTATATAACTAAATATCACTATTTACTTTATGTAGCTACCTACGTATATCTACGCTCGTTAACACGATTATTATTGTTCTGACGTCGTGAAACTACGTGTGCCGTTTATTAACGAATTTAGGTTCACATAATAATGTCATATCCAATTAGACGCCAAATATAACGATGTTACGGGTATATTATACATAACATTTATTACTTACTGCTACATTTGCCGGCGTCATCTGTTCACAATACTTTCTTGAGGACTCTGTGGGATTGAAAGCCCACTGCATACATTAAAGTAATTGTAACGTAGGTATGTAGCGTATGTACCAATACGTGCTTGTACATATAATAAAAGGTAAACGTCCTATGTTACACTTTAATTCCTAACAGTTGGCACGTCCATTCGTTCACCTCTATGGTAATTAATAAAGATTGAAAGTGTCAATATTACGCTATTTGACTGTTTTTTATGCCATTCGAACCAGTTTTTAGAGACCATCAAATATCTAGTCTATGTGGGTCCACCTTCAACAGTCCAACAACAATTAGAGCGTAATAAAGGGGGAAAAAATAAGGGGAAACCTAACTTGATGGTAGCGGCCCCGAAACGGCTCCTACAAATTGACACTTGGTTATGATATCACACACAAGGTGTCTAGGAGGCCCTCGTGCCATGGAGGCTGGGACGGCCCCTCATTTGGGATGCTACTTGCGTAGACATTTGTGCCTTTTGCTGTCGAAACCCTCGGACCCTGGAGCCCAAGCGCCCACAAATTATTAGGTGAAGTTTCCGTCGACCGTAGGGCTGGCTCGTTCCTTGCCCAGCGGATTGGCATAGCCATTCAGCGGGGGCACGCAGCCAGCCTTATAGGTACCCTCCCACAAGGTTCTGATCTGGGGGTTTTTACTTATCAATTACTATATTAAAAAGCTCTAATTAGAAAAAAATACAATAATAATAAGGGCGGCCACCTACGGGTCGGAATTCCGATTCGTAATTCCGTTTCGGAATATCGATTCGGGATTTCGAACGCAGTAAAATCCATACAAATCTATGGACCTATCACACACATACAGAAAACGGAAAACTACTTTATGTGTATGATAGGTCCATAGATTTGTATGGATTTTACTGCGTTCGAAATCCCGAATCGATATTCCGAAACGGAATTACGAATCGGAATTCCGACCCGTAGGTGGCCGCTCTAATAAAATAATTATCACAAACGTACGATGTTTAGACAGTGTGTAAGTAATAGAAACTTTATTATATTATTCAAAGGAATAAGAGCATAGACATAGACATATTTTATTGGTAATAAGGTATTACAAGTCAATGGTTACAATTGTACATGCATTTTTAGATCATTTATCAATAGGATCATTACATTATTATTAGCATTACATTTATATCCTATAAATTCTTTTATAGTGTAAAAAGATTTACTAATAAGTCATTTTTTTAATTTGACTTTAAAGGCCGGAAGTCTGTTAGCTTCTGTGATGCTGTCTGGTAAGATATTATAAAAGATGGGATCAGCGACGTGGATTGTCAGTGGTACACTTAAAGTACTTTACCTGTAGAGACATTAGCGTTGCATTGATGCCGACACGGACGCACTGTCCTAATCCTAACGTAACGAGCTGCTAGGGCGGAGTATCAAGGGCGTCTTTATACGTTACGCCTAACCACCGCCTAACCTAAGAAAAAGTTGCACCTATTCTATTCATGAGTAGACTAACGAAAGATTAATGACTGATTCCGTTTACCGGGCGGCGTTTAGCGGACGTGCGAACCGCGTCGCGAGAGATAAATATCTTCCAGAGAGCCTGCAGAAAAAGTATAGGATGAACGAGGCGGAGTGTCATTTCCCGCCGTATATCTTTTTTTGTTGCGGACATCACATCTGGTTCGTGTTCGTGTGTTCATAGTGCGAAAACATACACGTGTTCTGTTTTTTTTACTTGTAATGTTGTTTGAGAATGAAACAGTTTTGCACATATACACCGCGTGCCCGAATAACCCGATAGATTTTAACCACGTATTTTTGACGACACTACGGGTAAAAAATATTTTATCAACATGGGTCCAATTATTTGTTTTAATTAAACTACTATTTTAGTATAAAATAAATCAAATTAATTGACCGCTTCTTTGTGAACAAATCTTTAGGTGACTTGCAAATGTCTTCAAGATAAGAAGTGTCCAGTCAAAAAAGTAGTAGGTGGCTACGTCACGCCTTTAGGGTGTGTTAGACTTGAGATTTTTCAACTTGTGATTTGTTTTGAATAATTAATATCTCTTAAATTATGGGTTTTTTTTAAATCTTTCTGGTTACTCGTACTAGGGCCCACGTGTATACAACGATTCGTACAGTACATATACCTACAAATATTTTTACAGGCTTATTGCAAAATGCAAGCTCATACATACATACTCGTACATACATACATATAATCCGCCTGTTTCCCAGAGGGGTAGGCAGAGATCACGGATTTCCACTTGCTACGATCCTGAAATACAACTTTCGCTTCATGAACTTTCATAACATTCTTCATGCAAGCGCCGATTTAGGGTACTCCTGACCTGGCCTTTCTGCAGAATGTCTCCGATTTGGTCGGAGTACGTTCGCCGAGGTCTTCCCCTTCCAACTTTTCCATCCACTCTTCCTTCATACACTCGTTTTGTCAATCTTCTTTCATCCATCCTCTCTACATGTCCAAACCATCTCAGCATACCTTTCTCAATGTTCGTCACTATCTTGATTCACTCCACACCTCCGTCTTATAACGGTGTTTCTCACTCTATCTCTCAAAGTAACGCCCCACATACTTCTCAGCGCTCTCATTTCCACTGCATTCACTCGACTCTGATGTTTCTTCTGCCACACCCAACTTTCGCTACCATACATTAGTGTCTGCACCAACACTCCTCTATGCACAGCCAGCCGCGCCTTTTCTGACACTTTCTGGCTGCTCATAAAGGCGTGAAGTGCCCCATTCACTCGATTCCCAGCTATCAATCTCCTTTCAATATCTCCTTCATGCTTACCGTCTTTCATGAACCACCCAATATGTAAAAAATTCATGACTACCTTGGTTGAATGTAAAAATGTAAATACATAATAACTAAATAAAATCACTTAGAGAGAAGAAATAAAGTTGTTAATATTTCCACAAAATTAATGTCCTGTGATTATTTCCATAGTTTCCTCACGTGTTCAAATATTTTAAGAAAGAAAATATGATCTTGGTATAATGTATAATAATTGACGGAGGTGGGGTGACAATGTTATAAACTACTGCCCTCTTATTCACAAACCCACTCGTCCTCACCTGTCACCTCCATATAAAAACGGGTGAGATGAGAGGTGAGGACGAGTCGGTTTAACATCCCTGGTTATCTTACTAGGTATTAAAATCGAGTTTTAGAAGCCGGTAAAATGTTACTGAATTAATATTATCTGAATATCAATGTGATAACAAATAACTTGTAATCACAAGGTATAATTTGAGATAACGTTAAAAATGAACAGATTTTCCCGGTATGAATATTACTGGTTGGCTTGTTAAACACAAATATCCAATCGAATCTGTGTAAATTTATGAACGCAAACATACGTTTCGTTTTGCCTTCATACTTATAATAAATAATTTCGACATCAAAGAATTTCATCGCCTGATGGTTTCCATCGTGTGTAGCGTCAGTAAAAGTGGAGAGCGTGGAATCTGTTTTGCGTTAGTGGATGTGAATGATCTGTGGAGGGAACATCGATCATGAGGCGGACCGCCCATCCGTCGCGGTCGCGGCCGGAGGAATGGTACCGCCGCAGCCACTCACGGTAGCCACACTTTAAACTTCTTAAATTCCCATCTATAAACAAACATTGATTTTATCACACGCGTTAACAGATATACTAAACAGTAAACAGTTATAAACTCATAAAAATATCCCACGAAGTAACTTTAGATTTCTAGTTCTTGGCAGCGTCAAGTTATATTCATGAGGGTCGTTAAGCTTCAAATGTAGCATTTCATCAAGCGCTTATTATCTTTATTACATTTAGTTGAGCCGGAATATCCATATTGTGGTCACCTTACGACGTCTCATTTGGCGCAGACGGCAATTACCCGGCTGATTAATGTGAGGAGTGTTTCGCTACTTGTTGCGATGCGAGCGACACCCCGCTCGAAGGACTAGTATTGTCACCAACCCGATACCGTCTCGCACTATGTATAGGAGTAGTTCTCTCAAATTCAAGTGAATATAGAACTAAGAATAGACTATATTATAGCGTCCAACAGCGGTAATAAATTGTTCGACGTCGTTTCCTGAAACGCGTTTCTGTTTACTTTTGAACAACAATATCTTCAAAATATTTTAACTATAAATAATTGTCTCCAAGAAGTCGTAAATTGTGCGTCTTGGAAAAATGTAGGTACATTTATAAATGTGGGTTTTTTATGCGTCTTATTTCTGCATAAGAATGTCTCATAAAGAAAGACAGGCACCCTCGGCAGAAGGTAGTCTCAGTGGCTCGGATAATTTCGGGTAAAAAGGGGCGGAAAACGAGAATATTTCTCTTTACGAGTAGATTACACCGCCGCGTTGTCAAGAGCACAAACGGGCGCTTGGAACGCTGCTCTCTGTTTTAGGTATTTCCTCTTAGGTAAGAAAAAGGAACTCTAGATATCTTAGAGAGTATTGGTTTTATGCCTATATAAATCTGAACGCATTCTCCTGATTTAAAACAACGGTTTAAGTTATAGAAAACCCGTTAGTATAAACTCGCACAGTCATTTCATTAAAATTCTAAAACAGTCCCGAACTTTAACCAATCTAATACACCTAATCTGTACTTATCCCGACGTGGCTTGTTAATAAAGTTATTTCAAGTCTTGTAAACTTTAACGCTTTCTTGTAATTGGAAGTTAGTACAAATTGCACACAATCAGCCGCCGGTGTGTCCCGCGGGTCGAGCACAAAGGTCGAGATTAGATGCAAACGACGCCGCTGCTGATGGCTCATTTACCTCTTGAATAACGCATCGATATTACCCCTCGCTTGTTTACGGCACTTACGACTAAATGGGATGAGGTAAAAACGTTTCCTTTGAAAAATTGGTTTGGGATGGGCGTGAGGGCTATGGAGCCGATATTAAAGCCAGGTATAAAAATATAAATACCTACAGGCCAAATATAAATGCTCGATGACTTAAAGGTACCATTCCTTAGTCATCATATCAGTCAAAGGACGTCCACTCCTGGATATAGGCCTCCCCCAAAGCCATTGAAAAATTCTTATAGCAAAAATTACTCCAGTTATGCTTTCCTTTAAGTAACCACCTAGTTTAAGTGTACATACCTACCTAAATATATTATCATTAATTACAGTGATGCTAACAACTTCAAGACATTGTTCTACCAAGATATTATCGTTATTAAACAAATAAATTATTTATAGAAGACACGCTAAAACGTATTTATACAGAAAAGAAATATAAGTATTTTTAACCGCGATAAGCGCAAGCTAGACTTTGAGTTTACAAAAGATAATACAAGTGTTCAAGCTCTGTGTAAAATTTATGACTTGAAAGTTTGTAAAGGATGAGTTAAGGGTATGACTACACTTGCCTGCTAAAATTTAGAACAAGAAATTCTTCACGATTGCGTGATTTATCATCAGTATGTAACCAGTTATTTTAATGAATGATATCCATTGTTCATTTTGCGTATCTGTAGTAGCAAAGAAAAGACAGTATACAAAAATATGAACAAATTCCGTAAAGGTTACTTACTTTAAGCTTATACCAAGAAAATGATATTACCGATAGGATGTTTATTACTTTTACATATTGAAAATAGGCCTGTATTCTATTCTCAAGGTAGTCGACGATCGCGGCCAGCCGGGTGGCTTTGCCTTATCTCGTCAAAGCACTCGCGCGAAGAAAGTCTCCCAACTCAACCAACACCCATCCGACCGCTCTGCCAAACACACCGCAACTAACCATCAGTCACATGAAAAATGTAACATACCTATGGGATAGCAAAAAACATATGAAGCCCTATGAGTATGATATGACGTTATAAATAGATTATTTAATTATTTTACTTTATTTTCACCAAAGGTCAAAATTAAACCTGTATAATCGGGAAGATAATTATTACAACAATTAAGCAAGAAATTATCTATAAAGTGAGACGTAGATAAGCATCATAGGTATGCAAACGTATTCACAGAGCGCGGCGCAGCGTCGTTGCGGGGCGGAGGCGGTTTTGCGGTAAAGCGAACGCGGTTCGGGGGCCGTCGCACCAAAAAACCGCGCGGGATAGCGGAGCGGAGGCAGCGTGTGTGACATATGAAGCAGTAATCGACACTATCGATAGTCGACAGAGTCGAAAATATCTAAAATGCAAAGCCGCCTCCGCCCCGCATCGCGCCGCGACCGCTCTGTGCGTTTCGAGCTTTAATGAATTAGATTCCCGTAAATCACAGCGCGATTATCGCCTCCGTGAGCAGTGCACGTAAAATGTACAACAATAGATCACATTTCTCAAAGCAAATGGAGTAGTTCTCCACTTAGGTACAGTGGGAGGTGCACAATCAGGTTAATAAAATAGGTGTGCTTTTACGTGAAACGGTAAACGGCGGGTGTCGACACTCGGGCACGGAGTGGAGTCGCCGGGTTACTACCCGCGCCCGGTTGGTAACCGAAGCACGGTCCACGATTTTATACGGCTACTACAGCCCCAGGGAACTCTAATTCGTACCAGGATTTTTACACACCTTGAGTACTAGGATTATGACTTTAGTCCATTTCGCTTATTGGTCTCAGAGGGGAAACAACGCTTTACTTATCCTATGTAAAGAACAAATGGATATTCTCGGGAATGTGCCGTGTACTGTTGCTTGTTTCGAGAGTTTGGTCAATAACAGTGTTTTCTCTTCCGTTTCTGACGTTATTGCAAAATTGAATGTTGTTGTCTATCTTGTTTTGTGCTATATCGTACTTTCTACTCCGGTTCAATTCTACCTAACATCGGATGGATTACTGAATTTCGCATGAAACGTTTCGACATAAAATTAGGCACCTAGCTTCACATAGTACATATCTACCTAAATAGTCTAAGCTAAGTAAATTAGGTACGTATGTGTCCAAACTCGCGGGTTCGACGCAATGCTACTCGTATATGAAGTATCCAATAGCTACTCAGTTAAGCCAAACACCAAGGGTACCTGCCCATATTTTTATAAACCATCTTAGATTTAATAATTAGGATTACAATGTAAATAGATGCTATTATGATGTGTATGATAAATGATAATACTTAAACCTGGAAACACATTCAATCGTACTGATTGTATATTAGGCACATGTATCTAGATTCCAATATGCAGATAGAGATTTGGTAAAACAAGTTAGAGTACCTAAACGTACGATGACTTGTACGAGTAATAATTATGATTGTAGGTATGTAGATAGGTACTCACATTGCAGCACAAACGCAGCAAGTTCTGCAGCGAGGTCGAAGTTGACGGGCAGCCGGCCGCGAAGCACGTCTTGCTTCACTTGCAGGAACAACTGGTACCTGCGTAAGCACGGTGCTGTACAATATGAGTAAGTATTACACAATAGAACACGTTACAAGCCATACTTGTCAAAGTTTATTGACTTTAAGCATAACATTATTTGTTATCGAATGATCCATATCGCATAAGTTATTTTATTTCCTTTATTCATTTTCTTCTGTCACCGCAAATCTTTCACAATTGTATTTTTTATACATGAAACCTAAAAACACTCTTAGGGTCTATGAGATTGCGTAACATTGTTCGCTCATATAAACGGCTACCACTTGTTAAACTTACGTCAAAATAAATATCAAGTTTGTGCAAATAATATATACGTCTCGTTTACAAACGCAAGGACAGAAGTAATAAGAGAATTAAAAACGGTTTTTCTCTAAGAAAAATGCATAGGAAGTTACGCTTGGAATGCTTGTTAAAGTTGCCTCGAGATAATTAAATGAGAGATAGAATTAAATTGTAACTCATTTTTCTCCTCCTAGTATTGCGAGCTTAGCAAAAGGGATCTAAGGGAATACAGCCCTTAATGCGAGATTAAATATTAAAAGAGCATTACTGTAAAAATGCTCGAACATTAAATGCGGCTCTTATCTAAAGCATCTAAAGGAAGATGTTTCCATCTGCAGCCACGCAACTTGAGGCGCGGACGACGTCGTAATAACGAAATTTTAATAAAACATTTCAATTCCCCCTGCAAGCCTACGTGGAAATAAAATATAATGAATACCGACGGATATTCCACCTAACTGCCTCCGATTGTACCATTGTTTGGACTTTAAGAGTAAAACTTTCGAGGTAAAAGAAACCAGAATATAGAACCCGGCCTTAAAAAATACAAATGAGAGAAAGAAATTAACAGTCCACGTTCTAACGACGAATTAAAACGGAAACTCCTTTTTATACAATTAAAAGTGTTTTAAAAATGATTTTGCGTTCAATTACTAAAAGCCTTTGGAGCCGTGAAGGGTTGACGTCGTTTATGAGCTGCGCAAGTTATTGCGCGAGCACTGGAGAGTTGGGACCCGCATTGTTACGACTAATGTCATAAAATTTTAGCGACAAGTCATGAAACTATGGTTGCTAAAGCATTCTGGAATATATGTACATATCTATATTAAATTCATGTGTATTATAAGTGGTGGCAAGTAAAACAATCGCGGCGCATGTCTCGGCAGAAATGTGTAACGTCAGAGGTCACCTGTCAAAATTACTAGGATACGAGTATCTCCTACAATTCCTTTGTATTTTGCTATGGAAAATACAATTATGTTTATAACAATTAAATGGATTGGAATGTGACCGAGCAATGTCCTTTTGCTGGATTGTTTCTTACAACTCAAGTCAAGATTTAGGAAGGAAAGGCATTTCGATTTTTGTTGGGGGAGTTATGATGTCATCAATATTTTGTGTGGCATTTAAACTTTATTTCGCAAGTCTGTCGTGTGAGGTATCAAATGAAAGGATTTGACGAGTTGATTCCAAATATATACTACTATATTTTATTTGTTTATTATTTATATTAAACATTAAAATTATGACACCTGAGAGACTAAACTAGGTATGTTTCGGAAATTTTTTTAGGTTCTTTTTTTAAGAACAAGTAGGTGCATGTAATAATGTAGTATATATTTGGAATCAGCTCATCAAACTCGTTTATTTATTTATTTAATACCCGTAATATTAAAACCATACTAAAAATTGATGACGGCAGAACTCCTCACATCAAAAATCGTAATGCCTCCCATTCTTGAATATTTATAAAGTTGTAAGAACCAATCCAGCAGCGAAATCAGGCGATCACCAAACGCCGTATATCGGCTTCCCATGTCATGTATCCCATTCCCATGTAGCCGAAGGACGTCCACTGCTGGGCATAGGCCTCCCCCAATTGCATGGGGGGTAAATGCCATAATCGCCACGCTTGTTTTGTACGCCAATATATTTACCTATTTAAGAAAAACACATATATTGGTATATCTTTTAAAATGTGACATTTTTATTATCCGTGCTATAAAAACATTATTCTAGATTTTTTGACTATTCCATGACTTAAGTTGCGAGTATGAAGTCATGACTCATGAGTCATATTCGCACTTACTTCACTTGTAACTTGTCATCACATCACGGACTCATGACGCGTCGCGACCGAGAAAATAAATCGGGATTAGGATGGGATAGATTCGCTATGAGCCTGAAACATAACGCAAAAGGCGCTTTATATTTGCAAGAACTTGCGGCTATTTATAATTACATTGCAGATTTTGATTTTACTCCTCTTACCTTGCAATCGTACTATGTACTAAAAATCACATACAAGTTGTTGCACAGTGTAAATGGGCCTTAATTGTCGTTACTCGATGTAAACGGAGTGGGATTCAAGATAAATAACCATTAAAGTTCTCGTCATCCCGCAACTACTAAGCCCATTTTGTTTAGTTTCAACCAAAATAATAATAGTTCGCAAACTTTTTGTTGGCAAAAGGTTTCCATACTACATGTCACACATATGGTTCGTAGATGTGGCGAAGTAGAATGTCCCGCGTAGTTTCCCCATGACGTCAATCCTAAGTAGCAACGCATGTGTACGTGGGAACAAACCCTCTTATGCGAGCATTTATCTGGCTCTAACTGTTTGGTTTATGGATTCAATGAGCCCACACGTCACACTACTCTATGTCTGCTTAAATTTGGGTACGTTCTGGCGATAACGGGTTAGTGGTTCGAAATCGAGAGTTTCTCTGGCCTGTGTAACCAGGTACGAGTATGTGTTTGTTTGTGTGTATAATCCACACTTTTGGACATGTTACTACGTATTTGGCTTAGTAATTATTCTTTTTAATTATTAGTCTCGATCCTTATCTTAAGGCCGTGCAATAAAAAATAGCACGTTCTGTGCAAAGCCGATCTGACCAGATTAGTAAGCAATTAGGACTACTTTTCAAATATAAGAGTATGATTCTTGACTATAATTATAATGCTTTATCAAATTACAGACCCGAAACATGATTACTGCTTAAAATTTTCTCTACAGAAAAAAATGCAAAGTAGAGTTTCATTTTTTCTTTTTTACTCCAGCTTACTTAAACAATCATTAATGACACTAGCAACATTGATGTACTATTATAGAACTAGATTCACAATCAGCCCACAAAAATGACCCCCCTGAAAGTACCGCCCGCACGACCCGGGCGGTACATTCCTGTTTAGTCGTGTTTGGACCGCAGACAGTGACAGTTGTCCAACAATGACGAAATATGCTGTGAAAAAATGCTTTAATAGCTACATAAAAACAAGGAAAAGGACGGAATATATTTCTTTAGGTTAGTTATTTTGATAACGTTACAAAATTTGTGTAAAGTCCTGGTAATTTCATGGTTATGAATAAATAATTATGTTAGTTCAAATTAAAGGTTATCAAGAAACAAAATGTAAGGAGTCGCTATTAGGTAAATATTTTTTTATGAAAATGGTAAGAAATAAATTTATGTTTTAATTCAAGATTCAAGATTTCCACAACATCTTCAGCGACGTTCAGAATGGACCGCTATTATAGCGCAAAATAGACGTGACGCGCTCTCTAAACCAAGCCACATCAGTGTTATGCCTATTTCCCAATTTCCGATATATATTATACAGGACCAATAAAGGCTTAAATCGCCTAACTGCAACTGCTAAACTTGTCTTGAACGTAAGTCCGTTCGTTCCCGACTCAAACTACATTATTCAAATTCTGTTTTAACATATTATAATTTTAGCGTGAAAAATCTTGCAGAGGAAAACATATCCATAAAATTATATGAATTGATGTAGTAAAAATCAATTGTCAACATTTTATTTGCAGCAGGCTTTTTTCCGATGAATTCAAATTGATAATAAAAAGTTAAGTAAAACCACATTTTTAAATTCTCAAAAATATCTCAATTTCATATAAATAAATCAATTTCAAAAGTTCCTGTATTGCGTCACAACGTAGCAAATCATACAGAAGCACTGTTACTAAGACAAATTTACTAAAGAAAGTGAGCTGTGACTGTCACAATTTCATACTAGTGACGTCATTACTACGATGTAGGCTTTCTTCACATTTTCGTGAATATTTAGATAACTAGTTTCTTGTTAACAAATTAACGTAACGAGTTAATATTTCATACTACTTAAAAATTTCAAATGTTAACAATTTAACGTTAACATATTTAATTAATTTATTTTTCAAGTTCATAGTTGGTATCTTTGTTTTATAGATATCAGAGATAGATGACGATGACTTGCAAAGCAAAAGTTGTAAAACTACAAATGCTGATCCAAGGGCAGAAGTCAGTACTTTTGAAATAACTACCTATAGTCTTGCTCAAGAGTTTCATGAAAGTAAACATCTTTATCTCTAACACAGAAAAAATATGTAACAATGACAGAATGTGTACGAATGTTGAAATGGAATATTTTAATCATATTTTTTTTATTTAAAAATATTATAAATATAAAAAATAATTTAAATAACCAAAGCGACTCCATTACTTTCACTGTTCACTTTTGACATATATAAAGTAAACATTGGTAGCCAGTATACGATAGTGCCATTTTACTAAAATGTTTTTAACAATTTTGGTTTTTATGTTTGCAATTTTGACACTTGACGCTAATGCCTCTAAGTTCTTTTTTGTACGAAGTTTTTATCTTGAGTCGGACTATAAAGAAGCGTTATTGTCAGCTATTGGAATGTAACTGTCAGTGTCATCTTGCGCCACATTTTTAGTTATATATGTTCGGCATTGTGTGTCTATTTCTATATCTTAAGTCAATGACTAGCAAGATAAATGTCTGGCTACACCAGTGCTCAAAATACGACGACGGTACGGAATCGCAGTGATGAGAGGGAGATACTTATGAGATAAAAACGTTACTGAATTTACAGTGCGTCAGTGTGTTTTAACATGTTTAAGCAGCGATGTGGCCGGACCTTAAAATGATGGTATTTCATCTCATCTTAAACCTCATAAAATGAAACAATTATAAAAAATTCAAGTCAGGTGTTTATTGAAATTTGTCAGTAAAGCCATTCCCGAGGTGAGTTTTTATCTCATTTTCCTGTGCGCGTAAGATATAAGTGTGATCTTAACGAGGGGCGTGGTTTACAGAATCGAGGCATCCCCTTAAGTAGCTATGTGCTAAAACTATGTTTTGTTAGGTGCCAACAACATACATTTAGGGATAAAACTCTGTTCCAAAGGACAAAGTTCATACACATGTCCATGTAGTGACCTTTCAAAATATTGCCGAGTAAGTATATAGTTTTAATAATAGCCGAGGGTCCGTGAGGTGATGGCAAAGTGCTGAGTAGCGTGAAACACAGATGTCTTTTATGGTTCCGATCCCAGCCGGTCCTCCACATATTACTATCAACATACGAATAATTCCTTTTAAGCTTGTATAATTTTCCTGTTTCATAGTTTTCTGGGTTAAGTCTTCCTATTACAATACAATACCATAATCTTATTGCACACCTCAATTATTACTTAATGCCTATTTTTCTAACAGCAACAGTGTGATAGTAATAGTTAGAAAATAAAAAGCTATATATATATTCATTTACCTTCTATAAAATACAACTCACTTATACCTATTAAGGGCATAGGTAAGCCGATTTAATATCCGTTTACATCGACTGCCGGTTATCAATTTAATCCGATGCGATTAGTTCTATCGTATAAAGCTTTGAAACTGTAGGTTTATACATAAATACATGGCTGTAATAATATGAGTAACAACCTTTAAATTATTTTTGTGTACTTAACACGATAAAGGTAACGTATGCGTATTTTATTGATAGGCCAAGAAAAGCACTACGAAAGGCAAAATAAATGTAGCTGCCGCATTAAATATTAATGTGCCCGTTCGTTTATTATTCAAAAGCACAGTTAGTGGTTTCGGCCGGCCGTTTTATAATAACCGAAATATATACGCACTATATGGAATAGGGTCAGTGGTCCAAATGACAATTAGGAGTGTCCACTAGTAGACCTTATTCCGTACCAATAAGGTTCATCATTGATCAGAGTTGTCGATGGTACAAGACGACTCGGCAAACCAGTTTCATTTCAACGCTTACAGTTAAGTTAAGGAAACAAAAAATCTATTTTTAAATCAAGCATATTGTTTTCGTATTCAAACGCTGAAAATTAAAAAATCTGAAAATCATTTTTCTTTTTACTATACCTACTACGATGGTGGCAAACAATCTTACGGCCTGCCTGATGGTAAGCAGACACCGTAGCCTATGGACACTTGCGACTCCAGAGGAATCACAAGTGCGTTGCCGATCCTTTATTGACTTGGGGATGCGCTGTTATATACATAATGAAAAACTGTTAAAGTAAGAACATAAAAAACTAAAGGTTAACACCAAAAAAATCGTTGTTCTTATATTATTATAGGACGCTGTTCAATCCTCGTATCGAATATCGTTTTTATTATATAGAACGACTTCCTGTGGCCATTACTTACTAGAACTTGCTTTCGAAGACGCACACAAGGAGCGTCCAATTTATTACAATATTTGTGTAAAGATCCCTCGTCCTACATAAAACTTAGATTAACAAGTGCAAATCACATCAAGAGCGTGCGTGGGCTGTGTCGAGTAAGATATCTCTGGTGCGAAACACGGTCGGTAAGTCAGGCCTGCACTTTACTGTGTAGTAGCGGAGAGTGCCTTCAGAGGAGCCCTACGAACTCCAGACCCGGATGCTTCAGGTATGTGAATTTGCACTTAAAACTGTCGTAGCTATCAAAATTAAAATTATTATCGGTTTCTCGTATTTTCGGATCCTAGTGATTTCGGCTCATTTTACAGTACGAACTTAATTTTCGCATTACATACATATAAAAACATTGGTCCTTCGGCCGTATTGTGAAAAGTGACCTTTTTTCGAAACTGAAATCATTAGAATAATATATTTCGCATTGTAAAATTTTACTGATAAAAGTTGAGGGTAAGCTTTTAATTGTGTTTGTAATGGCGGACAGGAAGTGGCGATCTTTACTATAGTAGATTTTTTGTTGATAATATTGCGATAGTCAGTTATAGACAAATCTTCTTCATTCGGTTCATTCATTCAGTGCCTTTTTCATTCGTATGGCAACAATTTAAGTGTCATAAGAGATAAGGTTGTTTGACATTGAAATTGAGTAAACAAACAGTTTTCTTGTAGTGCTCGTTTCGTTTTCGTTTGATTCTCGAGTTTGTTGTTTAATTGTGATAAAAAATGTCAGATAACGAAGGAAACAGGGATGCGAAGGCAGATATGGACCGAGTAGAACGAGATTATGCGATGATGCGGCTAGAATTCATAAATGGAACAGATTTGCAAGGTTATGTGGAATCCGATGTATGTTCGATTGCCAACGATTTTCACCGAGCTCAACGAGTAGTAATAGCAAATTGTGGAGATAGTAGTGCAGAAATATCCATCACGGTAGATTTTGAAACCAAATATAAGTCGATTATGTCGCGGTTACGACAACGTATGCCTTCAGCTAAATCAGATAGTGATAGTTGTGCAAATGTTACCGCGAAGTTACCGAAAATTCAGATCAAGCCTTTCGATGGCAAGTTAGAGAACTGGATGTCGTTTAGCCAGTTATTCGAATCGTTAATTCACAAGCGTAACATGTCGAACATCGAAAAATTACACTACTTGCTAACCAGTGTCCAAGGTAAGGCATTAGATTTAATTAAAAACTATCCTATATCGGATGAGAGTTATCTTGATGCATACAATGCTTTAAAAGAGTTCTATGACAGGAAACGACAGATTGCTTTTAGTTATTATGAAAAAATGCTGTCATGTGAGCCAGTGAAGTCAAAGTCTGGAGTCGAATTGGAGAAAGTAAATAGGGTTTTTAATGAAACTTTACAGGTGTTAGGAAAACTAGGACTGCCAGATAAAAACTTCATGCTGGTTCATTTATTGTGGTCTAAACTTGATAAATCTACTCGAGAAGCATTCTTATTAGAATTTAACTCTAATGAAATTCCAAATTTTGATATCTTGCAAGAATTTGTGGAGAAACAAATTCGTGCATTGGATGCATCTGATTTAAAATGCTCAAGCAGTAATTTTCAAAATAAAGTGCATAATAATGCTACTTATAGTCAAAGAAAACCAAAGGTAACTCTTGTTGCAACATCGACCACATGTGAATTTTGTTCTGACCAGCATAGTTTGGACCGCTGTGAAAAATTTATAAATTTAGATACTACTGCTCGATTCAAATTTGTGAAATCGAAGAGCTTGTGTGTTTGTTGTTTCTCGAAGAACCATAAGGTGAAGCAATGCCAAAAAGCATCGCGTTGTGAGGTGTGTGGGTATTCTCATCATACACTGCTACATTTTAAGAAAATAGAACCAACATCTCCAGATACTGAGTCTTCTTCAAAACCTATTGCTAGTGGTTCACCCAGCAATACTGTCACTTTGACCTCCGCTTCAAATAATAACATGGTTTTGTTTGCTACTGCTCGGGTAACTGTGCGGGATCGTTCAGGCCAATACCAGCAAGCTCGAGCATTGTTAGATTGTGCGAGTGCGAGCAATTTTATATCACAGTCTTGTGCGAAGCGGCTTGGATTAGATATACATAAGACGGGTGAATCAGTGTCAGGAATTGGTAATGCAGTAGCTAAACCACATGGTTCATTCTCGTGTTCCATTAAACCGAACGGAACTAATTCAATTAATTTCGATTGTGAAGCACTAGTGCTTCCCTCTATCTGTGCTGATCAACCATGTCATGCAGTCAGAGCCTCGGAGTGGACTCATATCAAAAACCTGCCTCTCGCTGATCCCGACTTTGCTGATCCTGGACCAATTGACTTACTGCTTAATGCAGACATTTTCGCATCGTCCTTACTGAGCGGTCGAAGTCAGGGAAGTCCGGGTCAACCAAAGGCTATTGAAACTTTATTTGGGTGGATCATCATGGGTGGATGCGATGAGAGCCATTCACAATCTTTCAAAACCTGTCGTCGGAAAGATTGTTTTTTCGTGTCGAATTCTTCGCAATCAAGCTTGTCGTTGGATAGTTCTCTAAAAAGGTTCTGGGAATTAGAAAATGTTAGCTGCCCTAGTCAACCAATCTTGTCGAAAGAGGACCAACTTTGCGAAGATATTTTCGTTAGCAAATTTTCTCGTACTAGCGAAGGCCGTTTCGAGGTACCCTTACCTTTCGTTGATCCTACGAATAAGCCTATATTTTCGAACACTCGTGAAATCGCGATGCGTAGACTATTCTCGTTGGAACGCAAGCTTGCTAGGCATGCTGATTTTCGGATGGCTTACGTTTCATTTATGGACGAGTACGAGTCCAGCGGTCACATGGAAGAGGTAGAGCCTCCACCAAATAGTATTGGGAAGTTTAACTACATCCCACATTTTGCAGTCCTGCGACCTGGGTCTGTCAGCACACCTCTTCGAGCGGTCTTCGACGCTAGCTGTCGTGATAGCAATGGATTAGCGCTTAATAATATGCTTCTGGCGGGTCCCAAACTGCAGACAAATATCTTTGACATCCTTATTAGATTTCGGTGGCACAAAGTTGTCTTCACGGGTGACATCAAAGCCATGTACCGTCAGATTGTCGTGCCGGAAGAGGATGCTGAATACCAGCGGATTCTATGGCGTCGCTCCCTCGAGAGTCCGGTAAAGGATTACAGATTGCGCACTGTCACGTATGGGATAAAGTCCGCTCCCTTCCAAGCCCTTCGAAGTATCGCGCAGTTAGCCAAGGACTCCGTAGCCGTCTATCCTGAGGGTTCGCGCGTCTTGGATAGAGATATTTATGTCGATGATATCGTCACGGGCGCTGATTCTGTCGAGCAGGCTCTACTGATAAGATCGGACCTTTCTAAGATATTGTCGTCGGGAGGATTCCATTTGAGGAAATGGACCTCCAATCATAAAGGTTTTTTCGCTGATCTTCCGTCCTCTGAGTTGTACTCGAGTGAATTTAAATACTTTGACGAATTGTCAGATTTATCGCTTAAAATATTAGGATTGTCATGGCGTCCGCAGACAGACTCTTTCCAGTTTGAGGTTGTAACACCCCATGACCAACGGTGCACGAAGCGTATTATCCTGTCGCACATTGCACGCATTTATGATCCGTTAGGATTCTTATGCCCTGTCGCGTTTTATGCAAAATATTTGATGCAGGTTTTGTGGTCATCGGGAATTCAATGGGATGACGACGTATTAGAGGCTATCGCTTCTGAATGGATGCGGTTCAAATGTCAATTATCGGCGTTAAAGTCTATCGTGATTCCCCGTCGCATTGTCCATTCTTTCGTTTCGTTGCAACTCCACGGATTTTGTGACGCTTCAGAGCGTGGTTATTCTGCGGTCATTTACTGTCGGGTGGTCACTGCAGAAGGCTCTACATTTGGAGAGTTCTGTTGCGCAAAATCTAAAGTCGCGCCTTTGCGTAAGCAGTCCATACCTCGCTTGGAGCTCCAATCTGCCGTCCTGTTGTCAGATCTAATGTTGTCGGTGAAAGAAGCATTAAAAGGTTTTAATTCCACGCTGCTCAGGAAATATTCGCCTGGTCCGATTCGAGCGTAACTTTGGCTTGGATCCAGTCATGCCCGTCGCGTTGGAAGACTTTCGTGGCCAACCGGGTAAGCCATATCCAGGATATTATAGCACCAGATCGTTGGCGCCACGTAAGCACTCTATGTAACCCCGCCGACGCAGGATCCAGGGGTTTGTTGCCTGAAGATCTGGTCGAACGTGAACTTTGGTGGAGAGGCCCCTCATGGCTCCTGAAAGAGGAAAAAGGCTGGCCTCAGTCAACATTGAAGGGGCCACCAGACAGCTCTATCGCAGAGGAGCAGCGTATTTGTAGTCTTGTCGTCGCAAGCGATCCTCACTTGGTGGATGAACTTCTTAACAGGTTTTCCTCGCTTTTTACTTTAAAGCGTGTGTTAGCCTACTGTTTCCGTTTCCTACAGTCGTCCAAAAACAGGAAAATTTTCGGATCTCTTCAGTCTTCTGAAACGACTGCAGCTCTCATGTCTTTAATAAAATATGTGCAGCTTGCGTCTTTCGGTGTAGAGATCAATCACTTGAGAGAGGGTCGTTTGAATTCGTTGCCAAAATCTTTGCGCAAGCTCTCATTGTTTATTGACACCGCGGATATTGTCAGGGTGGGCGGTCGCTTGGTCAACTCTCCAATCAAATTTTCGATAAAGCATCCTATATTGTTGCCACGCTCCTACAGATTGACAGTCCTAATTATCGATGAATATCATAAAGGATTTCTACACCCTGGTGCTCAAACTTTGCAGAATTGACTTGCGCAATCATTCTGGATTTAATCGCCTAAGCGGGCCATACGAACAGTAATCGGTGGTTGTGTGCAATGCTTTCGTGTCAACCCATCGCCGGCTTCAGCGTTAATGGGAAATCTTCCGCCTTGTCGTATTTCGCCAATAAAACCTTTTTCGAGTGTCTCCATTGACTATGGAGGCCCTTTCGATATCGCCTTTGGACGTGGACGAGGTGCAAAAACATACAAGGGCTATATTTGTGTGTTCGTTTGCACCAGCACACGGGCTATCCATGTGGAACTGGCTTCGGAATTGTCGACAGAAGCCTTCCTATGTGTACTAAAGCGATTTATTGCACGTCGTGTTCGGTGTAGTGACATTATCTCTGACCAGGGTCGCAACTTTGTTGGGGCAAGTAATTATCTGGGTTCCATCATGAAAAGTGCAGCTGATGCACAAGAAATTAAATTTTCATTTAATCCACCGGGTAGCCCACACTTCAACGGCCTAGCCGAGGCTGGGATCCGATCGGTCAAAACGCATCTGGCTCGAGTCATCGGGAATCAGAGACTCACTTTCGAAGAGTTCTACACCATCCTCACACAGATCGAGGCAATGCTTAACTCGCGTCCTCTGACGCCTCTAAGTTCAGATGCAAACGATCTGTCAGTTCTTACTTCAGGTCATTTTTTAACTTTGGAACCCTTGACAGTTATTCCAGAAGAAAACTTAGTCGATCAAAAGATTAGTATCTGCCATCGATGGAAGTTGATACAAAAAATGCATCAAGACTTCTGGCGCAGATGGCATGTGGAGTATATGCACACCCTCCAACAGAGAACTAAATGGAATAAAGTTAACACTAACATTGTCGTTGGAACTTTGGTTTTGTTAATTAATGAACAGACAAGCCCTTTAAAATGGCCTCTAGGTCGTATCTTAGCTCTACATCCGGGAGCTGACGGTGTTTGTAGAGTTGTTACGGTCAGTATAGAAGGCCGGTCGTAAAGCTGTGCCCACTACCACTGGCTGACTAGGCGTCAGTATTAAATCTTAACATAGTTTTTAAGCAATTTGTCTAGTTTGTAAATGTTTAGTTATCGTAAATACTGCATATTTAGGTGAGCGGTATGTTCAATCCTCGTATCGAATATCGTTTTTTTTATTAGGGTAACATTAATATTGTTTCCGTTTTACATATGGCAACGCTAGGTAGAACGACTTCCTGTGGCCATTACTTACTAGAACTTGCTTTCGAAGACGCACACAAGGAGCGTCCAATTTCTATATTAATAATTTCGTGCAGGGGTACGGTAGACCCGAACGAGACCTGTCTCAAATTGAAGAACGTATAAAAATAACGATTTTTGATTTGAACATATGTATCCGCAAAATTCGGATTGTCGCGTATTTTGCATTTAAAAGTGTTAATTTGATGACAAAACGTCGGCCATATTGCCCACAGACTATATTGCTATATTAAATTTGTTGGTTGACAGTTTTTAATTTACATTAACGACCTCTGCAATCTAAAAATAAACAGCGGCAAAATAATTTCCTACGCTGATGACACTGTCCTACTTTTTTCTGCGAAATCGTCAGACAAAGTGTATGAATACGCTCAACAAGGCTTTAACGTTGTAAACAAGTGGCTTCAAGATAACCTACTAACATTGAACTCGGATAAAACAAATTACATAAAGTTCTCTATGCGAAAATCAAATACAGCGCCTACGATCCCAAAGCTCTATGCACATTATTGTAAAGATCCCACTAATAATCAATGCATCTGTCCAACGATAACTATGACTAACAAAATAAAGTACTTAGGTATCATAATCGATGAATGTCTCTGTTTCAAATATCATGTGGAAGCCTTATGCGGCAAAATTCGTAAGTTAATATATGTCTTCAAAAGATTACGCCCCATCGCGGATCCATTCCGTATGAAACAAGTGTATCTTGCATTATGCCAATCTGTATTAACCTACTGCATTTCATCATGGGGTGGTTTGGCGAAAACTACATTGCTAAACCTAGAAAGAGCCCAAAGAGCGATTCTCAAGGTCTCTACTTACCGGCCTTTCCTCTATCCCACTAACCTCCTTTATAAATCATGCGAAGTTCTAACAGTTCGGCAACTATTTATACTGACCACAGCTTTAAAACAGCACATTGCTATACCCTACAGCACTGATCACACTACTAAACGACGTAAAGATATTGTTTGCCCAACAAATATAAAAAAGAAACACGCTTTTTCGTCCAGATTTTTTTGTTTCCTTGGCCCATTTCTTTATAATAGGCTGAATGCAAAGTTTAACATATACCCGCTTAACTACACTAAATGTAAGAAACAACTCCAGGATGCACTACTCAACATGTCATACGAAGATACAGAGGAGTTATTGTCTATTGTGAAATGAAATATCATATTTTTTGTCTTTTATATTACGCCTACGTTAGTACATACCTAGTTTATGTAGTCTTAATTAGTTGTACTTACATAATAAGAATCTAATCCATGTTTTTTCTGTTATCAGTAATTGTACTAAATAATAAGAATTAACGCGTTTTAAATTTTTGTAGATGAATGCAATAACTCTGACCATTTGCCTGAAACACAGGAAACATCCTAGTTCAGGCACGTGATATTTGTTCTCTATAGATAAGTTTAGGCTATAATAACATAATTGTAAAATGAATTTTTAATAAATTATTCTTATTCTTATTCTTATTCTTAGTGTCGGCTACGTTCGAAAATCGTGAACTATTTTTGCGTCCGGTGTGTTTGCCAGGTTGCTGGGCTGCGTTCTGGGTGATGGGCCATCATCGCCCATTGTTTGAATTCGGATAGCCGCGTCTGAAGCGTTTTGTTTTTGTAGTTTTCAAGCGTTCTATACACCTATCAGCCTAGCTAGCACGATAACTTATACCGTTACGTTATATGGGCGAAATGTATTAAAACGTCACATAAAACGTAACGGTAATCTATCATGCTAGCTAGGCTGATTGTCACAACAACCGCCTTGAAAGTGAATGTATGGGGCCTGTTACATGGTTCTTATTATCACGTGATACATTCATATCAGGATAAGTATCACGTGAATATTGAAGCAGAATCCATACAAATTTGAAAACTGCGATAATATTGACACCCCAGTATTGTGATAATATTAATCGTATTGGCTATGTGCACGTCTGAAACGTCAAACGTCAAAGGCCCGAGACAATGTCAAAACTCAGAGATGTCAAATAATGACACATGAATATTTTATTTACTTTAGTAAACGAGAAAGACCCCGTATTGGAAATTTTACTGAAAGAAATAAGAGAATAAATAAATACATACAAACGAAACGAATCGTAGGAAACCGTTAAGAAACCAATAGAAAACGTGAAAGTAAATTTGACAGTTGTCCCCGGTAAGTACACATTTCTGCCATGGTGTGCGCTACGATCGCCTAGCTTACCCCCACCACCTACTTCGCACATAGCCAACAAAGGACACCACTTGAATGTTTGCTGAGTCTGTCCGCCATCTTAAAGCTGCGTCTCTATTTTGTTGTGACAAACTACTAGGTGACTTATGGCTTTTAAACGTCTAGCAAAATTCTATCCCTATCTCGCTCTATCTTATAACTTAGTGGTACTGGGGGTCTACTCCGAAATCCGAACTTCGTATGGTGCCGTCCCTTTCACTCATATAGTCTATGACAGGAGAGTGAAAGGGACGGCACCATACGAAGTTAGGATTTTGAATTTCGGAGTAGACCCCAAGCTCATGCCGTTCGCCGCGCTCGGACGTTAGAGGCGCTACCGCGAACCGAAAACGAAGTATCTGCCTCTCTCTCGCACATGTCTATTCGAACGACAGAGAGGAAGATAGTTCGTTTTGGTTCGCGGTAGGCCCTCAGGCGTCAACTTTAAAACGAATAGGGTATTTTACTATAAGAGAAATAAAATTCAAAATGTAATAAAAACCAGCCAAGTGCGTCGGAGTCGCACACTGAGGGTTCCGTACAACTAAAAAACAAATGTGATTTATCAATAAATTATATGTGTGACAGACAACACACGGAATGTTCTTTGACTTTCTTCGACCGTCCGCCGCGCTCGGACTAAAGTGCTACCAACCGAAAACTAAATATATATAAAAATATAAATTAATAATAATAATATATATAAATGTATATGCCTCTCTGTCGCACTTGCATATTCGAGCGCGGAGAGGGAAATACTTCGTTTTCAGATCGCGGTAGGCCCTCTGGTATTACAATATTTGTGTAAAGATCCCCCGTCCTACATAAAACTTAGATTAACAAGTGCAAATCACATCAAGAGCGTGCGTGGGCTGAGTCGAGTAAGGTATCTCTGGTGCGAAACACGGTCGGTAAGTCAGGCCTGCACTTTACTGTGTAGTAGCGGAGAGTGCCTTCAGAGGAGCCCTACGAACTCCAGACCCGGATGCTTCAGGTATGTGAATTTGCACTTAAAACTGTCGTAGCTATCAAAATTAAAATTATTATCTGTTTCTCGTATTTTCGGATCCTAGTGATTTCGGCTCATTTTACAGTACGAACTTAATTTTCGCATTACATACATATAAAAACAGACGCGTAATTGTACTTTTCTTACAACTACTTCGTTAATATGGTACACTATTTAAACGGGCAACATTTTTATACCATATTTGTTTTATAAAGTCATCGAAAACAGCGCAAACAAAAATCGATTTATTGTCCCATTCCAGGAAAAAAAAATTATCTGAGTTTTCACTCAAGACTCTGAGCAGCAGGGTATTCACGTAAGATTTCGAACGTGCGACAGGCAAAAATTTTGCGTAATTTTTGCTCCACAGAACAAGCTAGATCTAAACGACCACCTGATGATGGCTGGATGATGATGGTACATCTACCTTACGCACGGTCGAAAATGTTGCGTAATTACGTCACAATTCTCGGTCTTTCAGAGTTTTCAGACACTCCTAATACTTGGATGAAAGTTACACGAGGTATCAAAGTAATTATAATGAATAACAGATTTTTTTTAAACTGGTAAATACCGACATTGTTTTGTAATACAATTCACGAATAACAATTTACAAGCATGTTAGGCTATCTACAAGGATCGTGAACATCAAAGAAAAACTTTTGGCTTGTTTGCTCTTTAAAAATGTTCATGAAATTGAGAAGAAATGAAATACCTAAATTAAATTATTATATTCAAAGTTTTTGACGTTCTCTGAATTCAAATACTTGGAGGCTAACGAAGCAATTTGTAGGAGAACTGTTCAAACTGTATTCCAGTGGTTTTAACTTTTTTAATGTAAATAGTTTGAAATAGGACTGCAACATATTTTGTTAATAAACAACCTTATATTCGACCTTTAAGAATTAACGTGACCCCTATATTAGCGGTCAAGTTGAAACGGTTGAGTTGAGGTATATTTCAAAAGTATGTAGGTTTAGAAACCTGCGTGGAATATGAAAAATAAAAAAGAAATTTATTAAATAGGCACTTTAAATATAATAAAATAGTCCTTCTAATATAATTTACCAGAGTCGACCTTTGTGGCTTGGTATGTATTACGTTACGTGGTATTAGAGTATATACCTAAATACCTAAGATTTTGTAAAAGTAATGGGATGAACATGGCTGGACACGCTGCCGCGAGATCTTACCACGTTATAAATATTTTTAAATATTGGAACATGGATGATATTATGCAATGTGCACTGTGCACATTACGAATATGCCTTCGATTACTCTGTTATTGTTGGAAACTTTACCAAGGTAAATATCTAGACACGCGGCAGCGTGTCCAGCCAAGTTCACCCCAGGAACTGGCGGACAGCAGCCGTGTGTTATTTTACACGAACCGTTTGGAGCCACTTTTGACCCTCCAATAACTCCAAATATATCTTTTTTTTTTCATAAATATAGGTTTAATAATTATTGAGATATTAAATTCCAAAAAACTGAATTTTTACCACTGACTAACTGACTGATGACTGACTGACTAGTAATCAAAAACCTAACCCACTTCCAGATGACCTAGAAAGCTGAAATTTGGTATGCAGCTTGGTAATTGTGTGTATACACCAGAAAAAATCAGAAAACAGTGTTTTGTTTATTAGTTTTATTATTATTATTATTTATGCTAGTTACCTCAGAACTCCGTTATTTATTAACCGATTTGGTAATTCTTTTTTTGCTTGAAACGGTATACTTCAGGGGTAGTCTCATAGTTATTAGGTAAGAATATGATCATAGGATCCTGAAGAAATCAAGGAAACTCTTCAAATATTTGAGGTGCACTTATAGCGATTTGGGTATTTTGAATATTAACTCGTGCATTCGCTCTTAAAAAGCACCATTTGGCGATGATTGACAAAAAGTAATGATATCCCATCAAAAACATAAATGTGAAAATTGGAGCCAAGTTCATTATTAAGAATATGCGATGCTTGGTTGTCGTCTTCACCGACAAAAGAATTGAGATCTAAATGGGTGCCAAGTTTCGTAGATTCTCTGAAAATGGTGCCAAGTCTGGCACTACATTGTTTACACTAAAACTAATTTACTGTGGCTTAATGCATTTTGAGCCTTAACTTGGCAGTTTTCTATGCAGTATGTTATAATACCATAACAGCTGTTGGATATTTAAGAAAACTGCCAAGTTAAAGCTCTAAATGCATTGAGCCGCAGTAAATTAGTTTTAGTGTAAACAATGTAGTGCCGGATGGTGGAAAATAAAATGGATCTAAAGATAATAATAATATTATAAGCGTTTCTTTACCTAGTAATTTCCTCCAATAACTTGCATGGGTCAGCTGCATAGAATTTCACCCCGAAATAAAAGGTGTGTGGTTCAGACCCGCGTAACTGCCGACGTAGGCGCTTCCCGGCGTCCAGCCAGTGCTATGAAAAACAAGTAAAATTATTATCATAATAATTAAATAATTCCCGTAATTGCGATTGTATCGTTACAATTTGGTTGGTTATAGGTGTTTGTTCTCCTAAAATGTTAAATTAAAATGCAAAATGTTAAATGAATACATAAATATAATAAATTATTTATTTAGCGAGTACAACTCACAGATTCCTTTACAGGCCAGACCTGACATTTCAAAGCTACAGAAAATTCGTATCGTAACATTATAGTGATAGTTATTGTTGTCCCAGTATATGGTTACGGTGTTATAGGTCCTTCAAGGCTGCAGTTTTGTAATTTTAAGTATTAATATTTACAACAGTCTTGTTCCAAATGTTCTGATTGCGTGAAACATCTCCAGGTGGTAGGTAACCTATCATCAACGAGTCTCCTTATCAGTAAGATGTAAAGGCCCAGAAAAAAAAGTATGTAAATTGTTGTTATGTTACTTACAGTTTGATTGTCCTGGTCAACATAACGCAGTCCAAAGTAGGCAGTTTCCAGTAGATCTAGATGCCTAAACACCACGTCCAAAAGAGCCTGCCCCGTACTGTTATCCTGTAACAAAAATATGCATTAGTACCTAGTATTCGCGTCAAACTCGTTGAAATAATGTGTTTTGGTGCGATTTTCTTCTATTTTTGCTTCACATAAGATTTTGTGTCTGATAAAACAAATACCTACAAGATCTAAGGAGGGCTTCACGCGGTATCAATCGGTTTTTGACGAGTTTTGAGTTGATATCCCTCCGTCAAAACTGTATAGGTATATAATTTATGGCACAAACTGTTATCGGTTCTTCAATCCTTTATCTTCATTTTCAGGAGCCGAAATATGAAAAAAAATGAATACTAATTTTTTGTGATTATTTGAAAAAATATGAAATATACATATATGTATACTGTTCCTTATTGACTTATCTAACAACGTAAGAGACATTTTTATCTTTAAGTAATTTTCACAAGACTTACTCCGTACAAAAACTGGTTTCATTGGCAAAGTTTGATGCCATATATCTCGAAGACAGTGAATTTTGAAGTGAATATGAGATACTATTCCGGTAAACCTAGTTGTTGTGAATAGCTTTAATAATATAAATTAGCGCTTAGCTATAGAAAAAACACGAGAAAACGGAGAGTAACAGATCCAAGGTCATTGGGAGCTAGGAGACCCTTAAATTAAGAATGTTTTACGTAAATCTATTTACCTGCCTCCATTCGAGAACAAAATCGTCCAAAGATGAACCTTATTAAATTTATGATAAATAAAATGTTCTGAAAGCCAAGTAAATTTGGTCCTACGAGTTTGGTCGTAGGACCAAATTTACTTGGCTTTGAAGAGTCGTTTGTTCTTGGGTAATTTTCTAACAGGAGATTAATATCTGCTCCAGGCGATGGCGGTACAAAAGTCTTGGAACAGTTTCCTCAACTGAATACCTACTAACAGTTCGCAATTCCATTTCTCTGTTGTTTCTTCAAATAACTTTACGTTTGAAGTCATAAATTTAAACGTCTGGAACGGTATCTTCGTTACTCTTGGGTTAACGCTTGTTTGTTAAGTTAGGTACATAGATAAATAAAAATAAGGGTACTTACCTAACGTTTACTATTTAGGAAAAACGATAATCGACGCGTTAAAAAGACATATATGATCAAAAGAGATATAATGTTGTGTATTTTTTTCCGTTAGATTACATGAATTGATTAAATTAATTGGCATGAAATAAGTGTTATAGTCGTATGGCGATGTCACATTACAAATACAGCCTGTCATGATACACATATCATGACAGGTTGCAACACCGCCACATGACTGGACTAATAGGTCCATCTTACGAATTAATAGATACAGTAAGCTACAGAGAAGGGTTAATTTCTATGCCAGAGTGATTCTGATTATCACATTCTTTGATTGGCTTCCATATTCCATATGATGGCACAAATTATATATATACGTATATACTTACCTACATACCTAATAGTACAAACTTAGGTACAGATTACCTATCTAACAAAACCGATCTAATAGTCTACTTAGGGCCGTCATGTTTGTGTGACTTTGATTTTGTTGTGGTACAACGCTAACCGCCTTACGATGAGTATCATTGTCATGTCATTGTCAATCGCATTCGGGGGAATTGCACCTCGGAGGTGTGCGAGAGCAGAGTTTAAACAAAGAAAAAACTTGACGATTGTAGGAAATCAATGTGCGAAACGTCTGATGATATCTACCGTGATGGTGTTAGGCAGACCCATCGACAACAATTTCTCTATCTAATCCAGTTTAGAATTTGCTGTAATTATTGAAAAGCTCATCGGTTTCGTTAGTGATTAGAAAGCGAAGTGGCACGAGAGCCGAATATTAATATCCCACGGTATCGGCACGTAACTATCTCCAATTTGCATTTCTCGAAGGCTGGCTTTCCACAATTAGGCTAATTCGCACGCGATGGCTGGACCAGTAAGACCAGTAGTGATACCCCCTATAATGAGCGGGCCGGTCTCGACGTGCGTGCGCGCAAGCTCCCCATGACGCGATAACTACTCTAGAATTGCTATAAAAACGAACCGCGAAATTACTAACCGCCTTTTGTTTCTTCTAAAATTAATGTTCGTGAGTTTTGAAAGATCAGGGCGATGACCTGATGGGAAAATGATATGATGATGATTATGTTTGAGTGGCTGTTACCACAGCCTAAAGGTGTATATTTTTTAGGCAATGTCATAGTTTTAAAACTTTATGAGGCAATACAAAGCAGCAACAAAAAAAGTACAAAACGTCAGATACTTGTACACTGTTATACCTTACTAGCTGTTGCCCGCGACTTCGTCCGCGTCTTCGCTCCTATTGGTCGTGATGTTATATAGCCTAAAGCCTACCTCGATAAATGGACTATCCAACACAAAAATAATTTTTCAAGTTGAACCAGTAGTTCCTGAGATTAGCGCGTTCAAACAAACAAACAAACTCTTCAGATGCATCTTCGCCGTTGTTTGCGTAGAGCCCAGAGGCCGATAGAAGAAGCGCACGAATAAAGTTGAAATTGCGAGTGGTCAAGTATGTAGTTGAATAGAAGGTTCGATTCCGGGTCCACTCTGCGAAGCAATCAATTTCTTAGTACTTGCATAAGTTGTTAGATTGTTGTTCAAATTAATCACAAACCTATCACTTCACTAGTTTATCATCATAATCATTATTACTTTTAATGTCGCCCTACCTATATAATATACCTACGTACGTATATTGATGGGCAGTTGGGCAGCCTCCTGATTCTCCTCTCACAATCTTCTCTCTAAATATATAAAAGAAGAAACTGACTGACTGACTGACTAACCGACTGACTGACTGACTGACTGACATATCAACGCACAGCCCAAACCGCTGGTCCTAGAGATTCCAAATTTGGCACGTAGGTTCCTTATAAGGTCTAAGGGTGCACTAAGAAAGGATTTTTCAAAATTCAACCCCTAAGGGGGTGAAATGAGGGGCCGAATTTTGTATGGGGAAACAAGATTAGTTGGACTATTCTATTCGAAACTTCACAGGAGTATTTCTAACGATAAATGAGTAAATACGTGTTTCAGTTTTTTTGAGAAATCAACCCCTAAAAGGGGGAAAGGTGGTGACAAATTCTGAAAATCGACATGGGTATTGTTTTTATGATATACCGGGTCGCTGATAACGAAAACAACAATGATTTTAAAATCTCACGTGGAGGACGTGAAATACCATCCCCCCTGTTGGGGTGCGAGGGGGATGAAATGTCTAAATATTAATATGGGTGTCGTATTTATGGTTTTTTGGGATGTTAATTACGAAAATGGCATCGGTTTTGAAATTTAATATTGTGGACATGAAAACTTTTGAAAAATTGTGCCAAATTTCAAGAATCAACGACTGACTGAGTGACTGACATATCAACGCACAGCACAAACTGCTGGTTCTAGAGATTCCAAATTTAGTACGTAGGTTCCATATAAGGTCTTGAGGTGCATTAAGAAAGGATTTTTCAAAATTCAACCCCTAAGAGGGTGAAATGAGGGTCCGAATTTTGTATGGGGAAACAAGATTAGTTGGACTATTCTATTCGAAACTTCACAGGAGTATTTCTACCAATAAATGAGTAAATACGTGTTTCAGGTTTTTTGAGAAATCAACCCCTAAAAGAGGGAAAGGTGGTGACAAATTCTGAAAATCGACATGGGTATTGTTTTTATGATATACCGGGTCGCTGATAACGAAAACAACAATGATTTTAAAATCTCACGTGGAGGACGTGAAATACCATCCCCCCTGTTGGGGTGCGAGGGGGATGAAATGTCTAAATATTAATATGGGTGTCGTATTTATGGTTTTTTGGGATGTTAATTACGAAAATGGCATCGGTTTTGAAATTTAATATTGTGGACATAAAAACTTTTGAAAAATTGTGCCAAATTTCAAGAAATAACGACTGACTGAGTGACTGACATATCAACGCACAGCACAAACTGCTGGTTCTAGAGATTCCAAATTTAGTACGTAGGTTCCATATAAGGTCTTGAGGTGCATTAAGAAAGGATTTTTCAAAATTCAACCCCTAAGAGGATGAAATGGGGGTCCGAAGTTTATATGGGGAATCAAGATTCATCATTTCAGCCGAATGACGTCCACTGCTGGACATAGGCCTCCCCCAAAGACTTCCACAATGACCGGTCCTGCGCCACCCGCATCCAGCGGACACCCGCGACCCTTACCAGGTCATCGGTCCACCGTGTGGGGGGCCTGCCCACGCTACGCCTTCCGGTACGTGGTCGCCACTCGAGAACCTTCCCGCCTCAATGGCCATCGGTTCTGCGTGCTATGTGCCCCGCCCACTGCCACTTAAGTTTAGCGATTAGAAGGGCTATATCGGTCACTTTGGTTCTGCTGCGGATGGCCTCATTTCTGATGCGATCACGCAGAGAAACTCCCAGCATAGCCCTCTCCATTGCTCTTTGGGTGACTTTGAGCCTTCTTATGAGGCCCATAGTAAGCGACCACGTTTCAGTACCATATGTCATCACTGGCAACACACACTGATCAAAGACTTTCGTCTTGAGACACTGCGGGATATTGGACGAAAAGATGTGACGTAGCTTCCCGAACGCTGCCCAGCCGAGTCGGATTCGACGATTAACCTCTTTCTCGGAGTTGGACCTACCTAACTGGACAGTCTGTCCTTGGTATATGTAATCGTCTACAACATCGAGCGTAAAGTGTCCGATTGTTACGGGAGTTGGTGCTAGACCAACTCGCTCGGAGGCTTTACTGAGGTCATTGAGCATTGTACTTAAATCCTCCATGGTCTCAGCCAAGACTACTATATCGTCAGCAAACAGAAGGTGAGTGATGTACTCGCCGTTTATGTTGATGCCTAGCCTTCTCCAGTCTTGAACACGTCCTCCAGTGCAGCGGAAAACAGTTTAGGAGAAATAACATCTCCTTGCCTGACTCCCCGCTGCAGCGGAATAGGTTTCGAGTTCTGGTGCTGGAGTCGGACTGACATAGTGGCGTTCTCGTACAAACACTTCAGCACTTCGATATAGCGGTAGTCCACTTGGCACCGTTGGAGAGATTGTAGTACAGCCCAGGTTTCAATCGAATCGAAGGCTTTCTCGTAGTCCACGAACGCTAGACAGAGGGGCAGGTTATACTCCTCAGTCTTCTGTATAACCTGACGAAGCGTATGGATGTGGTCTACGGTGCTAAAGCCTCTTCGGAAACCGGCTTGTTCGGGAGGCTGGAAGTCATCTAGCCTGCGTGCGAGACGGTTCGTAATGACTCTTGAAAACAGCTTATAGACATGGCTCAGAAGTGAGATGGGGCGGTAGTTCTTCAGTAAGGCGCCGTCACCCTTTTTGAAGAACAGCACCACCATACCTCTGTTCCATGCCTTTGGAGTTTTCCCTTCCAGTAAGACGGAGTCGAACAACTTCTGAAGGGCCCTAAGGACCGGTTTTCCACCCGCCTTCAGGAGTTCAGCTGTTATTCCGTCTTCACCGGGTGCCTTGTTGCCTCGTACAGGCTGATGTCCGGGATATCTTCGGTATAGTGCCGGGTTAATCTGGCTCTAGGGTCTTCCGCCAGACCAACTTCGGGTCTGCTAGTTGACGTGTATAGCTGTCCATAAAAGCATTCTATCTCTTTCAGAAGCTCGGGTTTGGATGAAACGATTCTACCGTCTTCAGTTTTTAATTTGGCGAGCTGGCTCTGCCCAATAGACAGATCTCTTGAGAACACTTTAGAGCCCTTATTCTGCTCGATGGCCTCTTCAATACGATTTGTATTGAATTGGCGCAGATCGCGGGTAAGGGACTTGGAGATCCGTTTATTGAGCTGCCTGTATAATGTCGCATCGGCTGAAGACTGCAGAATCATTTCATTCCTTTCCTCGATGAGCCTCTGAGTGGAGATAGAAAGCCTTTTGTCTCTGTGAGTCCGTTGGGCCTTAAAGAACTTAGACCCAATGCTATGGACAGCTTCCACAAACCCGTCATTGAATTCGTCCACGTCGCCGGCTAGACAATCAAAACGGTTTTGGAGTTCCAGCTGAAAGCTCTCGGGGTTTTGGATTTGGACTGCTGCTGGACGGAGCGTAGACTTCATCAGTCGAGAGCGCTCTAGCTTGACGCATATATTCAATGTGCCTCCTACCAGACGATGATCACTTCCGGTTTTAACCGTATTGATCACAGAGACATTGAATATATGCCTCTTCGTCGACATAATGAAGTCAATCTCGTTTTTTGTTGCACCGTCGGGACTCATCCTGGTCCCCTTCCTGTGCTCGCACTTCTTGAAGAAGGAGTTCATTATGTAGAGTCCCTCCTTCTCCAAGAAACCAGCCAGTAGTTGGCCCCAGTGGTTCCGACTTCCAACTCCAAATTGCCCCACTCTCAGCTCATTGCCGTCTCTCTTGCCCAGTTTCGCGTTAAAGTCCCCCATAACAACGGTGAAGTAGGTTTTGGAACTATGCATGGCCTTAGTTATATCCTCATACATAGCCTCCACCTCGTCGTCGGAGTATCTCTTTGATACTCTGAGTATAAGGTATGCCACCCTAGCCGACACACTCTCGATCTTCACCACGTTGTTTACGAGGGACTTGTGGACGATGAACCCGATACCTCCCTGGGACTGTTGGTCGCCCTCCCGGAAATACAGCAAGTTGCCGGACTTTAGGGTTATCGTGTCCTCCACCTCTCTTCGGACTTCAGATAACCCCACGACATCCCAACGCAACTTGCTCAATCCTTCCTCTAGCTCCCCTATCTTTTCGTCGGTCCGCAGTGTACGCGTGTTGTACGTTGCCAGGGCCAGGAGTCGTCGGTGGTGGTAGCTGGATCTTCGCCGGAGATTCTTAGCACCCCTGGCCCCGCTAGTACCCTGGCCGCTACCAAAACCAGGGCACCGAGGGCCGCCGGAACCTCGGGGCCGTGGCCTTTGTGTCGTTTTCATAGGGGGTAAATGCCATAATCGCCACGCTTGCCATGCGGGTTGGCGATCGCAGTGTCTCCACTGCACTCCAGGGATGCTGCTGCCCATCCCCCGGTGGTCTTGGTCGTAGTTTAAGGACATACCCGGGTCTAGGATCAAGATTAGTAGGAATCAAGATTAGTTGGATTATTTTATTCGAAACTTCACAGGAGTATTTCTAACGATAAATGAGTAAACATTTGTTTCAGGTTTTTTGAGAAATCAACTCCTAAAAGGGGGAAATCTGGTGACAAATTCAGAAAATCGATATGGGTGTTGTTTCTATGGTTTATCGGGTCGCTGATTACGAAAACAACAATGATTTTAAAATCCCACGTGGAGGACGTGAAATACCATCCCCTCTGTTGGGGTCCGAGGGGGTTGGAATGTCTAAATATAATTATGGGTGTGATTTTAATGATTTTTTGGGTCGTTAATTTCGAAAATGGCATTGTGTTTGAAATTTAATATTGCGGGCATGAAAACTTAAAAGTAGGTGCCAAATTGCAAGAAGAAACTGACTGACTGAGTGAGTGACTTATCAACGCACAGCCCAAACTGCTGGTTCGAGAGTTACCAAATTTGGCATGTAAGTTCCTTATAAGGTCTAAAGGTGCATGAAGTGCCGTGAGTTCCCTATGAAGATACGACCTTTTTTGATTCAATGTATTGTAAGTGGTTTTATTAATCAGTGCCGTCCGATACGATTTCGACATAAATCGATATTTGAGCGTCCGAGAGGACCCTTAATAGGAATCCGAGGTACCTAAACTTTTAATAAAGTAACGGCCATATTGATTTTCCTCATTTTCGTCCCGATTTCGTTCAAAATGGATATCTGAGCGTCCGAGTGCTCCCCTTATACGACTTCGAGGTAAAATTTGGAAAAAGTCGCAGGCATATTGATTTTCTTTTTTTTCGTCCCAATTTCGTTCAAAATCGATATCTGAGCGTCCGAGAGGTCTCGTAATACGAACCCGAGGTAAAATTTAGAAATAGTGGCGGCCATATTCATTTTTATTATTTCCGTCCCGATTTCGTTCAAAATCGATATCTGAGCGTCCGAGAGAATTCTTAATACGAATCCGAGGTAAAATTTGGAAAAGTGGCAGCCACATTGATTTTCTTTATTTCCAACCCGATTTCGTTCAAAATCGATATCTGAGCGTCCGAGAGGTCTTTTAATACGAATCTGAGGTAAAAACTGGCACTCCATACATGCCTGTATGCAAAAAAGTTTAATGTTACTATAGGCGTGTGGGATATCAATGGATTTGCTTTTAAAAACGACATAGAGGATCCGATATTTTTTTCCATTTAAATCAACCTTTAGATTTATTTTAATCGTATGGCATTTATTTACGAACCGTGAGATTTTCGAGAAAACAAGTACCGTTGCCAGTTTTTGTTGCACTTTTAGCACCTCCCAGGGGTCACGTGTAGGGTAACGGTGGGTACTCCCTACAGACGTGGTGCAACTTCGACCCCCCTTTGTCAAGTGAGTGGGCAACTTGACTGTTAGGAGTACGCAAGCCGCTCAAAGGCCTCTAACTTGGCTTAACGATTGCAGCCGCGATCAACGGCTTAGCGTGCCTTCCAAAGCACGAGAGTCAGTTAGGAACCACTCAAAGCGGTCACCCATCCAAGAACTGACCTGCGCCCACATTGCTTAACCTCGCACACCGCACACCGCACGCGGTAGGTGGGTGCCGCTGGGCCACGAGCGCTCTAAATTCTTGATAGTTTGTGCCAAATTGCAATTCAATCGGTCCAGTAAAAGCAACTTGGTTGTAACAGACGGATTGACAGTAAGGAGTGCGAATGGAAGTGAGGCCAAATTTTCTTTTTGGATGCTCCAATGGGAACTGGCAAAACCTACCTAATAAATTTAATTTTAGGAAAAATAAATGTTACACGTGATATTGAATTAGCCGTATCTCTGTACTTCAATGGACCAGAGTTTATGACCGCTGCGCGCTGCTTGGTTGTTTACAGACCTATTGGTGTTACTGTAGTACACAGATACTTTTACTAAGGGCCATTTAAGACATGCTTTTATTTCATCGGCCCTTTCCCTTTCGGCCTCTCGGAAATGTATGATAATAGTTTTCGATCCTTATTTTTGCCAAAATCAAATGAAATTCAACAGTTTGCCGGTTCTCAGAATGTATACTGACTTTTAATCTGTTCATCTGTTAATGAATCACAATCACCTAACTTCGTATACCTACCGATTTTGATGAAAACTTTACTAATCTGTCGAGTAAATACCCAGTCAGGTTTTAGGCTATAAAATTGTGCAGATTGGGTTAAAAGGGGGTAAAAAGAGGGGTTGAATTTTGTATAGGAACTCCTATAATTCATGAGTTACAGGTATGAAAATTGGTAAGCATATACTTGACGACAAAAGAAAAACATCCTCATTCAAAATTTGTGAAACCTTAAGCTAGAAACTGAAAAAAAGTAAACGTAAGCGCTGCGCCGCGGTGCTGCCCAGTGTGCGCGCTAGCCACCATGGTTTCTTCAAATTTTGAACACTATTATGATTTATTCCATTAAGTGACAAACTGTGACTCTAAACCCTCAGTCCCGTTTTCATTGAGAAATGAGATGTGAATTTATTTGGATAAACATGGTTGTTACATTCGGTGGTTAAGTATAGTTTATTAATTAGGTATCACATGTTTAGCCAATCAATATGGCAAGCAAAAATTTGTAGGTACAAATTATATGTCAATTTTTTAAATATCCATGTTGAATATAATAATTATTTAATAAAATCAGCTAAACTAATATCTAAAATATACGTAATATTCCTTATGGTTTAAAAATTCAGACAGAGTATAAAAACATTTGCTTATTAACCATTTTTTTTTAATTTTGTTGCAAACAGTTTGTCAGGCATCAATCTTATTTCGTATGGTACGAGTATGTTGTTGTAAACTCGAATACTCATAATATACTTTTTTTTCCTGAATAACGAGGTTCTACGTGCTGGCATCAGCAGCTTGGACTCGTCCATTACTCTTAATTTAGTATTGTTTTGTGGTCTCTTATAAAAATGAGGAAATTTACGAACTTTAATTAGCGTGTCTAACTCTAATACATAAAAACCAATCAAAGTGATCAGTCCAAGTTTTTGAAACACAGGTCGGCAAGAACAGACAGCTCTGGAGGTCTACTCCGAAATTCGAAATCCGATCTTCGTATGGTGCCGTCCCTTTCACTCTCCTGTCAGACATTATATCAGTGAAAGAGGCGGCACCATACGAAGTTCGGATTCCGAATTTCGGAGTAGACCCTCTGACACATTTTTTTGAATAATAAAGACTTTGACCATTCATTCCGTTTTCAATAAAAACATGCAATTACAATGTTACTTTTGCCGTTCACTTCACGTGAACCACCATAATCCCACTACTTAATATTATAAATACGAAAGTTTAGATGTTTGCATGTTTGTAACTGAATCACGCAAAAACGGCTGAACGGATTAAGGTGATTTGTATGCTAATAGTATATAATCAGGATTCACTTATATATATTAAAAAGTGTACTTTTTGTCCCGATGATCTCCCATCAAAGGGATATTAAATCGGGGATGCAAGTAAGGTCTATGAAACGGGGTGGTTTAATCCTCATACGCCATTCTACGATTTAAGTTTCAACCAATTGGGAGTTTATCAGCGTGTCAGAAAATTTAACTTAAAGCATAGCAGAATTGTAAACAAGTTGACGATTCATTATGTCAAAACCGAAGTATCATAATTCCTTCTGATTGTTGACGCTATTTTTGAGCACAACCTTTTCGCAGTAAGTTCTACTTTGCGTGTACATCAAAATGCATTTGCGATACGTTGGCATTGTTTTCATTCATATGTGCTTAAATACAAAAACAGTTGTTTCAATGCACACTTTGTATCGTCGGTGTACCCTTTAATTTTGTCGTGCGTTATTTTTTACGTAATTGTTATCCCTTCACACGATATAAACTGTTTGATATAAGAGATCACTTGAGCTGGGCAGCCCAATCGTCAGCATAGACAGTTGGAGCATCTTAGATGTACACTTAGAAGAGGGTCGAAAGTCTGTACATGGAAGATATTCGAAAAAAGTTGGCTGGGGATACGTAGATTCGTACTTACGAATGGAGTATAATTTACCCTCATTAATATGGCAACTTGATCTTCGGCGACGACATAGCTCGGCCTTCGGTCTCGCATGCCTCTCCACTCTCTTTCGGCTTTTCAGTCATCAACCTTACATGAAGAATCTACTCTGTTGGGAGGCTCGGCCTTCAGCCTCGTATGTCTCGCCTCTCTGCTTCAGGCCTTCGGCCTTCAGCCTTACATGAGAAGCCCGGTCTGTCTGATTATTCTCGCATACCTTGCCGCTCTGATTCCGGCCTTCGGTCATCATACTTACATGAAGAACTCGCTGTGTTGGGATAACGTTTTACGGCAGAACTGCGTAGCTAGACTTTTATCATTGTACAATGTACAATGATAAATGTTTATTTTGATATATAATTAATGTTTTTGACGAGATTCATTCGTCTAGAATCGGTACATTTCATATTCCGAAATAAGCTCTAAATCATTCGTTTTTACACTAGGATTTCTAGGGAATCTCATATTGACTGTAATAATTTCTTAAGGGGGTGTAAAGAAGGGTGAAAGATTGTATCATCATCATCATCTGAGGCGTTATAGCCGTGGGTGGGCCCTAGGCTAGCCTGGTCAAGCAAATATCTCCAGTCCGATCTATTCGTAGCTTTCCTTCTCCAACATGTAACCCCTAAGTTCCTTGTGTCCACCTGAGCTCGAGAAAGATTGTATGGGAAAACAAATCATTCTAAGGCGAGAACGAACTATACGCGGACGAAGTCGCGGGCAAAAGCTAGTTTTATAATATATATACACTTTACTAATAGTTGAAGAATCAAGTCACAGTAGAAGAACTGAAAAGGAAAACTACCTTCATGCTGATGACACGGAATTCCGTTTCACATATTTTTAGTATGTGACAAGTTCCTAGGTAAGCGTACTGGATAGGTACGTAATTAACGAGCTCACTTCATATCCACAATATGGAAGCGCAACAATAACACAGAGGCAGCACAAGTAGGTATATCTGCAAGAGCGGTATTTGCTTCTACATAAGCCTCCAAGTTTGTGGGAAAATTTCGAAACAGTTCGTTGGGTTGAATAATAAATGATTTAATAACAGAGCGCGTTTGCTCCCAACGTACGTTCAGGTCGAAAAATAACAAACGATTTTAAAAAAAGCCGGCAGTCGCGGTATGTATGGCCGTGCACGCGATCTCCCGCGGGCGCTGGCCGCCGGCGCGGGGCGATCCACTACCTACCTAAGTACTTACATTACATATAGGTACATACACCCACATAATAAATACAAATTCACTGCCTTTGTTTGGATACATAATTTTCCAGCTTGAAATCAAGTTGTTAAATAAACTAAACTACCTAATTGAACCACTTAATCCAAGTGACGGAAATCTTTTAACATGTTACCATGTATGTACTCGTACTTACGTATTTCCACGAAGTAGTTTAATACAGGTCAGCCATGAGTGGGTAAGCATCTGTCACTCAGAGATAACCTAAGCTAATATGTTTCCGCGTCCGTATATATATTTGTTTGTAAAAATGTAAAATAAATCACCCTCAATGCTTCCAATTCTAATGTTAAGGAAATTGTAAAAGCAGAAACAGAAAGATAGCGACTGAAGCTGAAAGGTAAATAAACATTGTAAAATAAAATACATTTCTAAATTCTCTCAGTTGAACGTGGGAATTAGGGCGATAAAGAGGTAATTTGCCGGGATTTAATACAGTTAATTTATGAAATGCTTTATTCGAGGGCTGATTTCGCTTCACTTCCTTTATATTTGTATATTAATAAAGAGATAAGGACGATTACAACTGTCAAATACTCATAAATAAGGAGCTGAAACTGCCAAGAAATAGCTTTCCACAATCCACACCGTTGTGTGTACCTACTCTTATAGTGTGTGCATCTTACGTAGCTGGTAAAAGTGGTTAATCAAATTGAAATACAAAATTAGAGGCAATGTGTGAGACCCCTTTGCGACGTGGAAAAGTTTACCAAATGCCAGACGCTATAGATTTTTTTACAGTCCTTTAAATGTTTAAACAACAACAACAATATTTAACTTTTCATGTTTTCTTTTTATTTTACTCAATGCACCCACTTTTACAAGTTTCTGTTTGGCCCTATGGTTGACTGGTAGAGAATGCCTCACGGCATTAAGTCCGCCTTTTGTATTAATATGTGCAATAAAGTTTAAATTAATAAATATATAAACAAAAATGTGATGTTAAAAAAATAAGGAACTAATAATAGAGATTAGAACTTATTACTAGGTTCCATTCTTTATGTTCTATTCTTTATTAATTATAATAAGTACATTCGTAATTTAAATAAGACGAAATATAGCCCGCAGATAAAGTAAAGGAAAGCATCAATGAAACACAAGCTGTCGTACCACGGCACCAGGCAGCAGACCGTGAAACTCTGCCGAGTCAATTTGCTCCTGCAATACAGCACAATGGCGAGCCATCGCGTTGTCGGCGACACTAGGCTCGCTTCATAAATTGCTGTGCAATTTCTTATCTTCCCTTCCCGTCTAGTGTTTGAGTCAAATAAAAACAGTTTTGCGAGAAAAGTCCGACAAAGCTTTATTTGCCTAGCTTGTATGTCTGACATCTAGATAACTTCTTCTTCCTTTTATCATGGCCGATGTTTTGTGACACCTTACGACCTAATTATTTTTGTAATCCCTAATATTATACGAAATAGGATATAATAAATAACGCACTGTAGTTAAGCGAAGCATCAAAAGATTTGCGGTTAGTTAATATGTTGAATTCCCATATACTGTCGATGTAATTATGTCAGTACTAAAAAATAGTGGCTCTGTCGGCTGTAGACCTCGAGATTTTTTTACAAACCTCAAAATTTCTAAAGACTGACTAAACAAAAAAAAACAGTGTAACTATCAGGCCTGCTCACAAAAATTATTCTTGTGAATTTTTTATTGGTTGAGATATACGACCTGTAGAGGAGAACAGCGGGAAATACGGAAATCCGCCATCCACTGGGCGGACACACGAAAGCGTTTTTGCCAAATCTGAAACGAATACTATTTCAATCAGTTAATAAGTGTTGATGGTCAGTTGAAGAAGAAGAAGGTATTAAAAGAGGTATTCAGCACACATACTTACCTCATTTTTGGGCTCTTTAGAGTGCAAGTACACGTCCGTTCAATAAAGTAACATATCAAATTATTATCAAAATACGGGGCTGTTTTGCAATCAATAAAAAACCTAATATTTTAGCCTACGTAAATCAACTGAATTCTGAGGAAGGTTTAATATTTGCAGTCGTGGTATATTCAAAAAGTAAGAAATATTTAATTTTCTGTATTTAGAGAAAAACATTGGTTAAAGAAAATTACTTTTGTAATTACGTATTGTTTCTTTAAAATTTTCTGCTAGCGTCGTGTTCTTTGATATGCAAAATGGGTTCCTAGTCAATTACGTAACGCCAATCTTTGTTTTCCGTTCGGTCTGTAAAGTATATTTTTTTTTATACCTATTTCATATTAAGACCGTATGACCGCAAAGCTCCAAGAACAAAATTAAGTTAAATTACTTACATAAAATACTTTTGCATAGTTCGCCCGGAGAATTAATAGGCCCCTTCTTATTTTTCTCGAAGCAATTCCACCAAAAAGCAGTCAAAACATACGTATGTAACTTATTACTGTTGTTTATTTAGTAAGATTTTTATTTATAAAGTGTCCTATTGATGGCGAAGCTAATCATCGTCACTTTATCCCATAGAGTCCCGTAAGATCCCAGATTGATTATTGTCATTTTGAATTTAGAACCATCGTCAATACCAATACGTATACAGGGTGTTCGGCACATAGACCGTCAAAAATTTTCAGGGTGCTGGTATTGGCATCTTTACACCTTTGGACCCTGGGTCCTAAGAGTCACAGTCAATGGAGGTACGTATTAGGGTTCCGTAGCCAAAATGGCGTAAGGGATCCGCCCTTATAGATTCTCCATGTCTGTCCCATACATGTAACATGCACATAGGCTTGTGGGGTATCTGTGGCTTTCAAAAATGACATACAGGCTTCTAAAAAAACTTTTCCATTTAAGTCAACCGCTGGCGAGATATTAGCTGTCAAAGTCGTAAAAAGTGTGTCCCCCATCCTCTAATTACCAAACTATGAAGTTTAAAATTCTGAAAAAATCAAGATGTACATCCATTAATAAACCCTTCAACGATTTTTAGTTTGAACAAGATACGTCTAACGGTTTTTGAGTTATTGCTGAAAAACTGTCTTGCCCAAACAAAAGGATATAAGAGCCGCGAGTTTCCTATGAAGATACAACTTTTTTGATTCAATGTTTTGTATAGTGGTTTTAAATGTAGATTTGGAGGTGTCCGACACGCATATCGCAGGTTTTTTTTATTTGTTTATACTAAATTACCCAAAATCTGACATTGAAGCCCCATAACTTTTTTGTGTGTGCAGTTCACGTAAGACAATTTGCATTTAAAAAATACAACAAAGTTATACTTCGAATGTCAGATTCTGGGAAATTTAGGAAAACAATTTAAAAAAACATACTTCCATGACTGTGATTCTTAAGACCCAGGGTCCGAGGGTGCAGAGGTAGCAAATGACCCTACCAATACCCCAAGAAACCCTGATTTGAATTACCTGTCTGCGAAAAAACTTATGAGGCTCTTGATTAAGTTCAATAAAACATCGTATTCGACTTACTGGCGTTAGATAATTAATAAAAACACGCTAGTTTTAATATCTAAAAGAGAATAAGCATGCTTTTTGTGTCGAATTACCTAGTTAGCTATCGTTTGTAAAATGAATGACTAAACAAATAAGGTGTATTATAGTATAGGTGAGGCGGGTAGATTCTCGGGTCCAGGGGCGGCGGCGGCCGACGGAGAGCGATTCGGCCGACGCGGCTGTAATCTTAGGTAATAAACGTAATAAAAGCACAAGCGCAGCCAATTACGTGTTCCGCTATTTCTCAAATTCGGCGATCTCGGTCTATAATCGATGGAGCTCCACTGAACTGGTAAATTTTAAATGATTGGCCTCTGTAAAACTTTGCATAAATATGCACCAGGAAAACAATGTACGACCATGCACCAGGAAATTAAATACGTCATACTATTAATTTGAAAACATAACCTAAATACAAGTTTAATGCTGAAATGAAATACACAAACATTCTAGTTGAGATGTGTGAGTGACAAAATCACGATATTTTACTCGTATTGGACGTGTGAAAAGAGGAAAGTTTTGTTAGATCCATTTAAGACAAATGTCCCTTTGTAGATGGAAAACTGAGGAAAGAAAGGCGATTTATCTAAAATACCCATACAATTTAGGATAAAATGTCGAATTCCCGTCGCTTTCACTTTACCCAAATTGGATGAGTCTGGCCTCAATATATCTTCGGGGGAATTTGTTTGACGTGGAAGTTGAGGATCCATGCATGCCAAACAAAAGCATTTCTAGGACAAATTCCGTCCTTGTTTACGGTTATGACAGAGTAACTGGTCGGTATTCGTTCGAAGTCGGGTCTGTTTCCAAGTTTGTCAGAGTTTTGGAGATAATAGATATTGTGTGTGAGGTCGACAGAGGCGGCCATTATTCGTCGGCGGACGAGGGTGTTGCCGGAGCCATAACTTATCTCAGCTTTGGAAAAACTTTTAACAAAGTTTCCGACGTCGGAGTGGAAAGTGTTACGGAAGCTTTAGATATGGGACGCCATTCAACAAGTAGACGGAATAATTGCTATCAGGGCGCGATGATGAGCCAGCTGGGAGTGTATAATTGGCCGATAGTGAGGAGGCTTGCGGCGGGCGCTCGGCGCTCGCGAGCCACATTCACTACGCGGCAACAATGCCAGCCAAATAGAATTTAATATTCATAGAGCCGACGTACGATTCAGTGAATTCATCGTCCGCACCTTGGACCCGAGCCTCGCATATAAAAGACCTTCCTCGAGCCCCTGGGTGTACTTCAAATAATTCGTCTCGGAATAGCTGCTGCACTGCAAAAGTAAGGGATGGGAATCCGAGAAAAAATTCACGCGTTGTTTCATACGAGGAAATTGAAAATACCGCCAGTGTCCGCCGGGACGAGGCGGCAAAGGTTGAATTTCGAAATAATCCCCGGCCAATTTTCGTTGTACCTACTAGGAACTGTAATCGAAGTTACAGCGCAGAGAAGTGTGAAGTTGCTTCCAATTGCAACGGAACAAGGGTCTATCCTCCTGACCTTGATTATTTTGCCTTAAAAGATGAAGCTCTCAGTAGTTTTAAGGTGAATACCTATTTCGTTAAATAGGTTTAAAGGTAGCTCTTATTTCAAAATCCGCAATAATAACAACTATGAAGATAAAAGAAATTAACACACTTTTATTTGTTTTGCTAAGCAATCATAAAAGTTAAACTTTTCATTGTATACCTATTTGTCGCTTATTGATTATTGATATCGATTCTACCTCTTAATAAGGCAAATGTGAACTTTCATATGTAGGTGGTAACAGCAAATGCTATATAAAATAAATGTATAATAACGGTCCAACTCTTATTTCCCGCGAGGGCTGATCCAGACTCAGAGCTAGGAAAGTAAATTAAGGTTAAAAATACACATTCCATTAAAAGTATATTCAGCTATAAGAACTTGTCTTTTGACAAAGAAAATACTCACTACTGAGTGCCACTCCATCATGTTCCGTGTGATCATAATGATTATGACCATCAAATCATCACTATCGTCTTTTAGAATTAAAATTTATGTGAATCACCATAGATAGCCTCATGTTCCTAAACGCAATGGAGTATATAGCGTAGCACAGTTTGCAATCGTCGAGCTGCGGAGCTACAAATTAAGACAAAGTCGCGAGCGGCACAAGACGAGAAAATTTAACCTTCTCTTTCTAATTTGCATGGTCCGAGTGTAACAGGAGTCTTGAGTGACATTACTTGTCAGTAAGTGTGCTAGCCCTCCCGAAGCTTGAGTGTACCAAAATTGCCGAGGATCCGTTGGATCAGAATGCGATAACAATTAATGCCTTAAACCTATCCACGGCATTTTTGTTATAGGTCAAAAAGTAGAAGAAAATGTCCTGAAAACCTTAAGAAAATGAAACACGTCACAATTACATACAACAGTAATATTTAAAAGTTTTTTATACATGGTATGGCGATTTATGTTAAAGCAAAATATAACAGGTAGTTGTATTTTTATTTTATAAATATTACGTGTCATTTTTTACACAAATCGAACTAGGCCCATAGTAAGCTCAATAAGGCTTGTATTATGGGTACTAGACGTCGATATATTTAATAGATATGTATACAGTGTGTGGCCTGTAATAGGAGCAATAAATTTAAAGAACGCTTCCTTAGAGCATCTGCAGTAACCTCTTGTGTCGAAAAAAAAAATATCTTTTTTCAATTGGGAGAAATTTTGATCTAAAGTTATGACCTCCAAGTAATGGATCTTGGCACCCAGAGATTATAGCGCGGCAGTGAATGCTGATTTTGAGGTTACTTCAAGTTATGACTCATAATATGTGGTCGCATTTTTTGTTTAAAAGATTATTTTTGAGATTTAAAAAAAATATATATAATTTTTTGAATAGTTTGTTAATAATATTACTCCAGTAGAGTAAAAAAGTACATATAAGCTACATTTGCGAAAAAAAAAATTCAAAAAGAAACTTTTATTTTTCAATTAAAATCATTTGGAAATAATTGCTGGAGAGCTCAATAGTGTACCGTTTAAGTTTTTGCTCCTATTACAGGCCACAACCTGTATATGTATGTAGTAGGTATGTATTGTACCTGAATTTCATGAAGCAGCTCTCGTTCGTCGAGCAGAACGACGCGGCAGGCCAGCGTGCGCGGCGCGGGGCACAGGCAGTCCATCATCGTGCTTCGCGCACCGCCTGACAGCCTGCTAAAACACCACTCGTAAATAACATTATCATATTTTAACCGACTTCAAAAAAAGGAGGAGGTTCTCAATTCGTCGGTTTTTTTTATGTATGTTTATTTATTTATTTATTGTTCACGTGAGATAAACTTAAAAACTACTACAAAACTTTGCCAAACTGCGGAGTAGTTTGTTGGCGAATAGCTTTAGTACACTCATGTTTTGCTTATTCTACCGTGCTATTTTTTACATACTAAGGACTAAACAAAAGATGGTTGACATTATAACTGACAAGCTAACTACCATTTTGGAACTTAATAACATTTCTAAATAGATTGTCTACTCTTAACACTTTTCGTTACAGAAATTGTTAATTAAAAAAGTCTTAATTTTTGCTTTGAATATTTGTTTTGACAAAAAGTTCCCTTCTGAGGGTAAGTTATTAAATATTCGCGGTATTAAGTAGTGTCTCGTTCTTTGGCCATAGTAATTACACGCTCTGGGCTCGGCATATTTCTTACGTACTGAGTGTCTCAGACTCCGGTTATAGATTTTGAAAGTCTTGAACTTAACGGAATGGTATTGATCAACAGCGAGTTGGTATTTGAATTTCTCATAAATAGGTAATATATTACATTTATTAATGAGCTGATTGTAGTGCTTATTACATTTCTCTTTAGTCTGTTTATATACTAACACCTTCAATAATCTAAGTTGTAGATTAAATTTTTTATCTAATTGTGTTTGAAAAGTGTGGCCGTACGCAACCAGCCCATAACTGAGTACAGAGTCGGCTAGGGCGTGATATAAAGTTAACAAAATGGACTTGTTTGTTATATGTTTTAAGTTTTTAAATTTACATAAAATCGTCCTCAGTTTATTACACACAGCTTCAACGTGAAGTTTCCAATTGAAATTATCATCTATAATTAGACCAAGATGTTTATAGTTCGTAACCACCTCCAGAGGATCACAATTATACCATGCTAAACCATTGTGTAAGCATTCATAGGTATGTCCTACTATTTTGAGGTTCGCGTCGGACATTTTCAGGTAAGGCGACCTTATCAGCATGCACTTGGTTTTAGAGACATTAAGTATCAAGCCATTGTCGTGCGACCAGTTATAGTACATTACTACAGAGGCCGGGACGAAAGGGGTTGCCGGCCGAAGACATATAGACGGCCGAGCGAAGCGAGGTCGGATAGGTCTCAGGCGGGCAACCCCATATTTCCCGCCGAGGTATGTATAGTGCTTTTCTCAAACATGCAATGAAATAAACAACAAAAAAATCAAAGTTTTATTTTTAATACGCATAGTGGCAGAATGTCATGATGCCTGTGCCACAAATTTATGTGGAATGGAAATTAAAAAAGAGGACTTAGCCGGCCTAGGCCTGCAACATTTGTATGAAATTGCATTAACGACCTTTTGTCCTAGCCGCACCTGAAACGTCATACTTCGCAGCCTATTATGAGGAACATAACATCAATATTTCATTGCATGTTTGAGAAAAGTATGTTATTAAAGTCCGCCTGCAGCCGGTCCTGTATGACCGCGACGTCCCGGTCGGCGTACACCAAGCACGTGCACGTACGTACACGAACTACCTATTGGCTTTACCTAGTATATGAAACCTTTTGTAAAATTGCTGTAACTTGTGCTGTGGATTTTGTATCGTTAAATAAATAATTAAATAAATAAATAAATATCTACTGACAATATAAAGTAACTAGAAGAAAGCCCGGCTTCGCTCGGGTTATATAAATAAGAAAGAAATAAAGAAAACATGTTTTCGTGACAGTTATACAAACTACCAAAGAAATAGTGTACAAAAATGTATAAAATAAAAACATTACAACAACGGATTATGCTGAAACTTCGTATACAAATATAGTCTGTAGTCTGGATTAACATGGAATAGGGAGTAAAAGATTACGCTGACGAAGTCACGGGCAATCTTTATAAGTTAATCCTATGTATTTTTATGAGGCTAGTATTTAAAGGCGCATAAAAAAATGGACACCGTAATCACTAATCAGTACTGATTTGTACAGCTAAAATACTAATCATTCATTAAAATTCGGTTCAGATGTGCAATTAGTAAATATTGATGTGCCAGCCAGTATTTTTGGTGCGAAGTCAGAGGGCCGTCCCTTTCACTCTCGTGTTATACACTATATGACGGAAAGAGACAGCACGATACGAAGTTGGATTTTAGAAGTTTGGAGTAGGCCCTCAGAGCTGCTACCGCGAACGAAAACAAATGTAGTTCGTATCTCTCCCTCTCTGTCGCACTTGCACATTCGTGCGACAGAGAGGCATATATTTCGTTTTCGGTTCCCGGTAGCACTTCAGTCCGAGCACGGCGGAGACGGCCGAAGAAAGTCAAAGAAGATTCCGTGTGTCGTCCGTCACATATATATTTTTTAACTTTCCTTGGACCTATGAACTTGAAATTAGGTGATAATGTTTATTATGACGTATGTTTTACCAAAAATACCAATATATTGATAAATCTCCCTCAATCTCCCACACACATGACCGGTTTTTCTTACATTTTTAATTTTATTTCTCATGTAGTAAAATACCCTATTCGTTTTAAAGTTGACGCCTGAGAGTCTACCCCGAATAACTATCTCCCTCTATGTCGTTCGAATATGCATGTGCGACAGAGAGGCAGATACTTCGTTTTCGGTTCAAGGTAACGCCTCTAACGTCCGAGCGCGGCGAACGGCATGAGCAGTACCACTAAGATATGGGAGAGCGAGATAGGGATAGAATTTTGCTAGACGTTTAAAATAGAGACGCAGCTTTAAGGTGGCGGACAGACCCAGCAAACATTCTAGTGGTGTCCTTTGCACGATTAATATTATCACAATACTGCGGTCGTGAATATTATCGCAGTGTTCAAATTTGTATGGATTCTGTTTCGGTTTCAGTGGGGCCCTTTACACTCAATATTATCGCGATTTTTAAAATTGTATGGGGTCTGTTAAACGCTTAATACTATCACAATACTGGTGTGTCAATATTATCGTGGTTTTCAAAATCGTATGGATTTTTCTTCAATATTCATTGCACGTGATACGGATCGTGATATGAGTATATCGCGTGATAATAATAACCATGTAACAGGCCCCTATGGATGTTGCTTCAATATTCAGTATTTCGCGTGATAATAATAACAGTTGGTAATATTTTCTCCAATTAATGGAAGCTATTTAACAACTTGTTCCGTTTTGCCAAAGGTATTTCACATTCCGATACGCGCACCATCCAGGAATAGGAGCCGTCAGACCAGAGGGCCTACCACGATCTGAAAACGAAGTATTTCCCTCTCCGCGCTCGAATATGCAAGTGCGACAGAGAGGCATATATATTTAGTTTTCGGTTGGTAGCAACTTAGTCCGAGCGTGGCGGACGGTCGAAGAAAGTCAAAGAACATTCCGTGTGTTGTCTGTCACACATATAATTTTTTAGCTTCCCATCGACCTATGAACTTGAGATTAAGTGATAATGTTTATTATGAAGTATATTTTACCAAAAATATCAATATATTGATAAATCACATTTGTTTTTTAGTTGTACGGAACCCTCAGTGTGCGACTCCGACGCACTTAGCTGGTTTTTATTACATTTTGAATTTTATTTCTCTTATAGTAAAATACCCTATTCGTTTTAAAGTTGACGCCTGAGGGCCTACCGCGAACCAAAAACGAACTATCTTCCTCTCTGTCGTTCGAATATACATGTGCGAGAGAGGCAGATACTTCGTTTTCGGTTCGCAGTAGCGCCTCTAACGTCCGAGCGCGGCGAATGGCATGAGCTGAGGGTCTACTCCGAAATTCAAAATCCTAACTTCGTATGGTGCCGTCCCTTTCACTCTCCTGTCATAGACTTTATGAGTGAAAGGGACGGCACCATACGAAGTTCGGATTTCGAATTTCGGAGTAGTCCCCCAGTACCACTAAGTTATAAGATAGAGCGAGATAGGGATAGAATTTTGCTGGACGTTTAAAAGCCATAAGTCACATAGTAGTTTGTCACAAACAAAATAGAGACGCAGCTTTAAGATGGCGGACAGACTCAGCAAACATTCAAGTGGTGTCCTTTACACGATTAATATTATCACAATACTGGGGTGTCAATATTATCGCAGTTTTCAAATTTTTATGGATTCTTCTTTAATATTCACTTTCATATTCATGTAACAGGCCCCATACATTCGCTTTGAAGGCGGTTGTTGTGACAATCAGTCTAGCTAGCACGATAGATTATACCGTTACGTTTTATGTGACGTTTTAATACATTTCGCCCATATAACGTGACGGTATAAGTTATCGTGCTAGCTAGGATGATAGGTGTATAGAACGCTTGAAAAACAAAACGCTGCAGACGCGGCTAGCCGAATCCACACAATGGGCGATGATGGCCCATCACCCAGAACGCAGCCCAGGCCATGTGCCAACATACCGGACGCAAAAATAGTTCACGATTTTCGAACGTAGCCGACACTGTCAACCAACAAATTGAATATAGCAATATAGTCTGTGGGCAATATGGCCGACGTTTTGTCATCAAATTAACACTTTTAAATGCAAAATACGCGACAATCCGAATTTTGCGGATACATATGTTCAACTCAAAAATCGTTATTTTTATACGTTCTTCAATTTGAGACAGGTCTCGTTCGGGTCTACCGTACCCCTGCACGAAATTATTAATATAGATACCGGGGTCGGCACTTTGGATCCATATTTTGCGACGCGCAAATTGTGGGATCGTAGAGTATCATCGGGAACTCGACAACATTCTCATTAACCGTTGAAGCATACGTTGTTTGTTTGTACCTACTAAGTACTTATACTTACTCGTAACTTAGCGCGTTTGAATGTTAATTAAATATTAATTATCTAACTCCAACTTTCTAACCTTAAAACCCAGTTGATGGAAGCAATCAAAAGTTTCAATACCTTGCCAATTATTCATTTAGGCCACAATTCCATTCGTCCTGATTTGATTGTCGAAATGGGGAGGTTTTCTGCTATTCAGGATTGCTAGCTCCATACGCGATATTTGACAGTAGGTGACATATCCACACGCTGATGTCTCTGTCATTTTAATTTTGAAATGCGATTTAAGTCACATTAGTATAATCAAATTGCCAACTTCGTGTTAAATATTGGTCGGAAAACGCCACATTTCAATTCATTTATGCTACTTTAAAGATTTTTAAATGCAGAACGATTTAAACGTTCTGAAAAACTAGAACATGTCGGGCCATGCACAGTGTAAAGGATGATTCACAGTAGGCCGTTCCGTGTCCGGGCCGGCCCGTTTTCTTCTAGAGAATTACGCCGGCCGTTGCGTTTGCTGTCATAGAAAACGGGCAGGCCCGGACACGGAACGGTCTACTGTGAATCATCCTTAAGGTTCCGTAGTTGCCCAATGGACTTAATTAAAAAAAACAATAACAAGCAAAAGGGAACACCTTCGCAGCTTTTCATACGTCTTTTACTAAGAGGGGAAGACTTTACGATTACTCAAAAACAGCTTAACTAATCATGTCCGCTATAATTTTCGTTGAAAGTAAATAAATAAATAAATAAATAAATATTGGGGGACAATCTTACACAAATCGACCTAGTCCCAAACTAAGCAAAGCTTATACTATGGGTACTAGACGACGACATTCATACTTATATAGATAAATACATAGAAAACATCCAAGACCTAAGAACAAATATCCGTGAAAAATGCACAATTAAATGCTCTGGCCGGGATTCGAACCCGGGACCTCTAGCTTCGGAGGCAGAGTCACTAATACGCTATACAGGCCGTCGAAAAAAGAAGAAGTCGAGAAAAGAAAAAGGAAGAGTCTTTGTTAAGATAAACTTTCATGATTTTTTGCATATTTTTCGGACCTATAGTTCAAAAGTTAGAGGGGGGACACATTTTTTTTCTTTTGGAGTGATTACGTACGAGTATATCCGAAAATATTCACTTTATCAAAAAATTTTTGATGAAGACCTCTATTCATTTTGAAAGACATATCCAACAATAACCCACACCATAGGGTTGAAAAAAAAAACATCCTCATAAAAAAAATTTGAAGATATTATTTTATCACTGTGTCAGATTGATTCATTTATCCATGCTAAATTGCAGCTTTCTAGGACTAACAATCACAGAGCAAAACCTCGGACAGGCAGACGGACGCGGTGAAACTATAAGGGTTCCTAGTTGAATACGGAACCCTAAAATGAACTCAGTTCGACCACAGTGGACACAAATTGTGACCTCGTTAGTCATATTTCCCTACAAACATCATCCTAACCAAGCGTTTTTGACGTTTCGTCTGATTTGACTATCAGTAAAATAACGTATTTTAAAATGTTTCATAAATAATGTAGCCGTCACATCGAAGTTATAGTAGATATAGTATTCCTACAATTCATTACGACCATATTAGTGAATAGTTTAGGTACCTACTTACTGTGCAGTTTCAATACAAGCCGACGTCAATTCGTATCTATATAATGTTACCGCCCCATTAGTTGCAGTGTCCGTGTTTGATATTCAATGGTCATTGGCTCTTTTCTGTGAGACTGCTTGTGTTAGCGAAACCCAAAACGCTATTCAGTCGATTTAAGTTTGAATCAGTTTCATGCACATTTTGAAATACGTTACAGCTATTCGCTAAAGGGCAAATTAAAACCTTTGCAGGTAGCCTAATACAAATCCCAGTATTCTGTCCGCAAAGCCAGAAGTTGTTTGCAGTCAATTACGGAGTTATTTGCAGTCAGACTCAATAGTAAAATCACCAAAGGGTTGGTCGAAACCAAATATATACTCGTTAAAAGTTAGTCGGGGAGAGCAAGCGCACCGGGAGGGTGTGTTTTAACAATTTTGTTTTAATTAGTAGCAGCGCCCTCCCTAATAGGCGGATTCGATTCGGTGAGACTTTTTGTGATCTCGAAAAGGTTTTTCGTACGCTAAAGTAACACTAAGGACCGTAATGCCTCTTTGAAAAACGAAAAATAGGAATAGGAGCTTGAAAAACGATATTTGTGCCTACCCTGAAAGTTCCCCGCCGGGAATACTAAATGCGATATTGTACGAGTAGGTACGTGACGATCATATGTTTTATGAAATATTTCTAATTGCTTTGTATAAATAAGCGAAACAACAATACAATGTGAATGTAAATGTTGCAGTATTTATTTATGTATAGACATGCTATTAATTAGGGATTTACTTGACGCGCCGATCCTTTTACTACGAGTTGGTATTTATGTAGCTCAACTAAGATTTATTTGTCTCTCTCCCTTTACAAGTTTGCTGCTGTGAACCAATTAAATAGATCCATAATCAAGTTAAGTAGTTTAATTAACATCATGTTTTGTGTAATTTTTGCTCGTTTAAACAAAATACTTACATAGGTACTGAAAGACAAAGCTTTTTATTAGTTATTTACTTATAAATTATTTTAATTACATTGGTAAACACGAAAGATGGAAATTTCTATTTGTTTAGTAGGTACATTACGTTGCTTCTATGGGTGGGCAACTACGGAACCGTACTAGTGTACGGCGTGGCATGCACTCGATCGCTCTTTTGTTCCTGATTTTGAGCCTTTCAGACCTGAAATCATACACAATGTCTACTGGCCATATTTAATGATTATGTTACACTTTTCGAAAATTTACAGTGAACACGACCAATATTTACTATTTTCTACCACAAATAAATCTCCGCCGCTAAACATTGCGTAAAAGAAAAGGCAAACATTAACGCAACACGTTTAGCGCATCGCAAACTTCTAACAACTAGACAAGCCAAGAACTTGGGAGGCAGCAAACAACGGAACAGAGACGGCAATACGAGCCATTAATCCGAACGAGCCCGGCAGAGATTAGTGCCCCCTGACCCCCCCACCCCACACGTGGAAAACATTTTCCCGCCATTGTCTGGGCGGAAGCAAAAAGAGGAGTCGCGATTGACATCGTGGCGCTGGGACGCGGGTCCCGGGCGCGCGCTGCGATCGTGGCGCGCTATTCAACTTTAATAACTATACGAGTACACTTATAATAAATAAAGATTTCCAGTAGGAAATAGAAATGGATCCTGATATTACTTCTACAATAATTCTAATGATTGGCGACACCGTCATCGACGGCGGCAGCCATCATTAGTAAAAAATGCCGAGTTATTTTAGTATCCGAGAAAGGATTTTGAACACTGCACTATACCAATAATTAGAACCTTCAAATTTGATTCATAGAGGTGACAACACGGGGTTAATTATTAGAAATAAATAAGGCATTAAACATGGTGACGTTTACCTTAAACTAGTGAAATATATCCATCGGTCATTAACTGGTTTTTACCATGTACATATATTATGTTTTGTGAGTTACCGGTATTTGGGCACTGTTGCAAGCACCATTTTCAAGGATTACCTGAGGTGCTGCGAGTTTTACTTGTCGTCTACCCACACTCCAGAGCGAACTACCCCCTTCTTGGTTCTCTTTTCATTTTTAAGGTTCTGTAGTCAACTAGGAACCCTTATAGTTTCACCATGTCCATCTGTCTGTCTGTCCGTCTGTGATTGTTAGTGGTAGAAACCTGCAATTTGGTATGGATATGTAAATAAAAAAAAAAAAAAGAAAGTCGTTAAATGAAATCTAAATAAAAAATGTTTTAAGGGTACCTCCCCTACACATAAAATGGGGATGTTTTTTTTTCTTCAACCCTATGGTGTGGGGTATTGTTGGATAGGTTCTTCATGAAACACTTTTTGGTAAAGTGAATACTTTCGTAAATATTCACTCAAAAAAAAAAGAAAAGAAAAAGTGTTTCCCCCTCTAACTTTTGAACTATGGGTCCAAAATATGAAAAAAACCATGAAAGTAAAACTTAATAAAGACTTTCAACGAAAACTATAGCGGAGATGATTAGTTGATCTGTTTTTGAGTTATCGTAAAAAGTCCTCCCTTCTTAGTAAAAGGCGTATGAAACGCTGCGAAGGTATTTCCTTTTGCTTGTTATTGATTTTTCTTACAGTAAGTTCATTGGGCAACTACGGCACCCTACACAGAGCATGGCTTGATATGCTCTTGGCCAATTTTTTTATATATATCAGGAACTTACAAAACGTAATATGTATACGAGTACAAGGCGGGCCCTGTAATAGCAGCAAATATTTAAAAGGACGCTTCCTTAGAGCATCCGCAGTAACTCCCTGTGTCCCAATATTTTTAATTTCTTTCTATTCGGAGAAATTTTGATCTAAAAATCAGTATGTCTTTCAAGTACCTAATGTATCTTGATAACACGAGATTATAGCGCGCCAGTCAATGCATGTCAAGTTATAAGTAAGTCATAATAGTTTTTGAACTTTTTGGGTTAAAAGGTATTTTTGCGTTTTATAAAAAATGGTTATTAATATATTAACTCCAGAAGAATTAAAAACATACACGTAAGCTATCTTTGAAGAAATAACCACTTAACCCCATTTTTTCTGGAAATAATTGCTGGCTTGCTCATTGAGTGGACAATTTAATTTTTTGCTCTTGTTACAGGGCCCACCCTGCAGATCTAAGGTATATGGTAAATACCCCGTTTTTAACAGTAATTCTAATGATATCTATCCTATTCCGACACAAGTACAATGTTATTAGTCTCCTCAGATATTGAGAATGTCTTTATTTTTATCTAGAACAGATAAAACGACTGATTTAGTGATGGGATTCTCATCTATCTTGGTACGTCCCCTAGCGTCTGCGTTTTCCCCCTTTGTTCGAGATGCACGCGAGATACAGTGGTACCGCATTAGACCCGTTAATACAGTAACGACAATATTCTCGCTGCGTACCCATGATAATATCGTTACGCAATAGCCAATGCATCAGTCCGATCTCATGAGTGCCTTTTCCCATATACTAATAACTATAAAGGTGGTTATACAACCCAACAATAACGAGCTTACCGACAATGAACAGAGGTTACTTGCTTTTTTACATTTTTCACCGAAGAAGTAGTGCGCAATTTCTTTAGTTTTTTTAACATGTTCATTTCAAAAAAAATTAGCTGGTACAAATTATGAATTAACCTTTTGAACACCAGGGACCCGTAATGGTGTCATCATAAATGTGTTGTCGTGGCTACCGCGTCATGAACCGCGTGATAAAGGTTATTGGTTCATGATTTCAAGATAGGTTAATAATTTGCCATTGAATAGCAAAGAACGAGTGTTTATTAGAGAATACGAGAACGAGTGTTTATTACATCAGAAATACCCAACCATCAATTTGGTTTCCGGGAACAACATTCAACTGTGGAGCAGGTACATCGCGTGGTTAATAAGATAAAAACAATCTTTAGAACAAAGGGAATACTTCGCTGCTGTCTTCCTATCCAACAAGTATTTGACCGAGTCTGGCACAATGGACTTTTACATAAACTTAAAACCCTACTACAAAGCTCATTCTCATTATAAATTGTTTAAATATCCTACTTGCTAAAAAGCAAATTCCGGGTAACACTTGGGGAAGAGGTATCCCAAATTTTTTTAAATACCAATGCGGTGAAAAACAAGCGCACCGGCTTCCTGATGGTAAGGGGCCACAGCAGCCTATGAACGCCTGCAACACCAGGGGTGTCACATGCGCGTTGACGACCCTACAACTTCAGAGCCTCTGTACCACAGGGCTCTGTCCTCGAACCAGTTCTGTATTCCATTTAAAGCTAGAGCTACCTTGTAGTGATGATATAGTAACCGCTACTTATGCCTATGCCCAGCCATGCAAATTTTAAAAGCTGAAAAACTACAATATAGACGAATGGCTAGAAAACCAAATATCGGAAAATCAGGAGAAATTTACGTACATTCACACTTCGAAGAGGGAGAACAACTACCACAGGATTCAAGAAACAGGTGTTAAACTCGTGCTTCACCTTGATAGAATGTTAACATGGGCCATAGATTAATTAAGAAACATGGGCTAAACATATTAAAATGAAGAGAAAAGTAGCAGATCTACACTACAAGCGTCTGTACTGGCTGATCGGGACAAAATCTCTTCTCACATTAACTAATAAGTTATTAGTCTACAAATGTATAATTAAATCGATATGGACATACACGTATGTGATTCAGATACTGCAAAGGTTCCAGATTAACGTCCTAAGGGCTGTCTCACTCGCACCATGGTTTGCAAGACTTACAGAGATACACGAATATTTAGAAATGCCAATGCTAACCATTAAAGAAGAAGATAACAGATATTGTGATAAATACAAAGAACGGTTCCACAAGCACACAAACAAACTCACCTGGCACCTTATCATGTCAGCCGAAAGACGTCTACTGCTGGACATAGGCCTCCCCTAAAGACTTCCACAATGACCGGTTCTGCGCCACCCGCATCCAGCGGACACCCGCGACCCTTACCAGGTCATCAGTCCACCGTGTGGGGAGCCTGCCCACGCTACGCCTTCCGGTACGTGGTCGCCACTCGAGAACCTTTCCGCCCCAACGGCCATCGGTTCTACGTGCTATGTGTCCCGCCCACTGCCACTTAAGTTTAGCGATTCGAAGGGCTATATCGGTCACCTTGGTTCTGCTGCGGATAACTTCATTCCTGATGCGATCACGCAAAGATACTCCCAGCATAGCCCTCACTATTGCTCTTTGGGTGACTTTGAGCCTTCTTTTGAGGCCCATAGTAAGCGACCACGTTTCAGTACCATATGCCATCACTGGCAACTCACACTGGTCAAAGACTTTCGTCTTGAGACACTGCGGAATATTAGATGAAAAGATGTGCCGTAGTTTCCCGAATGCTGCCCAGCCGAGACGGATTCGTCGATTAACCTCTTTCTCGAAGTTGAACTCACCTAACTGGACAGTCTGTCCTAGGTAAATCATCTACAATTTCGAGCGTAAAGTGTCCGATTGTTACAGAGGTTCGTGCTACATGGGCATTTGACATGATCTTCGTCTTATCCATGTTCATCCTTAGACCACCTCGCTCGGAGGCTTTACTAAGGTCATTGAGCATTGTGCGTAAATCCTCCACGGTCTCAGCCAAGACTACTATATCTTCAGCAAACCGAAGGTGAGTGATGTACTCGCCATTTATGTTGATGCCTAGCCTTCTCCAGCCCAGAGTCTTGAACACATCCTGGAGGAAAACAGTTTACAAAATAGTTTATAAAATATTTAAATAATTAGAATAAATATTCGTGCGTGCTCTTCAGTTCATCGCAAATATAAATGCTCCTCACCGGGATACCAACTCGTGGCGGGGTCATTAGCAATCAAGTCAAAACATCAAATATACGAAGCTCAAAAGAAGTGCCGATATTCAATATTCCGGACAAGACTGGAATTTCTTTTTTAGGGTGATATTCCATTATCTAATATCTTTGTCCAATTTCTATTATGTCTGATCAAATTTAATTTCTATGAAAATTTTAGGACAGATGACATTCTACTTATCTAATTTCTTTAACCAACTGCACATTGTACAAATATATCAGATAAGTGGAATACCAACTTTATTAATGTACCTCTATTATAGTGTTTTAACATAGCTTGGGTACGGTGACTGCTGTCATTCCAGTACAAATTATGTTATATTTGACGCTTAAGGTTATAGTATGTACTCGTAGTTTCACGTAACAGCGGCTTAAAGTTAACCTCGTGTTGTCGTTATTGCATTATCGTAAGTCGCAGACAGCACACCGTACTCCACGATCATGGTGTCGCATTATTTTCCTTTTCCAGCCGGCGATTACTGTCACTCGGCGACCATTTTGTGTTATTATAGCCATGCAGCTCCCCGCGATTATGTTTGCACCTTGATTGTATCCAGAATAACTAAGGAGCTATGATACGGTATCACTGTGTACAAAGCGGGTACCTTTAAAAGTATCTACATACTAGTGACGGCCTGTTTAGCTTAGTTGGTAGTGACACTGCCTCCGAAGCTAAAGGTCCCAGGTTCGAATCCCGGCCAGGGCATTATTTGTGCATTTAGCACGGATATTTGTTCCTGGGTCTTGGATGTTTTCCATGTATTTAAGTATATATTTATCTATATAAGTATGTATACCGTCGTCTAGTACCCATAGTACAAGCTTTGCTTAGTTTGGGACTAGGTCGATTTGTGTAAGATTGTCCCCGAATATCTATCTATCTTGTGGCTCTGTGAGCTCGCAAAAAATGTTTTATTTTTTCAATTTATAAAGTTTTCAAAAACTGACTCGACAAAAAAAAACTATATAATTATCGAACATGCTCACAAAATTTCACGAGAATGCGGCCTTGTAGAGGAGAACATCCAGACAGACAGACAGACAAACGAAAGAATTTGTGTCTTGACACAAATTTCCCCCATGTGACTATTGCGTACTGTCATAATTAAATTAGCATTCGATGCGCGGAAGGATTAAAACGCAAGGTGAATGTAGGTGGTGCGCAGTAAAGAAGCGGTACTGACTCGAATGTTATTTGAAACTGACAGCTTACAGCTTACATCGTAACGCTTCCGGCCTGCCAAGTCAGGAAGTCGCATTGAGACAGCACTTGTATTAGAGTGCATATTTTATGAAATTAACAGGATCAAACACCTTCTTATGACACTGATGCGTAAGACAAGGATAGAATAGTAATTATAATAATAAATATTGGGGTGTCCCCTATCTTACACAAATCGACCTATCAGTCCAACTTATAGTCCCAAACTAAGCAAAGCTTGTACTATAGGTACTAAACGACGATATACATACGTATATAGATAAATACATACTTAAATACATAGAAGGCATCCAAGACCCAGGAACAAACATCCGTGCTAAATACACAAATAATGCCCTGGCCGGGATTCGAATCCGGGACCTCTAGCTTCGGAGGTAGTGTCACTACCAACTAGGCTAAACAGGCCGACAAGCAATTACAACAAGTCTGTGCCTTTGTCTTATCTCCCGTTTTTTTTTCGTTTTTAGGGTTCCGTACCTCGTCTGTCTGTCTGTCTGTCAAGACCCTTTTTCTCAGGAACGCGATGAGGTATCTAGCTATAATTTATATCAAATACTCAGGTCTAATGTCCCTTGGATCTGTGAAAAAATCAAACTTCTAAGCCATCGCAATCAAAAGATACAGCCGTTTATGCCGCAAATTTTCGACACTCGCAAGGGAATCAAAACCTACAGGGTACTTTCCGTGAACTCAGAATCTTGAAATTTGGTACGAAGCAACGTCTTATAGCACAAATAAAGGAAAAATTGCGAAAACCGTAAATTTTTAGTCATCATATAATAAAAATATTTTTTACGGAACCCTCAGTGCGCGAGTCCGACTCGCACTTGGCCGGTTTTTTTTCTGTCTACCTCTTGGCTAATTATTTTTTTCAGAGATATATTCCTAATAAGAGTAACTAATAGCACGAGCAAAATGACGATTATAACGAAAGTCGGACTAACGTACCAGTTTGACGTTATCACAGAGGGCTCAAGCATGGAGAAGTGCTGTCTCCTATCCTCTTCAACTTGGTGCTCGAGTTTGTCATCAGGAAAGCCGCAATCCCGATTGCGGGGTGGGCTTTATTGAACACACCAATTTGTAGGAAACACCTAACGGTGGGGCAAACCTCATACAAGGGAGTTGGCAAATTTAAGTATCTTATCCCATCAAAAACATTTCATGTAAAATGTTGCCAAGACGACCACATAAGGTTTGCCTTGTGAAAAAGATATCAGATCTCATGTAGAGCCATGCTTCTGAATCTACACGGCCTAACTCTACCGACCCTAACTTCAACAAATTCTACATATCAGTAAATATGTATGTCACAATTACCAACGAGAGGGAAGAGGAGATACAAAAGCGGATCCAAAGCGCCCTTCGGCTTGCAGCTGACCTGCATGAAGTGTTAGTGTCCAGGCATATTTCCAGAAACATAAAGCATATAAAACGATCGTAAAACCGATGTTGATGTACAGGTATCACGTCTGGGCCTTAACAGAGAAAGTGGAACATGTGGTGCTACAGTAACAGAACGAAAAATCTACCGCTAAATTTTGGGACCTACTCGAAGAGAGAACGGCATTTGGAGACTTCGTAAAAATATAGAAGCCGAAGATCTAGTATCTGAGTCGAACACCCTAGGTAAAAAAACGAAAGCCACAAGACTCCGATGGCTCGGATACGTTATAGTAGTGAGTGACAATCGTGCAGTTCGGAGAGCGTACTCGACTCGGGCCGTCAAACTGGTCGAAGGAGGATACCGATGGAGCAACGAAGTGCGAACAGAGACCTAACTGAGCTCGAAGCCGTCGTCAACTGGACAGGTATTTTGTTGGTTCCGTGGCTGTTTAGCCATGAACAAGGAATCCTGGCGGTCTTTGGCGTCAGATGCCAAGATCCCCTTGAGGTCGTTGCGCCACAGCAGTAAGTAATTAAATAGGTATATAAATATTTACATAAACTGAAGTCATACCTAAACTCTTCCCTATTCTGTAAGCCATAGCCAAATAGGGATACATTCGTTTATGTACATACGTATTTTTATTATAGCACTCTAGTGGATATTTGTAGGTATAACATGGAAAAGCCGACATGGCCAATTATCGCGCCGTTAGCGACGCCGCCGGCAGCTTTATGCCTTTGTTTCGATTGTAGCCATTTTGTCCATATAAATTGTCGGTAATTGACATATAGAGTGTGATAGGTACTACAACTAATAATTCGATCTATTGCATACTCGTATTTGCATCAGGGTTAATTTGTAAACAACGATATCACTGAATACATTATGATAATAAATTGATTCATTGTAGGTAGAGATTGCAATATAACTGCATGTCACCACATTTACAGTATAATTATTGTAACCCACCCATCAATTTAAGCAATTTTTTGACATTGCGGGGTGGGATCGATATGTTGTATTTGGTTTTTGAAGTGAGCTTACTGCAGTCGCAGATATTTCCTCACTTGACGAGATACTGCCGGTATTACTTTTGGACAGTAGTAATATCATACGCAGAAGCGGGGCAGTACTGCACCTGACAATCTTGTCTGGTGCTTCCTGTGTCAGACAAGATTGTCAGCAAGCAGTGAAGCACTCAGTTATGTAAGGTCGCTGCAAACGGCGGTACTCGCTCGATTGACCACCATATCAGCCCTAGGACGTCCACTGCTGGACATAGGCCTCCCCCAATTTCATGGGGTGTATATGCCATAATCGCCACGCTTGGCATGCGGGTTGGCGATCGCAGTATCTCCACCGCACTCTAGGAATGCTGCTGCCCATTCTCCGGTGGTCTTTATTATTATGTTATTATTTAGTTTATTATTATTAATAATTATTTTCAATTAATTATTATTGTTTTATTTTTATTATAATAATAATAATAAAACATTTATTCATGACATAAAACAAACATAAAAGAAAAGAAAAATAAAACTACAACAAAAATATGTCACGAAATGGAGTTGACAGTTTTCTCATGTCATACCGCCTCTGCACTGACAAATCAGGAAGTCGCGTAGTAGTACAGTCAAATTGAAAAAGTGTTAATTAGGTACTTTTGCTCTTAACTGTACCAACCCAGAACAAATGGTGGCTTACTCGTTTCCTACTTATCTCGGTTATAAGTTTCCTATTTTGTAGAAACAGCGGAGCAGGGTTGCATTAGTCATTGACTTTTTCTTATAAATCATGCACTATTTCGCCATCGCCACTTTCTTGCTATAATCTAATTTTGAAAGAAGATGGTACTTAGTACCCGAGAACTTACTTATTTTAAACCAAGTCCCCAGTATGTTCGCGTTAAATCCATACATTTCGGACCGATTTTTGACTTGGTTTCTACGAGATCCTTGTGGTCGAAGCACGCGACAGGGCTAGTAAAATTATTGCACTTTATTTTACCAATATCAGGTTCCGGTATTCATGATCACAGTTTAATTTGGTCAGGTGTTGGGTATTAAAACACTGAGTAAATTCATGTATTTACATATTGCGACAAAAATGCGATTGTGCAACCATCACGTGTCTTCTACTAGGTCTACTAGTTCCAGGTTTGTTAGGTCTGTCATCCTCCTAGCGTTATTCCCAGTACAGTTGCACCTTGAAGAATGCCTGGGGTTTGCTACAAGAAACTTAGGCACTAGTTTTTACGGAAGCGACTGTCATCTGACCTTTCAACCCAAGGGCGTTTAGGTCTACTAATTCCAAACAAACTATGTAATTAATAGCAGCCAATACGTCGCGGCTACCGTGAATCTGGTCCCTTATTAAGTTTTACATACCGAAACCTCGTTTATACCTAAGGACCGGGAACAATTTAACTAATATAAGTCTCATAGGTAGATACAATAAACTCGAAACAACCAGGTTTGGTTTATGCTTATACTCGTACCGTATCAGCCTGCCAAATTGTTCGCAGCCGTATTTCCCGTCATTACCCAGAAATATTTTAAATTACGAGCGCTATAAAATTTAAACAAAATTCCTGCTGTAACAAACTTCTTCAGACCTCCCTCAATTTAGAGGGGCGTTTGTGGCCGTAAGAATGACTGTTTGTTATGGTTATAATATAAGCAGAGGTGTGAGCGGACGCCGATGCATACCAGCACGCGCTGTCCTCTCGCATACTGATGCCGCTGCCGGCAAGACACTACTTCTACAACATTATTGCCTTAATATCAAAGTGGGCAGTTAGGCAAATTCATTTTAGTTAGTCTCACCCAACCCATTTTCCCGCATTCAAGTTAAATCGCTTCATCATGACTGCAGATGTCAGTGAATTCAGTGAGTTTATTGCTAAAATTACCTTAAGGAAAGCATCTATTTTCTTAAAAAAATATTCTGGCTTCAGACCCGTTGCTGTTCATAGAAATAATAAATGATAATGGCATTTTCATAAAATTCCGTTTTATAAAGCAGAAACAACGAAGACAAAGACTCATAAAAAAGCTAGAGTAGTATTTAATTTTGCATACAAATATTGAGATTAGCTTGCAGCACAGCGTTCGCAGCCAAATAGAAGTAGGTACCTATTGTTGTTTCTGGTTGGCTTCCGCACAAGATCCGACACAATGGCGCAAATCGTAGTAAGTACCTAAACATCAAGTGTTGTAAACAATGTCAGTGACTGAGTCCTCTAAATTGTAAAAAATTTTTTGGCGCAAGCTTTTAATGCTCACTGTACTTTTCTGCATAGTCATCACCTACTATATTATATTAAATTGCTCTAAATTATTAATATAATAACATTTTATAACTGACGATTCGAAAGTGCTTGTTGTGTTGTTGCTAGGCCTGTTTGAATAAAGAATATTTTCACTTTGACTTTACTCGCTGAGAGCGTTCGAATTCGTATTCTGATTACCAGTACATTGCGCCCTCACTCTTTTGATTACGCGCTAGCGTAAGCGAGCTCGTGACACCTAAATATGCCACATCTATACACGACAGTCAATAAAGTGTTTTACCATCTCTTTTATCATCTTTAGTAGATTTTTTTTTACCATCGACATAGTACATTTTTAAAATAGAACAGAATTTTTAAATTAATCGATATCCGTATCGCTTTATACTGTATACCTACACAGATTTAATTAGCATCTTGTAACATTGCGCCCGCCTCGTGTTTGGCGTCCCAAGCGAGTTTCAAAAAGCTATCGTCTCGTCTGAAAACCAAATGAATGCTGAAATGAATGAATGCTTTGAACATCGGTGGAAAAACAGTGTGTTTTGATTGTCGTATTGTGTTTACATATGCAAAGTGAAATGAATTACACGATCTGTCAAAACGGGTATTTGTAAGAGTATGTATTATTTGCAATTAGAATTTTATGCTCCAGGAACTCGGTGCTAACCTATCATATTAAAAACAAAACTGTTGAAACGAAATTAAAAATAAATTAATATGTCTATGGAAGCGTTGGAAATTTTATAGATAACTATCTACCAATGTCAATACGTTTGACTAACGGGACGTGAATATTTTGTTCGTTTCAATGCATGAATGGATGGATAGCTTTGTAGCATCGGAACTAAATAAAGCCCAAACTACGTTTTAGGAATTCGAATTTGATGCATGTCTGTCGGTGAATCAAACATGAATGTAACTCACTCCCCAAAGTTTGTTATTACCTTCGTTTTATACAACGCATTTTCTGATACTCGTAAAATTTAGCCTTGACAGACGAATTGAAAGTAACCCATTACACGTTCACCTATCAAGTCAAATGAGCCAGATCGAATTTTTACGGTTGTAAGCGTACGTTGCGTGTTTCCTTATACGTGCGGCGTGTAATGTAAAGCGATAGGGAATAAATTGATCAGAGAGGCCATATCTCGACGGACGGACGTCGTAAAGTTTGCACAACACCGTGGAGGCTGCGGGATGTGGGCTCGGGCACTCGTCAAGCTTCGATGCACTAACTAGCCCTACCTTTCCTCACTACTTACAAAGCCTTCGACATCAATTTTAACCAACATAAATAACACCTTTGTAGACCGCAACAATAATGACATCCTGTACTTTGGAGTTATCTTTTTATCCTTTTTTTTATACTGAATATAAACTATGTAAGGTTTCTGAGAACTCGACAAAGTTGAAATTAACAACATGACCCTCCCATAAAGATGACATTTGAAAAGTTTAAGAGTGCGCAGATCCGGCATATCTAGGTCGGAAATTAGTTTCTGTTGATTGAAATTATAATGGATACAAATACAGCTATTATTAAGGTTTTCATACAAGACGTAAAAAACTCAAAAACTCGCTGTATTTTCTTTTCTATTACAATTTCTAGCATCAGAAATTAATTTCCGACCTAGATATGGCGGCTCCCATTGTGTATACAAAGTTTCATGTTATTTCAGCAAGGCGTTTTAAAATGAGAACGAAACTACGTTTGTATGGAGAATCGAGTTCAGCCGAGCGTACTGGGGACTCTTAACGTTTTCTCCTTTTTCGTTTAATACATTCAACTTAGTGTTTGGATACAAGTAGTTTGTTGGAAAGAAGCCAAAACAAGTCACGAATGGCTTACGATTGACATATTGGTTTGGCGACGATTGAATATTTGAAATGTGGAGGAAAATATGTACAAATATTTGGGTATATTTATATACCTATTGCTAAACTTATTTTAAGTGTAAAAAAAGGAAATGGACAGTTACAGTACTTGCTTACTGCAGGATAATAAATTTTTATCTAGTTGTATATCTTCAAAATAGTCACAATCATTGACAGACTGGACTGGCATATGGATATGGCACCTTGGGACTTCTGTATTTTATATTTTTTTACGACGACAGCGTGAATAGTTGTTTGTGCAACAAGAGAACAATGTGATTTTTGCTGTGAGTTGAGAACTGACTTTGAGTCCCGACTCCCGAGCAAGCAAAATATTCTAAAGTTGAGCATAGCAAGAGGCTCAAAAGCACGAGATGCAAATAAAGAGACGATGGGATGATAATGATAATGATGAATATGATGATACTCTCGCGTGACACATACAACTTTTCACCTTAGCAGCGAGAACATGTTAAATTAAAAAAATACCATAGGCTTTTACATGTTTACATGTTTCATAATTATTCAGGATGAATACTTAATTCAGCGTTCATTAGGCACTGCTTGTTTTAACTCTTCAGCGCGGCTAGCGCAAGATGAACGCGAGCGAGATTAAGCGCGAGTACCTACTCGTACTCGTAGTACAACAGTATGCGTGTCTCGCGCGAGCCATATCACGTGCACACTAAAATCTAGACCTACTGTTACGAGTAATATCCCACATTCGTCATCATATCTTTTCATTTTCATCTTCAGGGTGAGCGTGTTCCATCTTAAACCTTGTTAAGACAAACTTCAAGACTTTCCATTAGGTTAGATAGACTAGGGTCAAAAGAAATCCCAATTACAATTAAAAATATATATTCTAATAGGTAGTACAATATTCAACAATTGTATCTGTAGCGTAAGAAATCGACGAAGTCACATTTTTTGTATGACTCGCGTGCACACTAAAAACTAAACGTACTGTTTTGTAAATACAGCCTTCATCACTGACTGTGTCACTGATCTCTAATATTTTCTTATAATATTCAACACTAATATAAACATACACGAAACAGAAATGTACAAATAGCAGGTTTTGAAAATAAACAACGCTAATTAATATCTATAAAGCAAGAAAGAAGGAAAGAAAATGCGGAAACAATTTGATCACGCTATTTTTTTTAATGGGCGTTCAAATCACAGAATAAGTAATAGTACATACAGAAATTTCACTTCCTAACAAAAAAGGCGTTTAGGCATAAGAAACGTACATACTCTCTGCATCTCTGTCTATCGCATAACTTGTATTCATTCACGCGCCGCACGTGTAGCGTTGAGGTTGTCACTCCAAGAATACATTAATAAGAACATATTACTTCACATGTAGGTATGTCAGTGTCATTATGAATAACACCAATAATAAAACTGATCTCGTGAACGGAAATTCCATTTAACTCTTGTAACTTTAATTTGTAAGTGAGTAACACAAAAAGTAAGTTAATAAAGTATACCTACGGTTCTATTAAGATAATTTTTTTAGGGTTTCGTACCCCCTTTTATAGAAGATTATTTTGAATAGTATAGCCATTGAGTATAGCCCGAAAAGGTTACGGATTATCACCGGAAGACTCCTCCTTACACAAAACGACGTAAAAGCCGTAGTTTTCTTATGAGGATACGTTCTTTTATATTAGAAAGGTACAAATTATTTGGTAATGTCCTGCATTTACTTACATAAGAAGGTACAAGAGAGGCTACAAATAATTCGTTAACAATTTAGTCGTGGGTTAATAAACCACAGAATAAATAGGAGTAAAAAAATTATATTAAAAAAAAATGAAAAAAAGACACGAATTGGAAATTAATATGATTGCCTTTTCAATAACAAAGTTTATATACAATTTATATTTGATTCTCTGATTTTGAAATGATTATGAATAGGAGTTATTTACGTGCGGTTCGTCGTAATTCAAGTCGGCGGCGGAGGTGGATCGTGACACGACACACGTGCTCACGCTGCGACGGCCCTCTCCTGACTGATCACCCCGGGGTTTGCAAGCGGTGGGTATAAAACGCGACGCGCTCCACCCATTGCAAGCCCCTTGGTTCAAATGTCTATTCGTTTACATAAATAAAGATTGTCAAAAGTATAATTATTAAACCTATCTTTTACTTTCAGGTTAATTTCTGAATTTTCGAACATGTCACTATTTAGCGCGTTTTTGTGGGTCTGTTATGACAATGTCGAAGTATTGCTGTACTATGAATTTCTGGCACTCTCTTTTTTCATACTAACTAATTGAAAGGACAGCGGACGAAGTTAAAATATATCTATTTTGTTACATACCCCAAACTATGAAAGGGCTCTTTCGTGGCATACCAAATTATAAAACTACTCGGAGTGACCAATAACTAACTTTGCACATTGATTTCTCGCAGCAAAATAGGCTTGTACGAGCTGCTGAGGTGAAAATAATATTATTACATTGTATCAAAACGCCTACACGATTCTAAGAGTACAAGCGAGTCAAAAAGATACACGTGACGCAAGATCGGCGCTGACTCAGAGATAATCTGTATCTTGGCTACAAACCCAGGGGAAGGATTTGAAGTCTGCTTTTTAAAATTAGTAGGCACATTATTATTATGAGTAATTTGTTGGCTCACAAATTACATCAGGTAGCCCGCGGCAGTCCCGCTCCGCGGCAATCAGCAGGGCTCACATTCACGCCACTTTCCGAAAACTCGCCAGTGGTGAAACCGTCTCAGCCTGCTCTCCGCTCACACTTAGTTGATTCAAATATCGAGGTCAAGATATACTAGAATCGAATCGTGAGTTCAGTCGAAACAGACTGTGAACGCACAGCAGCGCGCTCTCGGACTCATCGGCTCCATACACCTCCGAACACGCCCACAGTTTAACATTTTTCAACTCGCCTGGGATAATACTAGATTCGTATTATTCATTATGGACCCCGATAATTATATTGTCATTATGCTGGAACCTGGGCTAATTTCTTATAAGTGTATTGTTAAGCCGTCGAATAAAAAGGTCAACGGCTATACAATTTGTGATCCACGGATGTTATAAAACTCTTGAGTTTGACTTGAAAATGAATCCGTGGTTATCTGCAAGTTTTCGCTTGCTTGGAGCTCGGAAGCCGGAGGAAGGATGCGGATTTGCGGAAGGGACGGCTCGTTAAGTTTTTGTGGCTTTAAATCAGCGTTAATTAAAAAGTTGCAGTTATCACGTAAGGATTCTCTGCGCTCAGATTTGGCTGAGCTTAGGCGGCACGGCTAAATGGAATATTAATAATGCCCGTGGCCCCGCCTGGGGCGCCTTCATAATACCATTTGCAAGTGAATATGAAGATGAGAGAGCATGGAAGCGTCACTAACGCTGTCTCTTCATCCACCCTTTGTGTCAATTCGTATGAAGATTAGTATGCCTAAGCCAATTAACTTGCTTGAGTTGCATCTTAACTTCAAATTTGTACGCTATTTATGAAGTGAGTTTTCCTAAACTCAGTTTATATACAATTCATACCTATAGCAAAGAAAGTCTCCTATAGTGTATTTGCGAATTAAAAGATATGTATTTGAAAATTAATGTTCAGTGACTGAAAGGTATTTTTTCCCCTCATTAATTACCGTGGTGTAATATAATGATGGCTATCAAATACCGATGTCAGCATTTTCCATTAAAGGTTTTCGTTTACGTTTCTAAAAAGAATGGAAATCTCTCCCTGTGTTAAGGGGAGGCAGGGCTACACAATTCTCTTCAGCACTCGGCAGAGCGCAGTAACAAGCATTGCGGGATATAAAGTTACCTTTGCGTAAGAATGAAGTTCGTACATTCGCGATTAATATATTCACCGCTCTACCTGCGAGTGAGCAACTAACGAAGAACCCCTCTAAACTTTGTTTTGCGCACTCGTCCCGCCTCACAAAGCGCGCCTTTGCACTAAAACGCTTCTTAATGAAACGCAATCGTGGCAAAACGTCTAAATTTTCGCTACAACGAACCGGCGTTCAGTACGCCCAACCTCTCAAGCATGATCTCGCCAAATTTAATCTTCGTTCGTTCAACAGTTTGTTAGCGAGAATTCATTTTTGCTCGATATTAGATATAGAGTTGAAAGGATTCAAATAAAATTCATACACCGTTGATGCCTCTACACACTTTCATAAACATCATCAACACCAACATCATAGTCACTTTATTTACATTGATAGTTGTATGTAAGATCCCAAAGCTTACACATTTATGACTGACTAGCTTTTGCCCGCGACTTCGTCTGCGTAGAACTCATTCTCGCTTTAGAATTATTTGTTTTCCCATACATCTTTCACCCTTCTTTACACCCCCTTAAGAAATGATTACATTCAATATGAAATACTCTTATCCTTTTTTTCAAAACGAATCATCATCATCATTATATCAGCCGAAAGACGTACACTGCTGGACATAAGCCTCCCCCAAAGAGTGACACAATGACCGTTCCTTTGCCATCCACATCCAGCGGACACCTGCGACCTTTACCAGATTATCAGTCCACCTTTTGGGGGCTCCCGTGCTGCGCCTTCTGGTACACGTAGTCGCCACTCGACGGCCAACGGTTCTACGTGCAATATGTCCCGCCCCCTGCCACTAAAGTTTAGCGGTTCGGAGGGCTATGTTGGTTACTTTGTTTCTACTGCGGATGGCCTCACTTCTGATGCGATTACGCAGAGATACTCATTACTCCCAGCATAGCTCTTTGGGTGACTTTGAGCCTTCTTATGAGGCCCATAGTAAGCGACCACGTTTCAGTGCCATATGTCATCACTGGCAACACAAACTGGTCAAAGAGCCTCGTGTTGAGATACTGCTAAATATTGGACGAAAAGATGTGCTGTAGCTTCCCGAACGCTGCCCAGCCGAGTCGGATTCGACGATTAACCCCTTTCTCGAAGTTGGACCTACCTAACTGGACAGTCTGTCCTAGGTATATATCATCGTCTACAACTTCAAGTAAAAGTGTCCGATTGTAACGGGAGTTGGTGCTACGTGCTCGCGTTTACAAACGAATGTTTAAGATAATTAAGCTTATTTCAGAATGTCAAATGTACCGATTCTAGACGAATGAAGCCCGTAAAATATTACATGTACAATGATAAAAGTCTCGCTACACAGTTCTTCTGTAAAACATCCCAACAGAGCGGGGTCTTCATGTAATTATGATGGCTGAAGGCCGGAAGCAGAGTGGAAAAACATGCAAGGCGGAAAGCCGAGTATTCACACAGAGCGGGCTTCTTATGTAAGGTTGAGGGCCGAAGGCCTGAAGCAGGGAGGCGAGACACGCGAGGCCGAAGGCCGAGCTTCCCAACAGAGTGGATTCTTCATGTAAAGTTGATGACTAAAGGGCCGAAACGGAGTGGCAAGGCATGCGAGGCCGAAGGCCGAGCATTCAAGTAGAGCGGGATCCTTATATAAGGCTGAGGGTTGAAGGCCCGGAGCCGTGTGGCACCCAAGGCCGAGCGTTCCAACACAGCGGGCTCCTTATGTAGGGCCGAAGGCCTGAAGCAGAGTGGCAATTCTCGCGCGGCCGAAAGCCGAGAGTCCCAACAGAGCAGGCTCCTTATTTAGGGCCGAAGGCCTGATGCAGAGGGGCAAGGCATGCGAGTCCAAAGGCAGATCATTCACACAGAGCGGTCTCCTCATGCCGATCATTCACACAGAGTGAAGTGTAAGGCTGAGGGCCGAAGGCCCGAAGCAGAGCGGCAATGCACGTGAGGCTGAAGGCCGAGAGTCACAATGCCTCGACATATAAAACGATAGACAAACAGACACGAATTCTGAAAACTGTTGAAGTGTGTTCTGTTTCGATGCCAAGGGCCCTCCAATCGCTCCATTGATTTATCTAATATCTTCAATGTACAGATTTTCGACCCTCTACAGCTGTATTATATGTATACGGATAAGCATATATCCAGGGGTCTTTCAGCTCAAAGTACGAATTTTTCTATGGAAATGTTTGTACAACTTGTTTGTACCAGATGTCACTGGGTACTATCTCTATCGCACTTGCATATTGAAGTGACAGGGATGCAGCGGTCGTGCCGTTAGTTCTTACTAAATACACAACGGCGCTACGATCTACGTGGAGTATTTCACTGGTATCTCTATCTCAGTATATATATTGTACTTTGTGCAGAGATCTAAGGTGCTTCAACCGTCAATGTTGACGATTGAGCTGCCCAGACCAAGTGAGCTCTTATATCAAACAGTTATTAAAGTGTGCAGGGTCACCAATAACGTAAACAATAATACACGACAAAATTAAATTGTACACCTACAATACAAAGACTGCATTGAAGCAGCTATTTTTGTATTTAAGCATATGAAGACAAACAATTCCAAAGTATCGCAAAATTATTTTGATTTACACGCAATAATAGACCTAATTGCTAAAAAGTTATGCTCAAAAATAGCGTCATCAATCAGAAGGAATTACGATATATCGGCTTTGCCATATCGAAACGTCAGCTTGTTTACAATACGTCAAATTCTGCTATGGCTGACGTTAATTTTATTGACATGCCGTTATACTCCCAATTGGCTGAATATAAAAACTTTGAATGGCGTATGAGGATTTAAATCACCCCGTTTCATACACCCCCGATTTCATCCCTTTGAGGGTGATTATCGGGAAAATAAAGTATACTATAAGTGAATCCAGATTACATACTGTTAGTATACAAAAAAACATCTTGATCTGTTCAGCCGTTTTTGCGTGATTGAGTAACAAACATCCAAACATCCAAACATCTAAACTTTCGCATTTATAATATTAGTGGGATAGTTTATTGAATATTGAGTGTTAAGTACTGGGCCAACGCCCAGACCCAGAGAGAGAGTACTGCAACGTTTACCTTAACTACAGAAAATATTTACCATTGAAATAATTAAAGAAAAATAGCTCTCTTATTGTAAACAAAATGACTAAAAAATATAATTACGAAACAATTATGGAAGTTAATTAATGTCCTCCCTCGCCCGCATAGCAAAAGGTTAAATTAAATAATAAGGAAACTCAGAGGGGCTTCTGTTGTTGGGTTCCAATTTCAAATCGGGTACAATTTACGTAGAAGACTGCACCCTATCGTCAAGTCCTTCGGCACGCAAGTTTGGAACCGCAAACTGTAGTCTAGCTGTTCAGGACTTAGTTGCACAGCATGGCAGCTAGCGGCGACTATTTAATTTGCTACGACCACCCGCTTACACGAATTCGTAGAGAAACTAATCTCATCAATTTTGAGTATTAGTTTGCAATCTGAGGGACATTTCACAAACATTGTCGAGCAATACGCACCAGGATTAACCAGCATCAACTAACCACACAGACGAGTGCAAAATATTTTGTGAATAGATAGGCTGCATATAGCATATGTTACTGTATAATTTTTAAGAAATAAAAGCCGACTTCAATGGGGGAGACCGGTAAAAGATTATTATACTTAGATGGTGCACTCTTAGATAGATATACAATAAAATAAAAATGGCTATAATGTATGTTTATAATGGTAGAAGACTAAGTACCCTCAATTCCTCATGGAATCATGAAAAAACCTTGCTTGCTTGACAAACAAAACGAAGAGAACAAATCGCCAAACGTGAACTACGCGTCGTTGAAGAGTTCCGTTCTGATCATCATCAGCAGTTCCACTTCATCAAATGTCACTTTTATGAATGAAAATGCTTGATTAGTTCATGAAAATACTAAAATCACTATTTGTGTGCCTTTCACATTTGAGGAGTTCCCTCGATTCCTAATGGATCCCATCATCAGAACTGCGTTTTGACAAAAACGGGACCAACTTGGATATATAAACTTACAATCAAAAAAAGAATTTTCCAAATCGGTTAAGAAATGACGGAGTTATGGACTAACAAACATAAAAAAACATACAACCGAATTGATAACCTCCTCTTTTGAAATTTTGAAGTCGGTTAAAAAGTCCGACCAACGGTAAATCATATAATTTACTCGTAGTCCCTAATAAGATGTATCAAAGTGGGTTGGGTATATAAGGATTTTGTAAAAAGCATGATTTTTCTGACTTTTACCAGTAGCGTGTTTAATACTCGTATTAGTTTTTTCGCTACACTGTTACGTGTCTTGTGTTCGGTTGACGCCGGGTAGACGGCAGGCGGGTGAAGGCAACACACTCTTTTTATACACATCACCTATGTCCTTTAGGAAGGATATTAGCTATTTTAATAGCTCAGGTCCCCCTTACGTTTATGTGTTTTTCATTTATTGTGGCAGAAACAATCCACGTCCAAAAAATTCTGCATCAAGCTAGACACGAGTCAGGTGACGCGGCGATAATTGTGCGTTAAACCTTAACATGGTTAATTTTCCGACTTTTCTCGTACCTCAATGGTAAAATGCTCAGATTTACCGTAATTCGATCTTTTACAGTAACACTTACATCTTTATATATCCTAGAAGCATGTACCTTTGTCAAAACCCATAATCATTTTTTCTTACAAGCAAAAGACCGTCACGTAAAACCTTTAAATCTACGACATAACAACAACCTTGCCCTTCCTACATCTAGCTTAAAAATATATCACTCTGGTCCACATATGATGTGTATAAAAATATATAATAAAATACCACTAACTATAAAATCTATAGAGCAAACTCACCTATTCAAAAAATCATTAAGTACATATTTAGTGCAAAGAAGCTTTTACACGCTACAGGATTTTTTTGATAATGTGAGTAAAAAAACATAGTATTCTTTTGTTCATTTTTCAGTTTACCATCCTGTCTGTAATTTAAGCGAGGGATTTGTATACAAAATGTAATATTTTTAAGTTCTACCTATATTTTGTTTATTAATAATATAATTAGATATAAGTTAGTATTGCTGTGCCCTTACGGGGTCCATTTTATTACTTCTTTGTAATATTATGTCACATTAAGAGAGCAATAAAATTTTTGATTTTGATTTTGATTTTGATTTTGATTTTGATAAAGATTAAATAAATAAATAAATAAATATATAAATAAACGATTGCTACTATGTGAAAAAATGTAATGGGTGGACAACTAGGGAGCCCTATATAACGCGTGACCCAATATACATTTGACCGTTTTTTGCAGATTACAATCAGCTACATATTTCTTAGTATAGAAGTAGATGCGATCACCTAGCGATATCTATGTAAGGCGATTTGCAAAAATTTGTGTTATCCCATTACTAAATCCCAATTAACATAATAAAGGCTAGGTTAAAAAGGATGTTTAACTTCCGCTAAACGTTGAAAGCGATTACGAACTACAAAGCAACGATAGGTAACATATTGCGAACGCGGCGACGCTGATCCCGGTAACGTGAGATTGTTGCGATGTGACAAAGGAAGATAAACATAGAAGAAAAATGCGCCGTCACACGCCCGTAACAATGTACCGATAGCGACAGACGATAGTTCTGCCTCTAATGAGAACAGAAACAATCTGAACGGTAACATGTTTGATGGGAAACACTGCTGACGCTTTTATGAATTCTTAGTTCAAAGCACCGTTTCTTCAGACGAGGTTTGCTCATTGGAACGTAATAAATAACAACTGTTTGCATTAATGTGAATTGATTTCAATAAATGTATAAATATTAGATATATTAAAGCTCCCTGTGTGGTGCCGGTTAGAATAGCACCACCCCCTTTCTTCTAGGGGTCCTAAGTGTGTTGTGAGCAATGGCCTAGCGACCTGTCACTTCAATATCACATTTTCTCCATCTATAAGCCTACAATTGCTAATAATGGCATACCTAGTTGAATGATGCAAAAATGATCTCAATTGAATGACATTATTGGACCTCCAGCACAGTCACAGTGACGGCGTTCAATTCAATGTGGTGAATCTGGTAATCGGAAATGGGCATTGCACAACAAAGGATCCCATTGTCAACTGGCTGCCCGCTGCCCGCGCCCGCCGGACAGCGCGCCCGCGCCCCGTTCGCGCACATTCATATTGAATACTCCACGCATACAGATTTCGATCACATATTTGATTCCATTTGAACACGGAACCGTGATTTAATTAATTTGTGCTAAAATTGACGAGCAAAAAACGTGACCACTTCTGTAATTAGATTTGTAGCGAATGTTGCTGCTTTGGTCTGAAACATTATTTTTATACATGTGGGTGATGTGGGTGACAAAATAAATCTACATTAGAGGTACCTAAGCAAACTATTTTATCGAGATTTTGACATCATTTGGCATTGTATAAATATTTATATATTGAATGCCTATGTCTTTGATGCCTATATAAAGTTAACTATATACCGGGCGATTACTAAATATCTAAATATTACTAAATATCTCTGCCCTCTTATTTACAAACCAACTTGTCTTCATCTGTCACCCCACACCTATGTGGAAGATGTCAAGTGTCATTTGTCAAATTTTGACAGCTTCCATATAAAAACGGGTGAGGTGTGAGGTGACAGGTGAGGACGAGTTGGTTTATGAATAACACCCCTGTTTAACAACTAACCGTGCCCTTACTACACAAAAAAGCTTTTTTTAAGTCTTTAATCGTCTTTATAGATTTCTTAGGAAACTTGGGATACATCATTTTTGTGTTAACTGTATCAGTTCTGTGGAGATTTCGTAGTTGTCTACTAATTTTAATAAATATACCTATACATGTGTGTATATTATATGCAATATACATAGGCATATGTATTAAAATTATGCATTATGCATTTTTATTTCATTTCATTTTATTATACATAATGCATAATACATAAGACATGTATATGTATTATGCATATAATATAAGTTTATAATATAAATATCCGACCATGGGAATTAAGTAAGTAATATCTCTTCTACCGCTGCTTTTACGAAAATGTGTTGGAATAATAAAAACAGCGAAATATACTAAACACACATGTGACTCCATATTTGAACAAATGTAACATGCTTAAAATGCTACACGGACGAAAGCTTCATCTTGCACGTCTTCTTTTTGAAGTAGTACACCATCAGTCCCCTGAATATCTCTTTAAGAAGCTTTCCTTCCGCAAGTTACGGGGAGTTCGGCAATGTGGGTTACAGTTGTCAATGCATAAGCACAGTACCGCTACCATGAGATGCTATCGAAAATATACATTACGTTACTACAGTCGCTACCGAATAAACGCGTTTCGAGTAGATTTCGATTGTGCTCGTACCATGAGTCAACCGCGCGTTCACTGCGCCCGCCATACGCTAACGTAATATTCGCTAGCGACTAACGTTTTGTAGCGCTTGCCGTAGATCGGTACCATGAGTCACCAATTTGACAGTCGCTTTCGAAAAATACCGTATCGACTGTAGTAAACTATTTCACTAGCAAATTGGAGCGTGAAAGCTTATTAGAGATCTTGTTTCATAAGTTATTGTAATAATTATTTATTTAAATAATATCGGCAAGGCATTATTTGGTGTGGAATATGTTAGCGACGGCTGCATAAGAAGATGAACGACAAATAACAGAGATGAATTCAGGCTGATATGAGAAATAAATGAAAAAATTCACTTCAACATACTATAAAATGAGATTAGGTTTATTAATTATATATAATCTATGTACATCTAATCACATGAAACAAAAAAAAACTCATCATAAAAACTGGGAAGACTGCATCACTCAGTTTATAGGTATGGCAATAATAACCAAAAATAACCAAAGCAAATACAAGATTTACTAACATTTGACCTTGTGCTACTGTTCTACGACACTTTAAATTAGCAGATTTATTTCTATACTTTTGAAAGGAAGCCTTGGGTACTTAGCATTTTGTCCAATATCGTCCTTGCTTTGTCTTTTCAGTATAGTTAGAAAAAGAGCTTTGTATGCTGTGAAGTTAGGCACGTCACTCCGATCGTAACGTAAACTACTCGATGAATCGAGTTAACGTTAGCGAGTATAGTAAACGTATAATTGACTCATGGTACGAGTACCGATCTGTAGTTCTATGAGTGACCACCAGAGGCGCTGTACTTATTCTCCATACTGATTGTTTACGCAGTCGCTAGCGAGTACGGTCACTGCAAACTCATGGTAATGCTACAGCTCAGCTGCATTTCGTGGAAGTTTTCGATATTTGGCAACTAAATGTTGGAATAATCTTTCGCCGCCTCTGAGGAGCCTGGAATGTGTGCACAGTTTCAAGGTTAATCTAAAAAAAGAGTTGTACGAACACCAGCGAAGACAGAAAGATTTCAGACATGATACTAGTTTTCTGTAAACAACCTGACATACCTGTAGTTTATGTCCCATAAGCCAATCATTATGTGCTTTTTTGTGCCTTGTCTTGATTGTTTTTCTGTTTTGTTAAATATAATTTAGGTTGCAGTATAGCTCCGACTCGGCTGGGCAGCGTTCGGGAAGCTACGGCACATCTTTTCGTCCAATATTCCGCAGTGTCTCAAGACGAAAGTCTTTGACCAGTGTGTGTTGCCAGTGATGACATATGGTACTGAAACGTGGTCGCTTACTATGGGCCTCATAAGAAGGCTCAAAGTCACCCAAAGAGCAATGGAGAGAGCTATGTTAGGAGTTTCTCTGCGTGATCGCATTAGGAATGAGGCCATCCGCAGCAGAACCAAAGTGACCGATATAGCCCTCCGAATTGCTAAACTTAAGTGGCAGTGGGCGAGGCACATAGCACGTAGAACCGATGGCCGTTGGGGCGGAAAGGTTCTCGAGTGGCGACCACGTACCGGAAGGCGTAGCGTGGACAGGCCCCCCACACGGTGGACCGATGACCTGGTGAAGGTCGCGGGTGTCCGCTGGATGCGGGTGGCGCAGGACCGGTCATTGTGGAAGTCTTTGGGGGAGGCCTATGTCCAGCAGTGGACGTCTTTCGGCTGACATAATGATGATGATGATGAGTATAGCTTGCCCAGTAAGCTACAATTTAGGATTTAAGTTTATGCATAATGTGGTCTGCGATGCAATTATGACGTAAAAGCGCGTAAAAGTGACACTGATAATATTTATTCTCTTCTCTCTGGTCGGCGTGACAGTGGGGCTCTTTACACGGTTAGTTTTGTCACAATACTGGAATGTCAATATTATTGCGGTTTTCAAAATTGTTTGGAGTTTGCTTCAATATTCGTAAATATTCACGTATCGAAATATGAGTGTATCGCGTGATAATAATTACCATGTCATGTGGGAGGCCCCATTATTGACGTCTCGTTTTCAATAACTCCATGGTAGTTTGTTTCAAAAAAAATTTTTGTTGTTTTGCAAGTTTGTACTATAGATTAAAAATAGTTTTTAAGGCTGATTAAGTGTGGTCTGCACTACATTTACATTTATTTTTATTTTCTGTTGTAAATTGCATAATGTTAGAATTTATTTATAAATGTTAAAAATATATAAATAATAAATAAATAAATAATAAATAAATAAATATTAGGGGACATTTTTTACACAAATCGAACTAGTCCCACAGTAAGCTCAATAAGGCTTGTGTTATGGGTACTAGACGACGATATATTTAATAGATATATACTTAAATACATATAAAACGTCCAAGTCTCAGGAACAAATGTCTCTGTTCACCACAGAAACAAATGCCCTTACCGGGAATCGAACCCGGGACCTCTAGCTTCGGAGGCAATGACACTACCAACTAGGCTAAACAGGCCGACAAATAATAAGTATATATTTGTCAGAAAAATCGGCTAGTATAGCCGCGTCGTCGGCGAGCTGTGGCTTGCACCTGGGCCACAACGGAAGAACAGCGCTGGCTTTGCCAGCCTCACTGACAAACAGTGTTCGTCCTATTTTAGTAAACTTGTATGTATTAAGTATCTGTGTTTGTCATTAATAAATGTTTTTTCTTTCTTTCTTTTCTAAAAGCTAAAATAATTTCAAGAGTGCTTGTAAACTCTTTAAAAAGGCTCACCAACAAGATCGGAGATGGTATCCCTACTAACAGATCTATATTATTATTACCACCGCCGAGGACTAAAGCTTGAATATAATTTTAATCCTTCCCTAGCGAGCCCCCAAATAGGTATGTGAACCTGAAGGAACTAACCACAGGAGTAGAGTGTAATGCGGATCGTGATTTACAAATCCTTATCGAGGACAAGAGGGCACTTGACCCCTCAGCCAAGACTTGCGTCGGCCGTAGCCCTCCCGACTTTCGAATGAAAACATCTAGCTATGACTCACATTTTGACACTTCAACCTTAATACAAGTATTCCTTACCTTAGTACAAGGCATAAGGCTTTATACAGTTCTACACAAAACATGGGTGTCGTCGTTTGACCGTCTCAATCTAACTACGAGACTTTATTGTCTATTCGACTTAATACCTAACCTTGCAGCATCCATTACCTACTCGATACGATTCGCATCCCTAAATAAATTGTATTGTTTGCTTTAAATAGACATGTATCGTGGTCGATATCGTATATCAATCAGTCTTCGGAAATCATGATATCAAATAATTATGGTAAAAGACATTAATTCCAGAGGAAGCTGCCTAATAAATGAAATGGAGCTCGTTATCACTGACAGCGCCAGATCGAAAAGAAGAAAGATGGCAACCCCCCCGGAGACCGTCTTCAGCCGAATAGAAACTTATTATTTATAGACAGTTACGAGAAAATGTCGGAACACTGCGATATCATCTTATTATTTCTGCAGATCTCCGTTAGTTATATGATCACGATGCGATATATGGATAGAACAAAAAGAAAGATGGTTATCCGTCTAATAAAACTACACGACTCATCATCAGTCATCATATCATCAAGCTAAAGTTACTCTGACGGTTATCCTGAGGAAGTAATTTCAACATTTTTGGATCATATCATAACATAACATTCATAACACTGAACACAAATCGCTATCATTATCTCATCACTACGGTTTAGATCAGAATAAAAATGTATAGGTACTGAAGAGGTTGATACGATATGATCCTGGCCATGTGGTACGAGAATCATAAGAATGTTTTAAATCTACATTTAAAATATTTTGAATATAGTCTGGAATGCCTGTCCATCGGCATTCCTGAGGAAGCAGTACAGCATCTGGACTCGGTTGGAGTCACACGTGTTATCTAAGTCCTATTGTAATTGTATTTCGGTTATAGTATGAAATACAATAGTTTATTCCGTGCGAAAAGTATTTCTTTTCAGCTTTAAAACCCCCAAGACCTCCCAATCCGTACCATCGCATGCGCATCGCATCTTTTTCAGTTATCTATAGCGTAAATAATGCCGAGAGATCATTTACGCATGAATGGAAATCGTCATGCCTTTGGCTTAGGCAGGGTTCTTTTTGCAGAACGGGTTGAAATTGCTGCTTGATTAGTTACCCACATAGTGTAAAAGAAAGCGTTACCATATTGGTTTTTCCCCGTAACGATATAAGAAAGCGTTTCTCGAGAAATACTAACTTACTTCTTTTATGGATCACTGTTGCAAAAATGGTGTTTACGTGCATTGTCTACTCATTATGTACCTTAATGACTTGAGTTGAGAGCATTTGAATAAAATATGTAGCCTTGTCATGTCTCTGCCAAAACTACTTCTATGTATGCCTATTATACTTATCATTGACCGAGCGAGCGAAGCGTCTCCGTTTCAATTTCCGACAAAAATTCTTTCGTATGTCTGACTGTCCGGATGTTCTCCTCTACAGGTCGCATTTCTTAACCGATTCTCGTAAAATTTTGTGAGTAGGTTCGATAATTATATAGATTTTTTTTGTCGAGTTAGTTTTTGGAAATTTTGAAATTTAAAAAAAAAATTTTGGTTAGGTCTACAGCTCACAGAGCCTCTATCATTTTGTTCAGAATGTGATGCAAATGGTAGAAAACATTCCAAATCATAGTTCGATTAATCTTCCCAGAATGAAATCTTGTAGGTATGTATATGACCAAAGCATGTTAGATTCGAATTGGACGATATAAAAGTTCTAGTTGAATTAAACTTAGATTAAAATCCTGAAACTTTATAAAAATAAGACGTCTCTAAAGCTGTAACGTGTAATGTTGTGAGGAGATCCGTAATGACAATAATACCACATTATTACCTCGGCGAGGTAAGCGCGTTCCGCGACCGCGGCCGGGTGGTTGGGTATGCACAGCGACGTCCGCGGCCCGCGGCGCCGGCCATTCAACTCGACCATGGCCTCACGCTAGTGCTTTATGTCCTACCACACAATCCCATCACAATCATACACTTCATGAGAACTCCCCATCCACCACGCTCCGGTTCACACACAAATTATGCTCTATCTTAACAACCCAAAAAAAAAAACGTGGGAATAAACTTTTCTCTACTCACGGTGACTAAATTTGATGAGAACTCTGCTCGATCACACCAGCAAAGTCCATGCTGGAACTATGTCAATCAAAAGCTTCAAAGTTAATATCGATATAATCGCACTTTAATCGTACTTTTTAACATGACTAATAACGCCTGTAGTTTTCTCCAGGCACTTCACGACACTGCAAGTTCACATTTCAAGTTTCTAGACAAACTTTAGAAAACTCTTTCCCTGGTTGTCATCGAACCGGGAGCACAACAAGTGTTATAAACAAAAGGGAAGGTTTCGCGAACGCGAGTAAGTTGCGTGGGGGCGGCGGGCCACCTGTCACAGCGGGGAACACGTCTCTACTGCCACTGCCACCGGCGGCCCGGTGTCGGTCCCGCGTTCTGGCGTTCTTAACTCTGCCAGCTCACTACGCAACTCAAACATCTCATTTAAAACAGTAGAAAACCTTCAACTATTATACATTGTCTGCTTAGCGAACAAAATTCCCGCTGCCAATGTTACAAATGCCGCAATGTATAACGCCGTAAAAAGTTAACCGCGATGAATCCAAGCTGGGTGGTAAAGCTCTTGAACAACACGCTCAGTTAGGCGCCAGGCAAACTTAACTAAACTTACCACAGTAGCGCCATCTATACAAACAATTTTAACAGCGCCATCTACAAATCTGCAGTAACATCGCGTACTATGGTTAGTAACGAGTTTAACGATACATTAAGTTGTCAACAAGATGAGGTAGCTTATATCTGTTCACTGTAAAACTTTTGAGTTTCATGTGTATCCGCTAGATGGCTTTACATGATGAATTAGAAAGAGATGTCAGCGTACATTTTAAACGTTCATATCCACCACCACCTAGTTAGTACCTTGCTGAACTATTTAGGCAACCTGTCACTTTTATAAGGCTGATCTCCAATAAAAATGGATCTTGTATTGAATTATCGATTCAAAACTGAATCTCTTTAAGAGATTATACTCGTACTCGTAATATTTTATTTAGCTGCGGTAAATTTCTCCATTTCCAATAATTTCTTCAAAATACCTAAATGAAAAAGTTTTAACTGTTTCTATAATGTTTTACAATACAACTCACTAAACCAAACAATTGATAATCATGTCACGAGTAGAGTGACAGTCACGTACAACTCGTACAAGTAGCACCAATAGGATCCGTTCGTTAGTGTTTTGTTTTCAGAAATCGTTGATGAAGTGTACGGTCACAGACTTTAATTGTTGAGCCATTTAGAACTCACTTTATACTGGACAATTTATAGCTAACCATGATGTCCAATATGAAGGGAGCTCTAAATGGCTCAACAATTAAAGTCTGTGAGTGTACTACTCGTAGGTGACGTTGACGTTAGAGGGACCAATTACTAAATATATGAGTAAGTAAATAATTTAATTTTTAATTCGCATCTGCTGGTAAGAGTTTCCATTTCGTTACTCATTTTGAAAGGGATTTGAATGCAACCACAGAATAAGTAATAGTACAAGTACAGAAGTTTCTCTTCTAACAAATCCCCCGTTTAGGTATGCCAAACGTGCCTAAACGTGGCCATCTCTTTCTATCGCACGCAACGCGCTCTTTCGAGACCCCGCCCTCAGCGCTAAGGTTACCACCAGCGAGAACCTATTTTAATATATGTACTTTATTATTAGTAGTGTTGTTTACAATACAATTACGAATAGTATTTTTAAGGTTCCGTAGCCAAAATGGTGAATTCTGAACGCGTCCGTCCGTCTTTTCGTCTGTATGTGACAGCCGATGTACCCGGAGACTATAATCTCTACAAATACAATTAAAACATTTAGCAGGAAGGTGTGTTCTACTCGTATGAACCGCTACGTAAAAGTGATGTGAAATAACGAAAAAATATAAAAGTAGGGGGACGGGGGCACTCCGCAAGGCACCACTTTAAAAAATAAAAAGAGGTTTCTTAGAACCAACGTTTTCATTTTCGTTTTCTTTTACCTATATGTCAACCATTGGTGAATACCAAACTCAATGACTGACAGTTTTTTGAGTGATAACAGTCAGTTTTCACTCAAAAAACTGTGTGTTCAAAAAACGAGATGACCAAGTTTTTATTATTATTGGTGCAACCGGCTGCAATACAATAATGCTGTGGTTTTGTCATTATTATTAAACTCGAAACGGATTATTTTATGATCGTACAGCGGTACAGTAGCGCGTGCGCGTGCGATCCGTAACGCTGCGCCGCAACCATTGAATAGTCACACGACGTGTGAGCCGGCGGCCGCATGTACTTTGCGCGGCGCGATGACGTCACCGTAGTAAACCACCCCTGATGCAACTAGAAAAGTTAAGAAAGTTTTAACACATACAAAACACTTTAAAACAAATATTGGAACTTATTGTTATTGCTACAATAAAGTTTTCTCCAGAAAATCTTGTCTTAACGCTAAGTACATGTTTTTTTAAAAAAAATTGATAATTTTGGGCTTGCTTCTACATTTTTTTTTACTAAAGTAAAGTAAGCGGGTATCGTCAGTATACATACAGTAACACTTCACTTCACTTCACTTTGTGGCTAACTATATATACTCGTATATGTATGTAAATATATATATATATATATATATATATATATATATATATATATTTTATATATGTATATTATTATAAATATAGTATAAAACTGTTGTAATTATTAGTAGGTTTCATAAATTGTTTCTGCACCACCTACTGCGAATTGTAATTATTTGCTTTGATTTCCGCTACCCAAAGGTTGTCTGGTAGAGATCGCTCTTTAGCGATAAGACCGCCTTTTGTTTGCCTCTACTTATTGTTATTACGTACTGTACTGTGTCCTTTAATTGAGGTATGCAATAAAGAGTATTGTATTGTATTGTATTGTATTGTACTTCTCCCTTTACGCCTATTTTATGTAAATATATAAATAAACCGGGTCCCGGGTATGTCCTAAAACTACGACCAAGACCACCGGGGAATGGGCAGCAGCATTCCATGAGTGCGGTGGAGATACTGCGATCGCCAACCCGCATACCAAGCGTGGCGATTATGGCATTTAATATTGGTGGGCTACCGGGCGTTGGAAATGCGGAGAAATCTCACCCTGGTACGATTCCTCATCCGATTAATAAGAGGCAACTCGAGGAACAGCTATCTACGATACTAGCGCAGGTATCCTTTAATATTCCGCCAGTCACACGGCATAATCTGCGCCGTCGTAAGCTGTCCCTGATTAGAATTCCAAGCTCTAACACTAGGTCTCTGTCTAACTCACCTCTCTACCGAGCCATGGGTCTCGTTAACATTATATTAGACCAAGACGGAACTCTTGACTTGTTCGCGACCCCTGAGCCTAGATTTGTGGCCGCGGCCGGGCACTACCTGGAGACTATTGTGGCCTCAAGCACCATTATTTAAGTATTGTTATTATTATTCAGTGTTCACATTTATTATAATAATGTAATTCTCTATCACTTAGTATGTTATCTATATGTCATGTCTAGTGTATGCTGTTAGTGACAATATATTGTATGAATAAATAAATAAATAAATAAATTTACCCCCCATGAAATTGGGGGAGGCCTATGTCCAGCAGTGGACGTCCTAGGGCTGATATGGTGGATGGCGGATATAAATAAATATATATTTAAATACATAGAACCTCCAAGACTAGGTAAGTAACAAATATTTGTGATCATAACACAAATAAATGCCCATACTGGGATTTGAACCCAGGACCACTGGTTTTGTAGGAAGAGTTACAAATGCCTTAGGACTTGGCTAAAAGGGAAAAATTTAATTTAAAAATGTATAATCGGAGTATTTATGGTATTTAGGTACTACGTAAACTAATTACCATTATTCAAGCTAAGTAATGCTCTCTTTAACACATCGGAATTGTATTAAAACACTGTGTATACAATTTCGGTAGTGACATCGACATCGCTAAAAGTAATTATTACCCTTCCCCTATATAAGTACGATGACGCAGCCGGAGGCGATCCCCTTTATCTTTCTCAAACCAGGTAGCTTGGCAAAGTAATTTCCACCCATTTAATCAATTTTCCATAAGATCTTCATACTCACCTACTTACATCTAATGTAAAGCACAATTAATTTCCTTAGATAAATCGGATTGTTCTAACTCCAATCAGATTTCAATGCAAGAACTCCTTGTAGTTACCTGATTGTAATAAAACTAAGTTCCCGAACCTCATCAAACGTTTCGTGAGAACTAATATCTGATCTCCAACTTACGAAAGCAGGTACAGAACTTAACTTAAGCAATAAAACACCATATACTTCACGAATCAACGCCTCAATTGATGGAATAGTTGCTAAGCGACATCTCCAACTTCCTTCAACTCTACAACTTGTCCGGGACGTAGCTCTTTACGAGTACTTTACTTACCCAAAGAATTTTAACTTCATATTTTTGACGACCTGTTTAGCCTAGTTGGTAGTGACTCTGCCTCTGAAGCTAGACGTCCCGGGTTCGAATCCCGGCCAGGGCATTTATTTGTGCATTTTTCACGGATATTTGTTCTTGGGTCTTGGATGTTTTCTGTGTATTTATCGATATAAGTATGTATGTCGTCGTCTAGTACCCATAGTACAATACAAGCTTTGCTTAGTTTGGGACTAGGTCGATTTGTGTAAGATTGTCACCCAATATTTATTATTTATTTATATTGCTCACCTATATAAAATGTCATGGCTGAAATTAACTTAGTCTTTTATTTGTGTATACAACTATGTGCGATTACACAGTGCGCAAAGGTTTTCAATTGCGACATTACCACAATGCAGCCATATTTAGGCATAGTTGTTGAAATATATCTATCTGAACACTGAACTGTCCCTTTACCACCCATGAAATCCTAACATCCTAGAAAAAAAATTAAGTACAGTCGGCCTCTTTGGACACTTTGGGACTTTGTCGCTTTCTTCTGTTGGAAATTTAGTAAGACAGTTCAAACATGACATTAAAGCGACACGGTACAAAGGTGGTGCCGCCGTACTACTCACCCGCAAAGAAAAATTTTCATGTATTAATTTAAAAATATGTTCAGTATAAGGATGGCTTTCATATAAGAATTAAACTATCTAGGTTCAAATAGGTAACATTTTTAATTTGTTATTGCACGCAGGAATGCGAGGTTAAAATCTTTCGGGCACTTGGTGTACACGGTGTGTATAAGGGTTTATTTCATTGTGGGGTTAATAATGGGTATGAATGGTTCAAGCCCACCACCAGAAGCGGTGATGGTAGTGGATAGAGCATTTTAAGGTCACCACCACATCAGCCCAAGTCCACTGCTGGACAAAGGCATCCCCCAATTTAATGGGGGGTAAATTCCATAATCGCCACGCTTGGCATGCGGGTTGGCAATCGCTTTTATTTAAGGCCGTCTAATGAAAAATATTGAAACAATTATTTTACCTCATCTAAAACTTCATTATAATAATAATAATAATAATAATAATATTGGGGGACAATCTTACACAAATCGACCTAGTCCCAAACTAAGCAAAGCTTGTACTATGGGTACTAGACGACGATATACATACTTATATAGATAAATACATACTTAAATACATAGAAAACATCCAAGACCCAAGTACAAATATCCGTGAAAAATGCACAAATAAATGCCCTGGCCGGGATTCGAACCCGGGACCTCTAGCTTTGGAGGCAGAGTCACTACCAACTAGGCTAAAACAGGTCGTCGATTAGCTTCCGCGCATAAGAAAAAGCGAGTTGCTGCTCGTTTTCTCATGCGCAGAAGACACACCTAAGCGTGTCTCTAACACGGGGGGCGTGGTTTACAGAATCGAGGTATCCCCTTTACCCTTAAACCAAATACGAAATCTGTACCTATTGACTACCATGCATTTCATGACTCATTGGCTGTGCTGTGTCACTATAAGACGTGACAAAATTTAACCGCCACCATGGATATAAGCAAGTGACTCATGTTCAATCACTCGATGCCCACGACTGACGTCCTGGAACCATAAAGTAAATAAATAACAACCCGGATGATAAATGCATGATGACAAATATGGTGATTTATTATTGTTGATTCATTATTAAAATATGGTTAATTGAAAACAATTATTGTATGAATGAGTTTTGAGTAGCCATTATAAATCACAAATCGACTTAGTCCCAAACTAAGCAGAGCTTGTACTATGGGTACTAGACGACGATATACATACTTATATGTATAGATAAATACATACTTAAATGCATAGGAAACACCCAAAACCCAAGAACAAATATCCGTGCTAAATGCACAAATAATGCCCTGGCTGGGATTCGAACCCGGGACCTCTAGCTTCGGAGGCAGTGTCACTACCCGACAGGCCGCCATTGGTACGAAATAGTGTTTAGCTCGGTAAGTACCTAATTTTATTATGGCTAGGTATGTTATGCATATTTCGATTGAGACCGTTGTATGTACTTTGTACGAGGTCCAGTCAAAAACGTCAATATATGTACGTGACTTTATTTTACTTGAAGAACGAGCAAGCGGAGCGAGCGAAGGGACATTAATTACACAAAATATTTTCATTGTAGGTACTTACATAACTATACTATACTATATATGGACTTTATTTTTATTAATTTTATATTAACACAGGTACACTGCGCTAAATCAGTCCTATAAATAAAAATACCCGATCCATTCGGGATGTTATGTTATGACAAATATCAGAAAACCACTCCATCCATTAATTGGCATTTCATTAAAACTACAAAGCCATAGTTGTGCAAAATTGATAGGTTTAAAGAATTGTAGGTTAGTTGTAGTATTTTAGGAACTAAGCTTTTTATTTTAATGTCTTTTACAATGAACAATGAGGGCTATTGCGTATGAATTCACCTCTAGAGGCGCTAGTGTAGCCCGAGGTCTACAAATATTACAAAGGTCACTGGGCTACGGTGGTGAATATATTGCGATAAATAAAATAAAATATAAATAGCCTTTTTATAGAATACATACATACATACATACATATAATCACGCCTGTTTCCCAGAGGGGTAGGCAGAGATCACGGATTTCCACTTGCTACGATCCTGACATACAACTTTCGCTTCATGAACTTTCATAACATTCTTCATGCATGCGCGCCGATTTAGGGTACTCCTGACCTGGCCTTTCTGCAGAATGTCTCCGATTTGGTCGGAGTACGTTCGCCGAGGTCTTCCCCTTCCAACTTTTCCATCCACTCTTCCTTCATACACTCGTTTTGTCAATCTTCTTTCATCCATCCTCTCTACATGTCCAAACCATCTTAGCATACCTTTCTCAATTTTCGTCACTATATCTTCATTCAAACATAAACATCAATATTCTTCCTCAGAGCCTCGACTCATCCGCCCAGAGCTACCTTAACCTGTGCTCCTTCCATGGCTTACTCCCCGCACACACGCTTCCTACTCACCAAAGCGGCTCTTGCCTAGATCACATAATGCTTAAATCGACTTTCCCAGGACTAGCATTAATTACTAACTCAGCAGTGACCGACCACAGTGCTGCCCTACTTGCCTTATTCCGCAAACCGCATGATTCATGTACAAACACGCGTGTTGTCACTAAATTAAATATAAACAAACTTGAACATGATTTACGACACATTGATTTTAGCCCTGTCTACAGCTCTACTGACGCAGACATTAGCATGCAATACCTAATCAATCAGGTTCAACATGCAATACAACAAAATACAACGAAAACATGTTTAAAAAATAAATATTATAATATCAAGCCTTGGGTCACACCTGGGCTTGTTCGCTGCATGAGGCACAGGGATAAATTGCACGTAAAAGCAAAGGCAAACCCAAATAATTTAATACTGCAATTAACTTATAAAAGGTATCGTAACTTTTGTAATGACTTATTAAAAAAAGTTAAAACAGACTACGATAAAAAGCAACTAGAAAGTGCTGGAACAAACAGTAAATTAGTATGGAAGTGTGTGAAAAATGTAACATACATAGCAAAACAACGTGAAACATCTTCAGGCTTGTTACAAACATGTTCTTCTCGGCTGTCGTCTGCAAATAGTGCAAATGACTTTTTCGTAAACATAGGAAAAAACCTAGCTGAAAAAATTCAGACAAATTTGTCTACGCCATCGGTCATCTCTCACTCGACTCATAAGAATTGTATCAAGTCCTTTGTACTATTAGACACAGATGAAGCAGAGGTAGACAGGCTCATCACTAGCCTAAAAAACGATTCCGCTGTTGGGTGGGATGGCATATCAAACAAAATCCTAAAGAATTTTAGACACATCCTAGTTCCACCGCTAACTCATGTTTTCCAAAAGTGCCTTTCCGAAGGAATCTTCCCCAAATGCCTGAAAAAATCCGTTGTCGTCCCTGTCTACAAATCTGGCAATAAAGAACAAATAACGAACTATAGACCTATTTCTATATTACCATCGACATCTAAACTACTCGAAAAAATCATTAATAATAGACTTGTCAATTTTCTAGAGAAACACGCCTTTCTGTCAAAAAATCAGTTTGGTTTTAGGTCTAAGTTATCAACATCCGACGCTGTCCATGATTTGACTAACAACATAGTTCAGGAACTGGACAAAGGCAACCAGACAATTGGGATATTCCTGGATCTTGCCAAAGCTTTCGACACAGTTTCCACGCCCATCTTACTGCACAAGCTAGAGACTTTAGGTATTAGGGGAACTCAGCTCAAACTCTTTGCAGATTATCTAGGCGAGCGTACTGAATGCGTAAAAATAGATAACGTGATCAGCTCAGATCTAAAAAATACCCCCTTCGGTGTCCCACAAGGGGGCTGCTTATCTTCGACGCTATTTTTAATTTACATAAACGACCTGTGCAATCTAAAAATAGACAATGGCAAAATAATTTCGTACGCCGACGACACCGCCCTACTTTTCTCTGCAAAATCAGCAGATGAAGTATATGCACATGCTCAACGCGGACTTAATATCGTAACTAACTGGCTTCAGCATCACCTACTAACGCTCAACTCGGAAAAAACTAACTATATAAAGTTTTCGATGCGCAAATCAAATTTGACCACAAGCAACCATAAGATCTATGCACATAATTGTCCTAACCCCACAAACAACCAATGTAAATGTCCAACTATAAACATCACTGATAAAACTAAATATTTAGGAATCATAATTGACGAATCCCTCTCTTTTAAATACGTATCACATTGAAGCTCTGTGCAATAGAGTTCGCAAGTTAATTTTCGTTTTCAAGAAACTTCGCACGATCGCAGAGCCGCATTTAATCAAAAAAGTATATTTCGCGATATGTCAATCGATATTAACATACTGCATTTCTTCATGGGGTGGCTCAGCTAAAACAACACTACTTAGCCTAGAAAGAGCCCAAAGAGCTGTCTTAAAAGTTTCAACTTTTCGTACTTTTCGGTACCCCACCAACCTTCTTTATGAGTCGTGTAAAGTACTAACTGTTCGCCAACTATTTATAATGAGCACAGTCTTAAAACAGCACGTCGCTTCGCCATACAGCGCTGAATATAATAAAAGAAGGCGCAAAGATGTGGTTTGCACTCATAATATACAACGAAAATGTGTATTTTCCTCTAGATTTTTCATTTTCTTGGGAATGTTCCTGTACAATAAGTTAAATGCTAAGTTAGATTTATACCCTCAGAGCTACTCGAAATGTAAGAAAATTCTCCGAGAAGCCCTTCAATGCATGTCATACGAAGACACAGAGAACCTATTAATAGTCGTAAAATGATCACTGTTTTAGTAGTAAGATAAGAACCATGTTTAGTTAATTAGAATAGAATATTATTAAAATATTTAATCATAATTTGAAAGTTCAATGTTTAAAAATAGTTATATTGGTCCTTTATTTTGCCTGAAACACAGGGAACCCTAGTTCAGGCCCTTGTATTCATCCCTTAATATTTAATTTTAGTATGTACATATTCAAATTTCTGTAAAATACGTTTTAAATAAATAAATTATTATTATTATTATTATTCACTCCACACCTCCGTCTTATAACGGTGTTTCTCACTCTATCTCTCAAAGTAACGCTACACATACTTCTCAGCGCTCTTATTTCCACTGCATTCACTCGACTCTGATGTTTCTTCTGCCACACCCAACTTTCGCTACCATACATTAGTGTCGGCACCAACACTCCTCTATGCACGGCCAGCCGCGCCTTTTCTGACACTTTCTGGCTACTCATAAAGGCGTGAAGTGCCCCATTCACTCGATTCCCAGCTATCACTCTCCTTTCAATATCTCCTTCATGCTTACCGTCTCTCGTGAACAAAGTCCCCAAATACACAAACCCATCCACTTGCTCCAACCTCTCTCCATCTACAGCAATTTCACAAACTGTCATACACTCATCTCTTTCAAATACCATCACTTTCGTCTTGCTTACATTCATTTTCATTCCTTTTCTCGCAAATAATCCGTGCATGCTAGTTACCATCTTCTGTAGCTTCTCAGCCGATGACGCTAATAAAACCTGGTCATCGGCGTAGAGTAGACATTTGATAAGCAACCCATTCATTTCCAACCCACATTCATCGTCTTTCAAATCTTGCAAACAACTGTCCAGAAATAGATTAAACAGCCACGGTGACGCTACACATCCCTGTCTAACACCCTTTTCGATGCTAAACCATTCAGTGTAGGACCCGTTTACTCTCACGCAAGCAGAGGAATCCTCGTAGAGAGATTTCAGAGCTTGAATGAGATGGTCGCTCACTCCATATCCGGACAGTACCGACCAAAGTTCATTCCTCAGCACTCTGTCATAGGCCTTCTCCAAATCCACGAACGCGCAATAGACCTTTTGACCTTGGGCCAAATATTTTTCGGCTATGCATCGTAACGAGAAGACCTGATCCGTACATCCCATACCTTTCCTAAATCCCGCTTGTACATCCCATATTTTCTCATCGGTTTCTTTCATTACCCTTTCAATCAACACTTTCGCATATAATTTGCCAACGATGCTGAGTAAGCTAATGCCCCTGTAGTTCTTGCAGTCAAGTTGTGAGCCCTTTCCCTTGTACAGTGGCACGATGCCTTCAAAAAAACTTAAAACTAATGCTCTCTTGCATCGACAACTTCAACATGTCTAAGCGACGTAGGCCTCTCCAGAGCCTTCCACTCCGTGCGTCCCTGGCCTCTCGTAGCCACACTCCTCCAGCAGTCTGCTTTAGGTCGTATTTTGCGATACCTGAGGTTATTTTGGCAAATATGAGTCCCGGGTCAATGAATGTCAGTGCTTTGAGGTAGTTTTATCTTTCGGAAACTTAGGTATGTCCTCTTTTTTGTGAACAAAACGGGACTGCGCAACACTGCGGCATGCTCTATATTTTTACGGTACGGTTTTATGGTATTAAAAATTATTTAAATGTAAACTTTGTATGCACGTCCGTAATATCTAATAGATATAACAAACTTTGACAGCTGGACCTTAGTCGACAATGGCGACCATGAAAACGGTAGCCTTCATTGACTTTTTTATGCTCACCAGTTGGCGCTTTTTTACGTTTGGAATACGAAAATACCTTTACAGTACATATGGTGCTACGTTACCGCACGAGTGCGGTAATCAGCAGATTACGTGCACATGTCAAAACTTTAAAGAGCCATATGTACTGTAAAACGTTGTACGATACACGTGCGAATTTCCTGTTCTCTGAACTTGTATCGTAATGTACTATTACGTATCCCACCCGATAAAGACCTGGGTGTATATGGCGGATTATCCGGGTAGACTGTACTACCATCGAAATACTCAACGATTACCGGCTACGCCTTTAGTGGGGCGCCGCAGGATCGCAAGCAGCATTCTACTTATTACCTCATTGACTTGCCTACAATACAAATGTTGCGTATGTTCCAAAATTGTCTCAGAACCATGTTGCAATAAATGTCGTTGAACTTTAATTGTATAATGTTGACGCATAGTTTCTCGCACTGATAATATCAGTCGTCAACTGCAATCAGTCGTCTCCATTGCGAGCATTATTAAGACCACTTGAATGCATTAGTCTGGAAAGGGCTTGTGAGCACGTAGTGATGTCAGCACCTAAACTATTCATTTGAATTGGAATTGCTGGAAACATCTATCCACAATATTCTTAATTAAGCAACTGTTCAGGTTGTGTAATGCATGTAGAGAATCGTTTAATTAAGGCAACTGCGAACTTCCAGTATTGTATTATTTATTAGCACGAATGTGATATAAGCTGATAATCCGATATCCTACCAGACGGTGCGATACCGATGCTAACGAGACGTTCACTACCGGCAACGCATATATGCGTTTTCGTTTATTTTCATCTAGTGCTTTGAACATGTTTGTGAGTTCATATTTTTAGCGAGCTTTGTCCGGTGCCTTCAACGCAAAGGAGAGTTTTATTAATTTTGCAATGCTTTACTTATGTCTGACTTATTAGTATGAACTCATGTGTGGGTCGAATTCACATGTGGGTTTGAGGCATATAGAAAAGTGCAGCACCTGGCGGAGGTCCAGAAAAAGGACTGGCAGTGAATATGTTAATGCCTTTAGAACGATAGAACATACTTAGTTCGTAAAATTAAGAGTCTATAATGTAACTGATGCCACCAAATATACATAAGTATATGCACTCTTTAGAGATCTCAAAACCATCTGAAAATTAACTCAAACACTTTAACAATAGAGTCGTGTACATATATATAAGCTTTATTCTTTCTAATAGCCAGAACTGGTGGCGACTTTACATAGATGTGTTAAGTCCTATTATATGTTCCCAGATTGCATGGCGTATCGTTTATGCAAGATCCGACGCAAGACGCGAAAGTATGTAATGTCGGAACAATAAGTCCTTTCTGGTCCAGAAACCGCGTCCGGCCTAGATGCGCGACGTCCAAACGTAGGTGAAAGCTACCCATTGTCTTTACCTCTAATATACAACTAAATGATGCTGCAATGCAATGACGCAATTTATCTTTGCACGAAGTTTTAGACGTTTCATAAAACTGTCTCACTATCTTTATGATACTAAGTAGCTAGCGACAAAAAAAGCTGTCCGTGACATAGACATATGGACCGAATTCATAGGTTAATTACCTCAGCCTCAGCTTATTTTGGAAAATAACTTGCCCACGTCATCACATAATAAGTAATAGTACAAGTAATAGTTAAAGGTACACATAATATGTAACCAGGCATAAAAAACTCCCTGGCATTATTTTTTCTAGGGTTGCAGGTCTCCGTAAACAATATAGGGGAGGTCCAGGCAAGAAGCATAACGCGTGTAGGATGGCGCTTTGGTATTTTCCATCATGATTAGCTATGCGGCCGACAGCGCTACAGTTTGACCAAACGATGCAAGTGCGTGTTCGTTGCGGTGAGATAAAACCAATGGAGGACGCCGTACCTACTACTACTACTCCACATTGAAAACCACTATCCTGTACTTCGAATTAAAAAAGGTATTCATAAAAAACTCACGGTACTTACGTCCTCTTATTGTGGTCAATTTTCAACTAAATAACTTCCAAACTATGTCTCATAAGTATAAAAAAATATATTAGAAATGCTCACAATAAGCCCTTTTATTTGATATATAACATGATTTAGTTAGCAAGCTTTTTATTTGTAATTTACTATAATAGTACATCAATGAAAGTATATAATACATTGACTATAATATATATACTTTAAATTTTGTACGCACATGTAAGTTGGTGACCTTAAGAAGGACGTGTAAAAGCCACCGCGAATAAACCCCACAGATCTTCCATTAAGCGCTTCAAACGATTTAAAAACCACTATTTGAATTATTTTGAAATTGGGACTAAAAAAGCTTTGGGAAAGTAATTATTTTCCCTGATTGGTCGATTTTAGTGTAGCTCCTAGCTTTTTTTAAAGAGTTACATTTTGTGAATGTTTTCTGATGGATTTAAAGTGGTGAAGTATATTGATCGGTCAAATCAAAATATTTTGAAAATCATAAATATGTATACATATTTTCCCTAGAGGCTAGAGGCTCTGCTTGATAAGCCTAATGACACAATTTTCTAGCATAAGAAGTGAAAAATTATTTCTGTTTACGACTCTACCATAATTATTTCTTACACAGTTGCCCAAAAAATAAGTGTATTGTTTTTCCCTGATACATCTCGTATAGAACTAAAAGATTGCCATTTAATGCAATCTATCAGTCTCATTTAATGCATCTTAAGTGATTCTGATCCTATATTTTTTTTAAATCTAGTATTTCTAGTGCAAAGATTTTTAGGGAGATAATGGTTTTTTTTTGCCTTTTACAGGGATTAGGTACATGTATTATTTGTTTTGTCCTAGCACTCGACAACCAGACACCCTGTAACTAGCTCGGATTTCTCGATAAAATGTAATAAATGTAATTATATTTGATTTAATTAATCACACAGTACCTAATCAAATATATTGTGAATAAGTAAGGCTGTAGACGTAGAGTGAGTAGCTAGATTGCCTGTAAGATGACTCACGAATATTATAATTCTATTCAAACCATTCAAATGAAACGGCTACCTATTTAGTTTATAGCTGGTATAATTTACGTATAATTGTCAGTTGTATAAAGGCGGTTTGACACTCCTTGACAGATAGTGATGGCAATTGAACTGGAACCCGACGCTGGCTCCCATGCTGAAACAGTACACCGCGCGGAGGCCGAAGGTGGCTCTCACGCTAAGCTCCTATTATGTCTCAAATATCCAATTAAAACTAGTACAACTAAGGGATCTTGATAAAGTTTTATTGTTCGCTAAATTATAGTATTATAATCGCAATGAAAGATACCTACATTTAATTAAGTACCTACTTTTGTTTTATGACGCGATTTGAGGTTAACTCGAATGTACAGCCTGCTAGAATACAAATGTAAGTACTCGTACGCAATGGTCACGGTTTAATATAAACAAATGAGTAACGCACGCTCATGAAGAAAAACAAAAAGTACTCTGCATACTTTCGAAAATCGATACTTTTGTACTCAGCACAACGTATGTGTTCTCATGTCATCCGTTGAGCGTGTTCTGTTTCACACGAGACCGTTAAGCGTGACGCTGAACTCGCCTCCGGTAATGGAAAACTCTTGTTTCACCTGTGTCTATAGGATGTACTGAGCTGTTGAAAGGAGCTTGCAATTGTGTCGCAAGTGTGGGAAGGCATAGGTACCTATGCGAACTTTCCATCATGAAATACCCGGTTGATCAGAGGTAAAATTGAATATGTATCAACTGAAACAACAAATACAAAAATTGCCTTCAATAATAGCCCGCGATAAGTACCTACCTCACAAAAAGTGCCGAAATTTAACGAACTTTTGATGATAAAGTCAAGGTGAACCAGGTTTAAAAGGATACCGTCATTAATGTTAGTATAGGGAAAATAGCAAGACATAATTATTACACGGCATAATCTTATACTAAGGAGTTGCAATACCAATTAAGAAAAGGAAATTAAATGTGGTTACATTTTAGTAGCATGGGAGTTATAATTGGAGGTACTTACAGCATGGGTACCACCACCACCATATCAGCCAAAGGACGTCCACTGCTGGACATAGGCCTCCCCCAAATTCACGGGGGGTATATGCCATAATCGCCACGCTTGGCATGCGGGTTGGCGATCGCAGTATCTCCACCGCACTCCAGGGATGCTGCTGCCCATCCCCCGGTGATTTGGTCGTAGTTTTAGGACATACCCGGGTCAGCATGGGTACAACACTACGGATTTCATCTCGTTAATAATATATAATAGCCGTGTAGAAATGAAATGTGTTGTTCGCACCTTGTTTGCTCTGATATCCGACGGCGATTGTACTTGTGTACCTACGTCACGTAGATAAGTTAATACATATAACAAAAAGAAACAGTTCATTGTATCCCCTACACCTGACGCCCTATCCCAACTAAACTACCTGTGGAATGTTGCCAAAGGTCATACGACAACGACAGCCTTGAATAAAGGCACACCTCTTCAGTACAAATGCTTATACGAGTACAATGCGCCTATATCCAGTTGCTTTATGCGTCGCGTCGGACGGACCACACACTACAGGTCCCTTGCTGAGCTAAAACAGTCTTTCTTGCCAGATTTGTTCTGTCGCAAAGAAGTAAGTCAACGCTTATAAATATTTTTACCTAAATTTCATAAAGGAATGAAACATGAAAAAGGACCTGCCAGTATTGAAAAACCACGTGCGACAATTAATACCTATATATGCATTACAGAAAACCATTTTTTTAATAACTTTTGATGAACTAGCAATAGAATGTATACACAAAAGAAAATACATACATACATAAACTCACGCCTATATTCCCAAAAGGGGTAGGCAGAGCACCCGAAAATTAATTTCATTGCCATTATTAGCAATTGCAGGCTTATAGATGGAGAAAATGTGATATTGAAGTGACAGGTCGCTAGCCCAGTGCCCACAACACACTTCAACCTGGTTTCTATAGTCGACTCTTACGATACCCAAGTGAAGAAAGGGGGTGGCGCTATTCAAACCCGGTACCACATGGGGTAAATAAAAAAAATACATTATAGGTCTTTACTGTATTACTAACCCTAGCTGATAAGTTTTTGTTATCGTTATTATTTTAAAATGTACTAAGGACATATGGTTTTAATATATGAATTAAATGATAATAATTATTATTAAAACTAATGTGCCTCTCTTAGGCATTGTTTCAATGTGAGAGTTTCTATGTACTCTGAGAGGAGCCTAATATAATGTTTATTACGTCAAGGTAAGTGGATTTCCACTGTAGTATATTTATACTGGAGGGGCGTTCAGTTTAAGATCGGTTTTACTCTACCTTATAAATATTTAAAGATATTTTGCACTGATAACGACGTCGATGTCATTAGTGGTGGAAATTACTGACGGTTCTGGCAATGGAGCTATTGAACGCACATTAATTACATCAGTGATTTCGACTGCATCTGGGGGAACGGTAGTGCCCCCGCCAAGACGAGCCAAGCGAAGCGCAAGGGCACTACCTACCTTTTCTCGAAGTGTTTCGTCGTTTTTTTTGTACCCTCATAATGTTGGTTTCCGATGTACCAGATAGTTCATATTCTCAGGATATGATATCAATAATAGACTAATTAAACATACAAAGTCTCAATTGAATAGCTCTAATAATTTAGAATTTATTTATATCTAAAATACACCGATTTCGTCACTTATTCATATTCATATTCATATATTTATTGATAAAATAATTTACACGTCCAATATTTTACAAAATAAATGTTTACATAAATGTAATTGGTACAATCAATATTTTTTGTAACAAAATCAAAACGTAAAACAAAAAATATTTACATCAATGGCAATTACAAATACATTAAAAATATTAAATTAGTAATAATAAAAAATAAATTTCAGAATTAAAATAATTTCAAATTATAAACACTAAAAAATTACACATTTTGTGTGTGGGTTAATGACACCTTGTCGAAAAATTCGTCGATGGTGTAGCAGACCATTTGTAACAAAACTTTTTTTATTTTGTTAACAAATGTGACATAACAAAGAGCATCCTTGATGTCAGCGGGTAGCGCGTTGAACAATTTCACCCCCAACACACCAAGTGATCTCCTAGCCTTTGCGGTAGAGTGAGCCGGCACCAGCAGGAGACTTCCACCGCGCGTACTTCTACCTGACTGCTGCTCACGGGTTGTATACGCGTTGAGGTTACTTCTCACGTACTTACACGCTTCTAAGATGTAAACACTTGGTAATGTCAGGATTCTGTGCTTAACAAATAGGTCACGCGCTGAATGGTCGTATGGTTTTCTGGCGATTATTCGTATTGCTCGCTTTTGGAGCTTAAATACTCGGTCGCGATCAGCCGCTGTCCCCCAAAGGTCGACACCATATATCAATATGGAGTGAAAACATCCGTAATACGCTTTTTTTATATTGTCGTCTGAGAGAGTTGGGACTAGTCTGGAAAGTGCAAAGGCTGCCGACGATAGTTTGTCGCACATGAAGTCTATGTGAGCTGACCATGTTAGACCAGAGTCAATTATAAAGCCTAGATATTTTGTTTGGTCGACTTGAGGTATTGGGGTGTTGTTAATATTTATTTGTATTTTGCTATGGCACTTACGTAATTTAAAATGGATTAAGTTGGTTTTCTCCACGTTTAAGAGCATACCGTTGGCATGAAACCACTTTGATATCTGGGTCATAACATGAGTCAGCTTGACTGTAAGGTTTTCAATATTATTAGCACTGACAATCATACAAGTGTCATCCGCGTAATTTACGTATTCAGCATCAGAGCTAGCGGCCGTAATGTCATTGACAAGCAACAAAAATAGATAGTTCCCAATCGTTGATCCCTGGGGCACGGCACACTCGCCTGTGTCATCCAGATTGGATTTGGAATTGAGGACGTGAGTGCGCTGCGTTCTGTTTTTTAAGAATGACACAATTAATTTGTGGAAGTTACCGCCTATTCCATAGCACCACATTTTTTGAAGGAGAAGCTTGTGATCAACCATCTCGAAGGCGCGCGACAGATCGCAGAAAACTGCCGCAGCCTGCCGCCCGCCGTCGAGGTGGGCGAGCACCCGCGCCTTCAAGTCGCGCGCCGCGCTCACCGTCGATCGCCCCGCTTGGTACGCGTACTGGTGTTTATTGAGTATGTTATTATCTACAAGATGAGTCATAATTCGCTTACTTAGTAATTTCTCGAAGATCTTGGATATAATCGGTATCAATGCGACAGGCCTAAAGTTCCTGAGAATATGCATCTCGCCTTTTCCCTTATATATAGGTTGGATTTTTACGATTTTGAGAGGCTCAGGATATACTCCCTCTGAAACGCAATCATTGAACAACTTCAGTAATAAAGATACTAAGATAGGTGGTAGGTATCGGAGTATATTCGTAGTCATGTCATTGCTATCTTTAGATGGTTTACACTTTATTTGCTTTATAGTCTGCATAATTTCGTCGAGGTTAAAAGGTTTAAATTGCAATTCCAAGAGCTCAGCTGGTAAGTATTTTTCTAGGTAAGCGAGCGCATCCCTAGGACACGGTTTGGGATTGTGTGCATTAGCAGAAGTGTAATACCGGTTTAGCGCATTCGCGGCCGCGGTGGCACGCGCCTCAGCGCAGTCGCCCTCCGACCTGCTTACGAGTACGTCGAGTGCTCTGCTCTCGCGCTTGCTGTTATTGCACGTCTCGGATGCTATAATACGCCACACACCCCGACACATGTCGTCACATAGACTTATTTGTTTATTTATAAAACTAGTGCGAGTTTGTTTTAGTTCGAGGGAATAACAAGACTCGAGTTCCAGTAAGCGCGAAAACATATCGATATTACCCATAGACAGGCTTTGTTTACAACTGACATACTGATGATCATCAAAATGTTTGGCTACTTCCTGAAGTGCTAGAAAGCTGAAATTCGGTATGTAATCAAAGTTTAGTATACAACCAACAAAAAAAATCATATACTTACAACTTTCGCCCCCCATCCCCTAAAATGGGGGGTGGAAGTTTATATGAGACTTTCACCAATTTTATGAATGACTAGGACTTGACACAAAATTCTATGAATAGGACATGAAAGTTTACACGGGACTGTAGACAGTAACTAAAAAACCTATTATTATTAATAAGTTTTTTAGTTACAGTCTACAGACTGCTTAGCAACTTACAAAAAGAACTGAAATCCCACCAAAACATTTCATGTAAAATGTTGCCAAGACGACCACATAAGGTTTGCCCTGTGAAAAAGATATCAGATCTCATGTAGAGCCAAGCTTCTGAATCTACACGGCCTAACTCTACCGACCCTAACTTAAACAAATTCTACATATCAGTAAATATGTATTGGCTTGTCTGTTTCGTTACTTACTTCAGATCAGAAACTAAATATTCGCATCACCTCCACGACGGTAGCGAAACGGCGAAGCCATACATATTTACTGATATGTAGAATTTGTTGAAGTTAGGGTCGGTAGAGTTAGACCGTGTAGATTCAGAAGCTTGGCTCTACATGAGATCTGATATCTGTTTCACAGGGCAAACCTTATGTGGTCGTCTTGGCAACATTTTACATGAAAAGAAGTAATGTATGGAGAAAGTACTAACATTATTGTCCGCTGCTCTAACTTTTTAAATTTGCTTACTAAAATCAACTGATAAAGGAAATATTACATAGAGCCAACCGCCACGATTTTGTATCAGATCAGATATCAGATGTTCTTATTCCATTTTGGTTAAAGGTATCCCACAGTGCTTTATTTGTTTATCAGTGAAGAATGCTCGAGTCTGCTTAATCATAATCACAATACGAAGCATGTCATTTCAAGGGAGTGGCAAAGGCACTAGAATTCGAAGAATCGTCGAGCTGCGGGAGATGTTTATTTGACGTACCTTTTGTTGAAGTTGCGAGGCGGTGGGCGTTGGTTTCAAGAGCTTCAAAGAGACTGAACAATCTCGCGTCTTATTTTATTTGTACAGACGAACATCTTTTAACTGACTGTAAAACGTTCTTGATACGGTTAATTTGCTATTTTGTGCATAGAATACTTGTGAAACAAGAGCTGGTTGCAAAAATAAAATATTCTTCTAAGTTAGAAATAAGGATGATACCTACTCTTTTTTTCATTGAGGCAACATAAAAGTTACTGCAAGAAATAGTGTCTTTTATATACATACTTACTTGTTTATCTTAAAATAAAACATATAGGCATATAGGGATTGATCCCTTTTGTTGGCAAACGAACTTAATTGTATATAATTAATAATTACAAAAAGATGACAGTCAAAAATATTTTTGTTTACCATCTCAATGTAAATGTATACTATCCATGCACTTATAGGAAAACTCGGTACGTGGGGGGTACGGCCATAAGACTCATACTAGAAAATGCAGTCCAAGGGGATAAAGTACATTTGTTTACTTTCAGGGTATGTTTACAAGAGCAGGTTCGTCTGGTCCATGTTCTATTTTGGGATGAACAAAATAATATGTTATAGTTTAACGTTCGCTACGTGACCACGTGCAGGCGTTGGCTTGATTACGGTTCTGATTACAACCAGTTGCGCACGCGCGGAACCAAAACATAGCGCACGCCGAAACAAAGCAACTTATTGTAAACGCCCTAAATCGAACCCTGAAAACCAAAGTGACGTGTTTAATATTTGGTTTTACGCACGGTTATAATACTAACGACTAGGAGCTTTTGTTCTACAATAACGTAAACATTTACGTGGATTTAAGTCACTCCGGTTCTCAGGTACAGAAATCATAATGCGTAACGAGAATTAATTCAAAACATACAGGAAATCTTTGCTTTCATACCACAAGGGCTCAGAACTCATTTTTGTTTAGTTTTTCTGATTCTATTGTGCTCAGATTTGTTAAGTTTATAGGCAATGCGTGTTTATTTGCCTACACAAATTAGTGTTCAGCTTCTCGTTTGATGTGCGAGGGCTTCACGAAGATGAATAATGTATTCTTCCCACTCATTAATCACATGCTCGAAGAAATGGATGTGTTTCAGGCTTGGCCAAGCGGAAATTCCGTTGTGTCTTACTTTTACGACTCATTTAACTCAAGAGTAACTTCTTGTAGCTTCTATAGAAAACGAGACCCTGAGTTTGTTTTTGTTCCAAGTCGATATGGCGATGATTGCTTACTACTTATCCTCTTTTAGTAGCCCAGAATATAATTGTTAGTAAGTATACTAAAATATGTAGACCTACGTGCATTTGGTATCCATTTTAATGGGTACGCACATAAATGATAAAACGCCCACTCCTTCCAATCGTGCTTAGAAACCACGACATTATACAGTCCGATTAAATCTTATCTAGATTATGGATTTACTAGCATTTGCCCGCGGCTTCGCCCGCGTACTAAGCGTAATTTTTAACAGTCTACAAAAAAGAGGTTCACTGTTTGACCCGTATATATGTATGTAGGTATATATGTATGTTTGTCCAAGATTATCTCGCGTTTGGCTGAACCGATTTAGATGCGGTTTCCAGAATAGTAGTTGTTACATTCTGGGAGTTTCGGTATACGAAGTTTGGTGATTGTGATTTATTAAAAGGAGCATCCAAAAAGAAAATTTGGCTTCACTTTCATTCGCACTCCTTACTGTTAGTCCGTCTGTTACAACCGAGTTGCTTTTACTGGACCGATTGAATTGAAATTTGGCACAAACTATCAAGAATTCAGAGCGCTCGTGGCTCAGCGGCACCCGCCTACCGCGTGCGGTATGCGAGGTTAAGCAATGTGGGTGCAGGTCAGGTCTTGGATGGGTGACCGCTTTGAGTAATTACTAACTGAGCGCTCTCGTGCTTTGGAAGGCACGTTAAGCCGTTGATCCCGACTACTGTTTACGACAGCAGTCGTTAAGCCAAGTTAGAGGCCTTCGGGCGGCTTGAGAACTTCTAACAGTCAAGTTGCCCACTCACTTGACAAAGGGGGGTCGAAGTTGCACCACGTCCGTAGGGAGTACCCACCGTTACTCTACACGTGACCCGTGGGTGGTGCTAAAAGTGCAACAAAAAACTGACAACCGTACTTGTCTTCTCGAAGACCTCACGGTTCGTAAATAAGTGCCATACGATTAAAAAAAAATTTTTTAGGTTGATTTAAATGGAAAAAATATCGAAACCTCTATGTCGTTTTTAAAACTCAATCCTTTTTTTTACAATCCCTGGCATGCATGGAGTGCCAAAATTTACCTCAGATTCGAATTAAGAGACCTCTCGGACGCTCAGATCTCGATTTTGAACGAAATCGGGCGGAAAAAAAAAACAATATGGCCACCACTTACACAAATTTTACCTGGAATTCGTATTAAGAGACCTCTCGGACAATCAGATATCGATTTTGAACGAAATCAGGACGGAAATGAAGAAAAACAATATGGCCGCCACTTTTTTCAAATTTTACCTCGGATTCGTATTAGGAAACGTCTCGGACGCTCGGATATTGATTTTCATCGAAATCGGGTTGGAAATAAAGAAAATCAATATGGCTGCCACTTTTTCCAAATTTTACCTCGGATTTGTATTTAGAATTCTCTCGGACGCTCCGATATCCATTTTGAATGAAATCGTGACGGAAATGATAAAAATGAATATGGCTGCCACTTTTTCTAAATTTTACCTCGGATTCGTATTACGAGACCTCTCGGACGCTCAGATATCGATTATGAACGAAATTGGGAAAGGAATGAAGAAAATCAATATGGCTGCGACTTTTTCAAAATTTTACCTCAAAGTCGTATTTAGAAACCTCTCGGATGCTCAGATATCGATTTTTAACGAAATTGTTAAAGAAAAGAAGAAAATCAATATGGCCGCCACTTTTTCCAAATTTTACCTCGGAGTCATATTAGGGGACCTCTCGGACGCTCAGATATCGATTTTGAACGAAATCGGGACGGAAATGAAGAAAAGCAATATGGCCGCCAATTTTTCCAAATTTTACTTCGGAGTCGTATTACGGGACCTCGGACGCTCAGATATCGATTGTGAACGAAATCGGGACGGAAATGAAGAAAATCAATATGACCGCCACTTTTTCCAAATTTTACCTCGGATTCGTATTATGTGGCCTCTCAGACGCTCAGATATCGATTTTGAACGAAATCGGTTCGGAAATGAAGAAAATCAATATGGCTGCCACTTTTTCCAAATTTTACCTCGGATTCATATTAAGAGACCTCTCGGACGCTCAGATATCGATTATGAACGAAATTGGGAAGGGAATGAAGAAAATCAATATGGCTGCGACTTTTTCAAAATTTTACCTCAAAGTCGTATTTAGAAACCTCTCGGATGCTCAGATATCGATTTTTAACGAAATTGTTAAAGAAAAGAAGAAAATCAATATGGCCGCCACTTTTTCAAAATTTTACCTCGGAGTCATATTTGGGGACCTCTCGGACGCTAAGATATCGATTTTTAACAAAATCGGAACGGAAATGAAGAAAATTAATATGGCCGCCACTATTTCCAAATTTTACCTTGCATTCGTATTACGAGACCAGTCGGACGCTCAGATATCGATTTTGTACCAAATCGGGAAGGAAATGAACAAAATCAATATGGCTGCGACTTTTTCCAAATTTTACCTCGGATTCGTAATAAGAGACATCTCGAACGCTCAGATATCTATTTTGAACGAAATTGGGAAGGAAATTAAGAAAATCAATATGGCTGCCACTTATCCCAATTTTACCTCGGAGTCGTATTTAGGGGACCTCTCGGACGCTCAGATATCAATTTTGAACGAAATTGCAACGGAAATGAAGAAAATTAATATAGCCCTTACTTTATTCAAAGTTTACCTCGGATTCCTATTAAGAGTCCTCTCGGACGCTCAAATATCGATTTTTATCGAAATCGTATCGGACGGCACTGATTAATAAAACCACTTACTTACAATACATTGAATCAAAAAAGGTCGTCTCTTCATAAGGAATTCACGGCATTTCATGCACCTTAAGATGTTATAAGGAACCTACATGCCAAATTTGGTATCTCTCGAATCAGTAGTGTGGGCTGTGCGTTGATATGTCACTCACTCAGTCAGTCAGTTTCTTCTTGCAATTTGGCAAACACTTTTAATAGTTCATGTCCGCAATATAAAATTTCGAAATCAATGCCATTTTCAAAATTAACGACCCAAAAAAACCACCATAAAAACGACGCCCATATTAATATTTAGACATTCCAACCCCCTTGGAACCCAACAGAGGGAATGGTATTTCACGTCTGCCACGTGGGATTTTAAAATCATTGTTGTTTTCGTAATCATCGACCCGATAAACCATAGAAACAATACCTACCCATATCGATTTTCAGAATTTGTCACCACTTTTCCCACTTTTAGGGGTTGATTTCTCATAAAACCTGAAACACATGTTTACTCATTTAACGTTAGAAATACTCCTGTCAAGTTTCGAATAAAATAGTCCAACTAATCTTGATTCCCCACACACGCTTCGGACCCCCATTTAACCCCCTTAGGGGTTGAATTTTGAAAAGTACTTTCTTAATGCACCTCTAGACCTTATATGGAACCTACATACTAAATTAAGAATCTCTGGAACCAGTAGATTAAGCTATGCGATGATATGTCACTCGCTCAGTCAGTCAGTTATTTCTTGCAATTTGGCACAAACTTTCAAAAGTTTTCATGTCCACTACATTAAATTTCAAAATCGATGCCATTTTCGTAATGAACGTTCCAAAAAACCATAAAAACGACACCCATATTCATATTTAGATATTTCATCCCCCTCGCACCCCAACAGGGGGTATGGTATTTCACGTCCTCCACATGGGATTGTAAAATCATTGTTGTTTTCGTTATCAGCGACCCGGTATATCATAAAAACAATACCCATGTCGATTTTCAGAATTTGTCACCACCTTTCCCCCTTTTAGGAGTTTATTTCTCAAAAAACCTGCAACACGTGTTTACTCATTTATCTTTAGAAATACTCCTGTGAAGTTTCGAATAAAATAGTCCAACTAATCTTGATTCCCCACACACACTTCGGACCCCCATTTAACCCCCTTAGGGGTTGAATTTTGAAAAGTACTTTCTTAATGCACCTCTAGACCTTATATGGAACCTACATACTAAATTTAGAATCTCTAAAACCAGTAGTTTGGGCTATGCGATGATATGTCACTCGCTCAGTCAGTCAGTTATTTCTTGCAATTTGGCACAAACTTTCAAAAGTTTTCATGTCCACTACATTAAATTTCAAAATCGATGCCATTTTCGTAATGAACGTTCCAAAAAACCATAAAAACGACACCCATATTAATATTTAGACATTTCATCCCCCTCGCACCCCAACAGGGGGATGGTATTTCACGTCCTCCACGTGGGATTTCAAAAACATTGTTGTTTTCGTTATCAGCGACCCGATAAACCATAAAAACAATACCCATGTCGATTTTCAGAATTTGTCACCACATTTCCCCCTTTTAGGGGTTGATTTTTCAGAAAACCTGAAACACGTGTTTACTCATTTATCGTTAGAAATACTTTTGTGAAGTTTCGAATAAAATAGTCCAGCCAATCTTGTTTCGCCATACAAACTTCGGAGCCCCATTTCACCCCCTTAGGGGTTGAATTTTGAAAAATCCTTTCTTAGTGCACCCCTAGACCTTATAAGGAACCTACGTGCCGAATTTGGAATCTCTAGGACCAGCGGTTTGGGCTGTGCGTTGATATGTCAGTCAGTCAGTCAGTCAGTCAGTCAGTCAGTCAGTCAGTTTCTTCTTTTATATATTTAGATATTTAGATTTCATTACATCTGCTTCGCCATCGCGTCTCATGATAATGCGGTTCATACATTTGAGAGTAATTGATCTAATTTCTCAAGATAATTAACATAATAAGAATAGAGTCGATGCCCATGACATCATGAATAAGGGTCCACTCGAAATGTGGGAAGATATGTTTTTATACATTTGACGCCTGGCTGCTAAGCTTGTGATGTGCTAGATTTACGAGAACACAGCTTACGTTACATCAAATCTCTGGTTCATTCACGCTTATAAAATTCAAGATCCAATAACAACGCTTGGTTAAAGTCACAAAATTCGAAGTGAAATTTACGACAAATGTACCTACTACCTACCACATATTTTATTATTAAACGAGCTGTTGCCTGCGACTTCGTCCGCGTATTCGCTCCTATTAGCTTAAAGCCTTCCTCGATAAATGGACTATCCAACACAAAAAGAATTTTTCAATTCTAGCCAGTAGTTCCTGAGATTAGCGCGTTCAAAGAAACAAAGAAACAAACAAACACACTCTTCAGCTTTATAATATTAGTTTATATGAACGGATATTGAAGGGTTAAATTTAAATCTATTTTATAGCCCGACCAGTGCCTATTTGGACCTGAGATAATGTCGCTGCAAACAGCATGTTATATGGCAATAATATACATACGTCATGTATAGTCGGGACAGTGTGTATTGGGTTTCTTAGTCATCTCATCATCATTATCACGTCAACCGAAAGACGTCCACTGTTGGACATAGGCCTCCCCCAATGACTTCCACAACGATCGGTCCTGCGCTACCCGCATCCAGCGGACACCCGCGACCCTTACCAGGTCATCAGTCCACCGTGTGGGGGGCTACCCACGCAACGCCTTCCGGAACGCGGTCGCCACTCGAGAACCTTTCCGCTTTAAATTTGTTATTGTAGACTTACCTCTATTCATTAAATAAGAAAAAAATTGTAGTTGTTAAATTCAACCAATCTTACCAATTCAATCAATCCTTACTATAATATGAAATATCAGTACTACCGGGTTATGTCAAGAACCAATTTCAAAACATTATGTATTGGAATATTAGTCAATCCTTCGTCCTTTTAATGTTTTAAGTAATTAATAACATCCACAATAAACTTTCTGACAACGTTTTGGATGATTTTCGGCATATATATTTTTATAATCACGAAATATTTCGTCTTGATGTAAGTTTGTTTACATCGAAGACATTCGATGACCTTTAATGTCTGTTGTCAAAGAGTATGTCTTGCCATTAAAATAAATTAGTACCACTAAAAATCCGCAACATGGCCAGGTCCAAATAGATACTGGTCAGGCTATAACTGAAAAATCACTTTCGCTCGAAATATAGGGGTGTGTTAAAAAACAGGCCATCATAATATGGGGTGAAAAGATAGCTCTACAAAGTTCGCGAACTTATAACGGTATTCAAATTTCGATCAGACGATTAAAATTGCATTTTTTTTTAAATATTATTAACTGTATTGCAGTACCTTTTTTAAAAGTTGCAGATATGCATTGTTAACCCTTGTTACGGCTTAATCGAGTCGTGACCTTTGTATAGGATTACGGTCTGTTTCTTTAGCAACCAGCTGTCATTTATCGATGACAACGACCCACGAACTAAACGTTATCGCGTCTGGAACACGCTGTATTTGGAACGTAATTATCTACCCAGTTACGTGACAAAAAGTCTCGTAACTATGGAGTCTATAGTCACATAGGCTGTTATTCTTTTTGGTGGGAGTTATACATGACACGCATTCTGGAAGTCGTGTGCGTGCGCTCGGCCGGCCAAGCATAGCCTGTTTCACCTTTATGTTAAAACTAGTTTAGCGGTAGTAGAATGCAGTGTCGTGTGCTAGGGCTGTTTTAGGACGCGAACTAAAGTCGTGGGGCAGGAAGCACGCGCCGCTAGGCGACCTGCGGTATCCCTCTTTACAAACAAGGTGCGTGCATGGATATGTACATGCCTGGTGTGTAATAAAATGAAACGGGAAGTGCGACCCAAACACGAGCACCAAAAATTTCGCGCCAGGCTGTTAAAAAAAAAGAAATTAAACTTTGATATCCTCGTCGAAAAACTTTAATCTTTTGAAGGATTTGAGTTTTGGTTTTTAATTGTAACATACGAGAGTTTTATACAATATGTGTTTTGGCGTCAATTGGAAATATGTACACCTAAGTGCAATTTTTTTTTCACCTAAAACATATAATATAAGGAGAGTTTAATTAGGTAGCTAAGTTACGCAGTACGATCAGCAACAAAACTTAACATACCTATCCGCTACAAATGCGCTCCTAATTATCTTAACAGGAACTCTATTTGTCATTGCCATAGATGTCAATGTACATTTTACTTTTGTTTCATATATTTTTGAGAGCGTTTGAAGCGTTTTTCTGGTATCGAAAACTGATGAGCGAGAGAAAATACAATATACCACATTACAATCGTTAAAAAAATTGACTGGTACTTAAGTAAAATACGATGGATAGTTTACCTTTTTTCCTTTTGTCCATGAGATATCGTTAGTAAGCGCAACCTTGCAGACGTTCTGGCGCGAGCTCACGTGGGTTTTCATCCTACACAAACATTAAGGCATTAAATTATATGGTATGGTGGTATGGTATGACAGTCACCTAAAAGAGCTACTTGAACATAGTTATAACACTTAAATAACTACAGTATAGTACTCATAGTAGCCGATATTATTTGTTTATTAACCCTTAAGTGTTAGTTTTGGCTACGAATATTATTAGAATTCTATTGAAATACTCAAGTTACCGTTATAAAAAGAGGTTTAGAGATCAAAATAACTCCTTAACCCAAACTAACAGTTTAATCACCGATAAAAGGAATCCTAAGCATTAACAACCACTAGAATACAAAGAGTAGCCAGAATTTATTGCTACTTTTGTTAGCGGCTGTTAAAAATCATTCATTCTTCACGCTTCAATGGGTTCTTTGGGAAGGGCCGGGAGACGTTGCGCAGGTACACAATCAGTTGACGCTTTGATATTTTTTTGGTCTTCAACTTGTCTGCATGTTCAAGTGGAAGATGAAGAAATGTTTTCATGTTCGAAGTGGTGCGTTCTTTCTCTCCCAAATGTAATGCTTACGTATTTTCTTAACCTCAAATTGTACTGTTTTCATAAGTTGCGTAACAGGTCTAATACAGCAACCAACATTTTCCCAGAAAAGTTTACATTATTTTTTTAGTACTGACTAGTAATTGAACCCATTATCGTGTATGCACATTTTCTTATCGTAATAGGTGCGGTGTGTTTAGCTATAGGAAATGTTAACTATGTTTACCGTGAACGTTAACGGTTTACACAAAACCATTTCCGTTACAATTATAAACTGATATGCAAACATACTCTTATATATGTACACACGAAAATTCCACAAATCTGTATAATTGTTTTTTGTTGATAAAAACAATTATACATATTTATGATGACTAGCAGACGGTAACATTATCAGACTACGACGTTCTCGACGCGTGCACCTTTGACAATCTTCCATCCCTGTCATACTCAGGGCCTATCAACATTTCCTTCCTCGTCTTCACCGAACCCCATTACAGCGTACGGATAGCATAAAGCATTTTCTCGAGCGGCGCGCGCGTAATTCTGTTTGAGGTTATGTTAGTATTAATTCGTCATTCGCCTAAGGCGAACGTGCCGCGTCGGGACGCCACTCGCCGGCTGCATTTGAGTGCATCAGCTGCGTCGATCGATATGTTTTGTGTAGTGCCGACTGCTTATTAAATTTGAATGACCGAATTGAAACTGGAACTTAACGACTGAACATGATCGCGACTTTTGAACTAAAGTGCCAAACGATCGCCGATGTCTGCATGACTTGGATAAATTAAGAAAGAGGTTTGTGTTTGTTATGAATTTTAAACTTAACGGACACTCTTGGAGGCGCACGGAGCTTTTAATCCGTTCAAGTATTTTATAATATTTGTTGTTAAATATCTTACTCAGTAAAATACTGTCAGATTCGCTCTAATTAAGAAGTTGAAGTTTACTTTTGTGTATGTCTTATTTTTGTAAATTTTAATAAAGACTGCGAATGAATGAAAATCTTGATAACCATAGGTACCTGTAAATTGTTAATGATGTAATCACTAACTAACAATATTTATTTTAATAGTTCACAATTCATAACAATTTATTTTTTCATGCCTGACGTGGCCCATTAATTAAAAATTCCCATTTATAAACTCGGGTGCATTGCATAACTGTTGTTGGAATTCGTCCCCTATTTCCCCGAGCAGTACCGCGTAGTACCTTAAACCCTCGTCACACTCCGTCTGCTATATACATATTACACCAAAGCTATACCATTTCACCCCTAATACGAGGAAAATATGGGTGATTTTTGTGTACAAAGGTTAAATATGCAGACGTCGTCGCCGTCATGCATCCAGCCACCCTCCCCTTATTACCTATACCGTATGCATATTGCGGTATTGTGGAGCCTCAATCCATTAGACGATTAATCCACCGCATTGTGATGTTGATATTGTTGTGTAAATCGTGACTTAGCAAATATGTTATATAATTTTATTAGCCCAAGTCTAAGCAGTAAACAGTATACATGAGGCCAAAGGTGAGAGCAATCTCTGAAAATAAGATAAAATGATCCCATCAACAAGTAGGTATTTTATAGATCGTCAGTCGTTAACTTGTTACTTTCGCGCCCGCCGCCCGTCTGCCCTATCTTCACCTTTTCCCTTGCGAGATTCAGCGTAATGAATATTGACTTTGATTTATCGGTGCAATCATTTTCAAATAATAACAGCTGTTTCACTAAGTTCGTCGAAATTATCTTTTAAATTTATCTTAAACAGTTTTTATTAACAGGCGGTGCTTCTGAAAAGCTTTTGAATATTACTTGGCAATCTTGGCATGTTAATATCTTTGCCAAAATCTGAGTCCGTTCGCCTCGGAGCAGCCTTAAAAGGCAACTGGTGTCATTAAACAAGATGCCCCAGTTATGGGCAGATACAAGTGTCGACTTGAAAGATCCACTGTTTGTCTAACTACCGTCTTTGTTTAGTTGATTAGCACCAAATCCTTTGTGTGATCAGACGTCGAGGGAAAACTTTCGCATATTTTAGATTTACTTAATTAATAACATACTGATAACCGATTAACCGATGACTTAATTTGGTACCGTTGTCTGCATAAGTCCGTAATTAAAACCTTAGTATTAGTAATCACGAGCGACCACCAACGAGAACGAGTAATTATTAAGTAGTTTTCGACTCCAAGCAGAAGATGAACGCATTCATATTTTTTACAGTTTTGTTCACCCGACTATAACACGACTGGAGAATTCTCACGAGACGTAAGAGCACTTAATGTTTTATCACCGCAATATTCGCAACGCAGGAAACGTTAAAGTTCATGCAAGTTTCGTAATGTAGAGTTCACTCTATTGTAGACATGATACAGTACAAAGCCACGGATGTTATAAACAATCCTTGATCTATACGAACAAAGGTAGGCGCGATGTAGACCTTTGGCGCCCAAAACATTTTAATGACGCAGATGTCAGCAGTTTCTTTATTTTTGTACAAAAACATGTAGGTAACTGTTAGAACTAGATCTAATCCACATATTCCGGATCTCCCACGCGTGAGATAATGAAGTTGTTGGACAATGGCGGCTTGTGCTGGGCTGGCAGTGGCATGCGAGGGCTTAAAAGACGAGCTACTAGACGAAGAATGTTTTACGAAAGCACACACTGGACCCTTTGTTAGACCACATAAAGCATCGTTCTTTCAATTGAGAAACCCGCTACTAGACTACGCACTGCCTTGCGTGCTACGTAATCATTAAGTAGTCCATAAACCAAAATGAAGAGATCAGGAGATGCAAAAGAGACTTCGACTGAATTAATGACCGTTAAATTAAAACAAAACGCTTATAACCTTTGCTCTCGTGAGAAGTAAATATTACCGATAAAGTAGATGGTTGTTTTTATGGTCTATACTATATTTTTGACGGACAGTCTTTTTACATTTAAGAATGTTCGACGATTGCAGTTTGGCTTAACTTTTGGCACGACTATTCCTAGTCAGCCGACCGTTTAATGACATCCGCCGTAAAGACCGCCATAACAAAAGTGGTTAGTCACGGTACGTCCACGTTTCTGATGTTGCGAATCTTTGAACGTGAATAACCTACAGCGCAATGCAATGCAACATAACCTATGCGAATTAAAGTTAAATATGTATTTTTTTGCACATAAAACTGAGTGTGTCGAGGAGAAAGTGAATATAAACTGTATCGAGGAAAATCAATCATGTAACTAGTTAAGTTTTTCTGTCTGTCAATAAGTTATCCTCATATAAAAAGTCAGACTTACAAGAAGTAATGCGCTTATCCATGGACGCCTGAATTATTAGCACGTTCAATGTGGAACTGGATATCCAAAACTATCATCAAATGCGGTACGTATAAAATTTGACTCAATATAGAGACTTGCCGTTCCTGCGTTACGCATCATTTTCAATATGTAAGTAGACCTTCCTTTACAAGCAGATATTTTATGGAAGCATTTTTTGGGATTTAACTGCAAAAATGGAAAATAATCGATCGAACTAAACTTTACTTCCATAGCACAAGGTTCTGAAGCATAATTTCTGAGTTAAAAAGTATCAAATTTATGAACCTACGTACGTACATATTAAATTTGTCATCGTATAGTACACGATAATCTACATTTGCCAATTCTACGAGTAAAAAATCGATAAATGAACAGTGATTTGAAATTAAACAAAATGTAGGCTATCGATTTTTTGCATTTTCCGCAGTGAGATATTTGCCGGTATAAGGGCCGTGATATGAAGGGGTAGGGTATGGGGTGTAGGGGGGGATTATGAGAGGTATTTAAAGTTTCGGGAAAATATACATTGGCAGCTTTTACTACCCTAGCACTGAAGTGAAATTATTACGATGCAGTGCGTTAGTATTAAAAATGATTCGTACTTTTAAAATTTGTTTTTTCAAAAATGAACTCGAAACAAATGACATAAAATCATCGATAAGTGTCAAGCTCAGATGCTTGCTTAGACTAAAGACACAATATTTTTTTATTATGATTACATCATCGCTAACCCAAAGGATACGAATATTTTCACGCGGACTTCCACTTCCAGTATTGTCCCTCAACCTTTACGTAGACATTTAGGTACATGACTGACTGGCAATTCTGCAACACTGCGTAAATTATTTTGATAACTATTTTTAAATTGCGCTAAGAATCGTTCGGCAGGCAGTTTTTTGGTATTGTAATATGAACATGTGACCCTACCCGCTTGGGGCACAGAGCACAATGATATAATGCTCGAACACTATAAATGGAACCAGCACAAACTGATTTCTCCTGAGAAAAAATCTAATAAAGGAGGTTGAACATAATAGCATTGTCGAGAAGTAATTTCCCAGATTCGTTCGATGAGCTCCGATCTAGAGCAACGGTGATGGGTAGTTTCTTAATTCGATGGTGAACAATGTGATCGCGACAGCTGAGAACGGTGACTCGAGTAATATTAGAACTCAGAAAGATGACCCAGTTACATTCGACTTGTCTGACGCCATTCGCGTTCATTAAAATGTTATAATTTATCTCAAATTTGCCGTGAATTAAGTTCAAAGCACATTCAAAGTATAGTTCGCGTTATTAAAGAGGGATATGATTTCACAGCGTAGATATCAGCTAGATAAACACAAGTCTAACGAACGAGTGTTGGGTCACATTCCATAGGGCCCATTGTGCCACTATCGCTATCGCGGCGACGCATAAATCTGAGTTTCGTTAATAAGTGTGGGCGCAACATGGGCACGAATCCGTTACACGCCATAAATTCCTACATTGAGCCCTAGCCACGTAGATTTGAAGGACTAAGCTAGAATATAACAATGGCAGTAAAGTATGTACAATGACTAACACATTATCCCTGAGATTAGCAGCGAAGGTACTTATCTAAAAATCCAAATGACACCTTGTTGCATATTTAAGAATGATTGCTTTTGCTTTAATATATGTTGTGAAAACTACATTTATTTATTTTTCACAAACATTAAAGATTTATTGAAAAAAACATATACTTATAATAAAACTACTATTAAATTAAAATAACTAAAACTAAACCTTAAACTTAAAAAATATAAATAAAATAATTAATTAAATATGAGACCTGGGCCTCTTAATATATTGAATTTATTTTATAATATTGTCAATTTACGGGTTAAGGACATATTTTACCAAATTGGGTTTCTGCCCAATTTTACAGATTTCCATTACAGATTCCTATCCCTACAGATTCTTATTTCTCCGAATTCCCAATTCTACACATTCCCTATCCTGCAGATTCGTAATTCTATATTTTTGTGGTAAGATTCTTAATTCTACAGATTACCAATATTACCATATCTACAGATTCCCAATTTTATATTATTATTGTGATACATTAAATATTAACTTTAGGCAAAGAAGGCTTTAATCAATATTGTAGGAATCCATAGTTTAGTTAGTTTATTTATCTCCATTATACAATTACATTATAAAACATATTCGCTTATATTGCTAGTCGTATATTGATCGTCAGTACATTGAAATTTAAATGTAAAATAATAATAGGAACATAAAGGTATATACTAAATATATACCTGCATTTACCAATAATCAATTTAAAGAAAAATAATAGAAAAATAATACAAAGATTAAAATGATACACTAAACTAATATACATAAAAATTAAGTTGTACCATGTCAAGGTACCAATCATAACAATGTCAGTTGAATAAATTATATCAAAACTAACATACTAAAATAATTAAATAGATATGCGAATCTGTAAAATTTGGAACTTGTAGACATGAGAATCTGTAGAATTTCGAATTCGTAGACATGGGCCTAAACGCCAAATTGAACTTAGTCGGAGCTCAAAACTGAAATAAATAAGCAGTCGCAGTTGTCGTATTGACTTTCAATATTTTTGTATTTTAGATCATTTAAACTGAGCTAGCTAACTGCTCCATCCTGCTTCCTTAAGAAATCCATAATCATTTAAATATAATAATTGTGAACCTAACTTCACCACCTACATAACTTACCTAACTTCACCATAAGTAAAAAAAAAAAACAATAAAATCAAACAGATAAATAACAATCCTTCAATCCTCAATCTCAATCCTAAACTTTCACCAAATTACTCGTACAGTATCTGCCTACATATATGTTATACTTTTTGCAATACCGATTCCCTAGTGATTGGCGCCCTACTTGGGCCTTTTAATTGATCCGCCGACAACGGATATAGTCAGAGGTTTTTGTCGTTTCTCACGTGTCATTGTATCGACACTTGAGAACATGCATGAGCCTGAACTTTCTGATATAATGGCTACCCCACTTGATTACAAAGCGGCCCGCAGGGCGAGGACCTTTGGAGTACCTCTTCACCGATGCTACATAATGTGCATTTGTTGTACGAGGATGATAACGCAGTTCACGTGGTTTCAAGTTTCAAGCAGATTCCCAACGATAACTATATTTTTACCTTCTTTTCATTGAGATTCTTTAATTAAACTAACAGCAACTAAAATAGTTTGGTGAATCCATACCTCGGAACATTTAATTTAGCAGTTAATGTATCCAGTCGACGCAACAGCGATGTCACGAGAAGTAGTTTAAGTATACTATTTTATCGGTTGAAATGTCCCAGGAAGGACCCATCATCTAAGGATTTTAAGGTAATAAGTAAATTGAAACACTTTCCCCCAAACCTGTATTACTCAACAAAAAGGTCTGCCACTTTATCTCATATGTGATGTGATGCGCATGCATATGCATATCTAAGTAGCTGCATGGTGTAAATACTTAGCTCCAGATAGCGTTGGTTTCAAGATCTAGACGGAGTGTCTGTGCTCTGAGTATTCAATTAGGGCGCATCTCTACGATTTGCATACAATGATGACTGCCAAGTGTTTACTGCGCTGGGAACGGAAAGCTGTGTGATAAGGTCATTATAAATCCACCGCTTATGTTGTCTGGCATTATTCGCTACATAAGAAATAGAAATAATTTTCCTTTGCAAATATTTAGTAACTCCATTACTAACTTTATGCTTATGTTACGTGTTCTTGTAGCAGTTGTAGTGTGTATTGCAGTTTTATACATATGTATTTTGTAATTGTATACATTAAAGATAGCTCAGTGTGTAAAAGGCTGGTACAGTGGAAGACAGTAGAACCCTTATGAAGGGAAATGCTTAGTCAGGAAAATTATAATATATAACTATAGGTAGGTATAATTTTGTACTGTGAACTCAAGAATGAACAGCTTCAGCGAAATGGACACAAATACCTAACCGAAAACAGGGAAGAATGCCTTGCACATAGCAGGAGATACCATAGAATCCGTAATATTGACAAACGCTGAGAAGAAAATAGACAATTTACACTTGTTGGCTACCGCTCACGAAGGTTTCGTACCATCTTACAATATTCAATACTACAACGTTTTTTTAATATTTTGGTAAAAGACCCGTTTAATTGTTAACTTTATTTTATTTCCATTATTTTTTTAAATTGGGTACTCACTTTTTAAAATTTGTTGTGTCCACCTTTTTTAGGTTCAAGAGATAAGGTTCCGCTGGCAGCCTTTGGGGGACCCTAAAAATTGTACTGAGATTTATGTTGGGACCGAAATCTATATACAAACCACTTGAAGCTTAATTAAATTTGTGTAAAAACCTAACGCCTATCTAAAATTTGACCTCGTTATTGTTTTGAATAATGAGATTTGACGTGCCTACCGTTAGCGAATTGCATCGATACCAGCGAATAGTCCGCATGGAACGGAAGAGCAGTGACCACGGCGCCGCCGATTTCGGCACGCAACGGGACCCGCGAATTATTGCTGCCAGAGCCGTATCAAGCTTATGCTACTGAGGTTACGGTTATGCCTTGTTTATTTTATACTCAGGCCGTGCCGTGGAGGCTAGGTATTAGGGGCCCTGGTGTGGTTCGCTAGGTATATATCTCTACATAGTCGCGCAGTCCTCGATCTAGGCAACTCGTACCCTGGCCAGTGCTGCAGCTAACCAGGACCAAATTCTCAACCGCCGATTTATATTTATTAAGAAACAACGAGTTTACGACACTCGCAGTGTAGACACTGGGTCGCTGGTCAGCTAACATGGAGGTCTTTATAGAGAGCCCTGTCGTCGCGGCTGGTCAACACCTGGGGGGACCCGGGCTGGCGCTTACCTCTCGCAGAGAATTTCTCTCGCGGCATAGAAAAGTAACGCGGCCAGTCTTCTAAATCCGGCCCTGGCATTATTACCAGCTTCCAATCCGCATACAACTATCTGGACTGTTTTACTCATTGTTACCAAAATGAAGCCATAAATTACAATCCATTGTTATTTGGTCATAGTGAAATATTAAAATAGAGTTTGCGGTTACCATTAACTAACAAAGCAAAAAGACTATAATTCGTTCCATACTTAAGTAGTAAGGGGTTTCATCTAACCACAGACAATGGAGATGTTACTGTAGAAACCACAATGATGTCAGTATTATATGTAAAAACTGAAACGAATACAGTTTAACACGCGTAAACATACTCGTATTGCCGTCGGTACCTACCTAATCGAGCGTCTGGCAATCGACGTTAAACTAAAGTCCAGGATGATCCCAAATAAAACTCCCCTTTGTTTTTATTTTGTACCGAGGTCGTTTATCAGCCATAAACATCGCCCCAACTCGTAGGATCTCGGAATTTAATTACTCACTAGTGTCCACACCGAAATACTTACTCCCCCGAGATTAATTTTCCTCGTCCTGCGGTCGCCACGCTCCCTATAAAATTACTGACCATTTATAACCTACACGAACAACCTGGTCGTTACCAAATTTACGGTATCTCCGTCCAATACATTTTACGATCTTTCCAGCGATTCGTGTCAAGAGCGAGTACGAATTGAGTTGCGTGGGGCAACGTAATACTAGTGCATTAAAGCATTCTGGTTAGATTAGTCTACGCACGCAAGCGAATGCTTGCACTCAATTAAGCGATTTTAAATATTCACGGGCTTCACGGCCGAAGGAAAACTAATGATAAGTATTAGTTGCAATGTATTTAGTATGGAGAGTATGTTCGGGTGCAGGAACGGATATCCGCAACGAAACCGGCGCGCGCCGTCGGACACGCCGTCTGCGTCTAATTATAAAGAGATGCATCGGCCTGCATTACCATACTATCTTTATTACAAGGCTGCATTCATTAGAACCATACGTCTTCCTGTACTAGATTTCATGGTACGGATATAAGCTGTACCGCACCATGGACGGAGCATAACGCATAAGGAACAAGTAAAACATGGCTCATTTTCAAATGGGACCTGAATTCTTTTATATTACTTACATAAATAACATACCTATATTACAACATTGATAACCTATGCCTTTAAACTGATATGTATCTAGTCTAGTACTGCAAATTATAACGACGTCGGGTGATTATGCGTAGACGATTATGTAAATCTCTCTACATGTACTTAAAAATAATATTGTGGCTGTTTTAACATTGTGTACCTACGTTTATAAATAGTACATTTTAACAGTTTCATCTCGTTGTATTCCCACGTACGAGTGTCACCAGCAGCCATCAAAGAGCTCAGTGTACCTATTGTTTCCCAGCCGTTAGACCGTGGGACGGTTGCAATCTTAGTAAGTATTTAATACTGGAACTAAGTCAACGCTTCTCTAACTACGAGCACAGCGGATGCCAGTTGTTTGCTGATTTAAGCCCATAGCTCGACGTGGGCGTTAATGTCAATCCGTGGGTTTGTGAGGTACTCAAATCTGAATTCAATCCTTCTTTGTTTATAAACACAGCGTAGATAATTCTTTCATTTACCTATGCAGGTAAGAATATATGCGCTCATCGAGAAAAGATGATAAAAATTCTAGGTAGCTGAACTTGACTATAATCAAATTCTTGTCTTCTTTGTTGACACCTGAGATCATAGAAAGGATGTACACACATTTTATGCTATTTGCCACCATAGCTACCATCGATAGTAGATATATTTTGTAATATATAATATATACATACTGCACTAAGAACATGTGAATGCTTTATTAGACGTACCTTTCATTCACTATTTTATTACCAAGTTCCACATGAGTATAAGACGCTCCTATATTTAGCGATGCGTGATAAGTGTCGAGGGTATTGTACTGAAGATTAAAGTATGGCGGACTTAATATACCGTAACGATATTTTAATCCTCTGAACAACCATAAAACATAATAGCTACTTAAATACGCGTTGGTAATCGTACACAACATTCACTTATTGGTTCCTGTTTGACCCCCCTAATGTGTCTACTTACCAATCATTACTGCATTTATATACTTTTCCCATAGAATGAAGAGAGTTAAAATTATCAAAAATCACGATAACAGAAGAAGTGATGGAAATTACTAACGTGCATTCTGAGCGTACATTATACCACTTACTTCCCTTCCGTCTTACCTTTTCCTTTGACCACTTCACGTAGTGGTAGGTATATGTTATGCGGCAACGGCAACGGCGGTGTGGGTAACTTGATAAATCCGGTCAGTATTCAAAAAGACCAGTACTTAATACTACAGATACATAATGCTCGCATCAAACGGGCAATGTGATTTAGTGTATGAATCATCAGTCGTGACTTTGCCTGGTCAGTATGAATAGCGACCACCCTAAATAATTATCTGTAAAATTGGAGAAAATTGACAGCCTATCGATAACAGGTCGACGGCACCGCGCCTAGCAGGGTGCTTATTTCCGCTCTGACCGACGCAAGTGGACCCTTTTGTTTTTGTAGGATGGGAAAATGCTTTACGTATACCACCCGGGTGCAGGGGGAGACCCGAGTAGTTATGTGGGAGTCCCGTATAGGCTGATGAGACCCACGGTATACCCACTAAAAACCCTCCCATCTGCCGCCTCGTCGCCTTATGGCGAGGTCACGGGAAAGCTTGCGCACACATCCGCGACCCCGCCGGCGACAGCCGCTCCCAAGCGGCTCCACCGCGGATGCCCAGAGGCCCTCCACGTCAGGCACGCCAGATGTTTTGGCGTGCCTTCCTCCTCGACCTCCATCTTGAACAGTAGCGGACCCCCCTGAGTCCGCTACGAGGAGGTCATGGGTGCCGAAAAACTTCCGGCACCCAGTGGCGGAGCAGGTCGGTGTTTCCGCCACGAACCACACCTCAGCCGCTGAGGATAGGGAAAGCATTTCTCTTCCTCTGCGGCCCCACCAACACCGTTTCCGCGGAACGGCCCTGCCAAGTTCGCAGGGGGTAGGGAGAGTGGCGCACCGAAATAACAACACACCTCTTCCCCTGCGATCCCGCCTCGGCCACAGAAGATAGGGAGAACGGCTCACCGCAATACCGGCACTCCTCTTCTTCTGCAGCCCCTCCTCAACGCATCCTCAGACCCTAACCTAACCCACCTACTTACATTATCAGAACATTTCCCGGCTATAGAAGCAGGGCATTATTCATACTGATCGGTCCAAGTGAAAACTCCAAGCTATCTCAAACCTTAATTTATTACTCCACGGGCCTTCGGGCATTATTAATATGGACCGGCCAAAGTACTACATTTATCACTTTGACCGGCCCTCTTGGTCAATATTTATACTGCCCGGTTAATCAAGTAGCCCATGACATATTATATTTAATAAATAAATAAATTAAATAAATATGGGTAAGTAGCTACTGATTCTGACTGTACAGTACATGTACCACTTGACAGAACTATGTGACTTGACTATAATGCTACACATCTATCTGAATGACCTTTAATAGCCTCCGTTAAGTGTTTTTGTACTTTGTGGACGAAAGTTTTCGAATACGATGCGATAAATTCTAGGTTATTTAAACACACGGACAAGTACTTGGACGAGCCTTGTGATTTCAAACAAATTTTCCAAGGTCTTCATTTTCATAATATGCACTTAAGTAGATAACGATAACAAATATAGTTATAGTATCTATGAGACGACCAAGTATGCGTAATGCCTATGAAGTTATTGGTGTTAGTTTCGGATCCCGGTAACACGAATATTTGTTCTTGAGTAGTAGGAATGTCAGTGTTGAGTTTATGTATTTATAGGTAGACAGTCACCCTAGTACCCAAAACATTAAAGTCCTACAAAGCATGTATCCAGTGGGAGTAAGTCAATTTGTGTATAATTTATTTATCCTATTTCACAATAGGTAATTAACTGTTTCAGGAGTTGTGACAATGGGCGCGCCGGCCTGGGGCTCGCGCGGCGGCGGCGACCGGCCGCGGTTGCTGCGCATGACGCCGTTGCGGCACAGCTTCGCGGCGCCCGCCTCGCCGCCCGCGCAGCCGCCCCCGCGCTCCCACGACTACGCCTCCGACGCAGATACTAATAAGAAAGGTACATTCCTGGTTTACCTCAACTATACCCGGAGAAGTGCTAACATGTTGTGTACCTTTGCCATTAGTAAAACTGAGCTTTTTCATCTCAAGGTAATGTCAAAAACACGATCATGTGAATAACACTTGCTTTAAAAATCAAAATTAATTTTCAGAGGAAAGTTGGAACGCAAACCTGTCACAAAGATGGAGAAAGTTGCGCCGCCGTTGCTCGCGGCTACGGCCTGGATCTGGCAACCGAGAGCCGAGCCCCGTACGGTGCTCGCCTTCGCCGCCACGCCCGCCTCCGCACTGCTCGCCGGCGCCGCCGGCCAAGTTGTCCTTCAGGCATCGTGGGAAGGTGTATACTACAGCGTCACTGCGAGTGACTAATGGAGCGCCTGACCTCCTTCGTGCACTTGGTAAACTCGGTGGAGGCCTTCGCCGACGTGCTCTATCAGCGCACGACGTCCTAGCCCCGCAACCACAGCAACAACCAGCTACATTCTACGTTCCTAGCCCTACCGCCGTGAGATCGCCACCGTCGCCTTCTCCTACGCGGCAAACTACTCTACGTCGGCGATGTAGCTCTCCAAACGTGTATCGCGCTAAAGCTTCGCCCGCCCCACGTGATCGCGCACCCCTAATTTGTCCAGACGATGAAAACAGGGATGTGGTAGATTTCAATTATATACCCGAACGGAGGAAGAGTAGTGAATCGAGAACTCGAAGGCCTTATAGTGAAAACGTGGAATTAGATGCTCCAGTGTATAGGAATGGGTACAGTCGTTTAACGCCGGAACCCGCTCAAAGACTGTGGGAAGAGCCATACCGTTTGCCGAGAGTGCAGGCTCGGCAGGACCCTATGCAGCCGCTGCGCAATGGCGTCGCCGAGCTGCGCGTGAGTGCGACGCCGAGGAGCGCGCGCCCGCCGCCAGCCCCGCCTACTTCAGGACAGCATATGAGCAAACGGCCGCCGCCACCTGAACCGCGGGACGGTGTTCATTCCTTTGAGGTTAGTCAATAAATTTATAATGTTTAGATATTTAATATCGATGAATTTAAAGATGATTTCACAGGAATTAGGTAATCAAATGTACCTAATTATTAAAGTGAGGCACAAACTCACGTAATAAGTTTATTATGATATTTATGAATTACGATAGGTTTGAATTACTAAAGATTATTTTTTATTTCAACGAATTTATTTCTTATTATATAAATTTAACCAATGCATCAAATTCTTTTCAGGTTCGATTCACCAAATCAGCGGGAGGCAAGGGCCTCGGGTTCAGCATCGTGGGTGGCCGGGACTCTCCACGGGGCAATATGGGCATCTTCGTCAAAACTATTTTCAATAACGGACAGGCTGCCGAATCGGGTCAGCTGCGAGAAGGTTAGTAACAGGTTCAGGGAATTTAACAGTTCTTCCAAGTCAAGAAAGGCGTTGATTTAAAATTATGATCTCCGCGAAGAGCAACGTTACTTCTTGAAACATTTCTTATATTCGTTAGAGAACTTGCAACGGTCTTATCACTTCGAGAGTAAAGAACGATTTCGAACCATACGATGTCCGTAGAACAAGAACCTTACACTGCAGTACGCATTCCTTCACAACGGTTAATCGACAGCTGCAATTTATTGGTATTTCTTGCCCCTGAGCTCTTGTCGCTTAAGTGTCCGTCCTATATACACCTGTCTGTACCCGATATAAATGTCGATACAAAGGTTACGTCATCGAAAAGGTGAAGGAGGATAAATCTTAATTACTTAAACTAGAATTCAACGAAGGTCTACTAGTAGTTACGTAAGTACTAAAGTCATTCTGTTCACTTCAATTATTAATACCTACCTGATGAGGGACCTGTTGAGGATAATGATCACGTTAGTATGTTATTAGCCAGTGACAAGGTGGTTAATGGAATTCCAGTAGGTGTTCCTTTTACACGTATGCAGTGTAGGAGTATTCGTGCAGATGTATTGGAGGTCACTTGTACACACGCACGCGGTTTGTGTCCAAGGCCAAGTTTAAGAGAAACTGCTATTGTTTCGGTTAAATCATTTAAATAGTTAAAAGCTCGTTAAACTGGTATTTACGATTTAATTAATAAAATCTACGAGCAATCAGTGAATTGGTGAGTAATGTTCGATCTTATAAATAATGATATTGTATCATAAGTACCTGCACAGAACAGCAGTGTCCTGTATTTCGTTATCGATCGAAGATGATGGCCAAGAGCAATCCCATTTAAAAAAAAATGCCTTATGCTATGCTATAATAATTAATCTATAATCAATAATGCATCAAAGCAAAATCATTGTCACTTTCTTACATGTTTTCACTCAAGTTGTAGTTTTATTTGTACCTTGAGCATGTTAACTTAATTGCGGTATTTCGGTTGTTTCTAGACCAGTTTTCAAAGATATAGTTTACTCCAATAATAATCCCAAGTAAACCCGTTAGCTTGTATCTTAATTTTGTAACTATTCCTTGGACGGATACGTCACCTTCTCTGACAGTTGCTTGCTAATTTACAACCTAACTTTATACCAAAGTACTATTAATTACTCTGTGTCTATCTATGTATAGTATAACACTCGCGTTCTATTCTCATTGCTACTATTTAGACAGCCGAGGATTTCAGAGAAGAAGAGGAGAATTTCAGATCCTGAAGGTTATACTTTCACAGCGTATTGTACCGTTGAAACTCGTAACTTCGCCTACTACAAGACTATCTTTGTCTGTTTTAATTTTCATCCAAAGCAGCACTGCTTGATGCCTTCAAATCCCGTTATAAGGTATTTCGCCTATACTAAGTATCTTCGTTGATGTCGTGTTGAATTGAAAGTCAGCGCGGTGGTAAATAGTCATGGTAGTTGTAGGTGAAGATAGGCATTGGTGAAGTTACGAGTTGAATGTAAAGAATGTGTGTACCAATGTAGCTCACAGATCACACACATTCACATTGTTTTTCTAATAGTACAAAATCCTGAATTGGAAACCAATAACGAGCAGTCAAAGTCAACGTTTTCATTCCAGGAGACGAGATCGTGTCAGTAAACGGCCGCGGCACAGCGGGCCTGACGCATGGGGAAGCCATCCGGCTGTTCAAGGACGTGCGCGCCGGGCCAGTGCTGCTGCGGGTGGCAAGACGTGCGCCCGCGCCTATGCGCTGACTACCCTGCGCCTGCTGCGGCCCCCCGCACCAGGCGCAGTCTGACTACTCTACCTTGTAATTTACGTATAGGCTGTACCTATAAACATAGTGTTTGGTATATAAAGGCGCGGTTAGATTAGATACCTATTAACCGTAGGTATAAGACAGTACTTCGTTTTGGCATTATGGCAGTATACGAAGGGCGCTTGCTTTCAGGCCAACAGTGTGCATAAAGGCAGAAAACTTAAGTGTTCCGTTTTCACTAAATATGGTACGGAACACTAAAATGCTTTTTTGCAGACAGATAAGAAACGCCGTGTATATATATTATATACACGGCCTTGTACGCAATGTAAGTCGCCTTCTTCGCATTGGCCGTTTAGACGTGTAATCTAAGAAATTCCAAATAATAATCGCAGTTGCCGTTTTACATCTTAGTACAAAAAAGTGTGAAATAACGAGAACCCATCCTGCTATTTATGGACGTGGGCGCAGGGCCGGTGCTGCTGGGCGTCGTGTGACGTGTGCCGGCGCCAACAGCAGCAGATTAAACTCCTTGTAAAATGTAGGCTACTATGCAGATATTTGAAGGCACAGCTAACTTGAATAGGGTAACCTGTTCATCAATGGAACACCAAAATTTCAAAGCATCCTATCTCCGTCGGTTTTAACGTTATGAGTTCGATATTTTGCACCAAGATAGGCCATCTAATTAGTTATTATGTGGCTTTAAAATCACTGGCTTTACTTTTACAGCTACTGTATATAAATAATTTATTTAGAAAATGAGTTTTGTTTCAGTGTGTCCTTATTCAATGAAACACCTGAATTTTTACAATGAAACAGAGGTAACTCACTAGTTAAAAAGTGTTGCTAGTATTAATATTAGTATACATTTACTCCATCTTTATAAAGTAACTATGCTTGGGTTATTTAATTATACTTTGTATTTTACAGTGCTATGTCATTGTCACTACTGTTTCATTGTTTGCTGTTTCACTGTGAACAATCAAGGTAATTTTTAATTATCAAAGAAAAATCTCATAAAAATGAGGTACAATAAAAAAATACCATTTAAACACTTTGGGATTTATAGAACGCAATGAGATATAAAACAATACAAAAATATAGCATATAATATGTCAAAAAATCACCAAAATATATTATTATTTTTTAGTTTTGTATTGAAAAACCAAAAATGTGCTTGCTGTGACTTGTTCTTCCACGCGGCGCGTTCACAAACTACGCACATATGAGGGGTTCCTTAGTTAGTCTTAAAGTGCTATACTGGACTATCTATAACAACATTGTGTTTTAGAAATATTGAGATGTTTTACTGTACACCAAAGTTCCATTGTTGGACATCTGACCCTACTTATTAGTGAGTTGTGTATTGTATGACGTTACCATGACCATTTTAATCCGAATACTCACTACCTTACCTTTAAAGTGTCAACAACATGTGGACCTCTGGAGTTTTTGCCAGGTAAAACTTCATTCATTGCCTGGTCTGGATGGTTAGTTTCATGACTTGCTTGGTTAACTCATCATTCCTAATACCTAACTTTAAAAAATCTATTACATAATAAAAATGACCGGTGAAAATTTTACACACTTCTTTTCTCCTTGAACGTCAACCATTTTGGAATTTTCTAGATTACAGGTACCTATGAGGATACATGCCTATTCGTCAAATCCAAAACTTAGATGTCTTATTGAGATTGCGATTCATTAGCTCTATGTCTAGTAAATACATTTATAAAATCCGAAATGTAAATGTCTCCATATTTATCAAAATATTATATCTTCAAAATCAAATGTTTTGTTGCCTTATGCTGCACATTGAAAAAAATTGTTAGGCATTAGACCATTAAACCACTAAACGTTACAGATTCCAGATGATTCCAGCTAGATTCCATTCGTCCTTCCTATGGTCTGAGGCTAGTTCCAAACAAATTACTTTTTTATCGTAGTTCTGAATTAAAGTGTCTCGTATGCAGATTACATATATTACAAAATTAAGTACCGTCCACGTTGTCCGAATTATTTCACGATTGCCCAAAAACTTGAGTTTAATGTTTTCAGGACTCATGTAAACATAGATGAGACTTTAAACTCTCCCGCTTTGTACACATTCTTAAAATATTCGTGCACGGGTCTGTTTTTAATAAAAAATGGGATTACTCTTGGCCAGCATCTAGCCAGGGGGCAAAGATGAGGCCGACGATGAAGCGAGCTCACCCAGAAGAGACCTATTCACTCGTGCCTTAAAAAGGTCTACACAAACACGAAATTTATTTGTTTACCTTAATTACCGACGTTTCGACACAGGTTGCACCGGTCATGGTCGCGGCAGACTGACGTCTCAGCAAGTTGTCAACGGAGATATGAATACACAACATTTAACTACCTCTCAATTGTTTATAAAAATATGAAGGGTAGATCTGAAAAAAGTTTTCTACCCGCTCATTATGCTACTATTGTCTAGGGCACGACACACAAAACTCACAGTATCCGCGCACAGTATCGGCAACTTGGGGGACCAGTGATACAGAATCTAAAATCTCGGGATTTATCTTCGGATTTGTGCGCGAATACTGTGAGCGTTGTGTGTCGTGCCCTAGGCAATTAGTAGCATAATGAGCGGGTAAAACACTTTTTTCAGATCAACCCTTCACATTTTTATAAACAATGGTGAGGTAGTTAAATGTTGTGTATCCATATCTCCGTTGACAACTTGCTGAGACGTCAGTCTGCCGCGACCATGACCGGTGCAACCCGTGTCGAAACGTCGGTAATTAAGGTAAATAAATAAATTTCGTCTTAGACCCGTGTACGAATATTTTAAGAACATAGATGAGATTCTTTATACAGGATACAGGATTTATTGGTAAAACATAAGCATTTTACAAGTCATGTTACAAAGAATATTCAATCTTGATGTTCCAAAAACAATTTAAACAATGAAACATATCACAAATAAATATCGTTATACACTACACATACTGCATTTATGTCACTCTATATCTGCTTCTACCTAGAATTTCCGAGTACGTTCCAACATTCAGGATTAGATGTTTCCTAGAACATTCGTTTTCCGATCATATCAATGTTTTAATTTTCTACCCTCTTGTCTCCTTAGACAAATTTAGACGTAGGTACATTATGATATGCCAGTGTTTCCTTTTACTGCTTCAGCGCCTTATGAATACTCAGAAGAGTTTCCAAGCCCTTTCGGTTGGAAGTATTATGTAAAGGTATGAAATATCGATAAGCTAAATCTAGCAACCGCTGTCTAAAAAAGGGTTAGCCTAAAGAGCGTCACATACGTTGTACACGTACAGTAAAAAATATACTACGCCTACTGTAAGTACATATACATCTAGAAATAAAAATAATGGCCTTTATAGGTATACGCGTATTTTAGAGATAGTACTTTATAGGTTTTGAATGCAGCTTTGAATAAGCTTTAAAATATTAATATACTGACATGGTGTATATAAATAAAAAAAGCTTGTGTTTGAGTGGGAAATGATTTACGTGCTACATTTAGTAAAAAAAAACGTATAATTTTTTTCAATCATCTCTGTACACCAATATCACGTTAATTTACTTGTGTCGACCGAAGTAAAGCATGCATCTTTCACAAGCATGATAGCAAACAGTGCCAAGGGACTGCTTTATGTAAACGCGTAGGTACCAGCCTAGTTAACTTGATCGCGCATATGTCGAACATAGGGAATAGCTTTGGTCTCTTACTAGAAAGCGCGAGAAGGATAAACGGTATTAGTCCGACATAAACTCTATCCTCGTAGCTGTTTATTCTGATAATGAATAATTTATGTATTTCACAGTGAAACTTAAATAAAACCTAATCTCTGTTTAGATATTCTTCTCATAACACAAAGTAGTTGTATTTTCGTCCGCTAAATGTAACAAAGACCAAAATTAATATATTAACCCCTCTCAAAAGATCCCAATGACGTGTAAATATGGATTTGGATACGTATAATCAGTGTCAAATAAATTTTCGTTATTTTTGTAAGGAATGAAATCTAACTTAATTATAATTAGGTACGAATAGTGCCTCTAGTTAAGATTTTGAAGCTGACTATACGTGGCTGAGAAGAGAATATGCACAAATAATTTTATACTTGATGAAGATCACATCACGTGGTCCATAAGAAGTAAATAAGGTCCTTCGAGTTTAAGAGAAAATCGCGATGATGATGATGATGAACGACGCTGAGTATATGTCTCTTTCTTTTAACGTAGTCACAACCACATGCATTTTACATACAAGGGTGCTCAAAAATATCTGATCACGCTTTACTTCAACTCCTTGGCAATAAGTTCGTGTTTAGGTGTTTGTGAGCCCTAGTTTGCTACGATAGATGGTGACTATACGCACCTATTTAAAGAAGGGCTAACTATGAAGTGTAGCATATTTTATAAAGATATTTAATCGGATTTAGTATAGGTACCCTGTTAGGCAAGGGTTTAGTGAATGAAACTAAAGATAAAAGCTAAACAAAGAACCACGCCCAAAATATTGACACAATTTTAAAAATTGTCTGTGATATTGCGACTAAACTAAGTTGCATGATGAATTTGCACTTTATATATCTAATTGTGTACTAAATAAGATACTAACTTATTTTTATAGATACTATTTATAGTTGAGAGGTAGATATATTTTATACGCTTTCACTAAATTTACATGTAAGTAATACATTTTTATTATTTATGTACAATTTTAACGTGTAGACTGTAGACAAATATGTTAAAATATAACAAACTGCAATATTCACAATGTAACGTATTTTTGTACATTTCAAACTAGAATATGCGACGCGCTTTATATAAAAATAAAAGAAGTGTAAACGGAAATGTGTAAAGTATAATTTATTTTCCTGAAACCCAACTTTTATAAATTTTATTATACTGGAACATCTTAGTGGTAAGTCGAGTCCTAGGCGACAAAGTAGGGTTATAGTTATGACCAAACACACACCCAGAATATATATATTTTTTTGCCCCTCCCCCCCAAATAAAATATTTTTTTTTTCAATGTACATGTGGGGTATTTAAGGATGATTCACAGTAGACCGTTCCGTGTCCGGGCCGGCCCGTTTTCTATGACAGCAAACGCAACGGCCGGCGTATTTCTCTAGAAGAAAACGGGCCGGCCCGGACACAGAACGGCCTACTGTGAATCATTCTTTATGGATAGGCCTTTAAAAATGGCATAGAGGTTTCTGAATTTTTTTTTTCATTTAAGTCAACCGTTGGTGAGATATTGGCTGTCAAAAATGTAAAAAGTGTGTCCCCCCCTCTAATTTCCAAAATATGAAGTTTAAAATTCTGAAAAACACATGATGATGTACATTAATAAATCCTTTCAATGATTTTTGGCTTGGACAAGATAGGTTTAAGTGTTTTTGTGTTATTGCTGAAAAACTGTCTTGCCAAAACAAAAGGGCATAAGTGTCGTAAGCTTCCTATGAAGATACGACCTTTTGTGATGAAATGTATTGTATGTATAGTGGTTTTAAATGTAGATTAGGAGGTGTCGGTACGGGACCCTTATTGTGCGTGGTCCGACACGCACTTGGCCGGTTTATTAAAGACAAAAGTCGTACAGAGATGTTATGTATTGTATTTTAGGTTTACCAACTTCCTGGGCATGAAAAAATGTACACTTACTTATTTAAATTGAATGAATAGTAGTATCGAGATGTTTTCAAGGTATGGGAACTCCACCTTACAACTCAGAACTCAGATGGGGAACTAACCTTCACCTGTAACTAAGCCTCTCTGGCTTCAAAGTGGATGAGCGCCGCGCGATCCAGGTGAATTTGATCGACCATGGCGACCAGAATCCGAAGCAGCGAAGTTGAGGATGGGCTTAGTACCGTTTTGCTAAGCAAATAGATACGTTATTACGGATTTTCTCAGGAGAAATGCTGTAAAACACACGCTTACATACACGCACATGCAAAAAGAAGTTCCTACAAACATAACGGTTATGGCGATATTTGATAAGTATGTTCCCATACACAGAGTTGGAGTCAAGCGGCCACCTCCATCCTGGATTACTCAGGGCGTTCGCATTTCCATGTGAAGGATGGAAGGAAGGAATGTGTGTGCGTTAAAATTTTTTTCCCTAAGGGGTTGAATTTTGAAAAATCCTTTCTTGATGCACCTCAAGACCTTATATGGAACCTACGTACTAAATTTGAAATCTCTAGAACCAGCAGTTTGGGCTGTGCGTTGATATGTCAGTCAGTCAGTTATTTCTTGAAATCACACACTTTCAAAAGTTTTCATGTCCACAATATTAAATTTCAAAACCGATACAATTTTCGTAATTAAAGTCCCATAAAAACGACACCCATATTAATATTTAGACATTTCATCCCCCTTTCACTCCAACAGGGGGGGATGATATTTCACGTCCTCCACGATTCACGATTATCTCACGATTTTAAAATCATTGTTGTTTTCGTTATCAGCTACCCGGTATATCATAAAAACAATACCCATGTCGATTTTCAGAATTTGTCACCACCTTTCCCCTTTTAGGGGTTGATTTCTCAAAAAACCTGAAACACGTATTTCCTCATTTATCGTTAGAAATACTCCTGTGAAGTTTCGAATAAAATAGTCCAACTAATCTTGTTTCCCCATACAAACTTCGGACCCCCATTTCACCCCCTTAGGGGTTGAATTTTGAAAAATCCTTTCTTAGTGCACCCCTAGACCTTATAAGAAACCTACGTGCCAAATTTGGAATCTCTAGGACCAGTGGTTTGGGCTGTGCGTTGATATGTCAGTCAGTCAATCAGTCAGTCAGTTTCTTCTTTTATACCTATACTAGCATTTGCCCGCGGCTTCGCCCGCGTACTAAGCGAAATTTTTAACCGTCTACAAAAAACAGGTTCGTATGTTTGTCCACGATTATCTCGCGTTTGGCTGAACCGATTTAGATGCGGTCTCCAGAAAAGTAGTTGTTACATTCTGGGGGTTTTGGTATACGAAGTTTGGTGATTGTGATTCATGAACAGATGAAAAGTCAGTATACATTCTGAGAACCGGCAAACTGTTGAATTTCATTTGATTTTGCCAAAAATAAGGATCGAAAACTATTATCATACATTTCCGAGAGGCCGAAGGGGAAAGGGCGGATGAAATATAAGCATGTCTTAAATGGCCCTTAGTAAAAGTATCTGTGTAATACAGTAACACCGATAGGTCTGTAAACGACCAAGCAGCGCGCAGCGGTCATAAACTCTGGTCCTTTGAAGTACAGAAATACGGCTAATTCAATATCACGTGTAACATTTATTTTACCTAAAATTAAATTTATTAGGTAGGTTTTGACAGTTCCCATTGGAGCATCCAAAAAGAAAATTTGGCCTCACTTCCATTCGCACTCCTTACTTCAGTCCGTCTGTTACAACCAAGTTGCTTTTACTGGACCGATTGAATTGCAAATTGGCCCAAACTATCAAGAATTTAGAGCGCTCGTGGCCCAGCGGCACCCGCCTACCGCGTGCGGTGTGCGAGGTTAAGCAATGTGGGCGCAGGTCAGTTCTTGGATGGTTGATCGCTTTGAGTGGTTACTAACTGACTCTCGTGCTTTAGAAGGCACGCTAAGCCGTTGATCCCGACTGCAATCGTTAAGCCAAGTTAGAGGCCTTCGATCGGCTTGCGAACTTCTAACAGTCAAGTTGCCCACTCACTTGACAAAGGGGGGTCGAAGTTGCACCACGTCCGTAGGGAATACCCACCGTTACCCTACACGTGACCCCTGGGTGGTGCTAAAAGTGCAACAAAAACTGGCAACCGTACTTGTTGATTTAAATGGAAAAAAATATCGAAAACTCAATGTCGTTTTTAAAAGCATGTCCATAGATACCCCACACGCCTATATATAATAATCTATATATTATATAATAAAGCTGAAGAGGGTCGAAAGTCTGTACATGGAAGATATTCGAAAAAAAGTTGGTGGGGATACTTAGAATTGATAACAGAACACGTTCCAACAGTTTTTAGAATTTTTGTCTGTTTGTCTGTTTATCTGTTTATCTGTTTGTCTGTTTATATGAACGCGCATCACGTAAAAACGGCTAAACGGATTTTGATGAAAACTTTACTAATCTGTCGAGTAAATACCCGGTCAGGTTTTAGGCTATAAAAATTGTGCAAATTTGGGTTTAAAGGGGCTAAAAAGAGGGGTTGAATTTTGTATGGAAACTCCTATAATCCATGAGTTCCAGGAATGAAAATTGGTAAGCATATATACTGACGACAAAGGAAAAACATTCTCATTCAAAATTTGTGAAATCTTAAGATAGAAACTGAAAAAAAAGTAAACGCAAGCGCTGCGCCGCGGTGCTGCCCAGTGTGCGCGCCAGCCACCACGGTCTCTTCAAATTTTGAACACTTTAATGATTTATTCCATTAATTAACTGTGACTCTAAACCCCAATTTCAGTACCGTTTTCTAGATTCAAAAACTACATATATAACTTTGTAATCCCACTAATATTATAAATGCGAAAGTTTAGATGTTTGGATGTTTGTTACTCAATCACGCAAAAACGGCTGAACAGATCAAGATGATTTTTTGTATACTAAACAGTATATAATCTGGATTCACTTATAGTATACTTTTTGTTCCGATAGTCACCCTCAAAGGGATGAAATCGGGGGTGCAAATATGGTCTATGAAACTGGTGATTTAAATCCTCATACGCCATTCTAAGCTTTAAGTTTCAGCCCATTGGAAGTATAACGGCGTGTCAATAAATTTAACTTAAGCCATAGCAGAATTTGACGTATTGTAAACAAGCTGACGTTTCGATATGTCAAAGCCGAAATATCATAATTTTGAGCATAACCTTTTAGCAATTAGGTCTATTATTGCGTGTAAATCAAAATAAATTTGCGATACTTTGGAATTGTTTGTTTTCATATGCTTAAATACAAAAACAGCTGCTTCAATGCAGTCTTCGTATCGTCGGTGTACAATTTAATTTTGTCGTGTATTATTTTTTACGTAATTGGTTACCCTTCAGACTATAATAACTGTTTGATATAAGAGATCACTTGGGCTGGGCAGCCCAATCGTCAACATTGACGGTTGAAGCACCTTAGATCTCTGCACAAAGTACAATATATATACTGAGATGGAGATACCAGTGAAATACTCCACATAGATCGTAGCGCCGTTGTGTATTTAGTAAGAACTAACCGCACGACCGCTGCATCCCTGTCACTTCAATATGCAAGTGCGATAGAGATAGCACCAAGTGACATCTGGTACAAACAAGTTAAAATAACATTTCCATAGAAAAATTCGTACTTCGAGTTGAAAGGCCTCTGGATCTATGCTTATCCGTATACATATAATACAGCTGTAGAGGGTCGAAAATCTGTACATTGAAGATATGAGATAAATCAATGGAGCGATTGGAGGGCCCTTGGCATCGAAACAGAACTTATTTCAACAGTTTTAAGAATTCGTGTCTGTTTGTCTATCGGTTTATATGTCTAGGCAGTGTGACTCGCGGTCTTCAGCCTCACGTGCATTGCCGCTTCGGGCCTTCGGCCCTCAGCCTTACATGAGGGGCCCGCTCTGTTGGCTATCTTGCCACTATGTGTGAATGATCGGTATGAGGAGCCCACTCTGTGTGAATGATCTGCCTTTAGACTCGCATGCCTTGCCCCTCTGCATCAGGCCTTCGGCCCTACATAAGGAGCCCGCTCTGTTGGAACTCTCGGCCTTCGGCCTCGCTTGCATTGCCACTCTGCTTCAGGCCTTCGGCCCTACATAAGGAGCCCGCTCTGTTGGGACGCTCGGCCTTGGGCCTCGCGTGCGTGTCACATGGCTCCGGGCCTTCAGCCTTATATAAGGATCCCGCTCTATTTGAATGCTCGGCCTTCACATGCCTTGCCACTCCATTTCGGCCCGTTAGTCATCAACTTTACATGAAGAATCTGCTCTGCTGGGAAGCTCGGCCTTCGGCCTCGCGTGTCTCGCCTCCCTGTTTCAAGTCTTCGGCCCTCAACCTTACATAAGAAGCCCGTTCTGTGTGAATTCTCAGCCTTCCGCCTTGCATGTTTTGCCACTCTGCTTCCTCCTTTCGGCCTTCATACTTACATGAAGAACCCGCTCTGTTAGGACGTTTTACGGAAGAACTGCGTAGCAAGACTTTTATCATTGTACATGTAATATTTTACGGGCTTTATTCGTCTAGAATCGGTACCTTTGATATTATGAAATAAGCTTAATCATTCGTTTTGAAAGCACGAGCACGTAGCACCAACTCCCGTTACAATCGGACACTTTTAATTGAAGTTGTAGATTATTATATATTATACCTAGGACAGACTGTCCAGTTAGGTAGGTCCAACTTCGAGAAAGGGGTTAATCGTCGAATCCAACTCGGCTGGGCAGCGTTCGGGAAGCTACGGGACATCTTTTCGTCCAATATTCCGCGGTGTCTCAAGACGAGGGTCTTTGACCAGTGTGTGTTGCCAGTGATGACATATGACACTGAAACGTGGTCGCTTACTATGGGCCTCATAAGAAGGCTCAAAGTCACCCAAAGAGCAATGGAGATGGCTATGCTGGGAGTATCTTTGCGTGATCGTATCAGAAATGAGGCCATCCGCAGTAGAACCAAAGTAACCGACATAGCCCTCCGAACCGCTAAACTTAAGTGGCGGTGGGCGGGGCATATTGCACGTAGAACCATTGGCCGTTGGGGAGGAAAGGTTCTCGAGTGGGATCGGGGATGCAAGTAAGGTCTATGAAACGGGGTGCTTTAATCCTCATACGCCATGCTATGATTTAAGTTTCAGCCAATCGGGAGTATAACAGCGTGTCAAGAAATTTAACTTAAAGCATAGCAGAATTGTAAACAAGTTGACGATTCATTATGTCAAAACCGAAGTATCATAATTCTTTCTGATTGTTGACGCTATTTTTGAGCACAACCTTTTTGCAATAAGTTCTACTTTGCGTGTACATCCAAATGCATTTGCGATACTTTCGCATTGTTTTTATTCATATACTTAAATACAAAACAGCTGTTTCAATGCACACTTTGTATCGTCGGTGTACCATTTAGTTTTATCGTGCGTTATTTTTTACGTAATTGTTGACCCTTCGCACAATAAAAACTGTTTGATATAAGAGATCACTTGAGCTGGGCAGTCGTCCCCATAGACAGCATAGACAGTTGGAGCATCTTAGATGTACACTTAGAAGAGGGTCGAAAGTCTGTACATGGAAGATATTCGAAAAGAAGTTGGCTGGGGATGCTTAGAATCGATAACAGAAATAGTTTCAACAGTTTTAAGAATTTGTGTCTTTTTGTCTGTCTGTTTATATGTCTAGGCATCACGTGAAAACGAACGAATGGAGTACAATTTACCCTCATTAATATGGCAACGATCTTCGGCGACGACATAGCTCGGCCTTCGGCCTCGCATGCCTTGCAACTCTCCTTCGGCTTTCCAGTCATCAACCTTACATGAAGAATCTACTCTGTTGGGATTGAGAGGCTCGGCCTTCAGCCTCGCGCGTCTCTCCTCTCCGCTTCATGCCTTCGGCCCTCATCGTTACATGACAAGCCCGCTATGTGTGATTATTCTCGCATGCCTTACCGCTCTGCTTCCGGCCTTCGGTCATCATACTTACATGAAGAACTCGCTCTGTTGGGATAACGTTTTACGGCAGAACTGCGTAGCGAGACTTTTATCATTGTACAATGTACATGTAATATTTTTAACGGGATTCATTCCTCTAGAATCGGTACATTTGATATTCCGAAATAAGCACTTAATGATTCGTTTTGACAATAGGATTTCTAGGGAATGTCATATTGACTGAAATCATTTCTTAAGGGGATGTAAAGAAGGGTGATAGATTGTATCATCATTATCATCTGAGGCGTTATAGCCACGGGTGGGCCCTAGGCTAGCCTGGTTAAGCAAATATCTCCAGTCCGATCTATTCGTGGCTTTCCTTCTCCAACATGTCCTGGTGTCCACCTGAGCTTGAGAAAGATTGTATGGGAAAACAAATCATTCTAAGGCGAGAACGAATTATACGCGGACGAAGTCGCGGGCAAAAGCTAGTAATAAATAAAATAAAATAAAAAGCCCATTTATTCCATAACCAAAGTGAAAAAAAAAAACATAACTTAAAATCTAATTACAAAATTATTTGATAGTATTTTTATTATTTACTTTTCTAAATGTATAAAATGTAATATATAATCAATAAGAATTTGGTTAGGACCCCTTACGGGTAAAGGCCTCCTCCAGCTCATGCCATTTTGTTCGATTTTGTGCAGTGTTGGGCCAATCCGTTTCAATTTTTTGAAGGTCATCAGACCATCTGGCGTTGGGCTTACCTTGTCTGCGCTTGCCGTCTGGTCCTTTCCACATTGTGGCTACCTTTGTCCATATCTCGGCGTGCATTCTAGCCACATGGCCTGCCCATTTCCATTTAGACTTTAAGCTATATTCTATTGCGTCTATTATTTTAGTCTTTGCTCTAATGTCTCTATGTCTAATCTTATCCTTAAGTTTTATTTTCATAGTGTTACGTTCCACGGCTCTTTGGCATTTTTGAATTTTGTTTTTTGCGTCTTCAGTATATTTCCAAGTCTGGCTGCCGTAAGTCATAGTAGGGAGTAGGCAAGAGTCTATCACTTTCTTTTTCAATTTTAGTGGGAGGTGACTTTTTAGAACCTCTTTCATACTCCAGAACGTATTCCAGGTTTTCTTAATTCTTCGGTCAATTTCTTCTACGTTGTTTGTTGGATTAAATGAAAGTTGTTTACCCAAATATACGAAGTTTTTTACATATTCAATTTCAGTGTTTTCTATGACAATCGGTATTTCGTTGAAGTTCGTCATCAACTTAGTTTTTTGTAGGTTAAGTTCTAGACCTATTTCCTTGCTAGCTGTACTCAGCGATAACATCATATATTGTAGGTTTCTTACTGTTTCTGCGACAATCACGATGTCATCAGCGAAGCAGAGGTGTGTTAGCTCTTTCAGTGACATTGTGATGCCTCTACTTTTCCAATTAAGGCTGTTAGTAGTATGCTGTAAAACGGTTACAAATAAGGTCGGAGATAACGGGTCGCCTTGTCGTACTCCTCGCTCTATTTTTATTTCTGGCCCGGTCGTTTCCAGTTTAACTCTACTTTTGCAATTTTTGTAAATGTTTTTAATTATGATTATGTATCTAGAGTGAACTTTCGCTGCAGTCAGAGCTTTCCATATTGCTTCATGTTCGATAGAGTCAAAAACTTTCAGATAGTCGATGAAACAAAGATAGAGTGGTCTCCTAAATTCTGAATATTTTTCTATTAACTGCTCCACTACTTGCAAGTGGTCTATAGTACTGAAGCCTTTTCTAAACCCTGCTTGTTCCACACCCAGAAAGGCCTCTACTTGGGGTGTGATCCTCGACTGAAGACCTGCCGAAAAAACTTTGTATAGACTGGACATTAAACTTATTGGACGATAGTTTGAAATATCAGCAGGGTCAGGGTGGACAACTAGCTTTTAATAAGTCATTTGTTATGCTATCTGGTCCAGGGCTTTTTCTAGGTTTCAGTTTATTTATAAGTTGAAGTATTTCTAATTCATCAAAGTTTTTGATTGCACTATTTTGTTCTTGTTCATTGTTTTCAGAACTTGCCGGGTAATTTTCAGTATAAATTTGTCGTCTTTTTTTATATAGATTTTCATAGAACAATGTTGCAATTTGCTGTATGTCTTGTCTATTTTCTGTAATGGTAGAGCCTGATTTTAGATTTGATATCCATTTTTTACCTTTATTAAGCTCTTTATATGCACTTCTTAGGCTTCCAGACATTGATAGATGTTTTTCTAGTGTTAAAATTCTATGTTGGCTATATTCCTGTTTGATTTTTTTGTTGACTTTTTTATACAGTATTTTTAGTGTTGTTTTCTCTTCTTTAGTTAACGGATGTTTATTCTGTAAATCATGTCGGAGTTTTATTAAATTTTTAGTTTCGTTCGATATTATAGATGATTTTTCCTTGCTATTATTCACAAGTGTAGAGCTTGTCACACTATCTCGTATGACTTTTATTATTTTTGCATAGTATTGTTGAGTCGTTTCTTCCAATGGACTGTATATTATTTCTTTAGTATTTTCTTGTAGTTTCCTTTTATATGTGTCGCTTTCTTCTTCGTTTTTAAATATTTGAGGTAGGGGTTTTTGGAAGTTACTTCTTATTTTCTTTTGCTTACACAGAGATACTGTTGTCCGTAGAAGGCGGTGGTCTGAAGGAATTTTGGTGTTAGGACTTCATATTTTTTTATTGTTTTTGGGTGTGTAGTCAAAACATAATCTATTTCATTTTTAGTTTTCTTATCTGGCGATATCCATGTCCACCGTTGTTTTTGTTTTTTAAAGAATAAGGTGTTCACAATCGTAAGTTTGTTTTCTGTAGCAAACTGTATAAGTCTGTGTCCTCGTTTGTTTCTAATTCCCGATCCGTAGTTTCCTGTTATGAAGTTTTCTTCTTTTTTCGGTGTACCAATGATCGCGTTAAAATCTCCTATTATTAACTGTAATTTACCAGAAGTCAGCTGAGCCCTTTGGATTGTACTGTAGAATGTTTCTATGTCTTCGTCAGGAGAGGTACTAGTTGGTGCATGGGCTTGAATAATAGATATTTTTTGGTGTTCTATACTTAAATTTAGTACAGCGACTCTTTCAGACAGGCCTATGAAGCTCATTATGTTGGTTTTATATTTTTTTCGTATAAGGAAGCCGACTCCTAAGTGCCCCTGTGTCTCGCCGTAGTAACAAAATATATGTTTTTCGTCTTCCTCTATACCATAGCCTTGTTTTCTTATCTCTGATAGTCCAATTATATCGTAATTAATTGTCTCAATTGCGTTTTTTAATTCAATCATTTTTTCAGTTGATATTAGCGATCTTGTGTTATATGTGCAAATTAATAAATTGCTTTCTTGGTTTGCTTTTCTTGAAAAAGCTGGAGGGTTGTGGTCTTTCAGTCCCGCGGTGACCAGCCGTATTGGGACGAGAAGTTTATTTTGATCGGTGCGTGCTTGTGTGGTTGTCGAAGTTGTGGGGTTGGAAGGGGGGCCTCTAATTTTCATGAATCTTCATTTCGTGTTATGTAAGACCTCATTGAATTTTGTGAGGTTTTATATTTTTTATTTGTTTGTGTCTTTGTTTTGGCTGTGCTAATATTGGTTTGCTCGTTAAAGACATTCGGAAGTGTCTGGGGTGAAAGTAGCCTTTTGTTTTTAGTTGCTTCACTTTTGTTATGTTTTATTATAATTCTGTCGTACCGTATGTAGGCTATGTTTCCCTTTTCGATCTCTTTTTGTTGTTGTTGTTTAAGTTCCTCTCTGATTTTTAATATATTTTCTGGAAACTCTTCCTTTAAATATATGCTTGTCCCATTCAATTTGTTTTTATTTTGAAGCACTTTTATTTTCTTGCCAAGTGTTGTAAATACAACAGATATTGGCCTGGTGTGAGTACTTTTCCTGCCCATTCTTCTTACAGATTGGATTTCAAACTCCTCTATATGTACTTGTATGTTTTTATTTATTATGTCTAATATTTTATCTTGTAACTGGAAGTATGATTTCTCGTTTTCTTCGACTCCGTAAAATACAAGATTCCGCTGAACACTATTTTTTTCTAACCAATAAAGCCTTTTCTCTTGGTTTTCCATTTTTAATCGCAAATTTCCTAAGTCTTTATTCTGTTGTTCAAATTTTAAATACATGTTAGATGTTATTGATTTAGTTATTTTCTGTTCCATTTGGTTAACTTGCGTGATCTGATTATTTAACGTCGTGAATTTTTGGTTGATATTACTTTTCATTTCCATAATAAGCTTCCGTAACTCTCCCATGTCTTTGGAATTGGTGTCCTCCCTGCCATCTGCCATGATTTCTTGATACTAGTATGGGTTCTAGGGTTAAAGCGAGCTTTGATTTTTCCTATGTTAATCTTTGTTAGCTTTGCGCGGTATGTATGCAGTTCAGGCGATTGATGGTAGATGGCGCTAATATCAATATAGCTTCTGGTCAATGACTATGCATGTGCAATCGCCGCTAGCTAACGGTACTTTTGTTAGCTAAATAGATAGGTTGTTTTGCAATTCACTTTCTTCTTGGGTCCTAAAAAGATAATCAATATGGCCGCCACTTTCACAAATTTTACCTCGGATTCGTATTAAGAGACCTCTCGGACACACAGATATCGATTTTGAACGAAATCGGGACGAAAATGAAGAAAATCAATATGGCCACCACTTTTTCCAAATTTTACCTCGAATTCGTATTAGGGGACCTCTCGGACGCTCAGATATCGATTTTGAACAAAATCGGGTTGGAAATGAAGAAAATCAATATGGCTGCCACTTTTTCCAAATTTTACCTCGGATTCGTATCAAGAGACCTCTCGGACGCTCAGATATCGATTTTTAACGAAATCGGGGACCGAAGGGGACAAAATCAATATGGCCGCCACTTTTTCCAAATTTTACCTCGCATTCGTATTACGAGACCTGTCGGACGCTTAGATATCGATTTTGAACGAAATCGGGAAGAAAATAAAGAAAATCAATATGCCTGCGACTTTTTCCAAATTTTACCTCGGATTCTTATTAAGAGACATCTCGGACGCTCAGATTTCTATTTTGAATGAAATCGGGACGGAAATTAAGAAAATCAATATTGCCGCCACTTTTTTCAAATTTTACCTCGGTGTCGTATTTGGGGACCTCTCGGACGCTCAGATATCGATTTTGTACGAAATCGGGACGAAAATGAAGAAAAGCAATATGGCCGTCACTTTTGCCAAATTTTACCTAGGAGTCGTATCGTAGGTGTCGTCTCGGACGCTTAAATATCGATTTTTGTCGAAATCGTATCGGACACTAATTAATAAAACCACTTACAATACATTGACTCAAGAAAGGTCGTATCTTCATAGGGAATTCACGGCACTTCATGCGCCTTTAGACCTTATAAGGAACCTACATGCCAAATTTGGTATCTCTCGAGTCTCGAACCAGCAGTTTGGGCTGTGCGTTGATATGTCACTCAGTCAGTTTCTTCTTGCAATTTGGCACCTACTTTTAAGTTTTCATGCTCGCAATATTAAATTTCAAAATCAACGCCATTTTCGAAATTAACGACCCAATAAATCATAAAAATCACACCCATATTAATATTTAGACATTCCAACCCCCTCGGACCCCAACAAAGGGGATGGTATTTCACGTCCTCCACATGGGATTTTTAAATTATTGTTGTTTTCGTAATCAGCGACCCGATAAACCATAGAAACCACACCCATATCGATTTTCAGAATTTGTCACCAGATTTCCCCCTTTTAGGGGTTGATTTCTCAAACAACCTGAAACACATGTTTACTCATTTATCGTTAGAAATACTCCTGTGAAGTTTTGAATAAAATAATCTAACTAATCTTGATTCCCCATACAAACTTCGGACCCTTATTTCACCCCCTTATGGGTTGAATTTTGAAAAATCCTTTCTTAATGCACCTCAAGACCTTATATGGAACCTACATACTAAATTTGGAATCTCTAGAACCAGCAGTTTGCGCTGTGCGTTGATATGTTGGTCACTCAGTCGGTCAGTTATTTCTTGCTGCTTGGCACAAACTTTCAAAAGTTTTCATGTCCACAATATTAAATTTCAAAACCGATGCCGCCGGTGCCGATGCCATTTTCGTAATTAACGTCCCAAAAAACCATAAAAACGACACCCATATTAATATTTAGACATTTCATCCCCCTCGCACCCCAGCCGGTATTCCACGTCCTCCACGTGGGATTTTAAAATCATTGTTATTTTCGTTGTCAGCGACCTAATAAACCATAAAAACAATACCCATGTCAATTATCTCAGTCAGTCAGTCAGTCAGTCAGTCAGTCAGTCAGTCAGTCAGTCAGTCAGTCAGTCAGTCAGTCAGTCAGTCAGTCAGTCAGTCAGTCAGTCAGTCAGTCAGTCAGTCAGTCAGTCAGTCAGTCAGTCAGTCAGTCAGTCAGTCGGTCGGTCGGTCGGTCGGTCGGTCGGTCGGTCGGTCGGTCGGTCGGTCGGTCGGTCGGTCGGTCGGTCGGTCGGTCGGTCGGTCGGTCGGTCGGTCGGTCGGTCGGTCGGTCGGTCGGTCGGTCGGTCGGTCGGTCGGTCGGTCGGTCGGTCGGTCGGTCGGTCGGTCGGTCGGTCGGTCGGTCGGTCGGTCGGTCGGTCGGTCGGTCGGTCGGTCGGTCGGTCGGTCGGTCGGTCGGTCGGTCGGTCGGTCGGTCGGTCGGTCGGTCGGTCGGTCGGTCGGTCGGTCGGTCGGTCGGTCGGTCGGTCGGTCGGTCGGTCGGTCGGTCGGTCGGTCGGTCGGTCGGTCGGTCGGTCGGTCGGTCGGTCGGTCGGTCGGTCGGTCGGTCGGTCGGTCGGTCGGTCGGTCGGTCGGTCGGTCGGTCGGTCGGTCGGTCGGTCGGTCGGTCGGTCGGTCGGTCGGTCGGTCGGTCGGTCGGTCGGTCGGTCGGTCGGTCGGTCGGTCGGTCGGTCGGTCGGTCGGTCGGTCGGTCGGTCGGTCGGTCGGTCGGTCGGTCGGTCGGTCGGTCGGTCGGTCGGTCGGTCGGTCGGTCGGTCGGTCGGTCGGTCGGTCGGTCGGTCGGTCGGTCGGTCGGTCGGTCGGTCGGTCGGTCGGTCGGTCGGTCGGTCGGTCGGTCGGTCGGTCGGTCGGTCGGTCGGTCGGTCGGTCGGTCGGTCGGTCGGTCGGTCGGTCGGTCGGTCGGTCGGTCGGTCGGTCGGTCGGTCGGTCGGTCGGTCGGTCGGTCGGTCGGTCGGTCGGTCGGTCGGTCGGTCGGTCGGTCGGTCGGTCGGTCGGTCGGTCGGTCGGTCGGTCGGTCGGTCGGTCGGTCGGTCGGTCGGTCGGTCGGTCGGTCGGTCGGTCGGTCGGTCGGTCGGTCGGTCGGTCGGTCGGTCGGTCGGTCGGTCGGTCGGTCGGTCGGTCGGTCGGTCGGTCGGTCGGTCGGTCGGTCGGTCGGTCGGTCGGTCGGTCGGTCGGTCGGTCGGTCGGTCGGTCGGTCGGTCGGTCGGTCGGTCGGTCGGTCCGTCGGTCAGTCAGTCAGTCAGTCAGTCAGTCAGTCAGTCAGTCAGTCAGTCAGTCAGTCAGTCAGTCAGTCAGTCAGTCAGTCAGTCAGTCAGTCAGTCAGTCAGTCAGTCAGTCAGTCAGTCAGTCAGTCAGTCAGTCAGTCAGTCAGTCAGTCAGTCAGTCAGTCAGTCAGTCAGTCAGTCAGTCAGTCAGTCAGTCAGTCAGTCAGTCAGTCAGTCAGTCAGTCAGTCAGTCAGTCAGTCAGTCAGTCAGTCAGTCAGTCAGTCAGTCAGTCAGTCAGTCAGTCAGTCAGTCAGTCAGTCAGTCAGTCAGTCAGTCAGTCAGTCAGTCAGTCAGTCAGTCAGTCAGTCAGTCAGTCAGTCAGTCAGTCAGTCAGTCAGTCAGTCAGTCAGTCAGTCAGTCAGTCAGTCAGTCAGTCAGTCAGTCAGTCAGTCAGTCAGTCAGTCAGTCAGTCAGTCAGTCAGTCAGTCAGTCAGTCAGTCAGTCAGTCAGTCAGTCAGTCAGTCAGTCAGTCAGTCAGTCAGTCAGTCAGTCAGTCAGTCAGTCAGTCAGTCAGTCAGTCAGTCAGTCAGTCAGTCAGTCAGTCAGTCAGTCAGTCAGTCAGTCAGTCAGTCAGTCAGTCAGTCAGTCAGTCAGTCAGTCAGTCAGTCAGTCAGTCAGTCAGTCAGTCAGTCAGTCAGTCAGTCAGTCAGTCAGTCAGTCAGTCAGTCAGTCAGTCAGTCAGTCAGTCAGTCAGTCAGTCAGTCAGTCAGTCAGTCAGTCAGTCAGTCAGTCAGTCAGTCAGTCAGTCAGTCAGTCAGTCAGTCAGTCAGTCAGTCAGTCAGTCAGTCAGTCAGTCAGTCAGTCAGTCAGTCAGTCAGTCAGTCAGTCAGTCAGTCAGTCAGTCAGTCAGTCAGTCAGTCAGTCAGTCAGTCAGTCAGTCAGTCAGTCAGTCAGTCAGTCAGTCAGTCAGTCAGTCAGTCAGTCAGTCAGTCAGTCAGTCAGTCAGTCAGTCAGTCAGTCAGTCAGTCAGTCAGTCAGTCAGTCAGTCAGTCAGTCAGTCAGTCAGTCAGTCAGTCAGTCAGTCATCCATCAGTCATAATGGCAGTGAGTGCGAGAGGGACACGCTAAGACAAAGTGAGTCTCCTTCGGGCTTGTTTTTCAGCTTATCTATAGTCAATTTATAAACAGCCTTGTGGTTTACGTCATAAAGTTAATTTTATTTGTCAAAGTTTTTAAAGATCCCGTTGAGATGCCGTTTTTGGGTGGACAGTTACATACGTTATTATCTAAATAAAAACTAGCACGAAAAATGTTTTCAAAAGATCTTTTTTTTAAGCGCTGAATTTAATTTTTATTTGAATACTCTTGATGATTTCTTAATACTCGTAATGTTGGTCATAAGAATAAAAAACTATCATTATCGTAAAAATTATAAGAATAATCGAGTTGGCTGTATGTTTAAAGTCCAGTGCCACCTCTCTACCCCCAGCCCTCTGCACCAGTGCTGCCCTTAGGCCATTTTTTAATGTCGCTATTTATAGGGGCCCATCTAGCAGAGGGCGAGTCACCGTCTGCCTGAGATAAAAATTTAAGACAGTTTTATTAGGCAGACGTCAGTTGTCTCACTCAATAGCCCAGCCATTAGTCCATCACATTCACCCAGTAATCCGGTTCATTTAGATTCCATCAACCAGCAATAGTTCCAGTACACCCTGGCGGGTGCTGTCCCTGTGTGCGTCCCATGACACGAGTAGGGACAGCATCCGCTCGGTGTACCCCTTGCATTTCATTAAATTGTCAAAATGGCCTCTAAGTGTTGGCTATGTGGTACTCGGTTGGTACTTCGGTACCTCGGTACTTCGGCTCCGCGCACGCCTTCCAAAGGTCCGGGACACCATTGTCCCGTGAGCGGAAAAGACATACAATAATAACAATGTCGATTAAGAGATAATACCTATAATAATTACGGAATACATTATTTATTTCATAAAAATTCATTTAATTAAATAAAAATGTCAAATAAGTACGAAGAATGCTATTGGTGCTGTTCCCTGCGCTGTGTTTGATGGAAGCAACCCGCTTCCGAATTATTGCTGGGAAACCATCAGAGCGGGCTTCCGCAAACATGCCAGAGGCACTACAGTATCTGGACAGCCCCAATAGTACTCTGAATGTGCTGTTGTATGTACTGCACTCTGAGAGCATTAATTGCTCTATGGGTATAGTCCACCCACAGGCCGCACGAGTAAAAGGACTGACAGTATGCCTTAAATAAAGTAATGTTTAACTCAAACTCTAAATTTTCATTTATGACCCTTTTCTCTCAATTTTTTATCAAAGGTAGGCAGGTGATTATTTTAGGTATAACAAAGTACCTAATTCAAGGCCATTATGTTGCAGAAAAAAATATTTAAGAAACCTTTTACATAAAAAAAGTTTTTATTTTTAATTACGCCTTTAAAAATAAAAACTTCTAGACTATGAAAACTCGCCTTATATACATGGGGTATTTTCAGATACAACTAGGTGCTAGGAATCTAAAAAAAATTTGGGTCACTCTATTCGAATCACCCTGTATAAATTATTTGAGACCTACACGGGGAGGTTACCAAAGACAAGTAGCATTTCACGAAAACTTTTAGTGGGATAGGTCAGGTTATGGCAGCACTGGCAACAGGAAACATTTTTAAACTTAAGACAGGGTCTGGCATGCTAGCCTAGTGAACAACCTTCCCGCTTGTGAGAAAATGAGAAAAATATGAACATAGAATCCTTGGCACAAACTGCAGCAAAAAATACTAGGCATTGTCTCTAGGGTGACGCGGTACTTCACACTTAGGCAGATTCCCCAATTCAATCAAGTACAAGTCCGCTTAAAATTAAATACTGCTGCCAGCTCTAGGATGGATCTGCTAAATATCAGCTAGCCGCCTTAGCTTCTAGCTTCGACTGATAAGCATGCCAGGAAGCTTATTAGCAAACATGAACTTGATTGAAGCTACGATGCAATGTTTTAAACATCGTTGGAAAGTTGCCTGCATATCGGTGTACTAAGATTACATGAAGTAATCCCTCCATCACCGTTTTGCCATCTTGGGACAAGGCGCAGACATGGGTTTTACCCTTATGTTGTTTATAATGTTGATATGCCACTGATGATCACGAAGCGTTTTGATTCTAGTATTCCTACGAGGATAGCTAAAGAATGGAATTCTTTTCCGGCAAACCTATTCCCAGATATTTACATCTTGGATCTTTTCAAGACGAATAGGCACTATCTAGGTACGCACATTTAACACTCTCGACGTCATTAATACTTAGCATCAGGTGAGATATTGTTCAAATGCTTACCTATTTTTATTTATTTTATCATGGATCATCTTCTTGGCGTTTTTCCTGGTTATGCCCCAGAGCCCGCGGTCCGCTTTCACAACTAATCCCAAGATTTGGCGTGGGAACTAGTGTTACGAAAGCAACTTTCATCTGACCTTCCAAACCAGAGGAAAAACTAGCCCTAGTTGGGATAAGACCAATGTCCTCCCGATGTTTTCTTTCAGCGAAAACCTATTGTTAAATATCAAATAATATATCATACACAAGTTTTTTTTGAAAAACCCATTGGTACGAGCCGGGGTTCGCACCCACATAGAGAAAATAAGTAAGAATAGAGAGCTCACTCCATACATCAGTTTTTACTGGCTATTTCGTAGTCGACATCTAGCGTCAAATAGCGGAATTATCAGTACTGCTAATCGACAATAGACGCCGTGACGAACGAACAATCGAATTCTCAACCATTTTTAGCTAATATTATAACCGGATTAACCGGAATTCTGTTTTGAACTCATTCTGCTTTAAATATTAGTAGTAAATTGTTGAGAAATACACTTTTCGTCAGTACCGATGGGACTCCAACAAAAAATTAATATCACCCAAACTGATAGCTAACTCAAAAACTGGTAAAACTAAGCTCATATTATTTTTAACAAGCTATCCAGTGAACGAAAAAAGCATAGAACGCGAGCTTCCTACAAAAGTACACTTTAAAACGGGGCATTTATTCTAAATACGCACGCGCGGGGTTGTACCATTAAGAATTGCCAAAAATATCAGCCGGTTTTCTATTACCCAAAACAAATAAACATGATTGGTAAATTTCAAAATGACTGGCTGTGTTTGGTATCCTAGCGGTGTTTTATGTGTCAAAATGGCGGCGATAACGACAACGCTTAGCGGGTGGATGGTTGCATGCAACAAAAAGTCATCTTCATACGTCAAACCGCCGTATTATTTAAATTTGATTTTAAGCTTTATTTTATTTTTAAAAATCATAGGATAACCTTACGAAAATCTAACTAGTCGTTAATTAAGCTGTACCAGACTTATTCTAAGCATATTGGACGACCATGTACATAATTTATAGCTTGCTAAACACTGTTAGACATAGAGAACAGTAACCTCTCGTAATCGAAACTTGTACGGTATATTCAGACAACGCAAACATTTAACATACGTACGTTAACTCCTTTTTTACAAGCTTTTATTTAACTTGGCGTGTACGTAACTTATGTCTTTTTTGTTTGTGTGGGCTTGCTGAAAGAACATGAAACTTTGTATACACTATGGGAGCCGCCATATCTAGATCGTAAATTAGTTATTGTTGCTAGAAATTGTAATAGAAAAAATACAGCAAGTTTTTGAGTTTTTTACGTCTTATATGAAAACCTTAATAATCGCTGTATTTTTTCTCTATTATAATTTCAAGCAACAGAAACCAATTTCAGACCTAGATATTCCGGATTCCATTGTGTATACAAAGTTTCATGTTATTCTAGAATGGCGTTTTAAAATGAGAGCGAAACTACGTTGGTATGGACGACCGAGTTTACTGCGGACTCTTAACGACATATATGTAAATTCAGTGACAATGCAATATTATGATAATATTATTATCGAGCTGATCTGATGATGGAACCGGAAAGTGGTCATGGGAACTCAGTAATAAGTTAACACAATCGTACCGAGTTTGGGCTCTTTAAATCTACTCTTTGAGTAGTTGATAATAATTGCATATATTGTATGTATATTATACTAGGTGGCCCATTCAAATCGGTCAGTATGGGAAAGTCTGAAACTATAAGACATACGAAGATTTGTTCTTAGGAACCATGTCACCGATTTTGATAAAAAGAAAAACTGCATTCATACATTTGAAAAAAACACTGTACCCAGCTAGGGAATCGAACTCGGTTGTTTTGAAAAAATAAACTTACACTATTTCTATTCAGATATCGTTTGTGTAGGTCTTAAGCAGTAAATGTCTCTAAGAAACATAATGTCTAAAATGAATAAAATGCATTTTTTTCACATACTTTAATTTATCATAGTAGGAGTTCAAAGTGACCACCGTTACAATATTCAACAAGTTCAGGCATGTAAAATTGTCTCTATGGTTGTTTGTACCTCTCTACTTGTAAAATCGGTGACATGGTTCCTAAGAACAAATCTTCGTATGTCTTATAGTTTTAGACTTTCCCATACTGACCGATTTGAATGGGCCACCCTGTATATAAGTAACTATATGAGAGAAACAAGAAATAAATATATTGTAACTATAGTTACACACTTATTCTTTTATTTTTATTTCGGTTTTAGTTCTTGTAAAAATATATTTATTTCTTGCTTCTCTCATATAGTTATATAGTCTTATTAGAATCAATAGTCTAGTTGTAAATAAAGTAAATGTCCCCTAATATTTATTTATTATTAATATTTATTATGGAATTCGTCTACCTTTTTCGAACACTACACAAATTAGTTATGTGCATGAAAGCATGTATCAAATCAACAAATTCAAATGTTTTATAGGTATCTTAGGTACAGTTGAGGACTTTAATTTAGAACCCCCTTAAGGTTGACAGTCCTGTCAAACGGTATAGATATTCAAAGCAAAATGTTACGCAATGGGTCACAAATTAAAAAACTCGACTGTACCTTTTCATTCCCCTATTAACATTTTGATGATGTAAAGTTGCATAACACCATCCCTATACAAAATCAGTTCCGACTAAAAAAATTAAACAAATATGTTTACGGCTTTACTTACATATGAAAAGTGATTCCATCTTTTTTTTATGTTTTCTAGAGTGATTAACGCACCACTTCACTGCACAAAAAAGCATATTATTTATTTTTGAGATTTCAGTTAATACAACTGTTACGTTGCGCCGCCATGTTCAAACTAGACAGCCGTTGGACACAACCTTGACGCCCCGCCTTAGTGGACACAACTTTGATGGTGTCATTTTGCGACGCTAGTTGTGCTTCTATGTTTTTTTCATTCGCTGCAGCTATCTCAATTAATTTTGTACTAAAGCAGTAACGCTGCTAACGCGGCCAATCGCTCTATCCTCTGAGCCAGATGTACCTATGCCAGATGTCGCAGGTTCGAATCCTGCTCGGAGCATTAAATTTTTCAATTTTTCCCTTTAATTTGAAATTTGAAGTTATCTCACATGTAGAACAGGTACCTACCCTAAAAAAAAGAAATTATACCGTCTTGTTGGAGTGATTGGTACGTATAATCTACGAGTATACCAAATTACAGGTTTCTTGTAGTAACGGTTGCTGGGCTTTGCTGCGGACAGACGGACGGACGGATATGGCGAAACTATAAGGTTTCCTTGTTTACTACAGAACCCTAATAAAGTATGTTGATCTTTATTTCTTAATATCATAAGCCAACTATTTTAATATTGTAAGGCAAATAGGTAAGTACTTACAAATTAGAGGGTTAATACTCAGAAACTGATTTCAACATATTATTTTTCCGTCACAAAGTTGACAACTCCACTAATCGAACGAGAACCCGCGAGGCTACCTTATGTCCCTACCTTCATGGTTTATGATATGTCATTCTATCAACTAACCACTACCTCTGGATATCTAATCCTCTGTCTATGGTCATAACCATAATACTCATAATATAATAAAGTGTTACAGACATGACATGATGTTAAATCGTTGGAAATTATCTCTGCTTAAAAGTCTGGTTATTATTCCCACGGAAAAAAATGTAAACAATGGTTATTTATTTATTTTTATTAAAAATGGGATTGCTCTTGGCCAGCATCTAGCCAGGGGGCAAAGATGAGGCCGACGATGAAGCGAGCTCACCCAGAAGATGCCTATTCACTCGTGCCTTAAAAAGGTCCAGGTTATATGAACTCGGAAATACAGACGGCGGCAGAGAATTCCAAACCTTAGAAGTGCGCATTATAAAAGAAGATGCAAAGCGCTTGGTTCGAATTAGAGGAATTTCGACCAGGTAAGGATGGTAGCCAGCCGTACGTCTGGATGTCCGATGGAAGAAGGGGGAAGGCGGTATGAGCTCATGGAGCTCCTGAGCACACTCACCGAAGTACAGTTTGTAGAAGACGCACAGACATGCTACTTTGCGTCGATGTGCTAAGCTCTGCAGCTTATTTCCCACTACCGTACTGCCGCCAATGAGCCTCCTGGCTCTGCGGTCCACCGAGTCGAGTGCGGCAAGTTGGTACTTAGCCGAGCCATCCCAAAGGTGACTACAATACTCCATGCAAGACCGGACTTGGGCTTTATATAAAGATAGAAGCTGCCCAGGGGTGAAGTATCGCTTGACCTTATTTAGGATGCTCAGCTTTTTGGCCGCTGCACTGTTCCGGCTTTGGACTCAATGGTAGTGCCGAAGTTAAAAAGAAAGTCAAGCAGCTCGAGATCGTTGGCTACAGACACGGTTGTACCTCGGAAAGTAGGAGCCAGATTGAATGAGCTCCTTTTTGCGGTAAACAGACACGCTTGCGTTTTGGTGGCGTTGAAACTAACCAGATTGTTATCACCCCATTGGGAGACAAGACTTGAGGTTGAGTTAATTCGCTCTACCATTGTCTCTCTCTCAGACTGAATTTCATCACGACCAGCCCCCGTGCTGGACAAATATTTCTCCATGACCGTACATCTGTGTATGCGACCACTCCTGGTAGAAGAAGGTCGTTAATATGAAGCAGGAAAAGGGTCGCGGAGAGAACAGATCCCTGAGGAACACCGGCATCAATGGCCATGAGGTCCGACGAGCAGTCATCAATGACTACTCGGATTGACCGCCCCCTCAGGAAATCAGATATCCAGCTACAGAGGCCAGAAGGAATACCGAATGCAGGAAGATGGTGTTGCTGTTAACAAAAAACATTTCCAGTAATGAGGAGATTTATAATGTTCAGAGTTAATAGAAGAAAACGTCTTATTACAATAAAGTACACTTTAATTATGAAAGTCGAATTGATTTTGATGACGCAAATATTCATTTGTACAAAAATCCTCCGTTAGGTTTATAAAAAAATATAAAGACTGTTTTTATGTGCAGATTATTTTTTATGTACTGGTATCACTGCTGTGATACTCCGGGGTTGTTCATCTGTGGGTCGCTTTTTCATAATTCGAAGGGGTCTTTTATACAGTTATTTTTACTTATGATACTGGTGTGTCAGTATTGTCAGCAATAATCAGTATTTATTAGAGCATTTACACAGCAATAATTATCACGCGTTAGTATTAAGTTGATATACTCTGTAATAGTCAACAATACCTTGTACCTATGGGGCCCTTTATACGCTTAGTATTATCGTAATACTGGTGTGTCAATATTATCGTGGTTTTCATAACTGTATGGATTTTGCTTCATTATTTATCAATATTCACGAGATATGGATCGTGACATGAGTGTATTACTTAATAATAATAGCCGTGTAAAAGGCCCCTGGTTCTGTTACACGGTTATTATTATCACGCGATACGCTCATATCACGATCCGTCTCACGTGAATATTGATAAATCATGACGCAAAATCCAAACAACTTTGAAAACCGTGATAATATTGACACCCCAGTATTGTGATAATATAAAATCGGTAATAATTGCAAGAAACAGTGGTATACCAATAAAATATTGGGCAAGTTATTTTAGTTTTAATTCGATCACAGAACCAGTAGCAATGGCGAAAATACACAAAATTAGACGGAGGGTGACAGATAATGTCGTGATATAATCGCAACGCGCGCGTTTAAAAGGACAGTATTATTAAGGCGCAGGGTAGGGCAAGCCATTCTCCATACAAAGGTTGTGCAAGTTTTTTGCGTTAATTTTGGCACTACAGCATTTAATTTAATTTTTTGTTGGTACATATTGGATATACGCAGAACTTGATGTTGAAATTTTGCATTATTTAAAAAAAAATACAAAAAATAATTAAAATTAAAAAAGAAAAACATCAAGACATAGCTAATAAAAAAATAAGTATATGGACCAAAAATAGTAACTGGAGTGCAAACACAAACGAAGAAAAACTTGCACAAAGTTTGTATGGAACGAGCTTGCCCACCCCTTCGCCTTAAAGCAACTCTCCTTAGGTGTACGGGGAGTCGCTTCAATAATACTGTCCTTCGCGGATTTCAAAATATCCGGATTTCCTCCAATTATATCACGATACTGCAATGCACCCGTGCTTTAAGAACCCCTGATATGTCACTTTGACAATGACATAACTTTGTTTACATTTTTTCCGTGGGAATAATAACCAGACCTTAGTTCCAGAAATATTAAAGGGAAGTGGCTGGCTGAGATCCAGCCATATCCTTCAACTACCGACCGCTTGGTAAAGGGCAACATTTACTTTGGTAGATGCAGATTACGAAATGGTCATTGCCATTTCCCAGATCACCTTCACGGATTAAAATTGTCTAGTAGTGTTGTTTGTAATTTCCGTGACGCTGATAGTTGTAATTTGGATCATTTGTTTCTTTTTTGTCCCCATTACAAAGATTATTATTTATTAGTTCGTGTAGTGCCTTTTCCGTCCTCTGTTCAGGAACTATTTAAACATGTCTGTTATTATTTTATTTTTAGATTTGTTTGAATCACTTCTGGTATTTTGTAATATTGTAGATTTTTTGTTATAGTTTTACTTATAATTAAGTGATGTTTATTGTTTTACTTACTTACTACACTGGCTCGGTGACCCGTAGAGGATCCGACCTCCGAAACAAGAGAGTGCCACTCTTCTCATTCTGCGCCACCTCACGCCAGTTGGGTACTCCGAGGTTAGCCAGGTCCTTGAGGGCCTCGTCACTCCAGCAGTATCTGGGACGACCAACCGGATGTTTTCCATTGGGCCGACCCACATATGCTCTCTTCACTGACGGATGGTCTCCCATCCTCTCCAAATGGCCGAGCCAGCGGAGTCACGCTGCTTTGACTTCGCCCACTATGTTTGGCATGTCCATCAGCTCTTCCAGCTTCCTATTCCTCCTACGTCTCCAGTTACCGTCGTCACTTCTGGTTGGCCCCAGAATCTTCCGCCAGATCTTCCGTTCTGCCATTATGAGTTACTCTTTTCTTTCTGTGAGTGTCCAAACCTCACACCCGTACGTCAAGATTGGCCTAATAACGGGTTTGTAGACATGCATTGTGTGTGTGTTTGTTGTTTTAGCTTAGTATTATTATTCTGGATTTGTAGTGTGCGCTGGTAGCCAAAGCATAAATAAATAATAAAAACAATGAAGTTTTTCATAAGGCGCGTTCGTAGCCCAGCGGCGCCCGCGTACCGCGTGCGGTATGCGAGGTTAAGCAATGTCGGGCGAGGTCAGTCCATGGATGGGTGACCGCTTTGAGTGGTTACTAACTGAGCGCTCCCGTGCTTTGTAAGGCACGTTAAGCCGTTGATCCCGGTAGCTGTCTATGATAGCAGTCGTTAAGCCAAGTTAGAGGCCTCCGGGCGGCTTGAGAACTTCTAACAGTCAAGTTGCCCACTCACTTGACAAGCCTAATCCCAATAAGGTCTAGTTTCCCCCTCGGGTTGGAAGGTCAGATGGCAGTCGCTTCCGTAAAAATTAGTGCCTACGCCAACTCTTGGGATTAGGTAGCGGACCCCAGGCATCCTTCAGGATGCAACTGTACTGGGAATAACGCTAGGAGGATGATGATGAAGTTTTTAATAATGGAAAAATAAATTAAATTGTGTTTGTGACGTTCATGCTAAAAAGAGTCTTCTTATACAGTCTCCCCCTCCCTCTCCCAGTCTCTTCCTTCGTTTTCAGGTATAAAAATATATCCACGGTTTCCCACTCTCTCCAAGAATACTAGAATTGTGTTCGATGCGAGCGGATAAGGTCGTTAAGTGTTTTTTGGTGTTTTGATACAAGTTTATTTCCTTTAATGTGTATTATCTCGAGTGGTATGTTTATATTTTTAACTATCAAACGTAAAAAATCGGCCAAGAGCATGTCGGGCCATGCTAAGTGTAGGGTTTCTAGTTGCCCAGTATGAACTTACTTAAAAAATATCAAATAATAACAACCAAAAGGGTATACCTTCGCAGCATGTCATATATCTTTTACTAAGAAGGGAAGACTTTTTACGATAACTCAAAAACAGCTTAACTGATCATATCCACTATAGTTTTCGTTAAAAGTCTTTATTAAGCTTTACTTTCATGTTTTTTTTTTCATATTTTTAGGACTCATAATTCAAAAGTTAGAAGGGGGTTCAATTTTTTTTCTTTTGTAGTGAATATTTCCGAAATTATGATATGATATGATTTCTTTATCAAAAATTTATGATTAAAATATTCATTTTCAAAGACCTATCCAACAACACTCCACATCGTAAGTGAAAGGTAAAAAAATATCCCTACTTTACGTGTAGCGACACATTTTTTTTAAGAAACTACACCACCCACGGTGAGTTACCCTTAAAAAATTTTTTAGATTTTATTTCACCACTCTCAGATTTATTGATTTCTATATCCAATATCCATACCAAATTGCAGCTTTCTAGTACTAACAATCACAGGGCAAAGCCTCGGAGAGACATACGGACAGACAGACAGACAGACGGACACGGCGAAACTATAAGGGTTCCTACTATTCCTAGTTGACTAGTGAAATATTTCCTAGACTAGGTGTAGATAGTTGAGTTTCTTATAAATACTTGTTGTATGTACAGTCAACAGCAAATGTAGATGATCATTTTAGTACTTTATCGCTCTAACGTAACAATATTGCGACAGTTGGGATGCGTCAGAGTAGTGAAAGTACAGAAAGTGACAAGGTGACTAAAATGATCATCTACTTTTGTTGTTGACTATACCTAAGCAATAGGTTTATTGACTTCGAGGCAAACAAATCAGGGAAATAGCGAGTCTGGAGGACGCAGCCGGGAAGTTAGAAACATTATAGGGTACGTTATTTACGGAATCCTACAACCCTTTCGCGTTCTGCATAATGAATGATACTTAACGACATTGTGTTTGCATAAAACTCCTTAATTCATTCCAACAGATATCCGTTAGGCATCATAATTTTTTATCAGCGGTTTTCTCAATTCCGTCTATGTTAAATTTTTAGGGTTCCGCACTTCCGCACCTAAAGGGTACAACAGGTCCTTATTACTAACACTCCGCTGTCCGTCCGTCTGTCTGCCTGTCTGTCACCGGGCTGTATCTCACGAATCGTTGCCGCTATAAAATAAAATAAATATTTAAGGGAGCTACCATACTAAAAAACTTTTAAAAAGTTGCTCGTTGTGTTCATAAGGTGCTGGGTCTCAAAATGTATGGTAAAACTAAAATCCGACTCGCACTGGACAAAAATTCTGCTTTATATTATTTAAAGTTCTTATTAATGATTTTTTTTAAATGATTGTAATTAAATGTCTAATGTATGGATGATCGGACGGAACGTACCCTTCGTGCGCGAGTCCGACTCGTACTTGGCCGGTTTTTCCTACATTGATGGTAGAAAATACTCTCTTAATCTAGGCAGATAGACCAATAGGGTAGTTTAATCATGTTAAACTTTATTAACATAATTATTGCCGTTGTATGGATAGTATACCATCAAATTGAAAGTATTGACACAATAAAATGAAACCTACAAAATAAAATAAGAATAATAATAAAATACGAGACATGAAAGTTTCTAAAAATATGTCTTTTTTATCATCTATAAGTTAAATAAAGGCTACCCTAGGCTAGATAGACTAGGCTATTTACATAATTAAAAAAAACTGGCCAAGTGCGAGTTGGACTCGCGCACCGAGGGTTCCGTAAAAATATTTTTATTATAATGATGTAACTAAAAATGTACTGTTTTCGCAATTTTTCCTCTATCTGTGCTATAAGACGTTGCTTCGTACCTTTCAAGATTCTGAGTTCAAAGGAAGTAGGTACCATGTAGGTTTTGATTCTCTTGCCAGTGTCGAAAATTTGGGGCACAAACGGCTGTATCATTTGATTGCGTTGGCTTAGAAGTTTGATTTTTTCACAGATCCAAGGGACAGTAGACCTGAGTATTTGATATAAATTCCAGCTTGATACCTCCACGCGTTCCTGAGAAATGGCGTCTTGATAGACAGACAGACGGACGGACAACAAAGTGATTCTACAAGGGTTCTTTTTTTCCTTCGAGGTACGGAACCCTAAAAAGAAATTGTATAACAACTATATACTTAACCCTTTCAAGGCTATCATATTTGAAAGAAGTGATCACTCAGACGCCAAGATATCAAAAATTTATGTAACGTTTAAACCAATAAAAACAATTCATAATTGATTTTTTTCGTGACCAAAGTACACCTTCACTCCGACCTTTTTAGTGGTTGTTGGCGTGGTGGGCACGACGACACACGATCGCTTTATAGGTTCTTGGCGTTCAAAGGGTTCAAGGGCGTTTCACGATTAAAATAGCAATTTTCTTGTTTTTCCATACAACGTAAGAACCTATACGGGGCTCGTGCGTAGTAATCTCATAGTTTTCTGGTAAATAGTATGGAGCGTTTTTGGTGTCCGCAAACAATATCCACCTTTGACCCTCATTCGCAGCTTATGCTGTATTTTAATCGTAGTAGGCCCTATACAAACAATTAAAATCCTTTAAAAAATGGCATCCTTAATTTTTTTTGTAAACTAGTCTATTTTCGGGTTTAGCTCTGATGTTCTCTTACCTTAGATTCAATATAAGGATCGCTGCAGGCAACCCCGCTGTTATAAAAATAATAATAAGTAGACCACAGATGAAAGTAAGTAGTTTATTATTATTATCAATACAAGAAAATAATAATATATTTAGGTATAAAATATAAATAACCTTCTGCAACATTCTTGTCGTAATCATATTAACGTTTTTTCCTATCAAGTCAATAAATAAGGCAATTAAGGCTTTTAACAATGGACGAAGGGTTAACATTAACAGAAATACGAGTATGCACAATAACGACCTACTTAATTGTATGTGTATTATATAGAAAAATACAAATGACAACAATACTTAAGTGTATATTTTTAGTTATGTACAACTTATACTAACTAAGACTACGACTAATAAGTGGTAAATAAAACTAAAAATAGCTTAAATGTTCATGGCAAGTTCTGCTATATTAAGTTGTGGATTTAATAAAGCAACAATTTGCGAAATGAAAATAATATTTGATCAGTGAGTAGAAATATAAAAATAATGATTCACATGTTTATAAATTTGTAAGATTACAGGTCCAGAAATAAAATGTCTTAATATATAAGGTGTATATCATCAGAAAAATAAATTTTGAACATCATTTTGACGTAGACAAGCTCCCAGACACAAAAGATGGCACTCTGCAAGATCGGGGTGCTGCAAATACTCATTATTTTAAGTACGGCGCCAAAATGCAGGCAATAAGCATCTCCGCTTGCCATTTCACTGTCTAGACTAGCAAATACATTTCTATTAGCTTCATCCAAATCAGTAAAATATAAATATTTTAAAACAACGAAACAGTCTTCGAGAATTCCTAAAAAGATAAAACGTAATCTTTCCATTTAGTTAAAGGGACAAATTGGCACAACGTTATGTACATCGAATCTACTAACTAAATGAAGGGAGTAAATTGTGTTTGTACAAGCGCGCGCGCGGCCCAGGCGGCGGGCCCTCGCATCCGACGCACTTCGCTAAATTGAATGGTGTCAGTTAGCATCTTTTTATTCTCCCGTTCAGTAAACGTTCAGATAAACGGCTCTCGTTAGGCTGAGTGCTAACCGGATCTCGAGCGCACGCGTCGCCGAATTAATTCAGCCCAAGGCCTTCCAATTTTCCCGCACCGCCTATTTCCAACAAAATACTCCAATAGTGAATTTAAATAGGCCACACAAGTCTCATTATCTTACGTATTCGCCTAATCAGGCGTTAAAGTTAATGTAGGCTATTTCCCGACGGGGTTCCTCAGTACCAGCGTGACGGGGCCGGCTGGGAGCGCTTTGAGCGCCGCCCAGGCTTGAGTTCTGGTGAATCCCTCCATCGACGTGCCTCCCGCTGAAAGTAGTTCAGCACCGACTAGAATACGTCCACTTTGTGCTGCCGCTCCACCTGAAAAAACAGAATGATGATATTGTTTAGTTTAATCACAACGACGTATCGACGACTTGTTTTTTCAAACAAGGATTTTGTTGCCTGCCAATTTGTTAATTAAGGAGCTACCAGCTCCCAATGACCTTCGATGCGTAACTTTCCATTTCCTCGTGTTTTTTTTGTAGCTTATCGTATTAACAACAACGAGGTCTACCGATTTAGTATCCCATATTTACTTGAAAACCTTCGAGATATTTGGAATCAAACTTAGGCAATTTTAGGCCGATTGACTTATTGGCAAGTTATATTCAGAGGTCCGAAATTGTGCAGCATTGATAGCAGTGTATTCACAATAAATAATGATACGTACAGAAGCCAGAAAGTTAACTCTTAAGTGAACCCTATATTATTTGACACAGCTAGCAAAACTCTAATAATTTATTGTCTCAGTTATGATGGAGATTGGGGATTTCATATTTAGGTTCGCTACTTTCTTGAGGATTTTTGGTTGGACTCTAATCTGCATAAACAGCGTCTTATATAAATCAATGTAATAAAATATACACGATCAATATCATCATAAGCTGTTAACTATATTGACCACAAAAAACAAAACATGTTTTTTTAAGTGTGTCTGACCCGTTACCAATGGAAACTCTGGAACCAGCTAGACAAAGAATCCTGAGTGTGGAATGACTTGTCGAATGACTTATCTCATCTTACTATCTACCCGCCGCTGACAAACAGTTCAAAATATGGTTTACATTAACTTAACTTAAACCACCTAAATCTGTAAGGCTATTCAAACAAAGCTTAGGGTTGTTAATGCCACTCATACACAAATTTTTTTTTACTTAGTTTAATTTCCTTCTCATCATACGAGTATAAGCAAAAAAATTTTTGTGACAGACAGACATACGGATATGACGAAACTATACGGATTCTGTTTTTGCTATCTACGGAACCATATAAATCAAGTATATAGGATATTTGTATTAATGCTTATGACACTTTAAAACTGGCATGTGACAGCCCTAAGCTATGTATATATCTGGGAGAGCTCGCGCTGTAGGTAGGTCATAGCGTGACGTCACAGAGTGGCGGCAGCATGGTGAACTGATTTTGTACGGTAGTATTAAGTAGGGGTTTAGTACTCCACGGGAATTTCGCTTATGTGACGCTTTTATTTTATAGGCCGCCGCGTAAGTACCATCTCGAGTTAAACGGTAACTTTATATATTTTTTCCTGGTTTGTATGCAGACCCGACCCTAAATAAATGGGAAAAGCGCAAGCGAATAATAACGATAAATATTTCAAGACTTAGCTTATATATTGAAAGTGTATTTTCGGTGTTAATGTATTTTGTTAAAAGAGCCATACAATGCACGACCGTTACGTAAGCGACGCTCATCTGGAATACCCCATGTGCGTTTACCAGTGTGTTAAATGAACAATGAAGAAGTATTATCAAAAATATTATCCAGAAGGCATACCCACATCCGTTCGAGTTGTTAGTATACACGTTTATAACACAGTTTTTTGGACAAGCTTTGGTGAAATTAGTTAAAAATAAACGTCTCTCTAAAGTTATAAGTAGATTTCATATACATAAGTGCATAAACAACATTCTAATATCGAAAATGGAGTTTTTGTGGACAATGTTTGAATAAATCATAAATAAATTCTTATTTTTTAAATTCGGCCCTTGAAAATTTAGATAAAGGATTTAACCCAAAACTCGCTAAAAAATCGATACCAACGCGTGAAGTCCCAAGTGTGCATCTTTGACGGAAGCTTATTACTCGTATGAGGGCTACGACTATGTAATGTTTACAAAATTTGATCCAATTTTCATTATCGCTTCCTTCGCCGGTTTTACTTATGACATGGGCAAGGTCGTCGTTCCAAGTGGCGGGTGACCCATTTTCTTTCTTAACATACCTGCAAAAAGTTTCTTGACAGTGAGCGGGCGGTCGCCCTGCGGCGAGTCCCGTCCGCCATCGAGGCCGAAGCCGAGCCCGGCGCCGCCGCCGGCCTTGTCCAACAGCACGGTCACCACAGATCCTCGGTCCGCGCTCTCTGTGTCCTCGAGACGAGCCTTCGACTCCGCTGGAAAATGAAAACAGTCCACCTCAACACCTCGGAACAAAATACAATCAATCAATGAGAAAAAATAGATTATTCATAATATTCATTAATTCACTTTTTTAAAAAGAATCCACTCGGAGTCATACCTACATATAATGATAATTTAGATAGCTCTTATTTTCAAATAAAATAATTGATTACCGAAATTCTCGAAATAGTATGCCTACCTACCTAAATGATATATTAATAGTCCATTAACTTAATTATTCAACAAATTAAATATGCAAATTGTAGTTGTGATCATTGCTTTTATGAAATATTGTTTTCTTTACTAACGAAATGTTAATTGAACTGACATTTGAATTTTAAAAACAAAAACATATTATACAATATTTACAAAAGAAATACATAAATAAAAAAAACTGACGTCTGTGGTATGAGTTTTTGATTTTCATATCGTAATCAGAAACAATTGCATTATAATTTTGTATATTTATAGGAGGTAGGTAGTAGTTACGGGAGATAGGAGCAATGAAATTACACTAGATACATTTGTTATTAAAGGGATTTTTTTAAATTGTTCCGAGCGAAATTCTAACCTGCGACCTCCTGGCATACTCGGCCAATAGCTCTAGCCAACTGAGCTATTGGAACAATCAAGCTCAGTAACGTAATCCTTCAATAGTTCCCTTCACAACGCCTTAGGGAGGGGTACAGCGACTTCTACCTAGAAGACTCAGGCTCGTTACTGACTATTTCTTAATGTAATTTGAGACGTTGGTGCCATTTAAAGAAGCCTGCGTTTTCTAGGTAGTTCTTTTAAGCAATTTAAAAAGGACATAAAATGAATACAACATCCCGCAAAACTGTTTGCACAGTTTGGCTGTGGGATCTATGAGTTTATATAATTAGTGGTAAAGTCTTCATGAATAAAAAACATGTCGCTGTACGCCTCTCTAAGGCGTTGTGAAGGGAACTAATGTAGGATTTCATGCCTGAGCTTGATTGTTGCGATAGCTCACTTGGTTAGAGTGATTAGCTGCGTATGTCAGGATGTTGCAGGTTAAAATCCTGCTTGGAAAATACATTTTTTCAATTTTTCCGTTTGATATGAAATTTAGATTTTACGTCAGCAATACGTTACTGTTTAATACAAAATTATATTAAGCAGTAGATACTTATATAAGATTTGTAAAATGTGGGAATACTATAAAAAAAACTATCTTACTATGGTCAGAGCCGCATGTTACGCTACTCGTGTTGTCTTGGATATCGTTCTCAATTTCAATAACAACTTCCAATCGTTGTTCCTGAAACCAAAACAAAGTAATTATTATTTCCTGGAAGTCATAACCTGAAAACATTAACGTTTTTTTAAAAGAGGGGTGTTTTAAGTTTATCGTGACTGTCTGTGGTATCGTAGTTCCCAAACGGATGAACCGATTATCGTTTAGTTTTTTTGTGACATAGATAATTTTACCCCGAGTGTTCTTAGCCATGTTTCATGAAAATCTGTTCAGCCGTTTTTGAGATATTGAGCCTTGAAATGAAAATATCGGGGGTTTTTCAACTTTTCTAAGGGGGTTTTTTTATTTACATAAAAATGTAAATAATTGTGTACCTTTAGGATAGCAACAGTTTGGGCATGGGTCAAGCCTGCCATACTGCAGTTGTTAATGCTACGAATTTTGGCCCCTCGTTTTAATCCGGCCTTCGCTGCAGCACTGTCTGCTAAAACTCGGTGAACCTGCAAAACACATTCTTCGTTTAGTCTTTCAGAAACGTATAATTCACTATCTGAATGTTGCTATCAAATTCCTATATAGTAAATAAGTTTAGTCTAGTCATTTGAATGTTTGTCGCCTTGTGGACTCTATTCCAATAGAAATAAAGTCCAAAGATGACATAAATTAAAATTCCTCGACTGTACATAAATGTACTTTTATTAAAACACTTGTGTTACTTACCGTGACATCTTTCGCTTCGCAGTCAATGCCACCGGCTAGAATAAGGCCAACGCCAGAGCTAGCGCCTCTTTGTAGCCGAATTATTTGCGTCGGCAATTTGCTCTCCTCTAGAGAACTAAGATCGCTCTTATCGCTTAAAAATCCCTTTCCATTGCTGACGTTGTAGATAGAATTTTCATTGCTTGGTGCATTTGTTCGAACATTGGGTGAACAAGGTGAAACTTTAGTTATCAAGTTATTTTTCTCTCGCACTATTGGTAACGTGTCAAGTTTTTGTTCTTGCACACTAGATTTGTCTTTTTGTTTCTCCACTTTATCACTATTAAAGCTGTTAAGTCCTGTTTTTTTTAATTCACTAATTATTGTTTCTGAAATAACTTTAGGCGGATTTTCGACTTTTGGGGTTTCTACAACCACTTCATTCTGCTTGGTTTTATTTACTGAACTTGAATTTCTTTTGACTCTCGAATTCTTAAAGTCATTTTTTCTTTGTCGTACGTTGACCTCTTGGTCGCTGTCCGAATCAGTTTCAGCGATCACCTTATTGCGTCGTCTGTTATCGCCTTTATTCGAAATAGCACTCACGGAAGACGTGAGTGTAGAAAGGCGCTCAGACGCATTGTGCGTTGGGCTGGGTGATTTCTCGTACGACTCGTGCGAAAACTTTGTTTCTACTACGGGTGACTTCAGCTTGGCATCGCGACCGCTTCTGCATTTTGCCGAAGCCAAAATATTTCGCCTGTTGATGGTATCTATATTACAGGATTTCGAAACTTTTTTTTTATCTGAGTCAGCAACAGAACTTTCTAAAGAGCTGCAACTGGCTTGCGACCCAGAAGTAGCTGCCGAACCCGCTGAAGAACTGAGTGAAACATTCGTATCAGATGATACCGAGCGACATACATTACGTTTAACGTAATCCTCGCTACTTTTTTCAGAAATCATAGATTTTGTAGGAATTTTAGTTTTTACAAGTGAGTAAGATGTATAATGCGATATACGTGGTGAGAGCCGAGAGCTATCGGACTCTATACTGTCTAAATTATGTAAAGGCGAGGATGCTGATGAACGATAGCTAGATTGCGTTGAGCTCATCGCAGAATCATTATCACTATCTACAATTTCAGTTGCAGTACATATTTTTATTTCAACATTTTTGTAATCGCGATTATTATTCAAAATTGACTTGTAGTCGTTATTGGACCCTTTGTTGAGATTGGACATGGAAAATTTGGCTGGCAATGTCCCGTTTCTAACATCTGATATAATTTGGGCAGGTCTTGGTGCAAAAGCTTTACTGTTTAGTTTGTTGAGAGTATTGACTTTCTCGTTGAATTTTCTTTCAGGCGTAGACTCTTTCGATAAAGAAGAAGGCGTATACACTTGTAGAGACTTTCTTTTAAAAGCAGGCGAATATTTGGGAAGGTTATTTGGTAAAAGATTGGTTTTCCAATTAATTTCATTCAAATCAATAATCTTCTTGTGACTTGTTGTAGTGTCCTTGTTGTTTGTACTCGTATTTAAATTCGTTTTGTAAATAAATGTTTTTGATATATTATCCTGTACTTTAATTTCCGGTAAATCTACTATTGGCGATTGGACTTCAGGTATTACTAAGCCCCTAAGTTTTGATAAGGACTTTTTCCTTTGTTCAATTAAATACTCTAAATTTGATTTGTGAACACTTTTATCACCATTATCATCACTTATGCTGCGAGAATGATACACAGGATGACTAAAGGTCTTTTCTATACTCGAAGGTAAAGTGGTCGTACTGCCGTAAAACAGAGGTTTACTCTCTATTGTTCGGGGAGCCAAGGTTTGGGCGGCATCCTTACTCAGCGTTTTAACCTTACATTCTAATGCTCCTAGTACTTCTGGTCGCTCTGAATGTCGTTTGTACGACCTAGGCACTTCATCGAGGTTATCTTGAGATTTGGTTAACCGCCTATCCAGAGATGAAACCTCGGTGTAACCAGTCGTATACGAGCTTGTGCTTTTTCTGGGGACAGTAAGATTTTTTGGAAGTGTCCCGAAATTGTCCAATTGGTCGGATGAAGGAGCACGATCATTTGAAAACATAGCTATCTTGTCCTTAACACTTGCTTCACTTCTAGCATCCTGCGTTCTTGAAGTATAAGAGTACCGGGTACGAGTGGTGGGCCAGCCTGCAGGCAAGCGTGGTGGTAGCCGTGATGGAAGCTCTGGAGCGTTCTCCACAACGTCCGCTGGCGTTTCTACCCCATCGGGCGGCTGCCGAGGGCAGGTCGGTAGAGGAGTTTCATCATTTGAGAGACTTTTGTCCTCTGCATCGCTTTTGTTGACCCGATCTGTAAAGAAGAAACAAACAATAAGTCTATGTAAGTATGTACCGAACTATACAGCTGAGGACTAATAATTACTCTCAACGTATGTCTAAATACATATTGGTAGGTATAGTAAGTGGAATTACGTCCTTCAAGAAATTATTTGCATCTGTTTGTACAAGGCGTGCTAGTTTTATATAGGTCACGTTTTAGAAGCCAACTACAGTAGTCAAAGAAGATTAGCCCTCACCACACACCTCTTACTTCGAATATCGTGTTATTTATTGAGAATTAGAATTAGATCATAAAAAATCTTAATCACGAACTTAAGGTTTGATAGCAGCTAGCCGTACACACGGATGCAATAATATTTATACATTTCTGACTAGGCCTTGAAGGCGACGTGAGGACATACTACAGGCGGAATGGAAAACCTGTATTCTGAGACGATATGATGAATCACCGCTGGTGTCACTTTACAGTTGACCAACCTATTAGCCAAGATGATGCGTCATTACTTCTATTACAACCAAGCGCCGATATGCTATAATTATTGTCATTAGTAGTGCCGAAACGGCGGCGCCTCGATTCCGCGTTAATATTTATGTGTATATATACATATATGACAATTTACCTTCTCTCTCTTCTACGATCGGATTTAAACACCGTGAATGTCTGATTTTAACAACACTATAAGATTGAGTATCTAACACTATCACTCTTTGTGTGTACATCACACCGTATTAAATTTTAAACATGTGCGTATATAATGAGGTTCACGTTACAACTGATGTTTTTTCAGTAAGTACGTAAAAGCATTACATACGTAAACGCAATTTATGTCTACATGTCTTATTTATTTTGCGGACATGGCACGCTTCAATTTGTTTGAACAAATGGTACGTGCGCGCTGAAATTCAGGATTGTCGACCATCTCAAAGGTTCACCGCTGGTGCCGCTTTCGTCATCGCACCGGAACAAAGAAACTCACTGGATCAATTTAATCAGTTGCGCGAAATTAGTACAGGGTGCATGAAAAGGCAGTCCGAACGGATGCACATGTGTAGTGCATACAGTTACCTAGTTAGATTGGAACACAAATATTATTTAGCCTATATCGCTCTCCGTACCCGTTTTACTTTGCTACGACATCAAAATAGGTAAATAAATGCAAAAGTTATTAGATCAATTTAATCAGTTGCGAGAAATTAGTGCAGGGTGAATGAAAAGGCAGTCCGAACGGATGCACATGTGTAATAGTGCAGATATGCACTTACCTAGTTAGATTGGAACACAAATATTATTTAGCCTATATCGTTCCCTTATACTCGTTTTACTTTGTTACGACATCAAAATAAATATAAAAGTTATTGCATTCCGTTCCGAAACGGAAACTTATTTTGCAACATGCAAGAGTTTAATGGCTATGTCAATATTGTACAAAGTATCGGATATTCTTACATTCCAATGAAAACGTGGAGTAAGCGCTTTGTATAAGTAGGTAAATATAAATTTATAATTGAGGGCTAGGTAGACGTTATATGAGCATAATAATATTAATGAGAGAAATCAAGAGAAGATAAAATGTTAATGTAACTTCTCATACAAAAGTATTCTCCAAATTTCAATTCTTTACTGATCGATTTTCCATCCTATGCTATGTTCAATTTTAAGTACTGTCTGTACTGGTGAAAGAGTTTTTAAGATTTTAAAAAGGATCTGATCTGAATTCGATGTAAACTACTTAAAGTCGATTTGAACTTACAGACTCACAAGTTAGAGACATTTACCTCCGTGGCATATTGCCGGTGAAAATGTTATCATTAGTTCCAAAGTTTTTCAGTGATACGTTTTAGGAATTGTTCATATGAGTATGTGTAGATACTCCAAAAATTTTAAAACATATTCGTTAAATTATTTCCACAAACGTTTAAAACTAGTGTACCACTGTTAAGCAGCCATGGACAATGGACACTGACCGTAGAGGGACATGGACCGCCGCGGCAGCTTCCTCATCTCGAACATCGTGAGCGATCACAGTTCGGAGATGTTCACATAAACCGACACATAACCACGCACTTTCATTTAATAAACCAGTTTTGTGTCTCAGTTCATTCAAGAATTATCAAAAACCACACGAACATTACACCCACATTTCGCGAAGAGAACAAAAAGCAGTCCACTTTATTAGTTCGGCAGTAAAACAACAATGCCGTGAATATCTCGGACCAAAGAAAGAGGATCGGGTTAAGAATGCGGAACCAGCTCATTGACGACCGAAATAACAGTTATTTAACATAGGGTGGTGCGTGCAGTAAGCGACCACGGGCCGGGTGCGCGGACGCCGGTCAGCGCAGGACACGGCGAGCGGCGAGCACGGGCGGCGAGCGCTGTGCCGCCGCGGCGGGGCGAGATGCACTGAGTCGCGGCGGGCTTGCACAAATTTGCAGCGTCGCCGCCCTTGACGGGGGCGTTGCTCCGAGCCAGGGACGGACACCGAGTGCGCACGCGACGCTGCCCCGCATCCCGCGACTACATAAGCCTTGCGAACGTCACACATCACATACCACTACAAACCCCGACCACTAGACCAGAGAACGGGGGGGCACTCCCGACACCATAGCACAATAATCGACAATATTTTCAAGAAGCAAAAGCGTACCTATCAATATGAAATTTATAGTCACTCTCTCTAGCCGGTGCTCTAACTTTAAGGTAAGCACGAATCTGTAAATCCGAGCTATTTTTAGCGAGGAGAGGCATCGGAGGGCGGCGACCGTGAGCGTGAGCGCAGACGGCACTCGCGCGCACCGCACAACAGATGTCAGGGTCGCGCAGGCGGCGCCCCGCGCCGCCGCGCACCCTGAACGCCGCTCCATTTCCGATTATATGGCATGCCTTCTTTGGCAACTTGCGGGTTGGATTAGGCTCAGAAAATGCGGCCAGACCGATCTCACGAGTGCACTTTCTTTTCATTAGTACTGAGAGGAGGGAATAAGTGTGGCATCGCGGAATGCGCCATGCCATCTAGGTACATAGAGGTGACGTCGCCACGGCCGCGGGAGGTTGGAATGCCGCCTGTGCCCGCCGTGCCGCCGCCCCTCGCAATCCGGACGCGGCCTTTAAACCGCTCCGACGTGTTTGCAGAGTTGTTTGCACATTTTTTTACATTCCCGTCCTTTTATTAAACTCTTTTTATAATAGATCAGAACGTGGAAAATGTACACAGGCAAACGTAGAATGGATGAAAAACAAAGGCATATTGACTAGAGTTGTAATTTCTTCGTTACGCACCTAAGTATACGAAGCCTATATGTACTTTTGTATTTCTTATTAGGGATAGACTATAGTCTATTATGTAGATACTAGTCTACTGTACTAACTACCTACTTCACTTTAGGTTACAATTCTTATAACCGTGATCCTTTATCAGGCTATTATTGAAGAGAGAGATTCCTGAAATTATAGGCAGAGTCACACCGAGTCAAGCAAAACGTTTGTACCTAAGATTGAGATTGAAATGACTGATGGGTTCCAACCACGAACTTTGAAATACAAGATAGGTAAGTGAATGAAAGTGTAATCGATTTCACTTTCAAAACTAAATTAACTTTCTCCAGTGACATGTCTTATGTAATCTCAACGAGACAAGAGTCATAACCGCAACATTTGTATCTCGCAAAGGTCGTCGGGCGACTCTTTTATTAATTCAAAGCGCTTACTTGTGTTTATTAGTTGGCCGAACCTCTGACATAACGATCTCGTAAGGCACCGGCACAACAGTGAGTGATGGACAAACATATCGCCCGCACTGACGTATGGAATTCAGGTTAGCCTATAGTTTTTGGTGTGCGCGGTGAGCAGTGCTCACACTGCAGAAACTGACTAACAACGCATGATGTAAGGCAACTTATAGCTATTATTTTTCCGTCAAATGGCAAAAGTGTATAAATTTATGAAACTATGTCACATTACGAATGTAATTAATGCGGCATGTTGCGAGCGGCGTTTACGACATTTAAGTCAAATAAATATCGCTTCGATTGCGGTATGCGACCGACGACCGAGCGAGCTGACTGCTGCGAATCAAACCGGGCACGCCAGGAATCCGCCAAACGTTACAACATCTGCACCTTCACCAGGTCTGCAAATATCAACCTTAATCTTCATTGCTTAAGAGCCAGTTGCGATGCGTTCGAAATATAAACGCTTTTTGTTAAAGCCTTCACTCGAGAAAATTCCAGGACTTCCAATTTAAAATGGCAACCGGATAAGTTAAGCCCATCAAAGTTTTTTGGTTCAAGGTATTAATGGATTCCGAGGCTTAACGTTACCGACCAAAATAAAATAACTTTCGGGAGTCATCGCTTAAAAACGTAAATATTTTATCAATTTATATTTACGAACATACCAGCATTAGGGTTTGTCTTAGCTTAGCTGACTCATCTCATTTCTCATTCTGAGCTAAAAACTACAGCCAAACTTATATATATATATATATACAGGGTGTGGCCTGTAATAGGAGCAATAAATTTAAAGGACGCTTCCTTAGAGCACATGCAGTAACCTCTTGTGTCCAAAAAAAAATATCTTTTTTCAATTGGTAGAAATTTTGATCTAAAGTTATGACCTCCAAGTAATGGATCTTGGCACCCAGAGATTATAGCGCGGCAGTCAATGCTGATTTTGAGGTTGCTTCAAGTTATGACTCATAATCATTGTCACATTTTTGGTTTAAAAGAATATTTTTGGGACTTTTTAATTTTTTTATACATTTTTAGTGTTTTTTGAATAAATTGTTATTAATATCATTCCAGTAGAGTAAAAACGGACATATAACTACATTTGCGAAAAAAATAAAAACTTTTTTTTCTCAGTTAATATCATTTGGAAATAATTGCTGGAGATCTCAACAGTGTACCGTTTTAATTTTTTGCTCCTATTACAGGCCACACCCTGTATATGCCCATGTTATATCTGATATTCATGCCATTACCCTTCTTATTAAGAATACGCAACATTTAGCGCTAAAAATAGCTCGAATTTACAGATTTGTGCGTACTTCAAAGTTAACAACGGCAAGAAAGAGTTACTATAAATGTCTTAAATAAAAGATATTAAATAATAAATAAGTAAATACAAATTTCTAATGGAGATTAATTATGCTGATCAAGTCACCTAACATTGCGGAATAAGTGGACAACAATCGACGCGAGTGTACCCAATCTATGGATCAGGTGCACTATAAAACTGCTAACCTCTTTCCTATTGTGGCCGTATCGATCTAAAGTATCGAAAATGGCCATCAATCATAGCGATAAGCATTCGAAATCGCATTTCTGGGATGCAAAATGCCGGTTAACAATGAAAGTTGACGGGCAGATCGTGGTTGTCAATTTAATGATGAACCAGCGGGATATCGGAACACAACTTTCCTTATAAGCATAGGTAGGTACTTATAAGGTTGGTCAACTTGAGTTTGATTTGTGCCTTAAGCTTAAAGCATAGGTGAAGATAATTCATGTCGGCTTTCTGGTACGGAGACCCTTGAAACTCGTGTTGGGCGTTCCCTTAATGAAATATTTTTTCTTACAACTGAATATAGATATCACTAGGCAGCTTCTTAGGCAAATTCAAGAGCATTATCGGCTGATATCGGGCTAGGCAAGTGTCATGATATTTCTCACAAAGAAACTGTGTAATACCAATCATGAAACATTATTTCATTTCGTTGAGACATAGTGTAAAATTAGCATTTTATTAAAGTTTCAACGCTTGCCTGCAATAATAATAAATTATCACCGCTTTTAATTCATGCCAGCTTAAGAGGGTTATTCGGTGCCAATAAAATGTTTGGTGAACTTTGCTTTCATACAACAACAATAAATGTGTTCCAGGCGGAACCTTAAAAAATGAATGTGCGAAGTCACTAGAATGAAGGTGAACGACTCAATCCCAAGACTGTGAACAAGACCTAAAATGGAATAAACGCCTTCTAGATACATACACGGAAGAGGAATACTTAAAAAGTACTTCAACATTAATTATTTTTTTGTATCCAGTTTACCCTCACTACTTATAAGGTTTGAAAGTTTGCGGCATTCGCGCAATGCAGTCCAAGCCTTGCACCGAAACTGCGTTACGGCATTTACGGCATGTGCAAAGAATGAGCAGGTGCGACAATACGGGCGGGCGCAAGGTGCACTTTCACGACCCCGCACACGCAAGGATTCCTTGCCTATAATATAATACGAAAATTATACAACCGTTTGGAATGAAATAAATATAAAATTTCTCTATGGGTTCAACAGCACCTCCGATTAAGAAATTTACATAAACACGATTTTGCAATGATTATGTATTTGTACGGGCGTTTGGAGCACGCGGCAGAGGTGTGGCGCTAAACAATGTGATTAGGTACTTTGGTAAAAGATTATCGTACAATGTGCGCCTATAATATTCTCATTGACATACACAAACTATTATCATATTTATCATTAATCAACCAGGGCACAAAACCTACAAGCGTTGGCGGAATATGAGAAAAAGAGAAATAAATATTTAAGACGAAGCTTTACAACTGTTGAAAATGAAAATGAAAAATATATATTTCTTCCTTTTCATTACATACAAGGTTGGGACCTCCTAGTAAGTATTATTTACCTGTGATAGGAAGTTCCGCTCTGTCACTTACTATTTACTGAATTTACAGTATACTTTACGAATGTTTAACGGAGTCACATACTTGAAAGTTATAAATGTTATAATTGACAACATTATTTTTTAAGTTGGCTTTTTTCCGATTTAATCAAATAGAAGATAAAAAATTAAGTAAAAACAATTTTATAAATTCTGAAAAATATTTCAATTTCATATAACCTCTTGACGACTGGGTATCAAAATTTGCCAGAATAAGTTTAACTCTGTCAAATTGACAAAGAGTCAAAACTTAAGAGTGCGCAGTACGTTTGGGTCTCCATACAAACGTATTTACGCTCTCATTTTAAAACGCCATACTAGAATAACGTGAAACTTTGTATACACAATGGGATTCGGCATATCTAGGCCGGAAATTACTTTCTGGAGCTTGAAATTATAATGGAGAAAAAATACAGCGATTATTAAGGTTTTCATACAAGCCGTAAAAAACTCAAAAAACCGCTGTATTTTTTTTCTTTTACAATTTCTAGCAACAGTAACTAATTTTCGACCTAGATATGCTGGATCCCATTTTGTATACAAAGTTTCATGTTATTCTAGCATGGCGTTTAAAAATGAGAGCGTAAAACGTTTATATGGAGAACCGAGCGTACTGCGCCCTCTTAATTGGAGCTTATGTATAGGACGCCAGTCGTCAGGAGGATAAAATATCAATATCAAAAGTTCCTCATTCTAACGTAACAAATCATACAGAAGCACTATTACTAAGACAGATTTACTAAAGAAAGTGTACAGCTGTTCTTTTTGTGCGCTGTGACTGTCAAAATTCGGCCTATTGACGTCACATATTTTAGTCTCTTCTTTTAGTTTCTTCACATTCACATATTCGTGAATATTCTGAAAACTACTATAAATATATACAGGGTGTGGCCTGTAATAGGAGCAAAAAATTAAACGGTACACTATTGAGCTCTCCAGCAATTATTTCCAAATGATTTTAATTGAAAAAAAAAAAAAAAATTTTTTGGATTTTTTTTTCGCAAATGTAGCTTATGTGTACTTTTTTACTCTACTGGAGTGACATTAATAACAATTTATTCAAAAAACACTAAAAATTTATAAAAAAAATCCCAAAAATATTCTTTCAAACCAAAAATGCGACAACGATTATGAGTCATAACTTGAAGCAACCTCAAAATCAGCATTGACTGCCGCGCTATAATCTCTGGGTGCCAAGATCCATTACTTGGAGGTCGTAACTTTAGATCAAAATTTCTCCCAATTGAAAAAAGATAAAAAAAATTTGGACACAAGAGGTTACTGCAGATGCTCTAAGGAAGCGTCCTTTAAATTTATTGCTCCTATTACAGGCCACACCCTGTATATAAAAAATATTTTGGGGTTTCTTGTTAACAAATTAACGAAACGAGTTGAGATTTCATACTACTTGAAAATTTTAAATGTTGTTAATTGGGTGTTTTCGTGGGATTAAGCTTTAGTTCTTCGAATGATGGTTTTATTATTTTAATTACATTTGTAATTTATAATTTACTAGCTTTCGCCCGCGACTCTGTCCACGTGCTACTAGTTATAATTATATAGAAATAATTATTATTAAATTCTTGTAGGCGCAGGCTTAAATATCGCTCACCCATACAAACTTCTACGCCCCTTTTTACCCCCTTAGGAATGATTTCCGGAATAAAAACTTCATATGTACCTTCCCGGGACTCCAACTATCTCTATACCAAATTTCATCTAAATCGGTTTAATAGTGAAGGAAGAGGTAACAGACAGACAGACAGATATAGGTATTTTCGCATTCATAATATTAATATGGACTAGTATGGACACATAAATATATAATATATTTAATTATAATGTTAATAATATAGTTTAGTATATATAGTGTAGTATGGACATGGATTGTGTGAAATTTGATGGTTTACTATCCAAATAGTGACACCATGTTATAAATTATTACATGTGGAAACTTGATACACCCAGTTGTAGTTTCAATATAGCAGCTTAGATACAGGACTCTACCATGCAGTGACAATAACTAGTCACGGTCTATTCAAAGCACTAACATACATTCATAAACCGACTTATGGTAATATTGGTAATGCTTTTGTCTTCATTCCATTTGCAATAGTTACCCTTAGCGTCGGTTAATTTTCTTCAAATGTAACACAAGGGATGGTTGCCAATTGTTGCGTTTAATACCAATGTTTTGGAGAACTCCTCCTCCTTTTAACATGCAAACTGTACACATATTGTATATCAGATAAGAGTTATTCGTATATTGCTTTCGATAAGTGCTTGGAAAGTAAGTAGGGCCTTATTTCTACACTAGATAAGCTGGGACTGCTTATATAAGCTGACCAATAAAAAAAAGGTTAACGGAGAATTTGACTTTCAGTGCTACTTACAAAAGTGCACCCCTGGAATTTTAAGTATAATACAAAATATAAGGAATGTAAGAGTTTATAAGGTCAATATTTCCTTGGGTAAAATGCACATAAATGTGAAAGACTTAAGGCTGGGTTGCGCCGACTTACGATCACAGACCGATCAACGTTAAATATGGCGCCGGCAGCTGCAACCCAGCCTTAGACTACTAGTTTTTGCCCACAACTTCGTCAAACATCAGACTTTCCTCAGGCGCAGCATTGATTACCCTACACACCCTTTGAAATTTCCTATGTCCTGTCCAGAGTCTCAAACCATCTCGATACCAAATTCCATCTAAATCACTTTAGCTGTTTCAGTGTGTAAAGCTTAACCACTTAACTAAGACGGTGCGGAAAGGAGACAGGAATCCGCCCCCGCTACACTTTGATCTCACTTATTGCCTCTGTACCCTCAGGCCGGGGTCTGGATGGCAGCGGACAGCGGGGCGGAGAGCGGGATAAGTTGACCCCCTCTAACGTAACGTACGAGCACCCACTTGCCGCCCCGGTGCCCACTGGCGTCGCGTCCAGTCCGGGGCCTCACAGGGTGTCAGTAAAGGTTTGGCTGAGAAAAATAACATTGTTTTCCAGAAGCACAACTTTGTACTAGAAATTCGATACAGCCAACTTACTGACTTAAGTTTTAGATAAATTCCAAAAATATATCGCACGAGTATACATACGCGTGGGGATCGTGCACTTAGTGCCTCGAACGGTCGGCCTCACAAGGGGTTTTACACCTATGTACCGTGTCGCTCTAATGTCATGTTTGAATAGTTCACATCATTTTTGCCATTTACATAATAATGACACACTGGCACCGTCTCACTTCCAATGGACTACAGTAAAAGCGGGTGCAGCGGCGGAAAACGCTGAAATTCTAAAGCGTAATAAATACAAGGGCCTCGGCAGAGAGTACATGTTTGTACCTTTTGGCGTCGAAACTCTAGGTCATGGGGTCGCCTGGTTGACGTAACTGGTGACCGAAGAGCTGGCGGCTTCCTCGCTCAACGTATCAGCATTGCGATACAGCGAGGAAATGCCCCCAGCATCCTCGGTACAATGCCTCAAGGGCCTGTTTTGGATTTAAGTAAGATAAAATAAATTTATATATATATAATGTAAGTACTGTTTTTACAATAACATCAATAAAAACATGTTTCGTGTATAACATGACCTCTTCTCAGGTTTATGCCACGGTGATTCATGGAGTGCTAAAATATCAACCGGCTCTTAAAAATAATGACACCTTTTAAAAGCATTTGCGCTGTAGGAATCGCCGTATGGCCTTTTTTAAGTCATAAGGGTTAAAGGTGAAATCCACCAGATATATACGAAAATGTTTCCTACGTTTGCTCTACACCACGCTTACTTAATTTCATTCACCTTTGATTCCGCAAAATTACAATATATAACAAAAATATACTTGTAGACGACAGACCCTACCCTCCCCTGATGTACCTAGCACGTAATTTAGAAACAAATAAAGATAAGACGTTAGCTAGGTAAATGTAAGAGTAACCCTGTTATTTAAAATGGAATATTTAAGAAATATTGTCATATTTACGTAAATATTAGAACCTTGTCGCACTAAGCGGAAGGAATAACTCTTTAGGGCGAGTTTATTCATTTTAGCAAGTATTATGACACAATTCGAGTAATTGCGCAATAATACTTGGAACTTTCCATACGCAGTAGAATGAAAGATTGCGTAATAATGTAAAATATATCGATCGTAGATCGAAATTACGCTATGAAAATGGCATGTTTGTGAGCTAACTCACAAACAGTTGACTCTGAGACAATAAGGTTTTTATTATATAAAGTAGGCGCTGAGGCGCATATTATAAGCCCTGTTTGAATCACAGGCACTAAGAAATGGTCGCGCAGCGAATTTCTTAAGATTGAATAAATTCAGAATAGTCGTTTTTACACAACGTTCTTCCCTCTCAGAGCCAATATTAAGGAGACACTGTCCAGGTATAAAGGGTCACGTGTGACCACACCGAACGCCGACTCGATGAGTCCTAGTACAGGCCAGTGAGATAATCACAGCCTCCGCAATCCGCGGAAAACCGCGAGATTTGTAAGATTCCCTATTTATACTCGGACAGCGCCTCGTAGCGTGCGCAACTTCATGGTGCTCACGTTACTGTCAGCCATTACGAAAGAAAGGAGGTGAGTTCGCAACGTACTTCACTTAGTACCGAAGAGACACTCCAAGGAAGAAACCCAGAACAAGAAAGAAAAGTGCGTTGGGAACTCAGCTCAGGAAAAGTTTAGGAATCTAGACATAGTGTCCTAGATTTAGATAAAATCAGTGTTAAAGTCGTTATAAATAAGTAAATTTATTATATACAGTGTTAACTTCAAAATACGTTTTATTAAGAACATAATCTGTGATAAACAATATAAGCCATTTACAATCCGTCCGGACTTCTTATTTACTTGTTACGAATCATAAGAAAAAGCAGAACCAAGGTGGCACCAAAATTAGAGTAGAGTCAGTCACTGTTATTTTACGAGAGGAACTACCAGTCATTTGTATACAGTCCACTTTAAACATTTATATTTTTGGGCCTAATCAATCAGGATTAGTGCATCATTTACAATACTCATTTCAGTAATCACTATAATCGCACAATTCTCTACGAATACTTTTGCAAACACTTGAAATGCCCGAGTAGTACAAATAACATAAGCGGATCCGCGGGATTAAATATAGTTTAATTTCCATCCTAAATGTCTCTAAATACAGGTAAAAGAATTATAAAATTGGATGACTAGTTCCAGACTATACTCGTTCGTTACAAAAAACTTACAAACTCACAGTCACACACTTCACCTGTTTATGATATTAGTACCTATAGAAATGTATATGTAGATACTTACCCTCCCAAAAGGTGCCATCAAAAGTGGGTTTTCGATCACGTATTTCGTTTTCAATGACAACTGGTTTCCTGAAACAATAATGAAATAAATTATTAAAATACGATAGTAACACTTTTAGATGTTTAATATTTTTATTACAAAGGGTAAATAATAACAATATTTTTTTGTTGAGTAAATGTTTGATGTATATGTCAATAAATTGTATCTTTCGGACTTGCCCTCCTCACCTTACCATCAAATATCTAACAGAGTCGATCGAGACATATATGTGTTAAAAGATTAAGATAGAAAGGACTATAAAATAAGTATAGGTCGTGTATAGTCTTGGTCTAGGTTAAGTTATTATTTTATTGTTTGTTGTTATTAATATTGTTCTTTCCAATTTTGTTTTTTCTATTGCCATATCGGCGCCTTCCATCTAGTTGATAGCAACAAAATTGGTACGTGATTCTATAAATGGTATAAACACCTAAATGCGCTACTTTTAAGGGTTATAGCAAAGCGACGAGCACGTCCAATCACCATATTTTTCGAACACATACCTACCTACATACATGCATGTATAAACATTATAATTTGAACAGTCACCTGTAATAATATACGATTGAACAGAGGAGTCAAACCATTTGACACAACTCTAACTATTTCTAGAGCTGTTTTATCTCATTCACTACAAGTCTATAGTCGTAGCTACACCACATAAGGCTTAACTACGACTTAATTAGGGCACCTCGCGCGAACGGGGACGTGTCTGTCAGTCAGTATATTAATATCCTTGTGACTCGTCCTCGTGAAAATGTTCCTAATAGCCGAAAATATTTTTCGAATTTTGAAAATATTATACATCCATTACAGATTCTTACGGCTTAAGCTTTCACCCTAGTTAATCCAGGTTTAGTTGTCAGCTATATTTTCTAAAGAGGCGACGTTAAGTACCAGTAGTTGCATTTTCTCAAAGTATAGTTATTTAGACGCCTAGTCGCGTAAACGAAGGAGGTGCGCTTTTAGTTCTGCAAGTGTAGTGATTTATAGCAATTGTGTGTAAGTGTCCAATTTCTGTAATAGCGACAATTAGCGGCTGGCAGTGGCGACTGGTGGAGCTGCCGACTGCGTGCGCGCACACCGACACAGTAGGACGTCATTACAGCTCTCTTGAAACGTTACCCTTCCTTGCCTCGGCTAAAATTAGGTTGGCATACGTTTACAGAAAATTTATATTAAAACTGACACCAGTCTGCAAATTTCGGGTTTTAAGCTATTGGGATATAAAAAAGTGAGTTATTATCCTATGACTTTATTACAAGGTAATGGCTGTCTTGGACGACAATTCACGGTTTCAGGTTTACAAAATTATGTCTGAAGATGGACCCCCGGGTATGTCCTAAAACTACGACCAAGACCACCGGGGAATGGGCATCAGCATTCCTAGAGTGCGGTGGAGACCCTGCGATCGCCAATCCGCATGCCAAGCGTGGCGATGATGGCATTTACCCCCCATGAAATTGGGAGAGGCCTATGTCCAGCAGTGGACGTCCTAGGGCTGATATGGTGGTGGTGGTATGGTGGTCTAAAGATGCTCAGTCGGAGACGCAGGACGTGATACAAAAGTCCGTGTAGATTTATCGATCCAATAAGCTACGTTAAAATGTGAGTCCCTAGGTTCTTGTGCTATCAATAAATTACTTCCTACTTCCCTACAGACAAAAAAAAATAGTTTATCACCGACTTTCACTGTAGTAATACTTTCTGTTCGCTTCCAGATGTTGTGCAGCGCGGCTTGAAACTCTGAAGGCGCAGCACCCGCGTCGGTGACGAACTTGCTGAGATTTGACCCGATGCAGAGATGGACAAATATATTTATATCTTTTGAAAATGATAGTTACATTTTCTATGTGTCGTCGAAGCCCTTTAAAAGGTTGGACAACAAATAAATCTTCACTTCATTGACTTCCCGATTAGAAGGAAGAGTATTAAATATTAAAGTTTTAATAATTGTTATTCCCTAAAAAATCATATTTATTACCACAAATTCCAGCATTCATCATCCTACTGGCAACTCTGAATATATTTAAGTGATTCCTATTGGCTATTGTGTTTTTAATTACATTTGACAATTTCTGAATCATTGCCAACAGAATGAATAAATGTTGCTTTTAGAAAAATATTCCTAACCAGGAATATTTGAGACAATAGAATCAAAGCTAGAAATTTAAGATGTTACTTAAAATAAGCCATGTTACACTCTCACACTAGAGTAAAATCAATTTCTAGTAAAAAATAGTATGACAGGTAATCTATCGGTGGAGAGGCATTCGTAGAGTTACCATCAGACACCTGACTGAGCGCCTTGTTGTAATTCCCGTGACGAAAAAGTAAGCCAGGCTAGCTCCGGGTTGGTTACAGATATGCCCAACGTCACTCCACTGCAAGCCAGTAATCATATGATCTATGTATATAAGAAGTTTCAACGTGATGAGATAGTATAACATAGGTACCTGATGTCATACTCGTAAAGAAACTTTTACCGGTTCACAACCATTTTTGACATCAGAATTAAATTTGGGAAAACCAAGAAACGAAGGGTAAGATGTCATGGGTACATTTCGATTAAGTGTGTGAAAATAACAAAAACCCCGAATAAACCAAACATGAAACATTCATTCGAAATAGGCTCACTGCTAGACTGAATCCACTCACACACTGCATCCAATGGTTTCCCGCGAAATAACATTTTCAAGAAACATTAGTACTTACCCATTAATTGGCATGATATCGACCACCACTTCCATGTTTAATGAAATGAGTGATGGCCAACGAGATGAGATAAATAATGGGATCAAAGAGAAAAAGAGCGAGATAGGTACTAACAATGACTTTACCTTGCTATCTCGCAAATGCAGCTTTACGGGACCCTTATCAAGCAATTATATAACAATGTGAAATTCTATTTAACCTATGTCGAATTTCAAAGACTGAGAAATTAGGTCTCAACGACCACACAAAAGTTAGGTGCATTAATATGAACGGCCACAAAAGAAGCAAGTTCACACCGTTATAAAAACTGAGTAAATTCCCAGCAATTACCTAAGTAATTTGGAATTAGTCTAGTGAAACTATAAAATTAATGTCTTCGCACACGTTAGCACGTCATGTTTTGTATGGACTTTACAATTAAATCAATTTAGAGGTAAATTACATATATCATATCAAAATTTGTAAAGAATCCGTGTCGCTATAGTTTGGTAGTGGACTCCAAACAAAAAAAATATTTCTATGATCTGAGGTAGAAGACGAGAAGCTCTATTAAATATTATATTAAGTCAGCCTACTGTACCGCTTTATCAAGCCTGCGGCCGGTCGACACACCGCCCTTCCATTATCTGCACTTCACCACCACTATTTACACATTTATTAGAGCTTCACAGAAACCATATTTTACAGCGATTTACATAGCATCAAGCCTAAGAGCTTCATTAAAATGATAGGCTACTCCTTATGAAAGACACCTGCCTCTTATATTCGTTGAAAACGTCGGAGAGATTTATTTCAAGTCAAACAAGAACGGCGAAGCTTATCGATTATATCGGATCCGGTAAACTTTACCTTCAAGGCAGAAATACGATGACAATATTAGAGTTTTATTCACAACTAGCTGTTGCCCGCGACTTCGTCCCCGTCTTCGCTCCTATTGGTCGTAGCGTGATGTTATATAGCCTAAAGCCTTCCTCGATAAATGGACTATCCAACACAAAGATAATTTTTCTATTCGAACCAGTAGTTCCTGAGATTAGCGCGTACAAACAAACAAACTCTTCAACTTTATAATATTAGTATAGATTATTTCTGCTACAGTCACGGAAACATACATAAAGCGGGTTTTCCCACGAATCGAAAAGTAAATTTACTGATGTAATCTTGAACTGTCGACACTTGTACGAGTATGCGTTTCGTCCGCAATCCCGTGTCTTATAATTATAAAGGCCAGTGCAAATTTCTGGTTTGGTTGAGAATTGGCAATATTGGTCGCGGTTTGGTTTTGTGTAGGTATTAAGTCAACTACGCGCCAATTTCCGAATACCTAGACGTGTTTGGGGTTTCGAGAGTGAGTGCCTCAACGGTCAGTAGTAACCTCGTTTTCCAGTTATATTGCGATCGACCGTGCATAATGAATCTCAAAATAGTTTACCGCTGCACTCAAAAGTCGATAAGATAAAATGAGTAAACGATCAGGATTTTCTTATCAAATACTAAACGTTTATTAATTAAATTACGTTATAGTAATGCCAACGGTCAGCTCAACTTTTAGGAATTGGGTCGTGACTTTATATACTATCGTAAAGGTGCATTTAATTTATGCAAATTGGCGACATTTCAGTCACGTTTACAGACATATGAACTGGCATGAATTTAATTATCCTTCATCATCTATTTCAAAGTAAATCTCCACCCAATAGTAACATACAAAGCATTACGTAAAATGTAAGCAAAGCTGCTATCAAAATGTCAGGGACCGCGGCGCGGCGCGGCGTTAGGTTAGATTCAGAAAGGCAGTTTTCGTCTGAACACGGCGCTGCCGCTGCTTGGCAAATGTCGCTCACCTTGCTTGTCTCAAGACTCTGTACCGACTTACCGGCTTTACGCCTGGCGTGATAAAGCAAATACACATAGGAGAAAGAATAACAAAATTTAATAAGCATTTATTAAATTTGTACTCATTTAAAAAAAACTTATTTTACAGGTCATATTTGTAATAATGAATGTGAGATACAGTAAAATTTTATCTAGCAGGGTCATACCAGACCAAATAACAAAAGTCGTCTTTCTGTAGTCAAAAGTTAAAGTCTTACGTGTATAAAAAAATGTTTATTTTTCCATATTTTTTTTAGACTCCAACCTAAAATTAGACTTGATAGTTTTACTAACTTATTCTATGTTTACAGTTACAGCCCTTACAATTTTACAATTTGTTTTTATTTCCATAGTTTAATTTTTAATTTATTATAATAATTATTAACAAAATCGAAATGTGTGTTACTATAATGTAATCTACTTAAACATGTTTCTCTTTATCATATTTCTTATACATATACCTACAGGAACGATATTATACATGTAGGGTGTTAAGGTAACATATCCTCCAAAATTGTGCAAAATAGCATTACGTCATTTTGTTTTCGCGTCGAGACGAAAGCCAAAAGGATTGTGTTATATCGTCGTGTTCTGCTCTACTTCGTTTATGTTAATGCACGTTAGAGGTATTCTTGGAACCTACAGGTTTACAGCCTGCTGCGAGTGAAATCAAGCACTTTATAGGCAATTTCATGCTTTAGGGTAGGAACCAACATAGTGTTTATATTTTACCCAAACATTGCTGCTGCAACTATAATTAGTTCCGTGTTTCTTAGTTTACTGAATTAAGCCTAATCCTCAATGTTATAGTTACTTTACAGGTTAAGTGCAAAGATAAACTGATGGTAGAACTACAACTAGACCTCGTTCTTCCAAAACCTTGACAAATTAAATTAAATTTTTACTAAAGTAAGATTCGTATAATATACAAATCAATAGGAAGGTACATAGAAAATTTAATTGTCAGTCCTGAGAAGTTGTGTTAAATATGGTCCGTCTTCTTAGAACAGAACACGCTAAGCTAGTAAAACACATCGCTCACGTTTTCGGCTAAAGTAATATCTTCAGTTAGGTATACGTAGTATCTGCTACCTATATTATACATGATTAAGGCTGGGTTGTACCAAACCGTCTGTAATCGTAAGCTGTGCTCGTTAAAATTTGAATGTATGGAAATTTCGACCAGTTTCTATGGGATGACAGCTGCCGGCGCCATATTTAACGTTGATCAGTCTGTGCTCGTAAGTCGGTGCAAACTAGCCTAAGTGTCAAATCGTCAAAATAAATTTGACATTTAATTAGTATTTATAACTATTTAAGTCCTTTGTAATCTTTATGACTTTTATGAGTTTGGCGAAACCAGCCTGAGTGTAAACTCAGCCAAACAAGAATAAAGTTTAGATACTCCAAGATTAGTCCATATAATTTTGACGTTCAGTGTCAGACCATTATAATCAAGATCTTATTCCATTTTGTTTGATTAAATAAGACCATACACAATTCCGACATTGGTACCTAAAAACAATAAAACAATGAATTAAGGCCGCATTCAAGTGAAGTGAATTATAATTGTTACTTACCGTTTAAAATACACTTAAAATACATTCCAACAACATGTCAAGGATGTGGAATCTCAGCCACCGTGTTTGCCGTAAATGTGCTAGTAAACAGCTTAGTATTCAGCTGGAAAATATTTTCGCAATACAGGAGGTACAACTGCGAGTATCTTGTTGGCTGCGAGTCAAAAGACAGGCTAAGGCTTATTCAGAACAAATTACATTCCGACACTGTCTGAAGAATGTGAATTTTAAGCCAAGCTTAGCATAATAATAGGTAACAATAACATAAACGTCCGCCCTGGCCAAGGTCTTCGAAATGGTCTTACATGACTACCTTCTACCCCAATGCATGCCTCATATCGTCTCCTTATCTCTCCGAACCTTATCATACGCGCTCTGGTGTAAGTCAGGGATCCTGTTTGGGGCCATTGCTGTTTGTTATTTTAATAAACGACCTCCCTGAGGTAATAGAAGCATCGACTGTGCTGCTGTTTGCTGACGATGTGAAGCTGGTCATGCCGGTCAGATCTAATGTGGACCGTGAAATGCTCCAAAATGACATTAGCGCAGTGTACGGGTGGAGCCTGGACAACCGGTTGTTATTTAACATTAATAAATGTGAGGTAACAACTTTTTCCCTTTCTTCTGTGTCTCTCTGTTATGAGTACTATATGGCAGGGAAGACAATTACACGCGTCGATGAAGTCCGAGACCTCGGAGTAATATTTGATTCGCGGCTCACGTTCCGGGCACACGTAAAAAACGTAACACACGTCGCGTTTCAAAGGTTGGGTTTCGTGCTGCGTAACGCTGTTTCGCTCTCGGTTCCAGCAACGCGTGCTCTATATGCGACACTTGTTCGGAGTATTCTCAAAACAAATGCAGTGGTATGGAGCCCGCATGAGAAAAAATACATACTCATGCTCGAGCAAGTGCAGAAGAAATTCCTTCGAAGTATGTACAAAAAGATACATATCCACTACCCTTTTATGTACCCAACGCGGTTCTTACAGGGACATCTAGGTTATGACTCGTTGGAGCTGCGTCGAAACCTGGCCCTACTTAACTTTGTAGTTAACATTTTGAGGTGTAGGGTGGATAGTGTCGGCCTTCTGGAAAGATTTGTTAGGCTCTCGGTACTTGACGCGTACTGCAGCAGGCGGAGGCGGCCGCCCCTGCTGGCTGCAGAGCACGCGCGGACGCGCCTTCGCTTGCACTCCCCCGTCCTGCACGCGACTGCGCTCATAAACTCCTTGCTTGCAGCAGCTTCTGAATGCGATTTGTTTGCGACAGGTATAGCGAGATTGATGACAGTATGGAAGAGAGTGCTTGAGATGAAGCAAGATAGGTATTCCGTAGTTTTAAGTAAGTAAGTTAGTTTTATAGGTGGTGTTTTTAGTTTGGAATCTTTGTAACGCTTTGGGTTAAACTGTAAAGTTACATTACTTTAGATTCAATAAATAAATAAATAAACAGAAAAAATCAAACATTCAAGTTAAGGGGTTTGTACTACGGTTTTGACTGATCTGAATCACGCATTTGATAGTTATGTATGTCGATGAATGAAAAGGTTCGTGACCTTTTGACCTTAGCAGTATTAAAATAGAGTCGAAAAGTGACGAACCTTTTTATTCCGCGACTGTAAGTGAATAAATAAATAAATTAATATTGGAGGACAATCTTACACAAATCGACCTAGTCCCAAACTAAGCAAAGCTTGTACTATGGGTACTAGACGACGATATACATAATTATGTAGATAAATACATACTTAAATACATTCAAGACCCAAGAACAAATATCCGTGATAAATGCACAAATAAATGCCCTGGCCGGGATTCGAACCCGGGACCTCTAGCTTCGGAGGCAGAGTCACTACCAGCTAGGCTAAACAGGCCATCAAAGTGTGTTTAGTTTAGTTTATTTTTAATCACTTTATGTAAGCTGTTAGTAAATGGACTCAAAAGAATGTTTCTAAGAAAAGAATAAGAATATGAAAAATATTTCCGCATAGCCGTCAGATTGTTCGGACTTCTTGTTTTAGAATTTTAAGCAGCTAGCTATGAAATGTAGGTACACATTACACATATGAATATATTAATATTGTTCACCAAGCCACCAGGTTGAAAACAACAGTTTTTTTCTTTGGCCGTCTAGAAGTCATGGCTTCATTCAATTATATTTAGTTTTTGAGTATTTAGATGTCACGTCTATTAGTTCAACAGAAAAGGCTTTGAAATGCCATTAAATCTCGCTGGGTGCAAGCCTAACCTAGGCTAACCGCGTCGTGACCATCCGCCCCACCCCTCGCCCCGCGGCACTATGCGAGGCTGGCCATGCACTGTCCAGTACCAAATTGGACTTGCTGGATAAACTTTGACACTACGAGTATGCCAAAGACAAATGGAAATCTACTTGCTTGCTTAAAAAGAAGCCACGATTATGAAAGTTGGAATGCGTAACTTGCAAGTAATTAATAGCGAGTGGCGATCATGGACGGTATTGGAAGAGATTTAAATATATCCAAAAACTGACAAAATAAAAAAGATGATGAACTCTAGATATTAATCGATTACGTTCGCAATAAATATTACGATAACATCGAAGCTCCATAGCAGATCTTCGACGCAAAATCACACCAGTAGCTTCCAACGCAGAAAACCTCACACAGGTAGCTACCAAAAGAACCTTATCTAGTAAACTTTTAACCACTTTTCTTAATACCTTAAAGCCACAAAATAATCTGTAGCGATTATGTTGATGATGATGAATAAATGAACTTGCGATTTTCAGCCCTTAAGTAATTATCGCATCAGAACGTAAAACAACCGCCTCGCCAAATAATTCTGGTCCGATAGAAACGTCAGTTGCAAGCACTGTATATTTTTCGGTGTAGTTGCAAATAAGTACAAGTAGTACAAAGTACGGGTTACATACATACATATAATCACGCCTATTTCCCAGAGGGGCAGGCAGAAATCACGGATTTTCATTTGCTACGATCCTGACATACCACATTCTTCATTCTTTATACATGCGCGCCGATTTAGGGTACTCTTGACCTGGCCTTTATGCAGAATTGGCCGATTTGGTTGAAGGTACTATAACATCGAAGTAAGTACGGGTTGAATACCAAAATTAAGTAAGTCTTTGGTCCTGCTAGTCGATTACGTAATCGGAGTATCATTTTACCACACAATAATGACAGTTTGATCTGTCTTACGTACGTGCGACGCTTTGCTCGTGGCTAAAGCGGCGCGAGCGCAATACTCCTCCACTCCTTCAAACCTTCACGTCACTATTTAGTTACACATCCAAAGTTCTAACATGTCTCATTACTACTTTTTTAAACCTTCCTTCGCTGAACCGGTTATCCAAGCACTACCTTACCTTCCTTTCCCTTTATTTCATTACACTAGTACTAAAGGTCAGACCTATTGAAGCGTTATCTGATCAGATCAATATACAATACGTAACTCGACGAAAGCTAAACTATATAACTATAACTCGTTAAACTTTACATGGATACATTGTTACGGCATGCATCTTTATCACAAAAAAGTACCTATGTGTGTCGCCTTCAATAATAATATCCGGTTCGAAGGACCATATGTTTAACCACAAGTTCATTGTGTAAGATACGTGACACTTTACTACCCATATAATAAGATGAGGGTATTTTAACGTCGGCTTTTACACACTGTACAAGGACATGCATAACTTTAAGTTTTAAGTAAGTATATGAAATAAAGTATGGTCTTATAAATGACAAGCTGGTAAGAAAATATTATTCGTATTGTCTCTAAAAAGTAATTGAAAAACTCAACAGTCAAGTTTTTATCTCCGTTCCATCTGTCCGAGCGGTTGTTTCTGCTCCATCGTTCTTGCCTGGATATATCGCTGGGAATGGGAAAAGGCAAATCTAATCAAAATTGCTGCCAGAAGAGCCATCTATCACGAAGATATTGCGAAAGTTTGATGGACAATATTGCATCCGTGGAGATCACAGCTGCTGTCTGCACAAGTGTTTCTGACTCTTAATAGATTTATTAACGAATGCTATTTCGACGTTTCATTTCAACCGTCTAACGATTCCTTTCTAAGCCGTTGATCTACTAAGTCAAGTGTTTATGAAAATTTGTGCTAATCTCGATAGTGACCACGATTAACATTTAAATTAGGGTTCTGTAACACAAGAGTGCCCAAGGATGCATTGTGATGACCTGCACTAGACCTGCATTGGTCTTTAATCTCTAGCTGTCATGGGGGGAAGGGGGCAGGTTTCTGTCCCCTTAGTCAAACGGTATCCCTATAGAAAAACGCTCTCGTACTTTGAAAGGCACGTTAATCCGATTTAAAAGACTACGTTCGAGTGGCCTGACAACTTGGAAAAGTCTAATGCCCCTCTCTCTTGTAACAATAGGAAGAATACTGCAAATAACTTGTCGGTATATATATTCTATAACAGTGAGCGACAGAAAAACATGTATATTTTAGTCCCTAATTAAAAACCTTACGTAGCTTTAAGTTGAATAAAAAGAGAAACAGCAAAATGGGTTCGTTAAAATAAAAAGTAACGAGTTTAATAAAATGTTATTTGACGCTGTCGAAGCGAGGGTGCGGGAGGCTAAGTCAATGAATGAGGTGAAGGGAGGGAGGACCGTTAGCGGCCTCGCGACACCGACCACAATATCAAACATTAAACCTAAATATTAAGTAAACTTCGTTTTGAATGAATTTATTGCAGGGTTTACCAACTTCTTAAACACGTGACAGTCAATATATACGTACATAAACCTCAAGCCTGTATTCCAGAAGAGATGGGCAGAACAAAAGAAATTTAAGTTTAGTACTATTTCTAGGGTTGCAGGTTAAATATAAAGAAAATGTGATGTTGCAGCGATAAAAATAGGTTGCAAACCCAACGACCATACCCCACTTCAAGCCGGTTCCCATAATCCATAATCGAGCCTTCGCGACGAGCACGTGAAGAGAGGAGCACTATTCTAAACTATGCACCACGCAGGGATTTAATCAATTGAGTTTATTTTAGACAATTGAGTATAGAATTTACGTTAGTAGTAAAACCCTACTTGGAACAAAGGAGTACTGAATATTCCAAACTAACTAACTACACCAATAAGATTACTTGAATAATGATCCAGTTTGAACTCCTAGTGGCAAAATATCTATCTATACTAATATTATGAAGAGGTTAAGTTTGTATTAGCTTTGTGAATTTATAGCTTTGTAAGCGTGTATGGGTAACGCTGTGCAACTACTGATCCAATAAAAAACATATTTATTTAATTCAAAACTCATAGTTACAAGCTACAAACTTAAGCATTAAGTAGTTTAAAATCCTAAAGTGTGACATTGTATATTAGTATATATGCACAGCATCAGAGAGTAACTGCAAACTACCTGGCAATCACTTACGAACTAACATGCGTGAACAAAATGAAAAAAAAAGCTTGAAGTCTAAGACTGAGCATACACAATATAAGTGTGGTGATATGGGCGTGTTGTGTATCTAAAGGTTCGGGTAACCATTTAAAAAAATTGACAGAAAATAGTGCATTCATTATTTAGAAAGGACCTTCTGAATGGGCATAAGCTATATTTTATCCCGCGACTTCGCTTGTGTTCTTTGTGACGCAGGCAACGGGCAGCTACGAGAGTAGTAGTAAATAAACGGTGAACCGTTAAGGCTAGGTCGTCAAGCGAGTTAGCGTTTTCGAGTTTTCTAAAAACAATCCGAAACGTAGAATTAGGGTTTTAAAAATTTGAAAAAATTATATGTTTTACTTAAGGATCTAGTCTAGTCAAAGTTGCACTCAGTTACACGATCTAATGAACTTCGCTCGATAGAAAGAGACCCCGAAGTTACTCCTTTTTGTAAAGCATTTACAATCTGACGACTAAACTATTGATGTTTTAAATAAAGTTTTTGAACTAAACTAAAGCCATTCAGTATTTCTAGACATCTTTGCAGAATTTAAAAAGATAAAATGATTGTATTAATTAATATGTTTAAATACCTACAAAATGCCGAGCGCGGAGGCTCGGCAGGCCCGATCAGTCGCGCGCTGGCGCTTACGGACAACGGACCTGTGTCAGTTTTATCCGCGACAGTTTCGTGCACCAAACAAGCAGTTTTTGACGAATTTATATAATTGTTGCAAGTTATTTAAGAAGGGCAATAAAAACCCAAACGAAAAACGTCGTATTTATTAACAAATAAATTATGGTCATAGTGCCACAGTATAGAAATGACAGTATAACAACTAAACTGAACCCCTGCAGAAATGGAACCAAAGATGGTAAAATTATAAATGAAATTTTTATTACCAGAAATTATAGATATAGTAAGAGATCTACTGCTTTGCACATGAATATTTTTATTAAGCTATGAGCTTCACCACATTAATTCCGAGCGCCTTTTTTTTTAATACCATGTCAGTGGCAAACTAACGGCCCGCCTGATGGTGAGCGGTCAGCGCAGCCTATGGACGCCTGCAACTCCAGAGGTGTCAAATTCGCGTTGCCTATCCTTTTAAAATGTATACACTATCTATTTTTCAGCTAATCTTCTTTTAATAAATCTACCCATTTCCAGGTAGCTACCGTGGCAAGTTTGGTATCATTTCATATACCATATTGATTCTTTTATCATCTTTATGTAAAAAACATTTCTGGTATTTATTTTAAAAGAATACAGTAATCTTTCGCGTAAATAGTAAAACAGTAAAAACTTCGCAATGTTTTTTATGCTTTGAGAGCTAATAACTTTAGACGAATAAATTAAACCACCAAAACAATCTGTAATTTATTAAATTAAATTAACGTTTTTTCCAAGCTTGTGGCTCCTAAAGTGTTAGATGTTACAATAAAGCTTAAAACTAGTGGCTCTGTGAGCTGTAGACCAGGCAAAAAAATTTTTTTTAAATTTCAAAATTTACAAAAGCCGTCTCGACAAAAATATAATCAAACCTATATAATTATCGAACCTGCTTACAAAATGTCACGAGAATCTGTTGAGAAATGCGTCCTGTAGAGGACAACATTCGAACAGACAGACATACGAAAGAATTTTTGTCGAGAGCTGAAACGGAGACGCTTCGCTCTCTCGGTCAAAAAACTATGTTAGTATAATTTTATGACAGTCGTGGTTCACTACTACTGGGCCTGTGTATATGAAGAGTCGAACATTATCAACTTATATCCATACGCTTCGTCCGGTTTTACAGTAGACTGAGGAGTATACCCTGTTGTGGACTACGAGAAGGCCTTCGATTCGGTTGAAACCTGGGCTGTACTACAATCTCTCCAGCGGTGCCAAGTAGACTACCGCTATTATAGAAGTACTGAAGTGTTTGTACGACAAACGCCACTATGTGAGTCCGACTCCAGGACCAGAACTCGATACCTATTCCGTTGTAGCCGCGAGTCAGGCAGGGAGATGCTGTTTCTCCCAAACTGTTCTCCGCTGCACTGGAGGATGTGTTCAAGACTTTGGACTGGAGAAGCCTAGGCAATAGGCATCAACATAAACGGCGAGTACATCACTCACCTTTGGTTTGCTGACGATACAGTAGTCTTGGCTGAGACCATACAGGATTTAAGTACCATGCATGAACTTGGTAAAACCTCCGTGAGAGTTGGTCTTAAGCTGAATATGTACAAGATGAAGGTCATATCAAATGCCCATGTAGCACCAACATTCGTTACTATCGGACACTTTATACTCGAACTTGAAGTTGATTATGGTATACTAGCGACCCGCTCCGGCTTCGTACGGGTGCAATGCTGATACTAATTATAATTATATACTACAGGATGTATTTATATACAACCCGGCCGATTCCGCCGCAACCGCTATGTTCCTGCATTTTAAATCAGTAATATCTTCAAAAATATTCATTTAAATTACATGCTGTCAAGTGCCATATTGATCTATATAAAATGCAAAATGTATATAAGGCATTTTATTGGAGAAGGATTAATGCTGTATTGCTTAAAATCGCTTCGTAAATAAGCCATTATTTTTCGTAAAAAGTAAAGGATAAAAAATGGTTATTGTGGGTTATCCCTAAGAGATCGACATATACCATAATCGACTTTTTTGTAGACCTTTTTAAGTTGTACAATACTGTAGTACATTATTTTGATTTATCTCGTGGGGTTCAGCCAGCGTTTGCAATGTAAGCGCAATAAAATATGTTTATTTAGGACATCACAATAGAAACCTATTAAATTATCTGTGTTTCTCTACTATACACCTGTAACCAAGAGGAAGAGCAATGGAGAAGGCTACGCTGGAAGTATATCTGCGCGATCGTATCAGAAATGAGGCCATCCGCAGAAAAACCAAAGTAACCGATATAGCCCTCCGAATCGCTTAAATGGCAGTGGGCGGGGCACATTGCACGTAAAACCGATGGCCATTGGGGCGCAGACGAAGGTTCTCGAGTGGTGACCACGTACAGGAAGGTGCAGCGTAGATAGGCCCCCACAAAGTGAACTGATGACCGGGTAAAGGTCGCGAGAGTCCGCTGGATGCGGGTGGCGCAGGACCGGTCATTGTGGCACTCTTTAGGGGAGGCTTATGTCCAGCAGTGGACGTCCATCAGCTGATATGATGATGATGATGATATATTTACATGAATAGTTGTTATAGTGTATACAAGCTTATTAGTTTTACGTGTATTCATAATCTGTCATTGCTTTCTTAAATATCCGTGTTTGTGCAAAAATAGTTTGTTGCCTTCTGTGCTATATTTATTTTTCTCATTTTCTCGAAGGTTAGCTGGAAGAGATCCCTTATAGGGATAAATTCGCCTTTGTACTTTTACATTTTGTTATTTTGTTTCGATTGTTATTATTTTTTGTGCAATAAAGTGTTATACATACATACATATTCATGATGATGATAACACGCACACGACAAATAAATATAACACCCTGTATAATATAACACAATTAGATAAAAAATTGCATGACCTATTAAAGAAATCGAGTAGAAGGGAATAAGACATATTTCTTAGGTTCTTAGGTTTCATAGAATAAAATAACGAATTTCAGGGTTGTAGGTATGTACTACGAATTCTGTTTTTTTTTTTTCATTATAATGGATCTTACCGTAAGTTCGACTTTCAATTATTTATTTACTACCTTATTAAAAAAATATATCAATTACATACTAAAGTTTAATCATAATTAATGCATTTCTTAAGTCAAAATACAGTTATATTTCTATACTGTTACCAGTATGAAGCTAGCGGGGTCATCCGAGTTCACAGTCGCTTCGTCCGCGCGGGCTTGTTCACGCACCGCCAGGACAGCGCTAAATACCTACTCTCGCAGGACTAGAGGGCCTTAATCCATTACCTACTTATCTAAATATCTTGTCGGGAGTAGGTTCGCCATGAGCAGCCTTACTGAAATACCACACATTATGCGCACTTACGTGTTCTAACGGGCACCTTTACTACTACCGAGATCGATACGAGTATTACGATGACAAAGATAGACGACTATTATACCACTAGCTTTTGCCCGCGACTTCGTCCGCGTATAATTCGTTCTCGCCTTAGAATGAATTGTTTTCCCATACAATCTTTCTCAAGCTCAGGTGGACACCAGGAACTTAGGGGTGACATGTTGGAGAAGGAAAGCCACGAATAGATCGGACTGGAGATATTTGCTTGACCAGGCTAGCCTAGGGCCCACCCGTGGCTATAACGCCTCAGATGATGATGATACAATCTATCACCCTTCTTTACACCCCTTTAAGAAATGATTTCAGTCAATATGATTCCCTAGAAATCCTATTGTCAAAACGAATCATTAAGTGCTTATTTCGGAATATCAAATGTACCGATTCTAGACGAATGAATCCCGTCAAAAACATTACACGTACATTGTACAATGATAAAAGTCTCGCTACGCAGTTCTGCCGTAAAACGTTATCCCGACAGAGCGAGTTCTTCATGTAAGTATGACGACCGAAGGCCGGAAGCAGAGCGGCAAGGCATGCGAGAATAATCACACATAGCGGGCTTCTCATGTATAAGGATGAGGGCCGAAGGCATGAAGCGGAGAGGAGAGACGCGCGAGGCTGAAGGCCGAGCCTCCCAACAGAGTAGATTCTTCATGTAAGGTTGATGACTGGAAAGCCGAAGGAGAGTGGCAAGGCATGCGAGGCCGAAGGCCGAGCTATGTCGTCGCCGGAGATCCAGTTCCCATATTAATGAGGGTAAATTGTACTCCGTTCGTTCGTTTTCACGTGATGCCTAGACATATAAACAGACAGACAAACAGACACAAATTCTTAAAACTGTTGAAACGATTTCTGTTATCGATTCTAAGTATCCCCAGCCCACTTTTTTTCGAATATCTTCCATGTACAGACTTTCGACCCTCTTCTAAGTGTACATCTAAGATGCTCCAACTGTCTATGCTGACGATTGGGATGCCCAGCTCGAGTGATCTCTTATATCAAACAGTTTTTATTGTGTGAAGGGTCAACAATTACGTAAAAAATAACGCACGATAAAACTAAATGGTACACCGACGATACAAAGTGTGCATTGAAACAGCTGTTTTGTATTTAAGCATATGAATAAAAACAATGCCAAAGTATCGCAAATGCATTTTGATGTACACGCAAAGTAGAACTTATTGCGAAAAGGTTGTGCTCAGAAATAGCGTCAACTATCGGAAGGAATTATGATACTTCGGTTTTGACATAATGAATCGTCAACTTGTTTACAATTCTGCTATGCTTTAAGTTAAATTTCTTGACACGCTGTTATACGCCTAATTGGCTGAAACTTAAATCGTAGAATGGCGTATGAGGATTAAACCACCCCTTTTCATAGACCTTACTTGCATCCCCGATCCCACTCGAGAACCTTTCCTCCCCAACGGCCAACGGTTCTACGTGCAATATGCCCCGCCCACTGCCACTTAAGTTTAGCGGTTTGGAGGGCTATGTCGGTTACTTTGGTTCTACTGTGGATGGCCTCATTTCTGATACGATCACGCAAAGATACTCCCAGCATAGCCATCTCCATTGCTCTTTGGGTGACTTTGAGCCTTCATATGAGGCCCATAGTAAGTGACCACGTTTCAGTGCCATATGTCATCACTGGCAACACACACTGGTCAAAGACCCTCGTCTTGAGACACCGCAGAATATTGGGCGAAAAGATGTGCCGTAGCTTCCCGAACGCTGCCCAGCCGAGTTGGATTCGACGATTAACCCCTTTCTCGAAGTTGGACCTACCTAACTGGACAGTCTGTCCTAGGTATAATATATAATCATCTACAACTTCAATTAAAAGTGTCCGATTGTAACGGGAGTTGGTGCTACGTGCTCGTGCTTTCAAAACGAATGATTAAGCTTATTTCAGAATATCAAATGTACCGATTCTAGACGAATAAAGCCCGTAAAGTATTACATGTACAATGATAAAGGTCTTCCGTAAAACGTCCTAACAGAGCGGGTTCTTTATGTAAGTATGAGGGCTGAAAGGAGGAAGCAGAGTGGCAATATATGCAAGGCGGAAGGCCGAGAATTCACACAGAGCGGGCTTCTTATGTAAGGTTGAGGGCCGAAGACTTGAAACAGGGAGGTGAGACACGCGAGGCCGAAGGCCGAGCTTCCCAACAGAGTAGATACTTCATGTAAAGTTGATGACTAACGGGCCGAAATGGAGCGGCAAGGCATGCGAGGCCGAAGGCCGAGCATTCAAATAGAGCAGGATCCTTATATAAGGCTGAAGGCCCGGAGCCGTGTGACACGCACGCGAGGCCCAAGGCCGAGCATCCCAACAGAGCGGGCTCCTTATGTAGGGCCGAAGGCCTAAAGCAGAGTGGCAATGCAAGCGAGGCCGAAGGCCGAGAGTCCCAACAGAGCGGGCTCCTTATGTAGGGCCGAAGGCCTGATGCAGAGGGGCAAGGCATGCGAGTCTAAAGGCAGATCATTCACACAGAGTGGGCTCCTCATGCCGATCATTCACACATAGTGGCAAGATAGCCAACAGAGCGGGCCCCTCATGTAAGGCAGAGGGCCGAAGGCCCGAAGCGGCAATGCACGTGAGGCTGAAGGCCGAGAGTCACACTGCTTAGACATATAAACCGATAGACAAACAGACACGAATTCTTAAAACTGTTGAAATAAGTTCTGATTCGATGCCAAGGGCCCTCCAATCGCTCCAATGATTTATCTAATATCTTCAATGTACAGATTTTCGACCCTCTACAGCTGTATTATATGTATACGGATAAGCATAGATCCAGGGGCCTTTCAACTCGAAGTACGAATTTTTCTATGGAAATGTTATTTTAACTTGTTTGTACCAGATGTCACTTGGTGCTATCTCTATCGCACTTGCATATTGAAATGACAGGGATGCAGCGGTCGTGCGGTTAGTTCTTACTAAATACACAACGGCGCTACGATCTGTGTGGAGTATTTCACTGGTATCTCCATCTCAGTATATATATTGTACTTTGTGCATAGATCTAAGGTGCTTCAACCGTCAATGTTGACGATTGGGCTGCCCAGCCCAAGTGATCTCTTATATCAAACAGTTATTATAGTCTGAAGGGTCACCAATTACGTAAAAAATAATACACGACAAAATTAAATTGTACACCGACGATACAAAGACTGCATTGAAGCAGCTTTTTTTGTATTTAAGCATATGAAGACAAACAATTCCAAAGTATCGCAAATTTATTTTGATTTACACGCAATAATAGACTTAATTGCTAAAAGGTTATGCTCAAAAATAGCGTCATCAATCAGAAGGAATTATGATATTTCGGCTTTGACATGTCGAAACGTCAGCTTGTTTACAATACGTCGAATTCTGCTATGGCTTAAGTTAAATTTATTGACACGCCGTTATACTTCCAATGGGCTGAAACTTAAAGCTTAGAATGGCATATGAGGATTTAAATCACCAGTTTCATAGACCATATTTGCACCCCCGATTGCATCCCTTTGAGGGTGATTATCGGGACAAAAAGTATACTATAAGTGAATCCAGATTATATACTGTTCAGTATACAAAAAATCATCTTGATCTGTTCAGCCGTTTTTGCGTGATTGAGTAACAAACATCCAAACATCTAAACTTTCGCATTTATAATATTAGTGGGATTACAAAGTTATATATGTAGTTTTCGAATCTAGAAAACGGTACTGAAATTGGGGTTTAGAGTCACAGTTAATTAATGGAATAAATCATTATAGTGTTCAAAATTTGAAGAGACCGTGGTGGCTGGCGCGCACACTGGGCAGCGCCGCGGCGCAGCGCTTGCGTTTACTTTTTTTCAGTTTCTATCTTAAGATTTCACAAATTTTGAATAAGGATGTTTTTCCTTTGTCGTCAAGTATATGCTTACCAATTTTCATTCCTGTAACTCATGGATTATAGGAGTTCCCATACAAAATTCAACCCCTCTTTTTACCCCCCTTAAACCCAAAGTTGCACAATTTTTACAGCCTAAAACCTGACCGGGTATTTACTCGACAGATTAGTAAAGTTTTTATCAAAATCCGTTTAGCCGTTTTCACGTGATGCGCGTTCATATAAACAGACAAACAGATAAACAGATAAACAGACAAAAATTCTAAAAACTGTTGGAACGTGTTCTGTTATCAATTCTAAGTATCTCCAGCAAACTTTTTTTCGAATATCTTCCATGTACAGACTTTCGACCCTCTTCAGCTTTATTATATGTATAGATTATACATCCATCAATAGAATTTAACTTGCTTCAAATAAAATACAAAGATACATAGGCTGCTTTAGAAGATGATATGTATATCTAGAGTCTAAAATAAGCCATATTAGCATATTACCAAGAGTTAGTTATTTTTCCGAGAGAAGTGAGGGAAAATAGTTCGATAGGTTATTAATACCTATGGCTTTAGACCAGAGTTTTATACTCCTCCTTCACTTCGATTGCGAGAAAATAAAAACAAAGATTACCTATCCTCCCAAAAATAATACATAGTTAGTTGGCTTGTTTCTTTTAGATAAACAGCTTTGATTTATACTGTATTTATAAACAGCACTGACCGCCTAAGCGTTGCACAAACGATTTAATTTGTTTTTCCTCAGAATAATTTAATGTCCTAAATAGGGACTAAAACACGTAACAATTTGTAAGGGCTAGTTGAAACAGTATACTCATACGTAAGTACATACCAAAAAAGAACACAACGTACCGATTGGCTGTCTATGTGCATTTCCAAGTAGCGAAAGGTCATTAGTTTCGCACTTGTATCGAAATGTAACTCCTATTATTTACCTCATTTTAAATAAGATAATATTATAATTTTAAGACTTAATTTAGTGTTTTTCTAGTGAAGATAATGTTAGTTAAGTCTACTACTTATTTTGTTATTAACTGCAGGTATGTACCCACGTACCGTTGGAAGGTCTGATGCTGCGGGCGTATGATGATTGCCATGCCATCACATATCTGAACGTGACGAATGTCTTATACACGATGATAAGTGATAAAATGGCAACCATCATACGTCTGTTGACCTCATGCAACTAACCTTGTCTATGGTCATAATTTGAATATGAATGGTAGGTATATAAGAAATGACACATTCTAAAAATGTTTTTCTTTTCTCAGTAGTAAAAAAACATAACGTCGAAATAATTTTACAATGCATGTGCTGTGCATTGTCTAAGTACCACTTTTCTGCACTAGTGCTTTTTACTTTTCAATTTTGTTTTAATTTCTAACTTCGACGTTAGCTCTGTGCAATGAATGTGAAAAATTATAGATTTACATTATTTTAAATAGTATTTAAATATTAATACTTAAACGTTTACGTTTACACTAGACATGCTTGGCAGGATGCAGAATTAGCCTGTGCCTTCCCACTTTAGCATTTTGCACATGCGCATATAGATATGCTGAGCGCACATGTGCTCGTATTTGAAAAAGGGCCGCCATTTTTCTTTTTCCTAATTTCTTGTTTAATGTTTATTTATTTATTTATTAATTTATTATTTGGAGAACCAACAGCTAACAATTCAGAATAATAATATAAGCTAGTTATATAAATTAGGTAGCAGAGAGCCAATTATAGGTTCCCACCGGTAGCAACAGGTTAACAAACAAATGGTGGTAAGCACTAAAATTTACAACGTGTTACCCACTAGCATACAATGAATACCTATTTAAGAAGTAAAACATATTAATAAGTGATATACAATTATACAACCATTAAGCAACATGGTGTCGCATGCGACTCGCTCACTTAAAAAACTCGTCTGTTAAAATCCGTCTTATAGTTGTGATGTTGCAATTGAAAACATCAATATCCCGCTTCTTCGTTAATTCATTTAGGCTTTTACCAGCTCGTAATAAAAAGCTATTTTTTCTATAATTACGTGGTGTAAACGGAATTGAGAGGGGAGGGAAGTATCTTTTAGACCTAGATGGAGTATTGAAGGAGAGCTTAGCGAGTAATTCAAAGATTTAGTTCAAAGATAATCTGTAGTATTTGTCAAAAATAACGTGTGATGAATCAAATCAATGTTATTCAAGAAGCACAAAATGCCAACAGGTTCCTTGCCGGCTAAATCTAAATTAAAAACCTAAATACTTACAACTTTTTGCAATGAAGTCTAAAAGCTACGGAAAATTATTTACATTTGTAAAACGATGGTTTTAAGTCAAATTTTATAGCAATCTATGTCAAGAAGTTGATAAAATAAGGTCCCTGGTAATAAGTACGTACCTATCGAACATGGTAAATTATAACCTATATATTATATATATATATATATTAAAGTAACTTTTCCATTGTATTATCGTATTTCCTCGCACAATGCATATGATATGAAATGCATATGAAGTAGGAGAGGCGAAAGGGAATTTGGGATTTACTCAAGCTCGTCAGATTAAGATATGGGGGATATAAGATATACCTTGCACTCTGTTGAGTACCTCCACCAATTATGAGCCCTCTGTATATGATCGTTCATAGGGCATTTAAATGAAATCGCCACAACCTCGTGTAACGCCCAAATCGTCAGATTATTGAACGGGAGCTACTTTCGTTTTTTTTTTAATTTAGTTTGTACTCGTCAATACGGCCACCCCCACCATCTAAACCGGCAGATTTATATACATCCATTATCCGAGACACGAAGGGCGTTAACACTATTAATATCTGACGTGCTCGAGTGACTGTTTTTTTACATTGTTTTTTTTTTACCTGTAGACGCTTCCCCCACCGGCGGAGGTGCACCAATCATAGTTATAACCTTTTTGTCTTTCTACCACCCAATCTTTAAAACCAAATAGGTCTCAAGTCTCAAAGATACTCGAGTAAATCCACATTTATCATTCTGGGCTCCCCAACTAATATTGATACGTGCGTGTAAAGATGATTTTCGGCTCGTGTCGAATTATACGTAACGTAAAAATGACACTCGTCGTCATTCACCCACTTTCCGCATATGTAGCATAAATAACAACTTATTCTCGGTTTTTATACCTAAATCAATATGATAGAAAAACTAAGTGACACTGTTTGATTTATTTATTTATCATATGGCTTACATAGATCTCTATTTGAGTGTTTAATATTACTAGATTTGATTACCTTAAAACTGAATTTATTTATTTATTTATTGAGGAGATAACACGGAAAACATACATTGTATAAACAAAAATTAAAGTAACATAAATGTCCTTAAATACAGATGCTTCCATATCCGTATCTCACTGAGAACATAAATACCACTAAATCCTTAACTAACAAGCGGGACACAACATTATCAATGTTGAGAGAGACTTATTTTATGTATATATGTATGTGCTTAAATTAATGTTACAGGAAGGAAGAAGTTACCTAGTTATTTGCAATTAAGTTTCTTTTTTTTTATTTAATCCGTCGAAAGAGTGGAGTTTACACCGAAATTTAAAAATATATACGTGGCACTATAACATAACTTAACGCTATTATTAGCTTTTTTGAAATTACTAAATTAGAATTTGCTTCATTTGTATAAATAGATCCATATTTTTTCAACATTCAATTTCGCGCCTCGCAGAAAGTTAATAAATAATGAGTGGAGAAAATTATGGCTACACTAATAACTACGTATCTCAAACCTCGTTTTCGTTTTAAAAGCGATTAATAGTTTTCAATAAAAAGAAAACTGACAGTGACATTTCGGGGCTTGAGCATACGGCCAGCACTTAACAGCACTACAATATTCAACGGGCGCAAATAGGTGCAAACATTTTCATTTGGGTAGGCGTAAATAGTTCATTACATACTATCAGGGAGAAACGGCGGACGAGCGTGCGAATAAGGTCGTCGTATTATTGTCGCTGCATCACTGGTAGACGTTTCCACGTATGTGCACTTATGTGGCACATAGCACAATGTGCAAGATCAAGGCGCACGCCGCGGTCGCCGCTTCCGCTTCTCGTGCGAGGAATTCCGCGGGCACGTGAAAATTGCTTCGGTATTTTTTAATTACTTTAATGAAATAATGAAAGGAACCTTTGCCCACGGCCGCGTTTCTTTTGATTATTTCAGTGCTCATCCGTTATTTAATTCGGTTAACAAGGCATTAATTTATTCTTAGTTAAAAGGGGTCCGAGCATATTAATACCATATTTCAAATTTAGATAGATCATAGGTTTTACTTAAATCAAAAATGGATGTGTTTAATAATGTTGTCTTTGTACGATTATATTAGTATTTTAGGCTTGATGTTCGGGGATCATGTACGTATACGTAGGTTCCCGAAGTCGAAATGGCTAAAGCAGATTTTTTGTAGTTTTGTCACATTTGTCACATTCGTTCGTCTGCCCGTAACGCCTGGAATTTAATTACATAAAAACCTTAATATGATATTTTATTTAAGAATGCATACATACAAATACATACATTCGCTGAAATTGACATACACTTTTATGTACCATCGAATACACTATTAACTGTACTTACTACATTTGCAAACGTATATAAACCTTACCGCAACGTATCAGGTTAAGTCTATGGCCCAGTCAGTTTGTCTTCGTTTGTAGGTAATCAATATAATAACATTTAAAAAAAATCTTGCAAAATAGTACATTACTGCAGAGACCGTGAACTCGTTTTATCCGGCCTCGTCTACGACTCGGCCGTTTATCCCAAACTCGTCCGGCAAACCCTGTTCCGGCTGAGGATTGTATAGTACTTTTCTCAGACATGTTAGAAAAAAAATACTATAAAAAACTACAATGTAAAAAAACTAAAAAATACAAATAAATAAATAAATAAATAAATATTAGGGGAAATTTTTTACACAAATCGAACTAGTCCCACAGTAAGCTCAATAAGGCTTGTGTTATGGGTACTAGACGACGATATATTTAATAGATATATACTTAAATACATAGAAAACATCCAAGTCTCAGGAACAAATATCTCTGCTCACCACAGAAACAAATGCCCTTACCGGGAATCGAACCCGGGACCTCTAGCTTCGGAGGCAATGACACTACCAACTAGGCTAAAGAGGCCGACAAAAAACGTCCAAAAATAGCAAAGCATCACGACAAATAACGGAAATTAAATAAAAATACGAAAAATGCTACAATATACAAGCACAATTTAAAAAACACGAAAGACCTAAAAAATACCAAAAAAATTTTAAGAAAAAAATTGACGAAAATGTGTCCTGAAAACCTACCTTATTTGACAAACAAAACGAAGAGAACAAATCGCCAAACATGAACTGTGCGTCGTTGAAGAGATCCGTTCTGATCATCATCAGCAGTTCCAATTCATCTAATGTCACTTTTTTGAATGAAAATGCTCGACTTGTTAATAAAAACATAAAAATCACTATAAGTTTGCCTTTAAGATTTGAGGAGATCCCTCAATTGCTCATGAATCACATCATCAAAACTGCGTTTTGACAAAAACGGGACCAACTTGGATATATATACTTACAATCAAAAAAAGAATTTTTCAAATCGGTTAAGAAATGACGGAGTTATGGAGTAACAAACATTAAAAAAAAAACAAAAAAAAAACATACAACCAAATTGATAACCTCCTCCTTTGAAATCTTGAGGTCGGTTAAAAAACACGTAAAAACTAAAAAAAATACCAAAGACATGGAAAACAAAAAAAAAGTCGAAAAGTACAAAAAATATACGAAAAACCTTTTAAAAAGTCCAATAATATCCACCACCACCACCATATCGGCCCTAGGACGTCCACTGCTGGACATAGGCCTCCCCCAATTTCATGGGGGGTAAATGCCATAATCGCCACGCTTGGCATGCGGGTTGGCGATCGCAGTATCTCCACCGCATTCTAGGAATGCTGCTGCCCATTCCCCGGTGGTCTTGGTCGTAGTTTAAGGACATACCCGGGTCCCCAATAAAATCAAAAAACACAAAATACGCTACAAAATAATAAGAAAAAACTTTTAAAAAAATACATAAATACTCGAATAATTTGAAAAATTAACCACAAACTACAAAAATAAAAGAACGATAAAAAAAACCGGAAAAACCTAAAAAATACCAATAGACAAACCAAATTAAAAATATATATAAAAAATCGTGGCGGTTGGCTCTACGAGTATGTAATATTTCCTTTATCAGTTGATTTTAGTAAGCAAATTTAAAAAGTTAGAGCAGCGGACAATAATGTTAGTCAGCCATAAACAGGTAACTTCAAGTCCTCTTTTCGTGACATTAATGAATACATTTAGGCGCATGTTTGAGAAAATGAAATATCAATAAAAACTGTTGAAAAATGTAATAAATGTCAATACCCACCTACGAACATGTACTTAATTATCAAACCGTTATAGGAAACATTTCACGTCCCAATGCGGCACGCACTTGACCGGATTTTCTTTGGCTTATGAAACTGTCGAAAAATACTTCAGTAACAGCGTCTATGACAGATCGACAGACCTGGTAAGGAACCCTAAAAGCGTGTTTCAGCGGCCAAGCAATTGACACTTAAGGAGGAATCTAACTATGAATACTAATTACACGAGGAGAAGCTATTATGCAGTGTATAGTAATGTCTAGACGTATTCGTACATATACGGGTCACAAATAATTATCCTAACCAATTTTATAGAATACTCAAAGGCCAAGTGCTACAAGCGCAGAAGAAAAATTAAAGAACCATAACACAATCACGTAATTTAGGAGCACGGCGATTAAAAGCTTTCGTCTTGGCGTTTACCGAGGTGAACATTATTAGACTGAGCACTTTAATTAATTCATTAACTATCTAAGCGACCATCAACGCAGGTCCATAAACGAGGGTGTTAAATTATTAAATCGCGCTAAGCCTAGCAGAAAGGGAACCTCGTAGTAGAATCGGCGTGATCGATGTTGGCGATTACCATCACACCTGAGAGAAAGTACGACAAGGTACACACATAAATTTAATAACAGTATTAGATGTATTGGATTGCAGAGACGGACCAGCGTCTGGGTTGCAGGGCCGATGCGGCGAGAGTACCGTTAGTGGCGCGAGTGGCCGCCGGCCGCCGCAGCTATGCTGTTCACAATTTCACAACTCACTTCGCATACCTTGTATAAACTGATCTCGAGAAACATAACAACTATGTGTAATTGGAGGCCAAGCTTACACTGAATCACGTCAAGCGAGTTGTGTTGTGAACACTAGCTCAACAGCGAGTGATCAACACGAGAGACGACCTAACCTACTTCACACCACATGTTACACTAATCATATCCAATCAAAGCTCAACCTACTAAACGTAAGTAAACATCTACTAAATGTCATGTAGATTAGAATCATTATATTGGTCTTTAAGTAGACTGAATTCTATTTGATGTAGAGTAGATGTACGAGTAGATTTGAGTGTACCTATGTATTTTGGAACTTTATATCTCGGTAATAAGTTTCAAATTTGTATATACGAGGAAGTATACTTTTACAATTGCATATAATCTTCAAAAAGTTAAAGTTACATTTATAAGCTATCAGTTATTATCTCGCAATCACCGAAAGGTCATTGAAACGGTAGCATGTAATTAGATCTAGGATCTTACCTGTTTCATGCGCAATGAAGTGTTAATACTAGACCTAGTTATACCTAGGTCAATGCACCTAGCCAAGTTAAATACACACACTACGCACTCACTGTAATCAGTCACTATTCCGCAATTACTTGAATATACATGGAGTGCGAAAGTTTAACCAAAGGCGACTCATGCGGACAATAACCTGACAGACTGCGTACAGGCTACACATTCTATGGACATGACAGCACTTTACGAAACGCAAATGCAACCAGATAGACGCCAGCCGAAGCCTTTGTCAAAGGAGCACGACTAATCAGCTTTACACGGGCGCTCATAGAATATGCCGCTAATACGAAGATGGCCCGTTACAGACTACATGTATGACCTCAACTCGAACATTGTGATGTCGTCTTGTCAGTGGTGACTTGCACATTGATACGAAACAAAGCAGCGCACTAATAGATTACATGCAACTACCACACCCCGCCGCATTCTGGGACAAGTCAACATTGTACACACTAACTGTCAATTACACTGTACCTATCCATTACCAGAAGATCAATCGAAAGCACTGAAAGTCCGTATCATAATGCCCCGTATTCGTTATTGGTCATGTTTTCTCTCTCGGATATGTGGGTCGAGTCGTGAACGTTACTGCTTTGATTATATCGAAGAGAACATTGTTTGTAGCGATGTTGTGTTGGGTCCGAATTTGGATGAAAACACTTAATTATGATGATGCACATAAATGTACTCGGCTAAAACAGTACTTAACGTTAATCAGAAATCAGATAATATTCACTGCTTTACGCAATTCAATAACTTTGTATACTTGACCTTTAAACAATTAATATTTTTGTTCAACAAACATACAATACAATAAGTAAAACGAGTAAGAACTTTACGTAACGAAGATCACCGAGGTAGGTACATTGGTATGCAACTTGCGAAACAGGAAAAATGAATTGAAATTTCTCTTTCGGGTCTTCTTTTCAGCGATACCAATTTATCACTTTTTATGCGATTTGCAACGGCTATAAGATTTGGTCATCTCACTTTGGTGTAATTCACGAAAAAAGAAATTGAAATTGGCACCTCATTCGACTTATGGTTTTGACCCAGTAGTTGCACTAATTGTGGATTGTTGCCTACTAGCCGAATTACTTGGCATATAATTCTAAGCAATCTTCGCATATTTGCTTGACCCAGTGCGAACGCTGCGCGAAATGTAACGGCTCTGCTTGAGTAATGTATAATTTAACAGCTGACGAATCGTTTGCTGGTTTATATATATATATGTAGGGTTCCGTAGTAAATAACCCTTATGGTTTCGTCCATCTGTCTGCCCGTCTGTCCGCTGCTTAGCTCAGTTGCCATTACATCAGAATACTGTAATTTTGCATTGGTTACATCTTACGCCGACGAAACGGTAGAATAAAATCTTGATAAAACATTTTTTACGGTTACTCCCCTGCAAGTAAAATGGCGATGCTAATTTTTTCACCTCACCAGTTCGGAAAGTCTTATAGTCCATTTTATCCGCTAGCAGATAAAGTGATTTTGAAATTCAAACGTGACGTACTACCATGAGTTAGTTTAATTTTATAATCATCATCATCATTCTAGATAACTTTAGGATGATGATGATGACTATAACTTAGAAGTGCTCAAGCAGCCCGAATGCCTCTAACTTGGCTTAACGACTGCTGTCATAAACAGCACCCGGATCAACGACTTAACGTGCCTTACAAAGCACGGGAGCGCTCAGATAGCAACCACTAAAAGCGGTCACCCGTCCAAGAGTTGACTTCGGACAATGTTGCTTAACCTCGCATACCGCACGCGGTACGCGGGCACCACTGGGCCACGAGCCCTAATCTAAATTATTATTTAATATTACCTTAATTGTATAATGTTACATAATAATTTATATTCATTTATTTATAAAGAAACGATACAAATAAATAATTTTGAAATATAATTTTCTGTTTCAAAATAATACGGATAGTGCAAATTCAGAACGCACCGTTTAAAAACAATGTTTGAAGAATAAACTTACTTCTTAGCTGGAACTGTTTTCTTACCTGGAGTAAAAGCAAAATAATGAATTTTATTTATAGATTTCAGTGCAGAAGATATTCTTGATTAAATTTTAATGCCTGTTAAGTTAGCGGAAACAGCGAAATATGGTTATTTGAGCCTTATAAGTTACCCGTGCTGAGCAGAGCACCTGCCTACTCAACAATACTACTCGTATGTGACTCGTTTAATTTAATGTAGGAATTTAAAGATTTCATGAAATGATATGTTTTGGATGAGATTTAATATAATAACCCTTTATTGAAAATGAGTACACATACCTATAAGTACATACGATATGAACAATTTTCCTTGTGGTTGTGTGCTGGAAGGAAACTAGTTGGCCCAAACAAATAAAGGTCCTCATGGGCATGTGCTACTGTGATTCTCCGTTAATCTCAAACCCAATCTCTTATGAATGAACGTGTTCTTTTTTAATATATATTTTTTATTCTTTTTCATTCTAAAACAGATTTTTCTTTTTTACGATGTATGAATTTCGATTTATAATGGAAAAAGTAATAAATACCACTTAAATCCGAAGTTAAGAAAAAAATATGAAATTATTACACTTCGATATTACAGGAAAAATATGACTATATCTCTATCTAGATTATTTAATTATTTATCATACAAAAAACATTTCTAAACTAAGTTTGTATACTGCTCCGATAGATGGCGCTGTACACATGGCGTTTTCTCCTGAATTAATGGGGTCGGGACGATCATTGCACGGAACCCTCAGTGCGCGAGTCGGACTCGCACTTGACCGGTTTTTTTATATTCTCTTATCATTTCGATACTGTGCCACACCATTTCGATTATCGATATTCTCACACACCGTTGCACGTTTAGATCATACGAATTGTATGACGGACACTGTACTACAATTATTTTGGAAGAAATGATTAAATATATTGAGTTTTATGCAATTAAGTCCCGTTTAGTGAATATAATGTGGGACATTGTACATTACCAACTCGCCGGTCCATATAATTATGACTAGCTACGTTCCCCTACTCTTTAATTTAAAAGTAACAAATGCAACGAAGTGTATTCAGTTGTAATTTGAATAAGTAACACTACTCGTATTGGGAGTAGAACTAAGCCAAACTTATAAATGTACAGTTATTTAGTTGGTCTGTGGGTGTAACACAGTAGCAATTAGAAATGCCGGTGCCGCATTCTATATTTGGCTACTGATTTACTATTCAGAGTGGCGTGAATAAATTGCTGAAATTTTACCTAAGTTGTTTGTGGCAACCGGTTTAAACCTAAATAATTACCCCCTTATATAATACAGTACATATTGAAACTAGATTTAAGTAAATTTGTCAGCATAACTTTTTAACCCTTTTCTTGTAACTGTATCATATATAATACACATTATTGGATGCTCTTTTTGCATTTTTTTTGCTCTACAACGCGCAAATTAGGCTATAACATGCGTTTTTTTTTTAATTTGCCAAGAAAAGGGTTAAATGGGTGGTTTTTTATGGAAATTCGAGGTATGCCCGTTTTCGAAACGACCCCCTTTAGACACTTTTCTTCAGAATCCTAAATGTAGCATATCGTTGACTTTACAGTTTGACAGTCCTGTCAACCTTAAGTGGGTCACAAATTAAATTCCTTGACTGTAGCCGAGCGGTGCATGCGACTTCCTGACAAGTGACATCTGACAGTTTCCATATAAAAACGGGTGAGGTGTGAGGTGAGAGGTTTGTGAATAACTCAGAATCAGAGTAAGGATTTCTATAGAGATCCTAAGTAAAGTATACGAGTTTCACCAAAGGGGACAGAAAAGCTCTGATGCAGCTAAATTGAGATGAGAACTTGTCTTAAACGTCTGGTGGCTTACCATAAAGAACCTCTTTAAAATGGGCGGGTAATCGTTTATTTTCCTCATACTATTTAAAATGACGTTTAGATGACATTGAGGCAAATAAAACAAAGCGGAACTATGACAAGGACAACAAATTATATATTTCTCTCTGTCACTCTTATTCAATTTAGTATATGACCATCTCGCTCGGTAGCGGTATTATTATTTAACGTTTACTCTGGGGTACTCTGAGGTGAATAAGAGGGTGGTTGCCATCTATACTGTACAGGTGAAGTGAATAATCCATTCCCATCGCGAAAACTCCGAATAAGATTAGACCCCAATAATTGTCAATCAATTACCGTATTATTTAACATCTGTCATGGCAAAATAGTAACCGTTTTCATTCTCACATTTGACACTGACTAATAAAGTTTCACATTAACAGACATGAAAGTGTCAATCATTTAATACGATAATTGATAGCCACTTCGGTCTAGACGCATTCCGAGTTTTCACGATGGGAACGGATTATTCACTACATATCTCTTCAGGACGCTCAATAATATCTAAACATGCACTCTAACGCCTTGACATTAGGTGAGTGCGTTGAGATATTTATAAGTACCTTATTCGCGCCGATATATCTGCTATCTGATGGCGCCTACGAAATATCATTAAACCCAACCCCATGTCGTCGCCTAGCCCACAATATCTCCTTATCTCAATGCAATTGAGGTCTTGTTTATTGAGTATTCTCTATAATTAAGTGTAAAATGATCTTAATGGGGATACTGTTATATTAAAGGACGTTATTCCATCTGATGTTATTCAATAATCGCGAGTTCCAGCTTGGCGTCTTACGAAAAATTTAAGCATATGTTTATGTTTGAGGTTCAATCGGTTCAAAGTTAAGAAAATGTAATTATTAAAAAAACCGTTTGTCTTCTTATAATCGTAGTAAGTAACTGTATTCTTGCTATTTTTTAAATTAATTATCAAAAACCTATATCTGCCACCGGACAGCCTGGATATATATTATTATTTTAAAGCTATCCAACTAGCAACCGTTAAGTGGTGCATACTGTATCGTAAAATACTATTCTCGTAGTAACACCGATTTGTGTACGATCTAAGGCACGGCAAACTGAGGAAAAGTAGCTATAGAGTATGAACACTTGAACCTACAAATCTTAAAATTTGCATGCGGCTAGTGACAAATGCTTCCGGCAAACGTTCCCGTACTAAGTTAATTGCAATATGAAGAAATAACATCCGTGAATTATAACGTCAAAAAAAGATTACATAAAATATACTCTCGTACTATACTTGACTGAAATATTTGGTGTCATTAAATTGTAAGTATTAAAGAAACGTTTCATGGAGTATGATTAGGTATAATCGCTTGCAGATATTTCGGATTTGTTGTCACGGCATTATAGTGCACGTTCGGATATTTTGAACCTGAAGAGGATTTAAAAATATTTTTGATGACTTGTACGAGTACATCATTATTATCCTAGCATTACCAAGTACAAAAGCATCCAGACAGATGCCCGGAGCCCGCTAACCTAAGTACCCCAAGAATTGGCGTAGCGACTAGTTTTTACGGACGCCACTGGCATCTGACCTTCCAACCCAAGGGGAAACTAGACCTTATTGGGATTAGGTTTGTCAAGTGAATGGGCTTGACTGTTAAAAGGCTTAGCGACTGCTGTCATTGTCATTTGATGACTTGTACAATATTCTTAATTTACCCGATGTACCTAACCCAAGTTTCGGCCGAACTCATAAGTAATAATAATAACCCCAAACTAAGGGTAAGACGATGATATACGTACTTATATAGATAAATACATACTTAAATATATTTTACCAGTGGTAAACGGTGTGGCCCACACATACTGACTACTGTTAACATTTTCTTTAAAATCTATTTTAAGTAATCATTGTAGTGGCAGTTTTTTTACCCAAATAAAGTAAAAAATATATAAATACATAGAAAACATCCAAGACCCAGGAACAAATATCCGTGCTAAATGCACAAATAATGCCCTGGTCGGGATTCGTACCCGGGACCCCTACCTTCGGAGGCAGTGTCACTACCAACAAGGCTAAACAGGCCGACCCGTAGCTGTGCACTTTGGTATAATATTATAGCTTTAACCGTAAAAAAAATAGTATGACAGTTTAAAAGTTATGTTAAAGCGACAAGGTACCGTTGAAACTCGTTGTTTCAGTTTCATTCAAAGCTGTTGCTTGGGGCCTTCGAATTTACCACGTTATTACTTCGCTTGTACCTACGATCTTCCTTTGATGTTGTGTTGAGAGTTGCCGTCATGGTAGTCGTGGTGGTTATAGGCAAAAGTAGGCATCAAAGACAAAGTTACGAGTTTAAACGAGACAAAGGTGTTAAGCCCCTTGTGAGTTTGACTGCACATATTATAATTACGTCTATACGTCACATTTTAAATCACAGGATGTTTTATAAAGTTATTAATAATAATAATGGTTGGCAATTGAAAATATTAACCAGAAAGCTTAAGAACGCCTGTGACTAATTATAATCACGATAAGATTAGGCAGACCTAAGTATAAATAATAATTGTGATTAGTTCAACCTTTTAATGTGAATTACTAGTTATACAACGAATCTGCGTGATGTGTGTGACAGGTTGTAAATAATATACCGCAAACCCGGGTTTCGGTTGTGTCAATTGACCGTTCGGAGGTTATAGCATGTGGAAATCATGTCTGTAAACGTCTTATTGAAATGAGAAATATGGGCAAGTTGAAGCTTTGACCAAGATATTTTGATATTGTGTATTTTTATGTTAATAATATAAAAAAGAAAAAAAGATAGACTCAGCATTACGAACAAAATAGTGAAACAATGCCCTGTTGGCAGCACCAACCACATGCTGACACATACATACATATGTCGCGAATGGCATCAAAGTCACTCGTTTTGGGTTTGTGCATGCATGGTTTAGTGTATTTGGGCATGGTTTTAAAAATCGGCTTCACAACTTTGTTCGTAGGTAATGCTCCGTCTATATATTTTTTCTTAGTCTGAGAGTCAAATTAGGCATGTACTCTATTTGGGAATATATCAATTACATGAATTACTTATCTAGTATTTTTTGAGAAGTATAAAATGAGAAAGCACTAGTAGTACGGCAAACTTAAGCCCATATTTTGAGTAACTTTGGCCTAAGGATAAAATTAATTATAAATCGAGACACCCTCAGAGTTAGATTCCGTCCCCTCCTGGTTTCTTAGCTCACCGTACCTCCCACGCACCTACCTTAAACCTATTTCCAATTTCCAAAATTGATGTAGAGAGAGAAAAAATGGAAAATTGGGGACATGTTATTAATTTCAAGCAGGGAAATTCAAATTTTCCAAATTCTAAGAAACATAGTTCTTATATGGGTAAATTTTAAGTCAAATTCCCATGTTGAAATATGAATAGACAATATATATGTAGAATAGATTTTTATAGTTATTCAAGAGTAAATGATAGTTACCGATGACTGGCAAGTGAGCATGAATCGGCTACTCGAGCGATCAGCGAATGATCACAATTGACTTTCTATTTCATGCTCCAACCCGTGACCATTCCTAGTGGTCTTATTCCAAGGTTGAGAAAAACGCTTTACTTTCTCAGAATTCTGACTCTTAGATTGGATCTTGTATAGATTTATAAGGAATCACAGCAATGTTTAAAGAACTTGTTTGAATTATAATATTTAATTATATTCGCCTTGTAATTTTTTTAGCAATGTGTTAATTACGTGTGTACAAAAAACACCTAATAAGAAAGCGCAACGGTGATTTAGTCAATTTTAGGGTATGGGTTAAAATATACAAATAAACTTAAGGGTACCCTACACGAAAAGTGGAGATGCATTTTTCACGAAGCACCAGCTCATAAACAAAAAGAAAGCTAAGGTTTTATAAACCATATTTTGATTCAGGAATCCGTTTGCGTGATATTAAGCTTTCAAGTGCTAATTGTGTACCCCCCAACCAGTTAAACGTTTATTACAACTAGGTGTGAAAATCATAGTAGTGGTATAAAATTTAAAAGGAAAACTATCACAGCTAAGTGTACCTGGAAAAGCAAACATTCGTACAATGTCCCTTGATTACTTAGGTATTGTTGTTAGTTAAAATGTACACATAAATTTATGAACTCTGCATCGGGATATTTCGCATGGCGCATTATATCTAGAATTTGTATAAGTATAGGTAGTTACGCATAGTAAATTTAACAGTTTTGTATGAAACTTGTAGAGGGTTCCTTATCCAAAATTCTCACTTGATACAATATTAGCATTTTATTATGTAAATAAAAGGCATTGTAACAAAGTACTTCGCGCACTGCTTTGTGCCAAGATACTTCCGATAATAAATTCGTCCCTATTCTATTATTTCGCCAAAACGCAATATTATTCAAATGAGACCTGTTTTATAAATTTGTTGGAACTCGACAGAAAAGTTGTGTTAACTCAGCGAAATTTGAAATTAAGCATGTCGAAGACTGCCTGGTTTAAAAATAGCAAGGTAAATGTCCTAATTCACGACACCTTAATGCCCAATAGATGACACCATATTGATCTGATCACCTCAGTCATTATGACATAAATATAAACAAATAAATAATAAATATTGGGGGACAATCTTACACAAATCAACCTAGTCCCAAACTAAGCAAAGCTTGTACTATGGGTACTAGACGACGATATAAATACTTATATAGATAAATACATACTTAAATACATAGAAAACATCCAAGACCCAAGAACTAATATCCGTGAAGAATGCACAAATAAATGCCCTGGCCGGGATTCGAACCCGGGACCTCTAGCTTCGGAGGCAGGGTCACTACCAACTAGGCTAAACAGGTCGTCAATAAGATTGAAAGTCCTATATCATGGGTTAGTATCGAGCACTGAGACATTTACCTTAGTAACCAATACTACAATATCACATTTTCTTCATCTTTGAACTGAAATACTGAACATTTTTCATTTGATGTGATGTGACTTTTTTTTATGACATAGGAGGCAAACGAGCAGACGAATCGCCTGATGGTAAGCGATTAGCGCCGCCCATGGACACTCGCAACACCAGAGGGGTTGTAAGTGCGTTGCCGGCCTTTAAGACTCTGCTGCAGACGTCATTTTATGTTTGTTTTATATGAAAAAAAAAAACGGTCAAGAGCATGTCGACATGCTCTTGACCGATTGGTTCCGTAGTTGCCCAATGAACTTACTTTAATAAAAACAATAACAAGCAAAAGGGAATACTTTTGCAGCGTTTCATACGTCTTTTACTAAGAAGGGAAGACTTTTTACGATAACTCAGAAACGGCTTAACTAATCATGTCCGCTATAGTTTTTGTTGAAATTCTTTATTAAGTTTAACTTTCATGATTTTTTTCGAATTTTTGAACCCATAGTTCAAAAGTTAAAAGGGGGACACACTATTTTTTTTCTTTTGGAGTGAATATTTCCGAAAATATTCACTTGATCAAAAATGTTTGATGAAGACCTCTATTCATTTTGAAAGACCTATCCAATAACACCACACACAATAGGGTTGAAGCAAAACATCCCCACTTTACGTGTAGGGGAGGAACCCTTACCAAAAAAATTTTTTAAACTTTATTTTATGACTTTGTCAGTTTTATTGATTTATATATCCATACCAAATTGCAGCTTTCTAGCACTAACAACCACAGAGCAAAGCTTCGGACAGACATACAGACAAACGGACATGGTGAAACTATAAAGGTTCCTATTTGACTACGGAACCCTAAAAAAAGAGGTTGAATTTAGTCGGTCCCTAAGATAATGTCTCTGAGTCTGAACTCTGAAATAAATCTTTAAACCGTATTTCAATCAATTTCGTTGAGCGAATCTAACATGACTCAATTTACATTGTGCTGACCTAAATTTCACAACCCTCGCTGACCCACTCAATCTGAATTTTAGAATTTGCTTATAATTAGAGCACTTCATCTGAAGTCTCTACTAATTATTCACGTTGCACAGTACGTCCTTATGTAAAACTTAAAATATTCAAGAGCACTTAATTTTCTTCATATTTGAATTTTAAAATGATTATAGACACCAAAAGTAGATTAAGGCGAGTGATTGGTTCAATAAAAGCTTGAGAGTTGAGAGAATATTATAAACTATTTAAAACATAATGTGGTAAAGAAAAACTACGGAATAATTACCTATGCTATGAGCAGTGTAGTAATAAGAACATATTTATAAATGTTTCAAATCAAAATACTTATCTGCATATTTAACCTGCCGCTTTTTTACATCTCGATAATAGGTATGCTCATCAAGTACGTACAAGATTAAACAATTAAATTCGAACTCCATCGATCCCAATCCATTTGAAGCCTAGAGTTTCAAATAATCGATTTATGAAAAAAGGTCCAAAATATACGAGTAGTTTAACAGCCGATGCATTTTCCGAGTAAGTCACGAAGGCGCGCCGGCTGCCCGGTGCCCGCCCTCGCCACCGGCATTGTTGCCACTAGTTTGCATGAAAATAGAGAAAACTTTCCATGTATGTCACCATTCCGAATAAAATATACACGTCTTTCTTTTATGTTTTGTTCCTGTGTAACTGGCAAAAGTATTGTTTGCGAAAACAATGAAGAAAGATACTGTTGCAATAACGATTACCGTTCAAATTATAAATTTTTGTCCGCGACCCCGGCCACCTGTTTAGCAAGCTTATTTCACTCACTTCTCGCTGTCAATTTATCCGGGGTAGAACGTAATATTAATCGTAGCTATTTCTATGCTAAATTTGTTGTCGATCAAGTGAAAGTACTTACAGAGCATAACATCTAAAACCAAACTATAACACAAACGAACGAAAACAAACGAAATCCCTAAATAACTTCCTTACATTCTTAACTTCGAAAATGAAATGTGCTTATATGCAATTTCCCTTTCTAAAGACATTTGTTCTAGGTTTAATGGTCCTAATCCTAGCTTCAACGTTACATAAGTTCAAAACAGATAATTTTTTTTTTAAATCTAGGCGGAGATTTATGTAAGAAGGTACCAAGTAAAACACAATCAAGATAAACATTCAATAATAATTGCATAATTTTAGACATGATTATATATATATATGTATATATGATTATATATATATATGATTATATATATAAAAATGTGTGTGTATAGGTATTTAGATGTTCTGGAATACGAGTATAAGCGTGCGTTGGGGATAACGCGCCTTAGGATACCCGACTGTAAGAATGTGCAAACGTGTTTCTAAATGTTGTTATAGGAATATCTGGCATAGTAAAGTTGAAATTTGAAATAATGCTACGGACTCGCAAATGGGCACAAACACGTAAAGTCGACTAGAAAAAAGACGTAGGTATTAATTCTTCACCTTAATCAAACGTTTTTATTTATAAGTAGGTATACATTAAATAAGAATTGATAAAAATTGTATTACTGTAAAAAAATCTGGTACATTGCTGTATTAAACACGTTCAATTACAAAGTAACATAGCTGTAAGCTAGCAACCATTATGATAATAACTAACAATTACATTCTATCGACTGAGTCGCATTCTTTCTGAAATTCTAAGCGATCGCTTTCAAATCGGTAAGCAGCAATTACAAACAATTGCTGTAAATAAGTATTCTTGTTTTTCACTGTGTAATATTAAACAAAACATCTCTTCACCTAATAGGGTATTTTACATCACAACACTAAATAGTACATTACAGTACAACCATTTGTACTGTAATATACTATTGCTACTTTACCGCACGAGTGCGGTAATCAGCAGATTACGTGCATATGTCGAAACTTTAAAGAGCCATATGCACTGTAAAACGTTGTACGATACACGTGCAAACAGGTAATTCGCAACTCGTGTCGATTTAAAACACTCCCTTCGGTCGTGTTTCACTATATCACCACTTATTATTTTTCTACAAACTTCATACTGACCGAGCGTTTTTGACGGTTCGTAAAATGTTTCTGATTCACTGAAATACTGTACTGCTGTGTATACTGTTTTATCACTGAAATACCGTATCGTCGGTTAACGATACCCACAAACGGTAACCTACTGAGTACTGACTCGGCGATACGCGATATTATTTTGTTCCTTGATTGATGTGAGCTTACTGAGGTCGCACACATTTCTTCGCTTGACAGGGAACTGTCAGTATTAAATTGCTCAGTACTAATTCTCCTTAATTATAATTATAAAAAAAAGGTATTTTTTACGGAAGCGACTGCCATCTGACCTTCCAACCCAAGGGGAAAACTAGACCTTATTGGGCAACTTGACTGTTAGAAGTTCTCAAGATTGGGATTCAAAACAAGTATCAATTCGAATAAAAAAACAATAATATTGTTTATTTTAGAGGCAAAACACAAAATGAAATTTTATGTGCGTAAAAACGCTCTATCATCCTTTTTCGTACCGCTACAAAAAAAAACTAATGGAGCTATCTACATATTCGGTTGTTTTGGTAGCTAGTAGACTACTGCAGCCATATATAAAATTGTTATGGATATAACAAGATCTACTTTAAAACGCGAAATTTAGCGTTACACAGCTGACGAAGGTAGGTACCTACTCTGTTTCCATTAGGAATTCTACGATAATCATATAACCTGGACCTTTTTAAGGCACCAGCGAATAGGCATCTTCTGAGTGAGCTCGCTTCATCGTCGGCCTCATCTTTGCCCTCTGGCTAGATGCTGGCCAAGAGCAATCTTATTTTTAATAAAAAAAATAAAAAAAAACTACTAAACTTCCTTCTCTAGAATGTCCCATCAACTTACTTAATGAGAGGATCATGCGCGGCGTCCAAATGCATGCTGCCTGCTGCCAATCTAAATTTTAAAGATAAGTTTAGGTACCCTTTCGAACCAAGGTCAACATAAACTTACAGCCCGGCTCAAAACACCCTTTCTAAACTATTACGTCGATTATCGATGAAAATTAGGCACGTTGTCCAGTCGGGAATGAAAAGATGCGTTACTTTTCAACTCTATTTTAAAGCCGTTAAGGTCGAAAAGTGACGAACCTTTTCATTACGCGACTATACATTCGAATCGTATAGGTACGTAATGTAATATTTCGATTTTTTAATATGACGTCATAAATAGTTCTTTTTTTTTGTATTGTATAATAAAATATATTAACCCTCATATTTTTCTTCTTTTTAGTGTGAAAGCCTCAAATAGTGTGAATGCTGTTGCATGCCTGTCATTGGTGCATTAAACATGGCTTCTGTCTTTGTGAAATTGTGTTTTTGACTGTATTGTTTATGTTACTGTTGGCATGTCGATATATTAAATAAAATAAATATAAAATATATAAATCCAAAGGACAATCATCATTTTAGAATGACCTTGACCGGAAATAACACAAAATTTCAAAGTTAATACAGCACCAGTTTTTGCAGATGGCGAAAGTAACATTTCCAGAGACCGGCTTTACCTACTCCGATACTCGGTAAACGGCCGATTTCAATTGCAACCAGCAATTACTTCGCCCAAGGTGAAAAGCGACTTTCCTATGCTTACCACTTTGCACCTAGTAGTTAAAAAGAAACTTCTCCTATGTGCAATACGTACGTTGTACAGTTAAGTGCAAACGCATATAGGTGCATACAAAATACTCAAAAATATATCCCATGGCAAGAGCCATTCGCCAACTTAAGATGGCTTCGGTATATATTTATTAAGAGAATTAATTCAATACATTTTAGGGTTCCGTAGTAAACAAGGAACCCTTATAGTTTCACAATGTCCGTCCGTCCGTCTGTCCGTCTGCCGGCGGCTTAGCTCAGTAACCTAGCTAGTAGCTACTAGAAGCTGTTATTTGGTATGCGTATACATATCAATCACGCCCAGAAAATCGGTTTGATAAAATTATGGGAAAACATTTTGTTACCACCCCTACATGTAAAGTGGGTTACAATTTTTTTTTTCAAAACTCATTGTGTCGGGTACCGTCAGCTTATTTAAAAAATATTAGCTTTCTTTTACCATTTTTTGATTTAGCTATTGCCCCCCTCCTTGGAGTCCAGTGCCCTCCCCCACCTCCACCAGCTAAATGGTTGCTACTGGGAATGTGAAAAAATCAAGGTAGTGTAGTACATATAATGAATTTAAAAAGAAAACTATCACAGCTATGTACACATTACCTACAGTTACGAGTAACAGTCGATCTTAAGAAATGTACTTGGAAAAAGCAAACCTACGTACTATTTCCATCGTTTGCTTAGTTATGCCAAATATAAATTAATTATAAGTTTTCGATATTTTAAATCCGCATAAGTAATGTCACGGGTGGACAGCTACGAAACCCTATATTGCGCGTTGCCCGACGCGCACTTGACAGCTTTTACATTTGATTGTACCTAGTTTTAAACCCCCATAATGTTTATACTTATGGTAAAATGTGCAAATAAAATCAATATTAGGACCATCGAATAGAAGAACTACCGATCTGCAAACCCCTTTGCTCACAACAGTATGGATAATTAGTGGAAGTGGAGGGGAACATCGCGTAGAGATTAGTTTATAGCCGCAAGCACTGTTTCCACAACAACGACTTGCTAATTATAATACCTAACTACTTGTCTCACCCTTTACTTAAACGGTTAAGTTTAATTAAGATTTCCAATCTAAGTTTACAACCACTCTAAGTAATGAATTACTGAGTTATACCATGAATTTTGAGGGCGAACGTCAGGTGGTGACATGATTAAGTTGACACAATTTTCAGTAATGGACGAGTTGGTTTCACCTAGTTGGGTCAAAAACATTTTTAGAAGGAGTTAAGTATTTCGTCTTTCCTCCATACAAAGTTTTAAGGCCTTCTATGAATTCTAGCGTTAGGTCCACACCGGTGCGACTGATGACTTATATGATTGGTACAAAATATTAACTATTGTACGATCTACTGTATAGGAAAGACAGTCCTGATTTTGACCGTGTTAAAAGTACTACGTACTACTAACGAATAATGTTAAAACTGAACGAGGAACATGGCTGGCGGCGTTCTGCAAGGACGAATAGGCAGGTTTATGTCTGAATGCGTCGTATTTATTTAACAAGCAAGCGGAGCCAGTGACAGATACACCGGAGAAAATCTTTTGACGTTAAACTTATTGCGTTCGCGAGGGTTCATTGTTCTCTAGAAAAGTATTTCCATGCCTACATATTTTGTTACTAAATAAATAACTATAAAAACAACTTTTTAAAATCATGTAAGATTAAACTTTAGATAGGAAACAATATTTTCTATACACTGTTTGAGTCATACACACATAAGAGCTAGAAAACGAAATTTGTGGTGGGAATCATATCTGCATAACCTGCATCTCCGTTTATTATGTACTGTACTTATATTATGTAAATAATAAATATATAGGCCTTTAACTATTGACCACTGGAGAGAAAACTTTTGTGTTTCACAATGTATGACCCGTTTGCTTATTTTGTAGGAAGTATAACACAATTATTTTGCCATAATACAAGTTTTTGACGTCATAAGAGCTTAAGAATATAATAGAGCCAAATGTTGAGCGCTATTTTTAAATTTTAAAAATTCAGTCGATGTGAGTTTTAATATTAGTACCTATTTCATGTCAAAACTGGCAAAAGTTAATCAGCCGTGTAATTGTCCTGTCAGTTTTAAATAATGCTAGTAATACTTACGCATTATCAGTGACATCGCAGCTCTCGTCGAAGTCGCCGATGGTGTCGAGAGAAGCCCCGGAGCCGTCTTCCCGTGGATCCGCGGGCGGAGGTGGCGGCGGCGGGGCCGTACTAGGCCTCGGCAACGCTGGTGTCGAATCGTTCCCACATTCTTTATAATGAGGCTTGGGCACAAAGTCTATCAAACGAGGCAACGCTTCAGGCGCTGATGTCTCTTCTATCTTTTCAGGTGGCTTATTTTTCATCTCAGCTTCGGATCTTTGCAACCATGTTTCGATGCAATTCTTCTTTGTTGGTGTTAAAAGGGGCTCTGGCACTGGTGGCGGAGGAGTCTCTGGAATAGGAATGGGCCTTGGCTTCTTTTCACTTACGGATCGTTCAATTTTTGTGTTTCTTGGCATTGGTTTAGGTTTTTCAGTCACTGATTCAGTCTTTTTCCCCGATTTTTCAATTGTTTTACTCGTTTCAGTAATTTCCACGGTAAACGTGCTGTGGACTATAGTGTTATTGTTATTTTTGTCATTAGACTCAAGTTTTTTCACAGATGTAGTGAAATCATCGGACAATAATGTTATTTGTTTCAAAGTCTCGTGGTTGCTAATACTCTTAATGTTTAAATTTTTGCCAATGACTTTAGAATCATCTTTGATGTCAACCTTGTCCTTTTCTAGGAAGCGTGAACTTGATATATCATTCAAAATATTGGAATCTATGTTTTCAATGCAATTCAAGACTTTCTGTATGTCTATAGTCTTCGGCTGCATAGTAGGTGTGGATGGAATACTGTTTTCTACAGAGTTCGCCTTAGATCCCAATCGGTCTACTACTGTGGAGATTGAACTGCCAGTGTCATCTGACTCGGCATCTGCAAGTGCTAAGCAGCGTTCCCATTCTGTTGAGAGCAAGTCTATGTATACTTCAGCTTCTGGGGGCATTGTTTTTCCATCGGAGAGACGACGCACAAGACGTCTTACTTCTTCTGGAGAACCTTTTTTCAGGTAAGCAATTCCCTCTTTGCCTTGCCGATGTATATGGCTATCAAATGATGATTTTCTCGATAATTTCGTAAAATTAGGAGCTCCTCCATTTTGTTGTCCATTTATTGTAATGTCTTTGTCAACTCCACCCGTACACAAGATGCCATTTTGTTCACCCACAGTTTGGAGTGTTTGTTTATCTTTAAATGAATTTTTCTTCCCCAATTTTCTGGGTGGAACTGGTGGTGGCAAAGTAGTGGGTCGCGTTATTTCTGTGGGTTGTTTAACTGCCACTGGATCCGACATTGTTTTATCTGAGTCAGACGCGTTCGTTGTTTCAAAGTGTCGAACAAGTAAGGTTAACTTTTCATCAGAGTCTTTAAGTCTACGAACGCAGTCTATTCTAGTCAATTCTGCAACAGAGATGCCGTCGATTGCAAGTATTTCGTCTCCTGGTATCAATTTACCCCATGGCGCAATAGCATTCGCTGCAGGGCTGTCTTCAGCGCATGATTGAACAAGAAGTCTTCTGACTTTTTCTGCTGCAGCTGATCCTCCTTCGAATTTAAGTCCTAGCCCAAGGCGCGCCCCGCGCGGCCGTCGCACGACTACCTCCGCCGCCCCAACCGCCGCTCCTACGGTTAGCACAGTGACGAAGGTGGACTCCCGGGGAGCGGGCCGGCTCTCACCCACTGGTACTATAGTGACAAAGTCCTCGCCGACCGCGTCCGCCGCCATGCCGCGAGCAATGCGCGACAGCGCTGTATCAAACACCGCTCTCAGACTCGAATCTGCAGGCAAAAAATGTTCATAAGCTTGCGTAACAAAAATTCATGAATGGTTGGAGTTGCGTTCGCATCGGATGGCACGCGAGGACTGGCACGGCACGCCCGGCCTCTCTCTTTCACTGCACTTGAACGGTACGAGATGAGCTAGGATCGGAAATGATCTCAGTTATATGAATACAAAACACTCTGCCCAAATGTAATTCAGTAGCAACATATTAGGCACCTACTTCAATCAATGAGCTTAGTCATTTTTTTAGGTGTCATACATTTAATAATGTTTTTAAAACTAAGTTTTTGGATTGTAACATGGAAGAGTCTCTATAATCTAGGAAGTAATATGATCAATTTGAGAATATTAAGCATCATGACGAGTTTTGTTAATAAGTAATGACGGGCGGTACCTACTTCCCACATGCTCGATCGTTTAAAACTTTCGTCGATCGATGCGAAAGTATAACGAGCGTGTTTGGCTATGAGTTGACCACAAACAGTCTCATCACTGCGAGATGTGGGTTAGTAGCACCGGAGGCGGCGCGGGCGCGGCGCAGCGCAACGCTGTAGTTCGCGGAGCCGGCGCATTAGCATATTGCCCAGGGCTGCGAGACCCGGCCCGTTATCCCGGGTCCCGTTCCGAAGGGCCACTCATTCTCACGGCTTTCGCCAATTTCACGATAACCATTGAAATTTACTAAGCACACTCGTTTTACAATTACGCCAAAACTATGCAGATAACTAAAGGTACTAAAAACATATATCCATATACATACATTTACGCGTATGCTCCCAAAAGGAGTAGGCAAGGCCGATAAATTCGATTTGCCAGTATCACTTCCAGCAAAAAGAATACTCGTAAGTAGGTAGAATCTGATATTGCAGTGACAAGTTGTTTAGCCTATTCAGGCTTATATCATTGCTATGCCGTATAAGGCTGAATAGGCTAAACAACGTAAAAATATAAACTTGCTAGTTGCACGATTGGTGTAGAAATCAGACATTTTCTGGATGTTAATAACCTCCTCAATAACAAATGTATGCTAGGTGCCACAATATGGCGTCTAATGATGATTAATGGGGATATGTTGAACCGTGATGAAAATACTTCATCTATTACATTGCAACAATACTCGAGATTGAATAGTTTGTATTAATACAAAAGTGAAACTACATAGGTATCGGTACCACAGATAGGTAGCTTGTATGTATATAAACATTACGTAATAAGAAAGGCGGGTGTACAAAAACAAGTGCATGGACGTAGGCATATGCAGACGTGTGGTTCTGTGTGGTTCCGTACCTATAGTCGTTAGATGCTGCTTCCTATGCGACCCATAACATCACAACTTGAGAGGAGTACATACTTAAAGTATTTGCTTATACGGGTCTAACGCGATACTTATTTATTTACCTTTATTACAGACGTTTCGACACGGACTGCGGGTTGGGGGGAGGGTTGGGTTAAGAGGAGTAGTAAAGCAACTTGTCGTGCAGTTTTTGAAACGCTAAGACTGAATCATTCTGAATAAAATATATGTTATATGTTGATGTCTTCTTGATTGTAAATTACCTGTGACTTAAATTTCTTGTCTAGCATTCAATACTATTTTTAATAAGACTGAATTAAAATTAAATTCTGCTACTAGATCTAACCAAAAAGAGATATATCGACGGTTCATTTAAAAAAAATATGGCTTGTCCATTTAGGTATCTAAAATCTGAACGATTCATATTCCAAAATAATCATTCGTTTATCAACATGAGTTTATTCAATTTGTGCAAGTTGGTCCGTGCAAACAGCTAGGCATAGTGATCAACAGGGGCCTTAACTTACCCTAAAGTAGGGATTACGAAGCTGCGGGACTAGTCGAATAAATAAGTTTCTGTCAAAAACTTTATTTTTGGTACAAGCTTTTTTCTGTCAACAATGATATGTAGGTAGGTAATATAATATTATTAATAAATGACTATGACAATGTCAACTTGACTTTTTTGCATAGTCATCACATCACCTATATACACCCTGAGAGCGTTCCAATGAGTGCAAACACGACAAGTTTATGTTGTGAAGTAATTAAATGTATTTTTGTATGTGTATATTAAATCTACCTAACAATCGTTAGAAGTGTTACGTAGTTAATCGACTAGCAGTTTTTGTATTGTATTGTAAAGTTGTTTTTCCAAAACAATTTACAATACAATACAAATACCCTTTATAGCACACCTCGCACAGTAAACAAGTCGTTACAAAGAGAAACAAAACAATAACATGTAGCTCGAGATAACAGGCAGTTAAAAAGTGATCCTTTTCAGACAACCTTTGGGCAATCTAGGTACTTATTGCGTGATTAAGTAACAAGCAACCAACCAGCAGGATTTAAAGTTTTATGACATTTTAATTTAATATGCAGTATTAACTCACTTACAAAATTGATACATGGTTGCTTACCTATTAGGAAATGGGACGGGACTACCGTTTTGTAGGCGAGGAACGACTTCGCTAAATTGGTCGTCAACAAAAACAAGAAATAAGATTACTAAATAAAAAGCCTAAACTCAGATTGTCCCGCACATACAAATTAAACGTAGATATTCCATTCATACAGCAAAGGATTCGGTCGGTACAAAAAAGAAAACTCACGTATAATGTTACAAATTGGTTTCAGGACAATCGTACGTGATGTTCGTGATTAATCTCAGTTCGGATACGATTTGCCAATCGCGCAGACCAAAATCAGCGTCGTCACTGGTCCGTTGTTATCGTCATACAAAGAAACATTGCGCTATCACATATGGTATTGTTCGACGATATCTCATAATTGAATCTTTACTCGGCACATAGAGTGGCAAGAGAATGCGAGGCTTATTGCCTACTTTCGATCATGTATAGTCGTGATGCTAGTGCAATCTTTACCCATTAACCTCATATATTAAGAGATATCGATATTAGTTTTTACTATCGCTCTGTGTTTCATTCAACGCCAAATGTTAAACGACAAACGCCTACATTGAAACCAAACTAGCACTAGAATACTAAATCGATTTTCTACAAACGTATATATGAGGTCCGGAAACCATTTTATTGGTGGTTAATTTGCATCAGAATGACTATAATGTAAATTTAAACGCATTACCTATAACATGACGAGAGAATATAGGTATATTAAACGTGCTTAAAGCTGTATAAAATAGGCACGCAACGTCATGAGGTACTCCGTTAGGTTGAGATGATTTGCTTTATTTAGATTTTTCTATAAATGTTCATTGGCCTTATAATTATCATCATCATGTTATTTTTTATACCGTTAATTGCGAATGCACATTCCTGCGATGAAATAAAATAACCTTCTCTAAGGCACCAGAATCTCAATTCGTACCATTTCGAAGATATTCAAGTATTAGTTTTTGTTATTAACACTCCTACTAAAGTATAAAAGATCCTTAACAATGAAACAATGTTGATTTCTTAAATCCTGTAATGGTATAAAGTTCTAATTTCCTACGTGGCAAGCTACATGAACCAAGGTTCAGTACCCGTCTTAAGATCTCAATACACCTTCTTACACGAAACTTTTCTAAACACATTTGCTTGTCATATAGTTCAAAAACTAAGTACGTCAATGTGACAGATCTGTGTACCTTTAAATGCCGCCTATGTGTGTGTGGTTTTATTGACGTGCATAATTGGCATTAACTTTTGCTTATCTCCACGTTAACTCTTAAGGCCCTTTTGCATTCACCCTTGGTGATATAATTAATTATATTGTATGAAAATGAAGAATATAAAGTTTTGCTTGAATTTCGAAAAACTATATTTATATGTTAATGTATATCGTTTCTATGAGTATACACGGCTCAATGCCCGAAGGAACGGAAATCAATAAAATACCCTGTATTGTATCCATCAAGGAGCTAATAACTAAAGCATGCCAACGAAGAGGTATACTTCATCCTTGTCTGATACGTCATTAATTCATTAGTATCTTGCACCTTTTCTGTCTCATGCCCTAATGTATCTCTTCTCGCTGACCTTCCTGTCTGTCTGTTGCCATTGTAGTAAAAATGAGTACTAACTTGGGTACGTTTTAGAGCATCAAATTTTTTATCAATATTTATTTTGTTTATTTTTAAAACTGTTACATCCCTCATGGGAGTTCATCGTATCATCGACAGTATCACGGATTATCGAGAGCTACGTGGGAGAGCCGATCGTGCATGATTTTTAGCCGGGAATATAAATAAACTGAAAATCCGGAGATATATGTAAGGTTTCTATATGTAGGTGGGGGTAAGAGATACAGTAGGTATCCCTTAAGTTCAATAGCCTGCCCTATTTCCCAGTGTTCTTCTCAGACAACCACACCTTATTGATATTTCCCATTCTTGCCATAAGTGCCATAATAATAACCCTATTTCGGCAGAATGGCGCGGCGTGGGCGCAACTGCGCAGGTATGAATATTCATCGCGAGAGTGCCGAAGAGTACGCGCATCATTTTAAACATTGCCAATTACACAGCACCTGCACATCTAGGTGAAATGTAAGCTCTATTGTTTCTTATCTTATATGAATATGATAAAACAAAAGATTCTGATGCAGGGCATCAAAATGTAAGAACGAGTAAAATTAGGTTAATGTTAGATACCTACACGCTTTTGCGGTCTGATTATTTGAAAAATAATAACTGTTTGTATTATTATTATGTTGTTATAGTTGTCTGTAAATAAATAATTAATGCTAATTTGGATCATAAAACTTAATTCATACGAACGAATTTCTCACGCAAACTTGTTTATCAACAATGGATTCATGACTGTGCTTCATTATCATGCCACTTGGCTTTAACACTTTATCAGGCAAACAAACTTTATCAGACTTGAAGATTTTCTCATTATCACAATTGTACAAGATTCTAATTATATCGGCTTACCACAGTAAACACTCTTGAGCACATTCTTGAAATATCCTGAAACATTTTTCGTTATTTTTTTCGCAGGATAATTTATTCAATATTGTATGCACACATCATCATCTTAACTATTTGATGTGTATTTTAATTAGTCAAATGAAAATGTTTTGCGTATCACAATAATGTATTCATATTTTCCCTAGGGGCTAAATGTACTATTTTAGCCCCGCTTGATAATCTAATATCAATTTTCGAGCATGAATAGTGAAAAATATTTTCCTTCAAAGATTAAGTAGCGTAATTTTTTTTAACTTACACGATAATCAGTTGTCGCGGTAATACGAACAAAATATTTATTTAGATACTAGCTTTTGCCCGCGACTACGTCCGCGTAGAACTCGTTCTTAGCCTTAGAATTATTTGTTTTCCTACACAATTTTTCTCAAGATGAGATGGTTGGACGACGTCGAAAAGCTAGGAAACCAGGACCTTAGGGATGTATTCTCTAAAAATCCTACTGTCAAAACAATAAGACAGTGCTTATTTCGGAAAATCAAATGAACTGATTCTACACGAATGAATCCCGTCAAAGAAATAACAATTACAATGATAGGAGTCTCGCTACGCAGTTCTGCCATAAAACGTAGTCCCAACAGAGCGAGTTCATCATGTAAGTATTATGGCCAAAGGCCCTAAGCAGATCGGCAAGACTTGCGGGCCTATCATTCCAACAGAGCAGGCTCCTTATGCAAGGCTGAGGGCCGAAGGCCCTAATCAGAGCGGCAAAGAGCGGGTTCTTTATGTAATGATGATGGCCGAAAATGCAAAGCAGAACGGCAACAAATGCGAGACCGAAAGCCGGTCATTCACACAGCGGCCTCCTTATGTATGGCTGAGGGCCGAAGGCTCGAGGCTCTGTTGGGCCTTATATGTAAAGTCCAACATAGCGGACTTTTCATATAAGACTAAGGGCCGAAGGCCCGATCGGCGTGCCAAGTCAAGCCAAGAGTGTGATACGCGATAATGAAGCCGTGGTGGAGGGCAGCAAGGCACGCGAGGCTGACGCCAGAGCGTAGTTATACACACTATGTATAAGTTATTTCGTACAACATCATGTGTCTAATAAGCGAACATAAGGGCCGAAGGCCCCTAGGAGAGCGGCTAGGCACGCGAGGCTGAAGGCTGAGCGTACCAACAGAACGGAATCTTTAAGTAACTCTGAGGACCCAAGGCCCTAAACCGAGTAGTAAGGCACGTAAGGCCATAGTTTGAGCATCCCAGCACAGCGGGCTCTTTAATAAGGCTGAGGGCCGATGGCCCGTAGCTGAGTGTTAAGGCACGCGAGGCGGAAGGTCGAGCATCCCAACAGAGCGGGCTTTTCATATAAGGCAGAGGGCCGAAGGCCCGATGGGCGTTCCAAAACGGCCAAGAGTGTTGTACGCGATAATGAAAGCATGGTGGAGGACGGCAAAGCACGCGAGGCTGACGCCAGAGCGTAGTTATACACACTATGTATAGGTTATTTAGGACGACATCTTGTGTCTATCTTTCTTTCTTTATCTTTCTATTTATGTGGTATTAGTGACTGAATATTAAGTAATCGGCAAAAGTAATAGGATTACAAAGTTACACATGTAGATTGTATATCTAGGAAACGAGTCCGAAATTTGGGTTCAGGGTCACAGTTAGGTACTTAAAGTGCTAAATGCTAATAGCTTTCAAATTTTGAACAGACCGTGGCAGCTGGCGCGCACACTACACAGCGTCCCGGCGCAGCGTTTACTTATTTTTGAGTTTATAACTTAAGATTTCACAAATATTGAATGTGATTGTTTTTCTTTGCCGTCTAGTATGTGCTTACCAATTTTCAAACCTGTAACTCATGGATTATAGGAGTTCCCATACAAAATTCAACTCCTCTTTTTACCTCCTTTTAACCCAATTCTGCATAATTTTTATAGCCTAAAACCTGACCGAGGATTTTCTCGACAGATAAGTAAAGTTTGCATCAAAATCCGTTCTGGCGTTTTCACGTGATGCGCGGTCAAGTAAACAGACAAACGGATAAACAGACAAACAGACAAAAATTCTAAAAACTGTCGTAACGTGTTCTGTTATCGATTCTAAGTATACCCAGCCAATTTTTTCCCGACTTCAAGATTTCAAAAGAGGAGGTTATCAATTCGGTTGTATGTTTTTTTTTCTCGTTTTTTTTTTAATGTTTGTTACTCCATAACTCCGTCATTTCTTAACCGATTAGAAAAATTCTTTTTTTGATTGTAAGTATATATATCCAGGAGGAGGCCTTTGCCCGGAAATGGGCATCCAAACTAGACGTCATTTAAATTGTATTTAGTTTTATATATTAGAAAATTATTAAATAGATTTTGCTATGTTTATATACTAAGTAAATTATTTTTTTAAATTTAGATATGCACGATTTAATATATTGTAATGAAACATAGAATTGTATAATAAATTAGTTTGATGAAATTTCTATATAACTAGTAAATAATTAAAATAATTAATAAATAGCTATAGTCATACTAATTATTTAAATTTGTAAAACAAGTTTGGAATAAAGAGGCTTTATTATTATTATTATTATATATATCCAAGTTGGTCCCGTTATTGTCAAAACGCAGTTCTGATGATGGGATCCATGAGTAATTGAGGGAACTCCTCAAATGTTTAAGGCAAATATACAGTGATTTTTATGTTTTTATCAACAAGTCAAGCATTTGCATCCAAAAATGTGACATTTGATGAAGTGGAACTGCTGATGATGATCAGAACAGAACTCTTCAACGACGAAAAGTTTACGTTTGGTGATTTGTCCTCCTAGCTGTGTTTGTTAAGCAAGTTCTATTTTCAAGATTGATTTTTGTCATGCTCGAGTTCTGATGATAGGATCCATTAGGAATCGAGGGAACTCCTCAAATGTGAAAGGCACACAAATAGTGATTTTAGTATTTCCAATAACTAATCAAGCATTTTCATTCATAAAAGTGACATTTGATGAAGTGGAACTGCTGATGATGATCAGAACGGAACTCTTCAACGACGCGTAGTTCACGTTTGGCGATTTGTTCTCTTCGTTTTGTTTGTCAAGCAAGCAAGGTTTTTCAATGATTCCATGAGGAATTGAGGGTACTTAGTCTTCTACCATTATAAATATACTTATAGCCATTTTTATTTCATTGTATGGAATCTAAGAGTGCACCATGTAAGTATAATAATCTTACACCGGCCTCCCCCATTGAGTCGGTTTTTTTTCTTAAAAATTATTTTCGAATATCTTTCATGTACAGACTTTCGACCCTCGTCAGCTTTATTATATGTATAGAAGATTACGTTCCGTTGTGTCATGAAACATGAGACAAAACTTTAATTATTATATGCGCAAAATTCTTGTATTGTGGCTTTGCTGGGCATCTTACGTGTTTACTTGAAGATGAGACCTAGTAGATCTATTTTTCGCCCCCGTAAACACCCGAATAATTTCAACGAAATCCTTAGAGCCGTTCATGACATCCCGGAAATAAATAAATAAGCTCGTTTAAATGTATGTATGTACTATAGCATGCTACTCCTTCGACAGTACTTTAAGCGTAGTCCACGCATACACGGTTTCGCAATAATCTGTCTCTTTGCAGCTCACTGCTTAATTAAAACTATACACACTGCTAACGTACGTACAATTTCGGGAGGTCACTGAACCTTTACCTTTAAATGCAATAACATTGTAACAGTAAGTCGTTATTAGGGTATTGAATAACCATCTATTTGAAAACTTATGCGCTTTCTACAATTAGCCGTCGGCGGCGGCCGGTTGCGTTTGCGCGTTTAGCTATTTCACCTTCCACGGTGGGTGCATAAAAAACAAAAACATGCAATACATATTTGTTGCTCGCTGTTTCTAGTGGCCAATCGCTACCTACATCTAATTAGGCGATCCTCGCTTGTGCAAGCTATAGTAACAGCCCGAGGAACTCGCTCGCAAACTGATTGCTTCGCTTATTTATTGCTTTAGAGTTCGTGTTGGTTGAGTATTCGTAGCAGTGCACCAACTGATGACGGCTGTTCCGTTTGTATGGATGGAGCTTGAAGGGTTAATTGCGTATAGCTACAACCCCTGGCAATTCGTGTAGCTATTTTTCCTCGCGTGTTTAGAAAGCGCTTATCTATTTTTAAGTATGATGCGCGAAATCGTAACCGCATCTCTAATTCCGTTAAAATTATGTAAAAACGTGATTTTCTATACAAGTTCGCCATTTATTCATATTCAGTCTCGAACTTATGACTCCATCGGCATTCGGCATTTACATAGCAGCGGGGCCAGTCGGCGCGTCACAAGCCACAACTCGGCAATATGTCAGCGCAGTAAGTTCATCTCATCACGCAGCGCCCTCCGCCGCATTTATCTCCGACGAAATTGAAATAAGTTAGATAATATATCTCGGTGAGAACCCGCCTGGAGACGAGTAGTCCAAACGCTATCTAGATATGTCGCCAAAAACAGCGAGCTCTGAGGAATAACAAGCGATCTCGACTACGATAACCTTTGAGCCTTTGTTAAATTTAAAACGTGTTACTCCTTAAACATAAAAGGCGTCATCAAAGGTATTTTTAAAGCCATTGTCTGAATATATGTGTATGCATTTGATGGAAGATTGAATTCCAACATACATTTCACAAAGGAGAAACGGGAAACTTTCAAAGTGCCGAACATTTGTCACCCACTCTCGTACATTAGGCAGAGCAAGCTCCTTAAAATGACTTTCGTGTGTGACGTTGGAAAGGAACCTCAAACCCAAACTAAGTACTTAATATAACTTAAATTAGCTGATTTGGATGAATGCAAACTGGAAAAGTTAATAAGCCGCTCTCCCGCGGCGCAATATCGCCCACGAGCCTACCAACTAAATTATTAAAACATAAAAACATCGAGCGGGCATCAAGTACAGATTAGACTAATTCCTTCTAATAATAACAACCAAAAAAAAATAGAAAAACGCTACCTCGGCCCGGAATAATTTTGCATAAGGTTTGTGAAGTTATAATACTTAGATACTTAGCTTTATATTACGGAAAATGTCGCGACTGTATGATAAATGGAGGAACGATAAGGATTTAATTTAGGTGCCTTTCTATGATTTTCACGATAGGTATTTGAACGAGATGATTATTTCATTTCATCAATTTATTAAGAAAAGTGTATGTTTTAGCAAAAATGCTACGATCGCTAGTGTTTTCTAAAATGATTGATTCCATACCGTGCCGTTATTGACTGGAGAAAATATATCAATCAAGAGTTTCTACGGATAATTTAAAGCATGTAAATGACCAATAAAGCGATAGCGAGCTCGTCGGCAGAAGTGGGCGTTTTGGAATGACATCAGACGCTCGCGGCCGTGCGATTCTTTAAAGAGGTTAACATCCTACAAGCATTCGTGCTTGACCAATGAGCCAATGAGCTCGAATCAAAAGCAAACACCAAAAAGCCTGTCCTGCAACTCGTTCATAGCTAACGAGTTTTCTCACAAATGCGGTCAAAACATTAAACTTTTGTTTGATTCTAGATAGGTACTAAACTAATACTCAGAACACAGACAGGCATACACAGGACACATGACAGGTGGCATGAATTATAATTATTTATTATTTGATAAACAGAGTATAAAAACATAATTCTATTATCAATTTATCAGGGTCTCACAAAACTGTCGGAACAGTTTATCTGTGCGGTCAAAGTACTACAGAGTTAATTAATTTGTAAATACATAGGTTCGGTTAAGTCCATATTACATACAATTGCATACAGTTATCCATTAGGTGTTTTTATACTTGAGTAATGTCGTTTTAATTTTCTTTTAATGTCTTTTCTTATGCTTTCACGGCTTATAGTTTCCGGTAAGCGGTTTAGAAGATAAAGGATACGTTTTTTTAGTGTTCTGTCACCATAATAATTTGATTGTTTCATTCATATAAGAGTATAAGTATTATTAACAATTCGAACTGTTCTGAGAGCTTGCCACTAGACAGTCTTTGCCAATCGCCGGGTGGCTGGCGATTGCCACTTAGCGGAAAATAACGATAAAACGGCTACCACGCGAATAAAATAAATATTGAGGGACAATCTTACACAAATCGACCTAGTCCCCTAGTCCCAAACTAAGCAAATCTTGTACTATGGGTACTAGACTACAATATAGATACTTTTATAGATAAATAAATACTTGAATGCATTTTTAAATCAATATGGATGTATTGCGTACAATTGTGGGGTAGCACTAGCGACTCAAACATTAACATGATACAAAGAATAGAGAACAAGATCTTGAGATCAAAAGCAAATGTACCTATATACAGTAGTGTAAAATTGTGTTACCCACTATTTAAAAATCATAATTGTACAACTTTTAGTACCCACATTTTAGTAGTTATATATTATTATTAATATTTATAAGTACTTAAGATGATTATCTCTGCATGTTACTAGTAAGGTATAAATATATAAATTGGCATTCAAATGAGTGCTATCTCGCCAATAAATCTTATTGTATAAACAAATGTACCATAAAACATAGAAGAAATCAATTAAAAAAATTAAACCTTGGTATATAAAAAACAGTGAACTGCATCAACACTTCGCAATGGCAACAGTAAAGGCGGAAATCCGAGACATGTCGGGGAAATATAAGGAGCGACTCATTAACCATCCCAATAATTTAACACGACTCGACAACTCACCCTCCAGAACCACAACATCTTGGAGCAACAAAACAGAGATAGCACCAGACTATAAAAATGAGGGAATGCTCTCGCTGGAAAGCACACTTGCCAGAACATACTAATCAACACATCAGTCCAAAGTCTAGAATATCTCCGATTAAACAGAGAAACGAAAAAAAAAATTGTTACCCATTACTCGTACATATATAGGTACAGACTGATTAAAAAACGATGAAATTAGTTATCTTTTATTTAACAAAGAGTCCACTCCACCACCACCACCACCATATCAGCCAAGGGACATCCAATGCTGGATATAGCCCCCCCCCAAATTCACGGGGGTATATGCCATAATCGCCACGCTTGGTGGGTTGCCGATCGCAGTATCGCCACCGCACTCCAGGGATACTGCTGCCCATCCCCCGGTGGTCTTGGTCGTAGTTTTAGGACATACCCGAGTCCAACCCCGGTCCAACCCGGGTCCAAGAGTCCACTCACGAAGTTTCAATTCCCTTACTTTTTTTTATTTTATTTTTAAAGAAGGTACATCATATTATCATTTTTAAATTTACTCGCCAAACTGACGAAACAGTTTGTTGGCGAGACCGCGCTCATTTCTACAGATCTATCGTGCATCTAAGTTACTTAAAATATATAATGACAGTATAAATTACTAAACTCGAAATTTTGACCATTATAAATAAAAAATATCTTTTTTAGCTTATTTTTTAGTACATTTAAACTACTTTTTTCCTCATTTCTTAACCAGCTGATACTATTACAAATGGTCGGGACCAAGAACTCATTTGTTCTTCTACCATAATAATTATTAACATATTTTTTCACACATTTCCGTAGTCTAATATTTCTTGTTTTATATTTATTTTGCTTCAGCACCTTAAACTCCTCGTTAAAATAATTATCTACACTTATCAAATAATGCGTCCTTTCTTGTATAGGTAGAATTTTACATATCTTGTATAATTTATCATAATTTCCTTTACATTTATGTTTGGTATTTTTATTTACAAGGTACTTAATTAATCTGGTTTGTAACTTTTTTATTTCCTCTAGGTATGTTTGAAAAGTTCTACCATATACGCTAAGTCCATAATTTATAACAGAATCCGCTTATACGTAATATACTACAAGCATAGTTTGTTTACTTAATAATCTGTTTAAATGATAAAGTTTACCTAACACTGACTGAAGTTTGGAACAAACTGAATTGATATGCGTTTTCCAATTAAATTGGTTATCTATGTGCAAGCCTAAGTATTTATATGTATTAACATATTTTAGCGGTTTACAATTACAGTTTACTTGGTGATTATGCTCTTAGAGGATAAATTTGAAAACATCGGCCAAGAGCACGTCGGACCATGCTCAATGTAGGGTTTCGTAGTTGTCCAATGAACTTAATTAAAAATAACAAGCAATAATTCTTAAGAAAAAAAAATCGACTTCAATGGTGGAGGCCGGTTAAAGATTTTGATACTTAGATGGTGCACTCTTATATTCCATACAATAAAATAAAAATGGCTATAAGTATGTTTATAATGGTAGAAGACTAAGTACCCTCAATTCCTCATGGAATCCTCCATCACAACTTAAGCTTGACAAAAAAGTGTCTTGAAAAACCTAGCTTGCTTGACAAACATAACGAAGATAACAAATCGCCAAACGTGAACTACGCGTCGTTAAAGAGTTCCGTTCTGATCATCATCACCAGTTCCACTTCATCAAATGTCACTTTTATTAATGAAAATACTTGATTAGTTCATGAAAATACTAAAATCACTATTTGTGTGCCTTTGATATTTAAGGAGTTCCCTCGATTCCTAATGAATCCCATCATCAAAACTCGAGCATGACAAAAATCAATCGTGAAAATAGAACTTGCTAAACAAACACAGCTAGGAGGACAAATCGCCAAACGTGAACTTTTCGTCGTTGAAGAGTTCTGTTCTGATCATCATCAGCAGTTCCACTTCATCAAATGTCACATTTTTGTATGGTAATGCTCGATTTGTTGATAAAAACACAAAAATCACTATATATTTTCCTTTAAGATTTGAGGAGTTCCCTCAATTCCTCATGGATCCCATCATCAGAAATCGAGCATGACAAAAAATTATCGTGAAAATAGAATTTGCTTAACAAACACAGCTAGGAGGACAAATCGCGAAACGTGAACTTTTCGTCGTTGAAGAGTTCTGTTCTGATCATCATCAGCAGTTCCACTTCATCAAAGTCACATTTTTGTATGAAAATGCTCGATTTGTTGATAAAAACACAAAAATCACTATATGTTTGCCTTTAAGATTTGAGGAGTTCTCTCAATTCCTCATGGATCCCATCATCAGAACTGCGTTTTGACAAAAACGGGACCAAGTTGGATATACATACTTACAATCAAAAAAATAATTTTCAAAATCGGTTAAGTAATTACGGAGTTATGGAGTAACAAACATTTAAAAAAAAACATACAACCGAATTGATAACCTCCTCTTTTGAAATCTTGAAGTCGGTTAAAAAGGAATATATACTTCGCAGCGTTTCATACGTCTTTTACTTAAGAACGAAAGATTTTTACAATTACTCAAAAACAACTGATCATGTCCGCCATAGCGGATATATTTAAACGAAAACTATAGTTTTCGTTGAAATTCTTTATTAAGATTTACTTTCATGACTTTTTTTCATATTTTTTTAGTTCAAAAGTTAAAGGGAGTAAAAATGTGTCCTCATTATTTTCTTTTGGAATGATTATTTTCAAAAATATTCACTTTATCAAAAAATGATTTTAAGGCCTCTATTCATTTCGAAAAAACATCATCCCCACTTTAAGTCTAGGGAAGGAACGCTTAAAAAAATCTTATTTTACCACTTTGTCAGATTTATTGATTTGCTGCTTTCTAGCACTAACAATCACAGAGCAAAGCCTCGGACAGACAGACAGACGCACATGGTGAAACTATAAGGGGACTACGGAACCCTAAAATGGATGATATAAGTTTAGTTGTTTCTTAACAAATAGATATACCTTAGATTCAATCCTCCCACTTCGAAGAACACTTGTCCCTGTACAAATATTCGTCCGCTTTTTAAGATTCCTGGTAAATGAATTTTAAAAAAGCTAAAATTAGTTATCTTCCTTTTTATTAAAGAATCTATTTACGAAGTTTAAAGTCTCTCACTTACAAAAATACTTACCCCTTATACAAAACAATAATCACCGAGTTTAAAGTCTTTCACTTCAAAAAGACTCATCCCCGTACAAATTTTCATAACCTTTCTAACCCCGATGGGGGATGAATTTCAAAAAACGCTGTAATTAGTTTTCGTTTTAACAAAGATACTATACCTGTCTTTTGTTTATGTGGCTGTTTTAATTCTCTTACTTCAAAAAAGATTTGCTCTCCCAACAAATTTGTAACTCCTTTTTCAACCCTATAAGGAAATAAATTTGAAAAAAATCAAAAATTGATTTTTTCATTATTATATATTACTAAAGGACAATTTCCACCAAACGGCTCGAATCGCATATTATCGGAACGGATTTCACAATCTTTAAACGATTTTAAATCATGTACACATATTTAAAGTTATAAAATCCGTTCCGATCGGTTGCGATGCGAGCCGTTTGGTGGAAATTATCCTTTATTTGAACCTAAATAAAGCCCGTAATAAAATACCCTTGTAGAAAAAGTTCACCAAGACCAGCGGGGGATGAGCAACGGCATCCCCGGAGTGCGGTGGAGATACTGCGATCGCCAACCCGCATGCCAAGCTTGGCGATTATGGCATTTACAACCCCATAACATTGGGGCAGGCCTATGTCCAGCAGTGGACGTCCTTCGGCTGATATGATGGTGGTATAAATAGTTTATTTGATGTATTTTAATGTTAACACTTCTTGAAATGTTTCATATGGGTGAAAGAAAGACTTTGTATATTGACGAAAAATTGTAATTAATTCGCGTAATAGAAACGGGAGAAAAACAAGTGATGTTGCAAAACGTTTTGGATTCAGTCCATCTACTGTGTGTCATTTGGAAGAACAAGGAAAAATTTCTACAGCCAGAGATGGTTGGAAAGTCTTCAAAGGAATTAAAAAAGCCTAAATTTGTAGATAAAAGAAAGGTATGTTCCAAATGACATTGTTAATGCTCACGAAGCCGGGATTTTCTACACGTTAACGCCGGATAAAACTTTAAAATTTAAAGGAGAGAAGTGTGTAGGATCAAAACTCTCCAAAGAGGGTATCACAGTGCTTTTCGCTGCCAATATGAGTGGCACAGAAAAAAGGAAACTAAGTGTAATTGTTTATTTTTTACTTCCCGTTTAACAAAACCTCTTTATAATGCATTAAAATACCCGGTCCCTTCAGTTTCGCTGTATAAAGTTTTCACTGTAGTTTATTTTCTGGTAGTGGTGGTGGTATAAATAGTTTATTTGTTGCATTTTAATGTCAACACTTCTTGAAATGAAATGTTTCATATGGCTGAGATTTAAACAACCCGTTATTGAAAATGAGTACAACTAACATACGACTTGCTTTATATGTGACCAATTTTCTTCCAGTGGTGAGGTCAAAAGTTGTGTGTTTCGCTCGGCAGTAAAGTTGTTCGGCGTCTCGTGCCTTGAAAGCCTCGCTACGCTCAGGATTGTATCGCTCCTTTACTAGTTCAACTCTAAATCAACTACTCGCACCAAACAACAACTTTGCAGCCATACAAATAACTATTACAAGTTTATCAGTTGCAAATTATGTTTTTTTTTTGTAAATTATAAAACAGCACCATCCAGTCCTGGAATTGGTATGAAATTGAGTGAGTCCACGTAGATGCAGTGTTAATTTACCTGACACCGATTATTTAATGTCATATTTATCTATATTCGATATTATTAAATAATACATACCTATTTTATTTACATTGTATCAACTAACTGGATAAAACAATAAATAATATAGCGATTATTAGTAATCAATTCTTTACTACTCCTGTTCACTAAAAACGTTAATTGAACCAAAAGCAGTGGTATTCAAAAATAAACAATAAGTCATTTCGCTGTCTAAAAAGGAAACCTGTAAGTGATACAACGAGTATACGTATAAAACAAACTGTAAACAGACAATACGGCAACACGACCGTGCTATCGACTAATTATGGGTAGTACTAATTTATACGCTTTATTGTAAAAGGTCTGCCAAACTAGTACTTATCGCACCAGTTTTTGTTGTTGATGCAGTTACTAGATCGACAACTAGTTAATAACAACACTTGAAGTACCGTGGGAACCTCCGTCATTATGCGTGGAATACAATAAGAATTAAACATCCCTTGACATCTGGACAATCGGATAAAAAGGCAAGAACGTGCAACAACTGGTCAGTGGCGTATGTGAGAATCGACGCAGCTAGTCATTGCGGAATATTTGGAAAATATGGTGAATAATCTTTTCGAACATGATGTCATTTGTTACGTATGTTGTAGAGACATGTCATCGCCGTTTATTGCCTTGGCACAGATTTTTTTGCAATTCCGTATATTGTAACATATACAATATTGAGACACCAAAATTATAATAAAAAAAACAATATACCTAAATAATAATAAACAGTTCACTAGCTGATTAAATTATATGTCCGTTCTTTTCATTATTTACCTTGTGAAATTATAAGTTAATTTAATTTAGATATATTATTTTAACTATATAAGGAAAAATATGCGTTTTATATAATTTTGTATATGACAAATTCATTAAAGAACTTCAGTAAGTAATTTTCCGTCAGCGCCTCGTAATATTTACAGGTACTATTAATGCAAGCGAAAACTCGAAGCGAAACGGAAGGCTGCGGCAACTGGGCGACTAGGATACACGAGTATATATAGGTCGGTAGTTATAAGAGCCGCACGACACGGATATGCCGTACTACACGGGGGCGATGTGTCGCCCTCGCGCACGCTGCGGCTCGGGACGCGCGGGATCACAGGCTCGCTCGCCCGCCCTAATCTCATTACCGCCCGTACTCGCCTCGCTGACCTTACCGTTTCCCGAGCCTCAGTAAATTGCACCCCTACCTTTACGGCCTGTTTACTATAACAACTACTGTATACTGAATTGTACAGCGAACTTACCCTATTTCTTATTCCAAATGTAATCTTCAGTACAACACAATAACGTTCGGTATCACTTGGTATGCTTCTCACATTAGCGATATAAAATCCAGGAGTCGCGGTGGGTATGTGGGCAGCGCACACGGGTGCGCAGCGAGCGAGCGTCGCGACGTCGACGGCGCAGAGCGGCGTGTGCGCGCGCGCTGCTGGAGGGGCCGACCGGTCGCAACCGGGCCGCGCTCTCACCGCGCGCCCTGCCACAAAGTTGCTTATAATCGCACTTGACACCGTGCCGCGCACAATCTTAATGAAAGTTTCGCATTTCTCTATGTCTCTTTAACAGTTTAACCCGAGCCGACGAGAGATGGTTGACTAACTTCATTTTCTCCATTCAATATTTTTATTTTGCACTAAAAACTCAAACCTGAAAGAAGTAGATGTATTGATTGTAAGTCTACCTTATGTATATCATAAGGAAAGTAACAATATTGTATTTTCTCCTTCGATATCAGTAAATCAACACTTTTTCCTTACGATCCTTCTCACACGAGTAACGAGGCGTAACTTACCTTCGTTTCGAAGCCGACTCAACAACTTTAATTGAATTAGGTAATTCTGTAACACTTACCTATTGGATTGGCTTCGCTGTTCTTAGTATACATCGGTTGTTAATTTACATACCTACACTTGCCCGTAAGTAAGCCGCGGCTAGAATATTCTACTGTGCCCTGTCTGTACACCGAGGTTTCCGAAGTGTTGACGAACTGAAACAGTGAAAGTAGATAGTACAAACCATTCTCTCACAAAGATAACACGAAAGATAACTTTGTATTCACTTTTCCTTTTTGTCGTGTCGGCCAATCAATTGCTAATTCAATCATTCATCGCTCTAAGTGCTAATACACCTCTAAAACAAAAAATAAACATAATAGTAGATTCCATTACTTGACTATAAGTATAATCTAATCGTACGTAACGGGTAACGTAACAAAACATTGACTCGTTTTGTTTTAAATTTCTCTCGAACGTATCATGATGACGCGCTAATTTAGACCTATTGTATAAACGGCTGGCAGTTTAATTAGGTAAGAATTTAGCTTTCAAATCAGGAGTCATTCTCACGGTGCTTAAAATTTACCCAATCATTGTCATCCGAACCTATTATTCTTTAATTATTCGTAGATTCTAACAACAATGAACTTGGTGCATCTGCAATTAAACTGATACTGTCATCAATCATTTTTGCACGTTTGCCTTATGCCTGCCTATGTAGGAAGCATGGTACCTAATACCGTCACGGTATACCTATGGCCGAAATGTACCTACAAAAAAGTCACGTAAAACATGACGCTAGGTATAAGCTATCGTGCTAGCTAGAATGTACTTAATACTTTGGCTTTTTTAATGAGTATGTTACAGCTTTGTATTAGGTGTATCATAATAATGTAAAACTTAGCCAAACAGGCAGTATGTATAAGTATGTTAATGTAGTCATATAAATTCTTTATTAAATAGGTGCACGGTTATAATATAAAGCTGTCAGTCAAATCTGTTCCGTGAATGGCGCTGCATCGGCACCGGCTGTCACGCACGCCGACAGGTCCTCAGGTTCGAACAAAGCAGCGCGCTGTTAGGTCTCATTGTAACTGATTTATTTTGAAAGGTAAACGACCTTGTGAATTTGTTTTAACGATAACAGAAGTCCGGGCCATTCGCGATTGTTGACAGAAGGGGAAATATCCCCACTTTGATGTTTCTCTGTCAGTCCGATATTGAAAAAGATAACATATGATATGACGCTCGTTCGAAAACTTGCGCAATTACCCTGCCTAAGTATTGCACCTATCTCTCAACTATAGGTAACCTTTCCAATTCGTACATTATTTACCTTTACTGGTTAAATTTGAAATGACTTTTTCAATAGGTATCAACAAACATGTTACAGTTATTTATCTTCATTTAAAATAAAGAGAAATGTTTATCAAATTTCATTTCAGTTAGTTACCTTAATTTCGCCAGCCATTTACCTACCTTCGAAATCTACCATTTAAAAGCTAGCGCACCATATACGCACGTCCTACATTATCAACTTGCCAGTTGAGAGTAAGTTCCCTTCTAAATGGGGAGCAAACGAGGCTATCAGCATTTTTCTCATTTCAGCTTGATAAACTCGCCGTACCGGGCGAGTGAGATTTACTCAAATGCAGTCAATGAGACTCGGCTCCGTCTGCGGAAGGTTTACACGTAAACCGGCATTAACTGTACTCTCGTAAAATCTGCATAACGTAGGCGGCTAGGCGCTACTTAATTATCAATAAGTTTGTTCTTATTTTAAATCGGACGTTCACTTTAGTCTCACTGTTATATTTGAATTTAGGCACTGGCCAAGTCGGTCACGAAATAGACAAACATAAAAATATTGCAATTAAACATTTTTTTAGAAATTCATCTCTTAAAGCAGCATTTCCACATATCTTTTATACCACGTCGGTGGCAAACAAGCGTACGGTCCGCCTGATGGTAAGCGGTCACCGCAGCCTATGGACGGCTGCAACTCCAGGGTAGTCACATACGCATTGCTGACCCTTTAAAAATTTATATGTACTCCTTTCTTGAAGAACCCCATACTATAGTCCCTCGGGAAAACCTCGGCAGGGAGCTCATTCCACAACCGGAGCGTCCGAGGGAGGAAATTCTTCTGAAACCCGTACGCGACCATTTAGGTTCTAAGGTGTGAGAATGAATGCCCTGCCGACGGTGAGCGGTTTGATCGTAGAAAGCAGCCGTGGGCATCATGTCGAACAGTTATTCGGAGCACAACCCATTATACAAGCGATAGAATACGCACAAGGAGGCACAGTTTCTCCTTAAACTTAACGGTTCAATATCGCTCGTGAGTATGGGATCGTCCACGATTCGCACAGCACGTCTCTGAAGCGAGTCAAAAGGTCCAAGCTGGTATCCAGGTGCTCCCGCATGAGATGCAGAGGTGACAGCAATACTCCATGTGGGAGCGGACTTGTGACTTATAAAATAGAAGCACACCTAGCTTTTTGGATGCCAGCTTGGTTTGGATTCTAAGTGTCTCCGAAACTGGACGTCACTGGAAATGTCGACACTAATATTCGGATCCCAATATTCCCAATACTCCCTGAGATGGAGAAGGTTGCGTCTTGGAACCGAGGGGCCTCAGTGAATAATTTTCTTTAGCAGTGAACGCATAGGTACTTGTGTCTTGGTGGGGTTGAACTGAACCAGATTATCCTGGCCCCACTCAGAAACTCTGACTAGACTGGACTCGATTTTGGACACAAGTTGTTCGCGACTCTCTAACACAGAGAAACGAGGAATGTTGACACGGCCAGTATAATAAGCATCCCCGGTGCTGTCATGCGGTAACAATGGATGCTGTCAATAGACAGCATGTCATTGATATGCAGGAAAAACAGCGAACATATGTTTATATGTATATGGAATAAAGCATGCCTGGGTGACATATTCCTATTTTGTTACCCATTTCAGGGCTCCGTAGAAAACAAGGAACCCTTATAGTTTCACCATGTCCGTCCGTCTGTCCGCGGCTTAGCTCAGTAACCGCTACTACTAGAAAGCTGTAATTTGGGATGGATATACATATCAATTACGTTAACAAAAAAAATAGGGTATCTGCCCTACACGTAAAGTGAAGATGCATTTTTTGTTGCAGACCCCATCGTTTGATAGCTCATTTAAAATGGCGTTGTAATGTGGGTTTACTTTAACCATTTTTTGGTTTGGAAAAAAATGCTTGCGTAAAGTGCAAAAAAAAACACTGAAAATATAATATCAACTAAACGGAGTCACCGATGGGTACATGAAAAAAATCATGCTAGTAGTATATATCAGCACAAAAGACGGAGACAAATGGAAAGACATGGAGGAGGCCTATACCCGTCAAGGGTCCTTAATTTAGTATTACATAAAATAAATATGTATACATTAAGCAACAAATAGAACAGAAAAACACAGGCTAAATATTAAATAATAATAATGAAAAAATGGCGTAGGGATGTGACGACCCCATCGCTCACTAGTTTTCCAGTGCAATCAGTCGACGTATGTACGAGCAGGGCAGCTTGTGGCGACCTGTTCGGGATGTTTCTTCATTTTAAGTTACGAAAAAACTGGTCAGTAGACTGTCACAACACACGTATCAAACAGGATGCATAATAGAGTGAAATTAATTTTATCATAAGCCTATAATCTATTATTTTACGAGTACATACATACATAAACTCACGCCTATATTCCCAAAAGGGGTAGGCAGAGTACACGGAAATTAATGTCAGTGCCACTTTTAGCAATTGTAGGTTTATAGATGGAGAAAATGTGACATTGCAGTGACAGATTGCTAGCCCATCGCCCACAACACACTTCAACCTGGTTCCCATAGTCGACTCTTACGACACCCAAGGGAAGAAAGGGGCTGGTGCTATTCTAACCCGGCACCACACGGGGGAGAAACGGTCTATTATTTTAGTTGTCATATATAAGGTGTTAATTTATTTGTTGCAGATATTTTTACAGCTGATAGTACTCGGTCCCTAGAGTATATTTAAGTTACATTATAGCTTTTACGATGTTTTTTTGGAGAAAATTGAAAAACAAATTTGTTACGTAAAAACACCCTGTTAATGTGATTATTAAATGAGAACTCATTGAACAGATTCTAGTACCTACCTCTTTTACGTACCACTTAACTGTAACTGGCCACTTCACGTCTATAAATCAAATACTTGATTGTTAATGTCATGTTATTTCACTTGGGAGAAATTTTGATCTAAAGTTATGACCTCAAAGCAATGGATCTTGGCACCACGAGATTATAGCGCGGCAGTCGCTGCTGATTTTAAGGTAGCATCTAGTTACGACTCATACTCGTTGTTGCATTTTTGGTTAAAAAAGATATTTTTGGGATTTCTTATTTTCTTTAATATAAATAAATGATTATTAATATCGCTCCAGTAGAGTAATAATTTTTAAGAAAAAAAAAACCGACTTTAATGGGGGAGGCCGGTGAAAGATTATTATACTTAGATGGTGCATTCTTAGATTCCATACAGTAAAATAAAAATGGCTATAAGTATGTTTATGATGGTAGAAGACTAAGTACCCTCAATTCCTCATGGAATCATGGAAAAACCTTGTTTGCTTGACAAACAAAACGAAGATAATAAATCGCCAAACGTGAACTACGCGTCGTTGAAGAGTTCCGTTCTGATCATCATCAGCAGTTCCACTTCATCAAATGTCACTTTTATGAATGAAAATGCTTGATTAGTTCATGAAAATACTAAAATCACTATTTGTGTGCCTTTCACATTTGAGGAGTTCCCTCGATTCCTAATGGATCCCATCATCAGAACTCGAGCATGACAAAAATTGATCGTGAAAATAGAACTTGCTTAACAAACACAGCTAGGAGGACAAATCGCCAAACGTGAACTTTTCGTCGTTGTTGAGTTCTGTTCTGATCGTCATCAGCAGTTCCACTTCATCAAATGTCACATTTTTGTATGATAATGCTCGATTTGTTGATAAAAACACAAAAATCACTATATGTTTGCCTTTAAGATTTGAGGAGTTCCCTCAATTCCTCAAGGATCCCATCTTCAGAAATCAAGCATGACAAAAATTAATCGTGAAAATAGAAATTGCTTAACAAACACAGCTAGGATGACAAATCGCCAAACGTGAACTTTTCGTCGTTGAAGAGTTCTGTTCTGATCATCATCAGCAGTTCCACTTCATCCAATGTCACATTTTTGGATGTAAATGCTTGACTTGTTGATAAAAACACAAAAATCACTATATGTTTGCCTTAAAGATTTGAGGAGTTCCCTCAATTCCTCATGGATCCCATCATTTTTGACAAAATCGGGATAAATTTGGATATATATACTAACAATCAAAAAAAGTATTTTTTTGATTGTAAGTATATATATCCAAAAAAAATTCGGAGTTCCAGTATTGCCGGCATAAATTCCAGTTTGATACCTCCACGCGTTCCTGAGAAAAAGGGTCTTGACAGACAGACAGACGGACGGACAACAAAATGCTGATCCTACAAGGGTTCCGTTTTTTCTTTCGAGATACGGAACCCTAAAAAGTAACTTACTTAATTATATTGATGGAAAGTCTCTGAGGAGTCTGTCGCAACGCATCTGCCGAGGACAGCTCCCCAGCATTGCGTTTACTGAATGAACTTCGCAACCATTAACATGAGAAATTTGTTGTTAACTCACTGCATAATTAAGTACTAGTATAAATTTCAATTATCCGTGGTGTGCATTCATAGCTTTGGTTAAATTTCACTTACTGTGGAATTTAAGAGTTGGTTGAACTTGAAGTTAAAAGTTTAGTAATTAGAAGACATATGAATAACTAAAGAGTATTTCACAACACTAAAATAGTACATTACTACAGAGGCCGGCACGAAAGAGGTTGCCAGCCGAAGACATATAGGATAGGTCTGAGGCGGGCAACCCCATATTTCCCGCCGAGGTATGTATAGTGATTTTCTCAAACATGCAATAAAATAAACAACAAAAAAATCTGTTTTATTTTTAATATGCATAGTGACAGAATGTCATGATGCCTGTGCCACAAATGTATGTGGAATGGAAATTAAAAAGAGGACTTTGCCTGCCTAGGCCTGCAAGAGTTGTGTGAAATTCCATTAGCGACCTCTTGTCCTAGCCGCACCTGAAACGTCATAATTCGCAGCCTATAATAAGCAACATAACATCAATATTTCATTGCATGTTTTAGAGAAATACGTTACCAATAAACAAAGCATACGAAAATACTCGGAAAAAATCAAACTTCATCATATCTATTTTTTCATATTTATGAGTATAAAAATCTTTAAAATTGCATAAATAAGCTGAAGTTTGATTTTTCCGAGTATTTTCACGCACTAAAAAGGGTTTCGTACCGACACCTACTAGTCCAAAATTAAAACCACTATACAATGCATTGAATGAAAACAGGTCGTATCTTCCACATACCTATATCTTCATAAGGAACTTATAGCACTTACGTTATTTTGTTTGGGCAAGACAGTTTTTCAGCGATAACTCAAAAACTATTAGCCCTATCTTATTCAAACCAAAAATCTTAAGTATTTTTTTTCTCAAAATTGTATATCACTTCTATGTAGCGGTTTATAGAATACACCTTCCGACTAAAACTCACAATTGCAGTGCTTACATATATAGTCTCCGAGCAAATCGGCTGTGACATACGGACGGACGGACGGACAGACATGACGAATCTATGAGGGTCCACTTTAGCCATTTTGGCTACGGAACCCTAAAAAGGACGAAGTTTGACCATAGAAAATTATGACGTACAAACTTCAGAGAGAGAGTTTTTGACGTATCGTAAAAAGTTGCTGATTTGACTATCACTGAAATACCGTATATATAAATGTCGTCAGTGTTTATTATATGCTTTATATATTAGGAGCGCTTGTGGCCCAGCGGCGCCCGCGTACCGGGTGCGGTATCCGAGGTTAAGTAACGTGGGGACAGGACCGTTCTTGGATGGGTGATCGCTTTGAGTGGTTACTAACTGAGCGCTCCCGTGCTTTGGAAGGCACGTTAAGCCGTTGATGCCGGTTGCTGTCTAAAACAGCAGTCGTTAAGCCAGGTTAGAGGCCTTCGGGCGGCTTGAGAACTTCTAACAGTCAAGTTGCCCACTCACTTGACAAGGGGGGTCGAAGTTGCACTACGACCGTAGAGAGTACCCACCGTTACCCTACACGTGACCGTGCTAAAAGTGCAACAAAAACTGGCAACCGTACTTGTCTTCTCGAAGACCTCACGGTTCGAAAATTAATGCCATACGATTATTATTATTATTATTCTTTTTATTTACATTTCTCAGTATTTTGACAAATACTGGTGTAATGAGAAGCACGGGCCAAAGCCAAGTGCAGCTCAATGTTAGCTTTCAGTTAAGAAAAAGGAACTTATGAATTATATTTGAGTTTGTATGCTATTGGCTAAATCTGTCTGTAGGAATTTTCTGACTATTCTGCAAGTATTTAAAATTACAGCTTTCTGCATTACAATATAAGACGACGGTGGTATTGACAGAGATTGAATGGAAGTATGCAACTGTTGAGGGATGACTCCTGTAGTGGACAGCACGATGGGTACTATGGTAACGTTTTTCAGCTTCCATATCCTGGTTATTTCATCCTTTAAATCGGTATATTTGGTTAGTTTGTCGGCTATTGTACTTTGTAAGTTATGAGTGTTGGGAACTGCTATATCAATTAAAAGGGCTGTCTTATTCGTTTTGTCCACTACAGTGATATCTGGTCTATTGAAGTGAGTAGTTCGGTCTGTTAGAATGGCTCTATCGAAATACATTTTATGAGTTTGGTTCTCCAGAACACTTTCGGGTGTATACTTGTAGTAAGGGATGGCTGGTTGAGGTATCAAGTTATATTTGATTGCCAGTTTCTGGTGTACTATATTGGCTACCTGGTCGTGTCTATGCTTGTAATCTGTTTGGACTATTGCTCTGCATGCTCCGGTAATGTGTTGAATGGTTTCTCCTGGGCTATTGCACTTCCTGCATAAATCCAAGTTTCTATTTTTTATAATGAACTTTTAATAGTTGCGGGTTTCAATAACCTGATCCTGAATAGCCATCATGAAGCCCTCAGTTTCCGGGAAGAGCTCACCGTGATTTAGCCATGCGTTCCACGCCACTTTGTCGACATTAAGTTGGCTTATCCTGGCGATGCCTTCCATGTAGAGACTTCGAACTCCACTGGGCAATTTTGGTTTTATGTTCCGTAAGCTCTTCGGTTTTCTGGATAGTTCGGTCTTTTAAGTTCAGGGGTGTAAATTGGTGGTCATTTTGTTCTATAGCTTTGTGGATAATAGAGGAACATGATTTTTGGTGGAAGTAAGTTCTTAATGTTGTGATTTGCTTGTTGTGCAAGTTGATTACATCTATGAGTCCTCTGCCGCCCTCCTTTCTTGGAAGGATTAATCTCTCTATACAGGAACTAGGGTGGTGTTTTCGGAACTTTGTCATAGTGGTGTTTATGGTGCGCTGAAGAGTTTTGAGGTCAGTTTTACTCCATGTAATAATGCCAAAAGAGTATGTCAGGACAGGAATTGCGTAAGTATTCACGGCTTTTATAGTATTTCTTGAATTTAGTTGGGTTTTAAGTATGGAGTTAAGTCTGTGTTTAAATTGAACCTTTAGTTTGTTTTTTGTATCTTTATGGTGAATCAGTTGTGACTGCAAGTAGCCTAGGTATTTGTATCCTACCTTTTCATCCAGTGGATCTATTGTTTCCCCAGTCTCCAGAGTATAATTATGTTTGTAACTTCTCTCTGCCTTCATCGAATTGATTTTACATTTATCTATCCCGATCGTCATCTGGATATCTCGTGAAAATACTTCAGTTATGTTAGCCAATTGATCTAGATTGGTTTCGTCAGAGGCATATAATTTAATATCATCCATGTAGAGTAGATGGTTAAGGTGTATTTCGTCTTTATCTGTCTGTCTGTCATTTATGATGGGGTCATATTTGAGCAGGTGTCCTTTTTTTGTATTATTGAGCATATTAGATAAGGGGTTCAAAGCAAGGCAGAACCAGAGAGGACTGAGTGCATCTCCTTGGAAAATGCCGCGCTGTATTTTGATTTGATTTGTTTCTATTGTTCCAGTTACTGAGCTGAGTCTAAGTCGGGTAGTCCAATTTTGCATTGTTGCCTGTAGGAAAAGAATTATCCGTGGATAAATTTTATAAATATCAAGAACCTTAATTAACCATGAGTGGGGGACAGAGTCATACGCCTTTTTATAATCAATGTACATAGTGTATAGGTACAAGTCAGATTTAGATTTGTACACCCGATTTAGGACAACAGAATCTATAACTAATTGCTCTTTACAGCCTTGGCTCAGTTTTCTGCAGCCTTTTTGTTGTTCAGCAAGAACATTATGACTGTAGATGAGTTTGGAAATGCAACTGGTTATTATTTTATATACGGTCTGCAAACATGTGATGGGTCTGTATTTGGCTGGATTTCTAGGGTCATCGAGATCCTTCGGGAGCATGTATGTTGTTCCAGCAGTGATATAGGGCGGTATTGTATGTGGATGCGAAATAAAGTTATTTATATGACTGTGTAAGTAAGGGTGAATTGCAGTAAACTTTTTATACCAGTAGTTGTGGATATGGTCAGAGCCTGGTGATTTCCAGTTATGCAAATTCTGTATTACTTCACGGAATATTTCTACTGGGATGAATTCAAAGTCCATTGCTGGTACCTCAGAGTTAATGGCTATTTCAGATTCAATCCATTCCGCCTGAGCGTTGTGCTCAGCAGAGTTTTGCCAGATGTCTGACCAAAATCGATGTAAGGTTTCTGTGTCAGGGCTATTGTTAGTGTTAGGGGTAGCTTGGCTATTTTGATTGTTAGTACAAGCGTTTTTAAGTTCGCGATAAAATTGTTTCTCATTATTAACAAACTGTGAATTTTGTTTTTTACGGAAGGTGCAAGCATTGTATCTGTGAAGGCGACTTGAAGTGACAGCTTATTATATGCTTAGTTTGTTAAATACAATTCTATTGGTTATATAACCGGCATCTCGAGTCTGACCCTGCAGCCCGCGTGCCTGGCTTTCATCTGCCTCGTAGGTACTGGGTTCAAATTAATAGGTACCGAGCTTCTCAGTCTTTAGGGGAGGCCTATGTCCAGCAGTGGTGTCTTTCGGCTGACATGATGATGATGATGATGAGCTTCTCAGGGTAGGTGTGCCGAACTCATGCTCAAGTGGGGCTTCAGGTCGGACCCAAATATTGCCTGCGGCCCTGCGGGCAGATCCGTCAATGTCCCATATTACCGAGGACTGCCCGCTGCTTCCCATCCAGGGTGGTATCCCCAAGATCCACCAAGCTGACTCAGAGGTTTCAAAGTAGTTGGACCGACTGCCTTTTACTTTTTAGCAAAACTGTGCACTTGCCATACGCAAAATAAATAAAATAAATTGGTTATATATAGGTATGCACCTATTTATATGTGTAAGTCCTACGTTGTCTAACCCTGTTTTGTCTAAAATATTGCGCCTGCAACGGAATGGAGTCAGTGTAGGTAGCTCCATAAGGCGTTTATCTCTGACACAAGATTATCTATACGCGGGTTATCTCAAAGATTTCTAAACAGCTCGGTGAACTTACAATATCGAGCTGTGCAAAGTTAACAGTCTGTATTTAGTTATAATAATTTTTAAGAAAAAAAACCGACTTCTATGGGGGAGGCCGGTGAAAGATTATTATACTTACGAGTAGATGGTGCACTCTTAGATTCCATACAATGAAATAAAAATGGCTATAAGTATGTTTATATTTTATAATAGTAGAAGACTAAGTACCCTCAATTCGTCATGTAATCCTCCATCAGAACTCAAGCTTGACAAAAATGTGTCTTGAAAACCTAGCTTGCTTGACAAACATGACGAAGAGAACAAATCGCCAAACGTGAACTATGCGTCGTTGAAGAGTTCTGTTCTGACCATCATCAGCAGTTCCACTTCATCAAATTTCACTTATTTAAATGTAAATGTTTGATTGGTTCATGAAAATACTAAAATCACTATATGTGTGTCTTTCACATTTGAAGAGTTCCCTTGATTCCTCTTGGATCCCATCATCAGAACTCGAGCATGACAAATATTAATCGTGTAAATAGAACTTGCTTAACAAACACAGCTAGGAGAACTCATCGCGAAACGTGAACTTTTCGTCGTTGAAGAGTTCTGTTCTGATCATCATCAGCAGTTCCACTTCATCAAATGTCACTTTTTTGTATGAAATGTCTCAATTTGTTGATAAAAACACAAAAATCACTATATGTCTGCCTTTAAGAATTGAGGAGTTTCCTCGATTCCTCATGGATCCCATCATCAGAACTGCGTTTTGACAAAAACGGGACCAACTTGGATATATATACTTACAATCAAAAACAGAATTTTCAAAATCGGTTCAGAAATGACGGAGTTCTGGAGTAACAAACATTAAAAAAAAAAACATACAACCGAATTGATAACCTCCTCTTTTGAAATCTTGAAGTCGGTTAAAAAACTGGTAAGTACTTACCTTTAAAAATAAAAATAAAGTCTCCAATGTCACCAACATACCCTATCCGCGGAGTTTAAAATATGTACTTTCCCACCGCGTCGCATAGTCGTGGTACGGGTTGAAGTATTATAATCATACATATTATAACCAAAAGGTTAAATACACGCAGTAATATTTTAATATTCTGCGTAATTGCACGACTCTATTGACAAGAAAATAAGAGCTTTATTCAGATCGTTTTGAGTACTCTGACCGCACCGCTTAAGTATGTTCTTCTGCTGCTAACTGTATAACTGTATCATTATGATCAAATATTGAGTTTTGGTGGGTGTAGTCATAAAATTATTATGGTATATGCCACCGACAACAAGCGCATCTGGACAATCAAATATATATCGTAGGTAGGCGGGAGGAACAGCTTAATAAAGATAACATTATGTAGGACATAAACTGGCTGCAAAAAAGAAACTTCAAGGTGAAACTTTTGCCTCTTCATTTCCTTTTTCGGCAATCACATTTTAAACGATTCTCATCAGTTAGGTATAGGTATAGCGTATAGGTAAAATAAATCCGAATATTTCGAACCCCGAATTTCAGGTCACAGGCCGAAGTAGGTTGATGAATCTAGTACTTAATAATCACAGCACAAAAGACAATATTATCTACGCCTTCGACTACGACTAAAGAATACCTGTAAGAACCGAAGCCGATTCTCCTGTCCGCTGAAGTCTTGGAATCAGTTCTTCCGGTTTTTGACGAAATGGTTGCTAGAAAAATGTATGTGTCAAGGTCTATTTGAAATTTTAAAATGTTTGACATATCGGGTAATTGACAGGTCTCCGTTTCAGCCTCGGCATAAATGCTTTTGTACGTCTCCGTGCTGATTTCCTCTACAGGTCGCATTTCCCAACGGATTCTCGTGAAAGTTTGTTAACTAATTATACCAATATAAAATGTAATTTAGGATATTTAAATGAAATATTTATACGCTTGCTTATAGTAGGTATGCGGAATACGAGGACTATAACACATTATCAGTTGGTCCATGGTTAAACTAATAAAGTTTTAATGCTTTTTCAAGTATTTTCCACCAACATGTTATTACATTGACACCAAGTATAGCTTATATATTATGTTGTTGTCATCATAAGCCATTACAGATGTTTTTGTAGGCATGCGCCTTCTCTCGTTTTGAGATTATGTGCTCTAGTCCTCTCGCTAGCACATTAAAACTCGCGTACGTCACGCACAACCGTTGAAAGGTACTCGCAAATGTATTCGGAGTTCCTCAGGTCACGGTTCTTCTACCCAAAAATTACTGATAAACATCAAATCATATTCTCCGCGTCATTTCATAGAAAGTTATTGGTATTTACGATGATTCATTCCAATCAAAGTAATGAACGTACAACAAATGCACATAAAACTTTCCTTAAATAACAACAAATTCCAGAACATTCTCGCTGTCTTTCCTTCCAAAGTCAATAAACTGAGAGTTCGTCGAGAAACTGTAACTTTGCCGACACTTGAAGGCTCATTACAAAGTGCTCGTACACTGTGAATAACATCAATATTTTTCAAAAAAAAAATTATGGCCTTGTAGATCGTGACCCTAATACGGCTAACAAGACATTCTCCCGCAATATGGATGGCAGTAAACCACACGCGCACATCCTGCGGTCAGTTCGTCGGTATGATAAAATTTCTTCTTTAATCAATGACACAGTGGGTCCAAATTTATCATCTCTCAGCGGCGGCGAGGACCGCAGTCATCAATAAGTAATCAGCGTGACCAGCCGCCACTCGCCAGCCAATAACGACAAAACCGTATAATGTTTCACAGCTTATGCAATATTGATGGAACCCTTCCAGCCCACATCAGCCGATTTAGATAATCGCCGTAATGGAATTGGGTTGCTGACCTGCTGTTATCAGCCTGGAGTTATTCTGGTTGGCCACTCGAGTACTTAGAGAATACACGTACTCAACAGCGTATTTTCGAACTACAAGACCTCTATTTTCGGTATTTCGTTTTCGCATTTCAATATGTTTTACGCGTTCGTTAGATCGAGCACGCCTAACATACTTAGATTCAAAACGAATATTTTACGAGTATAAAAAAAATAATTACGTAATTAAGTGAAATCGAAATAAACATGAACGTTTAATATTATTAGTAGACATCGGCTATATTTTCACGATATGTAAAACACTTAGTATTGGCTATGTGCGAAGTAGGTGGTGGGGGTAAGCTAGGCGATCGTAGCGCACACCATGGCAGAAATGTGTACTTAACGGGGACCACTGTCAAATTTACTTTCACGTTTTCTATTGGTTTCTTAACGGTTTCCTACGATTCGTTTCGTTTGTATGTATTTATTTATTCTCTTATTTATTTCAGTATAAATTCCAATACGGTATAAATTCCAATAATTCTTTCTCGTTTACAAAAGTAAATAAAATATTCATGGGTCATTATTTGACATCTCTGAGTTTTGATATTGTCTCGGGACCTTTGACGTTTGACGTTTCAGACGTGCACATAGCCAATATTGCAAACTAGCTTTTGCTTTCACGGCTGGGTTTCAACCGTTTATTTTCTGCATTTACCAGTTACTACCTACGTGCATCGTGGAGAGCACAGATCTAATATACGCGTGGAGATCGTGGACGGCTGAAACCGAAAGGATTTTTGTGGTCGATTATTGATTATATTATGTACCTACCTAAGAAAATACATGAATGACGTAATGTCTTACCATCAGGCCTGCCGTACGCTTTTTTGCCACCGACGTGGTATTCTATAAATTAATGGAAATTTCCATTCGTGTGAGGTAGTTCAATCAAAATGGATGCGAGGAGCGCATTTAGGGTTCCATACCTCGAAAGAAAATCACAGCCCCTTGTGAGATAACTTTTGTGTCTGTTCGTCCATCCGTCTGTCTATCACAGTCAATTTGATCCGAAACTACACTGGACCAATTGAGTTAAAATTTGGTACAAATATGTAAGACGGTGACCCAAAATTAAATAAAAGTCGGTGACCCAAAGACGGACATATAGGTTATATAACGTGAATAAATGAATTTTAAACGTGGGTGCCACTTCAGGTCAAACAGTAAATTAAAAAAAATTGCTAACTATATCGTGTCATAATATCACACATAACAAGATATCAAATAAATGGGCTCGTTTTAAGAATCTCAAATACATATTTTTTCATAAATTTAATATACTTAGTTTTGAAATTATTTACGAAGATTAACCATTCCCCCCTCCCCCCTGTATCTCCGAAGCTACAGGGCCT